>JAITYX010000020.1:2177500-4577500 GCA_021018815.1 Talinum fruticosum
GAATAGAAAAACAAGAGGCGACTAGAGATCTAATGTCTTCCAAAAACAAATCAAAAGGCGCTAAGTCTCGTTTATCAAAGTGAAGTCTGGAAATTAGACTAACGGAGTCACTATCTATCACCATCCTTTCAAACCCCGCTTCCATTGTCTTCTGTAGATCGAAGAGCATGGCTTCTGCTTCATTAGGTGACCACCGAGCATCAACCTTCCTCACCCCGGCTAATAGCTATTGTCCATGGTTGTCTCTTACTACAAATCCCAAACCCACTGGGGAGTTTTCGGAGACGTGTGCATCTGCATTTAGCTTAATCATTCCCGTTGGGGTTCCACCCACTTTTCCAAAGATTCAGTGCGGTTGGGATTATTCACCGTAGACACTTTCAATCTGTAATTCATCTCCTCCTTCACCATCTGTAGAAAGTTTTGGGCTAAGAGTTCTCTATTGTCGGTGACACCTTTGAACACCACTTCATTGTGTGCTGTCCACATAGCCCATGTAGTTGCCGCTACCATTAATGCTGTCCAGCACCCAGTTGAAGAATTCTCAAATGGAGGTTCTGCGTCCTTCCGAAATTAAGTTGTAAATGTTGAGGACTACCTAAGTATTCTTGGTGTGTTCATAATCCACGAGAACATAAAAGATCTGATTTTATCTAATTAATTTAATATAAAAGAAGGACAAATTTGGTGAAGTAATATATTCTTGGTGTGCCTTAAATATGAAAATTATAAATATTGGGATGATTGTTTTAATCATAGGTGAAAATAATCTTGTAAACTTGGTTTAACCACTTTTTCTTTCATGTGTAGGTAACATGATTCTTGTGGAACTGCCTCACAGCTGAATACATGTCACTGGGGAGGGTGTCCTCTAGTCAAAAACTTTGTGCCAAATTTTATATAAAAATTTTAAAATGTTGTTAAAAATGTATAGAATAAACATTGATAAACCTTAGTTGCCGTTTATATAAAGTCTATGAAAATTAAAAAATAACAATCTTAAAAAATTTAGACTGTCTCATACCTAATTTTATTGGGGATATTCTAATAGCATGAAACATGAAAGATAAAAAGCAATTAAAAAAAATTCACTGCTTTAATGATATTAACCTAATATGTATCTCTTGATATATAAGTATATATAGAAAAAGACTTACCATAGATTTTCAAACTCTTTTATTTTCCTCAATTAAATTAGATACAAATTGTAAATCCACCTCATCACTCTTATAATATAAAGAAGATAAGGTATGTAAATTATAACACCAATTTATCTTTTTTTAGTTACCAAAATTACCCCTATTTCTATAAATAACAACTAATATTATTTTTCTCTATGTCAATGAACATGTATGTGAGATACGCCTATGTTAGGAGGCTTAGCATTAGCCCCAGCTTGCTGATGTCTATTCCAGGTACTATTTCAAAGAAGGTTCTTAGGCCCTCTTGGATCCTCGATTCTGCGCTTTATGCCAACAGTATGGAAAAGGAGGCAAGCTCTTGGTATTGGTCTACTCCCGTTGGGGGAAGGATTGATTTACAGCATTGCCACCTCCATAGCGATAAGTCTATGATGCAGAGCTTTCTTAGTCTGAGACTTGTATTCTATGCTCACAGCCCTCTTTTCAGGTGTTGGTTCCTTATTATTTTGAGGACTGTGGTAACCGTGTTTTTAAAATTAGTTAGCAGGGTTGATGGGCATTCCCCTCAAGAGAAAGTTAAAAGGATGCTAATCTTTGTTATGTATGCTTTCCAGGTGACAGAGCTATGGAAGGATGATCATATTAGAAATATTCAAGGTTATCCATGTGACATGATTTTGAACAAGGATGATTATAGTTATTTTTTGATATGTACTATTTGGATCAAGTACTATATTAAGAACTTTATGGGTAATGTTAAATTTTTGATCTTTTTTGGGCGAGTGAAATATCGGGAATTTCTCATATATCCAAGGCTCCTTTTCGAACATCGCGAAAGGGACAGAACCTTGCTATGCAAGTACTTATTTTGCATGACAAAATTTCACACGCTTATTTCTCAAGCATGATCCAACTAGGTCTCCGAGGATCAGCTTTAGGAGTCACTCTACTGTTATGGGTCATCAAAAGAAAATCCTTAATTGGAAGATTCATATAATATGCCTAAAAGCAGGTGATGGGGCTACGATTCTAATTGATTATTTATGAAGATTATAAGTTGGAACATTCAGGGAATAAAAAGAGAGAAAGCCCTATGTGAAGTTAGATATATCAAAAACTTCACACTTCGACATTATGTTTCTAATTGAAACAATGGTTAATGAATCGAATGCACGAAAAATTATCAATTCACTAGGCTTTGAAAAGAACGATTTCTTCCTACTCGTTAATCATATGGGAGGAATTTGGGCATTATGGAATACTGAAAATGTTAAGGTATTCACGATAGCTAAAGATAATAGAGCTATTCACTTCTATGTACATGATTTGCGAACAAATAATGAATCCATTATATCCGGTGTCTATGGTCCGACCCGGAAAGAGACAAACCAGCTTTTCTGGAGCAATCTACCACTTCTAAATGGAGTGTTCCATTTACCCCGGTGTATATTAGGTGATTTTAACAAGTTAGCAAACCAAGATGAAAATAGAGAGGAGCGATTCTAAGAATCGACAAAATAGTCCGAATGAATAGATTCCTCAAATCTATCACCGGCGTCTCCATCCCTCCAATGGCTAGAATTTTCATATGGAAAAAATATATTGGAGGGACATATATCTACGAACAATTAGATAGGGTAATTGCTAGATAAGATTGGTATAATATTTACCCCGCTTCGAAGTAAGACATGGTCCGTTCACCTTCTTAGACCAATGCTATATTCTCCTTGATACTAATCCTCGCTACTCCCGGCATAAGAACAGAGGTTTTAAATTTCAACCTTACTCGGGCTAATTATGAAAAAGTGAATGATATCGTTCACAAAGAACGGCTTATTGATAGGAAGGGTACAACTCTTTCCGGATGGTATCCAAGTTGAAAAGAATTAAAAGCGCACTTAAAGAGTGGAATAGAGGAACAAACAATTGTTTCAAAAGTAACATGGAAAAAATATAGAACGACTTCAATATGTAGAAGAAAGGTTAATCAACGACCCACAAAACTTTAGACTTAATCATTGGTTTAGTCATCTCATACGACAAAGCATGCAAGGTTATTGTTGTTTAACCAACGCTACTAGGGGAAACTAGCCAAAAGCGGTGGCTCACGGAAGGAGACAGAACTCCGCATTCTTTCACAATAGTGTGACTTCTCGTAAGAGAAGAAAAGTAATTACTAGACTTAAGGATCCCTCGGGGATTTGGGTTGAGGGTATGACTACTATTAGCAACACTTTTGTCAATGAGTTTCGTAGACGATTTACTAAGAACGAAAATCGCATCACATTTTCACCGCACGCTCGGACTAAATTGAATAACTTCCAAGCAAGATAGCCTTGTCCAAAGATTTACGTCGGAGGAAGTTAAGGACATTGTCTTCCAAATGGACGTGTCCAAAGCCCCTAGCCCGGATGGTTTTGGTCCTGGCTTCTTCCAAAAATATTGGGAGTTAATCAAGCATGATATAATCGGAATGATTAGTGACTTTCATGAAAATGGTAGAATCCTCAAGGAGATCAACCATACTTTTGTGACCCTTATCCCGAAAATTGACAATCCATGCTCTACGAATCATTTTATACCTATCAGCCTACGCAATACACTTTACAAAATTATTGCGAAAGTACTAGCTAATCGGTTGAGATTGTGTTTAAATAGCATAATCTCCCCGTTCCAAAGCGCTTTTGTGCCGGGACGACAAATTCATGACAACATCCTTCTAGCACATGAAATTATGAATAAATTCAACCATAAAAAAGGAAGCACGGCTTGGGTTGTCCTTAAATTAGACATGGAAAAAGCGTGTGATAGATTAGAGTGGGATTTCCTTCTTGAATGCCTAAGGGAGTTGGGCTTCCCTAAAAAATGGAATGAATGGATCAAAGAATGCATCTCTACTGTCTCTTACTCAATCCCGATTAATGACCAACTAAATGGTTTTTTCACCCCATCCGGAGGGTTTAGACAGGGTGATCCTCTATCACCTTACTTGTTTCGATATGTATGGAAGTCTTATAAGCAAAACTCGTCAAAGGAGGGTCCGATAAGAAAAATGGATTGGGTGTTAAAATCGTGCTAAGGGCAAGCCAATTCGACCCTTTTCTTTGCAAATGATAGCCTTCTTTTACGTAAAGCTAAGGCAAAGTCCTTTTGTTGCCTTAAATCGATTTTGGATGAGTTATGTGCGTCCTCGGGACAATTGATTAACTTTCATACATCATCCATGATTTTCTCCCATAACGCCTCTCGACGGGATAAAGAAATAACTACTGCTATGTTCCACATTCCCATTGTTGAATCCTCGGGTAAATATTTGGGTTGTTCGGCAATTCAAGGCAAAAAGAAAGTTTCGCTTTTTCCCTCGATTGTTGATAAGGCCAATAAATCCCTTAGCACTTGGAAAGCCAACACTCTATCTAAAATAGGTAGAGTAGTGCTTATCTAATCGAACTCGGAGTTCTTACTCGCACATTACATGTAATGTTTTAAACTCCCTAAGCATACCAACCTCTCCCTCGACAGAATTAATAGAAATTTTTTCGGAAATCGAACAGACAATAAAGGAATGCCCATGATAGCATGGGATCGAGTCCGCTAACCAAAAATTACTTAAGGATCCAAACAACTTATGGACACAACACATGAAGGCTAAATATGCTAGCAAAGGTGATTTATTTAATAGAAAATCGCAGAATACGAACTCTTGGGTGTGGAAATCCTTGTCTAAATTCTTGCCGATTTTCAATAAAGGAATTCGATGAAAAATTAGGGATGGTAAAGATATTCTTCTTTTCTGGACTGACTTCTAGTGTGCGAACCGAGTATTCTAAGCCTTTCCGGAGTCGACCCCTGTCCATAAATCTTCCAACCGGGGTTAGTGATTTTATTAAAGATAACACTTGGGAGATCCCTAAACTCGCCGATATACTCCCACCTGAGCTGGTGGAGGTTATCGAGGGTATTCCTCTTCCGACTTTTCCAAGCAATCGACAAAAGTTGTTGGGGTCTTTCTAGGAGTGGTTCTTTCTCCACCAAGACGGCTACTAAACTAGTTCGGAATGCTCATAACTCGGATAGGTGGGAAGGTGATTGGATCTCGGAACTTAGACATCTCGACTAAGATTAAAATTTTTCTTTGGCAATTGCTCCATCAAGGTATCCCCCTCAATAAGAGATTAGGCGACGGAGGGATTCAAATTGATACCCTCTCGTAAGATTTGTAATGCTTATGAAGAAGATGATTCACATCTCTTTTTCTCCCGTCCTCATACTCAACAAGTACGGACTACTACCACTACCCACTGGTGGCTTCATCATACAAACTTCATCTCCTCTCATCTTATTGCGAATGACATCCTCCATGGGGATAGCCGATCACTCCAACCTAATCGGCTTCGTAGAGTTCTTTTTCCTTCTTTAGAGCATCTAGAAGGAGAGAAATGCCCTTATCTTAAAAAACGAAGAGTTCAATCATATCAGGACCATTATCGGGGCAAAGAGAGCATTTGCGGAGTGGACATCAAGAAGATACATCTCCCCACGTGATCTCTATGATGTACGAGTGAGAGCTAACCCAAAACAAGTTCATCTTGTCAAATGGAACAGACTCCCGCAGACGAGGATCAAACTAAATTTTGATGGCTCCCTCAAAAACAATAAGGCAACCATGGGGTTCTTGTTAAGGGATGACAAAGGTAACCTTTTTAAAGCAAGAGCGACGAATCTAGGGAACGCATCAATCTTGATTGTGGAGGCCTACACACTTCGGTTCGGTGTTCAAGAAGCAATCAAAGCGAGGATCCAGATTGAAGGTGATAATAGGATTATTGTGGATGCGAGTTAATGGGATTATAAAACTACCTTGGCAAGTTGACTTCATTATCGGAGATATCAAACACATGTTGACAGATTTCACTTGGAGTAGCATCAACCATATCTTTAGAGAAACTAACTATGTAGCCGATTGGGTAGCTAGTTTTGGGCACTCGATCCCTTCCCCGTCTACTTGGGAGTTTTGTCCTCCAATGAGTTCTAGAGTATCCTTGTTAACAATAAGTTTGGTAGAACCCTTATGAGAAAGGTTACTTAATCTCTTTTTTGTTTTTTTTTTACCCTTTGCCAAAAAAAAAATTATTTTAAATATAATCTTGAAATTATAATATCAATATTTTATATTTTTGATCTTAAATCATTTAAATTACTAGCATCCGGTAATTTGATAGCTCATAAAGGTGAAATTCTTATATGGTATACACTTCTTTATTTATAAAATTAAAATTTAAAATTTTATTTAAACAAAAAAAAAGTAACAAAATATTAAAACTTTTTTTTTTTTTAACATGATAAATGTGAGTGATCCAACTGGATTCCTATTTTAAGGGTACACCCAATTTGACTTAAAGACTAAAAAAAGGAGTAAAGATACTAAACTCACGCTAAAAACCTAAACTCCATAATAAATTCCAACTTCTTACACTGGTAATAAGAAAATTACGTGTACAGGTTGGTATAACAATAAGGGATTTAGTATATAACTAGCATGGGGATTAATTAATATAAAAATATTGAAATAGTAAAGGAGAGGTGGATGAAGTAATTTGTTAGGGGGCCCAAGGCAAGGGAAGGTACAAAGAGTGAGAAAACAAAAACAACCCTAACAAATGAAATTAATTACACAGTTGGTGGAGCCCAGCCAAACATCAATCCCTACTCCTCCTTTTCCTTCTTTTCTCTATTTTTCCATTTCACATTTGTAAATATTTATAACTAATTTTTGAAAATGCATGCATATTAAGATAATACGTCAAAATTTATAATAAAAATATCTTAAAATATTAATATAAAAATATTTTGAGGATCAATTTTGACATAAATAAAAAAAATAGAATTTACTAGAGAGGTAAGAGTGTAAATAATATGGATTGGTATATGTTGTTAGGAGCAAGTGCGACAAGTTATGTAGAGGAGAATTAAATCTTAGGGATTACTGGACAGGTAAGAGTGTATATTAGATAGAGAAAGGGGTGTCAGGAAGTGGGGTCCAGGTGGATCCCACCCCCATGTGCCCTCTTTCCTGTCTCCACCAGCTCCTGCCTCCTCCTCTCTCCTCTCTCCTCTCTCCTCTCTCTCTCTCAATCATTACTCTCTCTCTCCTCCTCCTCCTCCTCTCCTCCCTCTTCAACCAAAACCCTCCTCCTCTCCCTCCCTCCCCCACCTCTCCCTCTCTCTCTCTCTCACTCTTCACTTCACTTCTCACATCATCGGCGGGGTCACCCTTGGCCTTCTCTCTCTCCTCCTGCATATCTTATTATTTCCCATTTTTGGGGGCCAAACACTCGAATTTTAAAAGGAAATTAAAAACCTCATTTCTAAACTCCAAAATCCCCCTCTCAAATACCCATGTCGGCTGCAGACGGTGCCACTAACGGCGGCGGCGGCGGAGTTAACAGCGGCGCTATTATCGAACACCAGCCCCCAGCAGCAGCAGCAGCAGCGCCAGGCCGCCTTGGGAGTCAAGAAGCCGCCCGCCAAGGACCGCCATAGCAAAGTCGACGGTCGAGGGAGGAGGATTCGGATGCCCATAATCTGCGCCGCCCGTGTCTTTCAACTCACCAGAGAACTCGGCCACAAATCCGACGGACAAACCATCGAGTGGCTGCTCCGCCAAGCTGAGCCCTCCATAATCGCCGCCACCGGCACCGGCACTACTCCGGCCTCCTTCTCTACCTCCTCCTCTCACTCTCTCTCCTCCCACTCCCACTACCACCGCTCCGCCGGGGTCACAACCACCTCCGCCGCCGACAACAAGCCTAGTCTCACCCCCTTCCTCCTCGGCAAACGCCTCCGGAGCCCCGGCGAGGAGAGCGAGGCCCAGAACGGCGTCGTAGAGAAAGAAGACGTCGTCACCACCGCCTCCGTCGGACCCACTGCTGGTTACTGGGCCATCCCGACCCGGCCCGACTTTTGGAGCTTCGCTACTCCCGAAATGGTGGTGGGGCCCACCGGTCTGGGCTCTCAGGCGGCGGCGGCCATGGCCGGAAGGTTTCTTACTCAGCCGTCGCAGCAGCAGCAGACGAACGTCGGGGAGGCGGCGGCGGTGGCTAGGGTTGGGAATTACATGCCGATTGCGCAAGGGCACCACCTGAATCTGCTGGCGTCGTTGTCCGGAGCTCCGGCGTCTGGCGGCGGCGCGTCGGGGAGGAGAGAGGATGATCCGCGTTGAATTTTGTCGAATTCATTGACGAATTTGGTGGAATTCTTTGAATTGGGTTTGTAAGTAAGTTGAAGCGTATTTAATTTGTTGTGTGTGTATGTGTGAGAGTGAGGAGAAATTAATTAGTCAAAATTTTTCTTTTTTTTTTCAAGAATTAGGGTTTCGGTTTTCCTCATTATCTCTTTTGTGTGTGGTTGTTCTTTCCTCAAGGGGAGGAAGGAGCTAGGCTTTTGATGTCGAATTGATCCATTCAATTAGGGTTTTAGCATAGAAGGTGTATAGGGATACATTCCCATCCCCCAAATTTGAAGCCCATGTTTGGGAAATTTTAGGGATTAGGGTTCTATTCTCTTGAGGGTTTTTGCTCTGCTGCTGCTGCTGCTGATGATGATGATGCTTATTCATGAGAGGAGAGAGATGATGAGAACTTAAGGCAGTGTTGTGATTCTCAACTTGATTGTATTCTTAGCAGAGTTTTGGATTTTGTTCAACTGATGTTGGGGAATCCTGTGGAGGGATTTTCTCACAGTTTGTCAATCATTTGTGCTCCCTATTTTGAGACTTATTGCATCTTCAACTTCACTCAATCTCGAATCGAATTTCGTGTCATTCTCTTTCCCATTTGCGTACTCTCTTCGAGATTTTGGGTTTTGTTGAATGCCCAAGTCTTCTCAATGCAGCTTCAGCTTTGTTTGGGAATTGGGGTTGGTTTAGTATGTGCTTCAGCTTTGATTTTCTTCCCAATGCCGATGTTCATGGAGATATCTTGGCTTGCTACTGTAGTATAAGTTGAATGGTATATCTGTGACTCCTGTCAGAAGTGAACGATGTCGATGCTCGATTCTGATTTCGTCGTCTGTGAGTATCCCTGCACCTTCCCTCTTTGCCATCGTCTGGCTCCTCTTTAGCTGTAGTCGTAGTGGTCTCGAAGGAGATCGAGATGAAATGATTCTGTCATTGTTTGTAAGATTTGTAATGCTGTTTTTCCCAAATTTATTCGGTTGCGATTTTTTGTTGGGTTTGTTGTTGTAGTGATTTGGTCTGGGGTTGAAATGATCAGATTAGTGTGCAGAAGAATAATGCTCTTGTATGTAATCCTGTAACTTGATTGCTTTGATTTGCTCTGCTTTGCTGGGGTGATTGTTGTGTGAATAAAGAAGCCCATGTTTTGATCACTTGTGATTTCTCTTCGTTTCTGTTTCCGAATTGTTACATGTTTGTCTTGCTCGAAATTTCGATCCCTTGTCCTATTGAGAAACATGTGGTTTGATGAAGTAGATTCTGTATGTCGAAGTATCTGAAGTGGTAGTGAGATTTGCGAGTTTGCTCATTTGGGTGATGTCATAATGATAAGGAATGCTTGGATCATATAGTTTCAACTTACAAGTTGAGGATTTTGAATGATCTTGTGGGGTTTTCTTTGTGGGGTTTGTCTAGCTGGTGGCCCCCTGATATTCACTTGAATGCTTGTGCCTTTCAACTTGTGACCCTTGTTCCCCCTCACTTTGTGCTTCGGGTTTGGACGTCCAAGGGAATTTCAACTACAAGCAATGAGAGGCTCAATTGGTTGCCTTTCGCTCTTGGCTTCTTATGCTTTGTTTCCCTTTTGGATGTGATCCAACATTCTATCCATATATAGGTATCTGATAAAAGAGGTTATATAGCTAATTATGGTTCTATCCTTGTATCATGCGTGTATATACTCCAACATAATAGTGGCGGTCAGTCAGTGGATCAGTTTGAACCAGTCAAGTGCGTTTTCAAAAAAATTGAGCCAGCTGTGGCTGGGTGAATGTTTGTGGGTCGAGATGAGCTTGCTCACCCGGAGTAATTAGCCGGTCTGCATTTTGCAGTGAATGTTTGTGGGTTGAGTCAATCAGCTGTCCGTTAATAGTCAGACCAGCTCGAGCTCAGACCAAAGGAAGTGTTTGTTAGTTCTAGGTAAGAGAGAGAAAGAGAGGGAGAGGGAGAGAGAGAGAGAGAGAGAGAGGCGGGAGGCATTATTCAAAACACTGAAACTGGCTTTACTTATAGTGATGAAAAAGGGAGGAAGGGGATGGGATTTCTGGAGGAGATTCAAAGGAGGGGCAGTAGTAATAGCAATAGTAGTAGTACATGTACACTTTACTTCTTTTTGGCCTCCTCATAATCAATGCCAATGATTTTTTACCAGCTCATTCATTTGCTTAAGTATCTTTTTCCTACTTTTAGGTTGGATTTTCTGTCCATTCGCTCTTGTCCACTTTATATCCTGTGCTAATTTTAGCAATAAATAAACATGACTTGTCTTCATAATCTAACTCAATCACATTATCACCCCTCAAGAGATTCCCAAAAGCTATTGCCCTCCAATTTTGAGCCTAGAGAGACACACTACACAAGAGATACATGGGGATTGGGCTTTAATTCTACTTTCTCAATTCATGTTCCTGCATAATGTTCACTCTTTATTTCACTTCGAATCCATTGCTATCCTTATTATCTAACCCCTCTGAAATGCTTTTAATTGTTGTTAACTGCTTTTGATCGCACTTGTGTGCGGCTTGTATATATAATTTTAGCGTCAATCGTTACTAATCGCTACATACCGCTCCTAACTTCTAATGCTAATTTCTCCTAATAGAGTTGGGTACTAGGTTAGGTTGGGCCGGGTTGATGTTCTTGTCGAACTTAAAAGGTTTGGAAATCTCCCGATCTGAACATAACTTGTTCAATGAAGGGTTGAAAAATGTTGACTTAATCTGTTTAATAAATAAATAGGTTGACTTGAATTTAACCTCGCTTAACTAAAGAAGTTAAATAGATAAGTTTCGAGTTCCCTGTTATCTAATCATCAATTTACCTAATATGATGAAAATACAAGTTTATATAAAGCATAAATTAGCTAACTGCCAAACTTTCTATATTAAACGACAAAAGCTCCATAGCTCAACATGTTTTATCAATAGCAAATTACAAATCAAGACTTTAATTTGTCTAAATTAGGATTTACAAATAGTTAATTAACAAACCCATAAACCAAATTTCACAAAAAGTTTAGAATCCACAATTTAAAAACTAATTAAACTGGTTAAATAGGTATGTTGTCATATTGAGATTCTTGACTCGGAGCTCGACCAATTTAATTAAATAGGTTGACTGTGTTGGCCTGTTTAATTAATCATGTTGAAAATTGATAACCCAAATTTACATAGTTTTATGTCGAATTTGAGTTGGTAATTGTATCAAGTCAGCTTTATATAACTCTAACTCTTAACAGTTGCACGCTAATTTTAGGCACTGAAATGAACAAACTTTTAACATAAACTTGGTTAACAATGATATCCTCCAAATTTGGTTGTGTTTATTTTTTTTTTTATAAATAATTTCTGCACAAAAACTGTAAAAAGGTAATCTAATGGGCCTTCATCTGCCTTTCAACAAAGATGTGAGGCTTCAAATTTAGCTAGGTTTATGTAAAGTCCCTTTCTCCTTTTCCATATGCCTCCGCTTTAGCATTTTTGGTTAGGTTGTCCCATGAAGTATAAACCCTAGAGTGAGCTACCTTACCAATTTTGAAAATATTAAAAATAAAAATTGCACACAAGTTTGTTTGAATGCATAGGCTCAATGTGATGAAGTAATTTATTTATAATTTTTTTAAAAAATAACTAACGTTGTATCACATAAGTAGAAAACATTACAAAGTGGTCACAACTTGTTAATTAATACAATATAAAAATGTAAAAATAATTAAAATATGAGCCATATAGCAAAATTATTTAATATAAGATAAAATTAAACCCGCTAATATGTCCGCCTAGGTCTGGCTAGACATTGACAAGGTTATGTTGGACTTTGACTGGACAACATTATTTGTAGTCAAACTAATTATTGGTTAAGTTGTGTGACAATTCACAAAAATTTGTATATAATTATCCTATTCTTAAATTTTATAAAACTCAGCGAGTAATAACTAACTTGATTAACGTCTTTTTCTTGAAATTTAAAAGTTGGGCTCAAGATTAATCCATAACCAAAATATAAATCAACCTCAATATTGATCCATATCTATGCTCGTTCGAGCTAGCTCAGCCCATTTTTCACTTCTTTGACCAAAGTATAGGTTTATCTATGGGCCTATATTGTTTCTTTTTATTTATTTATTATGTTGTAAGTTAGTTGAATAAAAAGTATAACATATAAGTTAAAAATTTCGAAGTACTTTTTGTGAAATTACTTTTAATTTTGTTCGGCCTAGTTACAATCCAAATCAATAAAACTTAGGATCTATACCAAGTCAAAAGGTTATCATCCAGAAGGAAACTTAAAATTAAACATTTTCCAAAACTATTTGCCCCCATGCAGGATCGAACTATAGACCTTCAGTTTACAAGACTGACGCTCTACCACTGAGCTATAGGGGCACCTCGTGATTTGGAGTTAAAAAATAATTAAATTCATAATTAATATCGTGGTAAGCGCGTACCTAGAAAGAGGAGAGGGCTGTGACTGACTGACGGACTATGTGAGTGAGCCAGAGAGGGTTCGGACTTGAAGGGGGAGAGAGAGAGAGAGAGAGAGAGAGAGAGAGAGAGAGAGAGTGCAGCAGCAAGCAACAATGGCGTCGGGGGCGGCGGTAAGAGCGGCGGAGATGGAGAAGATGAGCGTGGAGCAGCTGAAAGCGTTGAAGGAGCAGACCGATCTTGAAGTAAACCTTCTTCAAGACAGCCTCAACAACATTCGCACTGCTACTTCTCGCCTCGACATCGCTTCCAATGCCCTCCGTGATCTCTCTCTTCGCCCTCAAGGTCTGACTTTCCCTTTCTCTCTTATCTTCTCTCTCTTCTCCTAAACCAAATTTCTGATTTGATGATTCTGACTATGAACAGGGAAGAAGATGTTGGTGCCACTTACGGCCTCGCTTTACGTCCCTGGAACCCTAGATGACGCCGATAAGGTTCTCGTCGATATCGGTACTGGCTATTTCGTCGAGGTAAGTCGTTTCTCTCTCTGCACTACTTAATTGATGGAGAGTGTATTCGGTATTCGATTGAATTCCTTGATATGCTTGTAATTGTGGCTACTGGACTACCTGGGATTCGATGAAAGTGGAAAACTTTGGGAAGTGGAATTGCAGGACCAATAATGACCTTTTAGTTATAGATTTTTAGTTTTCAGTTAGGTTTCTATCTCAGTTGATGATTGCAATGTTTTTCGTTTTCATTTTCTTGTCCAAGTCCCTAATAATCACATGAAGGATGGAATGAGAGAGCTTACTTGGTATATGTTTGAGTGAGACTTTTCTCTGTGAGCAGAATTTGGGAGATTTGTTAGCTTACTTAGAGATGATATATATTAGCTTTGGATAAATCACATTAGCGTTGTTCTTGAGCAAATTCATTTGTAATGAAATGGTTTGGGAAAATGTGAACATTAGTTACTCGTTTTCTGAAGAATATTGATTTTATGTTCTTCTTGATTGTTTGATGCTACTGTTGTTTGCTTTCTGAGCTTGTCCATCATGAAAAACTTGCTTTCTTTGCTTCTTGCTGCACTTCCATGAGTTTACTTTGCGTTTTCCTTTGCATATTAAAGGTTGATTTTCTTGTGCTTTTCATATGAATCAGAAAACAATGGCTGAAGGAAAAGACTACTGTCAGCGCAAAATCAACCTGCTAAAATCTAATTATGATCAACTCCTTGAGGTATTGATATAATTATTTTGTTTTTATATTCTTCTATTAAGAAGTAACCTTTACTTTTCCAGCTAACTGGACAATCAAATTCTGTCATATGAAGGATGTAGTTTGACCTCAGTTTTTCTGTGGTTCTCCTTGCCAAATTGATCAGCTTTCTCTAATAGATACTGAACTTCAATTATTTAGATTCTGCTGGATGCCTATTTATTGTATGGAAGGAACAACTGCATAATATCTGTATAGGTATTGATCCATCCATCATAGGTTGATCATTTTTTTTTTTTTTGTAATTTTCCCATTTTGTAGACCTATTTCAAAAGAGGCTGCCACCAAAGAGAGTGTCTAATGGGATCCTCCACTTTCCATTGAATGGGGATCCTGCTAACAGGCATGGGAGAGTTTCCCCTTTGTTCTACACTATCGTTCCTCACATGCCTACCCCCTTATAGTGTCTTGATGAGAGTTAGGGACCCTAGTTGTGCTACCTTTGGAAAAAGAAGAAAGAAAAATTTTAATTGAGGCTATATACATCTTAATTTCGTGGTTGGATCCTCTTTCATTATTGTTGTTATATAAGAAACCTACTACGGAGGGGTTGATTTCATATTTATGGTTTTTTTATAAATTGCATGACCAGCAAAAAGTTTGCAAACTAATCAACTGAAAGTCATCTTAATGTATTGGAAGGATTGGAAGCATGTCAGTCCTATACTTATACAGAGAGTGGTCTCAGGAGAGCACATAGTTTTAGAATTGTTCAAGTTCTCCTACGACATTTGAGGTGATCTTCAGCCTTAGTTTGTTTCCGTGTATGGGTTCTGGATGGTCCATGTGCTAAAATAGCAGGGGTGACTGGGATGTTTTACTTGTAGTTGATAGTCTAGATGGTTTAATAGTGGAAGTCAACACTGAGCCAGAAACTTGGAGGGAAACTTCATAGTCTATGGTAATACATAATACATTGAGGGCTGTTCTTTTTGTCTAGTTCTACCATTTTGTATTGTTTTGGTTAAAGTCTGGCGTTAGTGTGTAGGAAACTACAGGCATATATCTGCGAGAATCTTGAAAAAATCTGTACAAATAAAACCTAAAAGGTCTGAAATGTGTGATCTGACATTTGTTTTAATAACAATTTGAGTGTAATAATATATTGTTTTGTCTGTAAGTTAAGATCTGGAGTAGAGTCTGAATCTGAAATCTGAATGAACAGGGACAAACCTAGAATGGAAATTTGGTAAATCTAAGCACACATTGTGTTCTTCACTTTTCGCTTGAGCTCTAGTCCAAGGGTCTTCGAAAGATTTTGTAATTATGTCGTGTAATGAACCCTTTACTTTGCCATGCTACCGTCTAACAAGCTTGAAAACTGCAAATCTAGTCATCATGCACTTTGTTCATCTAACTCTGCTTTTCTTCAAATTGAACAGCAATACATAACATAGGAAGCAAAACCCAACGCTTTTGAATCTGCTTTTGGAATTAATCGCCTTGATGTTGCATTACAAAATGCAGGTTGCGTCTAAGAAGAAAGTTATAGCAGATGAAGCAGGAGTTGTATTACAGGCCAAGTTGAAGCAGCTGGCATCGACTTCATGAGAGTATACTGTTCAATTTTGGTTGTGGTTTGTTTCCATGTGGAAATTGGAATTTTAATGTTGGGAAAGACCTTATTTGGGAATCAAATCGACAAATGTGTTTAGTGATGATCTGGCATAGTTCTATGTACTTAAATGCATTCATATTTTTGCATAAAATTGCTTGCGACGTTCAGTAGATGCCATTTTCGGTTGCATTGTTAGGTGTGCTCAACTCACCTTGAATGACAAAGATTCAAGTTGGATACTGTTTGTACAACCTAAAGGATTTGTTATGGAGTGGTACGATGAACGAAATTAAATTGGGCATTTTTTACTGCACCGGTCTTTATATGAGATGGTCTCATGAATTGGTTCTGTGAGGTTTATATCCTTCTGTCAAGTATTTTTTATGGCTCAAGTACTTATGCCTTGTCTTGAATTTATTTGAAGAATAGGGATAAATTCTCTCTTGCCATTATAAATTCATAATTACCTTAACAATCTTTAAAGGGCCAGTACAAGGCAAGGCATGTATACAATTGTATCTATAATAACTTGAATCGTTTCCGGTTTACGATTACGTATGTTTAATCTATTAGTGCTTGGATGATATACTTGTGATTAGAGATCATCTAATCATGAAATGAAAAGAGGAAGAACAGAGTTAACTAATTGCAAGTGAGAATCCAACGCTAACTTGACCCAATTATATACAGTATAAGTTAATGCATTGGCAAATCAAGACGGATGTGACCCCTCAAATAATCTATAGAAGTTTATCCCCGAAGTTATTATTACTACATAAAAGTTTGTGGAAACTGAGGATAACACGACTTCATGTATGGCCTAGAAGGAGATCAATTCTTCTGTAGGACCATTAGCATTTACCCCTTCAAATAATGCCTTCCTCAAAAAAAAAAAAAAAAAGTCCATCTTTTAACTGTATCATCCTCCATAAATGCAAAATGGACTTGTATCTTTGAAGTTTGTTTTGGGTGAAATCGTTTCATGTGAGAAAAAAAGAAAAAAAACTATGAGATATAAAGAAAAAGTAGGTGCATCATAAAAGCGGCTTAGAAAGAAATGTCGGTCTTAAGATATGAAACGGTCTCCTTAGAGAATTGATGTATAGCTTGTCTGGGCAAGAATAGTCAAAAATCAACAGCTGCTTCGATTGCATTTGCCCCACACAAGTTCGTCAGTTTGAAAGACTTGGAAAAGGTAAGTCAACCCCTAAAAGCCCACTACAGGTCCTTGAAATTTGTCCTTGTTTTCTTTATAATTTTCTGCATTCAACCGTACAAATATTATCTCATGAACCACAAATTTCCATTAAACAATCCCAAAAAATGGCTCCCTGTTCACTTTCCATATACTTTGCCACCACATCTGCAGTACTCTTCATGTTATCGACTGTGCCATTCACAGATGGCTTCAATGATACCGTCTATGAGGCATGCTCTTCCCTTTACTCGTGTGGGCTGGTCAAAGATGTCGGGTATCCATTCTGTGGAGATCACAGGCC
Source organism: Talinum fruticosum (assembly GCA_021018815.1). NCBI lineage: Eukaryota > Viridiplantae > Streptophyta > Magnoliopsida > Caryophyllales > Talinaceae > Talinum > Talinum fruticosum. The sequence continues at coordinate 2,194,639 of JAITYX010000020.1, forward strand.
CACATATTGTGGTCTTCATGAGTTCAGGCTCAAGTGCACTGGCGATAGTAATTATCCAAGCATTTCTCTTAGCAGTTCAGGACAGTATAATGTACATCGCATTAAAACATCTTCATATACCATGGTTGTTGCTCGAGATAAGAATGAAACCTGTCGGGTTCTAGACAAAGACCAAAAATCAATCGATCTGTTGGCTCGTTTCAAATTGAAAGAGACTGTTGGAAACATTACCTTATTCTATGGATGCCCTGGAAATACTAGTACTGTCTTCAAATTAAACTCCCGGTCATTTCAATGTTCTTTCCTATATCAGAATGTCTCTGTTTATTATTTCAATGAAACATCAGATGGTAACCAATGTCGGGCTAATGTCACACTTCCGGTGTCTAAGAAACTGCTGGGTGAGCTCAAACATGAGAATGGAAAGCTTGACAATGTTTTGTTAGAGGAGTTTGAGATAGGCTACACAGCAGACTTCAACGAGTGTTCATCTTGTCGGAAATCTGGTGGTTTATGTGGCTCATCACTCAGTAACGCTACGGTGTTCGCATGTCATAAACCAGGTGTAGTCACCTTCTGAAACATTAAATCCCCCCCAAAAAAATTCCTACGGTTTTCTAAATTCAAATCCATTCTCTAATAGTCATACCTAGGAAGGGTGTGCTTGTGTGTTCTTTTTGGGGGTGGGGGTGGGGTAAGGAGGAAGGGGGAAATGTAGTAGCCTTATCCATCCTTTAAATGTAGAGAGGTGGTTTCTAGTAGACTCTTAATTAGATACCGTTACTTGGTTGCTAATCAAAACAAAGGAAGCATAGTGATTCATTTTACTTTAATCCACTATGATCCAAGCTCACAAAACTTGTCAGAAAGTGAGTTTTTGACAATACAAGGTCACAAAATGCAGTTTAGGTTGTGATTGCAGTATTATAGAATCGCACTAATGCTTTAATAATATACAAAATTGAAAAAATTTCAGATTGAATTCCTTAGCAAGATTCACCGAATAATGTTTGGTATTATTACTTGAAAAGATTGACTTTTTATAATCTTATTATTAACAAAATATATTAAGGTTTGCGACAAATACATGCAAACTTGAAATGTACTGTCATTTAAAATGTTAAAAAAATAAACAAATCAAAGATATGAATGCCATTCCCGATTTTACAACAGCTGTAGAATGGTAGTCTCGGCTGATATTTGGCCTTTCTCCATTCCAAAATGGTCAGCGTTTCCAAAGTGAAACAGGACAAACAACTAAAATCCGGAACTGCCTCATCTTGAATCCATGCCTTTTCAGCTGTTTAGAGAAAGGATGTGCATGGTATTAATCATGCATGACTCAAAAACTATACTATTTCTGAACTAGAATCACAAAACTAATGGGAAAAAAAATACAGTTATGCACTTATGCTTGCTATCTATTCTTCAGTTCTTAGTTCTGCATATTGACTCCGCTCATGCAATTTTCTCTTCATTAGAAAATGACATCATTTTTTGACATTTCCTAGTTGGAAGTAGTGAAGTACTGCAATTCAGCTTGTTTCAAAAAAGCGTGTTTTCCTTCCTCAACCGAACAATTCTAGCCATAGAATTAGGCCCTATGTTGTGTTCAAATGCATAAGTTTTCACCTTGCTTTCTCTTCTCATGGTTTCTCATGCTCTTTATATTCTTTTATATACATGTCGGTTTTCCATTACGCCCACCTCTGAACTGCTGAACAGTCAGTTTTGTAGCAACCTTTGGCCTTGGATTATTGTTGAATAAACAATATGCCTTACTGTCTAAACAATCCTATGCTTATTTTCTGTTGAGTAATAGGCATTCGATGGTTTTTATTAAGGTAAGAGTAGAAACACCTTCTCTACAATTCACGGGTAACAGTGCTATATTTGACCGCCCAAAACCCTACCTATGTGAGACTCCCGAGGTATGCACTTGGTTTTGAATTTGGGTGTGTGTTTTCCGTGACAAATTACTAAACTTTCAGTTTTTGAATTTGTAGAAAAGAGAAGCATGAGAGATGTGGGCCTAATGCTCGGATTAGGTAACTAAAATATTCTTTTGTGTTCATCTAATACACAAGTTTGAGATAGATTTCTTAAGTACACAACTATATGAATACCTGCTAGAAGTGTGCAAACCGATTTGAAACATGACCTACAATTCAGGCATTACTGGAGCTATAATGCTTGCTGCTGCTGTAGCTTGGTATTGCAAGAGGCTGAAAACAGGTCATTCAAGATTAGTCTTGAGAAGTAATTTGCTTGAACCTACATCAGCAGACCTCGAAAAGGACAGCATATTCTTTGGCATTCCACTCTTCTCCCACAGAGAACTTGAAGAAGCCACCGACAATTTCAATGGATCTAGAGAACTTGGCAATGGAGGATTTGGAATAGTTTTTTACGGTAAGGTTAAATTTACATGCATTCTTTCTATACACGTTCCGTTTCAATTTAAAAGTAACTAACAGCCCCCTCCCCAAATGTAGGCAAACTAAAAGATGGAAGGGAGGTGGCAGTGAAGCGCTTATACGAAAAGAGCTACAGAAGGGTAGAACTGTTCATGAATGAAGTTAAAATCCTTGCTAGTTTACAACACCAAAACTTAGTCTCTTTATATGGATGTACTTCCCCTAACTACGACGAACTCCTCTTGGTTTACGCGTATGTTCCCAATGGAACAGTGGCTGATCATCTGCATGGTGGCAAGGCAAAATCTGGATCACTCTCTTGGCCTATCAGATTAAGGATTGCAATAGAAACAGCCAGTGCTCTTGCATACCTCCATGCTTCTGAAATCATTCACCGTGATGTGAAAACTAAGAACATTCTTCTTGACGGTAATTTTGGTGTCAAGGTGGCTGATTTTGGGCTCTCTAGACTCTTTCCTTCTGACGTCACTCATGTCTCAACAGCCCCCAGGGTACTCCGGGCTATCTAGACCCGGAATATCACCAGTATTACCAGTTGACAGTTAAGAGCGATGTTTATAGCTTCGGAGTAGTCCTCATTGAGCTCATATCCTCCTTGCCTGCAGTGGACATGAACAGGCAAAAAGAAGAGATCAACCTGTCAAATTATGCAGTAAAGAGAATCCAACAGGGTTTATTTCATGAGTTAGTAGATCCAAAACTTGGATTTGAATCAGATTCAAGAGTCAAGAGGATGATAACTTCTGTGGCAGAGCTTGCATTCCAGTGTTTGCAACATGACAAAGAATTCAGGCCATCCATGAATGAGGTTTTGCAGGTCTTGAAGAGATTCCAGAATGCTGATTATGAAGCCTTGGAGGCAAAAGGGGAACTGAAAAGTGATGGGAGAGGGGAAATGCTAGAACACCGGCTTCGCCTTCAGAAGCTGATGATGCTGGACTGTTGTTTAGTAGTAGCCATTTTCAGCAGCATCCATTGTCCCCAAATTCTGTTATGGATAGATGGAGGAGTAGCTCCACTGCTAAATCCAGCACTAGCAGATAAGTTAGCAATTTGTTTATCTAAATGATAAGTGCCTTTGTGTAAAGTTATACTGTAGTCTAGGACTACCTAGTAGTAGTGAGGTAGGCCTAGAGACACATTCTTCCCTTTTTTTTTAATCCTGAAAATCACCCTATTTTCACCAGTCCAATATCCATAAAAATTATGTCTCTAGGCCTGCCTAGCTAGGTAGGCTTGGGACCATCATATAACAAATATGCGTTTGTAGTTTCTTTTTTTTGGTGTCCATCAAAAAAATTGTGTCCATCCCAAAAATTATGTGAAATTAGTTTTTTATTCATTTAGTGAGAAAATAAGGGGAGGGAGGAAGAGTGAAGAGAAACATAAGAGGAAGAAAAGGAAAATAATTTTTTCTTATGAAGTTCACGTTGAAATCAAATTTGGAAGCAAATTGGAAGAAAGGATTTTGGATAGTGGATCAAAGTTGGCCAGCGTATGGGAAGTCTCCAAGTAATATATTTGAAGGAGTTTGTAAAAGAAAAGAAAAAATAAGCGTTGGCCTGTAGCTGCAATGTTTTGAACTAAAAACATAAAATCAAGTGACAATTTATACACGAGTTTGTTACTGCTTAGGATAATTCTAGTCAGATTGTAAAACTAGAAAGATTACATATAAAAGCTTAGCAATAACAATAACTGAGTTTTAAAGTCCTTGAGTTAATTTCATTAAGATAACCATGATTGTATCAATTTAGAAGAAGATCAAAAATTTTACGAGTGTCTAATGCTTGAGATTACAGGAATTTGGTGACTATCAATTAATTTCTCCATGGGTTAGCTCTTCACTTAGCACAAACATGGTATCGAATCAGTTGCTCATGCTGTAAAAGACATTGCTTCCTTGTCTAGTACTGGTGCTGGATGCAGTAGTACTGGATCTGCTTCCCCATCTATCCATGATAGAATTCGGTGATAGTGGATGCATCTGTTGATGATGATAATGCATACTAATCAACAATCTAGCATCCTCTTGCTCTGTGGGTGAAGGTGGCTTAGTCTTAGTATGACAGCTCACCTCCTCCTTATCTTCTGGCTCGGAGTCTTCACTGTTATAATCAGCACTCTCAACCTTCTTCAGGACTTCCAAAACCTCATCCATAGCTGGTCTGAAATCCTTTTCTTGCTGCAAGCACTGGAATGCAAGCTCTGCCACACAAGTAGTCATCCTCGTTACCCTGAAATCTGACCCAAACCCAAGTTGCGGGTCAACAAGCTCCTCAAATGCACGCCGTTGGATCCTGCTCATTGCGTAGTTTGACAAGTTGATCTCGTGCTTTGTCCTGTTCACGTCGATTGGAGGCAAGGAAGAAATGAGCTCAATGAGGACTACTCCAAAGCTATAAACATCGCTCTTAACTGTTAGCTGGTAACACTGGTGATACTCTGGGTCTAGATAGCCAGGAGTACCTTGAGGAGCGGTTGAGACATGGGTCACATCAGTAGGGAACAGTCTAGAGAGCCCAAAATCAGCCATCTTAACACTGAAATTCCCGTCAAGGAGGATGTTGTTGGTTTTGACATCACGGTGAATGATCTCAGAAGCATGAAGGTATGAAAGGGCACTGGCTGTTTCTATGGCTATCCTCATTCGGGTATTCCATGAGAGGTATCCAGACTTTGAGTTTTCACCATAAAGATGATCTGCCACTGTCCCGTTACGAATGTATTCATATACCAGGAGAAGTTCCCTGCAGTGAGGGGAACTGCAGCCATAGAGAGAAACAAGGTTCTGGTGTCTCAAACGAGTCAGGATTTGCACTTCATTCATGAATTGTTCTACCCTTCTGTAACTCTTTTCATACAGCAGCTTCACTGCCACTTCTCTTCCATCTTTAAGCTTGCCTTAAGATTGAAAATGTTAATCATAAGCCCTCTTTTGTTCCTTTTTTTGGAGATTTTTTTTTTTGGGGGGGAGGTTGGAGAAATGAGAGTGCTGCAACTATAATAATCTCACCATAGTATACTATTCCAAATCCACCATCACCAAGCTCTCTAGACTCATCAAAATTGTTGGTGGCTTCTTTAAGGTCTTTGTAGGAAAAGAGAGGCACGCCAAAGTATAAGCTGCCTCTTTCGAGATCTGAGGCGGTAGCGTGAAGGGAATCACTCCTTGAGATAAAGTTTGAGCAGCAGAATTTGAGCTTCTTGCGGAAGCAGAAAGCTAAAAGTGCTATAATAAGCACAGAACCTCCAGTTATGCCTGAGGGTTGATGAGGCTCATCATTCAGTGAGTTTGCAGTATTCCCTAACTAGCAGTTATATTGATTAGATGCAGTGTTTACAGAGTTAATTACCTAAACCGTATATTAGAGTCAATAGACTCACATATCGTTTGTTGTCTGCATATTTAGAAAACAGCATGGTCAGTGTTTGTATAACAGAATATAGAATGTCTACAATAAAATGTGCAAAACAGTAGTTAAAAACCCACGAAAACAGAAGATCAGAAGGTGGTCTCTACATAACCGGGAAGGGCTAACTTGTTCCATGAGATAGGAAGACATTTTTCATGTAAGTAAAGTTGAAAAAGGTTTCTAAAGTTGATAGGAGTCAAAATGCAGAACAAACAAGAGCGCATGGTTCTCTCAAAGTCAGAAATTCTTCGTTCGACAATAAGACTTTGTGATTCTTGTAGCTAAAATAACTTGACATGAAATTACACGAACCTGGGCGGTAGCATACGAACTCGCCGGATGGTATACCTAGTGCTGAGACACATATGCCTGTAGAATTTTCACATTCCTGACAGTCTGTGAAGTGGTCGAAATTGTATTTCATCTCAAATCCCTCCTCCAAGACACTCTCAAGTGTTCTGCCAATTCCATTACCACTCTTGAACTCGTCCAATGCTTTCTTAGACACCGGAAATGTAACATTTCTTGGGCATTGGCTACCGATATATGCTCCTCCGTCCAAATGGTATACAGATAAATTTCCACCAGGGTTCGAACAGAGAAAGGACCTGCTGTGAAGTTTGACGGCAGTACTAGTATTTGGGCAATCAAGAAATAAGGTAAGGTTTATAACACTTTTTCCCAATGTGAAGGGGCTCCTTCCACTGTTGATGAAGGTTTGGTTTGACGTTACTAGAGCGTGGTTGCAAGTTTGATTTTTATCTCGACCAATGAGTATGGTACGGGCAGATGTATCGATCTTACGTACCTTGTAGGTTTTTGCAAACCTTTTATCCACATCTGGGGATAATCAGCAGCAATATAACATTCGAGCCTGAAGTCAGGGAGGCCACAATATCCGGGCATATCGTTCTGTACCCAGAATGGATACCGGAAATCTGTGACGTTCCCACATGACCTAGGAGGAGAAGAGCATATTTGGTACTCCTTAGCTCTGCTGCCATTTGAGAATGGTGGCATGGATAAGAGGACGAGGCACGTTTTGAAGGCAAAGGATAACCAAGGAAAATGGGGAGCCATTTTTTAAGGATTGTCTAGTTTGATTGGGAGAATTTTGTGGTTGATCGAAGACAAAATATATATAAGTCTATGCATAGATATTGTGTGCATAATGATAAAAACCACAGGATAATAGTGCTGAACTTAGTTACCCTCTTTCTATTGGCAGCGGCTCGTATCCCAGAGGGCTGACTTGAATTGTCAAAGTCTTTTTGGCAACAGTGTCACTTCATGTGGAATATGCATACACAGAAAAAAGCAGGACCATAGGAAAATTCTTGTCTAATATTTCTCCAAACCCTCCCCCGTTGGGGACAAGTATAAGGATAACATATTGATGTCATGCTGATTTATGATCGGACTCATGGAAAGGGAATAGTAGGTGTTGGCTAGCACAACTATTAAGGTCTTTGAAAATTATTACCAAGAGTCTGAATTCGAATTATCCTTATATTGACTTTTGTGTCTCTTGTGCACAATATAAAAACTATTAAAAAAAAAAAATTGGAATGAGAAATAATCATTAACTATTTAATAGCTATTTAACATTTTAAATTGAAAAACGAAAATAAAGTATAAATTCTTTTAAAGAAATTTATTTTTTAACAAGTATTGAGCAATATTAAGTGTAATATGTCAGACTTGTGGGCTCAATAGAAGGTGTGCAGCTTACTCATACAAAAAAATTATGAGCTAACGTTATGGAAAGATGGACAATTTTCATTGGCATACTTGATGGATGAGTTAAATAATGAAGACTAGTTAAACTAGACAAATTGGTCAAAACATAAATTTGGAGTGTATCACATATTTATTTTTCATGCATTTTTGGAAATAACTAAACAATTTATTTTCTTATGAGAAATAGTTTATTGCATAGAAATGACAATGAATTTGCATTCGAAGACAATTTCATATTTCAATATTAATCGACATGAGCATAAACACACTGTAAATTAGTTTGTAAATCACTGAGTGTAATACGTATGAAGTCACAACATTTGCATTGGTGAAGTTGAAGAATGAAATGTTAACCTGGGAGGAGAACTGAGAAATGGTCTGAGAGGCATCCCTTCACTTCCAGCATTTCAACGACTTTGCTAATCTGAGGTGTCGATTTAAGGGATATGTCTGTGTGTATGCAACACAAGCTCGCTAATAACATCTGCCTCTGCAGCTCCCTTTCTTCATCATTCATACTTCCATTTACTTCTTCAATTTCATCCCCGAGTTCAACCTTTTGGTACATCAATTGACTAAAGCTGAATTCGCTACCGTCCTCAACTCCACCAGCAAAAGCATTATTACTCCTCAAGCCACCAACCAAGTCTAAAACTATCATACCATAACTATACACATCTGACTTGTGGGAAACTCCCCCAAAGTTCCCACGGAACACCTCTGGATCAATGTACCCAGTTGTTCCTTTATCTTCTAACATCGATATGGAGATCTCCTTTCATGGGCAAAGTCTTGCTAGGCCAAAATTGGATTTTTTTGGGTGGACCTCTTCATCGAGTAGAATATTGTGCAGCTTAATGTCAAAGTGCAAGATTCTAGTGTTACAGCCTCTATGTAAGTATTCCAATTCTCTAGCAATTCCCGATAGCTATATTAAATATTCTTGCCCATGGTAATGAGGGGTTATTATTGCGATAGTGTATGAATTTTGAAAGTCCCAAAGGGAGTTGAAATCGCCCGAGAGGGTGAATAAGCTGATGACTTTTAATTAATTTTTCTGAGATTGGAAAAGTTTAATACGTTCACATTATAATATTAAAAGAAGTTAGGGCTTCGAAACAGATGCAGAGGAGTAAAGTAAGAGCTTAAAATAAAATAGAGACAAAACACAAAGATTTGTTCATAATTTTGATTTATTCCAAATTTTGAGTTAATGAGCACCTAAGGGTTCTTCCATTAGGATTAAAACCTACTCTTCTTATATCACATTGCAAGGACTCTTCACTTAGTCCTTTGAAAACTACTCAAGTCTCTTTACTCTTGTGGCACTCTTTCACACCTCAAAAGTAAGTACACTAACTCACGTGCTATAACACACTAAATAAGAAAAGTTTAGGTTACATGAGTACCAAACGTAAAGATTAAGGATAACTCATGTCTATGTCTCTTGTTTTAGCTCTTGGACTTCTTAAATAGCTTGGAAAGGAATGCTTGAGGAAATCTTTTAGCCGTTAGTCGTTTGCTTGTAACCTAGACAAAATATTTTAGCCGTTTGTCCTTGACATTTCTTGATTTGGATTGACCTTGAATCTCTCACAGACTTCCCTTTGATTTCTTGCGTGACTGTCCTTTTAGGCATTTGCTTCCATTGTGAGTTTTATTCCATTATACTTCCTTCATTTTCGGCCATAATGTTTCAAAGTGATCTTCCTTCCTTATTTCTCCTTTTTCTGGGCAACCTGATTTACTTACTAAAAATAGAGGATTTTGCCCTAGATGTTTTCAACTCTAATTTAAGCAAATATACGAAATAATATTATGCTTTGTACCAGGAATATAGCAGCTCAATATAGGGAATGATATATCATAAAATATTAGAAATAATATTTAAGGCAATAGATGTTATAAAAAGAATGTTGTTATCAGATAACAACAATGACTTAATGAAAACTAAATTAAGAAATCTAAAAAGGTGACTCGGTTGTGATTTCGTCAATACGATCTAATTAGTCAAGTTGAGGCCCTAACCTATCCAACTTAAGCTAGTAAATTAAAATGGTCAGTTGTATCGAGAAAGCTCATCCAAGTCCACTTTCATTGGTCATGAGCTAGTCTAAGTGACTTAATCACCTATTTTCATGAGGTTAGCCTAAATAGACAACAAGGTTAGCAACCCTCGTACCTAACTCGCGTTCGGGCTATTTTCATACCAAAATCCCGACTATTCACTCTCCTATGCTATCAAATCGACCTCACCTTCGGTGTAAGTCAATCACCCAATAATATGGATGAAAACTCTTTCAAGTATTTCATCGAACACTTGATAGGCATGAGTGAAAACACAAAATTTGGAAGCATAAATTGGATTTGGCTAAGCTTAATACATGACTAATTAGCCACCAAAGAGCTACTCACAACACAAGCCAACAAAACTATTCACTAAACATTAAAACTAAGCTAGAGCATGAACTAGCAAAATAAGAAATAAACATGGAGCGAGAGAGAAAGGGAGAGAAGAAGAAGAAAATTTAGCAATTTATGCTTCAAAACTCCATGGTTCACAATCCTCAACCCAAATCCGCACTAATATAACCTAATTAAGCTCCTTAATGGAGTTTTATTTCAGCTAACTATAAAACTAATATGACTCTGGAACCCTAAGTAAGGTTTCTCTCAAGAGGTCTCCCTCCAAATTTCAGCTAAAAATACCGTTAAATACGCAGAAAATTGGCCAAATACCATGACATGGTGTCCTGTCACTTGACACGGGCCATAACACGACCATTTCAAGCTATATGGGAAAGACTGTGTTAGGTTTTGGAAGAAAAAGGGAGAAAAACCAAAACAAAATGGCCACCATGGCTTGCCCCACAGGCTGTGGGCTAGGACTGTGGGACCTCCCACGAGCTATACTCTAATTGATCTCTTCTCCTTTTGACGTTCATTAGGCGGCATTAGGACTGGTCCAGGGTGATTTTGACAGCTCGTGACCACTCCAAAGGGTATTCGAAAGGTTCGTCTTGGGTCCTGAAATGCCATAAATGCTCGAACCTTAAGTGTGATGATTCCGAAACTTACTTCAAATTTCCGAAACTCTCATGGAAAGTTCATGTGGGCTTGCGAGATGGTCCAATATGACTACGACAAATTAATTATGGATCTTTAAAGCTCGATTTGCTGATTATCATTGATTTCGCTCTATTCTTTGCAAGTTGTCGGGTTTGGCTTATTTCCTACAAAAGTAAATAAAATAAATAAAAATCCTAAAATTATATTATTTGCGAGAGATAAACAAGTATTGGAAGGTGTATAAAATACGTTGTTTATGCACATAACGAATCGTTAGGACAACCTAAGGTTCTAGTTCCAGATTTTTATTTTGAGTACCCGAATGCTATAACCTCGGATTCGCAGTTACCTGGAACCTTTAGCTAAATTTAAGGGCTTAAGATTGTATATTTTTTTTTATTTTTAAATGAGGCCAACCCCAAATTATATATAAGAAAAGTCGAAATCACCTAACAAATGAGTTATATTATTTTAAAATTTTAATATAGTTGTTAATTAATTTAAGTTTTTTTTTGTGTATAATAAGTATTTAGTAAAAACTATGAATTATTGCTTACTTGCTCCTTTAAGTTGTAACAACATTGTGTACTAAACTTGAGTTAATTATTGCTTGCCATGTTGCTTTTTTAAATTTTAAAATATTTTAAAAGCTCAATCGATACCCCGAAATCGGACCCAAACCCTATGGTTCCAGTTCAAGTTTATAAAATTCAAGAACCAATCAAATATAATTAGATTCCCAATTAGGGAGGTTACCCAGAACCACTCATTCTTAGTTCAATCTAGTATCAACTTATTAGAATTGATTTTACTTGCCTAATATCTTCCTATTTTAAAATGTGTGGAGTGCACTTTATTATTCACACAAAAGCTGGGTATTTTGGGTACTCCGGGCAACTATGGTATAACAAAAATTTTAAAAACTAACTAAAAAGGGAATGCAAAAGGGTATTATAGGTATTTTCAATTGTTAGGTTAAATAAGTTACTTGTTCTAGTGAATAGTTTTTTAGGGTAATTTGTGTCATATTGCTCTTCCTAGAAATGTTTGGATAGTTTTTAGTCAATTTGCATGGATGAATCATTTAGAGAGAGAGAGAGTAATGAGCAAATCTTGAAAAAATGTTCTATTTCTCTTTCTAAACACACTTTAGTTATATTTATTTCCAAAAAACAAGAAGGGGGATGAAGATATCTCTCTCTCCCCCCATCTAAGCTCTCTTTCTAACTCGTCCCCAAATCCGAGCCCTCACTGGGATCAATACGAGACTAGGCTAAATTGGAGGGTTCGGTTTCAACTAAGAAATTGCAAATCCAAGAGAAGGAAAATGGGATATGAAGGGAGCAAGAAGGAGGCTTATAAGCCATCCATGGAAGGAATTCGATCAATTTGACATCCATGGCAGCAAGGGATTGTTATAGTCATGACCCCCAATCAAAACCCTAGGTGTTCAATTGAGATTAATGTAGGTGACTTCAATTCCCTCTCTTTATCTCTGTTATAAGTATAAATCATGCTTAATTCTAACTCTGAATTGTTTTCTCCTTCTTTGAACACTCAATCGGTGTTCGGTCTAAATATTACGCTATTTATACCCTTATTTACTTAGTTTTTTACCTTAAAATGGTATATTTTGAGGATTTTTACTTGGTTTATTTACTTTTGCAGGTAATAAGTTTAATCAAGCTACTAGGAAAAAGTTTTAGCCAAAAAGGAAGCAAAATGAGGAAGATAATAGTGTGCACAAGCACATATGTAACTTTGCATTATTTTGTGAGTCGACCGGAAACTTTCGGAGACTTGCGCAAACACCAGTGGAAACCGCACGACTATGCAAACTCGCACGAGTACCTATGTAGACTTCCATGGTAGTGCGATGACCCAGTTTCATTTTTCTCGGTTTTTGTTGGCTATAAAAAGCCAACTTTGTCTTTGATTTTGGGAGCTTGGTTTTAGGTATTTTAGGAGACCTTCTAGGGTTCTCACTTAGCCAAAATAGAACCTTATTAGGCGAAGCTTAGTGTATATTTTGTGCAAAGTTTTGGATTCAAGCTTTCAACTTCAATTCTGTAAACACCTAAAAAGTGTCATTCTTATCTCTTTTATATATGTAATTTCGATGATGAAAATCGAATCTTGTTTGTATACTCGGGGTCAAGATCGGATTAAAGTAGAGTGATGGAAGCCACTAAGCCATAGAAAGCTAACCAACACTAAAAATAAAGTCTGTACAAAAATAGAAATCTTCCACAAATAGAAACGTTCCAAAATAGAAAGTTTCTAGAAATGGAAAGTTTCCTGACCGAGGCCAATCCTTTTTTTTCTCCTTCGGGCCGGCCCAAATCAGGTTCGGACTGTTATGCCAGGATCCCAACTAGCGACAGTCCACGAGCTTGCTTAAATGTAACGTTTTACTCTTCTTCGGTGGCCAAATGCAGCATGTGCCCTCAAACGTCCGTACGACGACTTTTTGACCGAGTGCCGGTTTCCAGGACTCTTGGAACGACGTCATTTTAGCCAAGAAAAATTCTTTTGTATTCCTTTATCCTTTTCTAGAAATTTCGGACCTGGTTCTATCTTTAAACGGTGGTCGAGCGCATTCTTTTTAGGGTTTTTCCAACCTAAAAATTGCGAGTAAATAGGAGGCTCCCCCTTTATTTGGCTGCACCATTTTAAGCAAGAAAACCCCCTTAAGCTGAAAATTTCTCTTCCTCATTTTCTCCAACACTCTCTTCTCTCAACCTCTTATTTACTCCATTCGAGTACCTATTTCTAAACCACTCACAAAAGTCCTTCTTTTGACTCTTTTTCTTGCCATCGCCCTACCGTCACTTTGCCGAAGTTGGACCGTGATTCCAACCTAGCATGTGCGTTTACCTAAAGGTGCCATTCCACCATCCAAAGTTTCTTTTTCACTTTATTTAATTTTAGTTCTTTTATTGCTTTATGTATTGTGGATTCAAGATGTAATCGCTTTACTTTCTTCCTTTCCCGATGTAACTTTTATTTATTTTTTGCTTTCGTTTATTACTTTATTTATTGTTTTTATTTATCACTTTCAAAGGATGTTCGAGTACTTTAATTCAGTAATTTTCCTTTTAGTTACCTGTTTGATTTAACACAATTTAAACTCATTTTTTAAATTAGCAGAGGTCGTCTTTTTGATGGGCGGAATGAAAAACATCTCTCTTTGGTTCATACCTTTGTCCCCAAACACCGGATCATTGGTTTAAAATCGATGAAGCCCTTTTTAAAAACGTTTTCGATTTGGAGTTTTGTTATGAATTTTAGAAAAAGTGCTTATTTTATTTTTGTTAGTTTTTATTTCTAAAATTGACTCGTGACTCCTTTGTTTTTACTTTTTTATTCTTTAAATTGTTTCTTGACATTTCAGGTCAAAAAAGTAGAATAAATTTGTTAATTTGGAAGCTTAAGCTATCCGGTCGAGACCGATTCCTCGATCCTAATCGGATAACCGGTGCCGGTTGGTAACCGGGCTGAGCTCTGCCCGGCAGTTTTCACTGCTCGGCTATGGCAAATCGACTCCCTTATTTTTTCTAATTATTTTTGCTTAAAAATAACAACCCGAGACTTCTAAAACCGCTTTAAAAAATAAACCGATTTCCTCAAAATTACTAATAAATCTCTTCTTAAAATCTCTTTCAAAAGCCTTATCATTCGCTTGATAAATACACATATCATGAAGTCGACATTTCGGGGAAACTTGATCAACTTCTCTATGAGGACGGGTCGTGGCTCCTACGGTGTTGACTCCGCCGAGGACACTTATTAAGGGCCTGTTCGAATTTACATACAAAAGACACATAAACATAAACGAAACTAATATAAAAGAGCAGAAATATATATAAAAGAGCGAGAAACAAACAGAAACGAATATAAACGAACATAAATAAACATAAACGAACAGAAATAAGTTGTTAAAATAAGAAACAAACAAACATAAACGAACATAAACAAATATAAAGAACATAAATTAATATAAAAGAACATAAAAAGAATATAAAAGAACATAAACGAACATAAAAGAACATAAACAAACATAAACATAAATAGATTCTGTTTTTCATGTAACTTCGAACAGGCCCTAAGAGGGGAGATTCAAAAGTTAAATTTGTGAGTCTTTATCGGGTTTGCGTTAGGCATTTTGCATTCTTTTAGAAGATTTTGAATATAGATGCTTTTGCACCTATAGGTTTTAACTCTTATGAATCTTTTCGGAGAGGTTGAATCATTGTCTTGGCGGGACCATCTAACTTAACACCGAGGTATGATTACGTATTCTCCACTCATTGCAAGCTCTCTTGATCTTTTGATTTTGAGAGCACTGTTAGTCAGTTCCCAATATGCATCCCACATGAGTCAAAATTTTCAAATTATGAGCCAAATATGTTTATCTAAGCTAGAAATACCTTGTAAACCACAAAACCTTTATGGTTTATGTTTGACTTTCATTTGCATGCTTGAACGAATATGGATGTTTTATTATTTAATATTTTTTGTAAGCCTTTAGCTTAGTAAGTTAGGCAGTTGGGCTTCACTAAATAATCCTTGCATGGGTGCAAAAATAAAATAAAATAATAAACTTTCTTGTGTAAGTTCATTTTTTTGTGTATTTTAGCCGAAGTTAATTTTTTCCCCCTTAAGGTCAGCTCACTAATTACATTTTCCAAGTCAGTCCATTCCTTCTAATCTCGGTCCCAAAAAAAAAAAAAATCAAGAATGGGCCACAACAGTCTGGCCTAGGTGGCACCGACTGCCAGCCCGTTCCTCGGGTTGGGTCTTTCTGTTGACCCTTTATGTGCTTCGATGAGGTTGTAGGTTTAGGTCTTCTTTTTGCATCTCCTCGACATAATTGCATCTTTTCATTTTATTGCATTAACCAAAAATAAATCCATTTCAATTAGGTAAGTCCATTTTTGCATTAGCCAAAATTAAATTCATCTCAAATAGGGAGTCCATATTTCATTAGCTAAATTAAATTAATCCCAATTTAGAGTTCATTAATTAAATAAAAATAATTGGTGCGTCATTTCCTCTTATGTTCCTTTTTGTATTCATCCTTGAGGATCATCATTTTGTATCTTGGTTAGTCTACATTTTTATGTGCATCCAAAAATAAAAGCATATCGTTTTCTTAGGGGTCGAGTTGTCTTCTCGGGTCAAGGATTTAAGCCCCATCTCCCCTAAAATTTTCTACAAGCCATTTACGAGCATCTATTCTTTTGGCACATAGGAGAGGGAATCTTACTGAAATCCGGAATCTTGGCATGAAGCAACTACGGAATAAGAAGTCTACTTTAACACCGAAACGTAGCACACCATTACGTCCATCACCTTTCCTGGTAACATCGATACATTGCCCATATACAAAGCGTAACGCACCTCTAAAAATGGTTGACGAACCAAAGCAAATCCCCATCATGACCTTGTTCAAAGAGTCTATTGCAAAAATAGAAGCTAAGATTGAGGCCCAAGATAAAAAGACTAAGTCAATACTCTTGATCTTATACTCCAAAACCTCTATAAGAATGCTAAGTAAGTTAAAAAGACGGAGAGGAAGTCGACCACGAACCTCGAGACTTAGCCCAAACCTCAATTTTGATCCAGAATAGATTGAATAGAGTAGTTGCGTGAATCCTCGATGTTCAATGACTACTACTTAGACCAGGGACTCACTTCAATCCCTAAAGGCAAATTGCCCCCAAAATTCACTATTCCCGACATCAAGTACCATGAGACCGAAAACCCTCATCACCACGTGAGGAACATTTTAGGGCCAATCATTTTTCAGAATGTACCGGAGGACACATACCATGTCATCTTCCCATGGACGTTTGACAAAGACGTCATGAAATGGTATAATGTTGTTAACCCATGGAAGGTCACAAGCTGGCGGGATCTTTGCAGGGAGTTCTTACACCAATACTCCTACAATACTAATCTAGCAGTCACTTTTTGAGACCTAGAGCTGACCAAGCAAGGAGACAAGGAGAGCTTCACCGATTTCCTTACTCACTAGAAGGCAAGGCCGCCCATATGGCGGATCGACACTCGAAAAGGATCATGTTAGAATTATCATTACAAACCCGAAACCCGCGTATCATCGGCACTTGAAGTTCTTGCCTTTCATAGACTTCAAAACACTTCGAGATGCCGACATGTTTATAGAAGAGGAACAAACATCCACAAAAGCCACAACCGGGGAAAAGATTATTCTATGAGCTCATCACTCATTAAGGATGCTAATAAAAGGTGTACTTCCCGATTTCATATCTGTCATAGGTCTATTTTCTTTTCCTTTACAAAAAAAAAAAAAAACCACATCGGTTCTTTTTTTTTTTTTTTTTTAACCATGAAGGCTTGATTTTCGCTATAGCGAATATGTAAGAAGCCCATGAGGTCCGGCCCTAATTCTAATATTTTTCCTATTCCCAAATTCAAAGCCACTTGGCCATACCCAAAGAAGCAAAAATCAATCGGGAAAAACCCCATTCCGATCCATCATCAAACAATCGAGTCCAGGTCTCGCCGTTCGAGCAACGATACATTACTAATCAAGCGGTGATGCGTGATGAGGTACTTCAATTCCTAATGTGATCAATGCCTAAATGGTAAGAAGAGGATAACTCAAATTTTCAAGCGTTGTTGCGTTTCGGGCCCGAAAATTATGCTTTGTTTTGGACTGATTATTTGAAGTAGTTTTTGAAGGAATTTTGGGATGCTCCATATATGGATGGACTCGTTAATGATTTTATTTTTATTCTCAATAATTAGTTTTGGCTAACGAGTTGTACATTTTGATCGATCATGCTGAAGGTTTGCTCGGGAGAGTCCGAGTCACCCTAGAGTGGGGGTGAATAGGGTGATAGAAGTTTTTCGTGGAAACTTTAGCTCTTACGTCAAAAGCAAGATCGTGACAGGTTCCGAGTCTATCAACGGGGTCGGAAAAGATTGAACTCGGAAGGCTATTAAGCGAGAATGAACAAGAGCTGAAAAAGCTGTCCGAGTCTAGAATGAACTCGAGAAAGATAACACTTAGAGATTACGTGGAAACCCTCCTGGGGCGAGAGAACCACGGACCGTGTCAATCTAGACACGAAGTCAAATTCACTATTTTGAGTCCACAAAATACCGTGAGCTGATCGAACCCGAGTTGTTCCCTTAGACAACTCTATACAAGTTTTCCTAGACTCGAAATTCCCTTATCCGATCTAGTACTTCCTACCTGAGATAACCCTTACAGCTAGGGACAACTAAGTCGAGTTAACCCTTACGGCTTAGTCAAGGGACCTTACGAGAGAATGTAAGAAAGAGTTTGTAGTCGAGTACAAGACCTTACAACTCGAAAGTAATGAATTACGAGTGGGAGTTGTAAGTTGAAGATTGAAAGTAAATACAATAACTTTGAGCAAGTATGTGTATTAGCAATATGTTCGGCAATCTTCAAGTCTTGTGAGATGGCTTCTATTTATAGATGACCAGGCGAGTAGCCGTTATCTTCATCTGCGACCGAGAGTCCTCTCGTGACCGTTGATAGAAGCTTTACGAGTCACTTAGAAAGTATTCGTTGTAATGTGAACGTTGGACAACGGTTTAACTCTCTTGGAAGTCCCAAAACCATTAGCGGTGTCTTGAAAGATAAGGTGGAAACGACCGTTAAGCTTGGCGTTCCAGTTTTCCAAATTTGGAAACAGAGCAGCCACGACACAATCTCTGGGACTGGAGCGAGAGAAGGTGAAGAGCCATGTCTGCTGGTGATTTGACGTTACGAAGCCGGTTACTTTTGTAGTTTGAAAAGTGTATCCTCGATTGAATAACCTACAAAAGTAAATCAATTTTGGTTCTCAAAGTATAAAATACTTTGGCCCAAGATTAGACACGAGATAATAAAATAATTACGATAAATAAACCAAGCGATTATCCGAGTCGAAACGAAATGGAATTTTACGAGTCCAATATCCATGATACTCGGAATTCCATCGACTTAGTCTAAGTGAAGAATCAAGTTCAATAAAGAATATCGGAGAGGATTAACTTGATATAGAACAAGCATGAAACAAGCTAAAAATGCTGACTATAACAAAATAGGACTTATAACCACAAGTCGGATTACGAGTGATCTCTGGACACGGAACAAAGAACCGAGTTTTCTAAGTCGCTTATAGATAAGCGGGAAATATAATAAGTAAGAGTTGTATCACTTAGAAAAGATACTATTTTACTCGAAAGAAGTTTCGAGATACGAGAGAATGCCTTGGAATCAAAGCTCTGTAGGTATGAGATTGTTATACCCGATTCCTTTTATACAACTCGGAAAAGTATTGAGTAGTGTCCGAGTCTTCAATCTCCCCTTTTTGATGAAAGACATTCCATACTTAAACGAAACTTTGTTAGAAAAAAATGATTACGAGTGGTCGGGCATGAGATGAGATGAGTAAGGAATACTCAATGTATCGAGCAAAAAGTAAAGTATGCTATATTAAATACTTAACATTAACTCGGAAAAAAATATGTTAGCAATAATGAACTCGAAATTAATAATGAAATGCATTAGTCCATTAAAATTCAAAAGGGCGGAAAAACTCCCCTAAACAAGACAACAAGTTTGACAACAAGTTTTTCTAACTCTATTTCTCTATTTCTCCCCCTTGCCTTTCAGCAAAAAACAACAAGAAAAAGAAGGGAAGAAAAGAGCAAGTAGTACAACTTATATGTCCGGACAAAAAAAATTTCGAAAGAAGAAAACTCGACGGATCGAGGAATTGTGACTCGGTGCATGGCGCCTAGGAGGGAGAGGGAGATTTCGAGTGGAGGCGGAGGGAGCGGAGGTTCACCGGCGCCGATATGATCTTGACGATGTGCTTGAGCGCGGTGAAGGGGAATCGGGATTATTGTCGGGGCTCGGCTACGAGTGGGCGACCCGGAGTGAGTGGATCGAGGGTTCTTCCCTTGGAACCTCGGTAGGCTGGAGGGGCTGCTCCGGCCGACCCGCTGGAGTAGCGAGGTCTTCGACCCACTCGGACTGCTGTCCGAGCTAAGTCTTGCTATTTGAGCTTGTGGAGCGGTCGACCCTCGGCAGTTCCCACTGCTTCTTCTTGGTGATCCTTCCTTTGCCCGGATGGACCTGCCTCAGCCGTAGGGTCCTCGGCGTCTGCTGCTTCTGCATCTGCAGCTTCTTCTTCTTCTTCCCGCTGTCCGAGGAGGTCGGACTCGGGCTCGAAGACGCTTCGGATGCATCCGAGTCATTATGGTCTGAGCCGCCTTGGACCGTCTCTCTACGAGGAGCTCGACCAGCTCCTTCGCTCCTTTACCAGTTCCCTCATCTCAAGAACTAGAGACTGCTTGCTCTCGAATTTGGGATTGACTAGTCTTGAGATTGATGGTCGGATTTTGGAGAACAGATTTGAAAGATCGGAGCATGTCTCCGAAATCGGAAGACACGAAGTTGATCTTGTCCATAAAAACAGGGGACAAGAGAGCGAGAGAGAGATTTTGAGGCACCCGAGGTGGAGGCACCACCAATTGGAGAGGGAGAGAGAGAGGAGTTGATTTCGAGTCCGAGGTGGAGAAGGGGGCCTCGGCTTTGAGTTATGCACCCGGACACCGGGTTCGGTTTCCGGTATCCATACCCCTGTAGTTCCTTTTTGCCGACTACAACGGCAGCCTCGGACTACGACGTTTGGGTCCGAGGGGAGAGGAACTGAAATTGTTTGAAGACAAGGGTCGGAAGAGCACCGAAAGGAAAGGAGGTGTTCTTCTTGGATTAAAGTTGAGCTGGCATAGCGGCCATCCGCTCAATGATGGAGGGGAAGAAGTCTACTTCGTATCCCTCAAGGATGTCAAAGAGAGCTTTGAGATGCTTGGAGTTGGGGTTCTCCTTGCTTGGAATGCTTTGTGAGAAGAAGGTTCTCATCGGCGAAAGCACTGAAGGCGAGCTTCGACTTCAAGCGAGTCACGAAAAGTTTTTCGGGACTCGGGGAGCTCTTTGGCGTATTTTTCAAAGAAGTCGTCGGCGACTTCGGTGAAAGGAATGGGGTTGCTGTTCAAGAAAAGAGAGGAGACCTTGAACAAGTGGTGGAGGAGAGAGGTGTTTAGACGAACGGTTATGTTCTAAACCCTAGAGGTTAGAACATTTTCGGAGTGGGTGAGGTGATCTGTAGAACTCGAAACGAGTTTGGGATAGATGAACTCGCTGAAGCACATGAAGTTGTATGCTCCGGTGGTTTGAATGTGGGACAACCAAGAAAATTTGGTTGTAGGAAGAACTTGTCGTCCAACACAAGGTCTTTGGGTGACAATGGGTTTGGAAGGGGTGGAGCTTTACGGAGTTTTGGTGCGAGGCTTTTTGGAAGAGGAGGAGACACGGAAGTCGGGATGGTTTCCTCTTTTAGGCATTTTGAGAGAAGGAAGAAAAGATGAAACTTTCGAGTAGGAAAGAGAAGGAGATGTAGAAGAGAAGAAACAAAAAAATGTAGAAGAAAGAAATGAGAGCGAGTTGTAACTTACGAGAGATGGCTTCTTCGACGCTTGCGGACGATCAAGGATGACTTGTTCACGTAGTAATCTTCCGCGAGAGGTTTCGTTTGAGAGAGATGGAGTTTAGAGTACCGAGACGAAGATGAATAGACGCTATTTATAGAAAATAAGCGCGCCCGTCAACTATCCGTTAAGTATAACTCCGTTCGACTCGGCTTGTCCATCGAGTCACCAAAGACCGGTGTGACGGTTCTCTTCAACGGTTAAGATTTCAACGGTTAGAAATCCACGGCTAAAATCTTATCACGGCGCTCGAGAGAGAAAGAGAAGGATTTTGAAAAAAATGATCCGAAACTCTCCACTGATCTAGAGATAGTTTCAGAAAATTTGAAGTCCAAGTTTCTCTACGTCCGAGTTTGACTCGAGATAGGTTTCGAGTGAATCGAAACGCGAAATAACTACCAGCCCAGTATCACTGGATCAATTGAGCTAATGGTTATTAACGGAGAAAGCACATAACACGGAATTATGCAATGAATAAGAATAACACATAATTAAGCATTTAACATACCGAGCTCATTCCGAATAAAGCAAAAATGATCTTCACTAAGAGGCTTAGTAAAGATATCGGCTAATTGAAGATTAGTAGGAATGAACTCAAGTTCAATATCACCTTTTACGAGTGATCGCGTAGGAAGTGATATCCGACCTCGATATGCTTTGTTTTCGAATCGTTGGACAGGGTTCTTGGTGATGCTAATTGCACTTTGGTTATCACACTTGATAGGTGCTGATTTGAATGATAGTCCAAGATCTCTCAAGTGTTGCTTTATCCAAAGAATCCGAGCGCAACAAGCTCCAGCGGCAATATACTCAGCTTCAGTGGTTGATAGAGCTGCGAGTTACGCTTCTTTGAGTGCCAAGATATTAGGGATTGACCCAGAAATTGACACGCTCCGGATGTGCTCTTTCGATCAACTTTGTATCCTGTGTAGTTTACGTGCGAGTATCCAGAAAGAGTCGGTTACGAGTCTACGGAATACCATAGACCTAAATTCGAGTGCCTACAAGATATCCGAATATTCTCTTCACCGCAGTGAGATGTGATTCTTTTGGATTAGCTTGAAATCTTGCGCATAGACAAACACTGAACATTATATCGGCTCTGCTGGAAGTAAGATATAGTAAAGATCCAATCATACCTCGATAGAGTTTACGGTCTATCGCTTTACCTTTCTCATCCGAGTCAAGCTTTATCTTTGCTACTCATGGGTGTAGATGCATGCTTTGCATCTTGAAGTTTGTATTTCTTCAACAATTCCTTGGTATACTTTGATTGATGAACAAAGATTCCATCCTTGTCTTGTTTGATTTGTAAGCCAAGGAAGAAATTAAGTTCCTCCATCATGCTCATTTGGAATTCTTGACTCATCAACTCGAGAAAATTCTCGACACGAAACTCATTAGTAGCACCGAAAATAATATCATCAACATAGATTTGAACAATAAGGAAATCTTTCCCCTTGGTCTTTATGAAGAGAGTCTTGTCGATCCGACCTCTTTTAAAATCATTTTGAATCAAGAAACTACTCGAGTCTTTCATACCAAGCTCGAGGTGCTTGTTTAAGACCATAGAGAGCCTTTTGAAGTTTGAAAACATGATTTGGAAATTCTGAGTTTTCAAAACCAGGAGGCTGCTCGACATAGACTTCTTCTTCAATAAAACCATTGAGAAATGCACACTTAACATCCATTTGATAGAGTTTAATATACATGCTTGGATGCAAATGCCAACAGATATTCTAATGGCTTCAATTCAGCTCACTGGTGCAAAGGTTTCCCCACAATCAATTCCTTCTTCTTGATTATATCCACTGAGCCACAAGTCTAGCCTTATTTCTGACTATTACACCATCCTCATCCAGTTTGTTTTTGAAAACCCATTTGGTTCCTATAATTGAGCGGTCGGAAGGTCGGTTGGTCGGAGTCCGAGACTTGGTTTCTCTCGAATTGATTGAGTTCTTCTTGCATTGCCTCTACCCATTCAGGTTCATTAAGGGCCTCTAGTGCATTTTGGGTTCATTTAATGAAATGAATGCGGTGAATGCACATAGATTATGTAGAGAGGAGCGAGTTCTTACCCCAGTGTTGATGTCGAGAGTATGTTCTCTAGTGGATGACTAGAAGTAAACTTGAATGCTTTACCTGTTCTCCGATTCACGAGATTTGTGGGTTGAACCACTTGATCTTATTCCGAGTGATCTTCTTCATTAGCTTGTTCGTTACGAGTGAGCTCGTTGTGTTGTCGCATTACGAGTTTCCTCGTTACGAGTGACCTCATTTTGAGCGAGGTTGAGTCCGAGTCTTTGTAGTTTCGGCTTCATCATCATCTCTACTGAGCTTCGGTTCGAGTATGATGACTCACTTAGCTTCTCCTGTTCATACTCATCAAACACTACGTGGATTCTTTCTTCCACTTTCTTAGTTCTTTTGTTAAAGACACGATATGCTTTACTATGAGAAGAGTAACCCGAGAAAAGTACCTTCATCTAACCTAGCATCAAACTTGGTCGAGATGATTCTTACCATTATTGTGAATAAAACACTTGCAACCAAAGGGCTTAAAGTATGAGATGTTTGGCTTCTTCCCTTTGTAGAGCTCGTAGGGTGTTTTCTTCAGAATGGGTCACGATGAGGCATCTGTTCAAAGTGTAGTTAGTCTGTGTTGACTTCCTCGGCCCAGAAATAGTACGGCAAATTGTGTTCAATCATCATCGTCCTTGCTATTTCTTCAAGGGTTCTGTTCTTTCTCTCTACTACTCCATTACGTTGAGGAGTTCTTGGTGCTTGAGAAGTTGTGAGAGATTCCATTCGATCGCGGAACTCCGAGAATTCGAGTAGTCGAACTCCCTTCCATGGTCGGTTCGAATCTTTTGAATCCGAGTGCGAGACTCAACTTGAATCTTTCTACGAGTTTGCTTGAACTCCTTGAAGGCTTCATTTTTATGCTTGAGAAAACACACCCAGGTAAATCTTGAAAAGTCATCAATAATGACAAAAATGTAGGATTTACCTCCGAGGCTCTTTCTTGGGATTTCACCATATAGATCCATATGTAGCGGTTCAAGCACCTTTGATGTCGAAATAGTCTTGAGTGATTTGAATGAGGATTTGACCTGTTTCCCCCTTGTACATGCTTCGCAAACTTTGTCTTTCTCAAAGACACGGTTAGGTAAACCTCTAACCGAGACCATGAGATGCCGGCTTTTTGATAGTATGCATGCTAATATGACCTAATCTACGATGCCAAGACCATGAATCATTGTGAAGAGATGCTTTTAAACGGGATAAATTCGGCTTGGGTCGAAAGAGGAATGATATAAGTGTTACCGGATCTCTTACCTGAGAGCTTTATCTCTTTGGTGGTCTCATATGAGATGTACCACTTAGATTGAGTGAATCTTACCTCCTAACCTTTGTCGCATAGGTCGGGAGATGCTAAGCGGATTGTATTTTAGTCCTTTGACAAGGTAGACTGGGCTCACCAGATTGCTTCCATTTCCAATCTTGCCAATACCCACTATCTTGCCTTTGCTTTGTCATCTCCAAAGGTCACTTTTCCTCCTTTGTATGATTCTAGCTCGGAAAAGAGTCCTTGGTCACCTGACATGTGTCGTGAACATCCATTGTCCAGTACCAATGTCCTTTTGATCTTTTCGAGTGACCTGCAAAAACAGAGAAAATCGAACCCTTCTCACTTCCTCTAATGAACCTAGTAACATTCCTTACTGTGGTCCTTTTACGAGGAAGAAGGTGTTTCGGAACCCAGATTTGAATGACTTTGGGTTTTGTCGGATTCCGAGTCTTCCTCTCGAGAACCGAGTCTGTGTCTCTTTCTTTTTGAAAACCTTTCCTTTTGAAACGAGGAGAGAATGGTTTCTTTTTGTAAATAGTTCTGGGCTTAGT
Organism: Talinum fruticosum; assembly: GCA_021018815.1. Taxonomy (NCBI): domain Eukaryota; kingdom Viridiplantae; phylum Streptophyta; class Magnoliopsida; order Caryophyllales; family Talinaceae; genus Talinum; species Talinum fruticosum. The sequence goes on from JAITYX010000020.1 coordinate 2,219,765, forward strand.
CCTCCCTTCATTTACGTGAATGGGATCGAGCTCGGCTTTCCTGAACTTTACGGTTACGGAATCCTTTTGAACAATTTTGAGTAGGAATTAGATTCTTCCTCTTTGTTGAAACCAAGACCTTCTTTTCGAAAAGAGACACATTGTGATCCTAAGAGCATGTCAAGGTTCTTCGACCTTGAGTAAACTTTAAAACCAGATTTTGAGACTCGGTGAGCTTCCCTTTTAGTTGCTCATTTTCTTTCTGAGCAGCTCGGACTCGGTCTCATTAGATTTAGCACTGGTCTTGAGTTCTCTGAATGAGAGTCTCGGTTTTTCTAATTCAATTTTCAAAGAAGTGCTCTCGAAGTGATTAACTCAAGTTGTTCTTTGAATTGAGAAGAATCGGAATTGGACTTTTCTTCCAAAGTAAAAATATACTTAGCTAAATTAACTTTGGAGAACTTAAGAAAGTATTCGATTACCTCCGAGGATTTGTTTCCTCATTGTGCGAGTCCGAGTCGACTCTGTTCGGCTTCCGAATCGAAATTGCCATCGGACATTTCGAGTCATCCGAGTCCTCATCATCTTCGACGAATCCTCATCACTCCATGTTGCCATCATGGCTTTCTTCTTCTTTCTGTCCCTTTTCCTTTTTGGACGAGTCCTTGACTATGTGGTCTTTGTTGCCACATTCGAAACAACCAGAATTCTTAGTCAAAGAAAATTTAGACGGGAAGTAAACTTATCTTTTACTGTCTTTCTTATCTTTCTTGTAGAATTCTTCTTTTGGCCTTTGTCCCATCTTTTGTGCTTTATCATTCTCTTGAAGCCTCTTGCAATGAGTGCCATGGGATCGTCTTACGAGTCGGAAGAGCTCGGATTTGCTTCTTTGGATTACGAGGCTTTCGGTGCTAAGTTTCTTTTGGTACTGCCCTCGGCATCCTCTTCTTCTAGATGGATCTCATGAGTTAGAAGCTTTCCGATGAGCTCGTCGGCTTTAAGAGTGAAAGGTTACGAGCCTCCTCTATGGCGAGTCACCTTCGGACCCCATCGTCTCTTGGGTAGGCTTACGAGAATTTTCCAGGCACATTTCTTCATGGGAGATTTTCTTTCCTAGAGATTTGAGATTATTGGTAATCTCGGTGAAGCGAATGAACATCCGAGTAATGTTCTCCTCTGGCTCCATTTTGAAAAGCTCATATTTATGAAGATCTTGACTGATCTTTGCTTGTCTTACCGACTTGTACCTTCGTAGGTGTTGACTAAAGTATCCCACACCTCTTTCGCGAGTCACGAGCAGAGACTCGATTATATTCTTACGAGCTTATGGCGCACATAAGGATGTTCATTGCTTTGAAGTTCTTTCCGAACTTCTCTGCTTCTCCTGGTGTGAACTCGGCCTTCATCTTGGGAATGATTACGAATTCATCTGTCTTCATTAGAATGTAGTTTCCTTGTTGTATGATTTCCCATACCTCTTCATCATGATCCATAAGAAAACATTCCATAAGCTTCTTCCGAGTGCCCAAAGTTGATCCTTTGAATTTTGGTGGCCTGTTGGAAGATCTTCCTTCGTCGAACTCTCCGGTGTTACGAGCCATTTGATCTTTAAACCTTTGGATTGTTAGATCCCTTACGAAAGGCTAGGCTCGATACCAATTGAAGGTTTGCTCGGGGAGAGTCTCGAGTCACCCTAGAAGGGGGTGAATAGGGTGATAGAAGTTTTTCGTGGAAACTTTAGCTCTTCCGTCAAAAGCAAGACGTGACGGGTTCCGAGTCTATCAACGAGGGTCGAAAAGATTGAACTCGAAGGCTATTAAGCGGAATGAGCAAGAGCTGAAAAGCTGTCCGAGTCTAGAATGAACTCGGAAAGATAACACTTAGAGATTACGTGGAAACCCTCCTGGGGCGAGAGAACCACGGACCGTGTCAATCTAGACACGAAGTCAAATTCACTATTTTGAGTCCACAAAATACCGTGAACTGACCGAACCCGAGTTGTTCCCTTAGACAACTCTATACAAGTTTTCCTAGACTCAAAAATTCCCTTATCCGATCTAGTACTTCCTAGTTGAGATAACCCTTACAGCTAGGGACAACTAAGCTGAGTTAACCCTTACAGCTTAGTCAAGGGACCTTACGAGAGAATGTAAGAAAGAGTTTGTAATCGAGTACAAGACCTTACAACTCAGAAAGTAATGAATTACAGAGTGGGAGTTGTAAGTTGAAGATTGAAAGTAAATACAATAACTTTGAGCAAGTATGTGTATTAGCAATATGTTCGGCAATCTTCAAGTCTTGTGAGATGGCTTCTATTTATAGATGACCGGGCAGAGTAGTCGTTATCTTCATCTGCTGACCGAGAGTCCTCTGTGACCGTTGATAGAAGCTTTTTGAGTCACTTAGAAAGTATTCGTTGTAATGTGAACGTTGGACAATGGTTTAACTCTCTTGGAAGTCCCAAAACCATTAGCGGTGTCTTGAAAGATAAGGTGGAAACCACCGTTAAGCTTAGCGTTCCAGTTTTCCAGATTTGGAAACAGACAGCCCCGACACAATCTATCGGGACCGGAGCGAGAGAAGGTGAAGAGCCATGTCTGCTGGTGATTTGACGTTCGAAGCTCGGTTACTTTTGTAGTTTGAAAAGTGTATCCTCGATTGAATAACCTACAAAAGTAAATCAATTTTGGTTCTCAAAGTATAAAATACTTTGGCCCAAGATTAGACACGAGATAATAAAATAATTACGATAAATAAACCAACTGATTATCTCGAGTCGAAACGAAATGGAATTTTCTGAGTCCAATATCCATGATACTCGGAATTCCATCTGACTTAGTCTAAGTGAAGAATCAAGTTCAATAGAGAATATCGAGAGGATTAACTTGATATAGAACAAGCATGAAACAAGCTAAAAATGTCGACTATAACAAAATAGGACTTATAACCACAAGTCGGATTCCGAGTGATGCTTGGACACGGAACAAAGAACCGGTTTTCTAAGTCGCTTATAGATAAGCGAGAAATATAATAAGTAAGAGTTGTATCACTTAGAAAAGATACTATTTTACTGAAAGAAGTTTCGAGATATAGAGAATGCCTTGGAATCAAAACTCTCTAGGTATGAGATTGTTATACCTGATTCCTTTTATACAACTCGGAAAAGTATTGAGCGAGTGTCCGAGTCTTCACATGCCATAAGCTACCCTACCACGGATTTGGCTCTAATATGCCCGGATAGCTTAATCTGGTTGTATAGGCCATTAAAATCGTTCTTTTTATAAGTTTATGTTTTTAGTAAGGTAGTTAACATCCTGATGAAGCATCCTAGCATCATGTACCAATATTTTGAAGTTTCCAAGCCAAGAGAATTAGTAGCACAAAGCTGGGTAAAAATGGGTTGTTCTCGCAGCAACTTGTGTGCTTGTTTTTTCTAGTCCGAGAGCTGTTTTCAGTCAAGCCAATGCAAATTCAGCTACTTGGGTGTCAGCTTGAGTTTCCGAAGGATTCCTTAGCTTGGAGGGAAAATAATTCAAGTCAAACTCAAGCACCAAATTGCCACCTTCATTCTATCGAAAGTAGTTGCTCCTTTCTAGAAGCTTTTAAGCCAACTTGCTCAATTATTGGACCTCTTAGGGAGCTGCCTACTTGTTTGATTATTTCCTTTATTTGTTTATTGTAATTTTTGCTCGGTTTAATTAATTGGGATAACTTTTATTTTTGGTTGCTAATCATGTATAAAGGGTTGGGTATATAAAGCCTTCCCCTGTCACTATTGTACTCAATTTTCTGTGAAGTTTAAGAAGAAGTCGTGAGCTTTCCAATTCCCCCAAAATCTTGTAAGCTTTTCCATGTGTTGGAATTGTTTTTAGAGTGGAAAACTTTATTCAATCTAATTGGTGGTTGAGACCTTTAAGTTATTAAAGGTGTTTTTCTTGGTTAAGCGGTGATTTTCTATAACTTAGCCCTAGTTTGAGTTGTGGTTTTCAACCTTTATCTCATCCATATCATTTCGAGTGTTTGCTAGTTGATGCTTGAGCTAATCGCTCACTAGCACAAGCCATTTCTGTCATTCACAAGCTCAAACGTCGCTATCCATATGCCATTACTTCTATCCAGCCTCTAACGTGGTGTTTTGCCTAGCCCCATGCATCAAGTGGCCCATTTTCATTGTGCTCTACATTGGGGAGTCGGACTCCAATTTTGTCTCTCTCTTTTTGAATTTTTAACATAATATTAATAAAAGAGTGCATTTTTTAGAATAGAGTCTCGCATTCATGTAACACTCTACCCCAACCCCGGTCGGCGCATTACATGCAAGGGTTCCCTAAAATGAACCCCTAAGGCTTCTTAAGATTCAAATTAGGTTTGCTAGCTATTTTCCTTAATATGACAGAAACGTATTTGTATATTTCCAAAGTTTTCCGAAAAATTCGGCAGCGTTTTGTCTTTAATATGGCTAATCCCATAGGCTCAAAGCCTTAACACTCGTACAAACCACATTAATAAATTCAATGAGCCACATACTTGAAGTATTCACAACATTAACGCAATGAGCCACACGTTAGGAGTAAACACATTGGTCTTTATATACATAATCAAAGTTCTAGTACAACATACAACCGATTCTTACAAAAGTGTACACGAGAAAAACATATAGCGAGTCCGGGAGTCTCCATCTATTAGTCGACTTCTTCGAAAACCATGAATCACTCTAGGGAGTCTAATTTCGTACTGAAAATGTTGGTGAGATCTTGAGCTCCACGAGCCCAGTGAATAACCCAAACCGAAACCCTTGTTTCATTTTGTACATTAATTCATTAACAATTACACATAAGTTCAATATTTACTCATAACATGTGATTCGAAGTATACATGCTCGAGATACACAAGATACTAAAATTGCCAAACTTACGGAGCGACATATATAGTACTGCATTTTCATGCATTCAACTAATACATAATTCATTTATTCCTTCTATTCATGCTCCTCATACAATAACATTCGAGTAATCTTTCTTACATTTCAAGCTCGTCATGCATAATCATTCATTAATTGTCTTATGTAATATCATATCATAATTCATGTCTTACATCATATTAATTTAATATGGAAGCAAGATTTATTCTTCTTCTAGAGCTCATTCATGCATTTCATCGGCATGTAAATCATTCATTCTTGTATTCTTGTTTGTTATGCATATTCATTTATTCATTAATTCAAATGGAAAGAAGACTCATGCCTTGCCCTAGAGACTCATTACTTTAATTTTTGGAGCTAAAACAATTCGTTGGCTCAATTCTTGGAGGCAAAACAATTCATGGCCTCAAACTCGAAGGATGCATATTGTCAATAATTCGCGAAAGTAATTCAATTCATTTCTTCGGTTTGATAAACACTTCTACGACCATAGCTTCGGAGGCTCTTTAATTCGTGGAGTCTTAGATCATAACACAATCTCGTTTCCGTTTATTAGTTGTTTATATTTCTTATTTTCTCATTATTTTCTTATTATTTACATTCACCGACAAGATAAAATTTCATCCGCACAAATCATGCTTGATGACTTTGTAAATAACAACTTCACAATTGACAATGCACATCAACATGCTTCAACTTAACATAACTCATATAAACATGTTTTTATCACCTATAATCAATATATTTCAAGATAAATACATCATAGCGTAAACATCGCTAATGGGTTTTTTTATTAGCAAATTTATCGTTTAATGATTGCATATTATCGCACATAAGTTATTTATGGTTAAAAAAATTCTTTAATCATCACATATCTCTTAAACTTATCAAAGTAGCTCCTAAAATCCCAATTTCTAACCAAATTACATAATTAATTCCAATTTCGCTAAAACACGACATTTTACCCAAAAATTCGTATCTTTAAATATACTTATCCAAAATTTATCAAAATTTACTAGAAATTGTCATAACTTATCATAAAGCTACAATAAAGATTTCAGAAATTTTGGGCTACATGTGAAGTCACAACAATTCGGACAACAAGCATAAATACTGAAAAATCTGCACCTTAATCATGTATTCAATTTTCTAATTTTTCTCTCTAACTCTTTTCAAGTTAAATTCAACAAATTCTTAAACATACAGCTTAATAATCATCTCCAACAACACTCACATATTCAGTAAATTCGTGAATAAAACATTGCATAAATTACAACATGCTTTTTCCCAATTCACAAGTTATTAATTAGTGAATTAGACCTCTAAATTCTTCAATTACACCTAGGGTTTTCAATTTCATGAATTAATTTCAAGTTTAATCCACCTAATTAATTTTAGGTTTAGAGGATGAATTTTAATTACTCACCTTGGATTCTTAGGGTTTGAATGAATTTTAATTTGAAGGTTTGATTTGGGTGTTTTACTTTGCCTTTCTTTTCTCTTTCTTCCCGGTTTCTTTCTTTCTCGTTTCCTCTTCCCTGTTCTAGTTCTAGTTCCCACAACCTCTTACTTGCTATGGTTTATAATCTCTAGCTCTCACCTTTTTCCCTTGCTCGGTTTCTCCTCTCGTTGTCCCCCGCTCTGGTCACTCTATCAGCCTCTTGCTCTCATTCCGGTTCTCAATCTCTCGTTCCTTCTCGCTTTCTCTATCCCTCTATATATGTGCTTCCGGTCTTCCTCTCGCTTTCTCTAATGTGGTTCCTTCGATGTTTTCTCCTTCTCTTGCTCTTTGCCTCTCGTGCTTCTCATGGTTTCTTGTTCTCCATTTTTGTGACTTTCCCTTTTTCTGGTTTCCTCCTCTCGTTTTCCTCTGCTTCTAGTTTTCATTTTCCTAGTCTCCCTCTTAATCCCTCTTCTTTCTTTATCTAACCAGGCTCTTTGCTTAATACCCTCCTTAGTCTTCTCTCTCTCCTCCTCCTGTTCGGTCTAAATATTATGTTATTTATATCCTTATTTATCTAATTTTTTTCTCATAAAATAATATAATTTTTAGGGTTTTTACTATTGTGATTTATTTTTGTAGGTAATAAGTCAAGTCCGACAAGTTGAGGAAAATCGCTGCAAAAATGATGGAAATTTAACAATTCGAAGTCTTTTGTATGTTTGCTCCAAATTTCTCCCAAGCAATTTTTTAGGCCCATCCTACAATTATGCCTATGATTTATCTAGCCGTGGCAATCAACAAAACATGCAGCAATGTTACTACATGGGTCATGATGATGTCATGCTAATATCATCATCGGAATCCTTCTAGGGCTACAAATAAATACAACATCAGCGTGTGTATAAAAGGGGGACGAGGGCTTCGAAGTCTCGATATATTTTCTTTTAGGTCATAGATTATTTTAGTTTCTCTTGGGTTAATTCTATTTTCATTTAATTATTTTCCTCTTGTAAATATTAAGATTCAATTAGTTTTAGTTTTAATTATTAGTTCGTAAAGTTCAATTCCTCACAATTTTTCAGTTTCGTTCGATTCGCTTATGATAACTTCTTTCCTTTTGTCTTTCCCTTCTCTCTAGCTGATTTATTTTAGTTTAAAGGTTCGATTTTTTATTATATTTTGATGTTAGTATTAGTTATATTATTTGTTTAATTTTATGTTTAATTTTATTTTGTTAGTTTATCTTGTTATTTGAGTCGATCTTTATTAATTTAGTTGTTAGATTAATTGTGTTTCATGTTAATTAGTTGTTAGTTTGTCATTAACCTCTTAATGGCTAACCGATCTCGTTTAGGCCTTTATTTACCTAATTTATGCTAGTATTTTGGGATTGTTTCTCATAGCTGCCACATGTTCGATGAGATGCTCGAAAGGGTCTTTTCATCTTGATTTTTAGGCGGTTGGTTTGTCACCGAAAGGTGGAGTCAATTTACTCGGTGTAGGTAGAGAGAATAGTTGGAATTTTGGAATGAAAATACCTTGAATCCTAGCTAGGTCTAAGGTTACTATTTTTGTAGTCTAGTTGGGCTAACCTCACGAAAGTAGGTGGTTAGAATAATTAGATTAACTCATGACCTCGAAAGTATGGCTTGAGTAGGTTTTGATGGTGCAACCGACCACTCCTAAATACTTGTATAAACTTGGGTAGATTTAGGCTTAACTTGATTAATTAGTTTATTAAGCGGTAAAATCACAATCCGAGTATATTTTTATTACTTTCTAGGTTAGTTTAAACATCATATATATATCTCATCTCGTGCTGATTCGCTTAGACAGAAAGTTTAAGATAGCTTCGATATTTAAAACACAACTCTTTATGGACACGACCCATGATTGCTGGTTAGGTACAATTACGCCGTGCACTTGCAGTTATGAATTTTAAGACTTTAATTCTTTCTAACACTCCCCTTATTCCACATAAGGGTTTTTGTCTTTTAGTGTAATTAGACCCCAACTACTCTTGCTTCATTAATTACCAACACATTTGCCAGCCATCTCCTTACTTTTTCCTATTCTCTTCTTCTCTTTCATTTTTTATTTACTTTATTTCCTCTTAATTTCACTTTTTTGTTTTGGATTATTCAACAAATTTGGCCCAAATTAATTTTGTTAGGCCCACTTAGTAAATCCACGCTCAAGTTTCAGTTCTCGAGTTCCAATATCAATTCGAAAAAATATTATTTTAACTAATTTAATTATTTTAATTTTAACTTAACTTTTAATAAGTTAATTATTTACCAAGAAAGCACCTTAATTTTCAGATATTACAATTCATCTTCTTTGCATGAGTCAAAATCCTAATAATACAAAAATCAATAAGAAAGTTATTCAATTAAACATCATCCATCAAGTTAGCATTAAGAAGGTTACCGACATGGTTGCCTTTCAATAGGAAACCTCTCATGTCATCAACTAGTCAAAGCTAGTCAACTCTCCTACATTCAAGAAAAGCTAGACACGAACACCCAAGAAGAACATGGGGGCTCATGATCAAAAGAATCATAGAACAACTCCAAGAACACTCGGGAGGAGACACAAATCGTCTGCCGTGCAAACAAAGAAACCAATAACACCGAAGTTGAAAAGCTCAAAAATAAAATGAGGCACATAACCTCATTGAACTTCAAAGTTTCAAACAACTCCAGTTCATTCACCCGTATTTCGACAAAAGTGGATACACGTCGAGCTTGAGACCCAACAATGTTCAAGGTTCGGACATCCCTCCAGACTTCGGACCCAATAGCGGTCAAGGTTCATACATCCCTTCGTTGAGCTTGAGACCCAACGTCATTCAAGGTTCGGATCTATTGAGCTCCGCACCCAATAACAGTCAAGGTTCGGACATCCCTCCGTCGAGTTTCGGACCCAATAGCGGTCAAAGTTCGGACAACCTCATTGAGCTTCAAACCCAACAACGGTCAAGGTTTAGACATCCCGATCGAGCTTCGGACCCAATAGCGTAAGGGTTCGGTCATCAAGCCAAGAGTTTAGAACCTCCTCATAGCCATGTCAAGGAAGCACATTTGAAATATGATATGTCTATAGATCATTTTCATGTAACACTTGAATCTATTTACATTAAATTATCGCCTAACAAAACTATTAATGCGTAAGATTTTAGCCAAGCTCCGGACCAAGAAATAGTTAAGTTTATGCCACTTATCCGAGCTTCAGGACATTGATTAAGCCAAGCTCAGGATACCCGTCGAACTTCGGATGCAAGAAGTGGTCAAGTTCGGGCACCCCACTGGACTTTATACTTTACTCGTCCGAGTCAAGTTCAAGCCCCTTGTCAAGCTTTAGACTAAGTATATGGTCAAGTTTAGGAACACCAAATCCGAGCTTCAGGACTCTTAATCAAGCCAAGCCTAGGAACCATATAGCCAATTTTCAAACTTCACTCGTCGGAGTCGAATCCGGACCCTCTTATCGTAGTTTAGGTCACAAGATGACTAATTCCGTGCACATCCGAAGCAAAGGCAACCAAATAGGTAAGTATCTTTTAGTGTCTAGTTTGAACTTCGTCTTTCGGATTCGGTCAAAGTGGGAGCTAACTATAAACAGCTTAAAAACTGTCATTCTTATCTCTTTTATTTATATAAATAAGTATGGTGATGAAAACCTAGCCTCATTTGCATGCTCGGGTCAAGATAGAATTAAAGTAGAGTGGCGGAAGCCGTAGCCCCCAAAAGCTTTATTTATTGCTTTTAAAGCATATTTGAGTGCTTTAATTCAGGAATTTGCTTGTTGCTTGCCTGTTTGATTTAACACAATTTAAACTCATTTTTTCAATTAGTAGAGGCCGTCTTTTTGATGGGTGAAATGAAGAGCATCCCTATTTGTTTCGTACCTTCGCCCTCGAACGCCGAATCATTGGTTTAAGACTCAAAATAGTGGTGTGTTTTTGCTTGGCAATATGGGGCAGGAAAAGAAGATATAAATTATTATGGTGTTTTGGCTAATGTCATCAAGTTAGAATACATGCGGTTCAATTATGTTGTGATGTTCGCTTGTACATAATGTTAGTAGAGGAGTAAAAGTGCACAAGTTTGGCTTTGTTAGTGTTAATAGTCAAAGGTTTTTCAAGACAAATGAACCTTTTATTTTGGCAAGTCAAGCATCACAAGTGTTCTATTGCAATGATGTTGCTAGTACAGGTTGGCTTGTCGCTGTGAAAGTGCAACCTCGAGATGTGTATGACACTTCAATGCCTATTGATGATGAAATTGAAGTTGAGGGTGATAATGATGAGATGGCTTCAAATGAGAATTTATTTGATCATGTATATCAAGAGATGGAATCATCTCAACTGAGGTTTGATACATCTAATTTAAGCTTGTTTCATGCGGAAGTGGATTGGAGAAGGAATGATGTAGAATTAGGCATTGCCAATGTGTTAAAATCAAGTAACAAGAGGAAGACAACAAATTAGTCTTGAGAGTCCCATCTTTCCCTCTTTTGAGAAACATCTAATATTTGGCAGTGACTATTCTTAGTTTTGTAATGTTTATTAGTTTTGCTTGGTTTACGTACCTTTGACAAAGTTAATTTGGAATTACTGTTAATTTTGTTCCTTGTTTGTTCCTTTTTTATTGATATTTCAATTGTAAAGCTTTGTCGATAAGTGCTTCTTTGATATTTTATACATATGGATCTCAATTGTTTTTTACCATATTCTAACTTGTTCCAACTATGTGTAGACAGAAATGGCCTCAACTCAGAAAAATGGGAAACGTGTCTTTCTAGCTCCACACACAATTGGTAAGAATCACACACATAGCTTGAAGTAGTCACAAACTAGAAATGCGTGTTCTCCAAATGGTGCATTATCCCTAGATGAGCAAGAACATAAGCAAGAAGGCAACTCTTTGCTAACAAGTAAGAAGGCTACACCAAGTGTTGAAGAGGATGGGCAAACAATCAACCCTATTGTTGATGAATCTGGTAGTATCCCTCAGCAACAACTCCTTTTTTTTCTTTTTTTCTTTTGTTAAATCATTTCTTTATCAGGAGGTTTATCACAACCAGAAGCAATTTCAAAAGAAGTTTTTGCATATGTGAAGAGAAAAAAAAAAAAAGCCCAATTTCAAACCTTGTGGTCCAAACAAGTGTAAGCAGGTGAGGAAACTAAAGAATGGATAAAAGTTGGAAGTTACTTAGTTTCAGAATGGTCCAGTTTGTGGCAATCACAAAGAACATGACAAGGCATATGAGTATATTGGTTAAAGATCGCACTGTTTGTCTTGTTCGTGTACATTCTTAGAATAATACCGCGATGAGAACGCTAAAGAACACATGTGGGCTGTTGTCTTAGTATAACATCATTTGACTTTAATTTTCTACTTGGTATTGATAATTTTAGTTTTTACCAACTTTGTTGCACTATTCAAGATATTTCTTTAATTATAGGACAAATTCAAGGGAAAAGGGTTTGAGCTTGATCGGAAGGGTACTCTAGATCATATGAAGAAATGATAGCATGCCTAGAGGGGATATTTGATACAAGCTTATGTAAAGAAGGCATGGAGGGCATTGAAAAAGTGCCAAGGAATATGACGCCAAATGATTAGAAATAGCTGTTGGATAAACATTTCTTCGATGATGAGTTTTTGGTTAGTATATAATTTGTTTTTACTTTTTTTTAGGAAGTCTTTGTTGTTAGTTGTGTTCTAGTTGTTATCTCTTTATAGGAAATAAGCTTTCAAAATTATGAGAATAAAAACTACTTAACTATGCTTCATCGTACTATCAACACACCTTCCAGGAAAGTCATTTATGAAAAATTTGTAAATATATTATTCATTAATTAGATTATAATAAAACCCTTATGAATTGTAATACACTAATGATTTATTTTTCTATGGTGGATGGAGGGAAATATACCAACTATTATGGAAATATTCAGGGAAACTCGGACAAAAAAATCAAGAGCATTGGATGAAGAATCTGCAAGCAAGCTAGTATAATTTTAGTTAATTTTAATTTTCTGAAAGATTATGCTTTATTAATTTTTGCCTTTTACATGACAATAATAGGAGGAGATCATTACCAAATCTAAAGATAATCCTCATTTCTCTACATTTGAATTAATCGAGGAGTGTTTTGGTTCACAAGATCGTGATCATGTGGCATGCTTCAGATATGGCATGAAGTCAATGGATGTGAGAGACCCTCTTTCTAGTAGAGTCCAGTTTCAATCTATGCTTTGTGATAAGGAGAAGAAGAATATTACACTACATATGTGCATAGATAACTTACAAGAATCCCACAACAATGACATGATATAAAAAATAAGCGGAATTGTGGTTTTAATTTGTATATTATTACTTGTGATAGTACAAGTATTTATACACAGAAGGATCCTGTAAATCAGGCAACTACTCCCAAGATTACAGCACCTACTATCAAAAATACACCCTAAATATTTGCAGAATAACTTGGTCAATATTTAGTCCCTTTAATTAAGGAACTAATTATGGTTATTTCTACACTCCCCTCAAGTTGGGCATTCGGTGCTCCAATGCCTAACTTGCGTAATGCCTCATCAAATGCTTCAGTGTTGACAGCTTTTGTCAGGATATCAGCTAACTGATCTCTTGATCTCACAAATGGAAGTTTAATTATCTTATCTTCTAGTTTGTCTTTTATGAAGTGTTTGTCTATCTCAACATGCTTTGTTCTGTCGTGTTGAACTGGATTTTCTGAGATACTTATTGCTGCTTTGTTATCACAAAAGAGTTTGCATGCTGTTTTTGTGGAAAACCAATTTCACTCATAAGTTTCCGGATCCATAAGATTTCAGTTATCCCTTTTGCAATACCTCTGAATTCTGCCTCTGCACTTGACAAAGCCACTACTTTCTGTTTCTTACTTCTCCAGGTGACCAAATTACCTCCTACTAGGGTGAAGTACCCAGAGGTGGATTTTCTACCATCACGATCTCCTGCCCAATCTGCATCTGTGTACGCAATTAGATCTAGGTGATCATTCTTGTCAAAGTAAATCCCAGTACTACTTGTGCCCTTTAGGTACCTCAAAATCCTCATTACTGCTGTCATGTGTTGTGCTTGTGGAAGATGCATAAATCTGCTCACTACTCCTACTCCATAGGCTATGTCTGGTCTTGTGCGAGCTAAGTAAATAAGTTTCCCCACAATCTTTTGATACCGATCCTTATTAGTCAATTTTGCACCTTCAAGAATTTGAAGGCCATGATTTGCCACAATCGGTGTTTCAGCTGGTTTGCAACCAAGCATTCCTGTTTTTGCCAGAAGGTCAAGAATATATTTCCTCTGGTGAATGAAGATCCCTTGCTTTGATCTCAACACCTCTATGCCTAGAAAGTATTTGAGGTTGCCCAAATCTTTCAACTCAAATTCCTGAAATAATTTTCTCTTTAAGTCTGCAATCTCCTCCTCATCATTTCCTGTAATAATCATGTCATCTACATAGATGATTAAACAGGTGATTTTCTCTTTTCCTTTCTTTAGGAATAAAGTATGGTCGGAATTACTTTGACTATATCCAAACTTCTTCATAGCTTTTATGAATCTTCCGAACCACGCCCTAGGAGATTGTTTGAGACCATAGAGAGCCTTCCTCAATCTGCATCCTTCCCCATCTCCAAAGTCATGAGAATATCCAGGAGGTACCTTCATATACACTTCTTCGTCAATGCTTCCATGAAGGAAGGCATTTTTCACATCCAACTGGTACGGAGGCCATTCCTTGTTTGCAGCTACGTAAAACGGAACTCGTATCGTGTCAATTTTGGCTACAGGGAGAAAGTTTCGAGTAGTCTATTCCATATGTCCGAGTGTATCCCTTAGCCACCAGTCGTGCTTTGTATCTCTCAATAGTTCCATCTCGCTCTCGTATTTGATAGAGAATACCCATTTACATCCCACCTTCTTCTTCCCGTTTGGTAAGATGCATTTCTCCCAAGTCTTGTTTTTCCGTAGGGCTCGATACTCTTCTTCCATAGCCTCGCTTCCATTTTTCATTCTTGATGACTTCCTCCACATTCTTTGGGATGTCTGCAGGAGTATAAAGAGGTATTGAAAGCTATGGTCATGTCTGGACAGATTTTCAGTGCTTGATTCTTTCAATCGGATATTTAGACCGTTGGTCCTCATATTCAGGATCATATCTCCTTGGTGGAACTCCTCTTGTACTTCTAGGGGTAACTCATACCTGTTTTGTTCACTTTTACCGGAGACAGGATTAATTTCGGGCATATTATAAGAAACAGGAGAGCTATCGGATGGTACCTCTACCGATGAGGTATCATTAGATAGATGCTCATTTGGCGGATTTGGTGTAGACGGAAGAGGGAGTGAGTCTCGCCGCTCAGGGGTAACATCGATGGTATTGCCTACTTGTGTTGTAGGTTCCGGGTCCACCATTTCCGGATATGTCAGCCAGCTAAGGTCATCACACATATTCTCCCCCGAGGACTTAGTCGGGGGTAATAGTAAGATTGTTCAAAGAACTCACGAGTCTAGGGTGGTGTAGACCTTTTTTGAATGGGATCATAACAACGGTACCCCTTTTGATGAACTCCATACCCGATAAAGACACATTTAACTCGCCCTAGGCTCGAGCTTGTTTCGAGCCCGTTTGGGTAAATGAACATAGACAACGCACCCAAAAACTCGAGGAGGTAAGGAATGGACTGATGGGATGGTGACATGAGAGGATAAGGTGTCGAGAGGTGTTTTGTAATCAAGTGGTTTACTAGGAAGCCGGTTTGTGAGATAGGTTGACGTAGCAATAGCTTCCGGCCAAAAATAGACCGGAACATGGGACTCTAACATGATAGCTCCGGTTATTTCAAGTAGGGTTCGGTTTTACGTTCGGCAATTCCATTTTGTTGGGGAGTATCCGGGCATGTGGTTTGGTGGATTAGACCATGATCAATAATGAATTGTTTCATATCTAAAGTTATATATTCCCCCCATTGTCGGATCGTAAAATTTGTGGGTGAGCATGAAACCGAGTGCATATCATATGATAGAATTTGACAAAGACATCAAACACTTCGGATTTATGTTTTAAGAGATAAACCCAACTCATCCGCGTACAGTCATCCACAAATAAAACAAAATAGGAATAGTTATGACACGCAAATTCAGGCGCTGGGCCCCATACATCAGAATGAATCAAAACAAAAGGTTCAGAGGCATGGCTTGAACTAGGATAGTAGGTATGTCTATGACTTTTAGCTAAGACACATGCTTCACAATTCAAGGCTACATCAATATTTTTAAATGAGGGAAACAGACGTTTAAGATAACCAAGAGAGGGATGACCTAGCCGACGATGCCACATCCAAAGCCGGTTTTCCGGTGATCCATGAGCAAGCAAAGCGTTACCCTGTTGAGCCACCTCATCCACATAGTACAAACCCCTCGTTCAGTACCACGCCCAATGATCCGTCCTGTCAGAGCATTCTGCACAATACAACCAGAGGCCATTAACAAGACAGTACAATTAAGCTCCTTAGTCAACTGACTAACAGATAAAAGCTTATGAGTAAGACTGGGTATTAAAAGACAATTGTTTAAGTGAATATCCGAGGTAATATCAACAGTCCCAGCCTGGGTAACTAGAATATATTCCCCGTTTGCCGTTTGGATTTGAGTACGATGGGTGGTTTGGGTGATTCCAATATCTAACGGGTCACACGTCATAGTATCAGTGGCTCCACAGTAAAAACCCACGGGATGGTTTTATTGCAAACAAGGCCAAAGGTTTGTTGGGGTAAATTATTGGGCTGGGTAGTTTGGGCTAGGGATGTGTGGTATGTGTATTGAGTTAGGTTTTCTTTGGTTTCTTCCCCTTTAGCCGTCATACAAAAGAAGGATGAAGGTTCCTTCTTTCCATTTTCACCTTCTCTTCCCATTTTCATGGATCTACCTTGCTGACCACTGGTAGTTCTATTTTTTCCTCCATACCTGCGGTCCTCTCTGAGAACCTCTCGTTGCTGTCGGTGCCATTTCCACTGCTGGCTGGGCAAGGTTTCACTGTAAGGTTGGCCTTGCCGCCGGTCTCATTTGCTCCGACCTTGGTGGCGGTCTTCTTCCTCTTATATTCCTCCCACCAGTCAGGATACCCGATGATTTCGAAGCACCCTTTCTTGGTGTGCCTAGTTCCTCCACAATGGCTACACTTAAGGTGAGACTTGTCTTCACGCCGGGATGAAGATTCTGACCGGCGGTGAGCAACAAGACCACTCCCAATCTCGGAGGGACCTTGTCCCAATGATGAGGAGCTAGTCATAATACCACGGCGCATAATTTCTCGCCGGATGGTGGCGTATGCGGCATCGATGGTGGGGAGAGGGTCTAGATGTAATATGTCCCTCTTTTCTTTGTCCAATGAATTATCAATTCCAGCCAAGAATTGATATAAACGTTGCCTCTGTATGAATGAATTGAACATAGTAATGTCCTCTGCGCATTTCATTGGGTTTGGCATTCTTCTGTCAATTTCCTTCCAAAGTGTATTTAGTTTGCTAAAATACACTTCAATTGTATCTTTTCCTTGGGTCATGGTGGTTGCTTTAGAACTCAGATCGTAGATCTGAAGTTCGTCCCTTCCACTACTAAGAAGCGTTTCGATGCCCTTTCATAATTCCCGGGCTGTTTTATAATCCAGGAACTGGTTCACTAGATCTCCATCAATGTTCTCAATAATCCATGAGACTACCATGGAGTCTCGTTGAGCCCACTGGTGATAATCCGGATCATCTGATTGGACGGGGTTGGCAGTGATATGGTTGAGCCTTCCCCGGCCACCGATAGCTATTTGCATCAGTTTACACCATTTTGTGTAATTCATAAAGGTTAGTTTTTCGGCCACACGCACTATTTGTGATGTGCCGAATTCTGGGTTGTTTTGGGTTTTATGTAACTTCTGGAATAACTGGAACATTTGTTCCATTTGTTCCATGGACATTAACTGGTTGTTTGATGGTGGTTGTTCATCCATTGCAGGTAAGTTCTCTGGTAAATGATGAGGAAAACAAGGTTTCGTATCCCCAAGTCGGAACCTTACGGCTCTGATACCATATAGAAAATAAGCGGAATTGTGGTTTTAATTTGTATATTATTACTTGTGATAGTACAAGTATTTATACACAGAAGTATCCTGTAAATCAGGCAACTACTCCCAAGATTACAGCACCTACTATCAAAAATACACCCTAAATATTTGCAGAATAACTTGGTCAATATTTAGTCCCTTTAATTAAGGAACTAATTATGGTTATTTCTACACATGAATAAGCTGGAGGATCAATTGAAGGTGTTGTTGATTTGGTGATATCCAACGAACCTTAACAGGAGAATCGGTATTGGGACTTTTGGAAATTTTTTGGGAAGAGGTAAGTCTTCAAATTTTGATAATCAGTAATTAGGAAATGTGTTACAAACCTGAACTTTGTTACTCTAGTCTTTCCAATCCCTTTTTTTTTTTTTTCTTACTGAAGTATCAAATAGTGGTTATATTTAGAAATTGAAATTATGATACTTAGGTGATCTCCTCTATGTGGGAGGAGATAATGGAATGTGTTGCACTCTCTCATTTTTTTGATGCTCACGTATTTGTCCCCTTTCCTTTTGGTTCTCTGTCCCCTTTTTAATTTTTGTTTTTACTGCTCAAGTCTGACTCTTTCCCTCTACTTCTATCTTCACTTTTTTTGCTGTTAAACAAGTCTCAAATTGCTGCTCAAGTTTCAAATTGTGGTTATATTTAGAAAATTGAAATTATGATAATTGGTGATCTCCTCCATGTGGGAGGAGATTATGAAATGTGTTACATTCTCTCTTTCTTTGTTGCTCAAGTCTTCTTGCCCCTCCCCCTTTTTTATTGCTAAAATCTCAAATTGTGGTTACATTTACAAAATAGCAATTATGACATTTGGTGATCCCTCCATATGGGAGGAGATAATGGAATGTGCTGCACTCTCTCCTTTTTACTGTTTAAGTGTCTATCCTCTATCCCTTTTGTATTTTTGTTTTTCCTGCTCAAGTCTCCGACCCTTTCCTTTTGCTTCTCTCTTCACCTTTTTTTTTTTTTACTGCTGAACAAATTTCAAATTGCTGCTTAACTCTCAAATTGTGGTTATATTTGAAAATTGAAATTTGTAATACTTGGTGATCTCCTCCTTGTGGGAGGAGATAATGAATTGTGCTACACTTTCTCTGCCTTTACTGCTTAAGTCTTCTCTAACCCCCCCTTTTTTTGCTGCTAAAATCTCAAATTGTGGTTACATTTAGAAAACTGGAATTATGATACTTGGGCGATCTCCTCCATGTGGGATGAAATACTGGAATGTGCTTCACTCTCTCCTTTTTGCGGCTCAAGTGTCTGTCCCTTGTCTCTTTGGTTCTCTGTCCCTTTTTTATTTTTGTTTTTGCTACTCAAGACTTAAATTACTGTTCAAGTCTCAAATTGTGATTACATTTAGAAAATTGAAATTAAGATACTTGGTTATCTCCTTCATGTGGGGAGATAATGAAATGTGTTGCACTCTCCCTTCCTTTGCTGCTGAAGTCTTCTCTGCCCTCCCCCACTACGCCACCCTTGTTTGCTGCTGAAATCTCAAATTGGGTTAAATTAAGATAACTAAAATTATGATACTTGGGTGATCTCCTCCATGTGGGAGGAGATAATGGAATTTGTTTCACTCTCTCTTTTTTTTTTTTTTGTGCTCACGTGTCTATCCCCTTATCCCTTTGGTTCTCTGTCCCTTTTTATTTTGTTTTTGCTCCTCAAGTCTCTGGCCCTCTGCCTCTACTTCTCTCTTCACTTTTTTTTCCTACTGAAATCCAAAATTGTGGTTATATTTAGAAGTTGAAACTATGATACTTGGGTGATCACTTCCATGTGGGAGGAGATAATGGAAGTTGCTGCACTCTCCCTTTGTTTTTTATGCTCAAGTCTGTGTCCCCTGTCTCTTTGGTTCTCCATCTCTTTTTTATTTTTTTTTTGCTACTCAAATTTCTGTCCCTCTCCCTCTGCTTCTTTCCACTTTTTTTTTCCTGCTCAAATTATTTCATGCCAGAAATTTATACGACTAAATACACTTGATGATACTAAACTAGAACATTATGCTCAACTAACTAGCTGCAATCTCTCTTCCTTTGCTGCTCAAGTCTTCCCTCTTCCCTTGTTTGTTTTGTGCTATTCAAGTTTCAAATTGCTGCTCATATTTCCTTTGTTGGATTTTACAGGTGCATATAATAACTATTCTTACCATGCTGACCATATCCACATGTTTTGACGAGTGCTCACATTAAAATGCCATTGAATTATCTTGTAATGTAAAAAGTGTCACTAATTAATTTGATAATTAACAATTGTCACTAGACTAATTATTAACGGTTAAAAATGCCACTGATGAAATTTTGGTAGTACACGTGTTACTTGATCAATGGTGTACGAACGGATAAAATGAACTATAGTGGCATTTTTTACCCTCTATAATTAGCACAGTGGTAATCATTGATAATAAAATTAATTAGCGATATTTTTAATATTATGACATAATTTAGTGGCATTTTAATCCGAAGCACTCCATGTTTTAACATAAAATATTATTAGAATGTTTTATGTTATAGTAGTCTTATATATATCAAGATGACATATATATAAATGTATCTATTTTGGGTACATAAAAGCAAACATGATGTATCGTACCTTTTATTTAGGAGATATCTATAGATAGGAATGTATTTTGGCACATTTGATTTATTCATTTATACAAGAGTTGAAAGTTATACATACTACCATCTCTATAAATTGGAGTAGTATGCGTATAAACAATGTAATCTATATATCATGCTAGGGCGTCATATCTATAGTACGTATTGACATAAAAAGGTTTATAATCGTGCAACTACAACAATAAACAGTGCATGGTTGTATATGCCCAAAATTCAAAACGAGAAATACATCTTGTCATAAGAGACCATAATACCAAAAGAACTTGTTGTAAACGTGGTCCATTATTAACACTGGGAACTGAAAGTCGTTGTGGAGAGACAAACAATTACGACGAGTATATAACCTTGTTAAAAATGATCCATTTTTCACGACGAGAACAAAGTTTGTTATCGAAATATAAATAATTACGATGAGTTCAAAATCTCATTGTAAACAATATTAATTACAATGAGAGGGAAAGATCATTCATAATTCATACCCACTCATTTATGAACCAAGGTTTTTTACGACGAGTTTTGATCGAGCGTGTTTCTCATTGTAAAATCCTTTTGCGATGCGTTTGACCACCTTTTACAATGAGAAAACTCATTATAAATGAGTTCTGTTCTTGTAGTGTACATTGTGAGAGATGGAATTAAATGACATTATATCTTTTAAACCACAATATGGAAAGTTGTAACAACCCGACCCTAAATCACATTATTTATTTTAAATCACATTATTAATTACACTATTTATATAATTGAGCGCGTGCACTTCAATTCGATATCTTATATTTAAACTATTTTTATCTCGTATGTTATGCAGCTAAGGCGACGAAGTGGCCCTAATAAAAATCTCATAATAAAGTTATAATTTGTGAACATCGTTATTAAAATAAAATTAAAAGTAACAATAAAAGAAAACAAAATAAATAAAATAAATAAATAAAAATAAAAATAAAATTTTCAGATTTTTTTGAAAGAAAAATCCGAAACAGAATTTTCTCGGAATTTTACACAAAAAAAAAAAAGAGAGGCGGTTAAGATCAAATTAAATGGGCAATGCAATTTCAATTTCCCCGCTCCTTCCTCCTCTCGCTCTTCCCGTCTCGCCCCTCCCTTCCTCCCCTGCCTCCCTCGCTCCTCCCTTCCTCCTCTCGCTTCCTCTTCCTCGCGGCATCTTCTCCGGCCAAGCACGGCGAGCGACGCCGGCGGAAACCGGCGCCGGTCGTCCCCGTCCCCTCTCGTCTCGCTTCCTCCTCTCTCGCGCTCTCGCGCTCACCGTCCCTCTCGCCTCCCGCTAGGCGCTGCGGGTTTCCTGCCGCGGCCACTCGACGGCCAACCACCAGCCGCAGCGACCGCGGAGGTCATCGCCGCCTCGCCGAGTGGTTGCCGGTGCGATGCTCGACCACCACCACCCCCGCTCGACCTCTTCGACTTCTCCTCTTCAAATCGAAGGTAAACACCCTAAACCCTAAATTATCGAGTTTCGATCTATTTAGGCAATTGTAACTATAAATTGAAGTGTATGATTTAGAATTGTGTTGTTGAACGAATCCGAGGATTGATTGGGAAAAGTCGATTGGTATGAATGACAGAGAAGTGATAGTTGATGCATTGATTGTGTATAAATGTGATTCCTTTTGGGAAATTATGAATTAACGAATGAGATTGAGGAGGTTTTATTAGCGAATGGAACAATTTGGTGGAACTATTACATTTTGGAAACGATTATATTGAGCAAACGAAGGAGAATGTGTGCGTAGAAGTTGAAATTCGATAATGTACAAGTGTACGAGCATGGAAAATAATTGAGCATTAGCTTTGCCTAATTGCGATTGTGAATGTGAATGTTATTGTGAGAATCGGGCTCATGACCTTAAGTTGGTATATGAATGAAATTTTGAGCAATTTGGGTAATTATAAGGCCTACCTATGGAAAGGCATCGGTAGATTGAATAATCGCTTAGCTATG
Source organism: Talinum fruticosum (assembly GCA_021018815.1). Lineage (NCBI taxonomy): Eukaryota > Viridiplantae > Streptophyta > Magnoliopsida > Caryophyllales > Talinaceae > Talinum > Talinum fruticosum. The sequence goes on from JAITYX010000020.1 coordinate 2,241,856, forward strand.
GGTTTAAATTCGATAAGTAAGGAATAAATTAGGAATAAGTGATTGTTTATATATATATATATATATATATATACCATTTTCAATCCAAAGCCGCTAACAAATTGAATTACACCAAAATCATCGAGTATCTAATTAGCCTAATCAACTTCTCTAATTAATATAAATTGTATTCAATAATTGAAACGTAATCTAGGCAACAAAGCTGGGTAATACAAACATTAGTTCCATCGATTTTCATGTAAGTATAAGAAAATGAAGCAAATTATTAATGTTTATACAAATTCAAGTATTAAAACTCAAGAAAAACATCATTAACCCTAGAAATCTATTTTAAACGTAACCGAGGCCACTTCCGTTGCCGAATAGCCGGTGACTCAAATTTTTGCAAAAAGAGAGAAACAAATATTCTCAATTCGAGTACGTTCATTGCCTGTACCTTTCGAAAACCCACATGTTTCATCAAATCTCAACATTTCTTATATATATAACTAATAATGAATCATTTACAAGGCAAGTTTTGCCACCTAATCAAGTGGTCCCCGCCCAATTATCAATTACCAAGGGTTTAGGCCCGCCAATTTTACCACGCGCGGCGTCAACTCGGGTTATCGATCGGCCGGGGGTGACAGTTGTTCAACGATCGTATCAATTATCAAGGGGTTCCACTTTCGGATAATAACCAGTAAGCAAGTTTTACTTATATTCTCTCCCCGATTTCAAACTAAAATGAATTGAAATGCGCGCGCTCAATCAAAATATTCTTCACGTTATTTTACAGATGCAGGAATGTTCGTACTGAGTTTCGACTCACTCTTCTAAATATTTTACTTGTTTTTGTTTTAGGAAGAAGCATTGGTGAACAATCAATCATTTACTAAGTCCGATGAAGGCAAACCCTAGCCAGCCACGTGGCATTCGCAAATCCGAAGGTACATAGACGCTCACAGTGATTTTACCCTCAACCGGGGTTTAGGTATGACCTTGGGAATTATTATACGTTGTATATTAATTTGTGGACTAGAAAAAGTCTAGGTTGTATAAATATTACGTTGCTAAACCAAGTAACCTATGTTCGGGATGACCTAGCTACTTGGGTAATAAGTAGTTACTCCTAACAGTACCATTGGAAATATAACAGTGGATGCACAGATCGTACTTCATTTTATTTCAAATTACTTAGCCTTGTCCTATTTTAGGATGGCGGTAGCGCCTTCGATCGTTACCTTCCGCTGCGACCTTACGTAATAGTCCCTAATGAGGGGACTATTAAGTAATGGTGATTGGGGGCGTTACAAAAGTAAAATAAAACAAAAATAAAAGAATCAAAACAAAATAAGGAATAAAGAACTTATGAGATGCGATTGGTGCCCTCGGATAAGCCCACCTGGTAGGCTCAAGTCTCAACTAGATTCGGACAGAGTACCGATAGGGTGGCATGAAATTTAAAGTGGAAAAATGCAGGCTTTTTTTGAGAGGATTTAGAAATGAAAATAAAAGTGTAAGTGGAGAGAGTAGAGAAGAGAGAGTGAGGCAAGAATTTCAGCAGAATAAGAGTAAAACAGATCTCACATTGGTGTGTGGAAAGAGAGGAACCCCTTTATTTATAGAAGGGTTCGGGGTTAGGAAAATCCTAAACCTAACCTCCGAATCGGCCGCTTGAAAGGATAAGGCGACGTAAAAATCTAAAAATGGATAAAGAAAAATCCGGATAGCACCAGTCAAAAAGATTGCATTCAGAGGATCCCGGGCCCGGATCCCATCCAAAATGTACGCGTTTAGTGGTTTGGAAACCCGCACTTGGCTCGAATTGGTCAAAACGTCTGCGTTTTGTAGGTTGAGTGACAGGATCCGGCTCGGTTCTCGGCTGCAGAGACCAAACCTGGGTTGGACCAGTTGGGAAATGGAAATGAGGGTTGGATTCTACTAAGAAGTAAGTTTTTAAGGCTGTTTTGTATGGGCTTGCGGTTGGTTTTGTTTCTATGAGCTAATTTGGAGTTTATCACTCTACTTTAGTCCAGCTTCATCCCGAGCATACAAATGAGGCTAGATCTTCATTAGAGGACTCGACAAATATAAATAAAATAAATAAGGTCGACAGTTTTTAGGTGTAAATCATACTCATTAATGGAGATAAAAATCAAACTTTTAACCACGCTCTAGGAGCATCAAACCAAACCTTCATCAACAAGTGTAAGGAGCCCTTCACGTTGGGAACAAGTGTTAGAAACCTTTATTTCTTGATTTCCTAAATACTAGTAGTACCATCGGACTTTACGAGTAGTTCCTTTCTCTCGCTCGAACCCCGATTTCAATTTGTCTCGTATAATATATGGATAAATTAGCGTAAATGCCAGGGAAATGTTACAGTTTAGCGTCTAAGAAAGCATTGGATGAGTTCGTAAGGAGCAACGAGGTTACGAGAACACTTACGAGTGTCTTGGAGGAGGGATTTAAGATATAAGTACAGCTTTTATAGCTTCAACGCATGTCGTGGATGTAAAATTTCTAGAGGCATATGACTGTCATCACTCATTACATCATCCAACGAATTCACTTGCTACCACCCAGGTTCGTGTAATTTCTTGTCAAGTTGTTTTAGATTAATACAATCACAGTGTCTTATTGTTGGAACACAGAATTTCGATCTTACAAGCGCTTCGCATTTGTTTGTTATACATTTTGACTCCACTCAAACCTTGAAAAATGATGTTACAGCTTAAAATAAAAGAAGAGAAAATCATTACCCACTTTCTAGAATAAAGACACCAAAATAATCTCTAGAATTTTCTATATAGGAAAAATCTATAACGTAGAAATATCTAGATAATTATTGAATTATCTTAGGAAATATCTAGATACTATTGTATTCTAGAATTATCTTAGGAGTATTAGGATTTTGAGACTTGGCCAAATCTCCACCATACATCAAGGAGGTGGAACTACTATAAATATGGGAATGGCCAACCTATGTAAGCATCCACAAAAAGTGAGAGAATCCACCACAAGAGAGAGTGAGAGCTCCTAAGAGAGCAAGTGAGGTATCCCACATACTCTTGAGTGTTTATCAAAAGTCTTGTAAGTTTGTTCTCTCAAATTAATAATAAAAGTGTTCATTCTAACATATCACTTGATCTCCTAATTTCTCAACAAGTGGTATCGGAGCAAGGTTTTGGTGACCTTGTCTTGAGCTAGCATTGTTGTCTACACGATCAGGGACCGGATTATAGAAGAAACTCTGTCGACACGGTCGGGACTCGTGAAATCTGTTGGTCTAGGACCACATCTTGGTGGTTAAATGTTGGGCGCGTACCAAGTTGTTATGGCGGATCTATCAGCATCGGCTAGCTCACTCGAGAAGCTCAATGGGAGCAACTATAGTACTTGGTGCACACGTATCAAGTACTACTTGAAGGGGCAAAATTTGTGGGGTATCGTTGACAGGTGAGGAGAAAGTCTGCTCCAACGGACCCCGATCGAGAAAAGAAGTGGGAGATCAAGGCAGGGAAGGCTATGTATGTTCTATCGATCACCGTGGAGGACGAGTTCCTACATCGGATCAAGGATTGCACGACACCACAAGAAGCATGGGATACCTTAGCTACACTCTTCACGAAGAAGAATAAAGCTAAGCTACAACAGTTGGAGAACGAGCTCATGCCATCAAACAAGGAGACATGACGAGTAAGCCAATACTTCACAAAAATTAAATTTATATGTGGTGAAATGGAGAAGGTAGACCCCGAAAGCGCAATCAACGAGTCTAGAATGCGTCGGATCATAATCCGAGGCTTGGACCCCAAATATAGTGGCCTTATTACGGCAACTCGGGGATGGGCCATTCAACCCAATTTGACAGAATTAGAAAGTATCTTGGTCAATCAAGAAGACTTAGACAAACAAATGTCTAAGGTCTCAATAAAGGAGGAAGAGAAAGCTCTATTTACAAGAAGGAGATCACCTAAAGGCCAAGATAAGACCGAGAGAAGATATATTGCAGATTAAGATTACTCAAACAAGAGGCAATCAAAGTACCGACAAGCATAACGTGGACGGGGTCCATCTCGAGGGGAGCACACCAAGCTCGAAGTGATTGGGAAGTATCAAAGTATCGTCGACAAGAGGATCGATGCTACAAATGCGGCAAGAAAGGAAATTATGCTCGAGGCTCGCAGATCTGTTCAAGAGGAAGGTAACATAGTTACTTTCAAGAACAATGAAAGTGAAGAAGAGTGGGACTTACGAGCATCCTTTGCAATAGAAGAGCAATGCTACACTCGATGTAGAATTAGCTACATCATGTGTCGAGGAGCCGAAAGAGGAAACTGCTCTTGTCATGATGAGCAATGAATCCATCAACTATCAATATGACTGGATAGTGGATTCGGGTTGCTCGAACCATATGACAGGAGATATGAACAAGCTACACAAGCACGACCGAATATAAAGGAAATCGGGTCATGGTAATAGCCAACGACTCTAAAATGCCAATAACCCATGTTGGCAATGCATTGATTGCTCCTCGGTTTAGTCCGCATCAAGTGCGGTTGTAAAATTTCTATCATGTTCCTGGTATGAGGAAGAACCTTCTGTCCGTATCGCAGCTTGACATCTTCAGGGAACTACGTGGTCTTTGGTCCCAACGATGTTAAGGTATATCGCAGTCTCAAGCCTACGTCGCCGCCACTTATGGAAGGACGACGCCTCGAGTCGGTCTATGTAATGTCAGCCCAAGATGCTTACATTGACAAAACAAGGAAGAATGAGACGGCAGACTTATGGCATGCAAGACTCGGTCACGTGAGTTATCACAAGCTGAAGGTGATGATGCGAAGTCAATGATGAAGGGCCTTCCGCAACTTGAGATTCGGGAGAACATAGTATGTGCGGGGTGTCGATACGGAAAGGCGCATCAACTTCCTTACGAGGAGTCTTCATACAAAGCTAAGGCGCCACTTGAGCTCATCCATTCCGATGTCTTTGGAAGAGTAAAACAACCATCCATCAGCGGATACAGTACATGATTACCTTTATCGATGATTTCTCAAGATATGTTTGGGTAGATTTTATGAAACAAAAACAGAGGCTTTGGATAAATTTAAGGAGTTTATAAGTAAGGTCGAAAGTGAAGTAGGGCATAAAGTAAAGTGCCTACGTACGGACAATGGGGAGAATATACATCGGATGAGTTCTCGAAATACCTACAAGCACATCAAATACGACGCCGGTTCACTCGTCCTAGCACACCGCAGCAGAATGGTGTGGCAGAGTGAAAGAATCGACATCTTGCGAGACTCGCGAAGCATGCTACATGCCAAGAATGTATCGCCACGTTTCGGGCCGAGTGCATGAAGACAGACGGTCTATGTCACTAATAGACTACCGCGAGCAAGGCTCGGGTTTATGTCTCCATATGAGAAGTTATGGAATGTCAAGCCCACGGTAAGCCATTTCGAGGTGTTTGGGTGTGTATGCTATGTTTTCATCCTCGAACACCTACGAAGCAAGTTCGACAAAAAGGCAATGCGCTGTATTTTCGTGGGCTATGATAATGAAAGAAAAGGATGGAGGTGTTGTGACCCGACAACAGGACGTTGCTATACATCGCGAAATGTGGTGTTCGACAAAGCATATTCATGGTGGTCATCACGGACAATAGCACTTCCCAACTCTAAGGAGATCAAGGAAAAATTGGAGCAAAGGCTAGAAGATGAGAGAAAGACTCAAGCGAGACAACACCACAACAAGAAATCACCGAAGAAGGAAGAGGTGAAGAAGAGACACCGAAGCAGGCACAAAAGTCCATGGAAGATGGGTGTGCATCATGCTTCTCCAGTAAAAGAGAGGCCAAGCCAACTCGAAGAGACAAGTGGTAAAAGAAGCTCTAGAGCCACAACTAAGGAGGTCCAAGAGGACACGGAAGCAAAATCCTAAATATGCTAATGCAGCATTGGTAGAAGGACCGAGCATTAAGGAACCAAGCACCTATGAAGAAGCATGCCAAAAGAAGGAATGGAAAAAGGCAATGGAGGAAGAAATATAACCTTGGAATCGAGAATGAGACTAGTGAGCTAGTACTCAAGCCCAAGGATGACAATGAAGAAAAGTGGGTAATGAGGGGGAGTGTTAAAATAAAAGAAGAGAAAAATCATTACCCACTTTCTAGAATAAAGACACCAAAATAATCTTTAGAATTTTCTATATAGGAAAAATCTATAGCATAGAAATATCTAGATAATTATTGAATTATCTTAGGAAATATCTAGATACTATTGTATTCTAGAATTATCTTAGGAGTATTAGGATTTTGAGACTTGGCCAAATCTCCACCATACATCAAGGAGGTGGAACTACTATAAATATGGGAATGGCCAACCTATGTAAGCATCCACAAAAAGTGAGAGAATCCACCACAAGAGAGAGTGAGAGCTCCTAAGAGAGCAAGTGAGGTATCCCACATACTCTTGAGTGTCTATCAAAAGTCTTGTAAGTTTGTTCTCTCAAATTAATAATAAAAGTATTCATTCTAACATATCACTTGATCTCCTAATTTCTCAACAGTTACTTCAACTGTACTTGCGAAAAGATGTCTTCCCATCTCATAGAATGATTTGACTACCGTTTTAACATTCAATACACTCTCATAGCTAGCCTTCGTTCCTATAATTTATGTTTTCTTGGGTGCTTTTGTTTTATTCGTTCTACTTTCTCTCCTATACAAACACCGAACATCAATTGACCATGCTGTTATTTACATTTGTAGACAAGAGACCACCCAATCTAATATATCGTTTAGGTAATAACTAACACACACTCGTATCTAATTAATAATTGCTAGTTAAGGAATACGACAAACCGATCGATTCATGACCTTTCAATTGGAATCTTGATGTTTTATTATTTGGTCATTCAATTGCTTTATAGCTTAGTCAGCAGTGCGGATGCTCTCCTTGATTTTTCTAGCTTTCGCCTTAGAAAAATAACCAAAGTTGAATTTTCTACTCGTGGAACGGAAAGGTAGCGAGACCACCAAAATATCCGAGGCATATCTAATAACTCATGGATCTCTGTCCAAATAGATACATATATGCAAATATAAGAAAAATGACCAACTCTTTCAAAGAGAAACTAGGTGAAGAAGGCTTTGCAATTGTTTACAAAAGTGAGCTAAGTAATGGGCAGCCTGTGGTAGTGAAACTCGCTGAAACAATCGAAGGGTAAACAAGGGAGAGGAATTCATCAACAATGTAGCCAACATGGGTAGAACTAATCATGTCAACATTGTCACCTTCCGAGCTTACGCTTTGACAGAAATAAGAGAGTTCTTGTCTTCGAATTCATGCCCAAAAGCTCTCTAGACAAGTTCATACATCATGGTGATAATAGTGATCACCGAGTCAATATTGCTATGGGAAACAATCTTCGACATAGCAATAGGGATTTCTAGGGGACTCGATTACTTACACAGAGGTTGCAATACTTGAATCTTGCACTTTGACATTAAGCCACTTTGACGAAGATTTCCATCCAAATATTTCGATTTTGGGCTAGCTAGACTATGCCCACAAAAGCACCATATCGATGCTTGGAAGCTAGAGGCACAATTGCGTATGTTGCTCCCGAAGTGTTTTGCAGGAACTTTGGGAAAATTTTCCACAAGTCGGATGTGTATAGCTATGGGATGATGATTTCGGACTTAGTCCGTGGTAGGAGGAAGAAAAATACTTGCATTGAGGGTAGCAACGTGTTATACTTTTGTGAGTTATTTAAGAATTATGCCCCATTCTAAAACCACTTGTTAGGTGAAATTAGAGCAAATATGCGAACGATTTAGGATGACGAAAATAACATCAATATTTATAGAAATCAAAACAAATAGTAAAAGAAAAAGATTTAACGTAAAAACCCAACTTGAAAAAACCCACGAGCAGCTCGAGCACAAATAAATGCACTATTATGAGAGAGTACAAGAAGGATCCCAAGCTCTAACACCTTCCCTAACCCGAGATATCACAATCTCATACCACTTTCCTCACAATATCACTCTTCAATTAGATGCTCTCCAATTGGCTCGCCCGATTTATGTTAATGCTTGGATGATTACAATGATGGATAGAGCCCCTTTAAATAGGAAAGGAAACACCCTTAAAACTACCTTAACTCCTACTCTATTTAGGACTAAGTTAATTTCCCAATCTAACTTGGAAACAACTATTCCCTTAAGCCGAATCCACAAACCTTAGTGTCGCACCATCAACACAGGCCGTGTCCACTCGACATGGGCTACCCATGTTGCCCGTTGCCTCACACCAAACTGGCCTGAGTTACCGCCAACTCAGGCAGTGTCCATCGACATGGACTGCCCGTGCTGGCTGGTGGTTGAGCCGGAATGATGTCGTGATGCTAGAAACTTGCTGTAGAGTGAAAGTAAAGACAGTCTTGGACTTGTAGTTGATTTTGGGTCATCATATACCGAACGGTTGTACAAGAGGATAAAATTGAAGTACATGGATTTATAAATGAAGAAGAAAGGGGTTGCACAGAAAGATGATGTTGGTGAGCTTGTGATGCATACATAGATATCCCTCAAACCAACCCTCAATAAGCAAAGTAATCGAAATGTTAGAAGGGAGTGTTGAGTTGATACAAATGCTTCCTAAGCCAGTTCTTGGCTCCCCTCCCAGATTAACATTTGATCCTTCAACATGCAGCTGCAATGACTCACATTAGGCTAATTAAGTTCCCTTCTTTTTCGTTCAAGTTTAATTTATGTAAGGTTTTCCTCTTAGTTTTATTACTCATATACTGATTTCCAGTGTGTGTAATGTGGGCTCTGAATGATATTATAGAAGCGAATTGTATAACTTAGTATTTTCTAGCCAAAAATTTCTAAAAGAGAAAAACTGTGACAATTTGATAGATAATCAGACCTTAATTATTTAAAACATTTTAGAAGGAAGAGTATGTATGATTAGTTGATGACTCTCCCTGAGCACATGAATTATTCTATCATTAATATAGATTCAGCAATGATTTTTGAACTTCCCTCCGTGATATACTACTACAAGATTTCACGATGTGATTCACGATATAGGTAACAATGCGTTAATGTGACGTACGTTAATTATACTATTAAAGAGTGCTGAACTGCTAAGAACAACGCTGGGATAACGACTCTTGTCAGTGCACTTGAGCCGGAACTCATGAAGAGCACAAAATGTAGGCCTATTATCTACAAAGTATATCGAAACCCGACGACATTCTTGATCGGTCCACATGAGTCAAGTCAAGAGCATGCCTTGTAGTAGGTGTCGGTGCTGCAATTTTTGAACGGCATGGTTGATAGCATGAGGAACACCACACATCAGGTGGCTAAGTGGATGGAAGAAGGTAAACAGAATGCCATTTTTTGGGATTGTTTAATGGGGAATTAGTGGTTCATGGAAGATTCTCTGTAGATGGAGATGGAGTTGATCATAATGCAGAAAATTATCAAGGGGGAATTCAATGACTCGTCAGGATTGATGTGTTTGAAGATGGACTAGCCTAATTTACAACTCTTCTAAGCTCAGCAAATTGTGTGGGTTAACTGTGTCCACAAATGCTGTAAAGTTACCTTATTATCTATGTATTTTGAGAATTATAAAATAACATGTAAGATAATTTTTTAGCCGAGAGGATCAATCCTATTACAATTTATTTACATTTATCTATATAACATATGTATTCACAAGTTCAGTAAAGCATAGTTATAATTACTGATGCTTTAATTTAATAATTTTAATATATAATTAAATTTACATAAACTTTTTGAAAAATAATGCTTACAATTTTTATCTCCATCTGTTTATCCACGTATATTTGCCACTAAAAACAAAACGCATCCTCCGCATACGAGTACAATAAGCTTATGCACTGTGTGCAACTACTTGTTTAAATGAAGAAATAGTAATAAGCTAAAAGCCAGCAAGTACATTGCAATCCATGATAATTTATCCATGCCGATAATTTTTCTCGGTCAACATATGCAACATATATTTAGTTTCACCTTCCACTTGTGATATTTAAGTAGCATAGACAGCAGGACATGATGCGGATATAATATGATATTGATACGTGAATTCGAGAGTTTTCCAAGTGAAAAATACGACATATTTAGTGGTTGCTTAGTTATTAAAATTTTTTTTATTTTCCTTTATTTTTTAGTATTGGAGAAATCGTGATTAGATGATAACAATAACAAATTTTTCATAATACGCACACAACTATCAATAACAAACTCTGATTTATGTCAAGGGAAAGGATCCACTAAGTGCTTTGCTCCATTAGTCTCGTAATATGTGTTACTTTAATTTTTTTTTCATTTCATAATATCGGTTACTTTACACTTTTAATGATATATTAATGATTGATTTATAAATTTTATCCCAATTGATTTTTTTTTTTTTGGTTTTGAAATAAGTGTAATTTCATTACCACCCATGGAAATTATAACTCATGTATAAGGGTCATAGGTGCAAAAACCCTATGAAATAATATCTAAGAGTTTTTCTTTTTGTTTGATCTTTTTACAACAATGAGCAAGAAACTTAATTTACTATTCGTTTGGTTTTGGCATAACCCTATAATCCGATAGGCATTCTATGACGCTCTCTTGAAGCACTTGAAGTTTCTTTCTTTTTCAAATCTGAGCTGTGATAGTAATGATGCAGATTCCTAAGTTCTTGGATGGAAACTTAGTATACCGTGTAAGGTATATGCAGGACACTAGAGCTGATTTTGAGCTAGCGCATTTTGCAAGCACCATCCGATCGTATGCATATCTATAGAATAGGTGATCATGGGACTCATTCCGATGCAGAGATAGGGGGCCAATATCAGATTTCACTAGTATATGCATATTTATCAATTATCCATAGTAGCCAACCTTCCTAGCCATGCTCTACACAAGCACAAAGCATGTTTGGGAATGTTGTATCTATTCCATTACATCGAGCAATAGGTAATTTAGTATTGTTTTCATGTAACCACTTATATCTACTAGCTATAGAATACTCTGTATAGATGTTGCCCAACCATCTGTTGTTTGAGAACCCAGCTACAAACTCCCTCTCGGCTTTAAAATCTGTCTCCAATACCGAGCGGACCAGTGGTTTAGCTTGAACCCGCCAAATGTCATCTACTTTGATATACATACCATGAATCCATTTGACTCATAGACAACACTTGTCATCTATTAGGAACTAAAGGTGTTTTGCCACTACAGCCTTGTTCCAAGAGATATAGTTTCTCACCCCTAACCCTCCAAGAGCTTTAGGAGTGTAAATGGTTGTCCAAGCAACCTGGGGAGGGGGTTTGAATTCTACAGTTTGATACCACATGAAGTTTCTGCAGAAATCTTCTTTGTTCGATGACTTTCTTTGGTAAAATAAATAGGCTAGACCAATATGTATGGAGAGTCATCGGGATAGAGTTAATTAATTGTAGTTGACCAACGATATGAGAGGTGCCTTGTTCTCCAAAGCATTTCACTCTTTAGTGATTTTTTCCATCGGTTGCTTGCAATAATTAATTTTTTATTTTAATAGAGTATTAGAGATATTATTGTACATAAAATAATTGTAAATTATTTTTCCGTATTATCTTCTATATATATAGAATGCCCGACTCCCATATTGGGTGAGTCATTCAGCCATTATCTTTCACATGGTATCGTAGCCAAAGGCTCGATTCAAAATTTTAGTGCAACCCTAGTAGCCGCCTCGTCACAAAAAAGAAAAAAAACCATTGCCGCTCATTGTTCACGGCAGCCAAACCAAACCCTAACCCTAGCTTTCTCTATCCTCCATGGCTGCCCTGCTCCCGACTCGCCGCCGGCCACCTCTGCGCCACGGGGTGGTCTGCCGCCCCTTCCATCGTCTCTTTGGACGGTAAATATTACTAATTACGTTACAATTATTCTTCGTTCGGTTGACAATTATTTATCTTGGCGAGAGCAATTTTCCTCTTTCACCATTATGCATCGGATTAGTGGTATGCTTGATGGTTCCGTTTCTCAACCGTCGTATCACTTAGTGGTTGCCCGGGTTGTTCGGTTGTAAATCCTAATTATTCTTATTGGTTACGAGTTAATAAGTTGTTGCGTGCTTGGATTTTTGCTACTATTTCCCCGAAAACTTGAGTGAAGTTCGTAGCTTATCTCGTTCTCTCCAAATTTGGCAACATTTGGAGTCTCGGTTTAACATCGCTAGTTTAGCTCGTGCTCTCGACCTTAAACGCATGCTTACTCATATTTCGATGGGGAAAATCATTCAATGGATGATTATCTCCGAACCATTAAGAACATAGCCGATTTCCTTGCTCGCTATTCGGTCCCCGTTACGGACTTAGAACCGATTCGGTTTACTACTCGCTGGGCTCCCTTTCGAGTATCATACCTTTGTCACTCGCCTACTCTCGCTTCCTGGTGTTCACATTTTTTATGATCTACGCTCCAAACTTATCTTTTACGAGCAACGACTTAATTTTGGGCGTACCCGTGATTATACCCGGCAATCGGGTCATTCGGTTCGGGTTCGGTTCGGGTTCGGGTCAACTTCGGTTCGGGTAAACTTCGGGTCGATCTCGTTCGGTTTCGGTTCGGGTCAACTTCGGTTCGGTTCAACTTCGGGTCAATCTCGTTCGGGTTCGATTCGGGTTAATTTCGGATCTAGTCGTAATCGGGTCACTTTTGGGTCAAAATCGATTCAAAATTGTACCACTATAGCCACTAAAGTACATCCTGAGAGACCCAACAAAAAAATGTGGGTTGGGTCACTTTTATTGGGGTTAAATCGATTCGGATCTGATTCGGTTCGGGTCATTTTGGGTTCGGTTCGGTTTCGGTTCGGGTCATTTTGCATTCGGGTCGGTTTCGGTTCGGGTCATTCGGGTCGGTTCGGTTCGGGTCGGTTCATTTCGGTTTTCGGGTCAAAATCGGTTCAATCTGTTTCGGATGTCGGTTCGGTTTGGGTTTCGGTCGTTCGGGTTGACCCGTTCGGTTCGGGTCGGTTTTGCCAGTCTACCCGTGATCCCCTATGCATCGGGCCTTCGCCTCCCTTCTCTCGACTACTTCGCACCAAAGAGTGATGCTTCCAATTCGGGGGTGCATCTTCGGGGTCATCCGGCTCTAGGAAAGGAAACTCTACCCACTACAACAAAGGAAGAGGGGGTCGGAATAATCGCAATCGGAATCGCAACAACAATCATAGCCATCGGAAGTCTCCCATCGCAACAATTCTTCCGATCGGGCCTCCCTTAGGAGTGTGCCTACAGTGTACTGCATTTTGTAATTCGATTGGGTCATTGTCTTGTACTTTTGGTCCTTTTACTTCGTGTACTAACTACTCCCATGCAGGCACTAACCGTTCGAAGGGATATTAGGTTCCCGTCCTAATATTGTTTGTCGGATTTGTCATGCTCCGGGCATTCTCGCCGACGGTTTCCTAATCGTTATCAACCACGTCAACAACCAACACTTCCTGCATTTGCTACTTTCAATCCGAGTTGAAAATGGTGAACAACCGTGGTATCCTCGTTTCAGCAGTGGCCTCTCACATGAAGCCCGATGATGGTAAGCTATCTTCTAAATCTGTTGACTCCGGTCGTATTAAGGTTCGGGTTGGAAATGGAACCTTGTTACCTATTTCTAATGTTGGTACTCTATCATTGCAAACTACTTCTCGGCCACTTCTTTTAAAACCCGTTTATCATGTGCCTCAACTTCAGTATAACCTTCCGTCGGTCAAACAGCTTATGTCGGGATAATAATTGTCATGTCACTTTTCATTCCGATTCTGTTTCGTAAAGGACAACACCTCGGGTGATGTTCTTTTGCGAGCCCCCAGTGTAGGCAATGTCTATCCCTTACGTCCGCCCACTGAGACACCTCATCTTTCAGCTAACCTAGCTTTGAGTGAGACTGGCGATACCTGGCATCGGAGACTAGGACATTGTGGAGCTCGAGTTTTGGATTTACTTAGGAGAAATAAATCTGTTAAGCTTACAAATAGTTTTCATGATACTTGTACGACTTGTCGTTTGGCAAAGTCACATACTCTTCCTTTTACTTTAGCAGTAACATCGATCTGTTTCCCTCTTGAATTAATACATTCGGATGTTTGGCAATCACCTTGGCTTTCACATAAAGGTTTTCGATATCTTGTTGTGTTTGTTGATGATTTTACCCGGTTTACCTGGATTTATCCTATGCGATTGAAATCTGAAGTATGTTCAATTTTTTGCAATTTTCAGGCTTTAGTTGAAAATCTTTTTAATTACAAAATTAAAATGTTTCGTAGTGCTGGAGGTAAAGAGCTTGATAACTCCCCTCTTTTGCTCATTTTCTTCAAAAGGGATCCTTTTTCGAAAGTCCCGTCCCGATACGCAACAACGAATGGGGTTGCTGAGCGTAAGCATCGCCATATTTTGGAAATGACTCGGGCATTTCTAATTGATGCTTCCATGCCTCGCTCAATTTTGGCTTGATGCTCGCTTCTTACAGTTGTCTATACGATCAATTGTTTACCTACACCTGTGTTGCAAAATCGTTCTCCATTTGCGCTTTTATTTGGTCGTCCGCCTGATTATGGTTTTCTTAAACCTTTTGGTTGCTCCTGTTTTCCAAATTTTGTTGCAAAGGCATCCAATAAACTCTCTCCTCGTTCTGTTCATTGTGTTTTTCTAGGCTATGCTCCTCATTATAAGGGCTATCGTTGTTTGGATCCCCTAACAGGTCGTGTTTATGTGAGTAGAAATGTACGATTTCATGAAAACATTTATCCTTTTCCTAAACTTGTCTCCAGTTCGTCTCCTAATGCCCCTTTTGTGATAAAGGATATTCTCTGTCTCACCGCAACTCGTGCCTCGGTTGTCTCGTCTTCCACCTCTTCTTCTCGGTTTGGTCTCCCGTACACTGTTGCAGTCCACTCGGGACGACCCAATCTTTGGTCCTCCCTTCCACGTTGTCCGAACCTCGCTTCTTCGCTGCCGAGATGTCTCCTTTTCTTCCCTTAGCCTCTTCATCCTCGTCGAGTCTCAACTCTAGGCCAACGTCTATAGCCCATGTCTCTCCCGAGCCCGACACTACGTCCGCTTCCTCTCCCTCCGCCCTTGGTCTTGTGTCTCGCTTCATCTCCTATTGTGTCGGATCCCCTGCTCGTACTAGTGCTTCTATACGTCGCTCGCCGAGTCCTGTTGCCTCTTCGAGTGTCCCTATGTCTTTGTCCACTAATGTTCACCCTATGCGGACTCGGTCCAAGTCCGGCATTGCCAAACCTAGGCGTCTCCTGTCTCTTAGTGTTGGTCTTGCTGAAGTTGAACCTACATGCTTTTCACAAGCTTCCCGACATTCCAAATGGAAGGAAGCCATGGCCGAGGAGTATAATGCTTTGATTGCCAATAACACATGGGATTTGGTTCCATCTCAACTGGATCTTAATTTGGTTGGAAGTAAATGGGTTTACAAGATTAAATATCGTTCGATGGTTTCGTGGAGAGGTACAAAGCTCAACTTGTAGCACAGGGGTTTCACCAACAACCAGGTATTGACTACCATGAGACTTTCAGCCTCGTCGTTAAGCCTCGCTACTATTCGTCCGGTTCGACTCTTGCTGTTTCCTTTCATTGGCCCATTCGCCAACTTGATGTCAAGAATGCCTTTTTACATGGCCATCTCACCGAGACAGCTTCATATGAAACAACCTCCTGGGTTTGTTCATCCTGATTTCTCTACCCATGTTTGTCGCCTTAAGAAGGCGCTCTATGGCTTTTAACAAGCTCCTCGTGTCCGGTTTCATCGCTTTAGCAGCCTTCCTTCTGTCTCATGGTTTTGTATGTAGCAATGCCGACACCTCCATGTTTGTTCTTCGAACTCGCAATCATGTCCTCATTCTCCTTCTTTACTTGGATGACTTTATTTTGACTGGTAGTTCATCCACCTTACTCGTAGTCTTTTATTGATTCCCTTGCCAGTCACTTTGCCATGAAAGATCTTGGGAACCTAAGTTATTTTCTTGGCATTCAGGTGGTTCGATCTCCTCTCGGCTTATTTTTGACACAGCAGAAATATGTTTTAGATCTCTTACATAAATTTCAGCTTCAAACTTGTACCTCTGTTAAAACTCCTTCGCTGCTCGAACCACCCTATCCCTTACGGACGGTGAACCGCTTGCTGATCCCTCTCGGCATGAAGTATGGTAGGTGCCTTGCAGTATTTGACCATGACTCGACTCGATATTGCTTATACAAGTGCATGTAGTTTCCCAATTTATGCACGCTCCCGTACTACTCATCCGCATGCTCGTGAAGCGTATTTTCAGGTATCTGCAGGGGACTCTTGACCATGGGCTTTTTCTTCGTGCTCGCATCTTCATTGTCGGTCATTATTGCCTATTCTGATGCCGATCGGGCTGGTTGTCGTGACACATGTCGCTCTACCACAGGCTACGCTGTTTATTTTGGTCCTAATCTCATATCTTGGCGTTCTAAAAAGCAACCCACAGTCTTCAAATCATCCACTCGAAGTTGAATATCGTGCTCTTGGTTATACAGATTGCTTGAGACACTTTGGCTTCGCAAGCTTTTGTTTGATGTTGGTATTACCCTTGCCACTCCTATGCGGTTATATTGTGACAATATCGGTGCTACCTATATGATCGCCAATCCGGTCAATCACGACCGTAGCAAACATATAGCTGTGGATTATCACTTTGTTCTCGAACGGGTTGCCGATGGAGATCTTGTTGTGCGATATATCCCTACTACTTCTCATATTGCGGACATCTTCACTAAAGGGTTGTCCTCTCAATAGTTTCAATTTCTTAAGTCCAAGTTGTCCGTGCGTTCCCCGATCGGCTTGAGGGGGCGTAATAGAGTATTAGAGATATTATTGTACATAAAATAATTGTAAATTATTTTTACGTATTATCTTCTATATATATAGAATGCTCGACTCCCATATTGGGTGAGTCATTCCGCCATTATCTTTCACACATTTTCTGGTAGTCAATGGGACACCCAAGTATTTAATGGGGAATTCACCTTTTGTAAACCCTGTTATTTCTAAGATTTGTTGGGTGACTGTCTCTATTGTCATAGCTAGGGTTGTTCATTATTCGGTCTAAAATCGGGCCGATCTAAAACCTTAGTGGACCATACCGGATCGATAGTGTTCGATCCGATCTTTGGTCCAAAAATTTTCACTATTTGGTCTTCGGTCCAATCCGCCGGTCCACTAGTTTAGACCAAACACGATTATAATTAGGGTCGATGCTTCAGCAATAGATAAAAATCCCTCTCCTCTGCTCCTTCATCTCTCTCTCTCTCTCTCTCTCTCTCTCTCTCTCTCTCTCTCTCTCTCTCTCTCTCCTCTCTCTCTCTCTTCCCTCTACATCTCTGTGTCCTTTTTCCTAACGCTAAATTTCTTCAATTCTTTTATCAATTCAAAGCTTTGAGGCCAAATATTTTCCTTTTGGGGCTTTAATTTTCTAGGAAAAATCTATTCAATCTAGCTTTTGGGGCATTTGTGAATAACAATCGCTACTTCCCCTCCTCCACCTCTTCCACTTATAATCAATCTTTTTGGCATTTTGCTGATCTGGCCACTTTGATAATTTCTCCCAACTTTTGAGCTTCAAGAGCAAGTAAATTGAAGAAGGAGGCGCTTTGGTATTAGAGAAACAAGATTACAGCTTGATGATTCGTCTTTGATAATTAATGATGATGATGCTAATGAAGAATGTGACACTTTTGACCAGGGAAAGAAAGAAGAGGTTCAAATTAGCGTCAAAGGGAAAGCAAAAAGGTAGAAAAGAAATGTCCGCCTTTTCGGTCCACCTTCGGTCTAGTCCGGGTTTTCACCGGTCCGGTCCTGTCTCGAACCAACCTTTTTCGATTCGTTCCCCGGTCCAACTTTTTTATTTGATCTCTAGTCCAGGCTGGTTTGGTCCAATCCTGGACCGTTGAACAACCCTAGTCCTAGTTGTAAACACTTGTGATTTATAAGTGATAGCTACCGGGCCAATTGTATTTGAGAAATTGTTGAGTGCTTACATCACGGTTTCCATTATAGGCACATGTCCTTTACAAAATATCATGAGATCATCAGCAAACTCACATTAATAAGTTTCAAGCTTTTGCAGAGTGAGTGAAATCGAATGACTATTGAGTGGCTTTGAACTGCAAAGTTGTAGTGAGATACTTCATTACCAAAACAAAAAGTAACTGGGGACACAAGATCACCCTATCTCAGTCCCTTCTCACCTTGAAAACAGCCATTAGGCCTTCCATTAATGCTCACTCTGTATATGCAAGTAGTAATAGTTTTCATAATCGAAGTACTTGAATTCAACTGGGAATTTTAGTTTGAGCGGGAGTTGTAGAAAGTCCCAAGAGATAGAATCATAGACCTTCCTTAAGTCAATCTTAAGCATGTATCTTGGGGACACTTTTTTCCTTTGGTAAAGCCTTACCAAATCTTAACAAATGATGATGTTATGCCCAATGAGTCTCCCTTCAATAAAAGCATATTGATTGTCATTTACAAGATAAGGTAGTACATGTTTCAGCCTTGCACACAACATTTTGGAGATACATTTGTAGAGAGTATAGCAACAGGCAATAGGTTTATAATAAAATATTGTAGCATTCCATTTCGAGGTAGGTAGCCATCTTGGAAGAATCTTAGAACTTCATAACATATATCTTTTTCAATGATAGTCCAACAACCTTTTAAAAAACAACTGTTAAACCCATCGAGGTTCGGACTTTTACGAGAGGGGATAGAGAATAAGGCACTTTCGACATCTTTTTTTCGAAGGGTTTGATCAAAGCAATTTGTTGTGAGATGTATATCATCATCTATCAACTCAGTAGTTATGGCAAACTTTCTTGGTTAGCGAAAAATGCACAAAAATGATCAACTACTTGGGGATAATCCCAGCACCATTGCCCATCATCCTTCCGGAAAGAAGATATCCTGTTAGCATGGTGTTTGAGCTTTAGGTTATCATAGAAAAATTTGTCATTAGAGTCATCGAGGTTAACCCAATCTTCTTTAGTTTTCCGTACATATAAACTCTCTAATCTTTCCTTCCATATCTTGACTTCAGTATGTAGTTTGGTCTCCATATCATGCAGGACTTAGTCCTGTGGTCTTTGTTGAATTTGCATGCTATGAGTCCCAAGGGTTTCTTTAGCTTTAGCATTTTTGCCTTAGATATCCCCAAATTTCTCTGTATTGAGTTGTCTAAAAGACTACTATAATTGCTCAAACTTCTTAGAGACTTGACCTATTTTCCTTCCCCCGGGTTAGTCCTCTAAACAGCCTCTACAATTTGTAAGAAAGAGGGATCTGATAACCACATATTAAAGAACTTGAATAAGACTTTACAAAGTCTTTGCATCTCAAACAATTTGATCAAACATGGAGTGTGATCGGAGGCGTCATCAAATACAAAAATAACCTCATTGGGAGTGGCGGTAAGCCAATGACCATTGATAAGAATCCTGTCAATTTTAGAAAAATTCTAGAACTAGATATTAGTCCAAATGTATCTACATCCACTCCATTTCATATCTTGCAGCCCAACATTGTACACACAACACTACAAATCAGTAATATCATGGTAATTAACTGGAGCCCCACCAATTCCTATCATCCATAAATAATAAGTGATTGAAGTCCCCGATCATTAACCAAGGAGTATCCATAGTAGTAGATGGGTGATCCAGCTAAGACCATAATTATTCATGTCTAATATTCTCATCATTTGACCCATAGACAATATAAGGTAAAATTGTCTATTGTTAAACATGAATAACCTTGCAATATATAAGCTAAGTAGAGGAGGACAATACTTGTATCTAAAAGAAAGTAGGTAGCCACATTAGCCAAACTCCGAGCCTTTTGAGCCTTATTGACATTGGTATAATGTTTCCAATCTCTAAACCGAGCAAAAACTTTAGGGAAGTTGTAGGTCCTAAACGTAGTTTCCACCATGCCTATAAGACCAACCTTATTGATGTTGCGAAGTGGAGTACATCTTTTTCTTATTTTGGTTGTTTAGGCCTCTAACATTCCATGTTGCAATGTTATCCATGAGGCAAGTATCTTGCAAGCCCTCAACCCCTAGATTCACCTCTAGGCCTGTATCAAATGGCATCCGTAGTAACACTTGGTCCTCAACCGATTGTTCCGGAGCTGCAAAAGGCTTACGAGTTGGAGTGCTATGCTAAGTAATAATCTTTTTAGTTGCGATCCGGGAGTTTGGGATACTGAAATCCATCCTTGCTTATCTATAGTATGTGGTGGGATTTGTTCTACTTCTTTTTTTGGGGGAGGGGTAGTTTTAGGCTTCCATACTCATTTCCCCTCTTTGTGTTTACACTGAGCAATCTCATGCCCATGCTTCATTGTGCACACACCACTGGTTTCCATTTAAAAGTGACAGGCTATTTTTGAAGGATTCCATTTTCATCATCAAAATGAATACGTTGTTGAACCTTTTCCAAAATAGGGACTTCAATTAAGACCCTAGCAAACCCCCTTTTTCTTCTCGTCCTAGGTAACTTTATATGCTATAGTAGGCTTCCCCAAAATGCTGGTCATTTTGCTCAAGGAAGATTCCCTCCAATATTTCAGGTCTAGGTCGGGTAACTAGACCTAGACAGGGACCTGGTCAATCTTTACTTTCTGAAAATTTATAAGTCAAGGTTTCATGATAAAAGGTTTTTATTAAAATGATAAAGATCAAGTTGAAGCAGTTAGTCTCTAATAGCAATTAAACCAAATCTAACCAATATTACTCCATTTTTCAACATAACAACCCTTTCAATATTATAAGCAGCCTAGATTCTCTTAATAAAGCCATTCATAATTGCAAAAGGAGGAGATGCTCCCAATGTATATAACAAGCTAATGTAGACTCCTAAAATTTTACTCTAAAAATGAATATCATCAATCTCAACCTTAGTCAATGTAATCTCATTCTCAAGCTTAGGGGGACATAGGTTAACTTTTACCCATCATTCCTAAGCTTAGAAATATCAAACGAGTCCTAGACAGAGTGTGTTACCTCATTTGATTGATTCTACTCACTATCTTTAGCCTTCCCAGTAGAGATTTCACCTTCAAAATCTAAGGATCGATGGATTGTACCATGAACTCCCAAATTCATAGTAGTAGGATTAGTTTATTGTGGTGTTAACATCCCATTGTCGGAAAGAGGTAGGGGAAATTGTTTGTCATCAGAGAGCTAGATGACGATCAAGCATATGAATCATGAGTAGTAGCAAATCTACTCAATTTTATGAAGAGGTGGGTAAAGTTTTACGAGATCAACCTCTATTAGCCATAGTTAAAGAGAGAAGTTCTGTCTTTCTCTCTACCCAAATTTTTAGCTTAATTTTATTTTTTAATTTTATTTATTTTTAATTTTTTATTAATTTCTTTTTTCATTTTCTGTTTGCATTTTACTTTCTTCATTTCCAATGAAACTTTGGGACAACTTGGTCTTTTAACACAAATTTTGTCATGAATTTTATATTTCCCTTTGCTACTATAAGAACCATCTTTTACTACGATTCAAAATGAACTTTTACTTGAAAGTCGTAGTCTATGTGAGCTTAGTAGTAGGTAAGTATTATTTGCTACGGTTTAGAACCGCAGTAGTAGTAGGTAAGTATTATTTGCTACGGTTTAGAACCGTAGTTAAAAAAACATATTACTACGGTTTTTGGACAAACCGTAGTGAAACACTTGGTCAAACAAGTCTTTTACTATGGTTCGTCCAAAGAACCATAGTAAAAACCACCTCCCTAAACATAACTTTTTGCTTCCAAAATAGAACAATTTCATTCAAAATTCGTAACACACAATCTACTCATCTAAAATTCTCAAAAATTATAAAAAATTGCCACAAGTTCATATGAATCTGCAGTAAAAATTTTAAGAATTTTGAACCTTTTCGGAGTCACGAAAATTCAAATAGTGAGTAAAAATGGGAAAAATCTGCAGATAATCATGTTTCAATATTCTAAATGTTTTCCTTCTAATTCAACTCAAGATAAATTCTCCACAATCCCAAAACATGCAACTCAAGATCTAAGAAAATCAAACTCAAAAATGCTACAAAAAGTGTTCAACTGGACCTTAAAATTCAAAATTCAAAAATAGAAGAAAGAGAACCTGGAATGGGTAGCAATGGAGGTCAAGCCATCACTCGGAGAGACCTTAAAATTCTTAAACTTATTCGCAATCAACTGAAAGCCCCCATCTCTCTTCTCCTTCAACCACGAATTCGATGCTTGGTGTCGATGCCGATAACAAGTTAGATCTAAAACAAGAGCCCGAATATTACAAGTCAAAAAATATAAGATTGAATATTGTAAACAAAATGAAGAATAAAAACCCTAGGAAAAGAGGAAATTGAATCGGTGAATGTATGATAATTACATCAAATGAAGGAAGAAATAAGAAATACATCTCCCATGAAGTTATGAAAGAGGCTAAGAAATTTATGAAATAAAATTATCGAGAGATTTGAGAAGAAAAATGTAAACAAAATTAAGAGACTTCCCTAGAAAATTGTTGTGGCAGGAGCAAGAAGGAACAATGAAGAATACTAATGGCTCTTCCTCTCTCTCGAGGTCGGTATTTAAAGCCGGATCTAAACGGATCTATTGGAAGAAGGACTAGTGAGTATGCAGAAGATGAAGATGGATATGATGAGTTAGATTGAGAGGGATAAAGATGGAGGCGTAGATGAAGATGGAGGTGGAGGTGGAGATGAAAAGGAGCCGGAGACGAAGTATGAAGATTTTAAAGAGAGAAAGAGGAGATCTCAAAAACAGGAATTGAAACCTACTACTATGGTTGGTTAAGCCAATCGTAGTAATAGGTCTCACCCCTCCCCTCTCGCCCAGAAACAAAATTTTCTTCTTCCAAAACAAAACAATTTCATTCAAAATTTCATAACACAGAATTTACTCATTCAAAATTTACCAAAACATATAGGAAATTGTCATAAATTCATATGAATCTTTAGAAAAAATTTCAAAAATTTTGAACCATTCGTGGAGTTACAAAAATTCAAACAATGTGCAAAAACGGAAAAAATTTAGAGACCGTAGTAATAGCTCATTCGCTTGACCTATTACTACGGTTGGTCATCCAACCATTGTAATAGGCCCAGTGAAGGAATTATTACAATAGGTGGTTCATCCCCCTAAACAGAACTTTCTTCTTCCAAAATGGAACAATTTCCTTCAAAAATTTTATAACACAAAATATACTCATCCAAAATTCACTAAACAATAAAGAAAATTCCCATAAATTCATATGAATCTTTAGTAAAAATTTTAAGAATTTTAAACCATCCATGGAGTCACAAAAACTCAAACCGTGAGAAAAAATGGGAAAAATCTACACACCATGGTAATAGCACTTATTACAATAATTGTGAAGCCAACCATAGTAATAAGTCACAACATAGTAATAGGGCCTATTAATACTTGTTCCTACAAAGAATTGTAGTAATAGACCAAGTCCTCCCAAAAAAGAACAAAGAGGTTGTAAAAACACTTGGACCTATTACTATGGTTCTTATGCGGAACCATAGTGTAAAGTGATGTCTATCACTACGGCTTTGTCTAAGAATCGTAGTATTAGGTCCAGCCTTGACTTGTTACTACGGTTATGTCACGAAACTGTAATTAACATTTAGTTTCTTTTCTAAGTTTGTTACAAAAGTTACACCACCTCATTTTTTACTACGATTTTCTTCATAACCATTGTAAAAAGAATCGTAGTTAAAAGTCATTCATGTAGTAGTACTCATATTCGCTCGAGTCTATAAATAATAAGCTATAGTAGCGTTTATATTCGCTCATAATCTAAAAACAACAACTATTGTAAAACAAAAGGAGTATTAAAGATTAAAATGAGGTAGAATTAATTTATGTTACTCTATTCAGATTGCTGAGGCAGAATTTTCTTTGCTTTATTGACTTTATTTGTTATTTCTTAAAACCAAAAATATATGTTTTCCAGGGTACTTGCTACTGAATTGGAAGTTATGGTTGGACTCATTTTGATGGCCTGAAATTCACCACTAGGCCACCATGAGTCCAAATTTTTGTTGGGAATCAGATTAATATAGCCAGAATCTAAGATAAATTTGTTTCAATCGAAGATACAAAAATGATTTGACTAAAGCTTGCCAAAAAAATGTTTTACTTAGGCCTGCAATTGGTCTCATAATGGTTAGGTATAGTCCAAAATTTCCTTCATTTCTAACGCATATTATACTCATTTCTTCTTTTTTTCATTGGCAAGCTTCAAGTGGGCCAGTGTTATTAAACCATGACTTGTTTTCTAAAGAACCAACTCTAATTTGCACCACTAGCAACCAACTTGGGCTACCTGTCTCCACTGGCATGGCTTATATTGACTGCATCTATGCGGTTTTGCATTTGCCGTTAATGAGTTCTCTTTTGTTTTAGATTAATTTTAACCTAATTTGTAATTAGAAGTCACCAAGAGTTATTTTAAGGTTTTTCTTAAGAGTTTTCAACATATATAGAAGATAACCTGGTTAAGTGTGTGTAGTATGAGTGACTAATCTATGTGCCTCTTAGCACAGCCCCATGAGGGTGTCTATTTTCTATTACATTTTTCTTCCTTGAGAAAGTTTTATTTATGACAATTTTAGATGAGACATTATAATCTCCTTTTATTGATCCCGTGAATCACATCGCTCTTTAGATCATTGTTTTACTCTCCTTTATGATTGACCTCGTTGGGGATGTTCCCTTTAAAGAATTTTTGCACCCTATCTCTATTATAGTGGATTATATGTTCACCCGTGATTTTTCCGATTTGAGTTTTTCACGTAAAATTTATGTATCCATCACCTTACTTATTGTTTATTAATTTATCAATTTTTCTAAATCCCAAATCAAATTACGTTTTACTGCTACGTATCAAACCCGACCCTATTAAGTGATATCAAAGTCGGGATTCAAATGGATTCAAATACTATTAGAGTTGGTTAGTTCCTTTTTCAGAATTGGATGTTAGATTCATCGAGCCAAGTTTAGATCCTAACCGAGGTAGGTTTAAATTCAAGTATATTGAATGTTTCTTCTTCAATTGAACAGTATGATTATCCTTTGGGATTCTTTTGGTGATAGCATTACTAATTGCTCTTTGACGTTCTTCCCTTCGGAGTGTTTACTACAATAATGTCTATCTTTATGAATTTTTGTCCAAGGTGGAGATTCTTAGGGATGACCCAAAATATCCTTCGTTTCTAGCCCATATCAAACATGTTTCTTCTTGTTTTGTATTGGAAAGCTTCCAGTGGGTCGTACTAACTGAATATGGCCCGTTTCTTGAAGAATCGACTCTAGTTTGCACCACCAGCAACCAACTCATACTGCCCTTGTCCGTTGACACGACCCATGTTGGCTGCATCTATATGATTTCCGCGTTTGCCATTAGCAGGTTCTCTTTCGTTGTATGCTATTTTTAACTTAATTTGTGATTAGCAATCACCAAGAGTTAATTTAGGGTTTTTTTATGAGTTTTCTATATATACTATGTTGTTGAACCTAGTTACTAGTGCATAGTTTGAGTGGCTAATTTATGTGCCTTCAGGAACCACCCCTTGTGGGTATCCTTTGAGAGGGCTTCATTCATAAGAGTTTTAGATCAAATATTGTAAGCCCCTTTTGTTGATCTCATTAAGCATATTGCTCTTTAGATCATTGTTTTACTCTCCTTTATGATTGATCTCGTTGGGGATGTCAAAGATTGTTTGTACCCTATCTCTATTATAGGGAATTATATAGTTATCACCCGTGGTTTTTTCTGATTTGGATTTTTCACGAAAAACTTATGCGTCCATCGCCTTACTTATTGTTTGATTAATTTTAATTGAGTGTGATGATCAAGCCATAAGAGTGTCCTAAGGAACAACTATATCTTACTGTATTACCTAATTGAAGGTCACAATCTGGTTATCAGAACACATAACTTGGTTAGGAAACAAGCTCTGTAAAACCAATAAGATAATGCTAACATTCAAATGGCTCAAGAATCTCCTATAATAATGATTAGGATAAGTTAAAGCTTGCCTCCTAAACTCCTTGACCATGATCTCTAAGTTTAGCATAAGAGGCTCTAATAGAGTAATAGACAAGGAATCATGTCCCATACACGGAGTTTGTTTATAGGTTTGTCAGACGATAGCAGGGGCGAATCTATGTAGTGGGGAGTATCTATGTAGTGGCAGTGGTGTAATTTGACACCACTCTCTTTTTAAAAATTATATATGAAAAAAATAGATATATACAATTTGACACCATAAAAAAATTAGATAAGTGTTAGATAGTGGAATGGTTAAGGTGTTTTACATTAATTACACTTGTTTGTGTTCAAATACTAGCAGATCCATTTTTTGCCTCATTCCAACCTTTTTTCTAAATTCCTATTTTAGGAAGGCTGGTTCTTTTCCCATTCCACTTCCCACTTGGAATGGTTGCATCTAAAGGAAACACAGATACAAAGCCACCATTGATTTTATATTTATGGTATGGCTTTTTGGCCCTCTTCAGAGACAAGCCTGGATGTCTTAACTTTGCTTTAGTAATCTAGTTAAGTCCTATTAAGTTTTTATCCACCTACGCTGAAAACTATCAAAATTTATAATCGAAAATGTATGTAAATAAGCAGATATTTGTAGAAAATAATGGGAAAGTAGTGCCTAACTTAACTTGCTCTAATATTATAAGACAATATATTTTTTTCTTTCATAAAAAGAAGATACATCAGCTTCAGAAACCTTTCTAAATAGGATTTTGCCCAATAAATGTGAATTATAGAGAGTTTGAATGAATCAATGGATTCCATAAATGTAGATGCTAGAGTGTAGGATAATAAGTAGACATAGTAAAGCTACTCGAAACTTCAAATGAATAATCAAAAGGTTGAATACATATCTAAGCTACATTAGAAATAGGTTAACTTAATTTGGACATAAATTCAAATTGATCGGAACCAAATAGAACTTGATTTGAACTTTTTCTTCAAAGTTGCTTTTCCTTTTTTTTAAAAAAAAATCATACATTAATATAATGATTCAGAATAGAACTGGATCAAAATTGGCTTTATCCTAATTAACTTGACCCAAAATTCCATCAAACTAAATGTGATACGGTCCAAAATTTACTCAATTCAAAATTAAACCAGATTACTCATTTATCATGTCAAATATTAAGTCAAACAAATACGGTAGAAGGAGCACCAACACAAAAGACTAAAAGCGAAGGTGGAAGGAATATCCCTCCCTCATGCTGAACTTCGTTGAACTTTGTGTATTTAAAGATAGTCCATTAAATTGTTTATTATATGTTCAGATCATGATATTGATTCTCACTAAACCTATTGCCTTGTAAACAATTAATGTAAAAATTGTGCTTCAATTTCAGAATATAAAACTTTAATGAGGACAATTATAATGTATTAGTTGTTCAATTTTATTTTACATGCGAGTCATAGATTTTTTCATAAGTCATTGTCGTTATTCTTATTGTGTGGTCTCCTCAACAGCTCGACTCCTACGTCAAATACTCGCTATCATGTTAGATTCATGCTGAGTCATAGAATTTTTCATAAGTCATTATTATTATTATTATTATTATTATTATTATTATTATTATTATTATTATTATTATTATTATTAAAAGATAGGCATAAAGGTTTTATAGTAATTTTAGGATCAATAAATATGTTTTTTCAAAGGTCAATAGACCTCTATAAATAATTTGCATTCTTGGTAGTTCCTAATGTTAAATTGTCCAAATTAAACTGTTAATTTTTTTCAAAATTTTTTAAATTAGTAAATTATATGCATTTGGAAGATAGCCCAACATATATATATATATAAGCAAGGTCAGAGGTTAATGTTAATGTTCAAATTATTAAAGCAAACAATCATGATATATTTGGTAGGCATTTCTAAGTCGATATTTTACACCATTGGTCCCCTTCTATATGTTTTTGTTCCGTTGAGATTATTTTTCACTCCTCAAGTCGAGAGTCTTCCATATTTTACTAACTAAGAATTTAATGGCCCATTACATTTAATTATCATTTGATTTCGGTTTACTCATTTAAAATTTTATTCCAAGTAAAATATTATTCTTTTGCCTATTTTGTTCCTTCGTACTTAATTTGAGTTCTATGAGTTTGTTAGACTCTCTTTTCTATTAGGTTATTAATTTTAATAATTTTTGTTAAATTTTATCAATTTCTAAATACCAATTTTGATTTCTTTCTGTATGAAGCATAAGATAATATTAATTATTTTAATGAAGATTTTTAAAGATAATTCTGAATTTATAATTGAACCTATTTTTATTTTTATGTCTTATAATATTGGGAATTTTAATAATTATAAAGTACTTAAAAGTTGTTTGATATGAGTTGATTTTAAAAGTGTTATAGATGTTTTTTGGAGTAAAAAGTGTTAAAAGATGAGAATGATTAATTAAATTGCTTAGTTAGTGATAAAAATTAAGGTAAATGAGCGTAAATTAACTATAGCATATGCAGAAGCACATATAAAGAACTTCCATGAATTAGGGCATGTTCGAACTTACATACATAAACAGAAATATAAACATAAATAAACATAAACGAGAAGAAATGAAAATAAACAAACATAAACGATATAAAAACGAGATGAAACTAACAAAAGCAAACATAAACGAATATAAAAAAAAATAAACAAATATGAACGAACATAAACAATATAAACAAACATAAAAAAAATATTGTTTTTCATATAAAGTTGAAATTAATCAAAGACTCAGAATAATTGTTTTCTTACTCCCCTGTATATAAGATTTTGGCCAGCAATTTCCTCCACGTGAAGAATGCCAATCTTAGACAGCATGGTACAATTCTCTGCTTCGTGAAGAATGCCAATCTTAGACAACATTTTAAATTAGGAGTCCCCATCCGACGTGTAATTCATTATTCCATTGCCTGTTAAAGGATCTATTTTCGGTTGAAATACTTGAGAAAGTAAATCTAGTCTACCTAATAATCACAATATTAATCAATGACTTCATACCTAATTTTGAACTCTAATTAGTTTTGTCGTATGCAAATCAAACTTTTGTACCCTAAACTAGATTTTATCAGGTTAAGTTGTCATAAATCATAACATTGTATTCCACGCTTAATCTTAAATTTATAATTTAATTTATTAATTAATATATAAACTTTTATGTCGGATAATTATGTAATCCGATTGTATAGTTTTTTATGGTCGTAATTACAAATTATTTTTAAAACATAATGTTTTGAAAATTAAACTACTTACGCAATTTTTTATGTATAAAATATAAAATTATTATGTTAATAATAAAGTAACGTAAGACTGTAAATATATTTATAAATTAATTAATATATAGTACATATCAATTTAAAAAATCATTAATCAATTAGCTTACAACTATGGGACCAATAATAATATAAAACTCATTACAATATACTTATATTTAATTATAAGAAAAATAAATGTACACTTATAATAAATTTATTTTGGTGTATATATATACACTTAAACAACTTAAGAAATACATTTTTTTGACTTAATTATAATTAGGCCTTGAGTATATGAACTACTTCAGTATAATTCAATAGGTTTCAACAATAAGTATAATTAAGTAATTATCATAAGTTAACGTAATGTAGTAGTTAAAGTTTTGAGTATTGCCCTTGCCCGTTTGGCTTCTTTCATGTCTTCTACAATATAAATTTAGTCCTCCTGTTGCTGATAAATTATAAAGGTTGCAATTGCTCTTTTCCATGAATTAGTCCCAAAGTCCCCCTCCTCCCCAAGCAAAACAATACTCCTGAAAAATGGTTCCCAATATAAATTTAGTCCTCCTGTTCCTGTCAACAATAGTGCCCTTCTCAAATGGTGGTGAAGATGGTGAAAAGTACAAAATGTGCTCTTCTCCAATCCCATGTGGGAACATCACAGATATCCGGTATCCTTTTTGGGTAACGCAAACTCAGCCAGGATATTGTGGCCTCCCTGAGTTCATGCTCAGTTGTGATCATTCCAGTGATAACCCTAGTATGCCTGTATGGCGTTTGAGGGGAAAATCAAAGGTACTTAGCATCAATACATCTTCGCAGACCATGGTTGTCACAACAGATATATATGAAATTTGTGACGCTATAGTGAATCCAGGCAAAAGATTTGTCAATGATGGGAAACATACTTTCCCGTTCAAGTTTGGGGCAAATGTCAGAAATCCCACCTTTTACTTTGGTTGTCCGAAGAACACTACTGTTAGATTTCATAGTGTATTTGTTTCATGTCCCAACATTGATTACAACATATCTGTGTACTCCTGGATAAAGCTGGAGAACTTGACAGAGAATGCGAGAAAAATAATACATATCTGCTTTCCGAAAAAGCTTTGGAAAAGCTCCTTCGTAATGGAAATAGCACGACATTTGAGAGTGTCTTGGGGGAATATTTTGAGTTGCAGTACAGAATTCCCACCTTCAACGCCTCTTTGGCATGTCAAAATTCTGACGGTATATGCGTCTCATCAATCAATGCTTCTCCATCTGAGTTCAAATGTTACCATCCAGGTAATTCGATGCAAACTATCTGGACTAGCTGGAATCACTCACATCTAGTTTTAATTGGATTATACGTGTGTTTTTTCAAAATTTAACTTCTTTCATACTTATTTTCCATCTGCAGAGCGCCGTTCGTTCTGCTTTGCCCCACGACGCACGACCTGCCCTGCCCCACCTGCTCTGCTTTGCCCCTACCACCGGACCGGCCACCACTGCCGCCGCCCTCCGTGCTGCTGTGCCTGCCCAGCCAGAGTCAGTGGCGGAGGCTGCGGAGCCGTCCCTCTCGTCTCCCACTCCCACACACTTTCTCTCTCTCTGCAGCCAACAACCACACCGGAGGAGGAGCCCCAAACGATTGCATTGCAGCCCACCGCCGGCACCGTCCACCGCCACTGCTAGCGGCCCGCCCCGGTCGCCGTCCGCCACTGCTGCTCCTCTCCTCTCCCGCACCACACTCTCTCTACTCTATCATTGATTCATTCCCAAATCTGTAAGTTCACAACTTTCAAATTTTTCAATTTTAATTCAATTTAAGTTATAATTTGTTTGATGTTAGATTTAATTTCTTTAATTTTATCCTTAATTTATGTGATTTTATTGATTTTTCAATTTTATTTCATTCATTCTTTAGACCAATTTCACGATAGAGGTTTGATTTTTGTTGTTTAATTTTTATTATAGGTTAAAATGCATAGATATTTCAAAAAGATAGCTACAGAACCCTCCATTCCTTCAAGTTCGAAATCTGAAAATTCACCATTGAATGAAGAAGGCGATGCAAATATAAATCCTTCCCCTACAACTTGTGATGCAAATGTCAATCCCTCCCCTACAACCTCGTGATGTAAATGACAATCCCTCTTCTATTGGGAGAAGTCGAGTTGATGTCAATGCACTTCCATCTGATCCGGGAGCAAGAAAACCAATGTCACAATATGAGCAAGATGAGGTAAGAAGAGCATATCTCCAAAAGGTCCCTTTCAACCCCGAAATCATACTTTCCCTCAAACGTCAATGTCCGGATATATGCGTAGATTTAATGTCTCCTGGTATGGTTTATACGAGTAATTGGTTAGAATATAGCATAAAGGAAGATGCTGCATTTTGCTTGTGTTGTTATTTGTTTAAAAATGATGAAATGACCCATTTTGGGGGATGCATTCACAAGAACTATGTGAATACTCCGAGCGTGTGGCTCGTTGAACTTGTGTTGTTGATACTCCAAGCGTGTGGCTCGTTGAACTTGTGTTGTTGATACTACTAGCGTGTGTCTCGTTGAGTTTATGAATGTGTTTCGTGCGGGGATAAGGCTTTAAGCCTATGGGATTAGCCATATTACGGAGGAAACTTTGCCGAAATTTTTACTTGTGTACACTATTATTTAGTTTATTTCGACCCCCTTCCGTAAATTCCGGGTCCGTCATTGGCTCTCCGGCATGGCAACACTCGGGACCACTCCCACCACAACCACGGCGACTCACAAGCCCTCTACCTCCCTACCCACAGCCTCACAACACTCGGATGCCCGTTGCCGCCCTGTCCCGAAGCCCACCCTTGGCCATTCTCACGCCCACAACCGCACAACCATACCTACCGAGTGCCTACGGTGACTCAAACCGACGTCGACTCATTGACCCAACTGCCCTACCTACGGCAGAGTCCACAATTGTCCGCTGCCGCCCGGACACATACCTTCACTCCCAAATCCCAATTTTGGTTTGAATCATAAGGTTATAGTTTCCCACATTTTAAATTTTTTATTTTTAATTTTAGAATTTTGAATAAATTAGGGTAACAATTTCCTTTTCGTTTGATTGATTTCGTAAAATATAAATAATTGATTTGTGATTTGAGCGAATTATTACATTGATGTTTGGTGAATGATTATTATGATTGGTGAATTGGATAAATTAATTAGTTGATAACTTGATATTAATTGAGTATTGATGTTGTTTGAGGGGTTGGAATAATATGAATATACCCATTGTTGATTTATTATTATGTCGAGTCGTGGTCAATTGTTGATTTTAGTAAATCAAATGGTGTTTCAAATTTATTTGTTGGCTAATAAATGAATGAAATTTGGGTGTACTTATAAACTGTGCAATTGAATGTGTTGCATACGAAATATGTATTTGAATCAATTTCTAATGACTCTATCATGCATCAACTTCAAAACATAAAACCTTTGCAAAAGGCAATTGTAATGATTGATGCTTAGTTTAGCCTCATAGATGATGAAGTCCTATTTCACCTGGACTCTATGGCCTTCGGATCAAAGTCCTTAAATCTAAGATCACCGTTCATACTCCCTCCTTTGGTGCCGATGCATTCGAGAAACCCTCAAATTAGATGGAATCCGAGTAAGGAAAATACATTGTCGAATACAACCTTATAAAGGATTGATGGCTTGAATCTTTCATGAAACAGATTACCAAATTATTAGGTCAAGATTTGCTAGGAAGGACATCATATAAATGATAAACTTCATCCTCATCAATAACTCCAACCTCGGTGGAACAAACCGAGCAGGAGACTTGCCTTACTTGCTTCACCACTTTGGGAACTTTCTTCGCCGCTTGCCCGAAGCTCTCGCTTCTTGTTCCTTCCGCATCTCTCGGCTTCCTTGCGAAAAAACCTTCTTATCCTTAATTTCATAGTTCACAACAAACATGGCCTGGTATTGGGTCAAGTATATCTCATGCCTTTGACACTCCGGGCACAGAGTGGTGAAGCAAGCTAGGCAACTAAGAACCGCATCGGTGTACCGACCTTTCCTTTTGTTGGCCACCCATAATTCATCTTTTTCATCAAGGTCGAATCATAGAATTCCGGTTTTATGGAGTAATCTAGTCATCATCGAAACAAGTAGAATTCCCTAGAGAGAGAGGGTCTAACTATTTAGAGAGAAAAGAACCCATCTTTTTAACATACCCATAGACCCCTTTTTTAGCCTCCCCCAAAGCCTCATAACGGTTCTTCGACTAACCCTAGCCTCCTCCTACAGCGAGATGCTAGCCTCGTCTCTCGTCAATTTCAGTCGCTCGTCATCACTTTTCTCGACGAACACCGACCCTTCGCTAAACCCTAGTCTGTTGCCCCTCAAATCGAGCCTGTCTAACTTCATCGTTTTTAGCCCATGTTCAACGAATTGCAGACCCTCTTTTGCAGTCTCTCTCCCCGGATCCAGAATCTCCTTCGGTTGAGGAAAGAATCCGCAAAACCTTTTCATCCCCGAACCTTTCCAGCCACTTCTTTAGTGATTCATATTACCATTTCTGCCTTTATCGTGACCCAACGTATGCCATTTCCTGTCCGGCTATGAATCGACCTGGCTCGACTAGCATCAAAACCAACGGTCTCCGTCCTCAGGTTAGGCTGGTCTCGAGCGACCTTGACTGGTCATGGAGGGGTAAAGCACATACTGTTAGTTTTCTTAGAAGGGAAAACCGGAGCTATTGCTTTCCGGTGATACTACCAAAGCCATTCCGAAAATCATCAAAAAGAAGAGGATAGCTGGTTCCGATTTTTCAAAAAGCACGGGTACACAAAGCCATCGTATCCGAGGTTTGGAGATACGAGCCTAGAGAAAACGACGCATCGTAGTACTAACGAAGAGGCTTCCTTACGGAACCCTCTAAGGGACCTTTCAAACTCGCGGACATGCTACTAAGACAGGATGGCCGTGGAGTTGACTCAGAAAGAAGGTTTGGGAAGTTATTATTTCAGGTGATATCTTTCCTTTACTCTCTGTTAATTTTTGGTTTCTGCTCTGTTTAGTCTCTCTAGATGCTCGGTGTTCAGGTGTTGTTGCTTTCGTGAGTATTAGCTATTATTTGCATCCCCCTTGTCTTGCTTAACGATCGTGGTTCCTGGATTGCTCCTTCGGGCTATATAAAAGGTTGTTTTGTGATTGTGTCTCCCCATCCCCACTTCCAAATCAACCGCCTCCTTACAAACATCCCTCTTATGTCTCACCTTTTGAACATCTCTAAAAAGTCCGAAGATGCCCACTTTCGGAACCAACTCCTCCTTCCACTCCTAATGCTCAATCCCGACGGGAGAATCCGAGTGATATGGATGAAAGTGCTAGTGGAAGTCGTAGCTCTACCGTGCAAATTAGAAGCTCTTCTATTCCAGATTCGTCATCTTTGGCCCGGGAAGCAAGGGTCAAGATCACAATGCCTTTGCTGTCAAGAGAAATCGTTATCACTTTTCCTCCCATTCTACTAGCCGGGGAGGGAACATCCGAATCCCCATGTCCTTTATCTCGGTTGCAATGAGCAACTTAACGTGAACGGTGATCCTCCCCACCCCGATCCTCTCGGATGACTTCTTGTCTCTTTGTGTGCTAGGTAAAGTCCGGGGTAAGCACATCCCCCTTCCTGCTATTATTACTAAGACTAAATCCGATCGGAAATGTGTCAAAGGACAGAGTTGACTATATTGAACTAGGCAACGATTGGATCCTTTTCCAGTTTGCTAATGTTCAAAATAAGCAACTGGTCTTTGATAACCGCTCTTGGTTTGTGAATGGTCTTAACCTGGTCATCTTTCTTTGGATCTCCTTCTTTGACCGCTTTGCTAAAAATATCTCTAAAATTGATTAGTGGGTCGAATTCCTAGACTCCTCGGGAGTTTTCGAATTTTAATTCACCTGTCTAACCTCGCTGAAATCGGTTGGGACTATTATTAAACCGGACTAGCACACTCTCTTAAGGCAAAAGGGTTGCTTTGCTAGAGTTTGTGTCAATGTTGATATCTCTAAACCGTTAAGAGGTTGCATTAAATTCTCAAATGGTTCCTTCTCCCCGAATGTCCCTCCGATTTATGAGGATTCACATGAAGTCTATGCCCTTTGTGGTAATGATTCCCATGCTCTCGAAGCCTCGCCCTATCTACCCTCCTCACCCCAAAATTGAAGTTATGGTTGAAAAGTTTGGTACTCATACTATCTCTAGCCCCACAAATTCAACTTCTACCTCTCGTGCTCCCAGTCCTACTCTCAATGATAGATGGATCACTCGTTACTCCCGAGAAGAGAACTAAGTCCGAGAAAAAACCCCGGTCTCCCTTTATCCCTTAGGCTAAAGTCAGCAACCGGACTGATAACCCCAATCCAAAAAGTTTGCTTGATTCTGTTGTGCTCCACGAAACCCCTATAATCTGTCGCACTATGATTCATGAGAGGGTAACTTGGAGGAGTCTTCTTCTTTCTTCTCTTCTAGCCCAAAAATTTCAAATTCTGAAAAGAAGATGCAATCTTCAAAGTTATCTATCATAATTGAGGCTCCTTGTCTAAAAGAGCCGGTGATGGTTGTTAGCCCTCAATTTGAGAAAACCGATCGCATTGATGAGATCCCGAGTCGGGCTTTCTTTGTTGCCCTCGAGGAAATGGTGAGGATCATATTGCATAGGATAACATGGATGAAGGTTATGCTGGCTCTAATGAGGATGTATGTGATATGTTCCTGGATCTCGAAAACTTTGAGGATGTTGCGCTCTCTTTCGATTCTTAAAAGAAAAGGAAAATCGTGGAAGAAGGAGAGAAATTATCCTCTCATCCCTCCCCTAAGTTTGTGTTTCTATGGGTTTCTCCACTCTGAGACTTTTGGTTGGGTTTCGGTGGCTATGGCCGTGGTTTTTGACGATATGTATTTGCCCCTCTTTTAGATTCCCCCTTGTTATACTTCCCTCACTGCTCGGTTCATGTTTGTCTTGTCCTTTAAGAAAGGACCTTTTGATGGCTATTTTTTCGCATTGGGGTTGTCTGTTCATGCCTTTAGCTTTTACGAGGGATATGCTACATTCTATGTCTATCCTCTATCCCCCTTGTTTTCGGTTTGAGAAATTTGTGGGAGGTATCCACTCGGTGTGCAAGAATGACATGTACTGCTTTGCTATTTTATATATCAATCAAGTCTGGATTTCGCTGGTGTTCCTGCCTTTTTCTTTTTTGGTTGCACCTAGTTGAAAGTAGATTTACAATTCAAATCATGTAATAAGGATCCTATTGCTGGCATGAATTCTACTCGTTACTCATAATACCTTTGGTGATCATAGTTTATGGAGTCCGAATGGTACGTATATGTGCTTTCTTCACCGGTGTTTGTCCCATGGAAACTATAATTGCACATACTATCTGCAGTATTTCAATACCGAGAAGGCATACCTCTTGGTTTGTGTTACCCCCTTGATGGGCTGGAAGCCAAAAGAGGAGTACCTCACAGGTACTCACCGAATCAAGGATGACTTTTCCTCTACTGCTAAGATTTGTCCTATTTGTTTACCTTTTTTCTTTATTGTTCTTTCTCTCCTGTTTCTTTTGGACCACTTGCATTGTTATAAGAAATTATGTTTTTATTTGCTTGATTCCTTGAGTGATTTTTCAAAGCATGGTCGGTTGAACCCTCGGTTCTACTACGATCCTATCATTGGATATCATGGTTATTTTGATTGTTGAAGTTTTTGCATGGCCTATTCATGTTTTGTTACAGGTTCCAAATAACCTAGGGATTGGTTTACTCGCTACTTTCGACATGGTCCACTTGGACATAGGCCACTGCGAGAAAAATGTGCGGCACCATTGTAGACTCGGGCTACAGGAAAAAGTTCTATAGCGTATATGTGGGAATTTATTTTCAAGATCGGATACAAAATGCTCAATTTACTGATTATGACTAACTTTGTTAAGTTTGTAACTTATTTATTTTGTGTTTTTAAGGTGAGAGGAAATTTGGTTTTTCCAAATTTCCCAAGGCTTTTCTTTCGACAAACCCTGGGGGGTTGTTCCATGCTATGCAAGTGGTATAGCTCTGTCTACAATTATGCAATAAAAAACAGTATCGGGATCCCATTACCATCGGTTGGGGTTAGGATTAGCTTATTTGAGTGATGTTGATAGTTTTGTTGAGAACTTCGGCTCCATGTATGCACTAAGTCCCCTCTAAGGATGTCGAATAATTTACTTACATTATATCGTGATCTATTATGAAAATCATTAGCTGGAATGTACAAGGAGTGAAAGGAGAGCGACTTAAACTACATAAAGAATCTACACCAGCCAGACATTTTGTTTTTAATTGAAACTATGGTGAATGCTACAAACGCGGATAGAATTATCCGCAAGCTAGGCTACGACCATTATAAAATTATCCCACCGGTAAACTATTCGGGAGGGATATGGACATTATGGAACACAATAAACGTTACTATACACACATTAGCAAAAGAGGATCGACCTATACATTTCTATGTTAAAGATAAAGTATGAAATAAGGAATCTGTTATCTCGGGGTCTATGGACGAGGCTAAAGAGCGTCATAAATCTTAGTTTTGGAGTAAGCTCCCTAATTGAATATAGTCTTTCATCTCCCGTGGTGTATACTTGGGGATTTCAATGAAATCTCATGCGCTGATGAGAAAAAAGGACAAAATTGTCTTACTCCGGATAAAATGGTCGACTAAATCGATTTATGAACTCTATTAATGGCAGTACCTTACCTCCGATTGGTAGGATCTTTACCTTGAAAAATGCATTAGAGGCAATCTCATCTATGAACAACTAGATAGAGCTATTTCTAAACACGATTGGCTCAACTGCTACCCCAAAAGTAAAATTCTCCATGGCCCTTTTTCATTATCGGATCATTGTTATATCCTTATGGATACTAAGCCTTATGTTAACAAACAAAAAAATCGCAGTTTTAGATTTCAACCCTATTGGGTTTCCTCCCCCAAAGTTAATACGTTTGTTCATGATAACTGGAAGAATGAGGTTAGAGGTACTTCATTGTTTCAAATTATGTGCAAGCTTAAACGAAGAAAGAGTCAACTCAAAGATTGGAATAGAAAAACCAATCTAAATTTTAAAAATAAAATGGAAGTGAATACTGAAAAATTCAGTATGCAGAAACCAAACTCATTAACCAACCTCTAAATTTTAGACTTAATCGGTGGCTTTGCAGATTAATTAGGCAAAGAGAAAAGTTATTTATGTTTAATCAAAGGTATTGGGGTAAATACTTGAGAAAGAAATGGTTAACGAAGGCGACGAAACACCAAGTTTTTTCATATCAATGCTACGACTAAAAACGAGGAAAGACCATCACCCGATTAAAAGATAGCTCGGAATATGGATTGAAGACATGACCTCCATTTGCAACAAATTTGTAATGATTACAAATGTCGTTTCACGGGTAATCCTAATAGAATAAAGATGCAACCATCATTTATTAATAAAATTAATGATGACCAAAGGAAGGAACTAACAAAAATGTTCTCAATTGAAGAAATCAAAAATGCGGTCTTCCGGATGGATGCATATAAAGCTCCAGGACTGGATGGTTTTGGCTCGGGACTTTTCGAAATATTAGGATATTGTGAGTCCGGATATTACTTCGATGATCAATGATTTCCACGACAAAAGGAAAATCCTTAAAGAAATTAACCACAAGTTTATCACACTTATTCCAAAAGTCGATGACCCAGTCACTACGAATCATTTTAGACCAATTAGCCTCCGTAACACAATTTACAACATTATTGCTAAGATTCTTGCCAATAGGCTCAAAATTTGTTTAAATGACATCATGTCGCCTCTATAAAGTGCTTTTGTTCCAGGAAGACAAATCCATGACAATATTTTGCTCACTCACGAAATTATGAACAAATTTAGCAAAGCAAAAGGGAAAACGACATGGGTGGCCCTTAAACTCGATATAGAAAAGCTTATGACCGGGTCGAATGGGACTTCTTATTCGATTGCCTTAATGGTATGGGTTTCCGACCAAAGTGGAATTGTTGGATAAAGGAGTGTATATCCTCGGTTTCTTACTTTATCCTCATAAATGACCAACCTCGGGGTTTTTTCAATCCATCAAGAGGACTAAGACAAGGTGACCCGCTCTAACCTTATCTCTTCCTTATCCGCATGGAAGCCCTATCGACAAAATTGATTCGTGCGGGAACCATCGGAAAACAAGGAATTGGAATTAAAATTAGTACGAAGTGGGA
This sequence comes from Talinum fruticosum, assembly GCA_021018815.1. Taxonomy (NCBI): domain Eukaryota; kingdom Viridiplantae; phylum Streptophyta; class Magnoliopsida; order Caryophyllales; family Talinaceae; genus Talinum; species Talinum fruticosum. Next base: position 2,281,577 of record JAITYX010000020.1, read on the forward strand.
TCTTATTCTTGCTCTGTTCTTTGCGAGAAGATAGTCTTTTATTTTGCAAAGCAAAAACACGAGCTTTTGGTAATTTAAAAAAGATAATGGACGAATTTTGTGCATCCTCGAGGCAAGCGATTAATTTTCACAAATCTTCAATGATTTTCTCGTCTAAAGCGGACATAAGGGACAAGGAAATAGCTTCTGCCATTTTCCATATTCCCATCATTGAATCTCTTAGAAAATACTTAGGTTGCTCGACTATCTATGGCAAATCAAAAATCTCGTTGTTTTCACCTCTTATTGATAAAGCAAATAACGACCTCGGTTCGTGGAAGGAAAATTGCCTGTCAAAAGTCTGGTAGAACGGTATTGATTCAATCAAATCTATGATCACTCCCAGCCCACATTATGCAATGCTTCAAGCTCCCAAAGCATATTTCACATTCACTTGATAAAGTGAATAGGAATTTTTTGGAAGAATAATGGTAAAAAGGAATGCCCATGATTGCATGGGATCATATCTACCGGCCAAAATGCGAAGGTAGTCTAGGTTTACAAAAATTGATAATGTTAATACTCGCTTTCCAATGTAAACTTATATGGAAACTTTTTAAAGAACCAAAAATTTATGGGTCCAAAATATGAAAGCGAAGTATACGAGACCATTGTGATATATTCTCCAAACCCCCAAAGCAAGGGGACTCTTGGGTTCGGAAATCGTTGTCTAAAAGCTACCCTACTTTCTGTAAAGGGATTCGTTGGAGAATAGGTGATGGATCTAACATTAGATTCTGGACAAATTTTTGGTGCCACCACAAAAGTCTCCTTCGACTCACGAGGCTTTGACCCACAAATTCTCGACCTACAATCAAGGGTCAATTCTTTCATTAACCAGGGTAATGAATGGGATATCCCAAAAATTAGATTGGTTTTGCCAAACGAGTTTATTGAAATCATTACCGGTATCCAACTATCAATGTTTACTAAACAGGACAAATCCTGTTGGGGATTAATGGGGAATGGTTTGTTCACAACAAAAACGGCAACAAAACTCGCTCGAGAATGAACATAGGTATAACTCTTGGGAAGGTAAGCTGGATTTGGAACACAAATATACCTCCTAAGATTAAGACCTTCCTCTGGAAATTTCTACAGGATGGACTACCTTTGAAAAGGACCCTTGCTAAAAAAGGTGTTCAATTAGACCCAAGATGCAATATTTGCCAACGAGTATCATGAATCAAGTAGTCATCTTTTTTCAACTGCTTAAGAACCTCCCAAGTATGGAACCCGGCAAAAAGCCACCAATGGATCCACTCATTAAATTTCATCAATCCTCAAATTAATGGTATCAACATCCTTCAAACACCGTTTCTCTCAAAGGACCAGCTACAACAGGTCATCTTCCTTCTATGGAGTATTTGGAAAAAGGGATGCGGTTATCTTCAAAGATGAGGATTTTCACCATATTAGAGTTCTCACTAGAGCAAAGAAAGCAACAACAGAATGGAAATCAAGAAAAACCTGCTCTCCATTAGAGGTCTACTTAAAGGGCGAGTACATCAAGAGTCAAACGACTTCATCTAATGAAATGGAATAAGTCGGACAATGGGCATGTTAAACTCAATTTTGATGGTTTTTTAAGAAACAATACTACGGTTATGGGCTTTCTATTGAGAGATAACCAGGGCAATCTTCTACTTCGAGAGCAGGCAGGTTAGGGCACACATCAATTTTAGTAGCCGAAGCGAGTGCACTTAGATTTGGAATTCAACAAGCGATCAAAGCGAACATCGGAAATATTAAAATTGAAGGTGATTACTTAATTATCATTGATAACACCGAGAGAAAGGTATAAAACACCATGGGAAATTAACTATATCTTTAAGACATCATAGGGATGATGTCTACTTTTCAAAGTCTGTATCATCAACCATATTTACGGGAAGCAAATGCTCTGCAGTTGGCTGGTTGGCTTACTATGGACACCACTGGTACTTCCTCAACCATTTGGGAAGAGAGCCCTTCCCCCTCCCTTTAATGTATTTTGGCAAATGATAATTTAGGCGGAACCCTTGTGAGAAGGGTTGTCTAAGTTTTGCTATTTCTCCTTTTTACCCATTGCAAAAAAAAAAAAAATTGTAATGATAAATTGTTCGAGTATTTGATATTATCATATGATTCTTAATTTACAATACAAGTTTTTGACGTCATTTGCAAAGGGACACCCATAGATAAAATTGCCGGCTCTACCACTAACCATGCCTCACACTCGCCTACCCTTCCATTCCTTTATTCACTCTCAAATCTTAAAGGTTAGGGTTTCTTTCTAAATTCTTTTAATATTTTTTTACTATTCATTTTAGAATTCAAAATGCTATGACAACTATTTTGTTGTCATTTGATTGATTTTGTAACATAAATTTGTAATTTGTGATTTAAGTGAATATTGTAATGTTGGTGATTGGTGGTGATTATAAATTTATGATTCATGAATTACAAATTACTCAAAATTAGTTAATATCTTAACATTAGTTGATTGTTGATGTTATTTGAGGGGTTGAAATAATATGAATAAATGTATTCATTGTCTGATTTGTTATTATGTGGTTTATGTTTAATTGTTAATTTTTGTAAATTAAATGTTGTTTCAAATTTATTTGTTAGGCAATAAATGAGCGAAATATTTTTTAACAAAATATATATGCTTTTGTCTTATTCGTACAAGGACACCTATATAGAAAAGTCCTAACTTCGCCACTGAATGTGTGAACTATAATTTATGAATTTTCATCAATGTTCTGGAAGATTTTACGTTTTGAATCAATTTTGTCAAGGTATAAAAAGAGACAGATATTGTTTTTTAAAAACAAAAGGTTACAAGGGTTTTTCCTTTTAATTTTCTGCGTGTTATACATGGTGAGCATTTCCGCATTATATGATTAACTTTGTTGGGACACGAGTATCAATTCATTAAATTTGAACTATTAGAATAAATAAATTTATTTGATCGGAAGGTTATACAATATTTGTGGATCTCCTCATTAGAGGTTGTATAATGAAATAACATTTAAAAGAGTTTCAATTAGTTCTTTCTATCCAAAGATTAATTTTGTTATTTTTAATTATAAATTTATTTGAGTTTGATTTTTATTATAAATGTCATATCACCTTCAATAAATGGAATTCATCCTTTATTCTCAAAAAGAAAAAAAACTTGTTGGGACTTAAATATCATCTCTTGTAAGCTAAAGGATACAAATTAAGAAACTATTGATCAATTAATTATAACTTCTATACGTTCAAAAATGCGTTGAAAATTCAACCCTTGATTTAATTTGTAAATTTTTTCACTTAGATTTAATTTGTAATCTTTTTGTCTTTGATTGAAAGAGAAATTTTTTATTGAAAATCCATATGACATGAACAACGATAATTTCCTAACAAGAATAAATTTAAAAAATCAAAATATATCTTTATTTCAACAAAATTAATAGTAAATATGCTCATGTCCGATTTTATACTTGCAGCATCAATTTGGCCGAAAACCATGTTATTTGATTTTAATATGTCTTTCTCAAATGTTAGCAATCTTTAATATAACTTTAGAATAGGTCTATGTCCGATATAGTAGATCCAATTTAAAAGAAAAATCACTTTGATCGGTTTACATAAAATTTCATTGTTGAATCATTTTTAATAAAATAAGTGAAATCAATTGATAAAATATCATAAATATAGCATCTGACCTAAATAAACTTGCACATATAGAACAAAAAAACAACTCACACAAAAAAGGTGATAAATAAAGCTCTTATAAGGAGAGAAATCTTAATTCTCATAAAAAAAAGGAAAAAAATTATTAGAAAGAAAATAATAATACATCTAGGTACTTATCACTAGTTAAAATTAGACTAACAATTATCTAACGATATAAAAAAGATAAGGATATAATGAATATAGAATTAGGATTTAAAGAGGAGGAAAGAGGAATGTGTAATTTCTAATAACACATAAATGAACCTTACATTAATAGTAATAGAATTCTAAATTTCGGGAGTCAACATAAAGAGGCTAACATGAGAAATCAAAGTCAAGCTTGACCGACTTCATAAAATCCAACCTCCCAAAACAACAATAAAGGTACGAGGATAAGATAGCTATTATGAAATTTGGTTGGATGTAATGCAATAGGGTGTAATGTAATCAACTATGTAATGTAATTAGGTGTGTAATGTAATGAGACAATAATTACATTACCATGTTTGGTTATATAAAAAGTGTAATGTAATCACAAAAGTAATGAATTATTTTAATGACAAAAATTAGTAATTAAATTATTTTAGTGGAGATAAATGTTATCTAAATAAAAATTTGAGTTAAATATTTAGATTTGAGTTTTTAAAAATATTTTCTATCAAATAATCAAGTTTTATTTTTTTGTGGCAAATATGAACTATATTATTCTAATAGCAATAAATATCATAATAGTGATAAATATTATCCACACAAAAATATTTTAAATTCAAAATTATATTTGAGATTTTTTTAATCTTTTGTATCATATTTCCTAATTTTAAATTTTTTGATGGAAAAAAGATCAGTTGGATTATTCTAGTCGTGATAAATATTTGTCGTAGTAAAGATAAATATTATCCAAATAACAAAATTTTAAACTCTAAATTTATATTTGAGCTTTTGTTAATATCTTCTATCATATAATTAAGTTTTAAATTTTTTTCATTAATAAAAAATAGAAACTGAAATTATTTTATTTAAGATAAATATTTATTGAACTAAATATAAGTGTTAACAATTAAAAAATTTTGATCTAAAAATTCTAATTTAAGCTTCTTTTATCTTTTTAATTGAATAATTAAATTTTGAATCTAAAATATTGAAGTTAAATTTTTCTCATAATGACCAATCGATCATATCATATATTAAGGTAATAGAAGAAAAAATCAAGTTCCTTATCAAATAGTTGAATTTTTGTTTGCCAAGGAGGGAGAAAAAGGATATGCAATAGAGAGAGAGAGAGAGAGAGAGAGAGAGAGAGAGAGAATTATTAAAAGTGTGTTAAAATTTGATCACAAGAATGGATGTAATTATAATTGTTTAGTAAATGTCCAAGTAATTGTAATTTCAAAATTGAAAAACAACCACTATTTAGTGGATTCAAAACATCTCCAAGTTGTTTCCAGCTAAAAAATATGTCAAAATAAAAATGAGAAACATGATCCTCTTATTGTTCTTGACACACCCACAATCATAGTATCCGATTATCCAATGATGTAAAAGATTATCCAACGCATTATATATGGACTTTACAAGATGGCACATTTTGCCTTCCCTTCCCGACTTTACTCGTACAAAACAATAGTTAAATTCATATAAATCTCTTCCTCAAAATCGTGATTTGAAGAAGACAATCTAGATGTACATTTGAACTATATGACTGGAAGTAGTGAATAAAAATACACACACACACACACACACACACTTAATACGTGTGTCATCATTAGCTTGACCATGTCAAAAATGATGTGCAATTTCTACGTTTTACAACAACATACAAATGTTGAGTACGAGGAATCTCAAAGTAGTATATATATATATATATATGTATATATATATATATATATATATGTATATGTATATATATATATATATATATGTATATATATATATATATATATATGTATATATATATATATATATATATATATGTATATATATATATATATATATATGTATATGTATATATATATATATATATATATGTATATATATATATATATATATATATATATATGTATATATATATATATATATATGTATATATATATATATATATGTATATATATATATATATATATATGTATATATATATATATATATATGTATATATATATATATATGTATATATATATATATATATATATATATATATATATATATATTCTTTTCTCATTTAATTCTATAAACTCATCATAGAAAGATTTATTCACTACAACAATTAGTTCAAAAGAGTCTTAATCCTTCATTTTGATCGTCTCGACTCATGTCACAAAATGTTAAAAACATCTAACTCTTTGTGTCAATGAGACAATAAGTACTCATACCTATACTGTGAATAATCATTAAAATGAGAAAAGCTTAACTCTTTAATATTAGCTTGTCATTTAAGGCACTCGCAAATATCAAAGTGGATCAACTGTAAGGGTTTTTGATGTTATAGAAGTCTTACTAAAGTACTTCTTGATCAAAATACTAACTAAACATGATACACATTTAGACACTTAACCTTAGTGGATCAGTCTCAAGAAAAATTTAGTCGACTAACTCATATTAACTTAGCCAAAGAAGCCCGAGTCTAGCAAGTCATTCAACAAATTCAGAATCACAACCACAATGTGAAACTAAAGGCAAATGATGAAATATATAAATAACATCCAAGATAAGAAAATTATTCAATCAAGTTTCTAATGAGCCATGGCTAAAACACATTGCCATGTTAATAGTCTTTCCAAAAGAAAACTTTGAGAGCAGTATGAAGAAACATCATATTTTCATCATATAATATTTGAACTATTATCTTACTAGCTTTAGATTTGATTTATTTCAATATTGATAGAAGAACTTATCCTTACACGTTCTTCTTCTATCTCGAGCCACCTCTAAATCCGTACGTAGGTTTTCAAATGTTCACTATGAGACATAGTGAGCTTAACCTTTTCCCAACGCACATTATCATTAGGAAGAGCTTGAATCACATTCAGGACTTGTTCTTCCTCGGACATTTCTTGTCCAGCAATTTTAAAATCTCGAACCGATATACTTATGATTCGTATATGCTTAGCTAGGCTGCTCATCGGAATCCATTTGGTACTTCATCCACTTCATATGCAAGATACGTAATCTTGATACAAATGTCATATCAAATCTCGTTTTGACTCTGTCATGTATGTCCTTAGCATTGAGACAATCTTCAAACTCTCCAATCAAATTGTTGTGCATGTTACGCAACATAATATGTTGCACCTTACGATCCTTTTTGCTCTAGGCATCATATGCATTCAAATCCTGTTGATACTTGCTCACTAGCGGTATTTACGAGCTTAGTCACGATAGTCGTTAAGGTTTCTAAAACCTTATGCACATTTAGAATAGATTGAATTTTTATATAACGGATGTCGTAATTAGTACCATTCAACATCTCACTAGTGGACGAGACCACCAATAATACTATTGTTGCCATGTCGACAAATATAAAAGAAAGACATTAGGCTCATTCATGCAATTAATTTATTTAAATTTCATCATGCATATCACACGTCCGAAAATTTTGTTAAGCTCATAATCATCACATGCAACATGAATTAGAAATTTTATAAATTAATTACATTGTACATGTTAAACACATTTAACAAAGGGTATAATATTATCACAAAGATATTAAAATACATCACATGTAAAACAAATTTACATTATTTTATACTAAACGAATTAATATAATCATAAGTCTTTCCGTAAAACTAATTTGCACCATCAATTGACTTCCTGTAAAACAAATTTACATATTATTGTAAAACAATAAATTTGTTCAATTGTCACTTAGATGAAATTAAATTTATTTTTTATTACGCAAAACAAATTTACATTATCTTTTAGGCAATTGACATTGTGTGAAATAAAATCACATAGTGTTATAAATTAAATCAACTGACGTTATATAGAACGAAAAACTGTATAATATTATATAAAACTAATCTATATATAACTTTAGAGGTAGCGTAAGGATAAATTTACACTATATCATATAAAACAAATTTATGTATATAATCTTAGTCAATTGATTAGATATGAAATGAATTCATAAAAATAATTTGATCAACTAATAAGATGTGAAACACATTCATATCATATAAAACAAATTTATATGTAGATCTATTTTTGATTGATAACTTGACGTAAACATATTTACATCAAAGAATAAATAATAATACTAAATTACTTAATCAAAAGTATCTTCTTGACATTATAAAAAACTTATTTATATAATATCAACCTATATGAACATATCATACAACTATAGATTTGGCAAAACTAATTTACTATAACTATGTATAAAACATATTTATATAGTCTTAATATTATGTAAAACTAATTCATATAATTTAAAATCTAAGTGGATATTATAAAACAAATTTAAACAATATTCACCCTATTTAGCATAATATCACATAGATGCTACAATAATAATATCAGATAAACATTAAAATTATTTTATGCAAAATAATTTTACAAATATAATATAAAACTAATTTATATTATTAACATTATGTAAAACAACTTTATAATTAACATTACATAAAACTTTCAAGTACACAACGAGAACTTTATATTTAATTAAATAACACATGTAACATAGAACATGTTCACTTTAAACAAATTAAAACATGTATCACAATCAAAATTATAACATAAAAAAAATAAAATTACATAATAATCATAATTATAAACGAGTTACATGTATCAAATCATCAAATAAAATAAATTTACATAAAATTCAAAATAATATGAAATAAACACTTTAAACTGATAAATATATGTAACTAATAATCAAATTATATCATTAATCGAAGAATCAAATTAATCAACAAATCATAATATTAATGGATGTATCAGATTAAAGAACCATAGAAACCAACTCTATTTTTTTTTATTTATAAAGTCACATAATAAGATGAATAGGCCCAACAAGGCCTCAAACCATCCAATTAAAACTGTAGCCCTCTGATTCTCTCTCCAGAAACCCTTCTCTCCCTCTCTCTCCCTCCCACTGTAACCTCTCGCCAGCCCCATTCCCCCTTAGGCTCTCTCTATCCACTCTCCTCTCTAGGCAGCCATGGCTGCTGTGAGGACACCCAAAAAGGTAGCCATTGCAGCCACCATAGCCGAAGATTTCTACCACCAGAATCGCCGCCCAAAGCCCCAAAAACATGCCCGAATGATGTGTTATTCCGCCTCCCTCTCCGCCTTCTAAATGAGACCCACAAGCATTGTCTATGTCATTCCGACAAAACCACCACCACCAAGGTGCACATCGGCAGCCAAGCAACCAATTGACCACCATCACGCTCGTGAAGCGCAACAATGGGGCGGCGCATGACCCATACTTGCCACCATCAAGCCCAGTTTTTCGCAAAAAACGTTGCAATGGTGTAGATTGGTGTCAGAGGAGAGGGTTTAGAGGAAAAGACACTACTAGAAAATCCTCATATGATGACGCAAATAGCGACAAATAATGTTAGCGGCGGAATTTCACAATTAGCGACGGGATTTGCGACAGAAAAAATTCATCATTATTTTTCCCGTCACTAATAATTAGTGATGGAATTTTATGATTCTGTCGTTGATTAGCGGCAGATTAACGAAGAAATTTGATTCCATAGCTAAGAAATTCAGCAATAGAATTTCCTATTCCGTTGCTGACATTAGCGACTGAAACAGGAAATTCTGTCGCTAATATCAACAACAGAACAGACAGTTTCGTCACTGATGTCAGTGACAGAAGATGCAATTTTGTTGTTGAATTTAGCGACGGAATTAATAGTTCCGTGGCTATTTCATCGCTAATTTTAAACAAAATCAACAATTATACCTATTTTTGAGTGCTTAATACAAAAAATGTGGAACGAGATATAAATCTAAATTCATAAAATATATCACAATGATGTGATTAACATGCATAAATCATATTTACAACAATCACTTGGCAAAATTCATTGTCATATACAAACACAAAAGTCATAAATAATCCAAATTCAATTCATCAACCACCATAAAAACTAATTGAAAAAAAAAACAAGTGTATTACATTATTTACAAACACAAGTTATTCTCATCATCAATTAAGGATCCACTTTCTCTTCATCTTCCCTTTCCGCTTCTTTTTCTTTTTCATTATCTTCATCTTCTACCTCATTTTCATTTCAATCATGGCTTAAGAATGAATTGTATCAAATTCTCTAAAATCTCAAATTTTATACTAAACAAACTAAACTCTAAATACAACCAACAATAAGGGAGAATGGATAAGCATACCTAAAAGAGGTTAAAGGTGATTAGTTGGTGGGGTGTGCACGGCGGCGACGACGAACGATGGAGGTAGACTGTTGCGAAAGGGGGAAAGGTTTGCAACCTCTTGCTCTCACACTCTCACTTCTCTCAAATTCTCACTCCCTCTCTCGTTTTCATCTGCTGTCCTCGCCTAAGTCAAAGTTTTATTTCCAATTGACGGAATTAGTGACGAACCGAGTCCGTTGCTATTTAAAAAATTTTGAATAGCAACGGACTAATTAAAAATTTAAATATTTGAAACAATTTAAATAGCCCGCTGATAAAAAAATTGAAAAAATTAAATTAGTGACGGAATCGACGTATCGATTCCATCGCTAATTAAAAATTTGAAAAATTTTAAATATTTAAAAAAATTAAATAGCTTGCTAAAATAGAAAATTTAAAAATTTTAAATTAGCGATGGATTCTGCGACGGACTGATTTTGTAGCTAATTAAAAGTTTGAAAATTTATAATTAGCAAAGGAATCGATGATGGACTGATTTTGTCACTAATTAAAAAAATTTAAATTTTTTTAAAATTTATTTCAAAAATTCATCATTAATTTTCCAATTTCCGTCGCTAGATCCATCGCTAGTTAGTAAAATAGCGACATATTTTTTGTCCGTCGTTGATTGAGTTTTATCTCACAAATGTCGGCTTCGTCGCCGATTTGTGACGGATCAGTATTCCATCGCTCATTTCCTTCGCTATATTATGTTTTTGTAGTAGTGAGAAAAAAAGTGGCGGTGCTTACTAATATTACTTAAGATTTTTAGTCAATTGTGGGTTGAACCTCATATTAAACATTGAAAAGTAAAAATCACCGAAATCTCATATTAAAAACTAAAAAATGAAATAGAAAATATAAAACATTGTTAATGGTTACGAGTACCCACGATTTGAGGAACCTAACCTATCTTAACAACTCCAAGGTTTTATTATTGGAAATGAAACTAAAACCTATTTGATAGATTTTTAAATTTTCGTAGTCTTACCCAAAACCAGTCAAACTATTCTAGTTCTAGAATATTACTCGTTTGACCAATTCCAATCAGGTTATAAGGTACCGACAAACATGATCACCCCTATTACACACTATGCCAATTTTATGTTTTTGCCGTAAAAGACTTGAAATATTACATGATTTGTTTTTTTCAACTTATCATAAATATTTATCATCAACATTCTATATTGATCAACATTAACTTGCACTGAGCAACATGTCTCCACTGACCAACACTTGGTCAAATTTCTTTCTTATAATTTCCTACATATTCCATGCTCATTATTAGTGCTAATTAGCAATAGCGAACATTCATCAGCACTAATCAATAATAAGTACTTTTAATAAATTGAACATGATAAGTCCGTTGGTAATGTTAACAGTTATGTTTCTTGTGACGGTCTATGAACGTATACAATATCTTTATTTTAAAAAATCACATAACCGAATATCATAGGCGTTCATATATATCTTCTAATGACTATATAGTGGTTCATAGTTTTAAGCATTTGGGCAATAGAGTAATAGACGTATAAGTAAACACAATGAAGATTGATTGAGACATGTATCGCTGCTTTTCTTCCCCTAATTGATTGTAACTGAAAAACAATATATTTTGATATCGTGCTGAAGTTTTGATTCATAGGATTTTTAACTAACCAATACATACAAATCAAATGAAATTGCTACTAAAAACTATCAATAATGGGAGCAGTAATACCTTAAGTTAGCTTGTATGCATGTTTAACACCAGTAATTTTATTTATTTATTTATTTATTTATTTATTTTGGTAAAAGGTAAGAGCTTTTACCATTAAATCAACCAATTTTTACACAATTACTTTGGCCATACTCAAAAGATTACAAAAAGCTCATAATCTCTGTAACCAATCTCAAAAAACACCTTTCCTACATGATCAAATGATTCCTCAAGCACCGTCTGATTTGTGCGACAATCTGGTCAGTTGTCCTTTGCTTGTTCTGAAAACTCCTCAGGTTCCTCTCTTGCCAGATGAGGAATGTTATATCAGCAGTTAGAGGGGCTAGTGATGCTAGTTCAGACTGAGAAATACCTGTACCTGCTAATTAGAGACAACTGTCAAGCTAGTTTAGATCATTAAGTATTTCCTATGTAAATTTACATTGCAAAAACGGGTGGTCAATACTCTCATCATGATCACAAAGAGTACAAGTGATACTCTCAATTTTCAACCAGTTCTATATTGATCTCTAGCTAGCAGTAATCTCTTTAGGACCATCGATAGATAGGTCCTATTTGACAATCAACTATTAAATGTTGGCTGTTAGATGTTTATATTAGCTCTTAACTGTAACTGTTTGTGTTAGCTTTTTATATTAGCTGTTTGTTTTAAAAAAGTGTTTGGTAAACTTATCTGTTTCGACAAGACTATTTGATAAAATTACTTTTTTGCCCATAATTTTGATTAGATGGATATTTATGATTTTTGTTTTTCCATGATGAAAAAATACATAAATGACTACTCAAATTTGATATTTTTTATTAGATGATATTAATTTGTTTATTTTTTACCCAATTTTATTTTAATGAAAACCATATTATCTAGAAAAATGACCATTATATATATATATATATATATATATATATATATATATATATATATATTAAAACATGAATAGAAGTTTTATATGAGTGACATATAGAATGGTTATGTGGAATTGTCTCATAAATATAGTGTTTATATAAGGTATACATTTAATTATATTTTAAATAATTTATTTATATAAAATTGTGTATCATAAATTAAACGATTGTATTGATCCAAAAACTAATTTGCTCATATTCAAATATTACCGTTTCATGTCTGCATTAATATACCTTTTTTTTAATAATTCATAAAAGTTGGAGAGAATCAATGTAGTAGTGTTGGTTCAAAACTAAAAACATATGATTATATGAGTAATACATATATATTAACCATATAATATTACTTGATTACATAAATGTCCGTCTTATGTTGAATTAATACAATACTATACTTAAATAAAACAAATAACTTTGTAATTACATATGTATAAAGTAATTGGTAAGAATGTAATATAATTACATATGTATAAAGTAATTAAAAGATGTTTCATGGGCTTATCAAAAATAAAAAGAAAAAGTCTCACATATTAGAAAATTTTAAAAAGTAGTAAATGATCTAAAAACAAAAAAATTAAAAATTATATAAAAAATAATAATTACATTGTTATGAAATTATTATCTATTTTAAAACTATATATTTTATTATTTATTTATATTAATAAAATTAAAATTAAAAATAACTTAAGTCCTTGTATCGTAAGGGTATAACACTATTATATATAGATGCACAATCAAACTTTAACTCAATTAATCAAAATAAACCAAAAATCATTGATCAAATTAGATACTTATGAATATGTATAGTAACAAAAATATGATAAATAATTTTGTGACCATTGAAAAGTAATTTTTAAGCTTATTATTATTATTATTATTATTATTATTATTATTATTATTATTATTATACATGCAAAATATGAAGAGGATGACAATTGATGTAATTATCATCAACTTGTGGTCAATAAAAGTCGTTTTAACATAAAGGTTGAAAAAGCCAATTCCAAAAAGTTAATTAAAAATAACTTTTTACAAAATGGTTTTTGGAGATAAAAAATCATTGAAAAAAGCCAATCCATCAAACATCTCATATGACTGTTTGACTGTGTTAAACAGCCAAAATAATTCAAAAAGTCATTTTGGATGAAAAAGTCATCCAAAAAGTCATATCCCAAACAAGCCCACAGACTACATGCTTGGGTATGATCATCTTATGCCAAGCAAATCTCCACCATGGCTCTGTAGGACTTGAATATTGAAGTGCTTCATAAACTGCTTTAACACTAAATTTTGGATTGTTAATGCTACGGACAACTATTGCTATTTATTTGCATTTATTCTAATTTTGGGTGTTCTTTTAGGCTATATTTTTTTTTTTTTTGTATATTTTGGATATTTATCTACTGGTAACTTTTTTTACCTAATGATCGGGTACTATAACAATAATAATAACTTTGACTACTAGATAAGCTAAAAATTGGCTGAATTGAAAGATTGACGGAAGTGAAAAAAATAGGATCGGAGATTAATGAAAAGTGAGGATATTGTATTATGTTGGACTATATTTTGAAGTCTAATGCCCCAACCAAAGGGTAAAGTACTTGTTCCATTGCCCCCAACAGTACTTATTTGCGGCTTCAAAGACTTGAAAAAGTATGTCAACTATAATAATAATGACAATATGTCCTATTAGGGACATCAAATCTAATTTTCTAACTCAAATTAACTTGAACATAGGGTGTAATTCCCCTTTAGGTCATAAATATTTAAGGTGAGAATTATTTTTATAAATGAATTTTCGATTATTCGGATTTATCTTCTCCTCCGTATAAGAATGAAGTAGTTATTATCTTAACCAATAATTTATTTGTGCTCGTTTTTTGGAGAACAACTGTTGTAATAAGGGAAATCTTGTAGCAAATAATGTGGGAAAAACGGACTTGGGTAACTAAGTATTGAGTGACTAATATGGGTATTTAGTTGAGGGGTAACTCTAGAGAAATGAGTTTCGAGATCAAGTAAGTTTGCATTGAAAGTACTAAAGGGAGTTGTGAAAGTTTGAGGATATTTCCCTTTGTATCTTCTTTAAGTGAATAATTAGAGAAATTATTCAAATTCCAAAGAAGGAGATTTTAAGCGATGACTAATCTAAGTTTGGATTGGCCCAACTTCGTAAAAAATCAAATAACATTATGTCCCACTTTAATTTATATATTTATATTATGTTTCAAAATTCTAATGGTATAAACTTTTGTTTATCTATGTTAGATTTTAAAGTTATACTCTGATTTGAGGGAAAAAAAATTTAGAGTGTGTTTATTTGGAAAGAAAATATTTTGTTGGAAAATTAACATTTTATTTTCTGGTGTTTGATAAATAAAAATTTGGAAATAATTTTTGAAGTAAAATATTTTCCCTTAGGAGAAAATATTTTCTTGTATTTTTGGGAGAAAGTTAATTTTCAGGTTATCTCTTCTCACTCAGCTCTCCCTCTCGTGACCCCCTCCCTCGGCGACCTCTCCCTCTCGCAGAACCCTAAGCCTCTCCCTCTCGCAAAACTCTCTCTCCTCCTCGCTTTCTCTCTCCTCTCGCTTGCTCGCTCGTTCAACAATGGCGTTCAGCTCGCTTCGTCAATTTCTGCGGCTTAATTTGTATTATTCTTTTGGGTTTATACAGCCAACAACTTAATCGAAAAAAATATACATGTTTTTGGTGAACTTACATCGGTTGCATTGTCTTCTCTTTCTTCCTTTACTTCTATTTCGCTATGTTTTTGGAGAACTTACATCGGTTAATTTGTTAACTTTACCACATTTTTTATTTTGTTTTAGGGTTTAGGGTTTAGGGTTTAGGATTAGGTGGGGTTTAGGGTTCGAGTTAGGGTATCGGATTTAAGGTTTAGAGTTAGAGTTTATTTTCCTTGAAAATAAATTATATTCCTTCCTACCAAACAAAAAAATAACTTTTTAGAAAATTATTTTCCTTCTATCAAACAAAGGAAAATGTGGGTAGAAAATGATTTTTTGGAAATCATTTTCCCATGAAAAATAATTTTTGTAAAAATATTTTGCCCCCAACCAAACATACTTTTAGTGTTCATCTTATTCACCCATTCTCCAGGGTTCATGAATGCTTGTAAAGCATCGTGAGCTGAGGCTAGTGCTCAATTTTTCACGCTTGGAAAGCTCACAAGAAAAAAGTCATGAGTGGAGCCTCGAACTTGCTAAGCTCAAGCTTGGCTCTACTCATGAGTCACGTACAATCCCTCTAACCAAAGGTACCCAAGTCCTAGCATTATTGTGACAATTCTAAATCATATATACTAAAAGTTGGATAAAATAACGTAGGTTTGATATGTAAGATATTTATATGACATTGTAATAATGTAAGATATTTATTACATTACCACATAAACATCATATATATTAATCATATATTGATTCTTCTACCAAACTTTGAGTAGGTTTAGATGGTTCATGCATTTAATTAAATTTAAAATTCACTTTTTTTTTTTTGTTGGTTGTGGATATTTCTAAAACTAATTTATTTAAATTTTGTGAATAATGTTGTACACTGTGAATTCAAATAAAATATTGTTTTACTTTATACACATTTTTAAAAAAAAATTTGAGATTTTAAAATTTAAAACTGTAAAAAGGAGAAAAGATAAATAATGAGTTAAATATATAAATGTAACAATAAGTTATAAAAAACTAAAAAAATATTTTATACTATCTATTTAAATAAAAATATATTCATTTATGTTCTTTTAACTTATTATTATTAGTTTTTATTATTATAAATTAATTAAAAAATAATAGAATTCTAGAAATAACTATAAAAATAAAATTCATTAATGCTCTTGCATAGCAACGAGTATAGCCCTAGTTCTATGAAAAGTTGAATTATCGGCAAATTTAGCAAAGACAAAATTACATAGATCAGACAAAATGGAATATTGAATATTGAGTTCGAGAATTTAGATTAAATTTAATTCATATTGAATTACATTTGAATCCGATTTTCACTATTGAATGGTTCCCAATATGTCTGTACTCCTCCTGTTCTTCTCAACCTCAATGCCCTTCTCAAACGGAGGCAGAGATGAAGAGTACAAAATATGCTCTTCTCCGAGCTCATGTGGGTCCATCAAGGATATCCAGTATCCATTTTGGGTTGAGCAAAGTCAGTCTGCGTTCTGTGGCCTCCCTGAATTCAAGCTTAGTTGTTATAATGATGGTGACTCCCCTGGTATGTCTATATGGGGTTTGAGAGGAAAACCCAGGGTGCAAAGGATCAATACATCTTCACGTACCACAGTGGTTAATCGAGATAAAGATGAAATTTGCCGCGCTTTAGGATATCCAAATCAAAATTTTACCAATGATGGAAAAGACTTCTTCAAGTTTGGAGCAAATGTAAGAAATCTTACTTTATTCTTTGGTTGCCAGAATAACACTTCTACTAGGCTTCACAATGTGTCCGTTCTATGTTCGAGCCTTGATGTCAACATATCTGTGTACTACCTGGATAAACCAGCAGAAGTTGACATCAATTGAGTCAATAATGCTACATATCTGGTGTCCAAAAGAGCATTGGATGAGCTCATTCTTCATAATGGAAAAGGTAGGACACTTGAGAGTGTCTTGGAAGAACCATTTGAGGTGCACTACAACAGTCCCTACTTCAACTTATGTTCGGTATGTCAAAATGATGGTGGTGTATGTGGCTCGTCACTCAATTCCTCATCCCATGACTTTGCATGCTACTACCAAGGTGCGTTTTGAATTTGTACTTCCGTGTCAAGTTTACTTCAACTTGCAACAAACTTTATTGTTTTCCAATCTGTTAGGAATTTTGAGCGACTTGATGCGGAAGCGTACTATAGGATGTCTTATGATAATCATAGATTCGAACAAATAAATAAAGGTACTAAATCAATGGACACAATGAATTTACGTGGAAAACCCAACTCGGGAAAAACCACGGAGATGACAAACAATTCACTATGATTTGAGAAAATACAAAATGATCACAATCGAACAATTATTTGATCAACGATAAGAATCTATAATTCTCTGACAATATTTCTTTCAAACTCACTCAACAATATTTGGGGAATTAATCTCACTAATTTTCAGCTTGGCTTTCACTGAATTTCTTTGGCTTGGCCTTCTCCTGTAAAGCCTTCACATATTTATATGATAATGTGGGGATTTATCCCATTAATTTACTGCCCCACTTAACAAGAAATGCTCCTAATTTCTTGCTAATAACTGCTGTCATACTTGTCCCTTAATTAACGTAATTAAGGACCTTAATGCTGCTGCCCATATCCCTTGAACCAAGCTGGAAAATAGCTCCAAGACCCTAATGCTTGCTGAAAATTAGCCCACAAACAATGCCCACTTATCCCTTAATTAATGGGACTAATAATGCTCCAAAAACCTCTCCACAAGTTCCACTAAATGGCTGCCCATGACACCTTGAATATCCCATAAAAATAGGCAATTTTGCTGCCCATATTCTCTGCCCCGAAACCACGTAAAAAAATGCCTCGAAACACAACCCACAACTCTTCTAAAATCTGTCACATATATTGGAGATTTGAGCCACACCTAACACAATCCTTTCTCTTTTAGTGGAATTTTTTTACTGCTGTGCTGTATATTTTATTGCATATATGGTCATAATTTTTGCTGTGTTAAAAATACACCCTGATCATGCTGTTTAATTTGCTACATATTTGTAGGCAAGGGAGCCAAGGGACGATATTTGAGTCTAATACTGGGCTTAGGTAATTAAATGTAACACTGCATCTACTTAATACCTGCTAGCTAGGTATACTGCTAACTCACTGATTTATTACCCTCATACAACTATCAGGCATCACAGGAGTAGTAGTGCTTACAATAGCGCTTGCAGCTTTCTGCTACCACAAGGAGCTCAAATTGTTGCGCTCAAGCTTTACAGCAAGGAGCATTTCCCTCGAGACTACTGCCTCAGATCTTGAAAGAGGCAGCTTATACTTTGGTGTTCTACTTTCCTCCTACAAAGACCTTGAAGAAGCTACCAATAATTTCGATGATTCTAGAGAGCTCGGTAGTGGTGGATTTGGAACAATTTATTATGGTGAGCTTATTATTCCATTTGAACGACCTTCCCCCAAAAAAAGGAAAAATATTGAATTAATGACCGAATTGTTCAATCTTAAGGCAAGCTAAAAGATGGACGAGAAGTGGCAGTGAAGAAGCCGTATGGGAGGAGCTATAGAAGGGTAGAACAATTCATGAATGAAGTTCAAATCCTCACTCGTTTGAGACACCAGAATCTTGTTTCTCTGTATGGTTGCACTTCCCCTCACTGCAGGGAACTCCACCTGGTCTACGAATACATTTGTAACGGAACAGTGGCAGATCATCTTTATGGTGAAAAGGCGAATTCTAGCTACCTTTCCCGGTGTACCTGAATGAGGATTGCCGTAGAAACTGCCACTGCCCTCTCCTACCTCCATGCTTCTGACATCATTCACCGTGATGTCAAAACTAACAACATTCTTCTTGACAGCAGTTTCAGAGTCAAGGTGGCTGATTTCGGGCAATCTAGACTGTTCCCTACTGATGTCACTCATGTCTCAACTGCCCCTCAGGGTAGTCCTGGCTATTTAGATCCAGAGTATCACCAGAGTTACCAATTGACGAGTAAGAGTGATGTTTATAGCTTTGGGGTAGTCCTCATTGAGCTCATATCCTCCTTGCCTGCAATTGACATGAACAAGAAAAAGCACGAGATCAACCTGTCGAATTATGCAATGAAGAGGATAAAACAGGGTTTATTTCATGAGTTGGTGGACCCAAAACTTGGATTTGGATCGGATTTAACGGTCACCAGGATAATCACTTGCGTCTCAGAGCTTGCATTCCGGTGTTTGCAACATGACAAAGAATTTAGGCCATCCATGGACGAGGTTTTGGAAGTCCTGAAGAGAATTAAGAATGCTGATTATGAAGCTTTGGAGGGAAAAGAGGAGTTGAAAAGTGAGGGGGCGGGAGTATTGAGTACTACAACACGACCTACTGAAGATGATTATGCAGGATTGTTGATTAGTTGTATAAGGAATCATCACCATGATCCACTGTCAACAAATTATGTGGTCGATGGACGGAGTAGGTCCACTGCAACATCCAACAGTGGCACATAAAGAAGAATTGTTTATAGCATGAATTTACCTGATGAGTGTGCTGTTGCTGTAGGTTTGAGTCTGGTTAATATCAGGGTCATACTCTGGATTATTCTAGTCACTCGATTGTGTTCACTTTGGATCTGAACGATCAATTTTCGGGTCAAAATTAGGTTAACTATATTTCCAATCTCAGGCTAGATATGAGTCTGAATTATTTGAGTCACCCAGCCGTGTCTAATTTAAGTCTCAGCCACCTCATATCATGACATTATGCATTTATATGTAATCTGATAAAAGGTCCAATTAAACGGAAATTTGCTACTGGAGTCTTGGTCTTATCTAAATCATATGACAATTTGAACGCATAAAGTGCTTGAGATTAATGCTGTCTGAGCTCTTGGCATCGACCACTTTGTAGTTCATATCTTATTTCAGGGTCAGTCCAACCTCATTTACTTAAAAACTGAGGCACATTTTGATGCTCCCAAATTTACCTTTTTATACTTCATTAAACATACCTCCTTCTCTTGACCATGCCAACATTTCCAAATAACAGCAGAGGTAAAGAGTAGGAAATATGCTCGTCTCCTATCTCATGAGGGCTCATCAAGTCTATCTGGTATCCATTCTGGGCATATAAATTAGGCC
The DNA here is from genome assembly GCA_021018815.1 of Talinum fruticosum. Lineage (NCBI taxonomy): Eukaryota > Viridiplantae > Streptophyta > Magnoliopsida > Caryophyllales > Talinaceae > Talinum > Talinum fruticosum. The sequence continues at coordinate 2,302,147 of JAITYX010000020.1, forward strand.
GGACTCAGTGGCCTTGTTGACTTCAGACTCAAATGTTATAAGACTACTGATTATCTTCGTATGTGAATGTGGATAGTTGATAACAAGTTCCCAAAAAAGCTACAACGTACTTAGAATCAACACATCTACTTGTACCATCATCATTGTTTGAGATAAAAATGTAACTTGCAATCTGGCTCAGGAAATTTCATATTCTGTAAGTACTGGAACGAGCCCCTTCATGTTGGGAGCAAGAGTTCGAATTCTTACCTTGACTCTGCTCAAAACTAGGACACCTCTGTCATAGTTAGCTTCTACTACAATCACAAGAGAGACATCATTTCTCAAAAAACAGTGTTGGGTTTCGTCCCAATTCTATTATGTAAAATATTATCTTGCCTTGAACGGTTTCAGTTCAGATTCTAACTAGTTGATTGTAACTGGAAAATCTTCTAGGGTTTCTTACAAATTTTCTGTATTGTTTTACTTAGATTTGGCGCATGGCATAACCATTTTGTACCTCTTAGCATCGCTGATGGTTATTCTCCATATTCCACATACCTAGTTGACAGAATCTTTGAGAGTTTTTTTATCTTTCCTTTAATCTTATAAAACATATCGCTTTGAAGATCGTAACTTGTACTCACTCATCCTATTATAATAGATTATGTTGTTGCAGCCATTGTTTTTTCGAATTTGGGTTTTCATGTAAAGTTTATGTGTCGATCACCTTATTTCTATTTGTTTATTTATCAACTTACCTACAACCTAAATTAAATTACTTTTTTCTTTTGCTGCATATTGAATCCGATCCTAATAAGTGTTATTAGAGCCGCGTTTCAATCGGATTCAAATTACATCAGAATTTGTCACATCCTTCGAATTGGGTTGTCGGATCCAGCTTATCGAGCTAGATTTAAATTCAAGTATATGGGATGTTTGTTCTTCCTTTGAACAGTATGGTTACCCTTTGGATTTCTTTGGTGTTAGTGTACCTATATGGACTTCGGTCCAAGGTGTTTATGGAAACTATTATCTTTTCTTTTTGTGAAAAATTTGAGCTTGGACTCCAAATAGTTAATTGTAACTAGAAAACATTCTAAGGTTTCTTAAAGGCTTTCCATATATAATAGGATATTTTACCTAGTTAAGTGTGTCGCAAAGCATAACTAATTTATACCTTTTAGCACCGTCCATGGTTATTCTTCCTATTTCACATTCCTCGATGAGAGAGTTTTTAAGAGTTTTTTCTTTCCTTTAATATTATAAAACACATTGCTCTTAAAATCATATATTGTACTCAATCATCATAAAATAGTAGATTATATTGTTACCTCATGTGGTTTTTCCAGTTTGGTTTTCCACATAAAATTTATGTGCTTATCACCTTATTATTATTCGTTGATTTATCAATTTCTCTGTATTTTAAATCAAATTACTTTTTCACTTCCGCTGCAAATCAAATCCGACCCTAACAAACAATTTTAAGTACCATTCACCGTATATATGATCATGAGAGATGTCGTGCTTATAGTAGCACTTGCCCTTTCTTCTAGTACAAGAAGCACAGATTCAGCCACACCATTAATCTCAATTAAAACACAAATTGTCTCTAGTGCGACTCATCATGGAGATGAAGTCCGGTCCATATATTAGCTTCTCTATCTCGATCCAGTAAGAGGGTTAAAATCCACTCCACCCAAGCTCGAGGCACTAATAGCCTCCTTATAGTTAGCTAGGAGAAGCTATGGCCACCAAAGTTCAAACCTCATTTTGAGATGAAGTGACTTGCTAGCCAGAACAGTTAATTTCTATATAACATGAAAAATACCGTCCAAAATAATCAGATTTGGTTTCATTTCTTCTAGTCAATCCCATTTTGCACTTCATCCCGTTAACCACGTAAGTAGGACGCTCCCTAGCTAACCCAACTGTCATACTACTTCGCCCGGCATCAATTGGTAAGCATATTCCATACTAGGGCCGTAAATGAGCCGAGCTTTTGAAGGTCAGGCTCGGATGGCTTAGGCTCCATCTCGAACTCGGCTAAGTTTCTTTTTTTGGATTTTTAAAAAAATTTCTAAATTTAAGGTTATAATCGAAGTTAAATTCTATATTTTTTTATTAAATTTAAAAAGTAAGCGAATGAAATTCTAATGATTTAAGAGGTAATTTTATACTATTCACACAAGTATTTTTAGAAAAATAAAGTATTTAGCCTAAATCGAGCCAAACCAAGCCGAGTGAAGTCCTCGAGCTTGGGCTCGACTCGGAATACATTCGAGTCGGCTCGGGCTCGATTCAACTCGAGCCCAAACAAGCTTTAACCGAGCCGAACCCCGGCGCTCGACAAGTTGGCTCGGTTTAGTTACGTATATAAAATGAGTAAATTCCACCCCCATAATAAATGCACATGAGCAGCCCCAAAAAAACTAGTAGGTACCTTAAGTTTTAGGGCATCTATTTTTTGGACCCAAAGTTATCAAAAATTATAATAAGGCGCCTTAAATTATTGGGCCAACTATTTCCTGGGTCCAATTCCGGGCCCGAGCTTCGCTTTTCGGCTATTTGAGTTGAACTTCCCATATTACCCTTAGTGGTATTCCTTCTCTCCTTCTATATAGCTTGCCTCCTTCGTTTTTCCATCTCCCTCAACCTCCATCTCCATCTCCCTCAACCTCAACCTCCATCTCCATCTCCATCTCCCTCTACCTCCATCTCCCTCAACCTCAAGAGTCTCATGGAATACCTTCCAGTGATCAAGAGCACCAAAACATACAAAGGTATCAAATTGATTATAAACACATACCCTCCCCAAGCTGAAACCATGTAAAAGTAACCCAAAGCGGACCCCAATGCCCAAGCAAGGGAGCCCGTATTGACAGCCTTAACAAACAGATAGAAAGTGAGCAGGGGAGCAAAAATGGCAACCCCTTCATTATCATAAGAATCTGCCACCGATCTCGAGATGTAACCGGGGCAAATGGCGATCGTGGAAGCCGCCACGAGCCCCGCCCCATTGTCCCGGATCTCTTTTCCAAAGAAATAAGCTACCGGGGTTGTGTTTGATGCAAAGAAAGGCGCGGTGAGAACACGGACCTCACGAATATGAACCACAAAACGGAGGACCCTCGGAGTCCAATAGATCGGAGCGGCGGTGACCATGAGACCCGGATAGAGAGTGCCTCCAATGATCCGACCAAGTGGGTACCAACTCTCGGTGTCGAACCAATTCCGGAACTCGTAGAACCCTTTTTCCGTCAAGTACAGAGTGGTCCGATAGTTGAAATACGGGTCGAATTCGTGGATCATACTCTCGTATCGGAGAACGCCGAAAAGGCGGGTGATGAAGGCCAGGACATAGACGAGGCCGAGGATCGTCACACGGATGAGTAATTCTTGCTGTTTTGGTGCTATGGGAAGTTCAACTCCTCTTCTTCTTCTTCCCACCTTCAGTCCCCCTCTCGCTCTCTCGCTTCCCTTTCTTTGTTATGGCTTTCGTACGTAAAGATTTGCGGAATTGGGTACGGAGGATATGGAGAGGAGAGAGAGTGATTGATTACGGAAGGGCATTTTGGACTTTTCACAACTCCATCCAAGCTCAAGCCCGAAGCTGGACCCGTGAAATAGTTGACCCAATAATTTAAGGTGCCTTATTATAATTTTGATAACTTTGGGTACAAAAATAAATGCCTTAAAACTTAAGGTACCTACTAGTTTTTTTGTGAGTAGCCCCTTAAAAAGTGAAAAATGGGTTAGACAATCATTTTGGGTGGGGTCTGTGTTATCCGGTGTATATTCTTCCTCATAAAGTGACATTTTTGAGAGAAAGACTTGGAAAATTCAAGTTAAATCCTCTAGGCTACCAGGCCATATCAATTTTGGAAAACAGGGATCTGAACAGAGTAGATGTCCCTGCGTTCTGTATCATCATATATGCAATACATACCTAAAAACAAAGTTACAAATACAGCCTCTGATCAACCACAAATTACTGCCGCTTCTATCTCTTATGTATTTTAGTGATACTCGTATTAAAATTTACAGGGTCGTTTGACCCTATCTCCAATACATTCGCTCCGCCAGTGTTGATAATGCTGGCTCGCACGGTTCAATGCCCAAGGTCCAACCTCGTACCAACTTACAAGACAATATGATCACCCAATATTTCTTAAAAGACTGGATACCTTGTTAAAAGAATTTGAATTTGTACTTCATTTTTTATTTTTAACCGTAAAATTGAAATCGTACAATGCCATATAAGTGCACGAGTTGGTGACTCCCTTTAATTATAAGTCAGTGTGACGCCAATGCATTATCTATGACCCCTAATACTGGGGGAGTTGGAAAAGAAATTTCCAATGATCCTATTTTTTCATCCTCATAAAAGTGACATATTTGCCAAACTCTTGGAAAAATCAAGTCAAGCACTCAAGCCCACTGCCAATCTATATCTATATATTATATAATAGCAATCTTTTCAAAAGTATGATATGGCAGCTTGAGAGTGAATTTAGGAGTTTCGCTCAATAAAAAATAATAATTTATTCTTGAAAAAAAGTTTTCACTTATATATGGATTCTCTTTTACTCCTTGCCAAAAAAAATAAAAAATAATAATAATCTATACAATACATAATAGTAGTATTTTTAAATCGGTCAAATATTGCAAAGGGAGTGATTACGAAGTTTAGGGCAATCTTAACCAGAAAAATTATTTGTCCATTAAATATGAGTCGTTTATGTAAATAATTAGATAAATAAAAATATAATTTACCGAAATAAAAATTCCTTTTATAAGTGGACTCTCCTCTCCTTTTTTTTTTTTTGTGTGTGATAATATAGTCCTATTAGTATTTTTTTTCTCCTTCATATATTGAAACAAATTTTGAATAATGGTAATTAGCTTACGTAGAATTAATATTTCACCTTTAACGTTTCTTTTTACGGTTTCAAAATCTTAATTTAGTTTATTTTAATTTTAATTGTTTGCGATATAAACATAATAAAGTCAGTCGTTTAAGATTAGCAAAATTTAGGAACAAAAAAATGACATATTTGTTAATTAATAAAAAATATAATAAATTATATAATAAATTAAATTAAAAATCTGTAAAAATATAAAAGTAACCTAAAACCTAACATTTTTTTAGTTTTTCAGAAAAATTAAATAGAATTAAAAATAATAAAATAAAAATATAATCTTAAATAGAAAGTAAAACAAATAATAAACTGCATTAAATAAATGAGAAAATAAATAATTAAAGTACCAGAATAATTAAATTATTTTTGGACCTGAATATATCCTAAACACCTAAAATCAAAATGAAAAGACATGCTTTAACCTAAATTAGAAAGAATCTAAAAATTATCAAATCAGTTATAAGAACTAAGAAAATTAATACTAATAAATTAAAAACTCTAAGTAAACCCTATAATAATATAAAAATAAAATTAATCGAAGAAGACTAATTTTATTCTAACTTCTAACAAACTGACTAAAAAATAATAAAAACGAATAGAAAAGTAATCTGAAAATTAAAATATATTAAGACATAAAATAAAATTAATATATATAGTTATGTATTTATTTATTTAGGGTTTGGATTGTATATTAGCTCTCATTTATTTTTATGTATATTGACATTTAATATTATTTTGGGCCTAAAATATAATAATTTTGTGTAACATTATCAATTTTTCATTATTGATGGTGTTTTTTGACTTGGTGCCATAAAATTGTATTAGTTTAAAATATATTTATTATAAGAATTTTTAAAATTAAAATCGACATGAACATGTTATAAAAATAATATTTAAATATTTAACTATCCGAGGAAGTAATTTGGTTATTACATTCATCCTATGTACATAATGATTTAATAAACCTTAAGAAATCATAAATTAATATAATAAAAATATAACAACTACATATATGTTTGATATTAATAATTAAAAATGCCTACAAGATAGAAAGTTATGATTCAAATATGTTGTGAAATAAAACGTAATGAATAAAAAGTTAGGAATTATATTGCTACAATTCGTAATTTGTGGATTTTAAGTTCGTAATTTGTGTTTCGTTTAAAGGATTGCAAGCTCACTATGCCAACTTCTATTAAGTGCATATGAATTCGAATAAATTCATTTGTCTCAAAATTTTTGCACAACATACAGATCATTTTTTTTGTTACAAATATAGTTTATTTTAGTTTCTTCCTAATATGTCTATAAGTGACTTATTATTGACAAACATATTGAAATCATATCTTTTACTATTGTAAGTTTTCTAAATTATTAAAAGATGAGTATTTGCCATCAAACCTCCCCGCCATCTTGAAATAGAATTTCATGTTACTCTTATTGTGTTAATTAATTGAGAGGAAGAGTTGTGTCTCGAGTAATGCAATTGGTGTTAATCGAGTAAAACATGTATTTATAAAATCTCAATTATATCAATATTTTTGCCCCATTGATTCACTACTAAAATCGTGATCAATTTTCAATATAAGTACAAAACACAGATGATTTTTTTACCCTACGTCGCGAATTGATCTATCATGTCTTTTACTATGATATAAATTACCTATTATAATTATTAAATATATTTGGATCACTTCTATCATATAATATTTTTCACTATTAATCTCAATATAAGTAGTTATTATATGTTTAATTATCTTTGTGTGCGAGAGGTAGGTAAGAATGGATAAATCATTATATTCACCTTATAATTTAAAAAAAATGAGATCTCATTATGGGTATATGTATATTTTTACGAGTTCGTGTAATATTTAAGTCAATGATGTCTTAATAGGTTGGTTGCATATAAATATTTATCTAGGCATCTATTAAGTTAAATTAGTATTGACTTCGTAGAGAGTTATGAATTATAAGTTTGATATTCTTTTATTGATTTGATGTACTTTGTGTTGTAATATTAATTTGTGATATAATGATATTTATTGTTATATATAGGTCATCTAACTCAATATCTACCAATCATATATTATTCATTTTCCTAATGATATTTAACTTTTGATACCCAAACATATTGTCACACTATTTCTATAACTATAAGAGTTAGGATTATTTAAATTGTTTGATTCTTAGAGGGCCTCGGCTTCTTAATATTCCAAATTACGAGTGTAATCATAAAACCTTGATTATATTTTTTTAATATTCTTTTTATTTATTATTTTAGATTATTTATTTATTCTTTTGAAATTTAGAATGATTAGAATATGAATGTGTGTCTGGGCTCTAATGATTTTTATGTGTTGGGTTCGATAACTTTGATAAGTCATGAAAGCGTTTTCGCTATAAGGGGATAACATGTAGAAGAATGTTGTTGAAAGTGAAACCATTCAATAAAATCAAATGATCGAGAAAAACAAACTCACAAGTACAACATCGCTCCAGTAATTCAATAATTTCTTAAGTTATGCATTATACAACATTACTCCGTGCATAGTGAAGACTCAAATGTTACACCTCACTTTCTGAGTTCTATCAAGGGAATCAGGTATCGGACTTTCTCACTTATAGAGTTTTGATTCCAAGTCATTCCTTGTGCTTTAGAAACTTTTTTGAGTGATATAGCACTTTTTCCGAGTGTTCCAATGATTCGCCATATATGTTTCCGCTTGATTACTAATTGACTCGAAAGCATATTTCTATATGTCCCTTCTCACTCAGATCCGAGTCACTCAACACTAAGACATATCGCATGTTCAAACACTTTCTTTCTCACGCAGAAACTCGGATCCGACTTCATGTTCCAGGAATTACTTTACTAATTTATTTCTCTAAGTCGGATCATCTTGTTTGAATTTCGTTTAGTCTAGATCAAGTTTTGCTCACTCGATGTTTTTTTTTTAACTTGATTATATTCTAGACTACCTTAGATGAAATTTGAGTATCATGGATATTAAACTCGGAAAATTCCATTTCTTTTTCGACTCGGATAATTAGTCACTTAATTATCCTAATTATATTATTATATGTGTCTAATCTTGGACCAAAGTATTTTATACTTTGAGAACCAAATTGATTTACTTTTGTAAGTGATTCAAACGAGGCTACTCTTTTTGAAATACAAAAGTAACCGGCTTCAAAATATCAAATCACCAACGAGACAAGGCTTTTTCCATCTCCGACCTAGCCCCGGACAATCGTGTCATTGTTGTCTGTTTCCGAAAATGGAAATCCGCAACACTAAGCTCAACGGTAGTTTCCACCTTACTTTTCAAGACACCACCAGGTGATTTTGGGACTACCAAGGGAGTCAAGAGCCGTTGTCCAACGTTCATATCTCAACGGATATTTTACGAGTGACTCGGAAAATCCTTCACAAAGGTTATAAAGGGACTTCCAATCGGTAGATGGACACAACGGCTAAGCTGCTTGGTCATCTATAAATAGAAGCCAACTTTCAAGACTTGAAGATTGCTTGAACCAATTGCTAATATACATACTTGAGCGAAAGTCATTGTATTTGAAGACTCGGACTTTACTCGAGCACATTTCGAGTACCATTAAAGGAATCAGGTATACAGACTTCCTCTCTTATAGAGTTTTGATTTCAAGTCATTCTCCGTTCCTTAGAAACTTTTCTGAGTGATATAATATTTTCTCTAAGTGATATAGCATTTATTTCATGTATTCTTGCTTATCTCTGCGAGACTCGGAATGCATGTCCGAACTTACTATTGTACACTCGGTTTGACTCTCTCATCACTTAGAGTTATCGCATATTCGAGTGACTAGTTTTTCGCTTAACCGCACTCGGATCCGACTTCATATTACAAGTCTTATTTCTATTATAGTCAGCGCTTCTAGTCCGAACTATGCTTAGTCTAGATCAAGTTTGTTTCACTCCGATATTCGTCGTATAACTTGATTCTCACTTAGACTAACTCGGATGGAATTTTTGAGTTTCATGGATATTAGACTCGGAAAATTTCATTCCCTTCTCGACTCGGATAATTAGTCACGTAATTATATTAATTATATTATTATCCGTGTCTAATCTTGGACCAAAGTATTTTATACTTTGAGAACCAATTTGATTTACTTTTGTAGGTTATTCAAACGAGGATATGCTTTTGAAATACAAAAGGAACCGGCTTCAAACGTCAAATTACCAGCGAGACATGGCTTTTCCCCTTCTCTAACCTAGCCCCAGAAGATTGTGTCGAGTGCATGTCGTTTCCAAATTTGGAAAAGCTGAAATGCCAAGCTTAATGGTGGTTTCCACCTTATCTCCTAAGACACCGCCGGTGGTTTTGGGACTTCCAAAGAAGTTAAGAACCGTTGTCCAACGTTCATATTTCAACGGATACTTTCGAGTGACTCGGAAAGTCGTTAACAATGGTCATAAAGGATTTCCGGTCGGAAGATGGAGATAACGGCTACTCTGCCTGGTCATCTATAAAAGGAAGCCAACCCACAAGACTTGAAGATTGCTTGAACCTATTGTTAATACACGTACTTGAGCAAATTCATTGTATTTACTCTCAATCTTCTACTTACAACTCCCACTCGTAATTCATTACTTTCCGAGTTGTAAGGTCTTGTACTTAGTTACAAACACTTTCTTCTTACTTTCTAAGTAAGGTCCCTTGACTGAGCTGTAAGGGTTAACTCAACTCGGTTGTCCCTAGTTGTAAGGGTGATCTCGGTTAGGAAGTACTAGATCGAGATAAGGAAACTTCGAGTCTAGGAAAAACTTGTAAAGAGTTGTCTAAGGGAGCAACTCGGGTTCGGTCAATCTACGGTATTTTGTGGACTCAAAATAGTGGATTTGACTTCGTGCTTAAATTAGCACAGATCAGTGGTTTTCCGCCCCAGGAGGGTTTCCACGTAATCTCCGTGTCTTTACTTTCGAGTACATTCTAGACTCATAGACATTTTCTCACTGCAGACTTGTATCCGCTTCCTTACTTTTTACTGAGATTACGAGGTCATACTTTTCGACTTTGTTTTAGACTCGGAATCGCCTCGTTTCTACTTTGTCAAAAAGAGAGCTCAATATTCAAGAAAATCCTCCATCACCCTATTCACCCCTCTAGGGTGACTCGGACTCTCCCGAGCAAACCTTCGATATTTATTCTCAATCTTCTACTTACAACTCCAACTCTGTATTTGATATTTCTCCGAGTTGTAAGGTCTTGTACTCGATTACAAATTCTCATTCTTACTCTCTAAGTAAGGTCCCTTGACCGAGCTGTAAGGGTTAACTCAGCTCATTTGTCCCTAGCTGTAAGGGTTATCTCGGTTAGGAAGTACTAGATCGAGATAAGGGAATTTCTTAGTTTAGGAAAAACCTGTAAGGAGTTGTCTAAGGGAGCAACTCGGGTCAAGTCGATCTACTGTATTTTGTGAACTCAAAATAGTGGATTTGACTTCGTGCTTGGATTAGCACGGCCCGTGGTTTTCAGCCCAAGGAGGGTTTCCACGTACTTTCCGAGTTATCACTTTTTTGAGTACATTCTAGACTCGGATCGTTTAATTGTTCCGTCTATTTTGCTTCTACATTCTTTACTCGATCTCCGAGTCGGGTCTTTTCGAGTTCATCCGTGACTCCAACTCAACTCGGATTTATTTATTCTTTAATCGAAGCAAATTTCATCATCACCCTATTCACCCCTCTCTAGGGTGACTTAGTCTCTTCAAGAGCTAACTTTCACATATCACGGGTTCAAACTAGTAAGAAGTAAACGCTGAGTTAAGTCTGGATAATCCTTTTGTTATCATCATGCACTAAAAATCTCCGCACGGACATAAATATACGGTTAGTCTTTAATTAACCACGAAATTCCCGAATAAAACTAAACGTTCTTCGAAATCTGGTTCCCTATTCTCCTCTGTTATACTAAATGTTAGGATTGAAAATTCACACTCACAAATAATAATGAAAAAACAAGAAGAAAATATTGAACAAGACAGAAGAATTTTAATTGAAAAATCCAAAATTGGGAAAAAACCACGAAAAATGCACTAATAATTTGGTAGCTTATAAGAAATTTCTTTTTCTAACTATTATAAGCTGCTACACCTTGCTACTCATTGCTACCCATAACAATGGAGGTCTACATACAATTATATAACTATAATATTAAGCCATAAATTCAAAAATCTAACGAAACAGACAAAAACAGTTGCTAAAGCCAACAGCTTTTTCGGCCATGTAAAACAAGCTGTTTTACGCCCTGTTGTTCCAAGCCTTGAACTGTAATTTTTCGAGTCCAAACACCCATTAGCTTCCCACAACCCCAATAGTCTCTCACTTGGAGACTAATGACTCAATCTCCTTGTCGATACGCACCCATCTAGTTCTTCAAACCCGACCTCATCAACAAGTGAGACCGACCGAGGTTTTGCACAACCTCATCTTCCTGGAATCAGCCCCTTGGCCTAGCATTTTTGCCGGAATCCACTATCCAAAATATTCTTAAGCCAAAATCATCATCATTTCACGTAAGCTCCCACTCGGATCGATCAACTTCATGCACAAAATCACCATGCAACACTCGCTCATCAACATCAATCAACGAAACATAACGAAGAGAAAATATATAACTTTGGGCTTTACCTTTTGTTGACATTGCCGTCTTTCTTATCATACCCGATTCTTGTAACTTATCTTGGGGAGGAACCAATGACCCATTTATAAACCCAACAAATTTTCCGTCACCCTTAATAACTCGTACTTCAGCAGAACCCTTATCAATACCAAGTCTATCATACCATAGACTCCTACTGGAACAATTGACCTTGACATTTGTAATTAAATCAGTACACCCTTCAATAGAGTATAATGAGCCATATTTCACACCTTTAACTACAACCAATGCCCCTTTCATAATTTTCCAACCTCCATTGTAAGACTCAATTAGGTAACCGGTCTTATCCAACTAACTCACATAAATCATATTTTTTGCCAAACCCGAAATAAAGATAACACGTTACAATTTCTTAAACACCCCATTAGAGGTTTTAATTTTCACATCCTTTTTCCCTAGTATCTCTAAACTCTTCCCATTAGCAATATATACCTTGCCAAAATTTCCACCAACAAAATTATAGAACAAGTTTATACTATACGAGAAATGAAATTATGAATCCAAATCCAAAATCCAAGATTTAATAGGAATTTTCACACTCAAGACAAGAGCATCACATACTTCTTCAATAGGGTTCATTGAATCTCGATCATCATTTCTTTTAGGACAATTTTTCTTAAAATGCCCTTTATCACCAAAGCCCTAACACACAACTTCCCAGGGGTTTTGGGACCTACCCTTGCTTTGGACTTTGACCCGCCTCTAAAGTTCTCATGTTTCCCCCTTCCTTTACATTCAACGCACTTCCCGATGACTCCCCAAATCTTTCTTGTGAACACTTTCACTCAAGATTACATCCCGAACATTATCATAGTTAAGTGTATTTGACCTTCTAACACTATTAACGGTAGAAACTATAGTGTCCTATGACTCAGGTCAAGAGGACAACAAAATTAAGGTCTTTACTCATCAAAACTGATTTTCATTGAAGCAAGATTCGAAATTTATTAGATTAAAATCACTAATATGATATGTTACACTAGTTCTATCAACCATCTTAAGATCAAATAAGTGACGCATCAAATATACGTTGATTATAACGAAGGCTTCTTGTATATATTTGATACAACATCAAGCGATCACTTCGTTGTCTTTTGATCCATCACGTTGAAAGGGACGTTTCTAGCCAATGTCAATCTCACCGCTCCCATTTTGCACTTCATGTTGTTAACCACGTATGTAGGAGGCTCCCTAGCTAACCCAACTATCAAACTATTTTGCCCGGTATCAATGGGTAAGTATTCCGTATTAGGGATGTAAGTGAGCTGAGCTGAGCCCGAGTCTACCAAGCTCGGGCTTGTTTCGATTACATTTTAGCTGGACTTGAGCTCGGCTTGAAACTCGCCGAGCTTTTGAAGCTCGGGATCGGGTTCAACTCGGATGGCTCGGGCTCAAACTCGAGGCTAGGCTCAAGCTCAGCTCCGTTTCTTTTTTTATATTTTCTTAAAAAGTTTCTAAATTTAAGGTTACAATCGAAATTAAATTCTATATTTTTTCATTAAATTTAACAAATAAGGGCTTGAATGAAATTTTGATGATTTAAGAGATAATTTTATACTCTCCACACAAGTATTTTTAGAAAAAGTAAACTATTTAGCCTAAATCGAGCCAAAAAGAGTCAAGCCGAGTCGACCCTTGCTAAACTCGGACTTGGTTTTCTAAATTTAAGGTTACAATCGAAATTAAAATTCTATATTTTTTCATTAAATTTAACAAATAAGGGCTTGAATGAAATGTTGATGATTTAATAGATAATTTTATACTCTCCACACAAGTATTTTTAGAAAAAATAAACTATTTAACCTAAATCGAGCCAAAGCGAGTTAAGTTGAATCGAGCCTTGCTGAACTCGGACTTGGTTTGACTTGAGCCCGTGCAAGCTTTGATCGAGTTGAGCCCCAACGCTCGGCAAGTAGGCTCAGTTGGGTTTTTTTGGAAAAGGAGACAAACACAATAGATAAAATGACAGGATTTGGCAGCATGCACATAGTTATATCTGCTCCTCCCTTACCATATCACTCGTCAACATCTAAACTAATAAAGAGTTCAGTCGATAAAACAAGAAGAAGAGACTTTATCAATTTGTCCTCTAGTCTTCTCCTTCTCGATGATGATTCTTTTTTACCTGCTGCTTGTTTGATCTTCCTTCAATTGTTGTCCCGCTTTTTGCTTTATCCCAATGTTTCCTTCATTATTTTCCTTTTGTCGAATGTTGCATTCTCGCACTCGTCGTTTGTGTCTTGTTTTTGTTCAGAATCTTCCCTACACCAAGAAACAAGATTAGTAACACTTGATAAAGACTCTATTTCCTTTTGGTTTGTTCTTGCCACGAGTTCCTCCCGAGGGCAACTTGACCACTTTCTTGGTGTCTTTCTTCTTCCCCTTAGAACACAAACCATGTTGTTGGGCTGAAAATATAAACATGTTAGTAAATTCATCTTTCTTCTTCCTCAATCTATCCATTTGGATTAATGATTCTCTCATGAATCTGTTGAAGAAACATCCTTTTCCATATCGGCTTGGTCTTTCTCAACAGAGAGGGGACTTAACATTTCATTACCTTGCCCATAAGTTTGGCTCAACGGGCAAATATTTCTCCTATCTCCAACTATCCGAATAGTCAATACCTCAAGCTTGGAAGAACAAACAAACCTTATTTTCTTACCATTCATTAGATTTTCGTTGTCCCTTCTTGAAATTTTGATGAGACTTCACTACGAGTAAAACAGTAAATTAGCGTCGGACAAAATCGGACGCCAAATCCAGAAAATCCGACGCTAAACGTCTTTAGCGTCGGATTAGAATCGGATAAAATTTTGACGCTAGAAGACCTCGACGCTAAAAATTTAGCGTCGGATTCACCATCAGTACATAAACCTAATCGAACATTGCGAGGTTCGGCGGAAAATTCCTTGAAAGTGACATCAAAATGCTTCCATGCTTCACTATCACATGGATGTGCCATTGAGCCACTTTCACGTGGATTTTCATAATGCCACCTCATTTGGGCAGCTGTGCCATTCAGTCGCATACAATCTTTGTAATCTCGGCCCAATTGGAAAGTATATTAGTACTTTCTTTGCAATACCTTTACCCCTCAATGTCTTCTTCTCATATCTATCGACCCCACAATGCTCACATCTATCCAAATTAATTTTATCTTTCCAATATAACATACACCCATTTGGACAAACATCAATTCTCTCATGTGGAAGTTCCAAAGCAGCAAGCGGCTTCTTTGCGAGAATAATAAGTGTCGGTCAACTCGGTATTAGGTGGACACATTTCCTTCATCAATGCCAACAAATTGTCAACAGCTCTATTTGGGAGATTAGACTCAGATTTGATGTTAATGAGCCGTGAGATTACCGACAATAAGGACAAATCACACCCCTCGTACAAAGGCCTCTTAGCCGCTTCCAACATTTCAAAGAATTTTTTGCATCTTCATTTGGTTCCTCATCCACACTTTCATCATCAATCCATGTTGAGGACATAGGCCCAAATGCATCCATCAACATTTCATGCATTGATTCAACTTGTGGATTTGACGACCCTTGGTTGTTCATTTCTAAATCAGGGTAAGTCTCTCCATGGTTAACCCAATGAAAATAATTAGCGCGAAACCCATGTTTATACAAATGTAATTTCACGGTATCCTCATCTAAGAAAGGCACGTTGCCACATTTACTACAAGGGCACCTCATCTTCTTCGACCTCTTGAAGCTTTCTTCTTGTTTAGCAAATGGAATAAATTCTTCTTCTATCCTACGAATGAACTCCTTATTCAAGTATTTTCCATCAAACCTTTTATACATCCACTCTCTATTTGTCTCCATTACTTGCAGATATATACGATTTTAAAATAGTTTAGTATGTTCATCTTTTAAAATTAACAATCAATAAAACTTGCGTAATGTTTTACATTGTATTTTTTGTAATGATAATTGCATGCCCTACATCTTTCTACAGGGATAAGTGGTCCTATACCCATTCAAGAATAATATAATATTAGATCGTGCAGCTATGTCCTTGCATACTTTGACAAAATTTCGGCAGCATTTCCCTTTAGTTCTCCAAGTACGATCTATAAAGATGAGATGAATAATGTCTATGGTAAAATAATTCACCTAGACATTACGCACCACATATTTATAATAGTACCTAGAGAACATATGGAAATTGTCGCCTTAAATTTGTCAAAGTGTATGCAAGGATTTAGTAACTACACAACCTAATACCATATTATTCTTAAACTCATCCAACACGGACAATTCAAAAACTTGTACATAACAAAGTTTTATATCAACACCATACACATGAGAATGTGTATAACTTGCTGATATACCTTGTTATGTACAAATTTTTGAACGGGTTTTCTAAGCTTTATGAAATGCATATATATATATATATATATATATATATATATATATATATAACTAATAGCTACCTTGCATTAAAAAAACAACAAACAGAAAGATATACCTTGCATTAAAAAGATATGCCTTACATTACAAATTATAAATCGAATGATAAATAGACATGAAGTTTGATAGTTCTAATTGCAACAAAAACACGCAGACAATTCGGTTCCTTCATAGTATAGCTAGATTGAGAGAGAGAGAGTACCGATAACTACCCAACTCAGCAGAGCAACTAAATTCTTGACTCCCAAATTCTCAAATCCAAATTAACGTTACGAATTAGAAAAAAACAACAAACAAATATATCGCTTCATGTTAAAATCCATATTGGGTTGTTATTATCATTGAATACCACAATATAATATTCGAGTGGTTCTAATAAACAAGATTAAGCCTTTAAAACTATGCAAAGAACATGTAGCTAGCTAGACCTAGCTAGACGAAGCAATAATTTTTGAAGGGGGGTCGACCATGTGCATTGCGGATGGGAGATATATGGCTTGGCCGAGGCTTTAAATTTTGCAGCCAAGACTTTGGTCCTTCACATTCACAGACCTTTAGTTTCTTAGTAGTCTTGCTTTTTGCTTCATTTAAGTGAGAGAGGGTTGAGATTTTTGTGTGTCATATTGTTGGTGGATTTTACGCCATGAGATCCGATCTCCTTTTCAGAATATGTAACCAAATATACTCAAAACCAATGAAATTCTATTTATCATTCTAAACCTTGACATTTTCTGCCTCCCACTCACAACTATCTTAATCTTTCTCTCTCACACTTACCAAGCAAAATAAAATTGGAAAAAAGAATTTTTGTTTAAGGAATCCCACCGGATCCAGATTTCTTCCTCCCTCCATCCACATGGATCCGACTACATTCATCTGCTTTTTATAAACATTTCTTTATAAACATTTCACAAATTGTATTATTTTAATAGGACTTTCATTTGAAATGTTATAGATAACTTTCATTTGAAATTGTAGATTTACTTCGTAAAGCTCAATGTCCCACTTACCGAACCACATAACACGTGGCCTAGTCCAACAAATGACCTGAATTATTACTCATCTAGAGCTCATCGAGGGTATTTGTATGTAATACAAATCATTACTGAAGTCAATCTAACCATTGTCGAGTCAATGGGGGCCAGAGCAAGCAATTGCACCAGCCAGCAATTCAGGCACCAAACAATATTGAATTACACTAGAGAACAAGGAAAACATCAAAATATTGTAGATTGCCCAATTAAACATGTTTCAACTTTTTATCCTATTGTCCTCACCATGTTTCTCAATTTCATTTAATCCAAACATTTACACTTTGCTACACTTCTCCATAATTTCCAAAACTTCATGAATCTTACAAGCATGTAAACTATAAATGGGGGTAGGCCACGAGATGGCGTCAAGAAAGTCTTACGTGAGGGATGATGAGGTCTTCTTTCACATAAAGTAGATTCTCCACATAAGCTGTCCGCACTTCACGAAATTCGAGAGCAAGCTGCTGCTGAACAGACCCGCAGAAAGTCCCCAATAGTATCGCCTTTGCATACTTGAAGAATCAAACCCAAAAAAAGTACAAAGTAATGTTCGGATGAAAGTCGAACGAGCAACATAGATGTACTCGAATAGACATAACTCCTAAAAGTATATCTTTTATTGACCTGGATTACTCGTTGATGGCCGAGTCCCATCCCGAGAATCGTAAGTAATTTCAAGTGGCTCATCCGAAGTTCAAGAACACATAATTAATTAAGGACATAAAATTAGTGCATTTAACAAACTTCTAGAATTGAACTTACTTTTAATCATTTCCTGCTCTCGAACCCATTGTCTCTTAAGCCTCTCCCTTTCAGCTTGCTCCTCGGCTTCCCTCTCACTGAAAAGAATCCTCAAAATCTTAAGTTTCGAAGAAGGCATACAGACTACACAGACAAGATAAGATGCACGTAAGAGACCGGACTGTCGAGCAAAAAGCTAGTCTCAACAAGTAGGATCCTTGCCAAATTTTCCACGCTTTAACTTGATCGATTCAAGGCTTTCTGCATAAAGAATAGGCATCATTGCTGAATAAATAAGACTCGAATATAATCACAATGAAATTAAATGATTTCACTTAGAAGATCCTTTCTCCGAGTCTCTTAAAATTATTTTCATGATAACCGAACCGAAAAGCAATGAGAGAGATGAGTAATATGAGTAAGGATATCTTCTTCTTTGAGACAGTAGAGGCAGGTTGATAATATCCAAAATTTCAATTGCGTGGAGATGTGTTAGGATGCAACATTGATTCTTTTCCTACTTCCTATATTAGGTTTCCTCATAAAAACAGATATTTCATCAAAACTTTCTATTTTTGCGAAAATGGGAACTTTTGTTAATTCTTCTTTTGATTTTGTAGATTTTTGTGGATATTTTCTATTCCAACCTTTTGAGCTTAATGTATACATTTCTCTGCCCCCCCACCCCGTATATTTTAGGAACTTTTACATTTGTGACTATCCGGACCAAAAACAAAAGGAGAAAGAGTTTTGGGTGGAGCTTGAAATAGCTTTGGTGGAAACTTAGGAGTTGGAATCTTCAAGTCTTTCGAAGTCCGTTGCAGAAACTCTTAATATAGAAGTAATCTTTTGAATCATACACCAAACAATGGCATTCTTAGCCTTCAAATACAACATTCGTATTGGCAAGTCAACCCAATGACTAGAGTATGTTCTTTCCAATCAAAGTCTCAAGAATGTTTGTTCCTATTGCCTCCGGCACTATTCCAATACATTGCATACTTACATGGTTGCATCTCTTTGAATTTGCCATCCTAAAAGAATGAGGAAATTGAACCTTTAGTGACTCGACCAAAGTTACAAATCAGCCCAAAAAGAGTACCTTTGAGCTATCTTCACCTCAATGCATGCTAGAACGATGTAATGGATATTACTAACTCACATACAGACATCGAAAGTGTGAATTACGTAAAAGCAGGATTATGTAAGTGTGCCATACAAATTGAGCTCAACACCTCTGTGCTCAAAGAACTCGCATCTTTGCACACTACATGGCTTAAGTGACGAGGTTATTGGGATTCTGTCCATGTAGCGAACAATGGTCGAGCACCGGCTTAATGACTAGAGCACATGGTCGGGAGATGTTACCGACAACGAAAAACCAAACTACACCAATAATCTCCTGCCTAGTGCCTCGCCTAAGGGCTTGTTTTTGTGGGGGTGGAGGTTGTGGGGAGGGACTAACTAGTAGGAAGTGGGGAAACTTGCAGCATTACTCCTACAATCGAATTGTAGAGAGCGCGTTTATCTCGGACCATAGATTCGTAAGGCCTTGACAGACCTACTATTCCACAAAGAAAAGAAGCAAACGGTAGAATGAAATATTCATACTTTTAGAACTTTCAAGTTAAAATGGCATAATAATGGCTAAATCGAAGCCTCGGACAGGAGAGAAATTATGGAAAATTCACAGATTTGGAGAACCAAATGTCAAATTTCGATAAACAAAAAACATACCGAAAATTGAAATTGCTTCCAAATGTTATACTCGGGAGGTCGGGAATGTGAGGGAGCTCGGGGCCCCAATGAACAGGAATTGGCGGCAGCGAAATGCCGACAGAGAGTGGTGGATCGGGAGGAGGTCGGGAGGCGGGATTTCGGGCCAACGACTGGCTGGGCGAGAGACTTAGAGAGAGAGAGTGATGAAGCACGACTTAGAGAGAGAGAGTGACGGTGAGCACGCTGCTCGAGACGAGCGAAGACGTCGCGGCGAGCGAGAGCGGAACTGGAGCAGAGCCGTGTTTAGGGCGAGGCATACGCCGGTGACCGAAGAAACTGCGCCGGATGGGAGCGAAGACGCCGGTCTGGAGAGGGAGAAGGCGTCGCTGCAGGAGAGGAGTGCGAGTGGTGGTTGGCGTTTAGGGGGAGGGAGGAGGCAGAGAGTTAGGGATTGAAAATTAGAGTCCCGTGAAGGGGAAAGTAGAATTAGCTCTTAGAATTAGTCAACGTTAGCGTCGGACATAACAATCGGACGCCAATTAGAGTCGGAATTTTAATCCGACTCTAAATTCGGACGCCAATTAGCGTCGGATTGTAATCCGACTCTAAAATCGGACGCTAATAGAGTCCGATTTTTTTCCGACTCAAATAGTGTCTTTTTAGAATCCGACACTAATTTCGTCACTATTAGAGTCGGATTTTGTTGTGGTCTCTAAATTCGACGCTAATCACGAGTTTTTTGTAGTGCTTCCCAATCAACGTTTATTTGAGAACGTGATAAAATCTTCCTTATCCCTCCCATATTGGTTCCCATCATGAACAAAAGTACAATCATTGGCAGCGGGACTTGTTCCCACCAACAAATGGGGACTCCTCCCGAGGGTTCCTATGTATTTGATGAGGTTAAACTGTCATTGTCAATCTCCATGTCACTCACCCGAAAAGAATGACCATTCTGACTTGATAGATTATTGACACCTGCCATATAAGGCTCGTTCCATTATGTACATAAAATGAGTAAATTCCACCCCATAATAAATAGACATGAGCAGCCCCTAAAAAGTGGAAAATGGGTTAGACAATAATTTTTGAGTGGGGTCCGTGTTAGCCTATGTATACTCTTCCTGATAAAATGACATTTTTTAGAGAAAGACTTGGAAAATTCAAGTCAAATCCTCTAAGCTACCAGGCCACATCAATTTTTGGAAAACAGGGATCTGAACAGAGTAGATGTCCCTGCGTTCTGTATCATCCATCATACACGCAATACATACCTCAAAACAAAGTTACAAATACAGTCTCTGATCAACCACAAATTACTGCTGCATCTTTCTCTTATGTATTTTAGTGATAACCGTATTCACAAAATCAATTCAATATTTGTAAATTCACACTCTCAATAAGCTTGCCCCCAAAATTAGTAATTTTATGTTTTGAAAATTTAGAGAACAACAAAAACAAACGCAGAAAAGTACTATTAAATGTTAAAGTGGCATTTTGTTTTAGATTGAATTTAACCTAATTGTAATCCATTCACATTGAAATCCGATTTTTCTAATCGAATTACGCGTTTTTATATTTTTGGTGATGAAAATCAATTTGTATTTACTCGAAAAAGGAATGATATTATTATCCCTAGTCAACCGAAAAATTCCAGAGAAGTCGGTTTTACTCTCCCTTGGCGTCTTCCATCAAAACTTGTACAAGTTTCAACTGCGTACATAGCACGTTCTGAACCAACACAATAGTCACATGGATAATTGAAAACGATGGAATTCTATAGAAAATTAGAAATTAACTATAAAGATTGCCTTGCTTTTGCTTTTAGCTTATTATTCTTCTTTTTTATTATTATTATCCAACTCATTTATATATATGCATGTGAACATAAGCATATTATACTCTTAGCTGCAAAATCCACCCTCCCAAAAACACTAATGTAAACCATGCCATATTCCTCCAATATGGCTGCCAATATAGTTCTGTTGATCCTCCTGTTGTTGTCAGCAGTAATGCCCTTCTCAAATGGCAACAGAGGGAAAGAGTACAAGATATGCTCCTCCCCTGCCTCCTGTGGGCTTATTAAGAATATCGAGTATCCATTCTTGGTCTATGGCAGGCCTGACTTTTGTGGCACTGGCATCCATGGATTCAAGCTCCATTGTGATACTGATGGTGATTACCCTTATATTTGGGAAGGAAGTTTGGGAAAATTATGGGTAAAAAGCATCAACACATCCACCCGTACCATGCTCATTCATCGAGATAAAAATCAAATTTGTCAGGATATATACAGTTCAGAGCAAAATGTTCAGAGTGACGGAAGAAGGAATTTCTTCAAGTTTGGAGCAAGTGTTGCAAACCTTACCTTATTCCTTGGTTGCCCAAATATCACATCTCCTAACAGTTCCAAGCTTCTGTGTTTGAACCCTGATAATACATCTGCATACTACTTGGCTAATGGTAGCTCAGACTGCAGCGGTAATGTTACATTAACTATGTCCATGAAAGCTTTAAATGAGTTTAACAGTAGTAATGGAAATGGCAGGACACTTGAGAGTGCACTGGAGGAACCATTTGAGATGGAGTACGATCTTGTCAACTCTACGGATTGTGTGGCATGTCAAAAATCTGGTGGTGTATGCGGCTCATTAGTCTATTCTCCATCTAATTTTGCATGCTACTACCCAGGTAATTCCATATAAGTTATGTCAATCCAGATTAGATCGAATCACAAAATATCATAAAACGCAGAAAATGGCAGGGGTTTGTGCGGGAGGAATTTTCTTTCTCAATGGCGTAATTTCACTAATTTTAATCCATTGTAATTGTGAGAAATATAATAGTCGACGTTGTCCTTAATAAAAATAGACGACTTATTAATGAGGTTTTGACTTAATAATTAAGACTGAGATTTCAGTTACATAAAAGCTCTTAGTTAATCTTAATAGAAAAGCTTGAATTTTGTTTTTGAAAATATAAATAAATCAATTTCCAATTTTTAAATTGAACGATACCCATAATTTAATCCTATAAATTAATTTGTTTATAAAATATATGATTTGAGACATTTTAGTTATTTTTTTATTCCTCTCCATGTTAGTATCACCGCTTGTGACTCTTTATACAAAAAAAAAATACAGTCTCAATTGTGTATATAAGTTTGAATTATTCTACTCATTGTCAATTTTTGTTGGAAGCTGTCATACCACGAATATCGCTTAAAGGATTTGAAAACTATCAAACTCATTTTTATCCTAAAAATGTTTGTGGTAATTTGTGAAATTCACATCTAGTTGAATACACATATGCTTTTCATGATATAAATAATCACCATTCAGTGGTAATGTTTGCAGGGAAGGCAAGACCTGTGGGTCTGGTTCTAGGACTGGGTAATTATTTTCTTTTCCTTTGATTGAATACACTTTTACAAGCCAAAGATGATCCTGTGCTTTATTTTATCGATTGAATGATGAATGGAGAAACTGGTTCATGATAATGTTGTGTAGTTATAATGCTATTTTGGTCTCTTTGCAGCTTCTTCAACAGTTGGAATATGCTTCTTGATTTTGTTAGTCTTTTGTGTCAGAAAAAGAAAAGCGGAAAATTTTATTATGCGGAGAGTAAAAGCAAAAACAGATGGCGAAAATATCGAGGCATATCTAAAAATACATGGATCTCTTTCTCCTAAAAGATACACATACGGAAATATTAAAAAATGACACATTCTTTCAAAGAGAAACTTGGTGAAGGAGGCTTTGCAGTCGTTTACAAAGGCGAGCTAAGCAATGGGCAGCCCGTGGCAGTGAAATCGCTGAAGCAATCAAAGGGTAACAAGGGAGAGGAATTCATCAACGAGGTTGCAAGCATGGGCAGAACTAACCATGTCAATATTGTCACGCTTCTAGGCTTTTGCTTTGATGGAGATATGAGAGCTCTTATCTTCGAGTTCATGCCCAATGGGTCTCTAGACAAGTTCATACATTATGACAGTAATAGCCATCACAAAGCAATGTTGCCATGGAAAACAATCTTTGACATAGCAATTGGGATTGCTAGGGGACTCGAGTACTTACATAGAGGTTGCAATACTAGAATATTGCACTTTGACATTAAGCCACACAACATTTTACTTGATGAAGAGTTTCGCCCAAAGATTTCTGATTTTGGCCTAGCTAGGCTATGCCCACAAAATGAGAGCACCACCATATCAATGTTGGAAGCTAGAGGGACAATTGGGTACATTGCTCCAGAGGTGTTCTGTAGGAACTTTGGGGAGTTTCCCACAAGTCAGATGTGTATAGTTATGGGATGATGGTTCTAGACTTGGTATGTGGCAGGAGAACGAATAATACTTGTATTGGTAGAGTTGAAGGCAGCAGTGAATTATACTTTAGTGATTGGATATACCAAAGGGTTGAACTAGGGATGAAATTGAAGTACATGAAGGAATTACGACTGATGAAGAAACGGAGTTGCAGAAGAAGATGATGGTGGTGAGCTTGTGGTGCATACGGACATATCCCTCAAACCGACCCTCCATAAGCAAAGTAGTAGAAATGTTAGAAGGAAGTCTTGCGTCGATACAAATGCCTCCTAAGCCCGTTCTTTGCTCCCTCCCATTTCAACATTTGATCCTTTAACACGTAGCTGTAATAACTCCACATTAGATTAGGTTTCCTGCTTCTGTTTGAGTTTAATTTGTAAGCTTTTCCTCTTAGTTTTAGACTAATTTGGTGAAAATGATGGGGTATTTTGTTGAAGATAATGTAATGATTATGCAATGTAATCAATAATGTACTAAAAACCAAAAACATCTACCCAATGTAATGAGTTTAATATAAGGTTGGCCGTGGCCCCTTGCTCAATTTTGCCTTCTTAAAACTATGTTTCAAATTTGTTGTTCGAACTATTTTCATTTGACTGACAGATAATGGGTGTCTTGATATTTCTTAGATATCTCACCTTTGTCAAAATTAATGTATTATATAACTTAAAAATCATCAAAATTTTAATAGTTAGTTAATTATTAATTGTAAAGTTTTGTAGTCATTAGTTATGTCAATTAATACTAGGAACCACCTTTTATTACGGTTAAAAATGACCTTTTATTATCTTAGGCATCGTGTATGCGGGCTTAGTAGTAGATGAGTATCTTTTACTAGTGTTCTTAACCGTAGTAAAAGGAAACCTATTACTACGATTCTAGATACAAAACCATAGTAATAGTAATCTATTACTGCGGTTCTTTCCCCAAAATTGTAGTAATAGGTCTAGGTCCGAATTCCCTTTTTGACCAAATTTTAGGGGACCACTTTTTACTACGGTTTTTACTTAAGAATCGTAGTAATAGGTTATTTTCAGACCTATTATTACAGCTCTTTGATAAAAACCGTAGTAAAAGGTATTAATTTTTTTATTATTTTTTTTTGTTTTTGAACCCCATATACAAGTATACAATTAACTAGGATATATCTATACAACCATTTACACAAAGCATACACAAACTTTTTCGAATATATACAACCGTAAATATTATTCCACAATATATACAATCCTCACATATGTTTCACACAATAGTATTGTACGCTATACAAAAAATCACAAAACTTAGCAATCAAATAATGAAGAAAAATCATATACATATATACCTATGTAAGTGTCTTTTTATGGTTATATACAAACTCGGACCAACCCTATCTTAGGTCGTCCAACACAACTTGTGTATATTGAGTGGGGGGCTTCTTTCTTGGGAAATACTCGTGACCAATGTTGTAAAAGTAATATAATTACATCAAATGCAAGTACTAATTAAGCTGCAAAGAACATGACAATATAAATTAAATTTTCATAAACAAATACAAGTGCAAGTGCAAGTAGCTCTTTGGGATTAGATTTGTGATCATCGAAAACAAGCTTAGTCACAATCTCTTTCAAGCACTAGAGAATGTAGAAGTCACACTCCACGTTCCCCTTTTGTTTGTTACACTATAAATCACAACACATGTAAACTTAATTAGTACTTATGTAGCAAGCAATTTCAAATAAAAACTAATTTAACGTTAATCAAGAGAACATCACCTTTACTGGGGACAACAACTGGGGTTGGTTTCGTATGTCGGGCTCTTGAACCCCTCAAATAATAATACATTTTGAGAGCACTATTTTTCAATCGAGTGAAAATAAAATTCAAATTTACATACAATTGAAAATAATACTTAACAAAAAATCATAAAATGAGTAAGTTATAAACTCATGAGTCGAGTAGTTTGTTGATATCTTTTTCATGGGATGACCCGGAGGATCGAGCTAGTACGCGACGGTACTCCTCGGATATATGGTAGCAAACATATTGTATTGGCTAAACCGACACAAATAACATATATAAATATGTAATTATTAACACTATTAGAACTCCATTTAATTTATTTGTACACTTACCCCTCAATGAATGACGCCAAGTAACATTTTTCTCGCACCTTTTCGTGAGTCTTGAGATGAATTCGAATTGGTCCTCGGTTTCTTGTCCTCTTGCTTGAATGGCATGAGAATTGAGAAATTGAACAGACTCGATTCCAATCTCGTGAAGTCACCTATTACATATTAATTACACATATATAGTTAGAAATAGAAATTAATAGTTAATGAACTTATATATATAGTAACTCGGATAATGTCAAGCATAATAGTGTTTGCGCCGATCTCTTGCATTTGTAGAAATTGCATTATGTCATCCAAGAAAATATGTATGGTCATCTCATCATGGTCCCCATCTAATACCCCAAACACATGATTTGGCTCTTTGATTTCGAACATATTGTCTTCTAGCAAAGTCTTCAAACTTTACGAAGAGAACACCAATCCTTAGATGACTCGTGAATATTTGGAAATGGGACTGCTTTAGACAATAATCGAGTGCCGCTGAATGCTTGCTGCTGTCAATCGAGGACATGGGAGTGCCCTTTCTCCCACTCTCAGCTCTCTCCATGACATCCTAGTTCGGGAGAGCCATAATACATGAATTAGAAATATATGATGTGATATTAACAACTAATAATCTATTATTTTCAAATGAAATACCATAGAGAGGATGACCAAACTCTTAGACTAAGGAGCATAACTGTTGACCGCTTGTCAACAAGTGTAGAGGTCTCGGTGCCCTAGATCGGCAACTCACAGATGCCTTTCCCTCACATAGCTTCTCTTACACTCACCTTCACCTAATCAACTAAAAGCGGTGCCCCGTGAATGACGACACCTGGCTTCACAGGGTAAACAACACCCATTGCCACAATGTGATCTTTGGAAGGGTGATGAGAAGCTAGCTTGCACTACACTAGCTGCATAAGAATTAGCATAACAATTAGAATCAGGGGTAACCCTTGAGAGAAAACTTAAACTATCAAGAATCCTAGAAAAACGGACAGAGTTTCCTTTTAAAAGTAGACATTTTCTCGAGATAACGACCCTTGAGGGTTTGCTCGGGAGAAGTTAAGTCACCCTAGAGGGGGTGAATAGGGTGATGGAAGATTTTTCAGAAAATCAAACTCTTTTGCACAGAATAGAGACAGAAGCAGATTCCGAGTCTAGATTGGACTCGTAAAAGTGTAAACTCATATATACGTGGAAACCCTCCTGGGGCGTAAAACCACTGGACGAGTGTCAATCCGGACACCAAGTCAAATCCACTAATTGAATCCTCAATTACAATGAATATGACTACCCGGATTTGTTCCCAAACAAATCTATTACAATTTTCCTAGGCTCATAATTTACCTTATCCGATCGACCTAGTACTTCCAAGTTGAAGTTACCTTATCAACTTGGGATCCTCCAATTTTTCCCAGGGTTAGAAGTTCCCTTATCTAACTCTGGTAGTTCCAAACTGAGGTAACCTTTACAGTTTGGGACAACTGAATTGAGGTAACCTTTACAACTCGGTCGAGAGAGAAAGAGTAGAAGAGTAGTAAGAATTGCAATACAATCGACTCGAGAAAAATACAACTCGGAATATTAGAATTACAGTTTGGGAGTTGTATGCTAAAGAAGATGTTCAATATGGTCTCTCTTTTTCTTCCATTCGTCGGTTGAAATCTTGTGCTAAGGCTTATGTAAATAGTCTGCCTTGAGGAGATAGCCGTTGTGCCTCCAACGTCTTTTTGTTGAAGTCTGTCCGAGTCAACTAGCCGTTGTAATGGATAGTCCGAGTCACTCGGATTTCTGGAGCACCTTGAAATAACCGTTGTGCCTTGGTCCTAGCTTCCAACAACTCTTTTTCCAGCTTTTGTAAACTGGAAAAGCAAAACGAAAAGACCGTTAGACACAGAAATAAAATATTACCCAAAACGAGTAATAGACAAGGTCGTCGGTAAGTTCCGAGCTTTTCTAGAAATTCCAACTTTTTGTCCGGCAGAGCTTTAACGGTAAGAAGCCTTTTGTTTTTGCTTTTTCTTCAGATAATTGACATTAGAAAAACCTGCAAAAACATTAAGCACAATGGTTCTCAAAGTATAAATATACTTTGGTCCATAATTAGACAAGGATTAGTCTAAATAAAGCATTTAATGACTAATTACCTTAATCTATTAATCTGGAATATTTCAAGTCTAATATTCAATATACTCGATTCCGGATATGCTAAAACTCATAAATAAATCATTCAATCTTAATGGGCACAAGAGTTATATAGACATTTTACAATTACGCATAATTAAACAAATAATAGCGTAGGCAAACTAAATGTCCGAGTCCGACTAAGTGGGTCAGAATCCGAGTTCGAGTGGGTTAGATCCGAGTCTAAGTTCCGAGTGGGTCAGATCCGAGTGGGTCGGACTTACTCGATCTATCATAACTAACTCGGATTCTACTTTCTAAGTCCGAGTCCGACTTAGTGGGTCGGACTTAGTCGGATAATCTTAATATGCTTAAGTCCGAGTTCGATCAAGAATAAGTCATATTGAAATGATGAATTGTAAAGCATAACTTAGTTAAATGAATTTCTTTTAGGATGCTTCTTGCTTTATCCTAAATTTAGATGAATGCATGAAATCAAAACACATTCAAGGGGTTAGTCAATCATACCCGAGTCTTCAACCCTCATTCAAAATAACAAAAACAAGCAATAACTAATTACTCGACAACCATACGCTAGAGTTCCACAATAAACAAAGTATATACACCATTCATTCACTAAGTATACAATAATAATTAGTCAAGATAAAAACACGCATTCTAATTAGGTAGTTAAATCTTAATTACCTCGACCATATCTTCGAATTGGTCTACGGGTAAGCTCACGTTCACTCTTGTCGGTGTATGGGGTGAGAAATGACCCTCACGTAACTCTTCTAAGTTGGGTAAAGGGAGACCCATATTGGTCAAGTACTCTATGAAGCAGGTCGTCATCCGGGTATACTCTCGTTCATCTAGGCATGCATCTTTTCCATCTCGCGCAACCACTCAGGACTGCACTTGGGAAGCCATTTGGGACTCTATTTGGGCTGACAATTGAGACTCAACTTGAAAAATCATTGCCTCGATATCCACTTGAATGGAAGAGACGGGGTGCTTATTTCTAACCGAAGTACTCTAGTATCATCACCCTCCCACCGATGGCTCGAACATGAGTGGGATGCTCATCTCTTTCTAGAGCCAAGGCTAACTTGTCCCTCCTCCCGATGGTGTCAGCGACTTATGAAGTCGAGGTCTATGACAAAGACTCCTGTAAGAAGGAAATAAATTATCATTGGAAAATTCATTATTAAACCGATAAGTTCTCAAAATAAATAACGAAATAGTAAAAAACTCACGAGTCACTAAACAATATATTATAGTTCCGTAGTAGTGAAAGTATCATCTTTCATCTTTCTTCCTTCGACCTACAACTTGTCCCTCTTTATAGTGAGGTGCGAAGGATCCGTAATGGCACCTTCATCGGATCCGCTTTAAAGTTGTTGAAGCTTGTGCTTGTCCAACTTCTCCTCCACCCTCACGTATCCACCACTCGGACATTGTATGTGGATCCACATTACTCTTAATCCTCTTTTGGTTGGCTTCATCTCGTGCCTGCGCAAGTAAATATGACAACAAAATTTCCGTAAATAAGACTAGAAAATATTAAATTATAAAGAAATTCGAAATAAATTAACTCATAAAAAATATCAGTAAATAAGACTTATAAAAAAAAGAGAACAAATGTTAAATTACCTTATTTCTAGAGAGGAGACATATGCTTCGTAACGCCCCAATACGTAACCACATAAATAAGTACATAACAATGGAAGACTTGTAAATTCGAAGACGTTACCGCCGTTTTCAGAATGAAAACAAGGCAAATTCATTTAAGCAAACTCATTATTCAACCTTTATGTAACAATCCAACCCAAATTTTTTTCACAGAAAATGAAAATTTCGAAACGCCGAGGATCACTGGAGAGGAATCATGAGCCAAGAGACCAAGGAAGGGACTAACATGTATGGGGTCAAGACGAACAGTCGAACATCACTTCTCCTAACCAGGTTTATCTTTTTCTTCCTCTTTAAACTTTAGGTGTGATTGTGAATAGTCCGCCATGTGCTCGACTTCCTAAAAATTTTAAAACATAAAACAATAGACGTGTGAGCTAGAAGCTCGATGACGTTACCGTTATAAAATAAAATTATAATTTAAGTGCCCTTAAATCATGCATATCTTAACTCATTTTTTCTTGAATACTCAATTTGCAAACTTATCAATTTCCAATTTGCTTTTCCGATTCAGCCAAACTTAGGACCCGTATCTGTGAAACAATCAATCATGGAATCCGACTCCTAGGTTCATCAAACCTTGAGGCGATCGACTGTGAACAATTGAATGATTAACGATTCTCTCGAACAATTGAACAATTAACAATTCCGTGAACAATTGAATGATTAACGATTCCGTGAGATCATCATATATGTAATCGTGATTGTATAAACAATTCAGTCATTTATCTCGATCGATCGTGGAGGGCCCTCGTGAATCTGTAATCGTGTTCGTAAACCGTAATCGTGAACCGTAATCGTAATAAATCTACCGTAAACTGTGAACTCGTGACTGTGAAGTGGGTCCAAATTATTTGTATTATTGAAATAGTAAACTCAACAATAGAGATGAACACTTCGGAAAAGGTAACAAGCAATAACGTACCTCAGCAGTGCCGAACACTTCAATTGCTCGATTGTTTACGCAACACAATTTCAATTCGATTTCGTTTCCAAAACGAATTTACTTTTGTAGATTACTAGTCTTTAAACAATATTTATATGCATTGATGATCACCAAACTTTTACTTTTCAGGTACCTATCCATATTGTTTCCTTTTGATCTCGATATTCACACATTTCCTAGAAATAAGCTATTGCTGATATAGTTTGAATTTGTATATAACGACCGATGAGTTTAATTCCCCATTCTTGTAATAAAACTCAAGTTTGATCTTTTTCTTCTATCACCTCTAGTCTGTGCTTAATGTAGCCTAACCTTAACTATACCACTCATTCCATCTAGTATGCCCGGATGTCCTCTTATCTCGCAAACCAAATATACTTCCTACTTAAGGTGTCGGTTTGATTTTCTTATTTTCTAAAAATTTTGGCAGAGTTTCGTTTGAAACATGGCTTAACCATTAGGCTAAAAGCCTTAAAAACCTGCATAAAATCTACAATAAAACTCAACGAGCCATACGCTCGGAGTACACAACTCAACGGTCACATGCCGGAGTATATTTACAACCACAAAAACCAAGTTTCCCACCAGTATATAAACCAAGTTACAATCTCGTCGAGATTCTCATTTTCTTGTGCTCATGAACTTTTTGATTTTTTATCACGACATATATATTTATAACTAAGGCTTCGCTTAAGCAATTCAATCATAGAAATCCCGATTATCCGGAGATGCTTCCATACGATTAATTCCTTTATGTTTGCTCATTTTCCTTTAAATATCGTTTTCGTTCTTTTCTTTGAACATGTCGTTTCCGTCACCTTTCTGTTTTAAGAAAGTAATTTGATTTGATAAGTTTGGTCTCTATTCAGATTGTCATACCACTTTTTCTTTTTCTCTCTTTTATAAACTCTTATGTTCGGTTTCTTTTAATTTCTCACTTGTCACTCAAAGTTCATTTGGGCTTAAGATTCTTACAATTTTATAAAGATCTATTCTTCCTCCGTTCTCCACTCGATTCAACATTTTGAATTCCTTTTCAATCCCAATCTCTCTTTCAATAATATCCAAAACCTTCTTTAAGATCATTGCTCACTTAGTCATTCATGTTTTATTATAATCTAAGC
Organism: Talinum fruticosum; assembly: GCA_021018815.1. NCBI lineage: Eukaryota > Viridiplantae > Streptophyta > Magnoliopsida > Caryophyllales > Talinaceae > Talinum > Talinum fruticosum. Next base: position 2,333,988 of record JAITYX010000020.1, read on the forward strand.
GGTTATGGCCTTATTTTCCACCTCATCGCAACTTACTTCAAACCGGATCTCCGTTAAATCCGACAAAACCTTCAACTCCATCGGCTAATTTACATTTATTTCATATTTTCAATCCAAAACTAAGCATACCTAATTTCCATTTAATTCACACACATTAATTCAAATTGATTCACTCTTGCTTAACTAAACCAAAATTCAATTACATTAGTTTACCCAAGTTTAGCACACATACAAATAAATTCAATCTTCCATTAATCTCCAATTACACATCCTTGAAAGCAACTCACAACAACATACATGTTCATATTCCAATCATACTCAATATCTTTCTTCCAATTCTTCCACAACCAAACAATTAATTTATATTTATAGAAAAGTTAAGCAAACACATTCACAATTATAAATAAACCCAAATCAATTTCCAATTCCATATCAATGCGTATTAAACCCTAAATCCAATTTCATTTTCTCCCAAGATTCTTTCAATTCCACCGGAACCAAGTTACAACTCACATTAACTTGTCTAATTCTTCAATTACAACATAAATTCGTAATAGAAATTTGCTTAAAAATGGAGAATTAAAGATATACCTCAAAAGGGGTTTAGAAGTGAAATTGGATGGTGGAAGATCCGGTGGTGGAGTTGGGTAGTTGGACAGCAGCGTCGACATCGGACAGCAGTGGCCGGGGCGGCGGCAGGCACGTTCGAGCAGCGGCGAGCAACAGTAGGGGCTGTTCGCCCTGCTGGTGCAAGACAGGGGAAGAGGAGAGAGAAAACTTGGTGGCGAAGCAAGGTGGTGGTGGAGGCACCGGCGGCCGGCTGGGTGGTGGCGGTACGGGCCGGCGGTGAGAGCAATGACTCGGGGGATGAGGTGAGGGAGGAGAGATGAGAGAGAGGTGGAGGATGGATGTGTTACTTGCTTTACAAAACAAACCCCCTCCATTGATATCCCGATGCTTCTAGTCATTACTTTCCCTTTTTGTTTTTTTTTAAATATCTCCTATCTCTTTACTATTTTCATTACCACATGGTTAAGTGTATAACTATACGTTTAGCTAAATTATATTTGCTATTATAATTAAAATATTATATATATATATATATATATATATATATATATATATTATTTTATTTTATTTTTGCTTGTGATTTTAATTTGTTCGGGTTCGGAATAAAATTTTACAGTATCCAAACATATATACATTCCGTTGTACAATTGTAAATTTGTACGAATTACCCGTTGTTATTCATGATTATCAAGTTTGTTCGCATCTTTTATTTCGATTTTGAGTTTTGCGCAGCTCACTACTCTTAAACAATATTAAGACGATAAAATACAAATTTCAAATATTAATTACGATCAAGTTTTGGAGTGTTACATCCTCCCCAACTTATAAAAAGTTTCGTCCTCGAAACTATAATCTTTTAGTAACATACATTTGGAACAAATGGAGGGTAACAATTTCTCATTTCATCCTCTATTTCCCATGTTGCTGCAGAAATCTCATGATGGCTCAAGTGACTTTAATTAAAGGTATCACTTTGTTGCGCAATTGTTTAACCTATAAGAAACATGATTTATTCTCTCGATAATTTTCGTAAGGCTCACTGAAGCGGTGTCTCAACTTCCCTCTTATACAATCTTCAAATCCTTTTGCCCGGAGAAACCTTAAGAAAAGTCTTATTACTTCTTGAGATTCAAGAGGTTTCCTTATACGGTTCGCACGTGAATTCTGTCTATCTCGAACCGTTTTCGTATTATGTCGCATAATTCATATCTTCCCAACTATTTCTTAAATCATTTCTGATACCATGAAGAATATTATTACATAAGAACCCAACTAATGGAATATATTCATCTCCTTTCTTTTACGTAATCAATAACATATCCTTAATCACTTGTCTTTCCCTTTTCTATTGATTCATTGGGTTCCGAATTATACGAACTACTAAAATGCTATTTCGTTCCAAATGTCTTTTGAAAAAACCTCCCAAAGATCTGTATCTGCAGTTTCCAAGTGCTCCACATATTTATTTTCCTTCATAGAGTTTAGAATTGGTTTTAGGTATTTTATTTATTTATAATTTATTTTGCCTTAGTTCTAAGCTCAAGGTATTCCATCTTCATACAACATTCCGGGGAGATATTCACTTGTGACCCTGGATTCTCAATCTCTCATCTATCATAGTTAAGATATGCTTCATAGTTTATATTAATATCTTATTTCCTATAATCTTATATATATATATATATATAACCTCAAAATTTTCATCATTATTTGAGCTTACATTTTTATTTTTTTATTTTTTGTTATACCTCAATTGCTTTATTTACTTTCTTTATACATACAATTACACTTATTTATTGAAAATAAATACCTCCTATCATGTAGATTGTTATTGTCTATTCTAGTTCTTTGTCTCAACATTTATCAATATACAAGGGAATTTCACTAATCCGAGCATCGGTATGATGCACTCCTTCTCAAATTCAAACTCATACATTTCTCAATCTAGTTAATTTCCAGTCGCTTTTATTACATAATTTTTGTTTTCATTCTTTATTACCCAACGGCCAAAGTTACCATTTGACACATTTGATGTTTATTGAATCTTTAGGCCCCCATGAAGCACTTAGAGCTTCGATGCTTAGTATTAGCTCTAAAAATTAGATTCCAACAATAGTTTGCATGTGGTTTTAAACTAATCTATGTGGGAATCAATTGAAAACCTTTCTTTTATCAATAGAGATTAAACAATTTTCATCTATCATTTACAAAACATTTTTTTTCTTTTTGGGGGTATCAAAATTTGGGCAATTATTCATTTTAGAACAAGATTCATTTCATTATTTCGATAGATTTATAGTTTTATCATTATGTCTGGTCAAGCAAGTGATATTGGACTGGATCATCTTGACTCAAATGACAGAATCACTTAACATCAATGTCTTGTGACGTCAACTTTTATATTGACCATCTATATGCAAGGACAACCATAGACGCATGCGACTTGTTGGGTTTAGGTGCCATCCCCAACAAAACTTACAATATTGACCGCGACAAATAATGAGACTCACACAAAAGACCCCACGTTACACATAAACCGACTTCGAATCAGCTGGACTAAGTCTCCATATGCTCGGCTCATGATTCTCTCAACCTAAAGCTCCGATACCACTTCGTAACACCCCTAATACGTAACCACATAAATAAGTAATTAACAGCGGAAGACTTGTAAATTGGGAGACGTTACCGCCATTTTCGGAATAAAAACAAGGCAAATTCATTTAAGCAAATCAATTATTCAAACTTTATGTAACAATTCAACCCAAATTTTCTTCATAGAAAATGAAAATTTTGAAACGCCGAGGATCAGCTGGAGAGGAATCATGAGCCAAGAAACCAAGGAGGGACTAACATGTATGGGGTCAAGACGAACAACCGAACATCACTTCTCCTAACCAGCTTTATCTTTTTCTTCCTCTTTAAACTTTAGGTGTGATTGCAAATAGTCCGTCATGCGCTCGACTTCCTAAAATTTTAAAACATAAAACAATAGACGTGTGAGTTAGAAGCTCGAGTACGTTACCATTATAAAATAAAATTATAATTTAAGTGCTCTTAAATCATGCATATCTTAACTCATTTTTTCTTGAATACTCGGTTTGCAAACTTGTCAATTTCTAATTTGCTTTTCCAATTTAGCCAAACTTAGGACCCGTACTTGTGAAACAATCAATCATGGAATCCGACTCCTAGGTTCATCGAACCCCGAGGTAGTCGGTTGTGAACAATTGAACGATTAACGATTCCGTGAACAATTGAACGATTAACGATTCCGTGAGATCATCATATATGTAATCGTGATCTGTATAAACAATTCATTCATTTATCTCGATCGATCGGGGAGGGCCCTTGTGAACTGTAACTATGTCTCGTAAACTATAACCGTGAATCAGTAATCGTGAATTGTAAGCGTATCCGTAAATTATAAATGTGTCTCGTAAGCTGTAATCGTAATAAATTTATCGTAAGCTGTGAACTGTGATCTGTGAAGTGGGTCCAAATTATTTGTATTATTGAAATCGTAAACTCAATAATAGAGATGAACACTTCGGAAAAGGTAACAAGCAATAACGTACCTCAGCGTGCCGAACACTTCAATTGTCGATTGTTTCGCAACACAATTTCAATTCGATTTCGTTTCCAAAACGAATTTACTTTTGTAGATTACTAGTCTGTTAACAATATTTATATGCATTTACAATCACCAAACTTTTACTTTTCGGTACCTATCCATATTGTTTCCTTTTGATCTCGATATTCATACATTTCCTAGAAATAAGCTATTGATGATATAGTTTGAATTTGTATATAACGATCGATGAGTTTAATTCCCCATTCTTGTAATAAAACTCAAGTTTGATCTTTTTCTTCTATCACCTCTAGTCCGTGCTTAATGTAGCCTAACCTTAACTATACCACTTATTCCATCTAGTATGCCCGGATGTCCTCTTATCTCGCAAATCAAATATACTTCCTACTTAAGGTGCCGGTTTGATTTTCCAATTTTCTAAAAATTTTGGCGAGTTTCATTTGAAACATGGCTCAACCATTAGGCTAAAAGCCTTAAAAACCTGCATAAAATCCACAATAAAACTCAACGAGCCACACGCTTGGAATACACAACTCAACGATCGGATGCCGGAGTATATTTACAACCACAAAAACCAAGTTTCCCACCGAGTATATAAACCAAGTTACAATCTCGTCAAGATTCTCATTTTCTTGTGCTCATGAACTTTTCGATTTTTGATCACGACATATATATTTATAGCTAAGGCTTCGGTTAAGCAATTCAATCATAGAAATCCCGATTATCGGGAGATGCTTCCGTAAGATTAATTCGTTTATGAGTACTACCAATAACCAGTTAATGATTTAGAGTGTCGTAGACAAAATAGTGAAACTCATTAATATTTCAACATGTTAACATTTAAATATTTTGAAAAGTGTAGACAGTGATGTACCCGAGGTGGTTGCTCGTTTTCGTTTAAATATTGTTTTTCGTTATTTTCTTTGTACATGTCGTTTCCGTCACCTTTCGTTTTCGAAAGTAATTTGATTCGATAAGTTTGGTTTCTATTCAGATTGTCATACTACTTTTTCTTTTTCTTTCTTTTGTAAACTCTTACGTTCGGTTTCTTTTAATTTCTAACTTGTCGCTCAAAGTTCATTTGGGCTTAAAATTCTCACAATTTTATAAAGATCTATTCTTCCTCCTTTCTTAACTCGATTCAACATTTTGAATTTCTTTTCAATCCCAATCTCTTTTTCAATAATATCCAAACCTTCTTTAAGATCATTGCTCACTTAGTCATTCATGTTTTATTATAATCTAAGCGGTTATGGCCTTATTTTCCACCTCATCGCAACTTACTTCAAACCGGATCTCTGTTAAATCCGACAAAACCTTCAACTCCATCGGCTAATTTACATTTATTTCATATTTTCAATCCAAAACTTAGCATACCCAATTTCCATTTAATTCACACACATTAATTCAAATTGATTCACTCTTGCTTAACTAAACCAAAATTCAATTACATTAGTTTACCCAAGTTTAGCACACATACAAATAAATTCAATCTTCCATCAATCTCCAATTACACATCCTTGAAAGCAACTCACAACAACATACATGTTCATATTCCAATCATACTCAATATCTTTCTTCCAATTCTTCCGCAACCAAACAATTAATTCATATTCATATAAAAGTTAAGCAAACACATTCACAATTATAAATAAACCCAAATCAATTTCCAATTCCATATCAATGCATATTAAACCCTAAATCCAATTTCATTTTCTCCCAAGATTCTTTCAATTCCACCGAACCAAGTTACAACTCACATTAACTTGTCTAATTCTTCAATTACAACATAAATTCGTAATAGAAATTTGCTTAAAAATGGAGAATTAAAGATATACCTCAAAGGGGGTTTAGAAGTGAAATTGGGTGGTGGAAGATCCGATGGTGGAGTTGGGTGGTTGGACAGCGGCGTCGGCATCGGACAGCGAGTGGCTAGGGGCGGCGGCGAGCACGCCCGAGCAGCGGCAGCAACAACAGGGCTGTTGCCGCCTGCTGCGCAAGACAGGGGGAGGAGGAGAGAGAAAACTTGGTGGCGGGAGCAAGGTGGTGGTGGAGGCACCGGCAGCCGGCTTGTTGGTGGCGGTATGGGTCGGCGGTGACAGCGAGTGACGGGGGACGAGGTGAGGAAGGAGAGATGAGAGAGAGGTGGAGGATGGATGTGTTACTTGCTTTACAAAACAAACCCCCCACCGATATCCCGATGCGTTTAGCTATTGCTTTCCCTTTTTGTTTTTGTTTTTTTAAATATCTCATATCTCTTTACTTTTTCGATTACCACATGGTTAAGTGTATAACTATACATTTGGCTAAATTATATTTGCTATTATAATTAAAATATTATATATATATATATATATATATATATATATATATATATATATATATATATATATATATATATATATATATATATGTATGTATTATTTTAGTTTATTTTATTTTTTCTTGTTATTTTAATTTGTTCGGGTTCGGAATAAAATTTTGCATTATCCAAACATATATACATTCCGTTGTACAATTGTAAATTTGTACGAATTACCCGTTGTTATTCATGATTATCAAATTTCTTCGCATCTTTTATTTCGATTTTGAGTTTTGCACAGCTCTCTACTCTTAAACAATATTAAGACGATAAAATACAAATTTCAAATAATTAATTACGATTAAGTGTCGGGGTGTTATAGCTTCAAAAGTCTTCCAATCATCCTCGGTTATAAAATTGTAGACCTCCCAAATTCTACCTTCTGCCTTGATATCCCTTGTCTTGTTGACCCAAATAGCGGCAACGGGAGACTTGAAATTTCTAAATTTCTCTGCCGCTAACATGAGGGTCTTGTGTTTCACCAATGGGATATCCGATTCGTTAACGTCCAAGATTGAACGTTTTATGAAACACAAAAGCAAAATGCATTAGTATTAACCATTTACAATAATTTGCAATTTTAAGTTGAGATGTAGTGCATTTACCTGTATATCATTCCAAAGGTTTTCCTTAACCGAATATGGGATTATGCTCCAGCTTCTCTAGTTGATGTACACGTGTGTTCGGGTTGCCGTACCAACATAGCTCATAAAGCGAGTTGCATGCTTACCGGGTTATGGTGCTTGTCAAATTGAACTCGGGTAAGGAGAGTTAGGTCATCTCCGATACATGCCAACTTCTCCTTATTCATCATTGTTCATCCCTGGACTTCTTTGTAACTTGGGAAGGATCCATTTTATATTGCCACGGTTTACTTAGAACAACACAACGTAATTAGAATATTATAATTAGAATAAAATAGCTTTATTAGAATACCATAGTTATCACAATAAAAGTTGCAAAACCAAAGGCCAAGGAATCATTTTAGTTCTATACCTTGAGAGACAACTTAAAATATCTAGAATCTTGGAAAAAAAAAGGACAGAGTTCCCCTTAAAAATAGACATTTTCCCGGGATGACGATCCTTATTCGAAACAAAAAAACAAATAACAATTAATTACTTAACGGCCACAAGCCGGAGTAAAATTATCTACCAACGGTCCTTAATAATTAAATTTCATAATAGTCTTCCTTCATCATCGCAACACATTTACATAATAGTATATAATTTTTCTTCAAATCTGCAAAGTATATAAGTTACAACAAATTATTATACTTAGAAGAAAAGAGCAAAGAAAGAAAAGAGCATGCTACTGTGTAGTATACAGTTTAGCAATTATACACAGTATATAAGTTGAAACCATAAATTATACACACAAAACTGCATAATAATACACAATTTAACATGCTACGTACTCGTTGAAACCCTAAACCCTAAACCCTGTTTAGCATGCTACTATTGAAACCCTAAACCCTATTTTCCAATTCCCTAAACACTAAACCCTAATCTATAAGAAAGAGTAAGCAAGGATAGTAGAGTAGTGAAACCCTAAACTATGAAAGAAAATTAACTAAAGTAAAAAATAAGAGAGAGAGAGAGAAAAGTTGCATACGGCCGGAGCGACGATAGTGAGAGTGAGCGAGAGGGAGCATCAACGACGACGGCAAGAGGCTAGAGCGAGAGACAAGAGCAGAGCAGCGAGCGAGAGAATAGAGAGTAGAGCAACAACAATGGCTATAAGAGAGCAGCAACAACGAGTGATGATGGCAAGGAGAAAGCGAGAGAGCGAGAGACGAGAGTAAGAGTGAGAGTAGAGAGTATAGAGTGAAGGTGGAAAACCGGACTAGTCATGATTTTTTTTGTTTCTAATAGACTTTTGATTATGGTTTAATGAAAGAAACATAATAATTGAACACCTATACTATGGTTCTTTTACTAAACTCGTAGTAAAAGGGGACATATCCACCTATTACAACTGTTCAATAAAAGAATCGTAATAATAAGTGTAATAAAATACCACTTATTTAAAAAAATGCCACTGCCTCATTTTTATGACGATTTTTCTTTTTAACCATCGTAAAACGCTCGTAATAAAAGATCATATGCATAGTACTGAAATAATAATGTAATTAGATTAACAAAAAGTGATTTTTTTCACAATTCCCTTATTCAATCTTGTCATTTGTTTTTCAATTTAACACATGATAGTGTAGTTTTTAAACCAAGATAAAAGAGAAGTGTCTTGTAGTAAGAGATTTATTATTTTTCATTGGATAATATGTGGTTTTAAAGGCATAATTCTATATAAAAAAATTATGAAAGTCTGACCGTTGTAAGATGTTCTTCAATGTCTTGTCTTGACTTTATATTACCATGGTGTGATTAAATGGTGGAAGAGTTTTACGGCTTATAAATTGTAAATATTTGTCATTCTATTCATTATAAAATTGTACATATAATACTTCCTTCATTGAGGGTATTTATGCTCTGGGAGTGTCATGTGTACTGATTAGTATAATACGAACGGTAAAACTTTACAATTAATAATTAATTATATATATTAAAAATATGATGGTTTTAGATATTATATAATTCATTAATTTATGTTAATGTAGTACATTTAAAAATATCTTTATTCACCTTATTGTTAGACCTTGCAATTGGCAGGGAGCTAATTTTGAGTCATGGTTAAAATGCATTTTATTTTATTTTTTCGTCTTTGTGATTATTATACTCACTAAAAGGCAAAAAAACTAACACAACTATTGGATAAAGTCTTAACCTTAACCCCAATCCAAATGAACTTAACCCAAATGTATTCATTTTTAAAATTTTATCTAAGATCCTAAATTTTTTGGGTGAATGTGGTTATATTTTTGCCAAATTTTATTAACTGTCGTTAAATTGCATACTTGAAAAGCTAATTGTAGAAAACGAAGTCAAGCTGCACACTTTATTACCTCCAATCAAATTTAAGCCTGACAAACCAAGAGTTAAGGGTCAATAACAAGACAGCCATGTGTAAGGGCCAAACACAATTACTCCTGAATTACTCCTCTAGAATAAGCGTAGAACCAGCATAGTAGGAAAGTGACAGAATTGAAAGGCTAAATACGACTGGAAATTCTAATGCCATTGCTTCCAGAAAACATATGTAGGAGGGTCCACCCGCAATCTAATTTCAGTCATCCCGTCAAATACATACTGAAAAATTGTGAAAATTTTTATCATAATCTCAAGACTGTCTAATAAGTAACACAATACCATAATCTACAACTTTTTTTCACCGTCTATTGACAGATAGTCCGGAAGTACAATATATTGTATTTTAGGAATTATAATCTAATATGTATCTATAATTTATATCCATATTGTTAGGATCGGGAACTCACTCAAACAATAAAATAAGGAATAAAAGAAAGAACAAAATGGGATACAAGATTTTTAACATAAAAAAAACCAAACCGAAAAAAACCACGAACCGATGCACTAGATTTCTAGTAGTTTGCAAAGAATTTCACTCAAGCTAATCCTAGCTTACACTTTGTAATTCTACTACTTCTTATGCAAAAATGGAGGATTGTAATGCATTATGTAGCCAAAAATAATCAATTACACGCATTTAATCGAGTAATAAACATTTCAAAACGGAAGAAAACGACCAAGAACCCAAGAGCTCATGAGTCGGGCAGCTAGCACGGACCATGCCAGCCAACTTCGTTGGCTGCTGCCTGCGACTCTTCGTTCTTCCGGCCAAAAAGGTTCGTCCTCGATGCAACTCGTTTATGCATGTCGTTCCTTGCCATATAATGCGATTTTCCCGAACCCAAAACACCCATTAGGTTCCACATACCCAACAATCTCCCACTTGGAGACTAATGACTCACCTCCTTGTTGCATTCATCTAGTTCACCGAAACCTGGCCCCTTCATTGAGAGAGACCCACCGAGGCCTTGCACCACCTCAATGTTTCAACACCTTCACCTTGGATTATGTCCTTTTCAGATTCCCGCTATCCAAGCCATCAAGCCCATTTTCATCACCTGACGTGAACTCCTACTCGGATTGATCAACTTCTTGTACGTAATCACCATGCAAAACTAGCTCACTGGTGTTAGTCAACAAAACATAATGAATAAAAAGTTTATACCTTCGGGCTTTACCTTCCATTGACAACGCCGCCTTCTTAATTACCCCTGGTTCTTGCACTTTACCTTGTGGAGCACTTGATAACCCGTTTGTAGAATCAACAAACAGCCCTTTATCCTTACCGACTCCCACTATAGCAGAACCCAAATCTTGACCAAGTCTAACACCCCATGCACTCCTATTGGAACAATCCATATGGGCATTTGTAACTAAGTTACTATACCCTGTAGTGTATAACGAGCCCGATTTTACACCCTTAGGTACAACTAATGCCCCCTTTATGATTTTCCAGCCACCATTGTAAAATTTTATTCGATACCCCAACTCATCCAATTGACACACCATAATCAAATTCTTAACCAGTCGTAGGATAAACCTAACATCATACAATGTCCGAAACCCCCACTTGAGGTTTTGATCCTCACATCCCCCATGCCTAGTATATCTAAACTCTTCCCATTTGCAACGAACACTTTTCCAAAGTTTCTCGTAACAAAATTATGAAACAAGTTTCTACTAGACCTAAAATGAAACAATTCCCCGAATCCACTATCCATGACTCAATAGGACTTTCCGCACTCACTTCAAATGCATCACCTACATCCTCCATAGAATTTACGAATTCTGGTCATCAAATTTTTAAGACATTTTTTCTTAAAATGCCCCTTATCGCCACAGCCACAATAAACAACCTTTCTTGGGTTTTGGGACCGACCCCTTACTTTTGGACTTTGACTGACCGTTTTTCACATGTTTCTCCCTACCCCTAACATGAAATGTACTTCCCGATAAACTCCCCAAGTCTTTCTTGCGAACACTTTCGCTCAGGATTACATCACGTACCTCATCATACTTTAAGGAATTTAACCCCTAGCACTACTAACCGTAGACACTATGGTATCCATGACTCGAGTAAGGACGACAACAAAATTAGTGCCTTAACTTCATCCTCAAAATTTGTTTTCACCAAAGCAAGATTAGAAATGATCATATTAAACTCATTAATACGATCCGCTACGCTAGTGTTATTATCTATTTTTAGATCAAACAAACAATGCATAAGATATACCTTATTCATGGTCGAGGGTTTTATCCGAGCCACGGAGAAGTTCTTTCGTGACTCGGGTACTTCTTTCGCATATTTTTCAAAGATGTAATCTACAACTTCCATGAAAGGCATACTTTTTAGCATACTTCTTTGGAGTTGAGAAAGAGAGAAGAAACTTTGAAAAGTTTCGAAGAAGAGGAAGGTTAATGCGAACAACCTTCCCTTGGACTTCTAAGGTGATGAAACCTTCAGAATGGGACATTTTAGAGTAGAACTCGGCGACGGGTTTTGGATAGATGAAATCATTGAAGCACAAATAATTGTAGACTCCGAGTGTCCTCAATGTGTTTTAACCACGAAAAAGATATGGTTTGGAAGAACTTGTCATCCGACGTAAAGTGTTGGGTGACAAAGATTTTTGAGGGGTTAGAGGTACCCTCTTGAGTATTTTTGGTATGGGGATTTTTGGATGCGGACCCCAACAACTCCGGTGCTGAATCTCGCTTAGGCATGGTATGATTTGAGAAACAGAGAGGGCATGAGAGAGCAGAGAGAGAGAGCGAGAGCTTTGAATATAGAAAAGTGAATATGAGAGAGTAGAGATTTCGAGAGAAGAGAGCAAAGAGCAAAGAGCAAAGAGAAGACAAAGGGTTGCTATTTATAGCGAGAGGAAATGACCTTCAACCTTTGGTCTAACCTCGAAGTTCAAATAGCGAGTCTCGAGACGGGTGTGACGTTGTGCACTCCAACAGCTAGTATTCCAGGAGCTTTCTTCTAATGGCTAGAATTCTTTAATTGAAACGCGCATCCGAGAGAGAGAAGAGAGACTTTTCAAAAACATTTCTCAAAATCTCCATTTATCTAGAGATAATTCTAGAACTTTGATGTCCATTTTGCTCGAAAATTGAGTCCGACTCAGTGTGTTTTCCGAGTGACTCGGAACACTTAGAGAACTAATAACTCATAATTCAGTCTCACTCTGTCAACTGATCCACTTGTTATTAAAAAAAAGAAAACATATAACACATAATTATGTAAGGATAATTCACTTAAAAATCACATAATCATGCATTAATCATACCAAGCTCATTCCTAATAAAGCAAAACTGATCCTCACTAAGTGGCTTAGTGAAAATATCAACTAATTGAAATTTCATAGGAATGAATTCAAGTTCAATATGACCTTTCTCAGAATGGCCTCTTAGAAAATGATACATGACCTCAATATGCTTTGTCTTCAAGTATCGAACAGGATTCTTAGTAATGCCGATTGCACTCGATTGTCACATTTGATTGGGATTGTTGTGAATGATAACCCTAGATCCTTCAAGTGCTGCTTGATGCACAAAATCTGAGCACAGCAAGCTCCAACTGCGATGTACTCAGCCTCGGCAGTTGATAGAGCAATAGAATTTTGTTTCTTTGAGTGCCGGGAGTGAGGGATTGACCCAGAAATTGACATTCTCCTAATGTGCTCTTTTTATCAACTTTATACCCATCATAACCAGCATCCGAGTATCCTGTGAGAGTCGGTTCCGAGTCTTTTGAAAACCATAGACCAAGATTTTGAGTCCCTACAAGATATCTGAAAATTCTCTTCACCGTAGTGAGATGTGATTCTTTTGGATTACCTTGAAATCTTGCACAAAGGCAGACACTAAACATGATATCTGGCCTACTAGATGTGAGATAAAGTCGAGATCTAATCATACCTCTATACATTTTCTAATCTATTGCTTTACCTTTCCCATCTAAGTCCAAATTCAAACTGCTACTCATAGGTGTTGCTGCATGCTTCACATCTCGTAGTTTGTACTTCTTCAAAAGCTCCTTGGTATACTTGGATTGATGGACATAAATTCCATCCTTGTCTTGTTTGGTTTGTAGACTAAGAAAGAATTTGAGTTCTCCTATCATACTCATTTGGAAATCCTGTCTCATCAACTCGAAAACGCTTGACATAGAGTTTCATTAGTAGCTCCAAAAATGATATCATCAAGATAAATCTGAGGGATAAGAAAATCTTTCCCCTTGGTTTTTATGAAAAGAGTTTTGTCAATCTAACCTCTTTTGAAATCATTTTCAATCAAGAAACTACTTAGACTTTCATACCAAGCTCTGGAGCTTGTTTAAGACCATATAAAACCTTTTGTAATTTGAAAACATAATTTGGAAATTCTGAGTTTTCAAATCCAGGGGTTGTTCAACATAGACTTCTTCTTGAATGAAACCATTCAGGAAAGCACATTTGACATCCATTTGATAAAGCTTGATACTCATGCTAGATGCAAATGCTAACAGGATTCCGATTACCTCAATCCTCACAACAGGCGCAAAGGTTTCTCCACAATCAATTCCTTCTTCTTGATTATAATCCTAGGCAACAAGTCTAGCCTTATTTCTGACTACCAACCCTTCCTCATCCAATTTGTTCTTGAAAACCCATTTGGTTCCTATGACTTGGTGGTTAGATGGTTGTTTGGTTAGAGTCCGGACTTGGTTTCTTTCAAATTGATTAAGGTCTTCTTGCATGGCCTCTACCCATTTAGACTCATTTAGGGCTTCTTGTGCATTTTTGGGTTCTGTTAATGATATGAATGCAAAAATGCACACAGATTATACAAAGAAGATCGAGTTCTTACCTCAATGTTGATGTCGAAAGTATGTTTTCAGGTGGGTGGCTGGATGCATATTTGAAAGCTTTACTTGTCATTTGATTTATCAAGTTTGTTAGTTGAACAGTCTGATCTTCAGTTGGTTGATTTTGCTTGAGTCTTATTGATTTGATCTTCAGCATTCTAAGCTGGCTCTTGAGTTTGTTCGGTTTGAGTCATAACATTCCGAGTTGCTCCATTCGAAGTTGCCTCAATAATTTTGTTTTAACTCTTTTTGAGCTCAGCTTCAACAAGGTTGTCTTCATCTTTGTTAAGTTTGAGATCCGAGTATGAGGACTCACTTATCCTGCAAAGATCAATTTCATCAAAGACAACATGGATACTTTCTTCTACTTTGTTAGTTTTCTTGTTAAAAACACGATAAGCTTTGCTATAAGATGAGTAACCTAGAAATATACCTTCATCCGACCTTGCATCAAACTTAATCAGATGCTCTTCATCATTGTTGTGGACAAAGTACTTACATACAAATGGTCTGAAGCAGAGATGTTGGGTTTCTTTCCTTTGTAAAGCTCGTAAGGTGTTTTCTTCAAGATGGGCTGACGAGGCATCCGTTAAGTGTGTAATTTTGCTTGTGTTGATCGCCTCGGCCTGAAGTAGTAAGGTATATAATTTTTAAGCATCATAGTCCTTCCTATTTTTTAAGAGTTCTGTTCTTTCTCTCTACTACTCCATTTTATTGAGGAGTTCTTGGTACAGAGAAGTTGTGAGAGATTCCATTCTTGTCACGAAGTCTATAAATTCCGAGTAATCGAACTCCCTTCCATGGTCGGTTCAAATTTTCCTAATTTGAGTATGAGACTCTACTTGAATTTTCCTGCAAAGCTCGGTTAACTTTTTAAAGGCTTCATTCTTGTTTTGAGAAAACATACCCAAGTAAATCACGAGAAATCATAACAACAACAAGTACATACGATTTACCTCCAAGACTTTTCACAGGAATTTTACCACACAAATCCATATGAAGCAATTCAAGCACTTTGGATGTAGATATAGTTTTTAGTGGTTTAAAAGACGATCTAACTTGCTTACCTTTTGTGCATGCTTCACATATTTTATCTTTCTTAAAAGTACAGTTAGGTAAACCCCTAACCAGTCCATGAGATGCAAGTTTCTTGATAGTATGTATGCTAATATGACCTAGTCTATGATGCCGAGTCCATGAATTATCATTTAGAGTTTCTTTCAAACAAGATGAATTCTGGCTTGAATTGGAGAGAGTAATAGTGTAGGTGTTACCTAACCTCGGACTCGAGAGCTTAGTCTCTTTGGTGATTGCATTAGAAATGTGGCAGTTGGTTTGAGTAAACATTACCTCTTGACCTTTGTCACATAGATGCGAAATGCTAAGGATATTGTACTTGAGTCCTTTGACAAGGTAGACTCGGGCTAACCGTGTTGTTTCCTTCGCCAATTTTTGTCGGTCCCTACTATCTCGCCCATGCTCGTTATCTCCAAATTTGACTTTTCCTTCTTTCGGATCTTCTAGCTCGGAGAAGAGTTTTAAATCTCCCGACATGTGGTGTGAGCAACCACTGTCTAAGTACCAATGACCTTTCCTCTTCTTCTGCGTTATCCGTAAGACGTAAACAAACTAACCCTTCTCACTTCGTCTTACGAACCCAAGTAACTCCCTTTATTGTGGTCCTTTTCGAGGAAGAGCACTTTTGGAACCCGATTTGAATAATTTTGGGTCTTGTCCGATTCTCGAGTCTTCCTTTCAGAAAATTGAGTCTCGTGTCTCTTTTTTTTGAAAATATTTTATTTTGTAAATGAGACCGGAAAGCTTTTTCCTGTAAACTGGTCCGGGCTTAGTCCTCTGTTCATTTGTATGAATGGGACCATTCTAAGCCTTCCTGAACTTTACAGTTCGGAATCACTTTTGAAAAGATTAGAATAGGATTTTGACTCTTTTTGGTCATTGAAACCAAGTGCTTCTTTCTTGAATGAGACACACTGAGAGCCTAATAGTATGTCAAGGTTTTTCTGACCTCGAGTGAATTTCAAAACAAGCTCTTAAGACTCATTAAGATTTCTTTTCAATTGCTCATTCTCTCGTTCCGAGTGACTCAAACACAGTCTCATTTGTTTGAATACTTGGTCTTAAGTTGTTTCATATTTTGTCTCAGTTTTTCCAATTCATTTTTCAAAGCATTGCTCTCATCGGTAAGAGACTCAAGGTCTTCTTTGAACTGGAGTAAGTCGAATTGGACTTTTCTTCCAAAGTGAAAATATATCATGCTAGATCAACTTTTGAAAATTTGAGAAAGTATTCAACGACCTCATCAATATCTCGAGTCCTTGTTGTCCGACTCATATTCAGACTTCGAGTTCATAATTTCCATAAGACACTTTGAGTCATTAGAATTATCTTCTTCGGATGAGTCGTTATCACTCCGGGTAGCCATCATAGCCTTCTTTTTCTATCCTTCTTTCTCTTGGGGCAATCTTTTTTACTATGTGCTTCTTCCTACCACATTCAAAGCAACCAGAGTTCTTAGATAAAGATAACTTTGAAGGAGATGAATATTTACCTTTTCTGTCCTTCTTATCTTTCTTATAGAACTCATCCTTTTGCCTCTTTTCCCGCTTCTTATATTTCATCATTCTCTTGAAGTCGCGGGCTATGAGTGCCATAGGGTCCTCTTCCGATTCCGAGGAGCTTAGACTTTCATGTCTCGCTTTTGAGGCCTTCAGCGCAATATTCTTTTTGGTGCCGACCTCTGCATCCTCTTCCTCCGGATGAATTTCGTGAATGAGTAGCTTGCCAATAAGCTTGTCCGGCCTTAGTTGAGAGAGGTTTTGAGCCTCTTTAATGGCTATCACTTTGGGACCCCATATCTTCTTTGGTAGACTTCTCAGAATTTTTAGGACATTTCTTTGTGAGAAATCTTTCTACCTAGAGATTTGAGATTATAGGTAATCTCAGTGAACCAAATAAACATTTGAGTGATGTTTTCTTCCGGCTCCATCTTGAACAACTCATATTTATGAAGATATTGAGTTATCTTCGCCTGCTTCACTTGGCTTGTTCCTTCATACGTGTTGGCAAGTGTGTCCCACACCTATTTAGCCGTGTCACAGTGCTGAGACCCGGTTGTATTCTTCCGTGCTAATGGCACACAGTAGGGTGTCCATATCTTTGAAATTCTTTCCGAATTCTCGGTCTCTTCAATGATGAACTCGGATTTCACTTTAGGGACAAGAGTTGCATTCTCCATCTTTATTGGAATGTAATTTCCGGCTTGGATGATGCTCTAAACATCTTCATCATTGTCCATAAGAAAACATTCCATCATCTACTTCCAATGGGTAAAGTTTGACCCTTTGAACTTCGAGTGGTCCGGTGGATGACCTTCCTTCATCGAACTCTCTATCGTTCCGAGCCATATGATCTTTATACCTTTAGATGGTGAAATCCTTTTGAAAGGCTAGGCTTTGATACCAATTGAAGGTTTGGTCATGGAAAGTCTAATTCACCCAAGAAGGGGGATGAATAGGGTGATGAAGAAAATTGAACAATTTTTGCAACAATACAGACCAACAACTAATTCCGATTCTAGATTGGACTCGGAAAAGTAATAAGACAGATATACGTGAAAACCCTCCTGGGATAGAAAATCACGGACAATGCTAATCCAAGTACCAATTCAAATCCACTATTTTGAATCCACAAAATACGGAGGACTCGACTCAACCGAATTGCTCCCTCAAAGAATTCCTTACAATATTTTCCTACACTAAGAAGTTCCCTTATCCGATCTAGTACTTCCCGATCGAGGTAACCTTTACAATCGGGGATAATTGAGCTGAGTTAACCTTTACAACTTAGTCAAGGGACCTTACTTAGAAAGTAAGAAAAGAATGTAACTGATTACAAGACTTTCTTTACAACTCATAAAATATTAAATACGAGACTTGGAGTTGTAAATAGAAGATTGAGTAAGAATGAGAACAACAATTAGTTCAATAATAAATTCAATTCCAATAATGTGTTCAGCAATCTTCTAGTCTTGTGAAGTGACTTCTATTTATAGCCAACCATGCAGAGTGACCATTGATTCTTGGTCCTGGATAGAAGTCTTCACTAGCCATTGTAACGTCTCTTCGAGCTACTTAGAAAAGATCCGTTGGGATGTGATCATTGTGCAACGACTCTTGGCTCCAAAAATGGTCCAATCACTTGGTGGTGACTGGAAGTTGTGGTGGAAACAACCGCTAAGTCTAGAGTTGGATTTTTCTAATTTGGAAACAAACAACCCCGACACGGTGTCCGACCCATGTCCAAAAGTAGCTAAAACTTATCTCGCTGGTGGTTAACGGTTAGAAACCAGTTGCTTTTGAAATTCAAAAAGATAGGTTAGCCTCGTTTGAATAACCTACAAAAGCAAACCACATTGGTTCTCAAAGTATAAAAAATTGTGGTCCAAGATTAGACACAGACAATAATTAAATTAGAACAATTAAATGCTTAATTATCTTTGGCCTAAAAGAGTGGAATTTTCTGAGTCTAATATTCAATATACTCAAATTCCATCTTGCGTCAATCCTAAAGATGATCAAGTTAAAAGAGTAGCACATTAGAGTATAACAACTTGATCTAGTCAAATAATTCTCAAGTAAATAAACTAACTTAGAATAAAGGACTAATGATGTAATTCTTTTTGCGTTGAAATACACAATCAATACTCGGAATAAGAGTGTTACGGAAATTATTTGAGCATGCGATACTTCGAGTGATGTCCGAGTGAGTCAAAAACACCGAGTGTCGGAGATATGCAATAAGGTGCTTTCCGAGTCAGTCGAAGAGAATGAAAACTTTTAAGAGTTTCTATAGTGCTCAGAATGACTTGAAATCAAAACTTAAGAGATATAGGATTTATATCTAAGTCTTTATGTAATACTCGGAATGACTTAGAGTTAAAAGCTGAGTCTTCATCCATTTTTAACTTTAGCTACCAACCATGTGCCTTACCTTATTCCTTGGTTGCCCAAATACCACTTTATGTAGTGTCTTTTTCATGCTTCAATCTTAATAGCAACAATATATTGTTGTACTACTTGAGTAAACCCGCTGAAGTCGCCGACAAATGTGGGGGTAATGTTACACTTCAGATGTCAAAGAGAGCGTTGGACGAGTTCATCCATAATGAAAATGGAAGGACACTAGAGAGTGTCTTGAAGGAGTCCTTTCAGGTGCAATAAAATTTTGATTTCTTCAATGCTCATCTAGCATGTCAAAATTCTAGTGGTGAATGTGGCTCATCAACCTATTCTTCTCTATCTAAGTTCATATGTCACCACCCTGGTAATTCCATGCAAATTATGTCAATCTACACAAGCTGAAATCATCAAAATGTCATTGACACGAGAAAATGGCAGGGGTTTAGTGTGAGCAAAGATTTCCTTTTCAATGGCATAATTTTCGTTTATTCCATTGTGATATAAAGCTCCTATCCTCGCTTATTATCACGCAGATCTAGTTGAATATACATGTGCTTTTCATGATATAGATGTATATACTCACCATTCAGTGGCTACATTTGCGAGAGAAAATGAGACATATTGATATGGTTTTGGGATTGGGTGATTCTTTTCTTTTCCTTCGGGAAAATATATTTTCTAATCGTCAAATATAATCCTAAAATGATTTATTTTTAGGTTAAATCATAAATGAAGAAACTAGTTGATGATAATACAGCTTTTCTTAATGGTGTGTGAATTACATTGCAACTTCTTCAATAGTGGGGATATGCTCCTAGTTAGGAAATTAGGGCATGTTTGATTGGATGTAATCAAAGTGGTAATATAATCAAATTGGTAATGGTCATTACATTACCATATTTGGTTGCAACTTTGTAATGCAATCAAAATTTCATTGTAATCACATTAACCTCTATCTATGCAATTACAATTATTTAGACATTTACTAAACAATTATGATTACATCCATCCTTGTGATCAACACTTTTTATAATTCTCTCTCTCTCTCTCTCTCTCTATATTCCATATTTTTTTATCTCTCTTCCTTGGCAAGCAAAAATTCATCCATTTGAGAAGGAACTTGATTTTCTTTCTTCTATTATCTTAATATGTGATATGATCGGTTGGTCATTAAGAGAAAAGTTCAACTTCAACATTTTGGATTCAAAATTTAACTATTCAATCAAAATAATAAAATAAGCTTAAATTAAAATTTTTAGATCAAATTTTTTTTACTTGTTAACATTTATGTTTAATTCAATAAATATTTATCACTAATAAAATAATTTCAGTTGGCATTTTTTATCAATGAAAAAAATTCAAAACTTAATTATATGGTAGAAGAGATTAAAAAAAAAGCACAAATATAAATTTAGATTTAAAATTTTGCTATTTGGATATTATTTATCTTCACTACGACAAATGTTTATCGCCACTAGAATAATCCAGTTCATGTTTATTGTCAACAAAAATGTAAAATTAGGAAATACGATAAAAGAATATAAAAAATTCTCAAATATGATTTCTAATTTAAAATGTTTTTCATGTGGATAACATTTATCTCTATTACGATATTTATTACTGTTAGAATATTATAGTTGATATTTTGCCACGAAAGAAATAAAACTTGATTATTTGATAGAAAATATTTTAAAAAGCTCACATCTAAATATGTAGCTCAAGTTTTAATTTAGATAACACTTATCTCCATTACAATAATTTAATTACTATTTTTTGGTCATTGAAATAATCTATTACGTTTGTGATTACATTACACTTCTTATATAACCAAACATGGTAATGTAATTATTGTTCCATTACATTGCGTACCTAATTATATTACACTATTGATTATATTACACTCCTATTGCATTACATCCAACCAAATGCCATATCAGTCTCCCTCTAAACCTCACTTTGTATATGAAATTCAGAGCAAGTAATGCGAAAGCGAATTTAAGATGACAAAATAATATAAAGAATGAAATGGAGATTGATAAATAGAAAACGAGATAAGAATTTTAATGTGGAGACCCAAACCCAGGAAAAACCATGAATGACACAAACAACTCGATTCCACTATTATGAGGTGGTACAAGAACAATCTCAAACCCGAGACATTCCCAAAACTTAAGATAACCCAATCTCATTACACTTTCCTCTCAATAGCATACACTACAATTGGATACCTCAATTGACTCTCCTTAATTAGAATTCCCTCTAATTATACTCACTCATTTGATGAGATTTTCCAAGAGACGCCCCTGTGGCTCTCACCCTAGGTGATTCACTCACCCAACTTTTGTATGCCCGCTTACATTTTTACAACACACTTGCCAAGGTGTATACAGATCCGTCTTTAAATGAAGAAGGAAACAACCTTAGACCTACATTGACTTTCACCGTATTTACATAGTAATAAATCAAGCAATCAAAGTAGAAAAGTCGACGAAAATGGATGCAAACAAGTAGTAGGAGAAGGAACACGGCCAACACGGCCACGGGTTACCCGTGTCAACTAACACAGAACGTGTCTCCCGACACGGGTAACCCGTGTCGCTTGCTGCCTCCTTACTTCTTGGCAGTTTTCCGTTTGACCAAAAAATTTGTGTTCTTTGTCCCTTTGGTCGTGTAGATGTTCCAAGCCTTTAAATTAATTTTGGGCCATCATCGGACACTCTTTGGGTTTGTTAGCCTTTTATTTCAGAAAAATAACCGCCATCGAAGTTTCTATTAGTGGAGGGGAAAACAAACACTAATCACAAAAATATTGAGGCATATCTATAACTACATGGATTTCCTTCTCCGAAAGGATGTACATATGCAAGCATAAGAAAAATGACAAACTCTTTTAAAGAGAAACTAGGTGAATGAGGTTATGCTATTGTCTACAAAGGTGAGCTCAGTAATGGGCTTCCAGACGATAGTGAAGATGCTCGAAGGAATCCAAGGGTGGTAACAAGAGAGAGGAGTTCATCAACGAGGTTGTCGAATGGGTAGAACTAGCCATGTCAATATCATCACTTCTAGGCTTTTGCTCGATGGAAATAAGAGAGCCCTTGTCTTTGAATTCACGCCCAAAGGATCTCTAGACAAGTTCGGACATACATTAATTGTCATTGCCAACAAATATTGCCATAACATTTGTTAGGAAATCAAGCACCTTGAAAACGAAGCATTTTTAGATGAATAAGATAATCATAAATTTGAACAGGACAAATGAAGGCACTAAAGCAATGAACATAAGGATTTTAACATGGAAACCCAAACGGGGAAAAACCATGATTGGCATAAGCAAACCGATACTACTATTATAAGATAGTACAAAAACAATCTCAACCTCGAGACCTTCCCAAACAATAACCCTATCTCACTACACTCCCCTACAATAGCACACTCATCAATTGGACACCTCCCGATTGACTCACCAAAATCCCAATGCTAATTTGATTGGATCTTTTTGGATGATTCTTAGATAGTTACAAAGGTGAAAAAACTCCTTTTAAATAGAAAAGAACCTAACCCCTAGGCTTTCACTACAATTACAAGCATTGATACCGAGAAATCAAAGTACAAAATGCCCGAAAAACGCACAAAACCGACAGCAGGCGAAGAGGAACGACCAACACAGCCGTGCCCCCGACATGGGTTGCCCGTGTCGGTTGTTGTCTCGTGTCTTGGTTTCTTCTTTGACCGAATCGCTCGTGCTCCTTTCTCCCCTGGTCGTGCTAGCTATTTTCAGCCTCGAGCATGATTTTGGGCCATCTCCTAATAATCTCCAAACTCCAAAAATTTGCTTGTCACCTTCAACCTATCTCTCCTTTCCGAGAAGTAGCACCCTGGAGGGCTACACCTCGAAGGGCAATTACTGGTTGTCACCACCCATAAAATCCAAGCTCCCCTTTGACATAGCTAAAGGAGTCATCTTCACCAACCCCTTCTTTACATGTTCCAACTATAAATAAAAAAATGAATTAGCCTATCATTTGTCAATTTACTCGAAACTGTTGAACCCACAGTTGATCCTTGAAGAATGTAAAGGCTTTCGCGCCACGAACCCTTTAACAACACATTGAAGCCCTTAAGCACCTTCAAGACTCCACCTTCAGCCGAATACCTTAGCCCTCTAGTTTCTAAGGCACCAAATGAGATTAGATTTTGTTTTAGATCGGGAACATGTCGAACCTTAGTTAGGTCTTAACAGCACTATCATGAGTTTTAATATGGACTTCACCAATTCCATCAATAGGACATTGGACACTATTGCCCAAATTAACAACACCGAATTAACCTTTATCATATGTAAAAACACATACTTGTTAAAACACACATGAAATGAACAACCAAAATTTAAAACCCATTCCGACTCACTTCCCCTTTCATGAGAAGCAATCAAAACATCACCGTCTAACTCATTAGCAGCTATTGTAAAACCGACCTCACTAACATTTTGAGATTTATGAGATTCTTGCTCCTTTTCTTTTTCTTTTTCCTTTAAAGCCTTAAGTTTTTTACACTCGGATTTCTTATGCCTCGATTTTTTACAATAATAACAATGTCCCTCAAACTTATATTTAGATCCCTTCTTACAACCATCCCTTACCGACAAACCTTTTGCTCTTTCACCTCGCACATCAAGGTCTAACTTTTCCTTAGATACCAAATTGGCCTTAACATCCTTAAAAGATATAGTATCGGTTTTACTATACAATAAGATTTCCTTAAAATTCTTATATGATGCGGATAAAGACACAACCAACATAATAGCCTTGTCCTCATGCTCAATTTTCACATCTAAACTCTCTAAGTCAATAAGAATTGAATTAAAATCATTTAGATGCCTTTGAACGGGAGTACCTTCAGCCATGGAAAACGTATACAAACGTTCCTTCAAATGAATCTTGTTGGAAGGAATCTTCGTTATGTAGACTTCTTCTAATTGATGCCAAAATCCACCACAGTTGTCTTGTCCAACACCTCTCGTGGAACATAGGTTGCTAAGCACAATCGAATCGTCGAAAGAGCCTTTTCTTCCAACTCCTTCTAATCATCATTCGTCAACGTCCCTTGCTTCTTCTTCTTGTATGCAGTCCATTGCTCATCGCACATTGTCTTGGGTTTGGCTCTAGCACATATGAGCACCTTTATAACCCATGTTGAATGAGAATAACTTTCATTTGAATCTTCTAGAGATTAAAGTTAATCTCTCCATCGAACTTCTAAATAGCAACCTTCATAATTAAAGACATCCTAAACCGAGCTCTAATACCACTTGTTAGGAAATTGAGCGCCTTGAATGTGGAAGCGTTTTTGGATGAATAAAGAAAATCAGAAATTTGAACAAACAAATGAAGGCACTAAAATAATGGACACAAGGATTTTAACGTAGAACACAAACTAGGAAAAACCATGATCAGCACAAGCAAATCGATACCACTATTATAAGGGAGTACAAGAACAAACTCTACCCGAGACCTTCCCAAACAACCTAAGATAACCCTATCCTACTACACTTTCCTTACAATAGCACACTCATCAATTGGATAGCCCTTAATTGACACTCACTAAAGCCCTAATGCTAATATGATTAGATCTTCTTGGATGATTCTTGGATAATTACAAAGGTGAACAAACTCTCCTTAAATAGAAAAGAACCTAACCCTTAGGCTTGTATTGCAATTACAAGCATTGATACCGAGCAATCAAAGCAAAAACACCCAAAAAATGCACAAAACAAATAGCATGCAAAGAAACACGACCAACACAACCGTGCCCCCGAGACGGGTAACTCGTGTCGGTTGTTGTCTTACGGCTTGGTTTCTTCTTCAACCAAAATACCCATGCTCCTTGCTCCCCAAGGTCGTGCTAGTTGTTTTGAGCCTCAAGCATGATTTTGGACCATCTCCTAACAACATTATTTGACATAGCAATTGAGATTGCTAGGGGACTGGAGTATTTATATAGAGGTTACAATACTAGAATCTTGCACTTTGACATTAAGCCACACAATTGCTCGTAGAAAAGTTCAGCCCAAAGATTTCCGATTTTCGTCTTGCCGGATTGTGTCGACAAAAGGAAAACACCACATCAATGTTGGAAGCTAGATGGACAATTGGGTACATTGCTCCATAGGTATTTTTAGGAACTTTTGGGGAGTTTCCTACAAGTCGGATGTGTATAGTTACTTGGATGATGGTTCTAGACTTGGTATGTGGTACGTGGAATAATAATACTTATGTGGGTAGAGTTGAAGGTAGCAGCGAGTCATACTTTAGTGATTGGATATACTAAAGGGTTGTACTCGGTGATTGTTGAGAGAAATATTATACCGCAAGTGCACGGCGTAGTTGTAGCTAGCCGGCAAGCACCTGGTCGTGTCCACAGAGAGTTGTGTTTCAAATATCAAAGCTAACTTAAACTTTCTAATCTAGGCAAAAACTCGGTTCGACAATGATTTGGTTTTTGGATCAATTAATAACAAAATAACTAAGAGAAACCGATGAATAAAAAGCCTTAGATTGGGATTAATTACACTAATATGCCCGAAACCAGAATCGAATACCGTTTGAGACTTGCCTATGCTAGTAGTTTAGAAGAGGAGACACCAATTAAGCCTATCTTCGCCTACTTTCGAAGGTCAAAGACTAATCTTGCACAATTTAATCACCTATTTTCATGGGATTAATAAAGAGCAAAATCACAATGAATGCATCTCACAACCCCGATTAAAACCCTAATTATTTTCATATCAAAGCTCGAATCGTTCACAACGTCATTCTAGGTAAGTTTTCATCTTTCGATGTTCCACAAAACCCTAATAAAAGCATATGAGTCCTCTCTCAAGGCAATCAATGAAAAAGTGATGAACGAAGTGAATTCTAACCTAACAAACATGGAACAAATCAATTGGTACTCAATTCACGATTATCAAGGCATAATAGGGATCAATCCCAACCTAAGTAGAGAAATTAGCCCCTAAACATGATACTAAACAATTGACAAAGATTAGGAAAAATAGCCATAGAGAAACAAAGAGAAATTATGTAGAAAAGATAAAGAGAAGAAATTACGATTACCGAATGAAAAACTTGATGCGATTCAATCATAAAAACTTGAAGTAGATGAACAATAAAGAGTGTTCTTGAGTCTCTTCTCGAGCTCTCTCGAAACCCTAGCTAAATCTCTACATTATGGAATAGAATCCTTCAACAATTACAATTAGGAAACTTAAATAACCGCCGAAACAGTGAGTCGCACGACCCCGTGCGAAAGTCGCACGGGTACCGTGCGAAAAACTGCCGCGTTCGTGCTCTCTGCTGTTTCGCACGCTGTGCGGATTCTCGCACGGGGTACCTCGCGCGTCTTCAATCTTCCGTAACTTTTCGCACGGCCGTGTGAGATGTGCACAGGGGTCGTGTGACCCTCCTTCACTTCGGGTCCTTCGCTCGATGATCCGCACGATCGTGCGGCTTCGCATAGGGGGTCGTGCGACTTCTCTTGATGTATTTTAGGCTTCTTTCTTGCCTCCTCTTGGGCCCGAACTCTTCTCTTCATCGCTTTTCATTAAATTTACCTCGAATCTCTCTAATTTAAGCCCAAAAACCTGAAATAAAGAGATTCACGAGCTTAGGTGACGATAAAGAGAAATTAAGCAAAATCCAACCCAAAACATAATAAATATCATTGAAATCATCACGGAATTGGGCTAAATAATGCCTTAAAAATCGGCAAAAATGAGGTCTAACAGTGATGAAGTACATGTAGGAGTTATGAGTTATGAGTTATGAAAAAAGGGACTAGCACAAGAAGATGTTGTTGGTGAGCTTGTGGTTCATACAGACGTATCCCTCAAACCGACCTTCGATGATTAAAATAGTAGAAATGTTAGAAGAGAGTGTTGAGTTGATAGAAATGCCTCCTAAGCTAATTCTTATATCCCGTCACATATTAACATTTGCTCCTTCAACTTTATCTAGAAGCAATGACTCCACTTTAGATTAACATTCAATCCTATTAGTATGTTATTGTGTGATATGTATATGTAATCCTCAAGTGACAAGTTGAACAATGAAATTATCCGAGAACGTAACTTGATTGTTCCTACAATTCTAATCAAATTTATTTTTAAAAAGAAAATGAGATTCTTTTGTCACTGTCTCAAAAACTTTGAAGCAATTCAACCTAAATTGTTTAGAAATTTTAGGCATGCACAAAGTATGTACAACAACTTGATTCTTCCATATAACAATCAATTGTTTTATTGTTAATGTTGACTCGGGATCGTAATTTTGAAGTGTTTATTGGACTAAAATCCATGTTGGGCACTCTAGGTGAGCCAGTAGAAATGGGAAAGAGTACTAAAGTATAAGAGAGCTGGAACCCAATTATTGAGAGAGTAAGGTCAACACGAAGGAAGCCATGATAGGCAATGGTATAGTACTAACTCTTCATCACAACCCCTGATTCCAATTTTTTAAGGGGAAAGTTATCATCTTTTGAGTCTCAAAGTGAAGACAATGTTCAAATAATCCTAAGAGCTATAAAATGTGATATTATTGAGCCAAATCCAACATGGACTAACTGAACAATAGTTGAGGGAAACTTACAAGAAAGATACAAATGCTCTAGCCTTACTAGCTCTAGGATTCCGAGTGATCACTTAATTGGAGCTCGAAAAAGCAAGCTACGGTTGCATTGTCAATCTCCTAACCAAGTACATTGCAGAGATTTTAGCAACTTTACAAACCATTTGGCTAAGAGGAGTGCTTGCAAATCTTCAACAAAAGCAAAAAGAAACAATGAAAATAGTAGTTATCTCCATGGCCCCCAAAAAAAAACCCTCATCAATAATCTACCACGGAACGAAACAAATAGATATTCGCTTACCAGTTTATTCATGATTTGGATACAAAAGATGAAATAATTAGGTTGCTCAATACAATAGAAATATTAACAGTTTAATTCTTTTTCTTCGATATGTTTTTCTTCACTTTATTCAATAATGGGGGATTTCTGCTGGACATCGGGCGCAGTTTCCCCCTTCTCAGCCTATTACCAACCTCCACTAGTAGGCCTATATAGGGTCCACTATAAGCGGGCAGCTTATCCATTAGAAAATTTAAAGGAAACGATCGAGGATTATGGTATTAAAAAGCAAACAATTTGCTACTTAACAATATTTGTATAAAGTCATTTAATTTTATGTGATAAGTATTGTTTCGACTCGAAGATAGAGTCGAGTAACATTGTTGGGATTTTGATGATCGGAAGGTGAACCAGCAGCTATCCGGTGCCTCATTTCTTTCTCTTGACGGACCTACAAAAAACCCCAAGTTTAGGGAGATCCTTGGGATTGAGCCTATTGGGCACGGGGGCTTGCACTCTTTCTCTAGGATGTCGTTTACTCTTGTACGTCTCATGTGTTATGCCTACAAGTGCTTTAGGATAAATTCCAAAAATTAGGTTCCATTTGTCCACTATATGGGGTCTTGTGCTCCTTTTATTGTGAGGAATTTAAGCGACTTGATGTGGAAGCGTAATAGGATGAATTACGATATCGAAATTTGAACAAATAAATGAAGATACTAAATCAATGGACACAGGGAATTTACATGGAAAATCCAACTCGGGAAAAACCACGGAGGCGACAAATAATTCATTATGATTTGAGAAAGTGCAAATGATCATAATCGAACAATGACTTTATCAACGATGAGAATTTCTAATTCACTCACAAATATCTCTCAAACTCACTTCAAAGGTGGGGGAATCAACTCTCTATTTTCAGCTCTCACTTTTTTGGCTTCAATTCATGTAAAGCCTCTTAACCAATTGATATGATGATGTGGGGATTTATCCCATTAATTTACTGCCCTGCTCACCTTCAAAACCGTCGAACAAAATCCACGTTTGTTGCCCACATTCGCTGCCCACAACACCACAAAATGCTTCATTTAATGATGGAAAAATGATGCCCACACCCTTAATCCTTCCATTAACCGTTGCCCAAGTCACTACGTATGACCCCTTGAAACAAGCTAAAAAATAGCCCAAGAACGTTGCCCACTAACCCCTTAAAAGCAGCTGAAAGAAAACAGTAGGAGGACAACGTTGTAACCTTCACAATGGCCCGACACGGTTGAGACAATTTTAGGCTTGAGCGTGCCACTTCTTGCAAACAATATTGTTAAGATTTGAGACACTACTAACAATCTCCACCTTGGATCAAATCCGAAACTTACTTGTCACCTTCAACCTACCTCTCTTTCCCGAGAAGTAGCACCCGGAGGGCTCCGACTCGAAGGGAAATCACTGGTTATCACTACCTACAAAATCCAAGCTCCCCTTAGACTTTGCTAAAGGAATCATGTCCTTCAACCCCTTGTTCTTTACCTATTCTAACCACAAATCAAACAACCGAATTAACCCATCATTTGTCAATTTACCTAAAATTGTCGAACCTGCAGTTGATCCCCGAAGAATGTAAAGACCTCTTCGCCTCGAACCCTTCAACACCTTAGAGCCCTTGAACACCTTCAAGACTCCACCTTCAGCTGAATATTTTAGCCTCTAGGTGTAAGGGCACCCAAAGATATCAAATTGCAATTTAGCTCGGGAACATGTCGAACCTTAGTTAGGGTCTTCACAGCACCATCATAGGTTTTAATTCGAACTTCACCAATTCTAGCAATACGACATTTAACATTATTGCCCAAATTAATAACACCGGAATTAACCTTATCATATGTGGAAAACATATTCCTGTTAGAACATACATGAAATAAACAACCAGAATCTAAAACCTATTTCGAATCACATCCCATTCCATAAGAAGCAAGTAAAACATCACCATCCGACTCATTATCAGCAAATGCAAAACCGACCTTACCAACATTTTGAGATTTTTGAGATTCTTGCTCTTTTTCTTTTTCTTTTTCCTTTAGAGCCTTAAGTTTCTTCACTTAGATTTCTTATGTCCCATTTTCTTAGAGTAATAACAATCACCCTCAAACTTATACTTAGGCCCCTTCTTAAGACCCCCTTACCGATAAGCCTTCAGCTCGTTCACCACACACATCAAGGTCAAATTTTTCCTTAGACAACAAGTTTGCCTTAGCATCCTCAAACGATATAGTATCGGAATTACTATACAAGAGGATTTCCTTAAAGTGCTTATATGATGGAGGTAAAGAAACAACCAACAAAATTGCCTTGTCCTCATCATCAATTCTTACATCTAAACTTTCCAGGTCTATAATAATTGAATTAAAATCATTTATATGATTTTGAACAGGAGTACCTTCGATCAGGGAGGATGTATAAAAACGTTCTTTCAATCAAATTTTGTCGGCAAGAATCTTCGTCATGTAGAGTTCCTCCAATCGAAGCTAAAGCTCTACTGCAGCTTGTCTTGTTAAGCACCTCTCGCAGCACATGGGGTGCCAAGCACAACCGAATAGCTGAAAGAGCCTTCTCTTCCAATTCCTCCCAATCATCATCTGTCATTGTCCTTTTTTTCTTTTTCTTATACACAGTCCATTGGTCATCACTCATCGTGTCGAGTTTGGCTCTAGGAAATGTGAGAACCTTCTATAACCCATGTTGGATGAGAACCACCTTCATTTGAACCTTCCGGAGATTAAAACTAATCTCTCCATCAAACTTCCGAATGTCAACATTCAACTTAAAGACATCCTAAATCGTAGCTCTGATACCACTTGTTAAGAATTTAAGCGACTTAATACGAAAGTGTAATAGGATGAATTACAATAATAAAAAATTTGAACAATAAATAAAGGTAATAAATCAATGGGCATAAGAAATTTACGTGGAAAACATAACTCGGAAAAAACCACGGAGACGACAAACAAATCACTATGATTTGAGAAAGTACAAATGATCATAATGAAACAATGGTCTTATCAATGATGAGAATTTATAATTCTCTCACAAATATCTCTCAAACTCACTTAACAAAGATGGGGGAATCAATTCTCTATTTTCAACTTTCACTTTTTTGGCTTCAATTCATGCAATGCCTCTTAACCAATTTATATGATGATGTGGGGATTTATCCCATTAATTTACTCGCCCCACTCACCTTCAAAAGTGCATAACAACAGCCACGTTTGCTGCCCACATTTGCCGCCCACAATACCACAAAACGCTCCACTTAATGCTGAAAAATGCTGCCCACCTTCCCTTAATGAATGAGATCACTATACAGGAACCATTTTTAACAACGGTTAAAAATGACCTTAAACTACGCTTAACTAGCATCGTGTATGTGGTCGTCGCTGTATGTGACATCTTTTACTACAGTTCAACAACCATAGTCATAGACCACCTATGACGATGATTCATATGGAAAACCGTAGTCATAGGTCACTCTATGACGACAGGTTGTCCAAAATGAACCGTAGTCATATAGTTACCTATGACGACGATTTTTATATTAGAACCGTCATCATACATCCTGAAAAAAAAGGCCCAAAATTGTTAGGCAGGGCATATGATGACGGTTTTAATGTAAAAACCGTTGTCATAGGACTCGTATTTTTTTAATAGGTTTTTTTAATTTTCCGTTCCCTCGTACAAAATACACTCAAAAATATATCACAACTTATATAGTATCAAACAACAGACCTCAATTTTCTACCATAAATACAAAAATTTCCAACTTATTACAACCACAACAAAGTTCCAACTTGAACAAGTTCGCAAAACAATTCCACATTTCACGTTAAAGTTCAAGCAAAGAATATATTACAAATGTGAAATAATAATAATAAGAGTACTCTTCCTTCGAGTATTAATGTGAAAAAGTTCTATCTTTCCTGTTGAAACTTTGTGGTATAAACTAATTTCAATGTTTTGCCCCAAGCAAAATGTAATACCCGTAATTTTATGTAAGGTAATTATATGAGTTACATTAATTCTTTAGCCTTAACTAAATAAAGTAGGTCGAATAACTAAAATATACGCGGGTATATATATTCGTGAATTTGTTTGAGCGAATTATTATTAGTTTTCATAACTAGAATTAGTGACATATATTTTTCTTTCCTTCGAATTTTTCACCCAAACCAGCTAAATAAAACCCGAGACCACTTACGCTACTTGTTTGATTCTAATCAAAATATTGCTTAACAAAAAGGGAAAAGAGAGCTAAAAGGAGATAAAAAGGGATAAGTTGGGGTCCAATAAGGATTGGGGACCAACAATTAATAGGTGGAGAAAGAGAGAGAAAGAGAGAAGTAAAGATGGAGAGAAGGGAAGGCTCGGGGAGGCTGAGCGGAAAAGGAAGAAGAAGAAAAGAACGAGGGAACGAGAGAAAGAAGAGGAAAGAGAGAATAGAGCATAGAAAGAGAAAGAGGGAGTGCGTGTGAGTACGAGTGCGAGGGCCAAGGAGACGCCGATGAGGCTACCGAGCACCTGCAGGCCCGAGGACAACAGCCGAGCAAATGCTAGTAGGCAGCGAGCGAAGGAAAGAAACAGAGCGAGAGAAGGAAGGGAAAGCGGTAAATAAGCCGAGAGAGGATATCGAGAGATCGGGAGTCGAACAGAGCAAAGAAAAGGAAAGAACGAGAACCGAACGTAAACGGGAAGGGAGGAACAACAACTCAAGAAGAGGCCGTCGGTGAGCAAGGAAAGCGTTGGCCGGAAATCCGGACTCGAGAGAGCAAGAGAGCTAGAGGCAAAGCGGGATCGAAAGGAGCAGATTAATGTAAACCGAGGTGGGTAGAGCCGGAGCACGTAACGGGGACGTGGGTAGAGGTAGGGAGAAAAGAGGAAGAGCGAGAAACCGAGAACCAGGAAGCCGTAATCAATTGCCCAAGCCCTAGAATTTGAGGTGGGTAGCCTTATACTCTAAAACTAATAGTATTTTCGAAATTGAATTGAATTTCATTGTGAATGTTGAGTATATGTACTGAGAAATGAATTTATTAGTTGTTTAAGGTTGAAATGGAAACTTAAAAGGAAATTAGTAGTCATTTAAGGTTAAATTGGGAACCTAAGAGAATCTGATGGAGTTGTTGTCATGGTCTTATGGATGGGTTGATAAGGTGAAGAATAAATGGAGTGCTTGGAGATTTCAATTGAAGATTATCACTTAAACTAAATCCTTCGTGACTTCCTTAATTTCCTGTGTTGAATATAATTAATTATATTGTGAAGTAAGGATTATAGTATAAAGGTTGAGTACGAGTTCATCTTGATTAATGAACAAATGAGGTTTGCAAGTAGAAAATTGGTGGTTATTGGGTAAAGTCGTGGTAATTGTGACTATTTCTAATTGCTATGTCTCGAATTGATTAAGTCAATAAAAGGGATAGGTTAGAAGGAGGTGTTGGGAAGAATTAAGTTCTAAAATTGTAACCGCAAGTGCACGACGTAATTGTAGCTAGCCGACAGGCACGGGTCGTGCCCACGAGAGTTGTGTTTCAAATATCAAAACTAACTTAAACTTTCTATCTAGGCGAATCAACACAGATGAGATAGATATGGTGATTAAATTAACCTAGAAATCAATAAAAATAAAATATTTGGGTTGTGATGTTACCACTTAATAAACTAATCAATCAAGTCAAGCCTAAACCTACCCAAGTTTATACAAGTATTTAGGAGTGGTCGGTTGCACCATCAAAGCCTACTCCGACCACACTTTCGAGGGTCATGAGCTAGTTTAGTTATTCTAACCACCTACTTTCGTGGGATTAGCCAACTAAACTAAAAATAGAAACCTCGGACCTAGCTAGAATTCGGGCTATTTTCATGCCAAAATCCCAACTATTCATTTTACCGATACTAGTAAATTGACTCCACCTTTAACCGATAGACCAACCGCCTAAAAATCTAGATGAAAAGACCCTTAAGAGGTTAATCACAACCAAAGTCACACAAATTACTAGCATAAACTAGGTAAGTAAAGGCCTAGACGAGATCAATTAGCCATTAAGAGGCTAATCACAACCAAAGTCACACAAATTAACAACTAATTAACATGAAACAAAATTAATCTAACAACTACTAACAAAAATTAACACGAATAACGACGTAAACTAACAAAATAAAGTTAGACATGAAATTAAACAAATAATATAACTACTATTAACATCAAAATATAATAAAAATCGAATCTTTAAACTAAATTAAACAAATTAGAAATACAGGAGAGAAAAAAGGGAAGAAGTTACAAGGAATGAATCGAACCGAATTGAAAACTGTCGAGAACCGAATTATTGAAACTAAAGTATGAATTCAATCTAAATTTACAAGAGGAAAAGGAAAAAAACCTAATTAAATACAATTAACCTCGGACTAAACTAATGTTACGGCTGATGCATAAAAAGCCCTAATTGCCTCTCCCCCGGCTATGCAACCCCAGCTTCCCTTTTATACCCAAATCACATTCACAAATTTGATTTTCCAATTCCGTGAGATTATGATGATGACGTCATGCTGATGTCATCATTAGATTTTTGTTTCCTTTTTTTCGTTCTTTGTCGTGCATGCCGACGGGAATATGGGTTTATGTCTCGTATTTCTTCATTTGATCAACCCGATTTGCTCAACTTAGTCTCTCAATCTGTATTTTTTATTTATTTCGAGCTCAAATTATGGGATCCGCTTAACCCAATTTAGTACCTACAAAATCAAACAAAATAAATAAAAATCTATAAAAAATTATTATTTTACGAGACAAAAACTAGATAAATAAGGATATAAATAATGTAATATTTAGACCGAACAAATACCCCACACCTAACTTTTTGCTCGTCCTTGAGAAAAACAAAAGTAAATAAAATCTAACTCACTTTCGCAGGAATCACGATTGCACTTAGCACGTGCAACAAGCCCTTTAAACCCCTTGGTAGCTCAAGTGAACGAGTGAAGTCTCGTGAGGGTTTGTAGAAGATATACCCACAAAATCTTGAAAAAGAAAAACAAAAGAGAAAGAGAAAAAGGAAAAGGAAATCTTTTGGGTTTTTCAAAAATTTTCACAAACATATATGCAAAGTGGAAAGGAATTGTACACATTCTAATCAACCATATCACCCTCGTGCGTCGGATATTAACATGCGAGATAAAGATAATGCATACATCAAGACATTTGATCCTCCATTAATGACATCCACATACCAATTTTTCACCCTATACAATAAATAATGAGCAAGTTAGACTGGTAGAACCTCACTTTAAGGTAAAGTGGAACACTCACACTCATGTGTTTAGAATATATAATAATGGTTCACTCAAAACTCATTCTAATAGCGCACCCTACCATAGGCTTGGTCATACTTTCAATTCTCCACCACTATGTAGGCAAAATGCAAATGCAATCAAGAGGACTTTTTAAGAGTTGTGATGGGGCTAAGGTTCATGAGTTAGAAAGGGAATCGATTTAGGAAATGTGGAGCTAAATAGCCAAGGCATAATAACTAAGGAGAAAAAACACTTCCAAAATATGAATAAATCTCTATCTCAATACACTTCTTTCAGCATAAATAAACCCCAAGAAAACCTAAGGAATGAGCATCATAACAACTTTTGAACTTTCCTCATGCCAATCACTTATTCTTATTATTTTTTTCACTTATATATATATATATATATATATATATATATATATATATATATATATATATATATATTTCACTTTTCTCATTTTTTTCTTTTTTTTTTTTTTTGAAAACAAATACTATTGGCATGGGAATCATGAACACAACTCAATTCCAAAGAGTCTATCAACCTTTAGGGGATACATCTAATTTTTCATTAATATAAATCCCCTTTTTCAAACCACGAAACAAACAAAACGTCATTTATATACAACTCAAAACTACCCATCTCAAGAAGTGTTACTCCATTGGACCTGACTTAAGTATAGGAAATATACATGGGTCAAGGGTAAAGTGGATGTAGGTATAACAAAGAATAGGTTAAAGGTCAAAGGACTAGCAAAAAGGGTATATATAGTAGGGTGGCTTTCTGACTCATGTAGTTTGAAAACAAATGAATGAATGCCTCTATCATATTACATAATGCAAATACCAAATAAGATCTCAAAGAGAGAGAAAACAAGTTTTAGAGGAAATGTACCAAGGAAGAGTCACACATAAAATGAAATATGAGACTAAAATTAATGAATTAGTCTACAAGGCTCAAAATCTCACAGGCTCTCCACCAAAGTCAAACTAACTCAATAATTGAATGTCGGGATTCAAAAGGGACATAGAATGATATTTTGGATCAAAGTCTATCATATACATCATAAATATATACAAACTAATAGCCAAGTAACAAAGGGTCAAAATTAATCAAAATGTTACAAACTCCCCAAAAACAATTTTTAAAAATCAAAAATCTTTTGCAATTTTAAAACAAAATTTCTCATGTTTTTTCAAAATATTGAAGCGTGGCTTCTCGTCCCCAACACCTAGATCACAGAATGTCTTCATTGAGAGCCAAGGAGCAACCCCACCAACAAAATAGACTCAATTATGTACAAAAATACTATCACAAAAAAAACCAAAACAAAACATGAATATATACATATGGGTGATCATGGCCGTTATGGCTCAACAATATCCAAAGTTTATCCTCAAAATGATCATCCCACAAAAGCACAATCCTAAATATCCACAACCAAAAGCAAAAAGAAAAACACAATCCTAAATATCCACACAAAAAATACAAAGAAGAAAAAAATAATAAGTAAAAGAAAAGAGAAAGAGAGAGAACGAATATACCAGGTTAGGTGCGGGATGAACCTAAACTAATGCCTCCTAAGATAGTACTAAGAAGGCTCGAGGAGCATCGGCTACTCTTCTTCATCTCAAGATCAAACTCCAACTCGGATGCTATTAGAGCTCTAAGTAGCTTATCAAATTCCCGAGCATGCAACTCGGACAAATGAAAGTAAGAGAACATAAGCAAAATTATATCAATGACATTCAATGCCCTCTTAAATTTATCAGATACCTTAGAAAAATCAAAAGAGTGATCGAGAAAGCGGTCCTAATGATTTTTCTAGGGCAGTCCTCTAGGTAAACATGATAAGGGTCAAAGGAGGGCTTAGAACCTCCAAAGGTACTTAGGGACACAATATTGTCAACCATATTCCCCTCAAACATGTCAAATGAGTTACCCACATACCCCACATCCAAATCAGAATCATAAATCATATAATAAGTAGTGGGCTCAGAAAAATGATATTGGGGGAAGGGGAGGGTGGTGAACAAATAGGGAAGCAGGGATCAAAGTAAGTAGGTTGGGCGGGGACACATGATCATTAACATCAAGACTAGTAGGCGATGTCTCGACCACAACCACCTCACATGACTCCCCAAAAGAGTCTCCCGATCAAACACCTCAACTAAAACATCTTCCGATTCACAATATAAATCATCTTTACCATCTAAACTAGCATCAACACCAAATGCGGACTTAGTGTTGTCCCTATGTGTACTAGGTAAGGATGGAGCAACTGTGGGTAATGTAATAAAGGGAGGGTCAATCTCTTTCTCTAGTCCGGACTCTAAAGAAAAGGACTCATCATCGTCATCATCATAGAAAAATGCCTCAATTTTAGTAGAATTAAGACTAAGGTCGGTTTCATGCGATAGGTCGGACTCCCTAATCTTAGTAAGACATGCAAGTTGCTCATTTTGCTCATCCATAGCCCTTATCAATTTATAAATATTAACATAATGTTCAGGAGATGAAATATAAGGACAAAAACTATTATCATAATCGGAAGAGTTACACTTTTCACACCAAAGAAGGGTAGGATCGGGAATACAAAGGGATTGGATGTAAGATCTAGCATGATAAGCACAATGCTCGGGACATGAAAATCTAGAATCAGCACATGCCTTTTCAAATTCACAAGTATCCCAAGCAATCAATTGAAGTAAATCCCAAGCTTCATCAATACTTTTAGCACAAAAATTCCAATACTCTAAAAGAGCACGAGTTTCACTATTCACACCCTCATAGACAATATTTAATACTTTCCATTTTCCAAATAGTTACTAGAAAGAGCAAGAAAAGCATTAAGTAGATTAAAGTACGGATAAAACAATTCGTGCTCATATTGCGAGATAATGGTAAGTAGACATGTTTTTAAAAAATATTCTTTTTGAATTTTTTTAATTTTTCAATTTTTTTGAAATTTTCAATTAAACGCCAAAACTAAAATGCTCAAGTAAGCTCCAATACTGAAACGAAACAACTTCCCGAGCAACGGAGCCAAAAACTTGTTGGGAAAAATTAAGCTATAAAATTGTAACCGCAAGTGCACGGCGTAATTGTAGCTAGCCGACAAGCACAAGTAGTGTGCACAGAGAGTTGTGTTTCGAATATCAAAACTAACTTAAACTTTCTATCTAGGGGAATCAACACGGATGAGATAGATATGGTGATTAAATTAACCTAGAAAGCAATAAAATTAAAATATTCAGGTTGTGATGTTACCACTTAATAAACTAATCAATCAAGTCAAGCCTAAACCTACCCAAGTTTATACAAGTATTTAGGAGTTGTCGGTTGCACCATCAAAACCTACTCAAGCCACACTTTCGAGGGTCATGAGCTAGTTTAGTTATTCTAACCATCTACTTTCGTGGGATTAGCCCAACTAAACTACAAAAATAGCAACCTCGGACCTAGCTACAATTCGGGCTATTTTCATGCCAAAATCCCAACTATTCATTTTACCGACACTAGCAAATTGACTCCACCTTTAACCGATAGACCAACCGCCTAAAAATCTAGATGAAAAGACCCTTTCGGGTATCTCATTGAACCTATGTGGCAGGTATGAGAAACAATCCAAAGTACTAGCATAAACTAGGTAAGTAAAGGCCTAGACGAGATCAATTAGCCATTAAGAGGCTAATCACAACCAAAATCACACAAATTAACAACTAATTAACATGAAACAAAATTAATCTAACAACTACTAACAAAAATTGACTCGAATAATGACGTAAACTAACAAAATAAAGTTAAACATGAAATTAAACAAATAATATAACTACTACTAACATCAAAATATAATAAAAATCGAATCTTTAAACTAAATTAAACAAATTAGAAATAAAGGAAAAGGAAAAGGGAAGAAGTTACAAGGAACGAATCGAACTTAATTGAAAACTGTCAGGAATTGAATTATTAAAACTAAAGTATGAATTCAATCTAAATTTACAAGAGGAAAAGGAAAAACAACTAACTAAATACAATTAACCTCGGACTAAACTAATGCTACTAGCTGATGCATAAAAAGCCCTAATTGCCTCTCCCCCGGCTGTGCAACCCCAGCTTCCTTTTATACCCAAATCACATTCACAAATTTGATTTTCCGATTCCGTGAGATTATGATGATGATGTCATGCTGATGTCATCGTGATGTCATCAGCAGATTTTTGTTTCCTTTTTTTTCTTTTTTTCGTTCTTTGTCGTGCATGCCGACGGGAATATGGGTTTAGGTCTCGTATTTCTGCATTTGATCAACCTCGATTTGCTCTACTTAGTCTCTCAACCTGTATTTTTATTTATTTTGAGCTCAAATTATGGGATCGGCTCAACCCAATTTATTACCTGCAAAATCAAACAAAATAAATAAAAATCTATAAAAAATTATTATTTTACGAGACAAAAACTAGATAAATAAGGATATAAATAACGTAATATTTAGACCGAACAGGAGGTATAGGAGTAATTGAGCTTGCTTGGTGACATCGCAGAATTGGAGAAGTATAAATAAACATCAACTACTTAGAGTAATATGTGAATTGTGGTAAGAGAGTGCTAGGAGGCAAGAGTACAAAAGTAAAGAAAAGAAAAACTGAAGAATCGAGTGATATGGCTGAGTATGAGCGAGAAAAAGGGTTAGTAATATGGAGAAGTAATATGAAAACTTGAGGTAAAGATGACAATTTGTGAGGAGTTGGGACTTTTGGGTTAAGTTATAACTATATTGATTGATTGTTGCTATTTGTGTTAAGTGATTGTGTTAAATGATGCTCAAAAATTAGTTCTAAAAGGAGTTTTGTGTTTTATGCAAAATGATCCTTGATAACAATTTCTTAATAACTGCCTTTAAAATGTGAATTTGTTTTAAAGAAGTGAATTGGATTTGAGAAAGTGAATTTAGAGGAATGGCATATGGTGTCATGCCTTCCATGATGTTAAACCGATTGAGAAGATGTTTGAAACAACATAATGAACGTGTTTTCATTGTTTTGAATCGACTTGGCCAGGATCGTTTAGCATACCGAAGGATTCAAACTAGGGTCCTCATGTGTGAGGATGCTCGACTAGAAACTTCGAAGGAAGGGTTCTAATAGAGATCCTGGTGTATCGGGATACCCGATCGGAGACTTCCTAGTAGATAGGTCTCGGGAGCCCTTGTTCGGGGTCACGCCCTAGAGAAACTATGAAGTGCTAGTTCGAGTCCAAAGGGCCTAGGATGTTGATTTAGATCCAACGAGCCGTTAATGATTTTGAAACTCGTTTGAAAATTGAAATGTTATAATGATAAATTGTAAAGAATTTCCTTAGAAAGATATTCGGTTTCAAAATGAAAGCGTTTGAAAGAAAGCATAGGTGGTTGCACCACCTTGTTTAAAGTTGATTCAATTCCAAAAGAGTTGCTAATGATTGTGAAACGGTGTCTTTAAATGATTGAAGTGTTACAATTTTTATGTCGCAAATGATTTCAGGGGATTTTGTTGAAAAGTATCTATATTTGTATTACGTTATTATACTTTCACCAATTTCATTATTATCAATAGTATGTGTAAAGAATTTTCATTTTAAGAATGTAAGACCCTCCGGTGAAAGGATTAGTGCTCACCCCCACAAATTCCACCTCCCTAGTGTTGCGGATACTCTCTCGGAAAGTATGCCTTATGCTTTAGCGTATTTCGGACTTACGCATGCCGTTTGCTTGATTGCTATTTGTTGAAGTCACTTAAGCCGCTAACGTGCATTCCATGTTTCTAAGTGTTGTGGCTTGTAATTAAGTTCATATAGTTTGTATTCGGATGTATCATGAACCATTTAGATTGTTTTAAGTTTTAATGCATGTTTGTATCGGTTGTGTACTCCGAGCATGTGGCTCGTTGAGTTATATCGTGATTTTTATGCAGGGTTTAAGGCTTTAAGTCTAGGGAATAGACCATATATCAAACGGAACTCTGCCGAAATTTTTAGAAAATTTCAAACTCTTTTGGAAAATTACCTTGATTACCTTTAAGTTGGAATTAGAAAGGTAAATTGACACCTGAATGAGTTTTAGGAGTTCCTATTGAGGAACTCGGCGATGTAATACTCTTCGGGTGGATTTTGGGGTGTTGTTGTGTGATGCTTTTGTAGTAGACTTAGTTATGTGAATGTCTTCATGACAATATTGCTTGCTTGGAGTTGTTGCAGAGGTAGCCCGGACAACATATATACATCATATTAGCAGTCCACACTACCTCCGCACGAACTCCAAGCAAACAATATAGTCATAAAGATAAGCATATAACTCAGTCTAATAAAAAGCATTACTTTAGGAAAATAGAGATGAACCTTTTAGTATAAATATTGAAATCATTTATACCACAAAGTTTCAAGAAGAAGAGATGAACTTTTTGGCATAAATACGAGAAAAAGAATACACAAACAGGAAATCTCACCAAGCAATCTCAATTTCTTTTATCATGGTCCAAAGTGATCTCGCCCATGAACCTATCAAGCGTGAGCTCTTTACTCCTCCTAGGCAAACTGTCTCAACTGTCGAGCAAATGCATCGGGGACGAAGGTAATATTCGGGAGAACAAGCAGATCTGCTCACTTAGAGTTCGTGCGGGGTACATAGACTGGACAACAAGAAACTTAATAATTTTGTTAAACATTAAGCGGGAGTAGAGATTAGCAACCAAAACCGAGAAAAGCATTAAGTAACAAATGTCCACAAGAAGTATGCACAAGAAATTTTACCTGAAAGGCTTAGTCCTTTTGGTCCTCATCGAATGTGGATCTTTTACTCTTCCATTAGAGAGCTTAGTCCTTATTTTGCTTCTTGGAGTTTGTGCAAGGGTAGAGGTTCTACAACACGAAAACTAAGGAAAACATTAAGCGGAAGTTGAGATTAGCAACCAAAAGCGAGAAAAGTGTTAAGTAACAATTATTCACAAGAAACATTACCTGAATGATGGCCCTTACTCGAATGATGATCTTCTACCCTTCCAATTGGATAGCTTAGTCCTTATTTTGATCCTCATTGGACAATCATCTATTTACATGAATATTACAAGTCAAAAATAATGAAAAACAAGTCTGCAGTTTCTAAAACAAGTAACAATATTGGATATCATCTAGAATAAAATTAATGTTCTTATTGAGTTGATATAATTATATGTTTATGCC
The DNA here is from genome assembly GCA_021018815.1 of Talinum fruticosum. Classification (NCBI taxonomy): domain Eukaryota; kingdom Viridiplantae; phylum Streptophyta; class Magnoliopsida; order Caryophyllales; family Talinaceae; genus Talinum; species Talinum fruticosum. Next base: position 2,376,787 of record JAITYX010000020.1, read on the forward strand.
TTTTTCCCCCTCCTTTAGACTTATCTTCAATATATATGCCCTCTTGATGGTCAACCCTTAAATACAATTCTTTAAAATTGGGATCCTCATATTTTACAGGCATTCCCAAGGAGAAGGGTGGGGTCTCCTCAATAAACTTACATACATCTTCACCATCCCCACCAACAATGTGCCTCTTCCCTTGAAGAACAATAGACCACTTATCATTGGTCGGGTCCTCAATGTAGAACAATTGTCTTTCTTGGGATGCCATAACGAATTGATCCCCTTTAGGCCCTTCTCTTGTGAGATCGACCATCGTGACTCCCATCTCATCAACTCGGACACCTTTGTTATTATCAGCCCATTTGCACCGAAAAACGGGCTCAAGGAAGTCAACATAGTCTAGCTCCCATATCTCCTCAATGACTTTGTAATATGACATTTTAGCTACAACGGGATTTTTGTCCTTTGATCTAGAAATATAAAGTGCATGAGCCTCCAATGTGATCCTACTATTTTGTGAGGTGCTCTTATTATCCCGGCTCTTTGTGTAGAAAGAGTATCCATTGATGTCATACCCAATGTAAGATATGACTTCCAACTATGACCCTCTAGCTAAGCTTACTAATGTTTGCAAGATATGTTATCGTGATTCTTTCAATTGGCTAGTGATCATTCTATCTCTTGACCGGTTGAAAAATGTGCGATTACGATGGGTCAATACCTACGTCTCATTGTGTCTTCTTATGAGGGATTTGTGCTCATCAATGAACGGCTACACTTCATTGTTGTTTTATAGAATATAAAGATGTGCTTGATCCCTCATATCTGGACTAATTGTCGGAACCCTCGGCCCTAGTTTCCCCTGTCCACCGATCTTCCCCACAAATCGATGTTTTGGTACACCAACTTCTTCCATTTAGGGGTAGTATTCACAACATAACTCGACACATTCCTCATCGGTGTATGCCTCAACAATGCACGCTTCCGGTCGGTACTGAATTCTAACATACCCTTTGAGAAATTTCATGAAACGTTTAAAATGGTACATCCATTGGTAAAAACCGAGTCACGAGTCGTACTTCTCTCACCAAATGGACAACTAGGTGTACCATGATATCAAAAACAAAAGGGGAAGTACATCTCAAGTTGGCACAATGTAATGATCACACCGCACTTAAGATCATCCAATTTCTCCAAATCAATGACTTTGCTACATATGGCATTGAAGAAAAAGCAAAGTCTTGCGATCGCCTATCTCGACATGTTACGGCATCACGGCTTAGATAGCAACTGGCATTACTTGTTGCATCAAAGCATGACAATCATGAGATTTAAGACCGATTAGTCTATAATCAGACATTAAAACGAGTCTACTGATGTTTGAAGAATATCCTTGTGGCACTTTGAGTTTCTTTAAGGTCTCACACAAACATTGTTTTTCCCTTCTACTTAATGTGTAAGACGCTGGAGGCAAATATGTTCTCTTCCCCTTTGGTTGTGGTGCTAATTCCTCCCGTATTCCCATTTCACATATATCAAGTTGTGCTTTATCTCCCTCCTTGGTCTTCCCTGGTATGTTCGGAAAAATGCCAGTGAGACTTTCACATATGTTTTTCTCTATATGCATTACATCAAGACTATGTCTCACATACAACTCTTTCCAATATGGAAGATCAAAAAATACTGATCTCTTTTTCCACACATCGTTTTCGAATTGACGTCGATATGGTTTGCCGAACTCCATATTAAGATCCTTCACTTGCTCATATATTTGATGTCTTGTTAATGGAGTTGGAGCATAATTCATCTTAGTTTTACCATTGAAAGCCTTCTTTTTCTTACGATATTGATGGGAAAAGGGAAGAAACTTTCGGTGTCCAAGATATGCCGTCTTTTTCCGGCTTAAGTTGATAGGAACAAGTACCCTCTCACAAATGGGGCATGCCTTGTGGCCTTTGACGGTGTATCCGGATAAGTTTTCATATGCGGGAAGTCATTGATTATGGTGAAGATCATAGCTTGTAATGTAGATTGCTCTTGACGGTATGCATCGTAAATTGAAACACCTTCATCCCACGAAAGCTGAAATCTTCAACAAGAGGTACCAAGTACACATCTATATCATTTCTGGCTGTTTAGGCCCGAAATAAGCATTGACAACATAATGTACTTGCACTTCATACACAGCGACGAAGGTAGGTTGTAGATAACCAAAAGAACGAGGCCAATTGTTGTGCTTGCTATTGAGGTCACCGTGGGGGTTAATACCGTCCGTATAAAGACCTAGACGTAGATTCCGTGCTTCCCTACCAAATTTCAGGAACAATGAATTAATCTTCTTCAATTGAGGAGAATCGGTAGGGCGACATAGCTTGTCATCACAAACTCTTCCGTCGGCACGCCACGTCAAGTTCTTGGCATCGGTTGCACTTGAAAACAAGCGCTTAAACCTCGGTATTATCGGTAAGTACCACAACACCTTTGGAGGAGGTCTTTCAACTCTCTCTCCATCGATGTTTTTCATTTTATATCAAGGTACACCACACTTAGGACATTCGTGTCTATGTGCATGTTCTTTTCGGTACAATATGCAATCATTTGGGCAGGCATGTATCTTCTTAGACCCCATGCCCGTAGGACACAACATCCTCTTTGCCTCATATGTACAGTTGGGAAGGACATTGCCTTACGGGAGTATATCTTTGAGCACACTCAGCAAGTCCGTGAAACTTTTTCACTACCGCCATTAGTCGTTTTCAAATTCATCAACCTCAACACAACCGATAAACGATTATATTTATCACACTCCGAGTAAAGAAGCTTCTCCGAATCGGCTAACAATTGCTCCAATACATGTGGTCGATCGACTAAATCACGTTCTACTCCACAAACTAGATCTTCGAGTCGATCTTCTAATTCCATACTACTTTTGGTTTCATTTTCATCATACCCTTCATCTTCCTCTCGTACAGGTATATTCACGAGACTCCTCTTCCCCATGTCATACCCATATCTTATAAGTTTTGTCAAACCCATACCAATATAAGTGACATTTTACAACCTTAGGAGGGAATCTTGAGGAGTTAAAACACCTTAAACATGAACGAGTATGGACTATTCTCCGAATTCGGTGGCATGTTCGACGGTAATCCTAGAAAGTTGTTAACACCATCACGATACTCTACACTCCTCCTATGGCTATAAACCCATGCTCGACCCATACCTTACCCATAAACACGAGAAGTAATTCACTACATATAGTTCGAGAAATACGTACTTACGCACAAATAATATGACATGAGTCTAAGATCCTTCTACGAGGGATAGATGGTCCTAAACCCATTCAAGAATAATATGACCCTACACCGTGTAGCAAAATCTTGTCATATATTTGACAAAATTCGGACAGCATTTCCCTGAGTCCTTCAAGTACAACATACAAAAACGAAGTGGCTAATGTGTATATCCTTACTTAATTGTATGGTAACATAAGTAAAGATACACACATCAAACCCATCGTCATCAATATTGCACCCGAAGAATGAGAGGGAAATGAGCACCATGATATCTTGTCAAATTTATGATAAGATTATAATAGTCACACAACCTATTATCATATTATTCTCAAACTATCCAACATAGACAATTCAAAAACGTATACATACCAAGCTAATATCCTAAGCGTTATACGCACATTTATGCACGTCTTGCGACCTACGATAACTTGTTATGTACATATTTTTGAACGGGTTCTTTACACTTATGAAATACATACAATAATTTAATAAAGCATGCCATTAATCGAATTATATGAAAAACAATAAAGCCCTAGTACTTAGTAACAAGTTTTTAGGGATGACCCTATATCCAGGACCCCTGCTAGAACCCTTCCCTCGACGTTTTGGCTGGGCATCCTCACAAATGAGGACCCCGGTTCGAACCCTTTGGTATGCTAAACGATCCTAGCCAAGTTGATTCAAAACAATTTGCACATAATTATTTATCACGTTTGCATCACACGGCTTTCTCAAATCAATTTAACATAATGGAAGGCATGACACCACGTGTCACCCTTATAAATTCACTTTCTCAAATCCGATTCACTTTCTCAAATAAGTTTCGCTCCTTTAGAACATATTTCAATTTCGAAAATCATTTCTCAAGAATCATACTCAAGTAGCGTTTTGCATAAACATTTAAATTCTTTTCAAAACTAACCCTTGAGCACTATTTTAGAATCAAGTCACTTTAAGAGTCAAGCATTTCTATACTAAGGCTTAGCATCCTAAGCTAACATTTTAACTCAAGGGTTCTCCTAAGTGCTTACCATCTACTCATATTCATCCATATTCTATTCAATCATGAGTCTCCTATTCCCACATAAGTAATTCTCGTCGTACTCTGTTTCCAGTGCCACCAATCAATCCACATGGATGCATACTCCCTTGATACTCCAATTTCTCGCTCCTCCTCTATATTCCAAAGGTCTATTCCCCTTAACTTGATTCATTTTCAAGCCTAGTGAGTTTAGGAACTAAAACTTTTACGAGCCACAATAACCACAAGTAATCCCACTTAACTCCAACACCCCAAATTCTCACAAATTGCCATCTTTACCTCAAACTCTCATCTTATGTTTTTCCTTATTAATCAACTCTTTCTTGCCCATACTCAATCATATAACTCTTAATCTCCTTTCATTACTCAAATTCCGCTAACTCCGTTTATCTTCAAGTTTAATTCAACCTCAAGGATTTAAATGTATTTTGAACTCGATTATTCTAACAATCACCCACTTCTCATTCCCATGCCTTAATTGTGCATCAATCAGTATGAACTCATACACCCTTTTATGTTTCAAGTCATTATTTCCCAATATTAGCAATTATTTCCCGACGCCGCAAATTCAAGAAATCTCTTAAGTAATTCGCACCCAAATCGCAACTTCTTTGTCCTTAATTGCTAATTGAAACTTCAATATTACTCCTTAGACCTACGCAATCTAACTTCCTCATAATCTCCAGTTTCCCAATTCAGCCCAACACTTAATTAGATTCTCTCAAGTTCTAATTCATCCCGAACTACTTCCTATAGCATAATCATTCGAGTATTCACAACAAACATTCAATATTCACAATAAATCTAGTTGGGTTTCAAAATTACTAATAGTTTAGAGTATAAGATTACTCACCTCGAATTAGGGATTGAAGGTTGCGAATTTTGGATTAGCCTAGGTCGGTTTCCTCCTTTCTTTCCCCTTCCTCTATTGCCGGCCTCGATTTCGCTGCCTTCCTCTATGCCCGACGCTTGCTCCGACCGTGGTCTTCTTGCTCGCCGGCCACCGCTCTCTCTCTCGCCGGCCACCGCTCTCTCTCTCGCCGACCGTTACTCCTTCGCTCACCGGTCGCCGCCTTTGTCGTTCAGGCGTGCCTCCTCTTCTTTCTTTCTTCCTCTTGCTTGGGCCCTTGGCCTCTTGCGCTTTCCTCCTCTGCTCCATTTCGGGTCCGATCTTCTCCCTCCTTGTGCTTACTAGCTGCAGCGTTCTCGCCGTTCAAGCGGCCACGAGGCACTGGCCTCCTGGCTCTCGCACTCTTTCCCTCTCTCTTTCTCTGCTTCTCTCACTTGCTCCCCTCTCTCGTTTCCCCTCTTACGTTCGGTTCTTCTCTATTTCTGCTCCTTCTTTTAACCCAACCCCTTCTTCTTTTCTTTTCCATTTAATTCCTTTCCTTCTTCCTTTTCGCTGTGGCTCCTTCACAATTTGCCGAACACCTTTTCCTAACACTAATCTCCTTTCCGGACTTAACACCTGATTGCCCCTCTTAATACTCCTTATTACATTCCTCTTCCCTTTTTTCTTTTGTTAACCCTCATAATAATTAAACCCACATACGTAGTATAAGCGAGTCTCGGGTTTTTATTTACCTAACCCGAGTGAAAAATTTGGAGGAAGGAATTAATACACTTCTCTATCGATAATTTACCAAAATAAATCGACGAATATATATCAACGTATGCATATTTTAGTTATTCGACCCACTTTATTTAATTAAGACTAAATAATTATTTTAACTCATATAACTACCTAACCCAAAATTACGGGTCTTACATAATTTTAGGCTTGAGCGTGCCACTTCTTGCAAGCAATATTGTTAGGATTTGAGACAGTCCTAACATTATTAGGAGATAACTTTTGAATCTTGAGGATTATAATGTTTGTAAAGATGTTTATGTGGGACTCATTGAGTCATTTGGGGCCAATTGAATCGCTTGACCCAACAGTCGAATAGTGAACTAAATTGGATATTATGTACAACTTTATGAACTTGTGATTTTAGGTCAGATAGATATGTTGGCATTAATAAAGTTACATTTTCAAAAGTTGTTGAATTTCATATTAATTAGACCTTAGCCAAACCTATATAAAAACCATACCTTTAGATTATATTTTAACATGTCTCTCATATGTATATTACCAGTAAGGCCCAAATAGCGTACATAATTGATCTAATGAAGACGGTGACAAAACAAAAAAGCAATTTTGTATAACGTGTATCATGCTGGATTTTAACCAAATAATGCATACAAGTGGAGTTCCTATTCAAGATCAATTAAAAATCAAAGGATAATCTCTTTTAACTTTAACCAAAAAGGTTTGAGCCTGCCACTTCTTGCAAGCAATATTGTTAGGATTTGAAACACTCTTAACATTATTAGGATATAACTTTTCAATCTTGAGGATTACAATGTTTGTAAAGATTTTTATGTGGGACTCATTGAGTGATTTGAGGCCAATTGAATCGCTTTACCCAACAGTCGAATGGTGAACTAAATTGGATATTATGTACAATTTTATGAAATTGTAATATTAGGTTAGATAAATACGCTGGCATCAATAAAGTTACATTTTCAAAATTTGTTGAATTCATACTAATTAGACCTTAGCCAAACCTATATAAAAACCTTACCTTTAGATTATATTTTAACATGCCTCTCATATGTATATTACCAGTAAGGCCTAAATAGCGTACATAATTGATCTAATGAAGACGGTGAAAAAATAAAAAAGCAACTTTGTATGACGTGTATCATGCTAGATTTTAACCAAATAATGCATACAAGTGGAGTTACTATTCAAGATCAATTAACAATCAAAGGATTAACTCTTTTAATTTTGTATACAAGTTAAATACGATTAATTTTATTAATATTAAACAAACTCTCAGTATCATAATCCAACTTAAATCAACGTAAAGAAACCTAATTCACGAAATTGAAGTCAAAGCTTTGACCCAATTTAGCTCCAGTTCAACCTCACAGACCAAGAGTTAAAAGTGAGAGGAGAAGATACTAATAGCTATGTGTATGGCTCACATTAACGCAATAACTCCTCGATAGATGAGCAAAGAATGGACATCTTGGGGTAGTAATGTTGGTGAAAATACTGTAACCCTCCACATCAACGGCGGAACCCACTCGCGGGGGGTAGGGCGCAGGGATTTTTAAAATTATTTTTTATAAAATTTATCCTAAAAAATAAAATAGAAAAAAATAATTATTTAGAAAAATTATTTTTATATTTTTTAATTCTTCAAATAAAAAAATTTTTATGATCATTTTTAGTGTAAAGGAAAATTATATAATTATTGTATAAAATGTATTATTTTTCATATAATATTTTGAACATGTATTATTGTAATACCGAAATTTTAAAGAAAGCACCTGGAAAGCATAGAATTATTGAGTATTTTCCCTGCAACTAGGGGTTGAGTGGCTGATTTTATTTACGGCTAGACATATTAGGTTAGAATTCCTTTGGAGGTCGGTGGCGAATAAACTAAATCAAGGAAATTGCCTTCCTTTTTCCGTCTCTTGTTAGGTGAATAGGAATTGTCGTGGCCGATGTATTAAAATAAGTTAGGATGCGGGAGGGTAAGAGGACGGAAGGGAAGAGATATGGACTTGTCGTATATGGGCCGGTAATTACTTTGGTTGAATGATGAAGAGATGAGAAAGATAAATTGTGGGTTTAATTATTATTACATTTAGCAAGAGAAAAGGAAAAAGAGGAATATAAAGGAAATGAAGAGGTGGGCTTTGGTTTAAGTGGGAAATGAGATAGAAATCAAATTTGGGGTCCAATGGGGTTAAGGACCGACGGTTAGTCGGTGGAGAAAGAGGGAAGCAAAGAAGAAGGCTCGGGGTAGAGGAAAAGAAAGGGGAAAAGCAAGAGAGGGAGGGCGCGGGAACCGAAGCGAGGCCGGAGGCCGGCGAGCGGAGCGACGAACGCGGGCGGGTGGCGGACGAAGGCGAAGGAAAGAAGTAAAGCGAGAGGAAGGGGAAAGAGGGAACACCGGACGGGGAAGAGAGGGACAGAGGAGGCGAGCGGTGCAGCACACCGGGAGGGTGTCGACGACCACCGCAGACCCGGAAAACAACGGCCGGCGACGCGAGTGGGCGGCGAGCGAGGAAGAAAGCTAGAGACTGGGCGGAGCGAAGGGCGAAGGAGAGACCCGAAACAGAGACAGACGAGCGAGTGTTCGGGAGGCCGGAACCGGGAAAAGGAACGGCGGCAAGGGAGGAGGACCGGAGGGCGAGCCAAGGAGGGCCGGACCGAGAGGTGGTGAGGGCCGAAACGTCGAACCGGAAGCAAAAGGAAACAAGAGTCCCGGAACCGACCTGAAATCGAACGCGAGAACATTGGCGAGCAAACAATTCAATCAATTCCGAACCCTAGAATCCGAGGTGGGTAGTCTTATACTCTAAACTATTAGTAATTTCGAAACCCAATGAGTTTTGTTGTGATTATTGATGTTTATGTGATAGAATGAAGTGAGGAAGTGGTTAGGACCGAATTAGGTTATGAGAAAATCGAATTGAACTGTGAAGTCCGAATCGAAACCTAAAGGAGCTTAGTAGTTGGTTAGGGCTGAGTTGAGATGTTGAAAGTTTAGGAGTTAGGTTGTGTAGGGATAAAGAGTATTGTGAAGGTCTCAATTAGCACTTAGAAATGAAGAAATGGTGATTTGTGTCTAAACCGTAAATTGATGCTTCAGTTGAACCTTAGAGATTTCCTAAGTTCTTTGTGTTGGAAGGCAACGGCTTATATTGGGAAATAGCGAGTTAAGTATAAAAGACAAGTGTGAGTTCACACCGAGTGATGCACAATTGAGGCATGGGAGTGAGAGGTGGGTGAGTATTAGGATAATTGAGTTCAAAAGATAATTAAATACTAGGTTGAACTAAATTCGAAGATAAGCGGAACTAGCGGAAGTAGAGCGATGAAAAGAGATTAAGAGTTGTATGATTGAGTTTGGACGAGAAAGAGCGATTAATGAAATAGAAACCTAAGATGAGAGCAAATTACACTTGGAGATGAAGGAAGCTAGAGGAATTTTAGTAGTGAAGTACAAATGAGAGCTATCCGACTAAATATGAGTAAGAAGAGGTTGATTAGTAATGTGGAGGCGTAATCGGAAAACATTGAAGTAAAGATGGTAAATTATGAGAAGTTGGGATATGTGAGATTAATAGTAACTACTTGTGGTTATTGTTGCTCGAAAAAAGGAATTAATCTTACTAAATGAAAGAATTGAGAAAGGTTTAGTTGAAGAGAAGCTCGGAATGACTATTTGTGTTGAATCGTGGCTATGTGTGCAAGTGATCTGTGTTAAGCGTGTTCAAAAGTTGGTTTTGAAAGAAGTTCCTTGTTTTATGCAAAATGATACTTGAATGTGACTATGTGATATATGCTTTTCAAACGTGAAAATGTGCTTTTAAGAAGTGAGAATGATTTGAGAATGATGTTTGAAACAAGCCCGATAAGTGAATGTGTTAAAGAAACTGTTGTGAATCGACTTTGCCTGGATCGTTTAGCACAAAGAAGGATTCTAGCTAGGGGCGGCTAGCTAGGGGTCCTGTGTAGCAGGACGCCCGATTGGAATCTTCCTAGATAGGTCCCGGAGCCTTTTATTTGGGGTCGCGCCCCGAGAAACCAGAGAAATCGGAAAAGCTATGAGAAATTGCGAAGTGCTAGTTCGAGTCTCAAACACTGGGAAGTGATTCACCGAAAGAGATTCATTGAAAATGATTCATGAGAAGTGATTTAGTAGAAATGATTCAGTTTCGATTGAAAGTACTTGAAAGAAAGTGTAGCACCTTGTTCAAGGTGATTCATTTCCCAAAATGATTGAAATCCGTGATTTTGAATGATTGAAGTATTATGAGCTTTATGTTGCAAATGATTCAAGAGATTTCGTTTAAAAGTGTATGGATTGTATTATATTATTATGCTTTTGCTAATTTCATTATTATGAGTATTATGTGTAAAGAATTTCCATTTTAAGGGTTTAAGACTCCGGTGAGCCCATTGATTATTGCTCACCCCCACAAATTCCACCCTCCCGAGTGTTGCGGTATATTTCCGTAAAGCATGATCTACACCTAGCATATTCTGGACTCCGTTGACTCGGTGTTTGCTACCTGCTGAGTGATTTGTGTTACGGATATGCATTTCTAATATTTCCTAGTATTGTATTTTGTAATTCAATTCATATAGTTGTACCAATGTATAATGACCCATTTAGATTGTTTTAAGCTTTATAGCATGATTGGTTGAACTCCGGCGTGTGGCCGTTGAGTTGTATACTCCGAGCGTGTAGCTCGTCGAGTTTTATTATGCTTTTTATGCAGGATTTTAAGGCTTTAAGCCTATGGGTTAGTCCATGTTACAAACGGAACTCTGCCGAAATTTTCGAGAGAATCTCATATTCTTTTGGGAAAACCACCGGCATTACTTTTAGGTTGAGTTCGATCGACCAAACCAACACCGGAAAGAGCCTTGGGAGTTCCTTTAAGGAACTCGGCGATGTAATACTCCCGGGGGTGTTGCGGGGTGTTACAATTATAATAGTTTAATAAATTAGAATGGAGAAAGTTAGGAAATAGGTTATAGCAAATTCATAATACATACTCTCTCTTTTTATCTCCCTATCATCTTTCCTTCCTCTCTCTAACCCATTATGTGACATAATGTTGTATCCTATCAAAACTTCCAACCTTTCGTACCCCCGTCAAAAACGTAGACAAAACTTGTGCCACTTCTATAAATTACGTGCATGTATTTAAGGATGTTGTCCAAAAATTAGAAAATTGAGTTAAATTGATTTTCAACTTTTGAAATCATGAATAAAAGTTTTAATTTGGATTCCAATCTCTTAGTACCAGTCACACCTATGTGAGATATTATACTACCTAATATGTTTGGACTTTTAAATTTTTTTGGAGGAGAGAGAGGAATTTAATTTGTATTAGTTTCTCTTCTGTTTTATCCAATAAGAAGACATTTTAATTAATTAGGTATTTTTGTCTCAATAATTTACAAATACAATATTCATCCATAAATTAGTAATGTAAAATTAATTGAGATTGAGTTAAAAATTATGATTTTAAAGATTCATATTTGTAATAAAAGGACTCGAAAAGAAAAAAATTGAGAAACATAAAATAAATGTAAGGTAAACTCAAAAGTTTACTATCCTCCCTCTCTTTCAAATTAATTCCGAATTCCAATTGCAGGTACTTTTTCAAATAAAATTAGAATTAAAATTAATTAAACTTATTTCACTTTTTAATATAACCAAAATTAAAAATCGGTTAATAAATTTTAAATCGATTTCAGTGTCTCAAAAATGAAGGTCACCCTTCTTTTAAGTCTATTATCTCCCTGGCACGCCAATAACGCCAACGTTGGACTATTTTTAAAGTCTAATGAACCTACCAACGTGCAAAGCACTCGGTTTGATTATTCCATTCCCAAAAGTATTTATTTGCGGTTTGAAACTTGAATTGACTTTAAAAAGTAAGTCAAGTCTAATGATAGTAATATGTCTTATTAGGGTCATAGCCTCATAGGTCAAACACTCCAACCCTAAATTCTAACTCAATTTACTTCTTTTCATATTTGAATGTTTTTTATTTCTAATTAATGGAATTTTATCAGGTCACTTTATTATAATCATTTTCTTGTTTCTAAATCGTACTAGTTTCATGACTAAAGAAAAATTATAATAAGTTTGTGATCGCTTACGAGTTAACTTTATTGATCAACTTGCTAATCTAAATAGTGTGATTTTAAAAAATTTAAACTATTATATAAATAAGTTAACCTAAATTTAAAATAAACAAAATGAATTTAGTATTTATCAATTCACACTCTCAATAATCTTGCCCAAAACAAAAAAAATAAAATAAAATTGACCACCACCTTAAAACCACAATTATGTAACATTGCTAAAACAATTCTGAGTATTTTTTTTTAAAAAAAACTGAACTATCACCAAATTTAGTAATTTTATGATTTGAAAATTACAGGACAACAAAATTAAATATAAACAAGTAGTATTAAATATTAAAGTTGCGTTTTCCGTTAGATCGAATTTAACCTAATTGTAATCCACTCACATTCAAATCCGATTTTCCAATTGCGTGTAAAATTTTTGGGTCGTGAAAATCAATTTGTATTCACTCGAAAGTGGAATGATATTGTCATCCCTAGTCAACCAAAAAATTCCGGAGAAGTCGGTTATACTCTTTCCCTTGGCGTCAACTTCTGCAAGTTTCAACTGCGTACATAGCACGTTCTGAACCAACACAATAGTCACATGGATAATTGAAAACGATGGAATTCTATAGAAAATTAGAAATTAACTATAAAGATTGCCTTGCTTTTGCTTTTAGCTTGTTATTCTTCTTTTTTATTATTATTATCCAACTCATTTATATATATGCATGTGAACATAAGCATATTATACTCTTAGCTGCAAAATCCACCCTCCCAAAAACACTAATGTAAACCATGCCATATTCCTCTAATATGGCTGCCAATATAGTTCTGTTGATCCTCCTGTTGTCATCAGCAGTAATGCCCTTCTCAAATGGCAACAGAGGGAAAGAGTACAAGATATGCTCCTCCCCTGCCTCCTGTGGGCTTATTAAGAATATCGAGTATCCATTCTTGGTCTATGGCAGGCCTGACTTTTGTGGCACTGGCATCCATGGATTCAAGCTCCATTGTGATACTGATGGTGATTACCCTTATATTTGGGAAGGAAGTTTGGGAAGATTATGGGTAAAAAGCATCAACACATCTACCCGTACCATGCTCATTCATCGAGATAAAAATCAAATTTGTCAGGATATATACAGTTCAGAGCAAAATGTTCAGAGTGACGGAGGAAGGAATTTCTTCAAGTTTGGAGCAAGTGTTGCAAACCTTACCTTATTCCTTGGTTGCCCAAATATCACATCTCCTAACAGTTCCAAGCTTCTGTGTTTGACCCCTGATGTTAATACATCTGCATACTACTTGGCTAATGGTAGCTCAGACTGCAGCGGTAATGTTACATTACCTATGTCCATGAAAGCTTTAAATGAGTTTAACAGTAGTAATGGAAATGGCAGGACACTTGAGAGTGCACTGGAGGAACCATTTGATATGGAGTACGATCTTGTCAACTCTACGGATTGTGTGGCATGTCAAAAATCTGGTGGTGTATGCGGCTCATTCGTCTATTCTCCATCTAATTTTGCATGCTACTACCCAGGTGCGCCATGATTTTAATTTATGTCAAGTAATTTTGGACAACTAGAATCACAAATTGTCATTGTTGAAAGACAGAATTTCTGAGTTCTGACCCTGAAAGCGGCTTTTCCACTCGTTTGTTCTGAATTTTGACTTAAACCAAAGCTTAAACACCTGTGTAGTTCTTTTTAATTCCAACCATTACTTGCAAGAAACACCTGTTTTTGTCATGCAATAAATTTTGCTAAAATTTGCATCTTGACATTAATTAGCTCTCCTGGCTATCTCTTGCGTAATATGCAAAGATCACATTCTGATCCCACATAGTTTACGAACACCATGGGATCTTTCTCTGTGATACAAACACTGACTGTGTTTGTGTTACATTTGCAGGCAATGGACGATCTTTGGGTCTGATTCTGGGTTTAGGTAACTGACTAATTAGTAAACACTGTATCTGATTAATACTTCCCAGCCAGGAAATACAGCAAACTACTGTAACTTATTCATTACCCTCGCCAACTATCAGGTATGACAGTAGGTGTCACGCTTATAATAGCACTTGTAGCTTTCTGCTACCACAAGAAGCACAAATCCCATCGGTCAAACTGTATCTCAAGATCCCATTCCATCGACACTACTACCTCAGATATTGAAAGAGGCAACTCATACTTTGGCGTGCCACTCTTCTCCTACAAAGACCTCCAAGAAGCCACCTACAATTTCGAAGAATCTAGAGAGCTTGGTAGTGGTGGATTCGGAAGAGTCTATTATGGTGAGCTTATTACTATTATTTCATTGTGAGCAACCCTCCCCCCCAACACCTCCCCAAACAAAAAAAGAAAATGAACTAATGATCAAAAGTTTCAATCTTAAGGCAAGTTAAAAGATGGACGAGAAGTGGCAGTGAAGCAGCTGTATGAGAAGAGCTACAGAAGGATAGAACAATTCATGAATGAAGTTCAAATCCTCACTCGTCTGAGACATCAGAATCTTGTTTCTCTGTATGGCTGCACTTCCCCTGACTGCAGAGAGCTCCTCCTGGTTTACGAATACATTTGTAATGGGACAGTGGGAGATCATCTTTATAGTGAGAAGTCGAATTCCGGATACCTCTCCTGGGCTACCCGAATGAGGATTGCCATAGAAACAGCCAACGCCCTCACCTATCTTCATGCTTCTGACATCATTCACCGTGATGTCAAGACTAACAACATCCTCCTTGATGGGAATTTCAGAGTCAAGGTTGCAGATTTTGGGCTCTCTAGACTCTTCCCTACTGATGTGACCCACGTCTCAACTGCCCCTCAGGGTACTCCTGGCTATCTCGATCCGGAATATCACCAGTGTTACCAACTGACAGCTAAGAGTGATGTTTATAGCTTTGGAGTAGTCCTCATTGAGCTCATATCCTCCTTGCCTGCAGTTGATTTGAACAGACATAAACAGGAGATCAATTTATCAAACTTCGCAACGAACAGAATCCAACGGTGTGCATTTGACGAGCTGGTTGACCCGAAGCTTGGGTTTGGGTCGGATTTCAGGGTTAGGAGGATGACAATTTCTGTGGCAGAGCTTGCATTCCGGTGCTTGCAGCATGACAAGGAGTTCAGACCGGCCATGGACGAGGTTTTGGAAGTCTTGAAGAAAATTGAGAGTGCCGATTATAGTGAAAGATTGGGGCCTCAGGATAAGAAGGGAACAGATCATAGTAAGAGAATGTCACCTTTATCTATAGAGGATGAGGAGAATGATGGTGCTAGGTTGTTGATAAGTAGTATGCATCATCATGATCATCATGAAGAGATGCATCCACAATCGCCGAATTCTGTGATAGATACGTGGGGTAGTAGGTCTACTACTGCATCAAACACCTGCAGGCAACATAGCAATGTTTTCTACAGCTTGAGCAACTGATTTTTCATAACAGCATGCTTTGTTCTAAGTGAAGTGCCAAGCTAATTGAGGCGAAAATTAGTTGGTACTTGTTCAGACCTCAAAAAGGACTCGAAAATTAGACATCCTTACAAAACATTTATGGATATGCCACTAAAGATCATCGTCATAGCAGTTATGAGAACTGTGGCTAATGCTGGGGTTGTACACGAACATGTAATCTTTTCCGGGTTTTAAGCATATGAATTAGAATTATTGAAAGTTGGGCAGGTTCTTGGAATTTTTTCGTTGAGACACAGAGGCTGATATACATGGTTCTCATACCTAAATATGTGTTAACAACTTATATAAAAACTTTATCAATTGGCTAATTAATTAGCATCAAGCTCTACATCTAATTTGACTTGACTTTCTAAGTTTGCTACGGAACATTAGCATCTCATAGCCACGCTGGATATTTCTGGCGAAGCCTCCTAGTTCTTTTTTCCGAGTAATGCCTTTCTCCGGTGGCTTACTCTTGCAACAAAGGCGAATGGACCCGGCATGTTAAAATAAAACAAAATAAAAATCATTAACCACTTTCTAGAACCAAGCATCAGAATAATCTGTAGGATTTTTATATAAAAAATTTAGGCCTTAGAATATCTAGATAATTATAGAATTACCCTAGGAAATATCCTACATATTATTGTACTCTCTCTAGAATTATCTTAACAAATATCCTAGATAATTAATTAGGTGCATAATTATGATTTTGATACTTGACCAAATCTATACAATACATTAAGAAGGTGGAACTACTATAAATATGAGAATGACCTACTTATGTAAGTATACACAACAAGTGAAAGTATCCATCATAATCATGAGTGAGGGGTCCTAAAGAAAGAAAGTGAAGTGTCCCACATACTCTTGAATGTTTATATCTCTTATAAGTTTGCTCTCCCAAGTTAATAATAAAGAGTTGTTTCTAGCATACCACTTGATATTCTAATTTCTCAACAATAAGGTATTAGAGTAAGGTTTTGGTGGTCTTGTCTTGAACTACCATTGTTGTCTAAACGGTCGGGGACCGGACTATAGAGGAGACTTTATCGGCACGATCGGGGACTGTGAAATTTGTTGGTATAGGACCGCATTTTACTAGTTAAGTGTTGGGTGCTTACAAAATTCTTATGGCGGATCTTTCAGCATTAGCTAGCTTACTCGAGAAGCTCAATGAGAGCAACTCTAGTACTCGGTGCACACGTATCAAGTACTACTTGAAAAGGCAAGATTTATGAGGTATCGTTGGCGGTGATGAGAAAACTGCCCCAATGGACCGTAATCAGAACAAGAAGTGGGAGATCAAGGCAGGGAAGGTTATGTACATTTTGTTTGTTACCATAGAGGATGAGTTCTTGCATCGAATCAAGGACTGCAAGACACCACAGGAAGCATGGGATACCTTAGCTACACTCTTCACAAAGAAGAATGAAGCTAAGCTACAACAATTGGAAAATGAGCTCATGTCCATCAAACAAGGAGACATGACGGTAAGCCAATACTTCACAAAACTTATATCTATATATGGTAAAATAAAGAAGGTTAATCCCAAAAGTGCAATCATCAAGTCTAGAATGCGTCGGATAATAATCTAAGGCTTCAACTCCAAATATAGTGGCCTTATCACGGCAACTCATGATAGGTCACTCAACCCAATTTGACAAAATTAAAAAGTATCTTGGTCAATCAAGAAAACCTAGACAAACAAATATCTAAGGTCACATTAAAGGAGGAAAAAAAGCTCTCTTTACAAAAAGGAGAACACCTCAAGGCCAAGATAAAACCAGGAGAAGATATATCGGAGATAAAGATTATTCGAGAAGGAGGAAATCAAAGTGGCGACAAACACAATGTGGACGAGGTCCATCTCGAGGGGATCAAACCAATCTCTAAGTAATCGGGAAGAAATCAAATATCATCGATAAGAGGACCGATGCTACAATTGCAACAAGAAAGGGCACTATGCTCGAGATTGCAGATTTATTCAAGAGAAAGGTAACATAGTTACTTTAAAAAACAATGAAAGTGAAGAAGAATGCGACTTACAGGTATCCGTTACTATGGAAAAGAACAATGTTACACTCAATGTAGAAATAGCTATATCATGTGTCGAGGAGCCGAAAGAGGAAATCGCTCTTGTCATGATGAGTGATAAATCTATCAATTATCAATATGACTGGATAATGGATTCAGGTTGCTCAAACCACATGACAAGAGACATGAACAAGATACATGGTACGACCGAATATAAAGAATATCGAGTCATGGTAACAACTAACGACTCCAAAATGCCAATAACCCATGTTGGCAACGCACCGATTCCTCCTCGGTTTAGTCCGCATCAAATGCAACCACAAAATGTCTATCATGTGCCTGGTATGAAGAAGAATCTTCTGTTTGTATCGTATTTGACATCTTCGGGGAACTACGTGGTCTTTGATCGCAACGAGATCAAGGTTTATATCATAGTCCCAAGCATACATCGACACCATTTACGGAAGGACGACGCCTCGAATAAGTCTATGTAATGTCAGCCTAAGATGAATACATTGACAAAACAAGGAAAAATGAGAACGATAGATTTATAGCACACAAGACTCGGTCAAGTGAGTTATAACAAGCTAAAGGTAATGATGCGAAGTCAATGATGAAGGGCCTTCCGCAACTTGAGATTCGAGAGAACATAGTATGTGCGGGGTGTCAATACGGAAAGGTGCATCAACTTCCTTACGAGGATTCCTCATACAGAGCTAAGGCGCCACTTGAACTCATCCACTCTAATTTCTTTGGAAAAGTAAAGCAACCATCAATCACCGGATATAGGTACACGATTACCTTCATCAATGATTTCTCGAGATATATTTAGATAGACTTTATGAAAGAAAAATCGGAGGCGTTGGATGAATTTAAGGAGTTTAAAAATAAGGACAAAAGTGAAGTAGGATACAAAGTAAAGTGTCTACCACTACTACAGGAACCACTTTTAACGAAGGATCTTGAACGACGGTTAAAAGGACGAATCGTCATGAAAAATGGACCGGTGACACTTTTGTAAATAACTCGCCATTGTATAACACATATAACAATGGTTCTTTCAGATGAACCATCGTCATTTGTATTGCTAAAAACATTTGACGACGATTCTATGAAAAACGTTATCCTCATCATATAACAATGGTTCTCGTCATATAACAATGGTTCTTTCGAGATACAAAGTAAAATGTCTTTTAGATACAATCTAAAAATCCGAGAACATACCTGCTATTTCCATGCCCACTTCATCTGTTATCTACTCTCGGTCTTATCGCTCTCCACAGTTCACTCTCGTCTCTCCTCTTTCTTGTAGTTGTCTTCTCTTACAAAGTATTTGTGTCGGTTGCTTGTGTGTATTTTGCCGTGAATCCTCACGCTCACTCTTGTCGTTGTTTTCCTCGTTCTTATGGTATGAATCCTTATCCTTTCTTATTTTTTGTTTTAAGTTATTTACAAAATTTATATAGTTAAATATTGAATTTATTTGAGGTAATTATGTGAATGTTGAGAATGTGGGTAATGTTTGAGAATGTTAAAATGTTGAATCTTTGTTGAAATGTTGAATATTGAGAATGTGAGTAACATTTGTTTAGTTTATTAAGTTGGAAGTTTGTGAAATATTTGAGATTTTGAGAAATGGGTTTAGGAATTTAAGATTTAATTATAGGTAAATAGAATGATAGTAAAGGATGGTAAATCGAAAAAGTGCATCGAAATTTGTTTAGGGTTTCGGAGAAATAGAAAGATAATTTGGATATAGGGACATCCCCAAAAACTTGTTATAAGGATTTAATTATGCATTATGTGAAACTTCAAAAAAAATCATGTCCGGTTTATGATAAATGTATAATACATTGAAATTGGAAGCAAAAAGGAAAGCATATAATATATATACGTACTTTTTGTATTTTAAAAAAGAGAAATTTAATCACTACAAAAAATAACAAGTTACAACAATGGTCCATGTTAGGAATATATACTTGAGTAACATCATCTTTTTTGTTTTTCATATAATTCAATTAATGGCATGCTTCATTAAATTATCGTATGTATTTCATAAGCTTAGAGAACCCGTTCAAAAATATGTACATAACAAGTTATCATAGGTTGTGGTACATGTATAAATGTGCGTATAGCGCTTATGATGTTAGCTTGGTATGTATAGGTTTTTAAATTGTCCATGTTGAACAGTTTGAGTATAATATGATAATAGGTTGTGTGACTATTATAATCTTATCATAAATTTGACAAGATATCACGGTGCTCATTTCCCTCTCGTTCTTCGAGTGCAATTATGATGACGATGGGTTTGATGTGTGTATCTTTATTTATGTTACCATACAATTAAGTAAGTACATACACATTAGCCACTTCGTTTTCATATGTTGTAAGTGAAGGACCGAGGGGAAATGCTGCTGAAATTTTGTCAAATGTATGATAAGATTTTGCTACACGGTCTAGGGTCATATTATTCTTAAATGGGTTTAGGACCATCTATCCCTATAGAAGGATCTTAGGCTCATGTCATATTATTTGTGCGTAAGTACGTATTTCTCGAACTATATGTGGTGAATTACTTCTCGTGTTTATGGGTAAGGTATGGATCAAGTGTGGATTTTATAGTGATAGGAGGAGTGTAGAATATCGTGATGGTGTTAACAACTTTCTAGAGATTGTCGAAGAATATGCCACCAAATTCGGAGAACGACCCATATTCTATCTCGTGTTTAAGGTGTTTCAACTCCTCAAGATTGTCACCTAAGATTGTAAAAGGTCACCTATATCGGCATGGGTTTGACACAACTTATAAGGTCTAGGTATGGTATGAGGAAGAGGAGTCCGTGAATATACCCGTATAAGAGGAAGATAAAGGGTATGATGAAAATGAAGCCAACGAGTAGCATGGAATTAGAAGATCGACCTAAAGATCTAGTTCGTGGAGTAGAGCATGATTTAGTCGATCAACCACACGTATTAGAGCAATTGTTAGCCAATTCGAGAAGCCTCTTTACCCGGGTGTGATAAATATACCCGTTTATCGGTTGTGTTGAGGTTGATGAACTTGAAAACGGCTAATGGCTGGAGTGACAAAA
Source organism: Talinum fruticosum (assembly GCA_021018815.1). Taxonomy (NCBI): domain Eukaryota; kingdom Viridiplantae; phylum Streptophyta; class Magnoliopsida; order Caryophyllales; family Talinaceae; genus Talinum; species Talinum fruticosum. The sequence goes on from JAITYX010000020.1 coordinate 2,397,418, forward strand.
GTTTCGCGAACTTCCTTGGTGTAGTCAAAGATATACTCCCGGAAGGCAATGTCTTTCCCAACCGTACATATGAGGTGAAGAGAATGTTGTGTCCTATGAGCATAGGATATACGAAGATACATGTCCGCCCTAACGACTACATATTGTGCCGAAAAGAACATGCATATAGACATGAATGTCCTAAGTGTGGTGTACCTCGATACAAAATGAAAAACATCGATGGAGAGAGTGTTGAGGGACCTCCCGCAAAGGTTTTGTGGTACTTGTCAATAATACCGAGGTTTAAGCGCTTGTTTTCAAGTGCAACCGATGCCAAGAACTTGACGCAGACATGCCGACGGGAGAGTTTGTGATGACAAGCTATGTCACTCTACTAATGCTCCTCATTGGAAGAAGATCGATTTACTATTCCCAAAATTTGGTAGGGAAGCACATAACCTATGTCCGGGTCTTTGTACAAATGGAATAAACCCCACGGTGACCTCGGTAGCAAGCACAACAAGTTGGCTCGTTCTTTTGGTTATCTACAACCTATTGTCGTCGTTGTGTATTAAGTAGAAGTACATTATGTTGTCAATGCTTATTTCTAGGCCTAAACAGTTGGGAAATGATATAGATGTGTACTTGATGCCTTTTGTTGAAGATTTCAAGCTTTTGTGGGATGAAGCTATTTCGGTTTACGATGTATACCATCAAGAGCAATTTACATTGCGAGCTATGATCTTCACCACGAGTCAATGACTTTCTAGTGTACGAAAACTTGTCCGGATACACTCGTCAAAGGCCACAAGGCATGCCGCATTTGTGCAGAGGATACTTGCTCCTATAAACTTAAGCACGGAAAAAGACGGCCTATCTTGGACACCGAAAGTTTCTTCCCTTTTCCCATCAATATCATAAGAAAAAGAAGGCTTTCAATGGTAAAACCGAGATGGATTCTGCTCCAACTCCATTAACAGGACATCAAATACATGAGCAAGTGAAGGATCTTGATATGGAGTTTAGACAAGCCATGCCGACGTCAATCCAAAAATAGTGTATGGAAAAAGAGATCAATATTTTTTGATCTTCTATATTGGAAAGAGTTGTAGGTGAGACATAGTCTTGATGTAATGCATATAGAGAACAACATCCGTGAAAATCTCATTGGCACTCTTCCGAACATACCGGGAAGACCAAGGATAGAGAGAAAGCACGACTCAATATGTGTGAAATGGGAATACGGGAGGAATTAGCACCATAACCAAATGGCAAGAGAACATATTTCCCTCCGACGTCTTACACATTGAGTAGAAGGGAAAAACAACGTTTGTGTAAGACCTTGAAGAAACTCAAAGTGCCACGAGGATATTCTTCTAACATCAATAGACTCGTTTTAATGTCCGATTATAGACTAATTGGTCTTAAAACTCACGATTGCCATGCTTTGATGTAACAAATACTATCGGTTACTATACGAACTGTGATGCTGAAACATGTCGGACGAAGCGATCACAAGACTTTGCTTCTTCTTTAATGCCATAGACAACAAAGCCATTGATTTGGAGAAATTGGATGTTCTTCGATGCGGCGCGATTGTTACATTGTGCTAACTTGAGATGTACTTTCCACCTTTTTTTATATCATGGTGCACCTAGTTGTCCATTTGGTGAGAGAAGTGCAATTTTGTGGCCCGATTTTTTTACCAGTGGATGTACCCTTTTATGAAAATTCTCAAAGGGTATGTTAGAAATCGGTACCGATCGGAAGCGTTGATTGTTGAGGCATACACATCCGAGGAATATGTCGAGTTTTGCTATGAATACTACCCCTAAATAAAAGAAGTTGGTATTCTAAAATATTGATTTATGGGAAGATCGGTGGGCGGGGAAGCTGGGGCCAACGGTTCTAACAATCAATCGGTATATGAAGGATTAAGCACATCTTTATATTCTATAAAACAGTGATGAAGTGCGGTTGTTCATTGAGGGGCACAAATCCCTTATAAGGAGACAGTACCAAGGAAAAAATAAGACATGGGTACTGACCCATCATAATCGCACATTTGTCAACTAGTTTAGAGATAGAGTGATCATTAGCGAATTGGAAGAATCACGAGAACATATCTCGCAGGCATTAGTAAACTTGGCTAAAGGGTCGCAGTTGGAAGTCATATCTTACCATGGGTATGACATCAATGGATACTCTTTCTATAAAAAGAGTCAGGACAATAAGTGCACCTCGCAAAATAGTGGGGTCATATTGGAGGCTCATGCACTTCATGTTTCAAGCTCCAAAGATAAAAATCCCGTTGTAGTTAAAATGTCATATTACGAAGTCATTAAGAAGATATGGGAGCTAGACTCTGTTGACTTCCATGAGCTTGTTTTCCGGTGCAAATGGGCTAACAAAACAACGGTTTCCAAGTTGATGAGATGGGATTCACGATGGTCGATCTCACAAGAGAAGGGCCTAAAGGGGATTAATTCATTATGACATCCCAAGCAAGACAAGTGTTCTATTTTGAGGACCCGTCCAATGATAAGTTGTCTATTATTCTTCAAGGGAAGAGGCATGTTGCTAGTGGGGATGGTGAAGATATGTGTGAGTTTGTTGAGAAGACTCCATCCTTCTCCTTGGGAATGTCTCGTAGAATGAGGATACCAATTTTGAAGATTTGTATTTAAGGGTTGACCATCAAGAGGGCATATATATTGAAGATAAGTCCAAAGGATGGGAAAAAAGGTATAAACCATATAATTATATCAACTCAGTAAGAACATTAATTTTATTCCGGATGATATCCAATATTATTGCTTGTTTTAGAAAATGTAGATTGCTTTTCATTATTTTTGGCTTGTAGTATTCATGTAACAAATCATTATTCGATGAGGATTAAAATAAGGACTAAGTTATCCAATGGAAGGGTAGAAGATCATCATTTGATGAGGGTCATCATTCAGGTAACGTTTCTTGTGGATAATTGTTGCTTAACACTTTTCTTAGTTTAACTTACTAATCTTTGCTAATCTCAGCTCCTACTTAATGTTTTCCTTAGTTTTCACATTGGCCACCTCTACCCCTGCACGAACTCCAAACAAGCAAAATAAGGACCAAACTCTCCAATGGAGGGCTAAAAGATCATCATTCGACGAGGGTAAAAAGACTAAGCTCTTGAATATTACCTTCGTCCCCGATTTTCTCATTACATTTTCCGACGGTTGAGACAGTTTGCCTTGGAGGAGTAATGATTTCACTCTTGACGAGGTTTGTGGGCGAGATCATTGAGTGTTTATGTTGTCCACCTCTCTATGTATTCTTTTTTCAATACTTATGTTAAAAGGTCCAAATCTTTCTCTTGAAACTTTGTGGTTTAAATGATTTCAAAATTTATGTCAAATGATTAATCTTCATTTACCTAAAGTGATGCTTTTTAGTAAATTGAGTTATGTGCTTATCTTTATGACTATATTGCTTGCTTGGAGTTCGTGCAGAGGTAGCGTGGATAGCAAATATGATGTATATATGTTGTCCAGGCTACTTCAGTAACAACTCCAAACAAGTAATATCGTCATAAAGACAATCACATAACTAAATCTACTACAAAACCATCACTTTGGGTAAATAGAGATTTTTCTTAAGGCAAAAATATTGAAATCGGTTTATACCACAAAGTTTCAAGAGGAGAGATGAACTTTTTCACAATAAATAATGAAAGAAGAGTACTCTTTGTATTATGTTTCACATCATTATAATATCTTCTTTGCTGGAACTTATTGTGAAATATAGAATTCTATTGCGAACTTGTTCAAGATGGAACTTTTTTGTGGTTGTAGTAAGTCGAAAATTTTTGTATATATTGAAAAATTGAGGATGTTGGTTGTTGCTTGTGTAAGTTGTGATGTATTTTAGAGTGTATTTTATACAAGGGGAATGAAATAAAAACTATAAAAAAATACGGACTTATAATGACGGTTCTTACATTAGAATCGTCGTCATATGCCCTGTCTAAATATTTTGGGCATTTTTTTCAGGATGTATAACGACAGTTCTAATGAAAGAACTGTCGTCATAGAGTGACCTATCACTACGGTTTTTCATCTAAACTATCGTCATAGGTTATCTTTTACTACAGCTTGTTGAACTGTAGTAAAAGATGTTACATACAACAACGGCCACATACACGATGTCGGTTAGCCCTAGTTAAAGGTCATTTTTAATCATAGTTAAAAATAGTTCCCGTAGTAGTGTACATACAAACAATAGGGAGAATATACATCGGATGAGTTCTTGGAGTACCTACAAACACATAAAATACGGCATCGGTTTACTTGTCCTAGTACACCGCAGCGAGAATGGTGTGGCGGAGCAAAAGAATCAACATCTTGCGAGACCTGCAGCAGCATGCTACATACCAAGAATATACCGCCACGTTTTTGGGCCAAGTGTATGAAGACAACGGTCTATGTCATTAGCAAATTACCGCAAGCAAGGCTTAGGTTTATATCTCCATATGAGAAGTTATGGAATGTTAAGCCTACGGTAAGCCATTTCAGGATGTTTGAGTGTGTATGCTATATCTTCATACCTGGCCACCTACAAAGCAAGTTCGATAAAAAGGCAATTTGTTGTATCTTCGAGGGCTATGATAATGAAAAAAAGGATGGAGGTGTTTTGACCCGACAACGGGACGTTGCTATACATCGAGAAATGTGGTGTTCGATAAAGTATCTTTGTGGTGGTCATCACAGGCAATAGCACTTCCCAACTCTAAAGAGATTGAGGAAAAGTTGGAGCAAAAGCTTGAAGAAAACGAGAAAGACTCAAGCAATAAGACAACACCACAACAAGAAGTTTTATTGAAGAATAACAAGGTAAAGGGGAGACATCAAGAAGGCGAGAAAATTCCATGACAGACAGGTATGCATCATGCTTCTCTAGAAGAAGAGAGGTCAAGCCAACTCGAAGAGACAATGATAGAAGAAGCTCCATAGTCACAACTAAGGAGGTCTAAGAGGAAACATAAACAAAATTCTAAATATGCAAACGCAACATTAGTAGAAAGGACCGAGCATTAAGGAACCTAGCACCTATGATTTCAAGGATGACAATAAAGAAAAGTGGGTATTAAAGGGAGTGTTAAAATAAAATAGAATAAAAACCATTACCCACTTTCTAGAACCAAACATCAAAATAATATTTAGGATTTCTTGTATGAAAAATCTATGTCTTAAAATTATCTAGATAATTATAGAATTATCCTAGGAAATATCTTAGATATTATTGTACTCTATAGAATTATCTTATAGCAAATATCCTAAATATTTAATTAGGTGCATAGTTAAGATTTTAACACTTGGCCAAATCTCCACCGTACATTAAGGAGATGGAACTATTATAAATATGAGAAAACCTACTTATGTAAGCATACACAACAAGTGTTTATATAAACTTTTGTAAGTTTGCTCTTCCAAGTTAATAATAAAGAGTTGTTTCTAACGTATCACTTGATCTCCTGATTTCTCAACACGACAGTCGACTCTAGGATGCCACCACCACTTTTTGCTCGAGAAACAGGTCGAGATGGGTTGGTGTAACCGGGGATATGACCATTGCTAACCAATATTTAGTATAATTTCCTGAAAAAATCGACATCATAGTTGATACGATATTTTTAACTTTACTCCGTAATTCAACTGCACCCTATAGATTTTCCTCCGATCCATAAATAAAACAATCAAAATTTAAATTTTGCTCTATAATTATGGCTAGTTCTTGCTTCATCCATGACCTTGCACTCGCTAGTTAACAAATATTTGGATAATATAGTTATAACTTTTTTAAGTGCAAATATCATTGTACTTTAATATGATAAGTATCGTTGTTCCTGAATATAGTTAATCATGTTTTTGGTCCATATAATCAATATTTATGGGTTAGTTATCAACATTCATTTTTGTATGTATAAGCAGGTGACATCTCTTTTTTTTTTTTTTTTTAAGAAGAAAATAGCCTAATTTTAAGCATTTGTATTTCATTTAATCTCTATTGGGACCTAGGAAAGTAGGTTGGAAAGAAAATTCAAAGGAAAAAAAGTTGAGAGAAACTTATTTTTTCCCTTGTTTGGATTAGAGAAAAACACAAGGAAAAAAATTGATTTTCCAACTAACATTTTTTCCATTGTTTGGATGTAGGAAAATTGATTGGAAAAATATAAAAAAAAACCTAACCTAATGAGTTTCTAACTTCATTAAACTATTGTATGTAAGCTCTCATATCGGTGATGTAAATTAACCATGACTATTCCAATCACTTGCAACGTATAATAATCAATAAGAAATTACCATCACGTTGAAAAAATCAAAAATTAAATTTGATAAGGAGCTCATAACTGTTTATAACATTGTCATCAAAAATCAAATTTGACAAGGAGCTCATAAACGTTTTTAACATTGTCATCAAAAACCAAATATTAGAATTAAATCTCCAATGATCTCAAAAGTAACACCACACTATCCAGCCTCTCTTCAAACATTTTAAAAATCAAGTAAAAAATTTACAATTCATAAAAGATAAGATGCTAACAAATTAAATAACATCATTACCAAACTTCACTTTTAACCACAACGCACGATGAGCACTTGGGCTGGTAAGTAAAGCTCTATCTCGAATTGGGATATATAGAAAGAGTTTTATACACCTTTATTTGTGATATATCACTCATACCATCAACCTATTAACCCAAGAAAGCATTAGAAACAAAATTATATATAGAATCATGAAAGTGAAAACACAATGTGGTGATATTCCCTGATAGCTTTGATCATTGCTTCGACATTAGCAACCAAAGCTGCAACAACATTCTCTTTTCCCTCATCATTAGAAGGAATTGGGACAACACCATTGACGCCTAATTTCGGATCTTCTTGAACCCGAGAGCAATTTGTCTGCATATCAGTAGCAACTCTATTCATTAATAGAGGATTGACATGATTTATGTTTTTTTCAATGACACAATGAGAATCTAATCTATTGTTTATGAAAGATAGAATAAGAATGGAAGACATAATAGTTTCGAATATCGGACCCGTCGATGAAGCATGAACGCTTAAACCTAGCAAGTCTGTTTAGTGCTAGGCACTTCTTACTTACTAATTACTACACAAAGATACAAAAATTTTGGGGAATACATGAAGAACAACCGCCACCCTCCTCCCCCAAAAAAGATGGCAACAGAGTTTAAAAAGGCTAAAAAGGATTAAAGACATGCACAGGAAAAACTTAAGACCTTCCTCGGAAAAACGCTCCGACACACAATAACACAACAATATCAATTTGGAAGATGAAAAAGATAGATAATGGAGATAGGTAAGTGTCCCATTATCCAAGGTCATTGTAGTGAGCCAAGGTGCTAGAGCCAATTATCAATAATGACACTTTCATTGCAACTAGAATCCAATTTTAATTGCAACTTTCATCACCAATATCGGATGAAAGGTTTCATCACTTGGTCTTTGATTCGACATATTATAATAGAAAGATGTAAATACGTCGGTTAAACATAGAGTAATAGGCTACCAGATTAAGATAGAACATGTAGTTTCAAAACTCAATTCGAAGAAATCAAATCTCCGAGCCTAAGATAGCTCATCATCACCATTAGATGGAAGATCTACACTAGATTGTAACTCGCAAGAATTAGTAAAAATCAAGAGGTTATATTCTTACTTGAGCACGCAGGAGCTTAGTGTCATCTTGTGTTATTGGAGTGTCAAATGTTGAACTCAAATGCCTTCCAACATTATCACGAGCATATGGAAAAAGAACATCGGTGACAAATGATATAGGAGTAGATGTCCCTTCAATGTCTAAAACAATACAACACTCGCAAACATAAAAATAACATAAGAAGACCGACATATTATGTTTACCAGGTTTACAAATATAGACCAGGAAATCCCTCTGTTTGGCCACACACCAAAGAAAAATGTAGAGCGAAAGCTTAACCTTGGTTTCACTTGCTACCGAAAGCAAATGGGGATGCAGTTCAAGATTTTTCCATATTGTCCATCACTAGAACAATAAGAGAGATAGGTCCACAAGAATATGGGGCCCTAAAAAGTTTCTATCCTAAACTAGGGTATATAAACTAAAACCTAAACTCTCTTGGAATGAACATATAGAGATACTTACAAAATGACAAAGCCAAACAATTAACGACTGGAGGCCCCATGGGTTAATAATAATACCTTTCATAACTCCAACTTCCCAAAACTCAAAACATCAACATGATAAAAAGTTTTTTAACCCGTATAGGCCTACGAGTGACTTGGCTCCTCTTAAATGGAAAATAAGAGACCAACAAGTTTGCAAAGTGACTTGTAAAGGGCTATGATCCAACAGAGAGGAAACTTTCCTCCTATTGCTGCAAAAATTCATCTCTCTCTCTCTCTCTCTCTCTCAGACAAACTCAGGAAAAATTCAATTAAAACCAACCCGGATGGATAAATCTATTCGAGTCACAAACACATAACATCAAGTGCCCAAAAATTCACATAATTTGTCAAAATGAACCTAAAAACACTTGAATCCATATTGAATCCTAAAACCCTAGTTTGTAAGATATGAGAAGGGGATGGGTTACCGAGAGGAGACAGAGAAAGATAGAGATAGATTTATTAGAGGAGAGAAACCACTGCTCGAAGGATAGAGATCGATGGAAAAGAAGAACACTCGGCAGAGAATAGCGCGAGGAGAGCGAGGAGAGGAGAGGACAACCCAATGAGAGAAGAGCCCCACGCAAAGAGTAGGAGGCAAGCGCGGCTCGGGGAGGTCCTCCTTAACGCCGCAAAGAAGGACGTCGGCAAAGAAGAACGCCGGTGGAGCTAGATGAGGAGAAGCCGAGAGGAGCGCTGGTGGAGGTGAGTTGAGCAAAGAGTTAGGTGAGGAGAAATCGAGAGGAGAAGCTCGGAGGGCTCCCGATTTCATTTTCCAGCCATTTTCCTTATGTTTTTGTGGAGAAAATCTTTTACACTAACTTTCCCTACCTTTTCCCATATTTTCCTTTTAAGTTTTTTTCCCTCTCTTTTTCTTTAATCCAAACAAAGGAAAAAAAGTAATTTTTTAAAATTTTTTCTTTCTAAGTTATTTTCCTAGGTCCAAACAGAGCCTTAATGAACATAGAAAACTTCGTCATAAACATATCTAAACGCCACCAAATATCAAAGTTGATTAGGACAATTACATGTTTATAATATTTTCCTTTAAAACGGACAAAAAGACATCATTCTTTTTGAATTATTATCACTATACGAAATAAGCTACCATTCATTTCATGTATTTTCATATCTAATCGATGTGGATGGGACACAAATTTCTTATGAAGAAAAAGGATAAACTTATGTAACTATCAATTTTTTTAGGAATTACACCTTATTGGACAACTTTGGAGCACATTGCCTTCAAACTTTGATCCTTAACATTATAATTTTGTGTTACCGTTCGATGAGAAGCAATAGATTTGAATACCTTAAAAGTTGTTGAATTTTAACTAGAGTGAGATTTTAACCTAAAATTAATTTACAACGAGTAGATGAACTCGTCAAATATACTATGTACGCTTAATGTTACTAAATTTTGTTAAAGTGGCACAAATTCCATCCTCAATTATATTGATAAATTAAAATAACAGCTTTAATACCATGTTGCATTTCATATTAAATTTGAAATTTAATTATAAATGCATATAAGTCAAGTAAAGTTTAACAAAAAATTAATCAACTTTCAATATGTAGAATAACTCCTTAAGCTTTTAGTTTTATCGAAATTGGACAAATTTGGACTTTTAGTGTCATACTTTTTTTTAAAAAAATCAACATACAAAAGCTAATTTATGAAATCAAAGTCATACTTGACCCACTTGACTGCTTCTATTCCAGGCTTACTAATCGGTAATTAAATGAGAGGAGAAAAAAATAGTTGTGTAAAGCTCAAATTAACAAATTTCTGACATTACTAAACTAAAAATCGACTTAACTGAAAAGTTAATAGAGTAAAAATGCTACCGCCGTCCACAAATTATGAATCCGTAATTTCTTATATGCATCTAGAGAACCATGTATTGTCAGAGTATTATGCATATAAATTTTAATGTGAATTCACTACATATTATAAAATATGCCTGCCTAATGTCTGAGAATATGTTCTCTGACAAGCATGATACAAGACAGAGACTCCACGCGCATTTGAAATTCGTTATCTCCGTCAAATAGGTAGACAAAAAACGTGCCACCTCTGTAATTTGTGTCCATATATCCATAGTCTTCCTGGCAGATGAACAATGCCGATATTAGACAAAATCTGAAATTACAATAATGCCCAAGGGTTTTTGTTTTCGGCTTGAAAGACTTGAAAAAGTAAGTCAAGTGGAATCACGGTAATATGTCGTATTAGGGTCATAGGTCAGAGACTTCAAACTAATTAGTTACTAACTCTAATTATTGGCTCTCCAATTTGAATCAACCTTTTAATCAAAATCAAATTGTTTCAACTTTTTTATGTACGAGATTGAAATATACTAGCATGTTATAAAGATACTTAAAATTTAAAATATTATAAATAATATGGTCCAAAGTTCAAAATATATTAATTCAATTTTTTCTTTTTTTAATTTTATTATCTTTAGTTTTATTATTATTATATGGATAAGGTCCATATAAACATTATTTTTATTATCTTTATTTTTGGATTTTTTTGTTTCATAATAAAAATAATGGGAAATGTGAAGTATTGGCTCGTGGAGGGGGTTAGCTTAGATTAGTCCAAGTCTGGAGCTCAAATTTTCAAGCTCAGTAAGATTGCAAACTCAGCAAAGCAAACTCAGCAAACCCTCCGATTCTCTAGGTTTAGCTCTGCTTAGCTTGTTCCAACCTAAATATAAATATATATGTATTAGAATAATTCAAAGATTTTTGAAAATTAAAAGATGAAATATCACGAATTTAGTCATTACGTTTTGAAAAATTATGCAAACAAAATTGTTCCGAATAAACCTCGCTCTAAAACCACTTGTTAGGTGACATTAAAGCAAACATGTTCAAGTGATTTAGGATGACTAAAACATTATCAAGAATTTAATGGAAATTAACAAACAGTTTAGAGACAAAGATTTAATATGAAAAATACAACTTGGGGGAGAAAACCACGGTTGATATGAGCATAAACAAACCCACTATTATGAGAGAGTAAAAGAATAATCTCAAACCCTAAGACCTTCTCAAATTCAAGATATCCTAATCTCATATCACTCTCCTCACAATAGCACTTTTCAATTGAATGTTCTAACTCTCCTCAATTTATGTCAACTCTTGTATCAATTACAATGATGGACAAAACACGCTTTAATTAGGAAATGAAACACTCATAAACCTACCCCGACTATCACTCCAATTACAATTAGGTTAAACTTATTCTACTCGACTTGGAAATAACTTTCCTTAAGTCAAATTTATGAACCCTAGTGTCGCACCATCAACACGGCCGGTGTTGCCTGCTTCCACACCAAGCTAGACCAGCTACCACCAACTTGGATAGTGTCCACTCGACATGGGTTGCCTGTGATGGCTGCTGGTTGAGTCGAGACGATGTCGTGACACTAACAACTTGATGTCGACTGAAAGGAAAGGTAATCTTGAGCTTGTACTTGATTTTGGGGCCATCATGTGACAAAAACAAAACAATAAAAATTGTCGAATAGATATTGAGTATATCTAATCTTTCTAATCGAACCACTTTCAACTTTTTTAAGACTCAAATCAATTTGCATTTATTTTTTAGATCATGTATCATGGTATATACACCATCCCTGGTCAACCAAAATCCAGTTTATCATTGTTTTTTTTTTTTTGTATCATCAAGGATATAATCCTTTTCGATGGCTGTCATATAAGGTAAAAGCCCTCACAATGAGCGTTCATTTGGATATTTAAATTTGTGTGCTTCTTCTTAACGTGTAAAGTTACTACCCCCTCATTACACCTTATTCGTTCGGTATCGTCTTTATTTAGTAACTAAGTTTTCCCTTGACTTTTCTTTCAATCATGTTTGTATTATATTGTGAAAACACATGCTCTGAACCAACACAATGGTCGCACTCAGACTCAGAGAATTGGAATAGAAACATTGCAACACGCTCTCGTAGCTTATTATTATTATTATTATTATTATTATTATTATTATTATTATTATTATTAAGATTAAGGTTTTCAACACATGTGTGTAATGCATGGGTGTAATTTTCAACACCAAACAGAAGGGAGTAAAATGAAAAATCTTAAATTGTTTGAAAATATATATGAAATATTATTGAATGAAAACGACGTACAGAAAATGTGCTAATTAATACTTGTAAGTGTCTCATTACATTAATTTTGCAATTATAACAATGAATATTAGAAGTAAAAAGCTTTGAAACTAAAAGTCGAAACTAGGTTAGGAAAAGTCCAAACCTTTAATGACTTTATATGTGACATGCTATAGCTCCGGGTAGGGCTGGGCAACGGACCGGGCCAAGCTGGATTAGGGCCGGCCATTACTATAAAGGTCGGGCCGGGTCATAGAAAAAATAGATGGGTCGGGCTGGGTCATGGGCTAGCCGATCTCGACTCGCCCATGGGCCGGAGCTAACCATGAATTAACATTAATGCTTGGTTTTTTTCCCATTAATATTAAGGAGACTTATTATATTATTATCATCTTGAGCTGGAGTCAACTCATGATTATCGTCATTTCTTTGAGAGAAATTTTTTTATCAAATTTAGGCTTACTACTCTTAATTATTAGCTCATTGCTAACCACTACTTACAGTTTCTCTGCATAAATATTTATAACTACTTGCCGCTTCTTATTCTTTTTAACCATTTATTATTTCTTGTAACAATTTTTAATGCTTAATACATTAAATCTTTACAGACTCCTTGCACGTCTTACCACTAATTTTAATGGTCGAAACAAGAAGGAGAGGGGACGAAACAAAATTTCAAATTGTGCTAAATCAACGGTTAACGACTATAAATGTACGATGTTATAAACTACGAAATGAATATACTCTTAAAAAACATATGAGTGTAAAAAAGTTAAATAAGTAAATTCAAATAATATATTAAATAGAATATGTGATGGTCGAAACAATTGAGATATAGATTATGATTGATTATTGAAACACGAGCTTTCATCAATTTTGACGATAAAAAGACTTGGCTAAATGAACAATAATCACAGCCACGCCATGCTTAAAGGGAAAAAATTGATTAACTATTATTTTTAATCATTAAATTAAGGACCAGACATCCCATAAAATATAAAATAGTGAATAACTATTTACTTAATTTAATTAATTAATTGGCGTGCAAAAGTCTACAAGAGATCTCAAACTCAAGTAGATCTTTGAAGGAGTAAATTTTTTAAATACTAATTTTGCTAATCAAAGAAATCTCCAGCCGTCCAAAAATGGTTGGTTGCCAATATTCTGAATTTCTCACATCAAAAATATTTTTTGTTAATTCTAAATAATGAATTATTATTTTATATTTTTATAACACGATCAAGTGAGAGGGCTCGAGTCTAGAAAACTCATCATAAGTGGTTTTGTATTATTGACCTTTTACTTTGACCCATTAATGGCCGCGGTCAACCGCTTTAATGGCCCATTTTCACATGACCCTTTTCAGCCCGACGCTTTTATTACTAAACTTGAGCTTTGACCTTTTTTGGCCCGACTCTGCTGGCCCAATGGGTACCCTACCTATTGGCCATCCCTAGCTCTGGGTTATATTGTTTATATATATGAAGATGCATGTGCAGGTAAACATAAGCATATTGCACCAATCTCGCCAAGCCCAATTTAACATATCGTATTCCTCAAAAATGGCACCCAATATGCCTGTATTCCTCCTATTAATCTCAGCATTAGTGCCCTTCTCAAATGGAAGCAGAAGTCAAGAGTACGAAATATGCTCTTCTCCCAGCTCATGTGGCCTCATCAAGGATATCCAATATCCTTTCTCGGGAGATAATATTCGGCCTGAGTTTTGCGGTGATCCAAACTTCGTGCTCAGTTGTTACAAAAACGGAGATAATAATTACCCTTGTATATGGGGTCTTGGAAGGGTACGTCGCATCAATACATCTACTCGTACCATACTCATTGATCGAGAAAAAACTAGCACTTGCAATGCGCTAGAAAGAGGCCTAACGAAAAATGAATTCATCACCTACAAATTCCGACCAAGTGTTGGCAACCTTACATTATTCTACGGTTGCTGAAATAGCATCATCAGTAGATTTCAGGCGGTGCCCTTTCCATGTTCGAGCCTTGGTATCAACGTATCTGCGTACTACTTTGGTAAAGGAGTCGAAGTTGGCAGGGAATGCCAAAGTAATGTTACTCTTCCCGTTCCTAAGAGAGCACTGAACGAGTTCATTCATAAGCAAAATGGAAGGACACTTGAGAGTGTCTTGGAGGCAGAGTTTGAGGTGCCGTACAGTAGTGCCAACCTCAAACCCTGTTTGGCATGTCAAAATTCTGGTGGTGTATGTGGCTCGTCACTCAATTCCGTATCCAGTGACTTTATATGTTACCACCAAGGTGCGTTTTGTAATTCATATCAAGTAATTCACATCGTGACATTATAAGCAAATATATTACGCTTCTCCCTAGCAATGATACAAACATTGACCGCACATTTTGCTGTATGTGCAGACAATGGACGATATCTTGGTCTCATACTGGGTTTAGGTAATTATCTAATCTGTAATCACTGCCTCTAACTAATTCCTTCTATCTAGCCAGGCAACAGAAACTGTCTGATTCATGAACCTAATCAACTATCAGGAATCACAGGAGGTGTCGGACTTATAGTAGCACTTGTAGCCTACTGCTATCACAAGAAGCTTAAATCTTGTAGCTCAAGCTTCATCTCGAGGAGCCTTTCCCTCGACACTACCACCACAGATCTCGAACGAGGCAGCTTATACTTTGGTGTCCCACTCTTCTCCTACCAAGAACTTGAACAAGCCACCCAAAATTTTGATGATTCTGGAGAGCTTGGTGCTGGTGGATTTGGAAGAGTTTATTATGGTAAGCTTATAATTATTACATTTGCAGCCCCCCAAAAAAAAAAAAAAGAAGATAAAACTGATAATCAAATTGTTCAATATTAAGGCAAGCTTAAAGATGAAACAGAAGTGGCAGTGAAGCAGCTGTATGAGAAGACCAACAGAAGGGTAGAGCAATTCATGAATGAAGTTCAAATCCTCACTCGTTTGAGACACCAGAACCTAGTTGCTCTGTATGGCTGCACCTCCCCTCACTGTAAGGAACTCGTCCTGGTCTATGAATACATTTGTAATGGGACAGTGGCAGATCATCTCTATGGTAAAAGAAGAATTCTAGCTACCTCTCTTGGCCTACTCGGATGAGGATTGCCGTAGAATCAGCCACTGCCCTGTCATACCTCCATGCTTCTGACATCATTCACCGTGATATCAAAACTAACAATATACTTCTTGAAAGTAGCTTCAGTGTTAAGGTGTCTGATTTTGGGCTATCTAGACTCTTCCCCAATGATGTTAGTCATGTCTCAACCCTCAGGGTACTCCAGGCTATCTAGACCCGGAATACCACCAGTGTTACCGGCTAACAGTTAAGAGCGATGTTTATAGCTTTGGAGTAGTCCTCATTGAGCTCATTTCCTCCCTACCTGCAATTGATATGAACAGGCAGAAGCATGAGATCAACTTGTCAACTTATGCGATGAACAAGATACAACAGTGTGCATTCGAAGAGCCTATTGATCCGGGACTTGGGTTTGGGTCAGATTTGAGAGTTAGGAGGATAACCATGTTGGTGGCAGAGCTCGCTTTCCAGTGTCTGCAGCATGACAGGGAGATGAGGTTTTGGAATTGTTGAAGAAAATTGAGAGCGCTGACTACAGTGAAGAATTAGAGGGTGAAGATAAGGAGGTAATTACCAGTGACACTAAGAGAGTGCCACCCTCACCTACTGAAGAGGAGGAGGAGGAGGAGGAGGATGGTGCTCGATTGTTGAAGAGCTATATGCATCATTGTGATCATCATACATACATGCATCCAAAGTTCCCAAATTCTATCATGGATAGATGGGGAAGTCGGTCTGCTACTGCATCCAATACTATCATGAGCACCTGATTTGATAACAGCATGTTTGGTGCTAAAAAAGCTAAGTGCCAAGCCAGGGTGAAAACTAATGGCTAGTTACCTTATTTCCTAAAGATTTCCAAAGTTGCACACACTAAAGAAATTTGTGGATCAAATAATTCATTACTGAGGTACTGAAGAAGTGAAGATAATCACCGTAATTGCAATTAAATTAATTAAACACTTGATTGGGAATTCCTTGTGGTTATTGTTAGGATCATGTTTTGCTCTCGCTCTTTCCGTCATCACCGATAGTACACCACTACTCTCTTCCTTCAGTTCTTTTTTCTTTCCTATTTGATTTTCTAATTTCTGTATCTACTTTAGCCTTGAGGGTGTCTCTTGATGACTTTGATCTTATCTGATATTAGTATAGATCGATTAGCAGTGATTATAACTTGATAAAAGTAGTAGTGATATAATAATTACCGGTTGCAAAATTTTACACAATGAGCCATTTTGAGTTCATGTTGATTCCAAATGAGATATTCAATCTAATTTAATTTTTCAATCAACTAGTAAACAAGTTAGCTACTGGAATAGAAAATATTCTAATATACTCCCGGGAGGACATATTGTCATGTACCCCCAAAAGTAATTTTGTAATAACACTTAATTTTTTTATTTATAATTTTGTTATCACTCTTCCTTTCCCACTCACTCTCTCTCCTCACGCTCTTCCCTTTCCAAATTCCAGCCACACACCCTCTCTCTCTCTCTCCTCACTTGTTCGGGAAATGGTGGACATGAGAAAACGTCGCCCCGCCAACCACCACCTCTCCAATTCCGACACCGACGGGGATGCCTCCGCCTCTGCCTCCATTGAAAGCACCACCTCAAAATCCCTTCCACTCCGGAAATGTCTCAAACCCGATATTGTAATCCTCCAATTCCTCAAGAGCTCGCCGATTCAGTCCTAAGCATACCCTTTCGAAGAAACCCATGACTCTCACTAACCTCTCTCCTCTCTTTTCCACATGTCGCGAGGTCGCCGACCTTTCTCTATCCTCTGTCCAGTCCTCCATCGAAACCCTAGTTCTCTCTCTCACCAAGTCCATCATCGCTAGGAATGGCTTTTCCTTCACGAGCTAGTATACAAACGGTCATGAATTGGAATACAAATGGTTAAGAATTGGTGTACAAATGGTTATGAATTGGTGTACAATTTGTAAGAATTCATGTACAATTGTTAAGAATTTCGTGTACAAAAGGTTTAAGCATTTGTGTACAAATGGTTATGAATTGATGTATGATGTGTAAGAATTCGTGTACAACTATTAAGAATTTCGTTTACAAAAGGTTTAAGAATGTGTATACAAATGATTATGAATTGGTGTACAAATGATCATGAATTAGTTTACAAATGGTTATACATTAATTAGTATACAATTGTACACTAATTAATATACAATTGTACACTAATTAATTTTGGGAATAAATGACGGTTTGTACTCCCGGAGGACCATATACTAATTGTTGGAATAGAGTTTCTGTTTTCAAGTTAATCTTAGGTTGGCTCTCGTTTTCTTTTGCTTGCTCAAAGTCAAAGATGTCATTCATTTTTTTGTTTTATTTCCTTTTTTCTAATAATTTATGTCTTTCAACTTTCAAGTCTGTGTGTCTTTAGATTTGGATGGATATTGAATTGTAATAGAATCACACAAAAATACTTTGTACTTTACTCTTTAGGCCTAAAAACTTAATTTTTTACTTTGGACTTCTGGATGACTAGATCTTCTAATATTTCTTCAAGCAAGCAAGGCCTTGACAGGGAAATGGGACTCGACGGGGATGTTATCCCCGGCAGAGGGGGCGGGATATTCCCCGTGTCCGACCCGCCCCGTTGCCAATTTAGCTAAAATATGATTCAACATAATGTCTTCAAAATATTCTCCAAAATTAATTGCCTTATCAGTATCCAAAAACTCATAAGATTTAAGGAAGATTAATAATGTGCAAAGTTGTTCAACAAACGTGGAATATGAATTCCAACATGAATGCTCGGATTAAAATGCCACTCGAATTATCTCGGAATGTCAAAAATACCACTAATTAATTTGATGATCAACAATTGCCATTGAACTAGTTATTACGGATAAAAAATGTCACTTTCACTTATTTTATCTGGTCCAACATCACCGATCTATTGACACGTGTACGAACAAAATTTCATCAATGACATTTTTAACCGTTAATAACTAGTACAGATGGCAATTGTTGATCATCAAATTAATTAGTGGCATTTTTAACATTTCGAAATAATTAAATGACATTTTAAGCCAAGCACTCATTCCAACATATATAATATAATGTTAGGTTCGGACAGTATTCGAATATTGAGATATGCAAGAGAGGGGACAAGAGCGATATGAATTCTTTTTCCTTATTATTGGATGTATTATTAGCTATTTTTTTCTGGAAAAATTTAAGTTTTTCATGTTAAGAAATGGACCTTTTTCCCCCTCTCTGATCTCAAATTAGAAACAATAATCTGAGACTAGTTTTTGAGACTAAAATCCTAAACGATTTCAATCGGAAATAGAATAAGTCAATTTCTATTATAAATCTACAGAATTGGAATCAATTTAAAATTGACACATTATCTAATTTGAAACTGCATACATAGTGTTTCTCTTCGCTAAAAATCATAAAATTGCATACTATGAAATTTAACTTGAATAATACTAATCCAAAAATCAAAGCGAAGACGTCCAATATAATTATTATAGAATAAACCTATTCGGAGCCTTTAATCATCAATTTAAATTTTAATTGAGATAGTTCTTAAATAAGGTATCAAAGTCTTTTTGAGCAAAAGATCTTAAATTCAAATCTCAATAGCCTTTCGCAAACCTATTTATGGATTTCCAACCATCGGTTTAAGTTTTCACTTGAGATGGTTCTTAAACAATAATCCTATCTCTCAAAACAGAAGTTGCTGAGAGGTTAAGGCAACAATATGTAAGGCTCAAAAATATTGCTATCAGTATGCTAAGCTATAAAAATTAACAAAAATGAAAGGCCAATTACAGTTAGAGGTGGAAACGGGTCCGTTCATGTCGAATCATTTTATAATCTAGTCAATCTTATATCAATCATAAAAATAGCTTAGATTTATTCAAATATTAAAAATAACATGTTTTTACACAAAAAGATCAGTTCACATTGACTTTGGGTCAGAATAGATTCGGGTCATGTTATCTTGTCAAATA
Source organism: Talinum fruticosum (assembly GCA_021018815.1). Lineage (NCBI taxonomy): Eukaryota > Viridiplantae > Streptophyta > Magnoliopsida > Caryophyllales > Talinaceae > Talinum > Talinum fruticosum. Next base: position 2,416,842 of record JAITYX010000020.1, read on the forward strand.
GCAAATCAAACTTTTTGGACTTTAATTTTAATGCAAGTGGAAATAGTACTACTGCCAAAGCATACAAAAAGCATAGTAATCAAAAGAGGCTAAGGTCCAGTCCAGTCGACGCCCATTTCAGTTTTACTCAACCCGTCAAGTACTGAAGACAAACATTGTCCCATCTCCATGGTTTCCCATAAACGATGGGACTTTTCCCCTCGAAAGTTTTTGTTTAGGAATTGAAAGACATGAAAAGGTTAAGTCAATAACTAAGCCTCTGTAGTGCTCCCAGCTAAATCCAACCATGAAGTTGTTCCGGATTCTTTCAACTGCATACATAGCACGTTCTGAACCAATATAATTCTTTCCATATTTGCATCATATCATATAAGCAAATCATACACTAGACTACTAGAATATGAGCCTTACTTAATCACCCAACTGTCTCCTGTGAATTAGCGACAAATTTCCAGCCCCCAAATTAAACATCCTTGCACCCTGGCCCCAGATGGCTCCAAAGCTGCCTTCTTTGAACTTTGCTGTCACTTTGTTTCTCTTTGTGTTATCAATACTGCCCTTTTATAATGGAAAAATGGATAAAGTGTACAACTTATGCTCTTCTCGCCGCTCATGTGGGCACATCATGTTGGGTTATTCCCTCCTACGTGGAGGAAGAGGACCAAGTTCAAGCCTAACTTTATTTACCTATATTTTTTATGTGGATAATTTATTTCTAAGTGGGTTGATTTGTAAAAAGGCTCATTTTGTCTCATTCGCTTAGCTTATCAAGAAAGCTAACTTTTAGGGATCTAGAACCCTCTTATTTTGGCTGGGAGAGCAGTTGAAGTGGGGAGGAAAAATCTGGACAGACTCCAAAACAGAGGGAGAGAGAGAGCAGAGTGCAGAGGAAGAAGAAAAGGTGCAGCCAGTTTGCTATTCATCTTCGATCGATAATGAAACGAATTCCGATCGTCACTAAATTTTATTATGTTGTTCCTGACACTCTCCTCTTCAAATCCAACGGTCAGATTTTCATTTTGAGCCCTCAAACACCGGTAACGCCTCCCAAACCAGAAAACTTACAAAATTATTTTTTGCCATTTTAAGTGATGAATTGTGGAGACTTGTTGTTCCAAGGTTAATCCTAGATGATTGTAGTGCCTTTAGTTTGATCTAGAGAAGAATATTGCTTGTACCCACTTTAATTCTTGGTGATTAGTGGAAGTTTGGTACTGTTGTTAACGGTCCCGTGGTTTTTCCCCTCATTGGGGTTTTCCACGTAAATTTGGTGTCTCCTTTATTCGCTGTTGTCTTGGTGTTCAATAATTTGATTGTGGTTGCTGATGTCTCGGTTTTTTTTATTTAAATTGGTTGGTTGCCTATTTGACTACACAAGAAGGGAAATGTCTAGTTAACTTCCGTTTGCATTTGAGAGTTAGATACTCTTGTTGTGTACTTCCCCAACAAAGTGGTACTAGAGCTTGGTTGTTTGTTGTGTGCCTCTCGTATTGTGAAAAATGGATGATAAATTTGGGATACCGGGCATGGTCAATTTAAATGCTACTAACTACTCAACTTGGAAGACCCGTATGGAAGACATCCTTTTATGTGAACGACTTGTATGAACCAATTTTAAGCAAAGATATCCCAACGGGTGTAGTTGATAAAGAATGGAAAATTTTGAATCGAAAGGCCGTTGGTACTATTAGGCAATTTGTTGACTTGAGTGTGCTTAAACATATTGCTAATAAGAAAAATGCATTTAAAATTTGGAACACACTCAAAGATATGTATGAGCAGAAAAATGTCATAGGTAAAGCCTATTTGATGAGAAAAATCGCGAAGTTAGAATATAAGGATCGTGGGAGCATGGCAGTTCATTTGAATGATTTTCAAGGGTTGATTAACCATTTATCTACAATGAGTATGTCTCTTGACGATGAGTTGCGGGCTTTGTTACTACTTAGCTCTCTACCGGAAAGTTGGGACACTCTTGTTGTATCACTTAGCAATTCCGCATCGGAGGGAAAGTTAAGTATGGATATAGTCAAGGTCGCCTTGTTGAATGAAGAGACAAGAAGAAAAGAATTAGATAGCTCTAAATCAACAAGATGCTAATGCTAATGTGGTGCGAGGATACTAATAGAGGAAGAACCAAGAATAGAGATTCATCGCAAAGCAAAGACAAGTCCAGGGGAGATCAAAATCAAAATCAAGAAATAAGATCATATGCCATTATTGCAACAAGCTGGGTCATATTCAAAAATTTTGCAGAAAAATGAAAAGAGACAAATTCCAAGAGAGGAAAGAAAAGAATGAAACTTCCGGGCAATCGTCAAATGAAAAAGGCACCACCACACTTGCAGCTAGTAGCGAAGATGTATTTTTATTGGTGATCAAGGTTGTCTGAACCTTGTTTGTGATGACTGCACTTGGGTGATTGATTCGGGTGCTTCATATCACCTCATTTCACACCAAGAGTATTTTTCTTCCTACACTAGTGGTGACTTTGGTCACGTAATGATGGGAAATGATGGGTCATCCAAGATTATTGGTATGGGTACTGTGCATCTTGAAACTTCCATCGGTTGCCACTTAGTGCTTAGAGATGTCGGACATGTTCCTAATATTAGATTAAATTTGATATCAACTGGTGTGCTCGATGATAAAGGGTACTTTAGTTACCATGGTGATAGAACGTGGAAGCTCTCCAAGGGTAATTTGATTGTGGCCCGAGCTAAGAAGATGAGAACTCTATATGTGATGCAAGCTAGAGTGTGTAGAGAAGAAGAAAACATAGTTGATGATATTTCTAGTGAATTGTGGCATAAGAGGCTTGCTCACATAAGTGAAAAAGGCATGCAAATTCTTACAAAGAAAAACCATATCCCCGATGTTACATGTATGAACCCGAAAACTCGTGTTGATTGTTTAGCTGGAAAACAACATAGAGTTGCATTTCACACACGCCTACCTTCTAGAAAGAAGAATGCACTTGATTTAGTTCATACTGATGTATGCTCCATGGATGTTAAATCACTTGGTGGTGCACAATATTTTGTTACCTTTATTGATGATTATTCTCGAAAAGTGTGGACTTTTGTGTTAAAAAGTAAAGACCAGGTACTCCAAACTTTCCAGCAATTTCAAGCTAGAGTTGAACGAGAAATCGACGAAAGCTCAAGTGTGTAAGATCCGATAATGGTGGTGAGTATCGGGGCCATTTGAGGCATATTACAAGGCTCAAGGTATCAAGCTTGAGAAAACGTCTTCATGGGCAATGTTGCTATTGCCTCTATCCAAAGGAAAGGGAAGGTTTCTCTTAAACTCACTTTTCAAAAAAATCATTACCCTTACTAATGTTCTTTATGTGCCCGACATGCATAGAACTTGTAATATGCTTCTAGAAGTCTTGAAGGAAATCGAGTGATTCTAACTAAAAATGGGGAATTTGTGGGAAAAGGGTTTTGTAACCATTCCGGTCTTATGATTGTTGATGCTATTTGTGAGAAAGTGAATGAAAATGTTGGATCCTCTTCGCTTATATTGTGGAGTCTTTGGATTTGTGGCATGCAAGATTAGAACATGTTAATGTAGTTTCTATTAAAAGACTCAAACAATTATACTTGATTCCTAATCCGAACAATAATGAATTTACTTGAATGCGGAATATTTGTTGTGGCAAAATTTCATAAAAAACCTCACGGATCAATTGAGAGACGAACTTAACTTCTTGAATTGATTCACAGTCACTTAGACTCTATTTGATTCTAAGAAAATTAGAAGGAAAGAAAAAAATGTGGAAAATGAATTTCTTTCCCTCGTTTGAATTGAAGAAAAAAGGAGAGAAAAAAATTTGATGGAAAAACTCATGGAAAATTTTGTCAATTTGATCAATGATATTTCCTTCCAAAATTGAGAGGAAAATGGAAGAAAAATTTCACAAAAAGAGAGAAATGGAGAAAAGAGAGATAATTCTATTAAGTAATGTCACTAAGAATGTTCTCTCTCCTCTCATTTAGTCAATGCTATTGGATATTTTCTCTCTTCTCTTCATGACAATGTGGTGGATGGGTAAAAGGTTAGAAAATGATTATAATCTTTTTTCCTCTATTTTTCCTTGAACCAAACACAAGGAAAAAATTAATTTTCCCTTAACTTGTTTTCCTCATCACTTTTTTTCATTTAAATTTTATTTCCAACCTATTTTCTTAGAATCAAATAGAGCCTTAGAAGATTTTAAAAATCACATGAGTAGAGGAGGCAAGAGATATTATATCACATTTGTAGATGACTACTCTCGATTTACCATGGTTTATCTTCTTAATACTAAAGATGAGGCTGAAGAAAAGTTTTTAAAATATAAATCTAAAGTTGAAAATCAACTTGACAAAAAAGTTAAAAGATTAAGAAGTGATAGAGGAGGAAAATTTGATCTCACATCTTTAAAAAGATTCTCGTGAAGCAAATGGAATAATTCATGAAAGAACAGACCCCTTATGAACCACAACAAAATGGTATAGTTGAACAGAAAATTGAAATTTGAAAAATATGATGAATGTTATTTTGATTAGTTGTGGTTTACCGAATAATATATGGCGGGAAGCTATTCCATCATCTTGTCATGAACTTAATTGTGTACCTTATAAAAAAACTAGATAAATATGAACTTTGGAAAGGTTACCCACCTAACTTAAAATTTATAAAAGTGTGGGGGTGTCTTGCTAAGGTAGGACTATCGAATTTTAAAAGAAATAAAATCATATAAAAAACTATTGATGCATTATTTATTGGATATGCCTCTTAAAGTATTGCATACAGATTTACTATCAAAGGTGTTAATGGGTATTATATGAATGGTATAATATCATGAAAGCTAGAGATGCTGAGTTCTTTGAACATGTATTCCCATTAAAATGTGTATCTCATGATCTGTCCGCATCATCTACATGTATTGCATCTTCTACTCCTCAATGTGTTCAACCCGATAATGAATGTAGGAGTAAAAGACCTAGAAATAACTTTCTTTTGGTTCTAATTTTATTACTACCTTCTTGACTAAGCATGAAATATTATGTGATGAACTTGTATATGTGTATGTCATTGAAGAAGATCCTAACACTTATGATGAAGGAATGAAATTTGTTGATGCAATATTTTGGAAAAAAACTATCAAAAATGAACTTGAGCCTATACTTAGTAACAGTAACATGGATTCTAATCGACCTTCCTAGAGGTTGTAAACCTCTTGGGTGTAAATAGGTATTTAAGAAGAAACTCAAGGCCAATGGATCAATTGACAAATATAAAGCTAGAATGGTAGTTAAGGGCTATAATCATAGAAAGGAGATTGATTATTTTGATACTTATTCTCCCATAACTAAGATTGTTACTATTAGAGCTTTAATAGCAATTACTTCAATTCATGATTTGTCGAGTGCATCAAATGGATGTTAAAGTCACTTTTCTAAATGGAGATTTAGATGAAGAAATATACATGAAACAACCTGAAGGTTTTGTTGTGCATGGTTAAGAAAACAAAGTTTGTAAACAAGTTAAGTCATTATATGGTTTAAAACAGGCTCCCAAACGATGGTATGAGAAATTTGATAGCACTATTATTGCCTTTGATTTTATTGCTAATAAAATTGATACATGTGTATATTCTAAGCATGATTCTAATGAATGTGCAATAATTTTCCTATATGTGGATGACATGCTTATCTTTGGCACAAACATGAATGTCATAAATGAAATTAAAACTTTTCTATGTTTCAAATTTGAAATCAAAGATTTAGGTGAGGATGATGTGATCTTAGGAGTTAAAATTAAAAGAACTATAGCGGGAATAAGTTTAAACCAATCTCATTACATTGAGAAAGTACTTAGAAAATTTAATTCATTTGATGTGGAACCTGTAAGAACATCTTATAATGCTAGTATGCACTTAAAGAAGTGTAAAGGTGATCTTGTGTGGAATATGCTGAAGTTGTCGGCAGTGTTATGTTTCTCATGAATTACACTAGGCCTGACATTGCATATATTGTTAGTAGACTTAGCGAGATACACTTATAACCCAAATAATGAACATTGGAATGCTTTTCAAAGATTGCTTAAATACTTGAAAGGTATTATTAATTAGTGTTTGCTTTTTGGTAAAACTTATGCTGCCACTAGAAGGATATAGTGATGCTAATTGGGTGTCCGATAATGATGAGATTAACGCAACCAGTGGCTATGTATTTACCCTAACTGGTTGTGATATATCGTGGAAATCCTCTAAGCAATCTTGTACTGCTATGTCTACTATGGAATGTGAGTTTATTGCACTTGAAATGGCAGGTCGTGAGGTCGATCGGTTGAGAAACCTCGTTAGTAGATATTCCTATGTGGGGAAAACTAGCTCCTTATGTTGCCTTGCATTGTGACAACTAAGCAACTCTTGTAGTGGCTAGAAATAAAGCCTTCAATGGAAACAGAAGGCATATTCGCCTTAGACATAAAGTTGTCAAGGATCTCTTAGAGAATGGAGTGATATCACCGGACTATGTAAAGTCCGATAAAAATCTTAGGGATCGGTTTACAAAAGGCTTTTGTAAGAAAATGATCATAGACATATCGAAGGGGATGGGATTGAGACCCATTGATTGAGTCATGATGGTGAATCCCCACTTAGCCGAAAGGCAAGTTCCTGGGGGTACTAATGAAGCTATTAATGATTTTGTAGCACCCTTTTGTATCCCTCCCCATGGTGTGTATGGGTGCTGGGTACAATGATTGTTTAGGATGACCTTTAGCTCTTAATGGATTCATATCCATTAAATTGGAGGTGTGAGGTAGCACACTTGATGAATTCACCTACATAAGATGTGGAAGTATGACTACTTCTTGTGGAGACTTGTGGGTCCATCTCCTAACGCGTCCATGGGAACCAGAGCTAGGCGTATGGCCGTATAAGGCGCCAATTGTGAAGCGTAAAACAACTCTTGAGATTACTTGTGTAACCAAGTAGCGGATTTATAACTTTGTACTAAGTTCCGGACTTAGTTCACTTGATAGGGTATTTACCTCAATCTTGGTATCACTAAGTGTTAATTCAAATCACAAGATATTAACGCTTATGCATTAATCTCTTTCTCTGCCCAAATAAAATGTTTTCAAAATTAACTTTGAATCTTGTAGGGGTTGTTGGGAAATTTTCAAAGTTGAACTCTTTGGAAACTTTGATGTATAGAAAGATTTTTCCCACATAGAAACTTTTAAATGGTTTTTTCTACTTTATATACTTGGATCTCTCCAAGTGTGTTTGAAAAAGAAACCAAGGGTGGGCTTTGTATACAACACGTGCATGCCGCCGCTAGCGTCCGTCCGAGCAGGCCGGGCTGGGCTCGGGCAAGGGTGTGGGTTGAGTCTTAATCTTTTTATCGAAATCTTGTTTTAAAGTCTTGGAAATTGTTCCTAACAACTATTTCCGACTTAACTGGATGATTTGTTATTTACAAAACTTTAGTTATTTACGAAGCTGAATTGCATTGTTCTAAAACCGACTATTGTGTTTATCAAAACCGTGATTTTCCAAAGCAAGGCTTTTGCTCTTATTCTACTATTATAAAAGGTCTCCTTCTCTCTAGTTTTGAATACATAGAAAATTCTCTCCTCTCTCCTCTCTTCTTCCTTCTCTTCTCTATAAACTAGTTTATTTTTGGGCATGGTCATTTGGCTTCATCTCGCGTAATTGAGAGTTTATGATATATCCCGAACCGTGTGATCCTTAGGAATAGTCGTTGTCGAGAAGTTTGCATCCTTACTCGGGAAAAATCACTTTCGGGATAGTGGTTTCTCCATGCTACGGTGAATCTATTTTAGTCTCATTTTTCCTCCCTCAATTCAAGTAAGATCTCTCCATATTTGTTGTGATATTGCTTATTATTTCCAACACCGAATTTTGTCCCCTCCCCGAATTCAAGCTCGATTGTTATTTTTAGGAAATTTACCCACTCTAAACCTCATTTTCGAGTGTGAAATTTATAGCAACGTTGCGGAAGTGAAATAAGATAATACACAATATCAAGAATTTAGATGAAAATAGGTAACAAAAGATGAGACAGAGATTTTAACGTAGAAAACCCAAATTGGGAAAAACCACGATCGGCACAAGACAACAAATCTGCCACTAATGAGAAAGTACGAGAACGATCTCAAACCCGAGACGTTCTCAAAACCCGAAATATCCAAATCTCATAACGCTCTCCTCACAATAGCACGCATTAATTAGATTACTTCTAATTAGCTCTTCCCAAATAAAACCCCTCTAATTAGAACTCACTCTTTTGATGAGATTTACCATCTAGTTAGGCTTACAATGAGATGCATTTCATAGCTAGGCTTACCAAGAGATGCCCCCAAAGGGCCCTCACCCGAGTGATCCCCTCACACGACTTTTGTTTACTTTTTCCTTATATTTTCACCACCACGACACTTAAGGTGTACACAAGCCCCCTTCTAAATAGAACAACAAACCAACCCCGGATCCGTGTTGACTCTCATTGCATTTACATAGCAATAAATTGTGCAATCAAAGAAGAAAAATGAACAAAAATGAACAATCGCAAATGAAGTAACAATGCAAGCAAATGACTTGGCATGGACCTACCAAATCTCGACATGGGCATGCCATAGTGGCGCGGGCGTGCCACGAGGCACGGTCTTCTCTGTCAACATTTTCTTTGCTTTGCTTATTTCCTCTAATCGTGGCACTACTCTTTGCTTTGCTTATTTCTTCTAGCCATGGCATGAATATATTAATGCAAAGCAAAGTCAAAGTAGAATTTTGATGTCTTGGACTTGTACTTGATTTTGGGCCATCACCCAACAATTATGATGGTCATTATATTATATGGACAATACGTGGTTTGGGAGGAAACAGGATACCCAACATCTATACGTCTATCCAGATTATAGTTATTGATCCCAATCCAAACGAAACTTGTCATCATGTGCTAGAAAGGCTAGACCAAATCTATCATCGTAAAAATGTTCTGACCTCTTTCAAGCTGGGAATAAGTGTTGAAAAACTTACTTCATTCGGTTGTCCAAATACTCTCACTAGATTAATGGATGTGTCCTTTCCATGTTCGAGCATTTGCTGGCAGTGTATCTATGTACTATGACAAACCAGCAAAAGTTGTCGATGAATGCGAGTAATGTTATAGTTCCGGTGTCGAAGAGAGCATTGATCTGTGTTCATCCATCATAAAAATAGTGGGACATTTAAGAGTGTCCTGAAGATTTCGACAAATTCAGCACATTTTTGGCATTTCAAAATTCTAATGGCATATGTGCCTCCTTAACAAAAGAGTTGTATGCTAAAACTCGGGTAATTCCATGCAAACAATGTCAATATAGAGTTCTAGATTAGCTGAAATAAAAAAATGTCTCTAAAACACAGAAAATGCATCTAAGCTAAAAATTTGCAAAGCCAAGGGTTTGTGAAAGACGAGTTTTCCTTTCTCCATGTAAAAATTTCAGTTTATTCCATTATGAAATAAAAGGCTCGGATCTTGCATATTATCACGCTCATCTATTTAGTTGAATATATGTATGTTTTTGCATGATACAAATACGAGTAACCATTCAAGTGATAATTATATTTACAGAGAAGATGAGATCACAAATGGGTCTAGTTCCGGGATTAGGTAATTATTTCTTTTCCTTCAATTAAATATTTTTTAATTGTCAAATATGAACTCGATACTTTACGTTTTTCTTTTACTAAAAAAACTATTTGAAGATGATATGGTATTGTTAATGATATTTTAATTACTTTGGAGCTTCTTCTATAGTGGGGATATGCTCCTTGATTTTGTTAGACTTTTGTCTTAGAAAAAGAACCACAGTTTAATTTTTGATTTAGTGGAAGGGAAAAGTAAAATCGACAACCAAAATATCAAGACATATCTAAGAATACATGGATCTCTTTCTCCTAAAAGGTACACATATGCAAGCATAAAAAAAATGATTGGTTCTTTCAAAGAGAAGCTAGGTGAAGGAGGCTATGTTGTTGTCTACAAAGGCAAGCTAAGTGATGGACACCTTGTGGCGGTGAAGCCGTTGAGGATATCCATGGGTAACAATGGGGAAGAATTCATCAATGAGGTAGCCAGCTTGGGTAGAACTAACCATGTCAACATTGTCACACTTTTAGGTTTCTCCTTTGATAAAAATAAAAGAGCTCTTATCTTTGAATTCATGCCAAATGGATCTCTAGACAAGTTTACACATCATGGCAATTATAGCCATCATCAATCAACCTTGCCATGTAAAATAATATTGTTAGAAAATTGGCCCTACTCTAAACTCACTTTGTTAGGTGAAATTAAAACAAAGATACGGAATCAATTTAGGATGACAAAATAATATTAAGAAATTAGATGGAAAACAAAAAACAAGAACGAGACAAGGATTTAACGTGGAAAACCCAAACCAGAAAAAACCACGAATGTTACAAGTACAATGATTTCACTATTATGAGAGAGTACAAGAGTGATCTCAAACCCAAGACCTTCCCAAAATCGGAGATATATCAATCTTACAACACTCTCCTCACAATAATTCCTTGGTGTTTACACTCGAAGGCCAACCCTTTTTAAATAAGAAAGAAACCCTACACCAAAAGGAAACTTAGGCATACAATAACTCTTCCTCAAATAAACTGTTAAAACATGTTAACAATTATTCTAGGATTAGGAAACAAAGAGAGCTAACAGACAACAAACAATGAAAGTCTAAGAGTAGCCCGCAAGCAAGCCTGGGAAGGTTGTGCAATAACCTGGCATAGCCGTGTCGGTGGCATAGTCTTGGTCGTGCCATTTTTCTGTCCACGACCCTCTTTGCTTTTCTCGTCTCTTCTTTCCACGGAATCGTCTTGATGTGTATGGTTTGATTAGAACACCTTACGAAAGCATTATTAGGTGTATTTTGAGCCACACCCAACAATCTCCACCTTGGATCAAAATCTCAAAATCATGCTTGTTACCTTCAACCTACCTCTCCTTCCCAAGAAGTAGCACCTGGAGGGCTCCACCCCAAAGGGCAATCATAGGTTATCACCATCCACTAAATCCAAGATCCCGTTGGACTCGGCTAGAGGAATGATGTCCATCATCCCCTCTTTCTTTATGTGATCTAACCATATATCAAATAATTGAATTAACCCATCATCCGTAGCTTTACCTGAAGGCTGCTGAACATACGATTGAACCTTGAAGGATATAGAGACCTCCGCGCCTCAAACCCTTCAACAACACCTTAGGACCTTGGACATTTCCAAGACTCCACCTTCAGACTAAATACCTTAGCCCTTCAAGGGCGCCTAACGAGATCATATTGTGTTTTATACCAGGAACATGTGGAACCTTAGTTAAAGTCTTCATGCCACCCTCATGAGTTTTAATTTGAACTGTACCAATTCTAGCAATCGAGCATTAGGAATAATTGTCCAAGTTAACAATACTAGAATCAACAATATCATATGTGGAAAATAAATCTTTGTTAGGACATACATGAAAAGTACATCCAGAATCTAAAACCCATTCAAAAACACTTCCTTTTTCATGAGAAGTAAGCAAAACATCACCATCCGACTCATCATCACCGAGAGCAAAATCAGCCTCTCCTATATTCTTAGAGCCTTCCTCTTTTTCCTTTGCCTTTAAAGCCTTAATTTTCAAACCTTGGGATTTCTTATGTCCAGATTTCTTACAAAAGTAACAATCTCCCTCAAACTTGTACTTCTAACCCTTCTTAGTACTACCCCTTTACCGACAAGTCTTTGTCTTTTTCATTAGAACACACTTCAAAGTCAAACTTTTCTTTGGATAGCAAGTTGCACTTGACATCCTCATAACTCAACATTTCACTACTCGTAAAGCATAATTTCTTTAAAGTGCTTATATGAGAGGGGTAGGGAGACAATCAAGAGCATAGCTTTATCATTATTATCTATATCAACCTCCAAATTCTCTAAGTCCAAGAGAATAGAGTTAAACTCATCAAGATGATTTTGGATAGATGTACATTCACTCATATGAATCGTGAACAATCGCTCCTTGATCCGAATCTTGTTGACAAGACTCCTTGTCATGTAGATTTGCTCCAACTTTGTCCACATATCCAAGGAAGTCTTGCGATGAACAATTTCACGAAGTACTTGATTCGTGATGCACAACCGAATCGCGAGTAAATGCCCTTTCATCCAACTCCTCCCAATCCTCCTAGGAGATAGAGATAGGCTTCTTATAAAGTGTCTTCTTCAATCCAACCTGCATAAGAACGGCCCTCATCCCGACTCTCCATAAACTGAATTAATTTTTCCATCAAACTTCTCGATATTAAATTTAGTGATTGAAGACGTCATACTCAAACCTAGGCTTTGATAACACTTGTTAGGAAATTAGCCCCACTATAAACCCACTTTGTTAGGTGAGACTAGATCAAAGATGCGGAAGCAATTTAGGATGACAAAATCATATCAAAAAATTAGATAGAAAATAAAAAACAGGAACGAGACATGGATTTAACGTGGAAAACCCAAACCGGGAAAAACGAAGAACGACACAAGCACAATGATTTCACTATTATGAGAGAGTACAAGAGTGATCTCAAACCTGAGACCTTTCTAAAATCCAAGATATCTTAATCTCACAACACTTGTCCTCACAATAATTCTTTGGTGTTTATAATAAAGGCAAACCCTCCTTTAAATAGTAAAGAAACCCTACACTAAAAGGAAACTTAGGTCTACAATAACTCTTCCTAAAATAAACTGCTAAAACCTTCGACAATTATTCTAGGATTAGGAAACAAAAAGACCTAACAGCAGCAAACAATGAAAGTTTAAGAGTAGCCCGCAAGCAAGCCTGGCACGGTTGTGCCATAACTTGACACACCCGTGCCGGGAGGCACGGCCGTGGTCGTGCCACCTTTATGTACGCGACCCTATTTTCTTTTCTCGTCTCTTCTTTCCACGTCACGACCTTGACATATATGGATTGATCGTGACACCTTACAAAAGCATTATTAGGTGTATTTTGAGCCACACTCAATAAATATTTTAACATAACAATTGGGATTGCTAGGGGACTCAAGTACTATGTAGAGGTTGCAATAGAATATTGCAACTTTGAAATTAAGCCACACAACAATGTACTTGACAACTAGGACTGTTGCCCAAAGATTTTGATTTTGGTTAAGCTAGACTATGCCCACAAAGGAAAACTACAATATCAATTTTGGAAGCTAGAGGAACAATGGGGTACATTGCTCTAAAGGTGTTCTCGCAAGAATTTTAGGGAGTTTCCTACATGTCAAATGTGTATAGTTATGGGATGATGGTTTTAGACTTAGTATATGGTAGGAGGAAGGATAACACATATGTTGGTAGAGTTGAAGGCAGCAATAAATTATACTTTAGTGATTGAATATACCAAAGGGTTGTACTCGGGGATGAAATTGAAGTACATGGAGGAGATATGAGTGATAAAGAAAGGGAGTTGCACTAGAAGATGATGTTGGTGAGCTTGTGGTGCATACAAACATTTCTCTCAAACCGACCCTCGATAAGTAGAGTTCTAGACATATCGGAAGGAAGTATTGGGTTGATACAAATACCTCCTAAGCCAATTGTTTGCTCACCTCCCCAATTAACATTCGATCCTTCAACTTCCCTAGCTGCAATAACTCCATCACATTAGATTAAAATTTGCTACACTTAGTAGCATGTTTTTCCTGTTAATATGTTATTATAATATATTGTTTATGTAATACATTTTAACCATAAGTTGAAATTTCAAATTGTCCGAGACTCGTGACTTCGTTGTTTTATATGTACTAGTCATTTTGTATGTACGGACACCTCGATCCACGAGAACATGCACCGACACCACTAAATTTTTTTATTCTTTTAATTAAAAACAAATAAATCTTATTTTCCAATTGTTCCACATTTAAACGTAGGGTGTAAACTGGTCGAGCCAAGCGGTTCCGTCGGCTTTAGCTCAGCTCAAACCTCGCCAAACCTTTAAAATTTAAGCTCGGGTTCGGTTAAGACGACTCTAGCTTGGCCGCCTCGACAAACCTTGGCCGGCTCGACTAAAATTAAATTCAAAAAGGGTTTTCATGAAATTTTGATGATTTCAATGGTAATTTTATATTCTTCACATGAATATTTTTAGAAACAATAAACTAATTAATCTTAACGAGCTAAACCAAGCAGAGTCTTGCTAAGCTTGAGCTTGACCCAGATATTCCTTCAAGTTAGCTCAAACTTGGCTCGGATTCGGTTTGACTCGATTTAGGTAGGCAAAGATACTCGAAGAACAGAATGACAAAGATTGGAAAAAAAAAAAAAACAAATTTGATAACAAAGATTAGTGGGATTTCATCCAAAATGCCTATATAATTGGAATTACCTACTAGCACTAACTAAGCTAAGCTAAAGAATTTGATAGAATTGAGAGGCTCCCAAAGCATGAATGATCAAGAGTGTCACCTACATTTCGGTTTCATTGACCCCATCAAATACTCATATAAGCATTGTCCTAACTCTATAGTTTCCTATAAACGATAAACAATACGAGTTTGGCCTCTAATTTCAATCGTAATGTCCTGACCACTATGCAAAGTACTTGGATTCATTCTACTTTTCCCCAAAATTTTGGTTTTGGATTGGACGACTTGAATTGGGCAACTCGGTTAAGTCATTCATGGACTCTTTCTACTACGTACATAGCACGTTATGGACCAACAAAATGGTCACGTGAAGATAGAAATTTTAGAGCTCTAAGAGAAATCACTAAAAATGTCGTGACCAACTTTCCATGTTTGCATCATATAAACCGATCGGATACATGAGTGAAAGCATTACTACCCCTAGACTCGCCAAAACCGATTCGAACCAAATGGGTCAACCCGAACAACCCGAAACCCAAACCGAACCGACATCCGAAACAGTTGAACCGATTTTGACCCGAAAATCGAAATGAACCGACCCGAACCAACCCAAACCGAACCGACCCAAAATGTAATGAACCCGATTCGGACCCGAACCGAAATGACTAGACCCGAAACCTAACCGACCCCAAACCAAAACCAACTCCAAATATAATTGACCCGATTACGACCCAAACCGAATCAGGTCCGAACCCGAATTTGATCCGAACTCGAATAAAAGTAACCCGAACCCGACCGGACCCGAATTTGAATTTGACCCAACCTACATTTTTTAGTAAGTCTCTCGGGATGGACTTTTATACTTGTAATGGTATAACCAATTTTGATCGACCTCAAATCCTATTCAAGCAAATCCATACCGAGAGATGGTAGTGAACCCGATAATATTGTATTGTACATTATTCTTATAAATTATAATCACTCGTTCCAAATTTTGAGCAAGCGTTGATTAGGTGAAATAGTGCAATGATGCCACTTGTGAACATGATTTTTGGTGCAACACTAAAGACTTTTGAAAATTACAAAATCAAATAAGATATCAATTCCCATTTCGATCGTGACAAACATGGTCATCTCCATAAACAATACCAACGGTAACACACACAACACAACAAATTAAACACGGACATCTCCATAAACAACACCAACGGCAACACGCACAACACAACAAATCAATACAAAAGTACTAGAACATAACATAATAACATGATTATCTAATAAAAATTACACAAGCTCATAATAGTATGTAATTAGTTTTTACATATAAAAGATTACTACTTAGAGAGTTAGTTATGTAATAGATTGATCATTTTTCTTCATTCTTCTTATCGGCATCAATGGAGCAAAGCAAACGGCTCGTTTCGCTTCAAAAACCTGTAATTTATTACAAATCAAATAAGATATAAATAGTGAACTTAGCAACTTCGCAACATTAAAGGAACAAATGAACAATAGCAAATCAACTCAAACAAAAAGCACGAATAATAGTAAGAGTTATATATATTAATTTCATTAGGCGATCATTATTTTGAAGGAAGTGTACCTGTCTTAGGCTACTTAGCATTCATTCATCCAATCCACATAAGAGCCGAGTAAATTGCTCTTCATCATTGGCTAAAGTTCAAACCATCAAACAACAACTCATATGTTAACAAAAATAGGGACAAAAGCAAATTAGTTAGGAAAAATATAAATAGAAGGAAAAATAAAGCAAAACACTTACAATCAAAACCATACAACCAACTTCGAGTAGTTATCAAAGCTTCTACATTTTCAGGAATGAAAGAGCTTTTCCATTTGTTCAAAATCCTACCACCAATGCTAAAGGTTGATTCTGAAGCAACCGTAGTAAGTGGCACACTCAATATATCACTAGCCATAAGAGAGAGTTCATTATACTTTTCAGAACTTTCTTTCCAAAAAGATAGAACATTCAACTCTCTTTCGCGCTCCATCTTAGGATCTTCCAAATATCTATCAAGCATTATCCTTTGACTGGTGTAAGAATCATCACCAAATTCATCATTATCGAAATCCTACAAAATTACAATTAGTAACATAATTATATCTTCAATAATCAATTAAAATAAATAATGTTAACGTATAAGGTAAATAAAAAAATACATACATCTAAATAATTGAACTTTTGCTTGCGAGGTGGAGATTTCGAACTTTGAGAAATGCCGGTTGAAGATAGTGTTGATGCCATATTAGATGAAGGACTAATTGGTGTACTCTCTAAAAAGAACCTCTAACTTAGCAATCACTTGATTCACCTTAAAAGTTGCAACTTCTTCACTTCCATACAAATTTTTGTAACAATATTTCAAAAGCACTTTTTCGCATCGGGGATCAAGAAGTGCAGCAAAAGAAAACAACAAAGTATATTCACTTCAATACTTGTCAAACTTTGCCTTCATATTTCGCACCATGTGTTTAATCACTTCATCCCTACTTTCCGATTGCTCTTTTAGGAACATATCTATCTTCTATACATTTTCAAAGTACAAATTTGTCTGTCGGATATCGACTACTGGAGAACATTTCAGTAATTTCACAAAAAGGACCAAAAAGTTCATAAATTCTTTCAACTCTTTCCCATTCATCATCCGAAGGAAAACTCATATAAGAAGAATCGGTGAAGTAAAAATGCTTAAAAGCTTTGTGATAGATAAGTGCTCTATCAAGCATAAAGTATGTCGAATTCCATCTAGTAGGAACATCTAACCATAAGGCTTTGGTTTCCTTAATCTCACCTTGTTCCACACAAGCCTTAAAATGCAATTTCCTACTCTCGATCCTTCGATATACTTTACAGTTTCTCTAATCTTAACCACATAATCATCAATTGCCTTCAAACCATCTTTCACAATAAGATTTAAAATATGCGTTGCATATCGAACATGAAATATTCCCTAGTGCTCAACAAAGACCCCTTGTCCAAAAGTTTCAATTTCAAATCATCTTGCATTCTATCATTACTAGATGCATTGTCCAAAGTAAAGGAAAAGACCTTATGCTCAATGCCCCGATCTACCAGCAAATGAAACACAATCTCACACAAAACAGGGCTCGTATCGGTGGTTCCACGTGACGAAAATTCAAGACTTCACTATACAACTTCCAATTAGAATCTACATAATGAGCGAGTCAAACACAAATATCCCTCGGTTTGACAAGAAATCCATAAATCACAAGTTAAAGAAATTCACCCGGAAGTGAAAGCAAAGTATCTTTTAGTTTCTTTTTAATTGAGCATGCAATTTCAAAAATCTGCTTTTGCGGTATTCCTAGTTATAGTTACAACTTTGTTGTTCGGATATGCATGAATTTCCCTATTTACTTGATGCTCAACCCATGAAAAACTATAGCCATGCCTTATGATTGCCTTAGCTACCAATTCACGATAAACTTGTTGATCAAACCCGATAGGTTGGTCGGAAGCCTCTTGAACAACCTTTGCTTCTAGATATGGTTTACACTTGTCAAGATGCTTCTTCATGTTGCTAGTTCTATACCTTGAGTCTACTAAAAAGTCTTTGATTCACAATGTCTACAAGTTCCTCGCTTCTTCCCATCTGTAGATGCGGATGCAGGTATTACCACATACTCTAGCCATCACTGTACTTCTAGGTCCACCAACATTAGTAATTGTGGAAGTATGCACGCTGCCTTAATTATTTGACTCCTCGTTCAAGTCAATATGGACATCAATTGGATTGTCATCATTAATGTCAAAGAAACGTCCACCATCTTCACCATCTAATTCAATAACTCCCTATAAACTGTGCAATAATAAGTTTAACAAAAATAAGAAATCAAAATTACTAATGTTATTGCAACAATATAGTTTGTTCATAAAACTAATAGCCACATATAATTATAGGAGACTTGTTATATACGAAATTAATAGCAATAACAACACTCGGATCGAGCCAATCTAATGGCATTTTACAATTTCAAATTCACCCAACGGATGGTTTGAAGAGACCTTTCTTAGCTACAAAATGCAATTTCAAATTCTGCTATCAAACCTTTCTTAGCTACAAAATGCAATTTCAAATCCGAGTGCCAATCTAATGGCATTTGCATCCTCCTGTTTTTGGGCAAAACAACCTTATGCCCTTTAAAAACAACCTTATTATACCCTTTAATCCAAATACCATACAACGCCTCGTAATATTGTGAAAATAGTTAAGATTATATCACCGGCACTAAGCAAAATTTTGAAGGAATTTCACTCAAAACCTGTTAATTCTACAACGAGTTAAGATTATAAAAGGCATAATATGATTCCAAATGCTCTTTCAAGGGAGGCAGGCCGCAGAGGGAGAAATGGAGAATAGTATATATCACCGGCACTAAGCAAAATTTCGAAGGAATTTCACTCAAAACATTTGTTCTCCACAGTTTCTCATATTTTGAAACCCAAATGTGATAAAAATATCGGTAGTTGTGTCAAGAACATCTTTTTTCTACTCAATAAAAAACCAAAACATCATTCAAAAATTGGTCATACTAATACATTCAAGATTTCATAGCTAAGATAACAAGAAATGGCTCTATCCATAATATGCTATCCATTTACGACTAAATATGACATTAACATTAGAAAAACAACAAGGCATAAAAATCGAAGATGACATTCGCAGAAAATTTACCAGTCATATTACAATTTACACAAACACCCAATTAAATCAAATCAAAGACCGGTAATTGAATCCGACATTTAAGAAAAGACCCACTTATTCACTCATCCAAACCAAACCAGACTCGTAACAAATCAAACCAAAATTAAGTTGTATAGTATACATCAAAATGAAATCGAGCATTAGCCAATTTGAAGGAAATTACCAATAAACCAATCAAAACATGAAATTACCATAACATTCAAATCGATAAACCCTTGGAAACCTGACCTTGTAAATTGGCTGAATTAATCACAAAGCCGATCGACCGGAAACAACCGAGTCACCGACGCCGAGACTCGATGACGAATATTGAAGTTGCAGAATGAGAGAGAGAGAGCCGAGGAGAAATGGTTCAGCCGTGGAGGAGACGACCGTCGATGAGAGACCAGAGATAGAGAGCCGAGGAGAAATGGTGTAGCTGTGGAGGAGAGAAGACCCAAGCGCAACGGCACCGCAAAGCCAAGCCAACCAGCGAGAAAGAAGGACTTAGGGTTTGGTTTTTTTGTTTTATTTTTGTTCCTTTTTTTGACAACTAAATGCAAAAGTCTAAAATAAAAAGGGAGCTTTCCTCCAAAATCTAATTTTAATTTGTGACAAAAATTTTGATTTTTACTAGAGTAGAGTAGAGATGAAAAATTCCTGATTTTTGTTAAACAAATAAGAGAAAAAATAAAAGTTTAAAATTTTTATATTATAACTTTATAAGATATTATTAATAGAATTTAATTTAATTTAATGAATACGTTTAAAGAATTTACATTAAAAAAAAGTTATTATTCTATTCATGAAAATGAAGGTAAAATATATAATTTAAAGAATACTAAAACTTGTAAGTATATATGTAAGTTAAAGAATAATGAAATATGTGTAAATATATAAATAATTCAAAAAATAATGAAATATGTGTATAATATGTAATTTAATTTGTATAAATAAGTTCAATTCGAATTGCATTAGTTTTCACTTTGATTTAGCAAGTTTATTTGGAATTATATCGACTCAAACTTATCTAAGTCAGGTCCGTTTAACGTTAAATATAGTCATTATATGAATAAGTTAAGTACTTAACTAATATCAATGAGACTTGGTTTAGTAAATTAGTAGTCATTACCATGTCTCCATATCTCACAACTCCATTTTGGTTAATCTGTACTAGTTTGAATTTGACCAAATCAATATTAAATTTAAGTCTAAATTAATGTTCAAATTAGTTCAATTAATTGGTTGGAAAATTATAATACAAGATGATAATCGTAAGTCGAGTACTTCGAGTTGAGCAATAACCGATTGATCGACTGGTTAGATATTCTTCTTAATTGGTTATTATGACTAGTGGCACCTAGTGGCTGATGAATATTCAATTTTCATTTTGATTTAGTAAGATCATTTTAGATTGTATCGACTCGAACTTATCTAAGTTATTCTAACATTATCTTTATAAATTTAACATCAAATATAATCATTATAGAAATTTGAACCGTGCCATTTAGTCTATTAGTATTGTTATTATGTCGTTATCTCGCAATTTCGATTTTATTAATTTATGTAGTCCGTAGATAAGTTCGGTTGAAATTGTACTAGTTCGAATTTGACCAAATCGACTTGGCGTCGTATGAAATTCAACGTCAAATTATGGTTCACATTAGTTTAATTCCTTCATTACAAATTACAATACATTAGAGTAAATTCGGTTAATCTTAACTCTTATATCTATCGGATCGTTGTTGTCTTGCGATTTCGTTTTTGATACTTATCAATAAGTTTGAGTTGGATTATACATATATGACGTATTGAAATATTAACTTGGTTTATCTTGTTTTAAATTTAGAGTCAAATATTCAAATTTTGCTTGTTTACACTTATAAGTTATATCTCTTAAAAGTTACTACTATTTTTTTAATAAACAACGTTTCGTTTTTAATATGTGAAAAAAAAAACATGTAAAATAAAAAAATTAATATTAATAATAAATTAACTTTATAAAATTTTATTTTTCTTCAACTCAAAAAGGATTTGTAAAAAAATTGACACGACAAGACTGAATATCAACTGGCCCAAAAGTGACCCGACCCAATTTTAACCCGATCCAAAGTTAACTCGAAATCATACTCGAAACTCACGCGAATTGACATTGACTCAACTCGAACCGAAACCAACCCGAATTAATTTCACTTGAAGTTGACCCGACTCGAAATTAACCCAAACCGAACCGGAACCCGAACCGAAACCGAACGAACCCGAACGAGATTGATCCAAATTTGAACCGAACCGAAGTTGACCCGAACCGAAACCGAACCGGACCCAAACAAGATCGACCCGAAGTTAACCCGAACCGAACCCGAACCGAATGACCCGATTGCCAGGTCTACCCCCAAATCATGGCTTTTATGAATTAGATAGCCGCAAATTTCCGACCTTCCAAATCAAAACGATACTCCCCAAAATAGCTCTGAAGTTTCTTCTATGAACTTTTATCTCTCCCTATTTCTCTTGGTCTTCTCAATAATGCCCTTTTTAAATGGCACCGCAGATAAAAATTATGAAATATGCTCTTTTGATCTCTACCCGTGTGGGCACGTTAAGAATGTTGGGTATCCGTTCTGGGGAGATAACAGGCATGACTTTTGTGGCCTCCCTCAGTTCAAACTAGAGTGCCTTGGTGATTACCCTCATACATGGGCAATTAATATTTTGAGAGGAAGCAGGGTACGTAGGAAAAATACATCTACCCATACCATTCTTGTTGATCGAGATATGAGAGAAACTTGCCGGGATGTGCTAGAAAGAACAGACCAAACATTTAGCCATAAAAGTGTTCCAAGCCCATCAAGTTGACAGCAAGTGTTGTTGGAAACCTTACTTTATTCCTTGGTTGTCTTAAAAAGATTGCCACTAGATTTAAGGTTATGTCCCTTCCATGCTCAAGGGTTGCTGGCAATGTATCTCTATACTATTTTGATAAACCAACAGAATTTACCGGCAAATGCTAGGATAGTGTAATGTTTTCGGTGTCAAAGAGAGCATTGAATGAGTTCATCTATCACAAGAATGGCAGGACATTTGAGAGTGTCGTGGAGGAGCCATTTGAGCTGAAGTACAATTTCGACAGCTTCAATGCCTGTGTGGCATGCCAGAATTCTAGAGGATTATGCACCTCCTCAATCAAAAACAAGTTCGTATGTTACCACCAGGTCCACTGACCAGGTGCATGTACTTTCATGTATAAGTAATTCTAAATGACTTGAATCATAAAATGCCATTGTGGAGACAGAATTTCTAACTCTGCAGTCTGCCTTTGCTTTTCCTTGCTCTGCATTTTAACTACACTTATCGCCACATTGTGTAAACATCATTTTCTGATCCTTCTGTTTTCATGGGTTGCTGAACTATATGTTAAGCATATTTTGCTTTTTATGTGATTTGAACATTTATTTTTATTGTTTTCTGTGTCTTCAGGCAACTGAAAATATGTGTCTGCAAACAAGAGACAATATTTAGGTTTAATTTTGGGTTTAGGTAATTAATAATTAGCCCTCCTCCCCCTCCCCCCAAAAAAAAAAAAGAAAAAGAAAAATCTAATACAAAAGAGATATACACAGTTAACAGTGCTTGTCATAGATACCCACTAGCTAGGCAACCAACTGACTGATCCATGGCCCTTCACCATCTATCAGGCGTTGCTGGAGATGCCATGCTTGTATTAGCAAGTTTAGCTTTCTGCTACAACAAGAAGCTCAAATTATATCGTTCAAACTTTACCTCAAGGAGCCTCTCCCTTGACACTACTGCCTCAAATATCGAAAGAGACAGAGTCTGCTTCGGTGTGCCACTCTTCTCCTACAAAGACCTTCAAGAATCTATCAACAATTTTGATGAATCTAAAGAGCTTGGAAGAGGTGGATTCGGAAGAGTCTATTATGGTGAGCTTATTATAGATTTGCATCATCCCCCCCGCCCCCGATAATAAAAAGAGAAAACTGATAATCAAAATGTTTGATCTTAAGGAAAGCTAAAAGATGGAATAGAAATGGCAGTGAAGCAGTTGTACGAGAAGAGCTACAGAACGGTAGAACAATTCAAGAATAAAGTTCAAATCCTCACTCGATTGAAACACCAGAACCTCATTTCTCTCTATGCTGCACTTCCCCTCACTGTAGATCATCTTTATGGAGAAAAACTGAATCCTGAATATCTCTCCTGGGCTACCCAAATGAGGATTTCCATAGAAACAGCCAATGCCCTGTTATACCTCTATTCTTCTGACATCATTCACCGTGATGTCAAAACTAATAACATTCTTCTTGACAGTAGCTTCAGGGTCAAGGTGGATGATTTTGGGCTATCTAGACTCTTCCCTACTGAAGTTAGTCATGTCTCCCTCAGGTACTCCAGGCTATCTAGATCTAGAGTACCACCAATGTTACCAGCTAACAGCTAAGAGCGATGCTTATAGCTTTGGTGTAGTCCTCATTGAGCTAATATCCTCCTTGCCTGCAGTTGATATGAACAGAAAAAAACACGAGATAAATTTGTCAAACTATGCGATGAACAGAATCCAACAGTGTGCATTTGAGGAACTGGTTGACCCAAGACATGGGTTTGGGTCGGATTCTAGAGTTGAAGTATGACAATTTCAGTCACTGAGCTTGCATTACTGTGCTTGCAGCATGACAAGGAGTTCAGGCCAGCTATGGATGAGGTTTTGGAAGTCTTGAAGAAAATCGAGAATGCTGATTATAGTGAAACATCAGGGACTGAAGATAAGAAGATAACATGTCATACTAATAGAATGTTGCCTTCATTTATAGAGGAAGAAGAGAATGATGGTGTGAGGTTGTTGATGAGCAGTATGCATCATCATGATCATCATCAAGAGATGCATCCACCATCGCCAAATTTTGTGATGGATACATGGGGTAGTAGGTCTACTACTTCATCAAACACCAACAGATACAATAGCAATGTTTTTTACAGCATCAACAACTGATTTTTCATTACCGCATGTTTCGTTCTAAAAATCAAGCTAATTAAGGCAAAAACTAGTTGGTTGTTGTGAAGACATCAAAAAGAACTCGAAAGTTGGACACCCTTATGAATATGTGCCACTAAATATCATCGTCGTAACAATGATGAGAAAACCCTGACATTAAAAGTCCCATATCGACCAGACCGGTGGTTATTGCTCAGGTTGTACTTGGTTTTTAAACATGAAACTAAAATTATCCGAAGATGAGCAGGTCCCTGATTTTTTGGGGGTATATATGGAGACACAAAAAGTTATTATTAATGGAATTTTTACTGGAATAAGTGGTATCAACTTACAAAGTTCTAGTATTTAAATTAAAATAAAATCAACAAGACGGTTGCAAGGTATAGCCAGGCTAGCCGATCCTCAAAAAAGCGGTCGGGAGAGTCACTCCACTTCTCTCGCTTAAAGAAACAGGTCATGATGGGGTTGGTTTCGCCGGCAAAACATGGACGGATGGACCCAAGGATTTGGTTTCACTGAATTATTACTAATGAATTGTTTGACTTTTATCGATATTTTTATGTTTTAGATGTTTGATTCACAAATTTTTCTTATATTGTGTTAATGAAAGAGTTGAACAAATTTGATATTGAATTTTGTGAGTTAAATATGGTTGAAAATTATTATAAAATGGGAAATCACTAACAGTTTACATCCATCATGCAAATAAGAGAGAGAGGGGAGGGGAGGGTAAATATTGATATATTATTAATAAAATAAAGTTGGACATTTGCTGAGTTGCAAGTTGGAAGAAGATTATGATGGTTTGATGACCCAATTTTGAGTTTTGAGAAGTTGAACTCAAAATTGAGTAGAGATTCAATTATTGGATTGATTTTTGATTTGTTAAAAAGTTTATTGAGTTTAATTTTGAACGATATCCCATAATTATTGGATAAGTACAAGGCCTTAAGAGTAAATAAAAGGCATTAATTTATGCACACATTTTACTATATAATGCATATTCTTTTGTTGCTTAGCGAATTTGACCTCATATTATATCATTAGGAAGATTTTTCCATGACGAATGTAATAATATAGCCTCAACTATCATTCGATCCTTATTTGAGGTCTTGAAGTAGTCACACATGATCTTCAATTGTTGAATCGTCACCAAATGGAATGGTTTGACTTTTATTTGACTATTTTGTAATTTTTTTGAATCTTTAAAATGTTTTGCAAAAATTTTATTTTTAAAACTTCTTTTTTAAGGACTATAACCTTTAGGGGACTTGAAATAAAATTTGTTTGGCCATCGATGTGTTCAGTACATGTTGTTATCACATCATCAATACATATAGTATGTAATATACATTTAGTCTATATATTAGGGACATTTTTTAATATCTACATACCCTTTTTTCATTTTCAGTTGTAGAAAACAAGTAGTGAGTTGGTAAAATTAGATCACTAGATCAAGTCTAGTCTTCAGTTATGTTTTCACTTTTATGGTTAGATCTCCGACTTGTAACATGATTCTATCTATAATTATGATTCTAATGCTTTCTTGGGTTAATAGGTTGATAGTTTGAGCGATATATCACAAATAAAGGTCTATCAAACTCTTTCTGCGTACTTCAATTCAGTTAGAGCTTTCCTTACTTGCCCAACTGCTCGTCATGCGTTGTGGTTGAAAATGAAGTTCGAAAATTATGTTATCTAATTTTTTAATATCTTATCCGCCATGGATTGTAAATTTTGATTTTGATTTTTAAATGTTTAGAGAGATGATGGATAGTATAGTGTTACTTTTGAGATTGTTGGGGATTTAATTCTAGCATTTGGTTTTTGATGATAATGTTAAAAACAATTATGAGTTTCTTGTCAAATTTGGTTTTTGATGACAATGTTAAAAACAGTTATGAGCTCCTTGTCAAATTTAGGTTTTGATTTTTTCAACGTGATGGTAATTTCTTATTGATTATTATATGTTACAAGTGATTGGTTTAATCATGGCTAACTTACATCACCGATATGAGAGCTTGCATACAATAGTGTAATGAAGTTAGAAACTCACTAGGTTAGATTTTTTCTATTTTTTCAATCAATTTTCCTATTTCCAAACAATGAAAAAAATATTAGTCCGAAAATCAACTTTTTTTCCTTCTCATTTTTTTCCTTTAAATTTTCTTTCCGAACTACCTTTCTAGGTCCAAACAGGACTTAAGGGCCTATTTGGTGAGAAAACAAGTAGGCGAAAGAAATCATATTTCAAGTTAAACTAGGTTGGCAATAGAATTTAAATCATAAACCCAAGTATTTGGTGAGCATTATGGAATCAATCGAAAAAAGAGAATTGACCTTGAAGTGTTGGGTAAATTTGTATTGGACTTGTACAGGGAAAAAGACACTTAGGTTATTGAAATCCTCTCTCACCTCCCCGCTCTCTCTCTCTCTCTCTCTTTCACGCCTCTCTCACTCTCCGAGTCTCTATTTCGCTCTGTCCCCCCATCCCCCTCTTTGCCGGTCGCAAAATCTATCTTACACACAGGCATATATTGCACCTCCCCCTCTTTGCCGGTCGCAAAATCTTTTTAATTAGTTTTAGCCAAAGTGTTTTAGTGGTAACCTCAATAATAGTTTTGACTCAAGTACAAAAAAGCTACCAGAAGTTGTGTTTATTGTAAGGTTTTGATTCAAGTGCCAATGTATTCTTTTGTTGTTATGTTATTAGTAAACGCAAAGTTCGATTAAAAATTGTTGCAAGTAAAAGGTCAAAAAGGAAAAGAACAGATATTATTGGTATGTATTTATTTGTTAAAATCTTATTATGATTTGTTAAACTATATGATTATTGTGATGAACCATTGGTATATATTTTATATAACCTTTTCAATTTTACAAGTAAATCTTTTCGGTTTTTACATTTTGTAAACTTTAAATGCTTTCGTTATGATTTATTAAATCATATAGTTATTGTAATGAACCGTTGGTATGTATTTTATGTATATGTATATTCATACTCAAATATGTTCTCGTAGTGAACCTTTTAAAATTTTCAGTGAACCCTTTTGTTTTGCAATGAACATTTTCGGTTTTTACATTTTGTAAATTTTAAATGCCTTTTTACAGGGGATGTATCTATCACTATATGACCGGATATATAATTTTAGGTATCAATTTTTAAGTAAAATTATTTTATCAAAGTTGGTAAATTTTAGATTTCGTATGCAAATTTATAAGTTTACAAAATGAACATTTATATATATTTAATGAACTATTATGTATATTTCATGAACCCTTTTTAAAATATGATGAATCTTTTATTGAAAATGATAAACCTTTTACAAAGTCTCTCTCCTCCTCCTCCTTTCTCAATCACTTTTTTTCTCTCTTCTCCCCCTGTATCTTTCTCCTCTTCCTTCACATCTTTTTTAAAATAATTTTTTAAAATAAAAATATTTTTTTATTTTTTAAGTATATTATTTTTATAAATAATTTATATTTTTTAAATAAGAATTAATCATTTATATTATAGATAACTTTTTAAAAATTTTTCAATGATAAAAATATTTAAGATTTTAAATTTTAGTTTTATTATTTATTTCTCTTTTTTAAGATACCATTATACATTTATTTTATTAATTAAAGTATTTGTTAGCATTACTTACAACATATAAATTTTGTATATACAACTTAATATTCATTAGTTTAAGAATACGATAGAGACAATCGGCTGGATGGTCGAACACCTTCTTAACGACAATAGTTGATGGTTAGCCCTTCGATGATGGGTGGCAATAGTGTTGCCTCTCTCTCTCTCTCTCTCTCTCTCTCTCTCTCTCTCTCTCGAGCTGGCGAATGGACTAGTTTGACTCGAAATGGACCAGCTCGTAACCGGTCAAACCCGTGGCCAGCTCGGTCAATGCAAGCGCGCTAACCGATAGGGACCATTTTTTAAACTATTAGATTCGGACTTACAATAATAATGAGCCGGATGATCAACCTTGACCAGTCCGTATAAAAAGCCCGACTCAAAATCGAACCATAACCATAACCAAACCAACCTATTAACATTTCCCCTCACAAACCACCCCTAAAAATTTAACCCAATTGTTTTGTTTCTTTCATAAAATTATTTAAAGTTCATGATTAACTTCATACTATAAAAATATTTTTTTAAAAAAATTAAAATATAATTAAATAAACTTTTTTAAAAAAATCTCAAAGATCAAACAAAACAATATGAAATCTATTTTGAAACATAAAGAAAATAACATCGAGAAAATGAATTTAAATTTTAAATTCGATTAAGCTGTATTTGACTCACTTTAAAAACCAAACTAAACCGGACTAACCCGACCTCCGAAAAAGTAGTTTGGTCCGATTCATCAATTCTAGGATCAGCTCTATCAAGATCGGTTATGCCCGAACCGGCATACATCTCTATGTGTGAACTCTTAAGGATTGTGATTTGGTCCCATCCATGATGGAGGGGTTTAACTTCCTCAAATTTAAGGGGATCTTGATATCAAGTTTCAAATTTCTTTCCCAAAATTCCTCAACAAAAAAAAAAAGAACCAAATTTTAAGTTTCACTTCGTTTTTCACTCACCAAACGGGCTCTAAGTCCGATCAAGATATTGGCAAAGATGAGTGATTCTATTATTGTACTTTAATTACAAATGATAAAAATTATTATAAAAAATAGGAATATTGGATTCTAAAATCCCCAACTTTGGGGCCTTTTGATCGGAATATCCCGAAATATCGATTGGCACCGCAACATCTCGAATTTAAACCCTAATATTTGTAGGTATCGCACCACCGAGTTACGGTTAAAACGACTCGGTGGCGATATGACGTGGCGGTGGCAATTGTAAACGTGGCTACTGTTGACCCGCTTTTGACTTTCACTAATGACACGTTTACACTCTCTCGTCCCTCTACCCCCACTAACCCCTCTCGTATCAACTAATTTAAAATTACTTCAAAAGTCGACATTTCGCTTTCTCCTCTCTCTAACCCCTATTCTGAAACTCATTATTCCAATTGTAGCCTCGACATTTCCGCCTCTCCATCCCCTCTTTTTAAAACAAAGTTGAATTCTTCCGTTGCCAATCTTTTCTCTAAACTAAAATCGACCTAAATCCTTCCCAATCTGTTGACTTGTACAAATCCCAAATCCCCTTAATTACCTCAAAAACATGAGTCGAAGGACGCACACTCGTTGTTGGGTCATCAACTTCTAGAAGGAGAGGAGTTTCGAGTGCCCAATTGCGAAGAGAGCAAATGTTGCTGGTGAAATGCTACTATGATTTGCTTGCAGTTCATGAGATATGCAAGAAGCTCCCTATAGAGGGAAGAAATTTTTCGAATGCCTATTATAGAAGGTGAAGTAATTAGAAAATTAGGGTTTGGAAATTGCTTGAAATTATAGTTTTATTTTTGTTGGTAGTTAATTTTTTTATTATTGAGTAGGTAAATCAAGGGTGTGGGTTTTTCAAGTGGGATGATGAACAAGATATTGATGTAGTTGAAGAAAACAAGATGCTTCAAGAAGAGAATGAAAGTTTGAGGAAAAAGGTTGCAAAAGAAAGACAGAAAAGATCCGAGTAGAGGAAGAATTGAAGGCATCAAGGAACTCACTGGTGGAGAAATTGATATTGTGCTTGTTAGTTGTACTGGTAGTTGTGCTTCTAAGCATGATAATTTATTAATGAATTTAGGCTTAAGGTAGAAAGAGAGGAATTGGTAGTTTAGATTGGGTGGTAGGTAAATATTGTATTGTACTTGAATGTTTTTAGGAAGGAAAAATTATCAAGTTATTGTGCTTGTCCGAATAAATATGCACATTGTATGAAATTGACTCTGTGAAATTAAAGTAATTGGTTTTCAACTTGCTTACAAATTGAAATACTTACTTTACATGATTGATTTCTTGCAAATTAAAATAGTTAACAACTTTCAAATTACAAACTTGCACAACAATCAACATCCATAATTGAGGAGGAGGTACTATCAAATTACAAATTTGACATTGTTTAGAACAGATCAACTATCAAATTACAAATTTACCAACTGAAAGTACATAATAATACAGCCTGAAAAAATACAAGATTTTAACACTTGAAAAAGGTAGATAGTAGTCCAGATAGTGGCCTTGATTGAGGGGGAAGGAATCTTCACTGTGGTGGGGTATTGAGAGGTTGGGAGCTACTGCTTGCTTGGCTTAATAGAAAGGAGTGTCCAACATCCATAATTGACTCTCCACCAACCACATGTCCATCATTCTAAAAACAAAATTGTGAGTATAATAAAAAATGCACTAGCTACAGTATAATAAAAAATTAAAAAAGTCTAAAACCGTACCATGTTGCCTCTTCTCCCCTAGTTTGTCCTCTCCTTCTGCCTGCAGCCCCTCTTCCTCTTCCTCTTCCTCTTCCTCTTCCCCTTCCCCTTCTACTGCCTCGCTGTTCTTCCTGTTGTAGATCTTGTAGGTGGAAAATCTACAGTTGGAGGCTCCATTGTTAGCTTTCTTGGTCCGCCCCTTGGTCTTTTATCAGTGCATTGGGTTCAACACGAGTGGGGTTTTTGTAACTCCTTTTATTATGACCAACAACATGACACTTGATGCATACAATTAGAGATCCATGTCTTGTAAGCTTACCTGGCCTCTTAGGGTCTTCATGAGGGTCTCTTCGTCTCTTTTTCTTTGGTCCGCTCGGGCCTATTTTCACAGCTGGAGGGTCAAGAAGTAGATCTAAAGTTGGCCAATGTCTCTCACCAACACAAGGGGCAATTGAACCGGCATATGCTTGGAGCTATTTTGCCTTCTTGAAGTATGAATGAACATAGTCCTCTGCATCTTGTTTAAGCCAATAAGCACACGCGATTGCATGACAACATGGGATCCCACTCAAATCCCATTTCCTACATGTGCATGAAGCAATATTCATATCAACATGTAGGCTATCAAACTTGTGTCTTACCTCAAATACCTTATTAGTTGAAGGATAAGGCTGACAGAATCCGGCTTTTTCCTTCTCTTTCTCAAACTTCTCCCTCACCCTTGGACAGATCTCATCTTCACTTTCTTATATCATTTGTCTCTTTAAAACCATCCTCTCCATGAGTGAACATCCGATATCCTCTAACATGTGTATGCAATGTTTGGCTCTAGCTTGGACAAGTGTAGGCATTGAATGTCTCTGCCATATTGTTAACCACAATGTCACTTTTTGAATTTATTCTCATGAATGCCCTACGAAGCTCCTAGGATTCTGATTGACAAAATCTTAGGCTGCTTGTTGTGATGCAAGTTGCGGGGCTTTCAAAGCATCTCGAATAATCTGCCTCATTGTAGGCTTTCACAACATTCCAAAATACAATTCCTCTCCTTTGTGATTTTTCTTCCAATTGGCATAAATATGCCTTGCACGGTGTCTGTGCTCACTATTTAGGAGTACTGTTGACACTCGCATGTAAGATTGCCTACACATTTTAACTAACAAAATCAATATGCAAGTTCAATGTAATAAGCAATTGCACATTTCAACTAACAAAATCAATATGCAAGTTGGGATTTACCTTATGCTCCTCTCGAAATTACTCGTCCACCCAAAACCCCGTGTTCCACCTAGAGTAGTTTACGATTATGTAAAAACCAAACCCAACTATCATTGTTCTCCCCTTCTGCTATTGCCCAAGCTATTGAAAACATCTAGTTGTTTCCATCAATGCCAATTGCAGTGAGCAAGCAACCACCCAAAAATGTTTTTAGGAAGCATGCATCTATGCACATCATAGCCCTGCAGACCTATTAATAACCCCTTTTTCATGGCATAAAAAATACAAAGAATCTCTTGAAAGTTGGGATTTCTCTCTCAATTGATGTTTCGGCTTCAAGAATAAATATGCTACTGCTATTTGACCTTTTCAACTCCTCAATGTATCTCCCAACTCGTACAAGTAATGCTCTTGCATGGACCCATGTAATAGTTTATGTGCTTGTCTCTTTACACAATATGGAAACCATGGATTCAAAATTATGCCAAACTCTCTCTCCACTTCTTCTTTCAATTCTCTAGTTGGCCGATGAGGTCTTTCCTTGTACCTTAACATATAGTACTTTGCAACCCATTCAGATTTTAGTTGCCTATTCTTCAACATATTCCTATTGCACTTATGTTGGTTGAATACAAATTTGAGGACATATGTGAATTTGTCTTGTCCCATGAAGCATACAATCCGAATTTGCAGTTCTCCTTATAACATGCAAGCAATCCTGTTCCTCTCCTTATCGGACCTCACAATCAAGTCATACCCAGCGTTCAATGCATACAAAGTAATTGCATCTTTGAATCTTTCAACAGTACCAAATGTCATACCAACCACCCACTTAAAATTTTTCCAGTCAGTCACTTGTCTAACATTTAGCACTCTCTTCTTCCTTCTCAACAACTTAGGTAGTCTATCCTCATCACTTTCAATTTCACCCCCTGTCTCCATCTCTTCTTCACTATCTTCATAATCACTATGCCACTTTCCTTGCCCTGAAGATTCTCCAACTGAACCAGGCATGAATGCATCTTCATTGTGCACAGACTTCTTCATGAATAGCTGCCTTTTGTCTTTTATGCTCTTCCATTTTCCTTTGACATGTTTTCCATTCTTCATCATTGGTATCAATATCGAAAGGTCGGGATCATTGTGCTCCTCTTCTTGTTCCGATACATCATCTTCTTCTTGGAACTCATCCTCATCTTCTCCCTAAGGTTCTTCACTATCTCCCTCGGGGTTCATACAAGCTATCATCGGATGAGTTAGTTTTATAGTCTCCCCTACTAACTCATACATTGGAATTGGTGACTCAGGTCAAGGGTCTTCCCGAGTCATATGCAACTTCTACATCAACTTCGGTGTCACCATGTGTGGTTGCCATAGGTGTGCACTCTTCAAACTCATGAGTTAGAGGTGACTCGGGGCAGCTTCTATGGACATATTAGGGGGATCATTTGATTGAGGGGGAGCATTTGAGAAAGGGCAAGTTTCGTGGTTGATCGAGGAGCATTTGAGTTCGGGCGGTTTCTATGGTTGATCGAGGGGGATCATTTGAACTAGGAGAGAAGCATGTGGGAGAGGAGCATGTAACCGAGGGGGATCATTTGAGGTAGGAGTAGATTTTGTTGTTAGCCGATGGGGATATAGGAGACCCTTCTTTCTTCTCCTTGATAAAAGGGAATTATTTGGGGCATGTTTCACTCTAAGACCACTACAATCTGGACTACTAACAGAATTGGGCACACCTTCGAGACTGCATGATTTAGGGACATTAGGGGCGGGACTGTAGGATTTAGGGACATTTGGGGCGGGATTGCATGATTTAGGGATATTTGGTGCGAGGTAAAGGTAGTGGCATTTCGTGCAATAAATCGGCTTCATCCACTGTATGAACAACATACACACTAATACGACCTGCTATACTAGCATGTTTAGCCATCTCCGTTGAATCATAATCATCCAATAACCTTCTCAAACCGGACTTCAAATCCAACCCAGTGCTCGCATAGTAATACTCAATTACATTTTCAAAGTCGAGCATCCTCAACATAGTCTTTAATTGTAAAAATCCTAAAATATCAACATCAACATTCAAAATCTCTAGCTTATCACCCCCTTCATATTAGAACTCATCTTCTGTCACAAACTTTCCCGCATAATTGATCTCTAAACAAATTAAATCCATTTTCGACAATGACACTTGTTCAAGCAAAATAGAAATCAAAATTAGGGTTCCGAACCTCTTTGAAGTGAACAAAAATGGAGTTCAAATTGACAGAACTTCATTTCCACTCTCAATTTTGACAGCAACTTCAGATTTCTCTTCGGTGAGCGAAAATGGAGTGGCTTCCGAACCTCATTCCACAATTATCTCACCGCAATTGGTTTTGGAAGTTATTAGTTTTCAGTTTTAGGTGTTCGTTTTTTTCAAGAATCGAGCTTGAGGAAATGAGAAGCAGGGAATTAGTTGATACAGAGGGGGTTAGTGGGGGTAGAAGGAAGAGAGAGAGTGTAAACGTGTTATCAGTGAAAGTCAAAAGCGGGTCAATAGTAGCCACGTTTACAATCGCGACCGCCACGTCATATCGCCACCGAGTCGTTTTAACCGCAACTCGGTGGTGGGATACCTACAAATATTAGGATTTAAATTCGGGATGTTGCGGTGCTAATCGATATTTCGGGATATTCCGATCAAAAGACCCCAAAGTTAGGGATTTTAGAATCCAATATTCCTAAAAAATAAGGGTTTTTATAATATTTTCAACTAAAGCAAGACAAATGTGAATATGTCATTTATTTTCCTCTTGGAAGAATTGAAAAAGTAAGTCAAGCCTAATGATTGTAATATCCCGTATTAGGGTCATAGAACAGAGACTTCAAACAAAAAAACTATCAATCAAATTTTTTCCCCTATTTTTTATAGACAAATTACTTTTCTACAAACTTAATTTATAATCAGTTAATTAGAGTCACGAGAGCGATCATAAAAAATTATTAAAAAAACATTCATGTCAATCCTACGGTATGATTTTATTTCAAAGAACAAACTACACTAATTAATACAATTAGGAATCAATTTCATCAGTATAATCCCCCTTTTATCCATTGTGTATATATTCTAAAGTCCTAACCATCATATATAACCACTATCAAAGTATTAGTATTCCTTTTTCTTTTCATTTGTTATATCTTATTGTTGCCCCTTTTCCATCTCGTAATTGTGTTATCATTTAGGGTGTGTTTGTTTGAGTGGAAAATATTTTCTCGGAAAATTATCATTCTATTTTCCGGCGTTTGGTAGCATAAGTGGTGGATAAATATTTTTCGGGGAAAATTATTTCCCTCAATCAATGGAAAATAAATTTCCTTTTATGAGGAAGGAAGTTAATTTTCCTCTATCTCAATCAAGGGAAAATAAAGTCTTATCAATGAGAGTTCAAGTTCTAAACTTCTCTCACTTTGCCACCTTCATTTTCTTTTTTCAAGTTTTGTCCTTATCTTTTTCCTTTTTTTGTTGTAAAGTTCATAGATGAATTTTTTTTACAATATTTTTTTAATTTCTATTATTTTATACATGGAAAAGTTTGATTATAGGGAGATGTACAAACTTATCAAATTTAGGTGCTCAACATATATATATATATATATATATATATATATATATATATATATATATATATATATATATATATATATATATATATATATATATATATATTTGGGTTTTGAAGTTGAATTAGTTATTTACCTTTTCTTTTCATATTTATTGGGTTTTTATGGTTGGTTTTTGTATTTAAGTAATTATTTTAGAAAATTATTTTTCTTCTACCAAACAAAGGAAAATGTGGGTGGAAAATGGTTTTCCTTGGAAATTCATTTTCCCATGAAAAATATTTTTTGGAAAAATATTTTCCATTCCACCAAACACACCCTTACATTGAAATTAATTTCAATATTTAACTTCATTTTAGGTTTAATATATTTATATTGAAATTAATTTCCACTATTCAAGCATTGTAATAGGAACCAATAGAAAATGGCGGGAAGTTTTGATTCGTGAAGGTTAGCCATGGCTTTGCGATCATAGCACGGAGTCCGAATTTTCACCCTCGGGGTGCCAGCACAACAACTTGTGATTGACCCTCAAACTTGTTTCACACTCGGCTCAGCTCATTTCCACTCTTCACCATAGATGTACAATATTATTGAAACAACTCTAAACCTCAAGAAAAAGATCAACACCAAATTCAATAATTAAGTTTAGAAATATTAAGCTAATGAAACAAAATGAAGAAAAGATTCTGAATGATGTGTTTGATTTAGGTTTAGACCAAATTTAAGTAAGTTAAATCCAACCACATATAAATCGAATTTTTTCAATTTATTTTGTATTTTTTTGGCAAGTCAATTTGTATTTAGTTTGGAGTACAATGGCATCAACTGTGTATATAGCACGCCCTGTGTTTGGTGATGGAGCCTAATGAAGACTTAGGCTCGGGTTTTACAAGCAAAGGAGTTGGCATGGTCACGGGAAAGGCGGCACGAGCATGATGGTGATGGCATGACCAAGCTGGAGCACAAGAGAAATTGCAGGAAGAAGGGCCAAAAGGTGGCACGGTAGGCGCGCCCGTGCCATGAGGGTTTTGCTTCGGATGCTTTTTTTCTTGCCATTTTTCATCGCTTATTTGTGTTTAATGCCGATGTAACTCGTTTGTAATTGTTATTTGACTGATTATGGCTATTTAATCTGTGTCATATCTCCATTGTTGTACATGTGAGTAGTGTATTATAAAGTGAAGCAAGTGAGTGCTTGAGGAAAATTCTTTGTAAATTAATCAAAATCTAGTGCATCGGTTTCGTGGTTTTTTCCCGGGTTTGGGTTTTTCCACGTTAAATCTTGTGTCCCACGTTCTTTGTTTATTTTCTCTTTTATCCAAAGTCTCATTGTTTGTGAACCCCGATCCTAACAACTAATATCAAAGAGTAGGTTAGATTGAGAGTTTACAAAAATGGAGAGCAATGAAAGTACGATTAAGAGGTTCGATGGAAAGGACTTTGCGTTTTCGAAAATGCAAGTGGAAGACTTGTTTACCAAAAGGAGTTACATCTACCCCTCTCGGGAGTGAAACCCGCGGACATGGTAGAAAAGGATTGGAAGTTTCTTGATCGGCAAGCGCTTGGGACAGTTAGATTGATGTTGTCATGGAATGTGGCATTCAACGTGATGGATCAAACTACGACAAAGGGACTGTTGGAAGTGTTGTCCAACCTCTACAAGAAGCCTTCGGCGATGAACAAGGTATATCACATGCGTCGGTTGTTTGACTTAAAAATGGTAGATGGCACTAGTGTAGTGGATCATATTAACATTTCAAGTCTTTCTTCGGTTAAAATTAATCTTGAGGTTGAAGTTAAGCCCTAATATTATTGTCTTCACTACCCGAGTCATGGGATACCATAGTGTCTGCGGTTAGTAGTGATAGGAGTTCAAATGCATTAAAGTATGATGAGGTCCGGGATGTGATCTTGAGCGAAAGCATTCTTAAGAAAGATACTCTAGAGTCATCGGGAGTGCATTTCATGTAAGAGGTAGGGAGAAATAAGAGAAAAGTGGTCGGGGAAAATCCAAAGCAAGGGTACGGTCCCAAAACACTGGGGAGGTTGTGTGTTGGGGCTGTGGGGATAAGGGACATTTTAAGAAATATTGTCCTAAAAAGTTTGATGATCGGATTTCTTTAAATTCCGTGGAAGATGTAGGTGATGCATTTGTGGTTAGTGCGGAAAGTCCTATTGAGTCATGGGTGGTGGATTCCGGTGCGTCGTTTCATTCCGAGTCTAGTAGAAGCTTGTTTCACAATTTTGTTGCGGGAAAATTTGGGAAAGTTTTTGTAGCAAATGGGAAAAGCGTGAACATTCTACACAAGGGGGATATGAGGATCAAAACCTCAAGTGGGGGATTTGGACACTACAAGGGGTTAGGTATATCCCGGGGTTGGCTAGAAATCTGATTTTGGTGAGTCAATTGGATGAGTCAGGATACCTAATGAAATTTGGCAATGGTGGCTGGAAAATTGTTGACGGGGCATTGGTTGTGGCTAAGGGTATAAAATCTGGCTCTTTATACTATACCGGGGTTGGTAGTGATTTAGCTTTGAATGCCGGGGTTAACAATTCCGAGTAAGAGTCTTTGGGATGAAAGACTTGGTGTGGGTTCTGCTATAGTGGGAGTTTGTGATGATGATGGGTTGTTTGTTGGGTCTACGAACGGGTCATCGGTTACTACACAAGGTGAGTTGCAAGAACCCGGGTTAGTGAAGAAATCGGCGTGGTCAGCGGAAGGTAAAGCCCGAGTATAAAATTTTTCTTCATTATGTTTTAATGACTAACGCCCGCTGAGCCGGTTGTGCATGGTGAAATTATGCAAGAGGTTAATGGGGTTGAAGACTTGGATAGTGGGAATCCAGTGAAGGAGCTAGTCTAAGGAAAAGGTGCCAAAACATTAAGGTGGTGCAAGGCCTCGGTGGGTCACTTTTGTTGAAGGGGCCGGGGTATTTCGGTGAACTAGATGGGTGCAACAAGGAGGTGATCCATTAGTCTCCAAGTGGGAG
Organism: Talinum fruticosum; assembly: GCA_021018815.1. NCBI lineage: Eukaryota > Viridiplantae > Streptophyta > Magnoliopsida > Caryophyllales > Talinaceae > Talinum > Talinum fruticosum. Next base: position 2,455,162 of record JAITYX010000020.1, read on the forward strand.
ATTGTTGGGTGATGGAGCCTAATGAAGAATTGGGCTCGGGTTTTGCAAGCAAAGGAGTTGGCATGGTCATGGGAAAAGTGGCACGAGCATGACGATGATGGCACGACCAAGTTGGAGCACGAGAGAAACTGCAGGAAGAAGGGTCGAAAGGTGGCACGGTAGGCACGCTTGTGGCACGGCCGTGCCAAGTGCGGACACGACGGTGCCATGTGGGTTTTGCTTTAGATGCTTGTTTTTCTTGTCGTTTTCAGTCGGTTATTTGTGTTTAATGCCGGTGTAACCGCTTATAACCGTTATGTAATTGATTATGGCTATTTAATCAGTATCGTATCTCCATTTTTGTACATGTGAGTAGTGTATTACAAAGTGAAGCAAGTGAGTGCTTGAGGGAAATTCTTTGTAAATTACTCAAAATCTAGTGCATCGGTTTCGTGGTTTTTCCCGGGTTTGGGTTTTTCCATGTTAAATCTTGTGTCCCATATTTTTTGTTTATTTTCTCTTTTGTCCAAAGTCCCATTGTTTGTGAACCCCGATCCTAACACCCTAGACCATCAGATTATATGGTCACAAGCGAAATTAATGGGAAAATATATGGAGTTGTAGAGAAATTATAAAGACAGACGACATTGTTTAGCTTTTTGAACCACCTTGAGTGAAGTTTACTATGCAATTGGATAAAAGAGTGATTAAAGTACGTTCACTAGGGTTCAAACCCGGATCTTCAAATCATGAGCATAGTGAGTTGACCATTACTCCACCCTACTTGCTTTCAAACTTCAAGAGCTCCCATCATCAAGAGGATCAACGCGTACTTCTTGCTTTTTGCTTTTAGCTTATTGTCATTGCTTCTCACATATTGCTCGTGAACATAAGCATATTCTTCCAATGAATTAGCCGAAAACCCCCTCCCTAAAAAAAAAAAAAGAGAAAGAAAGAACTAAATCATATATATTGCTCAAAGATGGATCCCAGTTTTCTTGTATTCCTCCTCTTCTTCTAGTTGTTGATGGCCTTTTCAAATGGCATAAGAGATAGAGAGTACAAAACATGCTCCTTCTTCGGCTCATGAGGGCCCATCACGAATATCCGATATTCATTCTAGGGCGATAGCATTAGACCGAAATTTTGTGGCCACCATCAGTTCAAGCTAAGTTGTTCTAATCCTAATGATTACCCTAAGATGTGGGGTTTGGTAAGGGTACTTAGCATCAATGCATCTTCGCAGACCATAGTCTTTGATAGAGATAAAGATGAAACTTGTAGTGCTTTAGGAATATTAGACCGAAATTTTAACCTTAGTGCAGCAAATCCCTTCAAGTCAGAATCCACTGTTGTAAATATTAAACTATTCTATGGTTTCCCAACTTGGTACAGTAGAGCCACGAGAATTTAAGACATGGTCCTTTTTATGTTCGGACCTTGATGCCGAAGCATATGTGTACTACTTGAAAGAAGCGGATGCAAGAACAATGTTACATTTCTAGTGTCTAAGAGAGCTTTGGATGAGTTCATTCATAATGAAAATAACAGGACATTTGAGAGGGTCCTGTTGGAACCATTTGAGATGGAGTACAATTTTGTCGAGTCCGTAGCTCTGTTTGGAATGTCAAACTTCTAGTGGTGAATGTGGCTCATCAATGTATACTGCATCTAAGTTTGTATGTTACCTCCCGGTACGTGTAAATTTATGTCAAATAGTTCTATATGACTAAAATTCATGATCATATCATCACTTTGTAAAGCATAATTTCAGACCCTGCAGTTTGCTTGTGCACTTGGTTCCTCCGTGCTAAGTTATGTGCCACTTCTTGCTCGCTTTAGTCTATTGCACAAGGCTACTGCTGTTCATCACAATTTAATGCATCAAATATTGAACACCTTGGTTGTTCTTATAATCTTATGGCACAATCTTAAGTCTTACTTATTTTGCAAATACAACCTTCTAAACCTTCACATATATTTTCATGGGTTCACTTAGCTAACACATTGTGCGTTTCGATACAAAAACTAACCAACGGTTTTTTATGTCTCACAGTAAAGAGGAGATTTGGGTTTGATTCCGTATTTAGGTAATTAATGAGTAACCCATTGTTTCTTATCTTTTCCTTCCTCCCCTAATCAAATGCACAAAGTTGAGATATTAGATGTGTACATTAAACACTCGTGTCTAACTATACCTACTAGTTGAGTGTACATTAAGTTGACTTACATTTGACTCGCGCATCAACCCTCGGGCATCACGGGAGGTATCACGCTTATAGTAACCGTTGTAGCTTTTTGCTATCGCAAGAAGCTCAATTTCTTTTGCTCAAACTTTATCTCAAGGAGGTTGTTCCTCGACACTACCACCTCGAATCTTGAAAGAGGTAGTTTATGTTGTGGTGTGCCACTCTTCTCGTGCGAAGACCTTGAACAAGCAACCAACAATTTCAACGAATCTAGAGAGCTCGGTAGCGGTGGATTTGGAACAGTCTATTTTGGTGAGCTTATTTTTTACATTTGCAGCACCCCTACCATACACACAAAATGAGAAAGTAACCGAAAGTAAAGTGGTTGTGAAGAAGCTATATGAGAAGAGCTACGGAAGGATAGAACAGTTTATGAATGAAGTCCAGATCTTGACTTGTTTGAGACACTAGAACCTTGTTTCTCTCTATGGTTGTACTTCCCCTTGCTACAAGGGACAATGGCTGATCATTTTTATGGTGAAAAGTCAACTTCTAAATGTCTTTCGTGGACTACCGTAATGAAGATTTCCATAGAAACAGATTGATGCCGTCTTATACCTCCATGCTTCGACATCATTCACCATGATGTCAAAAGTAACAACATCGTCCTTGATGGAAATTTTGGTGTAAGGTTGTAGATTTTGGGCTCTCTAAACTCTTCCCAAATGATGTGACTCATGTCTCAACTGCCCCTCGGGGCACTCTTAGCTATCTAGACCTAGAGTATCATCGGTGTTACCAGCTGATAGTTAAGAGTGACGTTTATAGCTTTGGAATAGTTCTCGTTGAGCTCATATTTTCTTTGCCTGCAATTGATATGAACAGGCAAAAGCACAAGATCAACTTTTCAAATTATGCAATGAACAGGATCAAACAAGTGCGAATTTGAGGATCCGGTTGACAAAAGACTTGGGTTTGGGTCAAATTTCAGAATCGGAAATGACTACATCCGTGGTAGAGCTGGCTTTTAAATGTTTGCAGCATGACAAGGAGTTCAGCCTGGCCATGGATGAGGTTTTGGAAGTGTTAAAGAGGATTGGGAGTGCTGACTATGGTGAAGAATTAAAGGCAAAAGATATGGAGGTCAAGACTCATACTAAGAGAGTGCCACCTTCACCTATAGAGGAGGAAGAGGATGATGGTGTTAGATTGTTAATGAGTAGTATGCATAATCATAACCATTATCATGGTCATCAAGATATGCATCTACCGTCACTAAATTTAGTGATGGATAGCTAGGGTAGTAGGTTTACTACTTCATCCAACACCAACGAGCAAAGTAGCAATGTGTTTTATAGCATCAACAACTAATTTGACATGATCGAGCAGCACATGTTTCTTGCTAGTAAGTGAAGAGCCAAGCCTAGATGAAAATCAATGGCCACATATTTAGTTATGAAAATTTCAAAAGTTTGATAAACTTGTTAAAAAAAATGGGATCGACCACTCTACTCGGACTTTGAAGATGATCATGGTATTGGTGATCATAATGATGAAATTACACCCTTCACTCCCATGTGATATTGCCAGGTTTGTATATGTAATCTTGCTGGTTTTTCTCAATTTATGAACTAAACTCCATAAGTTAAGCAAGTTCTTGGATCTATTTTTTAATGTCAACAAGGCATAAAAATAGATAAACGCAACAATCATACCTAGGTATTTGGTAGTAATTTGCATGTAGTTAACCAATTATGTCAATTGAAAGTATGTCAATCTGATTATGACTCGACTTCTTCTTTATGGTTCGATACATTAGTAGCTCCAAATCGGCGCCTTTTTTCGGGAGGAGGGAATTTGGGGTTTCAACATATTTAGCAAATAGGGAATTACTTGATTAACACCATATTCTCAATTTCATCTTCTCAACAATAGCAAGCTTTAAATTTGATAATAACAACCGTTTTGGAATTGCTTAATTAATGGCAACTTAAGTATATTGAAACTTTTAAGCCTTCTTCTTTTTCTCTTTTTTTTTTGGGAGGGGGAGGGGTTGGTGTAGGGTGTCTAAAATTCCTAGGCATCCAACCATCCCAAAACAAAACACCATATTCTCAATCTCATCCTCAAGCCTATTATTTCTTTAAAAATTTCGGGGAGAGAGTGGTTGGAAAGTTTCAAAGTTTTTGGAGAATCTTGTGTATAGAAGGTTTTTGTCCCACATAGAAACTTTTGAGTAGTTTCCACTACTTTTTATACTTGGATTTCTCCAAGTGTATTTGAAGAAGAAATCAAGGGCTTGGGCGAGGGAGTGGGTTGGGTCTTAATCTTTTAACCGAAATTTCATTTCAAAGTCTCGAAAATTGTTCCTAACAACTATTTTTGACTAAATTGAATGTTTACGTTATTTACGAAACTTCAGTAGTTTACGAAGTTGATTTGCGATCTTCCAAAACTGATTTTTGTGTTTATCAAAATCATGAATTTCCAAGGCAAGGCTCTTGCTTTTTTTTTTCTCGTCGCTATAAAAAGGGCTCTTTTCTCTACAGCTTTGAAAACACGGAAAAATCCTCTCCTCTCCTCTCTCTTCTTCCTCTTTCTCTACAAACTGTTTCGTTTTTGGGCATGGTCATTTAGCTCCATCTCGGGTTATTGAGAGTGCACGAGATATCCCAGAACCGTGTAATCCCGAGGAGTGGTCGCCATGGGAGAGTTTGTATCCCCGCTCAATGTCACAAGTTGCTCCGGAACATTCCGAATTTTCTAGATTTCTCTTTACTATTCCATAATGTTCTATAATATTTTATAAAGATATACAATTGTATGGAAACTTATATATTAGTGTAGAGGATAAATCTAGGCCGTAAGATTAAATAGATCTCCACCGTCCATTGAGAAGGTAGGCAAGTATGAATATTGCCAAGGGGCTCATTTGTAAATCACCCAAGAGATCCAACGATCCAAACCAAGAGTTCAATCAATATAAAGCATTCTCCCAAACTCTTTCCCTAAGTGTCCTTTTCTTACTTACCTATCTTGAGCTTAAGTCAAGTATCCTCAAGGCTTACGAGCAAACTTAAGAAGGGTCTTGAGTATAGTTTAGTAGTGCTGCACGGGAATTGAGTTCGAGTGAATTATCGTCCTGTGACAATTGGCATTAGAGCCAAAGTTTGGGAGAATCATGTTGAGCATCACCAAAGGAAGCCAACAACAAGTTGGTAAGAAGGTCTAAGATAGGTTAAGGGAAGTGTTTTTCGCTCTTGAGGAAGGACTTGCTGGGTTGCAGGCCGCTTTGTCCGACTTAAGGGAGCAATTCGAGACCATGGACAATTGCATCGAAGAGCTAGAGTCCGAGGTGGAGGACTTAGAGCTCAAGGGGAGATGTAAGGAGCCTTGAATGCGGTAACCACCGACTTCACCACGGAGGTGGAATCCCTTAAAGCCACAGTTGCGGAGGAGAGCTCGTGGCATGTGAGGCTGCTCTTGAGGATCAACGGGAGAACGTCTAGGAACTTAAGGCATAAGTTGAGTTGTGCATGCCGCGGTGACCAATAATTACTACTATAGGAACCACTTTTGACTACGATTAAAAACGATATTTAACTATGGTTAACCGGTGTCGTGTATGTGGCCGTCGTTGTATGTAACATCTTTTACTACGGATCAAAAACCATAGTTAAAGATAACTTATGACGACGGTTCGGATGTAAGAACTGTCGTCATATATTAACTATGACGACGGTTCTTATACTAGAACTGTCGTCATACATCCCGCACAAAAATTATTTAGGCAGGGGCATATGACGATAGTTCTAGTGTAAGAACCGGCGTGATATGTTTGAATTTTTTTATAGTTTTTTTGTTTTTCCAAACCTCCTGTACAAAATACAATACAAAATACATCACAACTTACATTACATCACAACTTACACAACAATGACCAACAGCCGCAATTTTCCAAATATATACAAAAATTTCTCACTTACTACAATCACAACAAGTTCCATTGAACAAGTTCGAGAACACAATTCCACAAATTTTCACGAGTAAGTTACAACAATGAATATATGACAATGATGTAAAATTATAATACAAAGAGTACTCATTCATTATTTATGTGGAAAAGTTCATCTCTATTTACTCGAAGTGATGATTTTGTAGTAAATTTAGTTATGTCATTGTCTTTATGACGATATTGCTTGATTAGAGTTGTTGCAGAGGTAACTTGGACAACATATATATATACATCATATTTGCAGTCCATGCTACATGTGCATGAACTCCAAGCAAGAAATATAGTCATGAAGACAAATACATAACTCAATCTACTAAAAAGCATCTCTTTAGGAAAATAGAGATGAACCTTTTGGCATAAATATTGAAATCATTTAAACCACAAAGTTTCAACAAAAGAAATACACACAGAGTTGGACAACACAAAAACTCAATGATCTTGCCCACGAACTTGTCAAGAGTGAGCTCATTACTCCTTCAAGGCAAACTGTCTCATCTATCGGAAAATGCAATGAGAAAATCAGGGACGAAGGTAACATTCAGGAGCTTAGTTCTTTTAACCCTCATCGAATCATGATCTTCTAGTTCGCCATTAGAGAGGTTAGTCTTTTGTTTGCTTTCTTGGAGTTCGTGTAAGGGTAGAGGTGGACAACCTCACTTCTTCTTAGGGAGATTCCTCTTCTTTTCCTTAGGTAGGTTCCTCCCCTTCTCCTTTGGTAAGTTCCTTCATACCCGAGAAGAATGAGAGAAAGGGTCCTTCACCGATTCACTACTCTCTAGGGGGAACAGGACGATGAGCCCATGCTTGAAGTGGTGCCTCCGCCCGCCGCGTCACTTGCCGATGAGTGCGAATTTCTTGCCTGGATTTCTAAAAGTTGGATAAAGTGGCGCTCTACCCAAGCTTCAAGAAGGTCCCAGTCGAAACGCAACACAACTTGTTTGAGAGCATGAGCTTCGTCAAAGTCAACAAAATAAAGCTTAATAGCATCATCAATCAAAAGGTTGTAGAATGTCTTCGCAACAAGGGACAGGCAGCAATTGGCAACAACAGACTTGCTCGGCACGGTCCTTATTGAAGCATAGGCACAATTTCTCGTAACCAGCAGGAAGTGCTCTGTAACTCATTTTTCACTATGATCGAAGGATAGAATTAAGTCAAAGAATTATTCTTACCAACTACCTCAATAAAGCTTCTACCCCTCTTCCCATTCAAAGAATTTTTTTGTTTGCAATTGTTTACGTATATTATATATATATATATATATATAATTTCCTTTTGCTTCCAATTTTGATGTATTATATATTATCATACACTAGACATGAATTTTTTTTAAAGTTTTACATAATGCATAGCACAATTAATATGAATAAAATGTTGAGGCAATCCCTTTAATTTGCTTTAACTACCCCAAGGCACAACCACAATTAGAGTTCCTATAACCCTTATCGTCTTGAACAATGAAGTCGGATTCATTAGGCAAGACATAGAGTCTTTGTGCAGCGTGGGTCGAGTACACGAAGAAAGGAAAAAGGGATAAAGGCTTTAATGGAGAAAATGTGGTAAACAATCACAAAATTAATAATAATTCCCTATTGTTTATCACATTTTTCTCCAATAAAGCATTTATCCTTTTTCCCTTTCTTTGTGTACTGACCCATATTGCACATAGATTTTATGTCTTGCCTAATGAATCTGACCTTATTGCTAAAGTTAATGAGGGTTATTGGAACTTCGATTCTAGTTATGTCTTAGTTTGTTAAAGTAAACTAAATGAATGGCCTAAACATTTCATTGATATTCATTATTGTCTTATGCAATGCGTAAACTTAAAAAAATCATGTACTCTAATTTACGATCATGTATAATATAACAAACTTGCACCCAAAAAGAAAACCGGAAATTTAGGTAAATTGATAAATTAGTCCATCCCCAACTTCAACTCATCAAAATAAATAAATTTGATAACAAATTTATCTTTATGATAAATATTTGGGGAGATCCCTATATCCAAATACCTTTTTAATATTTACATTTTCACATTTATATTTTCTCCCTTTACATCCTTAAACCTTAAATATTATATAATATATATATTTATATATATGGTTTCCTTTTTGCTTCCAATTTTGATGTATTATACATTTATCATAAACTAAACATGAATTTTTTTAAGTTTATGTAATTCATAAGCCAATAATGAAATTATGAGTGAAATGTTGAGGTCGTCCATTTAATTTGCTTTAACGACCGAAGACATAAGGAACCAGAATTCTCTTATTGTTTCCATTTGACTCCTCGATCCTTCCGCCCTTCTTCGTCGATCGGCCTATGTTGCATGTATACTCCAAGTTTTGTCTTGTAAACCCAACTTCATTGTTAATCACAACAAGGGAATTCTGGTTTCGTTATGTCTTCGGTCGTTAAAGCAAACTAAATGGATGACCTCAACATTTCATTCATATTTCATTATTGTCTTATGAATTATGTAAACTTCAAGAAAATCATGACCTCTAGTTTCCGATCATATATAATACAACAAACTTGCAACCAAAAAGGAAAGTGAAAATTTAGATAATTGGATAAATTAGTCCACCCCCAACTTCAACTCATCAAAATAAATAAATTTGATAACAAATTTATATTTATGATAAGTAATGGGGAGATCCCTATATCCAAATACCTTTCCAATTTTTTATATTTTCACATTTATATTTTCTCCCTATTGATCCTTAAACATATATATATAATCATAAATTTTTCTATTTCCTCAAACCATAAACTATAAATATTTTTATTTCTCTAAACTTTAACCATATTTGGATACCAATTTCGATAATTAGATAAATGAGTTCACTCCAACATCACCTCATCAAAATAAATAAATTTGGATACAAATATATCTTTATGAGAAGGTTTTTCAGGATGACCCTATATCCAAATTATCTTTCTATTTCTCTAAAGCCCTAAACAGATTTGGATGCGTACTCTTTCGATCTACCATCATTTCATATTTTGCTTTAATTACCACAAATCCTAAATTCTTAAACCAATTTCTCAAAATCTCAAACATTTCAAGAATTTTCAACTTAATAAACTAAAAAATGTTACCCACATTCTCAATATTCAACATTTCAACAATCTCAAACATTACCTACGTTCTCAAAATTCACAATTACCGCAAAATACATTCAACATTTTAACTATAATACATTTTCTAAATAACTTAAAGCGAAAAATAAGAGAGGATAGAGATTCATACCTAAGAACCGACAACGGCGAGGATGAGGAGAGGCTTGACAATGAGGATTAGTTTGAGGAAATTTACACTTTCAAAGAGACGAGATGAAACTATTAACAAATGAAAGATTAAGAGAGAGGAGATCTAAATGGCGAGGGTAAGGAGAGACTTACCGATTCAAGTCGACCGAGAGGAGATTTAAACCGGCGAGGAAGCTACGAATTCGAGATTTGGTATCTAGAGGAGAAAAACTATAGAAAGCGATAAGATTGAGAATAGATGGGCGTGGAAACAACAGGTATGTTCTCGCATTTTTTAAGTTACATCCGAAAGACATTTAACGACGGTTCTTTCATATAACCTCGTCATATGTGACATTTAATGACGGTTACGTAAAAGAACCGTCATTAAATGTGTTAACAATACATATGACAATGGTTCATCTGAAAGAACCATCGTCATATGTGTGACACAATGCCGTTTATTTACAAAAGTGCCACGAGTCCATTTTTCATGACTTGTTTATCCTTTTCAACTGTCGTTAAAGACCTATCGTTAAAAGTGATTTCGTAGTAGTGAATGGATCAGCCAACTACCCAAAGGTGAATGTACACAAGCCTTCGAACTTTAACGAAGCTAGAAATGCAGGGGAGTTCGACAACTTCATATGGGGACCCGAGGCTTATTTTGGAGCGATGGGCATCGAGGAGGACCTTTAAAAGGTAAGCGATGCTTCTCTGTTTCTCAAAGACATCACTCTCGGGTGGTCAAATGATAATGACAAAGATGGGGGAGAACGGGAGAAGACCCCCAAGAAAGACAAGTCTTATGCACACAAGGAAAAAAAGAAGTGATGTTGCTTTTTGTGCGATGGACCTCATTGGATCTTCGAGTGTCCGAAGTAGAGCAAATTGTCCGCTTTTATCATGAAAGACGAGAGACAAGAGGTGAAGCTCAAGTCCATAAGTCTTCTCGACACCGGTCAAGAGTTCGAGGGCATGAAGGTGACGAGGTCGTCGCCGAGGTTAGGTGGGGGAGAATGTCACGACTCCGAAACATTCCGGAATTTTCTAGATTTCTCTCTACTATTCCATAATGTTCTATAATCTTCTATAAAGATCTACAATTGTATGGAAACTTAGATATTAGTGTAGAGGATAAATCTAGGCTGTAGGATTAAATAGATCTTCACCGTCCATTGAGGAGGTAGGCAAGTATAAATATCCCCAAGGGGCTCATTTGTAAATCACCCAAGAGATCCAACGATCTAAACCAAGAATTCAATCAATACAAAGCATTCTCCCAAACTCTCTCTCTAAGTGTCCTTTGCTTACTTAGCTATCTCAAGCTTAAGTCAAGCATCCTCAAGGCTTACTAGTAAGTTTAAGAAGGGTCTCGAGTATAGTTTGCTTGTGCTGCACGAAAATTGATTTTGAGTGAATTATCGTCCCGTGACATCGGCGAAATCACTTTCATGACATTAGTTCTCTCCATGCCACGGTGAATCTGTTTCCGTATCTTTTTCCCTCATTTGACTTAAAGTAAGATCTCTCCAATTTTTGCTGTGATTGTGCTTTTATATACATAAAGCTTGCTTCTATTATTCTAGACTAGATCTTGTTATTCTGGACTATATCAATGCTTAAACTCTGTATTAATCTTTTTGGTGCTTGTTTCCTCCTTTTAAAACACATAACATTGCTTCTACTATTCTAATTGGTATCTTAAGTTTGAATGTGATTCATTTCAATTTGAGTTACACATAATGAAGTTTGTGATCATGAGAAATATTTTACGGTACAAATTTCCTAGTGCACCTCCCAATCTTCGGGGTAATCAAGCTACTAGGAGTAAAGTTCGGGACAAAGATGTGTATGGCCTAACTAAGTGATACAAGACTCGATTTCACCCCTGGACAAATTCTCCATACAAATCAATTGTGATGCCTCCGAGCATCTAATATGAGTCTGTCACATACCAAGTGAGTGTTGATATAGTCCGATGCTAAAAAGCATAAATTGTTACAGAAATTTAGCGTCAAATTGAAATCCGACGCTGTTAGCATCGGAACATCCGACGCTAATATGCAACAATCCGACACCGAATAGGATAAATTGTTAAAGAAATTTAGCGTCCGACGGAAATCCGACTTTATTAGCGTCGGAACATCCGACGCTAATTAGCAAAAATCTGACGCTTATAGCATTCGATTTACATCCGATAATATTTAGCGTCGGATAGAAATCGACACTAAATAGTGTTAGATACTTGAATTAGACACTAAATAATTTAGCGTCGAGGTCTTTGGCGTCAGATTTTTTTTGACGCTAAACGTCATTAGTATCGGATTTTCTTGATTTAGCTTCGAGTTTATCCGACGCTAAATGTGCGTTTTACTGTAGTGACATGCCATTCACGCAAATGTGGTTAGCGACAATTAATTTGTTATAGGGAGATTTACTGGTATGTATAACAATGATCACAAATAGACAAAGAACATTATATCATAGGAGGAGGGGAGGGGTTGAGGTTTCATGTTGCTTAGCACTATCAAAATGGTACTTTATTCATTTCATTAATCACACATTCAACTTTTCTTAAGGGAACTCATCTAGGAAGTCGCTAAAGTCGCCCATCTTTATTAGGTGATCATTTTTTGCGTTGGTTGAATTGAAACTTGCATTTGCGAGAAAAATAAGTGGCCTTTGATTCCAGCGCACATTTTGCTATCGCAGTTTTCATGGCTATATCTAGAAAGTTCTTTTTTCATCTAAAAATTCGTTAAATTAGTAGATATTAAAATCTTCAGAAATTATTATTATATACTTCAGTTTTATTCCGTATATATTAGCCTTTATATCTTATTTTTATATTTAAAAGATGGTTGATTGCCCTTATCGTATTATTATATACCCAATGTAAATCTTGCTAGAATAAAATCTAAAGAAACTTAAATATACATAGTTTAATACATATAAAGAAATCTATTTCAAGAGGAACAAATTAAAAAATTAAACATTTTCTAAGAAAACAATAAACCTTTTTTAAGAGAAAGATATCTCTTTTTTCTTTCAATTTTTCTTCGTTATTTTTCAAACCCTAATTTCTATACAAAAATAATGTGACAAATTATTTTCATATGAGACCAACTGTTTTTTATAAAATTCTCTTATTTAGGATGGATAAGCTCTTATAAAATTTAAAAAGATAAGTGAACCATCATATATGATATTAAAACATTTATTGAAGTTGAGAAAAATATGCAGTTGTTAGGTTGTTGGCAACATTGAGTAATGGATAAGGACCTTCCAGTGTCAGTTTAGTTATATTCCATCAATGAAACCTGCATGAGTGGTGGTTGGCAACAACCATAACAGAAAAAGGGGCCCCTAACTAATACAATACCCACTGGCTATGCAATAGAATATGATGACAGCAAAATTCCCAACTATTCTACTCATGGACCGTCTTACACATTCACTTCATTTTATACTTGAACTACTACCGTAACAAATTTTCTATCTAATTCACATATTACATACTTACATTAGATCGCTTCAAAAACTTATGAGACCTACTTGTGTTTATCAAATTATATGCACCGAAAGCTGTAGTCTTTTTAATCACTTATCTGTTTGTTAGTTATGACTTTACAATGTGTGTGTTTATATATATACTTTGAAGGTCAGTGATAAATAATCTCAATTCAAACAACTTGCTTAAAGACTTTTTCTTAAATTATTATTAAGTCAACTTTGCATATTTTTTTTATGAACCCCCTTGGGAGATAAGAAAGATGCCATATCTAAGAGTCCAATCAATTGTGACACTAACACGTTAATGAGGACTTGAGAGGGATCAGAATATAAGATCACAAATTTATTGTGAATTTGTTTTAATTAAATTTATTATTCAAAACAAATAAGTTAAAAAGAATAGAGCCTAATCCTATACTCTTAGCATTAAAGGGATTGGCATGCATCAATTTTTTAATGATAAGTTTGTAAATTATAAGTATTTTGTAGTCTTTAGATGAATATTAATTTCTTATCACACAAGTACTGTGATTAATTTATATGATCCACAATATTTTACTTAATTCTACTTTTTTTTATGCAATTCTATTTTTTTTATCACCAATAGGAAGGGGGTTTATATTAAGTGATTGTCCACAAAAGTACACATGTCTTTTGTTGCCAAATCGTAGACAAGATCTGGAACTCCCTCCACCCATATCCTTTTAGAGAATTGGATAGGTTGAAAGTGAGCTAAAGCACGAGCAACTAAATTACCCGCCCTTCGAACAAAACTCCAAGAAATAAAAATCAAATGAAGCACTAAGGTTTAATATATCGTAGATGAAAAAACCAAGAGCCGAATTTGGAATCTCTTTCTACATGATCTTTTTATGAGAGATTGGGAGTCGCCTTCTATTATCACCCTTCTTAGTCCCTTTTTCAGCGCGTTTCTCAAAGCAAATAAACATGCCCTTGCTTCCTCTAGTTCAACACCTTGGAAACCTTGAGCTTGTTCCACCCCAACCATAATCACATCTCCAAGGTTGTTCTGGATAACAAAGCCCCAACCTCTACCATCATCCCCCACCTTTCCCGCATCAAAGTTCACCTTGAAGATCCCCGAGTATGTCGGTTTCCACCAGCCACCCCTTTCCGCACAGTCCGCCGCCAACACTACCTCCTTCATGGCTCGGAAGCCGTTCACAAATGTGATCGCTCTATGTGCCAGTCCCCCAAACCTCCCGACCTTCTTTCCAAAGATGAATCGGTTCCGAGCGTTCCAAAGATTCCCATGTTATTGCCAAAAAGTCCCCGAAGCGCTTTGCTCCTAGTTGTTCCGCCGCACGGTCAAGAACATCCATTGCTCGAAAGGAATCGCCCTGCCGGAGGTTGTCCTCAAATTCACTTCCCATCTAAATTTCCACTACAAGCGGGCAAGGAAACGTACTATGAACATCGGACTCTTCTAATGCACCATAAATCTCACAGCTCATGCCAATTATTGGGATTTTTTTACAGGTTTAGTCTTGTGGCTAGAGCATTCACACCAACATTCCATCCGAACAGCCTTGATTCGTGGTGGGATGTCCAGCTTCCACAGCTTTTTCCACCTCGCTTGATTCCCCAACCCACTAGACAATGTGCACTCGCAGATGAGCTAAGTCTCGGCTACATAATATACCGATTTAACGAGAGAACTCACCGTAAGGGGTGAAGTGCCATATCGCTTGTCATCGAGCCAAGATAAACATAGCGGCATGTTTAAAATAAGCTCTATGTCGTAGGCAAGAAACGTGGCTCTATTGAGTTCCTCCCGCCATGTCCCACTATCTTTGTCAATCGGATCCGCTACTTGCACAAGTATGGTCAACGGAACCGGTTCCGATGATCGGTTTGAAAGAATGTGGCATGGGTAACCATATCGACGACCAAACCTTTACACTATCACCATTCCCAATGACCCATCTAGTGCCATAGTTGATAATGCGCTTGGCTCCCCAAATGCTCCTCCACGTGAAGCTAGGCTTATTTCCCAAGGCTACGTCAAGTATTTCACAATTGGGAAAGTATCGAGCCTTTAGGAGTCTCGGAAACTAATGAGCTAGGATTTTGAAGTAGGCGCCATACTTGTTTGGCTAACATGGCATCGTTAAAAGCCTCCAAGTCTCTAAATCCTAATCCACCTGCATCCTTGTTGTCACAAAGACGGGAACCGCTCACCCGATGGACTTTTCGTTGCTTGGATCGTTACTCCACTAGAACCGGTTGATCACAGCTTGAATTGAGTTGTTGAGTTCCTTGGGAAGTTTGAATACACTCATCGCATATGTTGGGATTGCTTGGGCTACACCCTTTATTAGCACTTCCCTCCCCGACCACGAAACTAGTTTTTCCATCCATTCCGCAAGTCTCTTTCCGATTTTGTCTTTGAGGAAAAGAAAATGTTTTTTCTTTGAGCCCCCACATAAGAAGGGAGACCTAAATATTTATCCTATGCAAGAACTTCTCTAATATCAAGAACTGCCGAATCTCCGCTCTCCGAGCCACAGGGATCCCTTTGCGAACACCACACTTGATTTCCGAAGGTTTACAGCTTAACCCGAAGCTTCTTTGTAAGAATGTAGTACCTCCCCGATAACTATTGCTTGCTCAATTGAAGCTTTGCAGAAGAAAATTGAATCATCTCGCAAAGAGAATGTGCGAGACTCGTAGGAGCAATAGGTGCAATCCGGTGACCTTGTATTTTGCCCCTTCCTCCTTCTTCTCTTAACAAACTCATTAGCCCCTCTCGTGACAAATAGGAAAAGATAAGGTGAGATGGGGTCTCCCGGCGAAGACCTCTAGTGGGGGTCACCAATCCTTACGGACTACCATTGATCATAAACGAAAATGTCGCAGACTCAACACAATTCATAACAAGTTCGACCCAGGGAGAGCAAAAACCCAATCTGAGCATAACATTACGTAAAAGGACTACTCCACCCTATCATATGCTTTACTCATGTCCAGTTTAATGGGCATTGACCCTTGATTACTACAGGTGTTAAACATGGAATGAAAGATTTCATGCGATACCGATGACGTTGTCGGTGATAAGCCTACCTGGGGTGAAGGCACTCGATTCTCCGAGATGATATGGGAGAGAAGCTTCTTTAATCTATTTGCAATCACCTTCGTAACCGGTTTGTATATGACGTTGCAGAGACCGATGGGTCTAAAGCTCACCAAATTTGTCGGGTGGGGGATTTTTGGGATCAACACCACATTTGTGTGATTCAGTTTCTTTGGTATGCGTTGGCCACTTAAAATATTCAGAACCACTTTGGTTACATCCAGTCCTACAACATCCCAAAACTGTTGGAAGAAAAGTGGGTTCATTCCATCCGGACCTGGGCCTTATTTGGGTGCATCAATTTAAGTGCTTCCGAACATCCACCTCATTATATGGCCTACAAAGCTCGGTGTTCATCTCTCGTGGTGACCCTCCTTGGTATCAAGTTTAGAACTGGGTCCATATTATGCGTCCCCGAGGAGGTGAACATTTTTTCAAAAAGAGGGTAGTAACTTCCACAATGTCCTCTTCCTCCACCATAAGTGTCCCATCCTCTCTTTCGATCTTCGTAATTGTATTTGCTGATCTCCTCATACTTGCCCGGGCGTGGAACCATCCCAAGTTCGAATCACCATGTTTAAGGAAATTAGTCTTAGCTCTTTAAGCCCACAAAATTTCTTCCTTTCTACGCCATTCACCCGAGGACTTCGAAGTTCTCGCCTCAATGTGATATCCTTTTCCCCTTTCAATTTATTCTCAATGTCCCTAATCTTCGGTTTAACATCCCCAAAAACTTTATCGTTCCATTCCCATAGAATCTTCCGACAAGAGCCTATTTTTTGGCCCAAATTGTCCCGAGTCGTCCGACGCTTGAGTCCCGTCCCACGCCGGCTTAACGGTCTCTTTGCATTATGGGTCATGAATCTACATATTTTCGAGCGAAAAGGTTTAGGGCCTTTCCTTCTCCTTTGGTCGTTGCCGACTAGCTTGAGTAAAATAGGAAGATGATCCAGGCGTACTTGTCAAGGTGAGTGACCTCTCGCTTCCGGAACATCGGGGACCATTCTGTGGTGCCACAAAATCTATCAAGGCGGACTTCCACCACCGAACCATCCTCTCTTTTGTTCTCCCGTGTAAAGTCATACCCGGTGTATCCCAAGTCAAATAAACCACATTCTTCAAAAGTCTCACGTAAAACTTCCAAGACATTTTGGCTCTTCGTCATGCCCCCTTTCTTCTCGAAGTTATAGAAGATCTCATTTATATCACCTCCTACCAGCCATGGCAGAGAGGAGTGATAGCTAAGTCACGAATCATTTTACACGTACGGAGTTTGAGTCCTGTTTCACACCACCTATTAACACTCATGAATCGCCAAGTATCACCTGAACAAATTTGGTTAATTTGAATATCAATATGGTGAAGAGATTTCGAGAGCCATGTTACCTTTGCTGATTTGTGCCAAATCATAGCCAAGCCTCCCGCTCGCCCAACACAGTCCACAAACACACCTTCATACTCGTCGGACGTTGCATAATGTCATTCATTTCCATACTATTCCTCTTGGTCTCCGAAAGGGATACCACTTTTGGTGATCGTCTTCGTAGCATGCTACAAAGATTGACAACCGCCTCGGGATCACCAAGTCCCCGACAGTTGTAGCACAAGATACTCATTGTGACTTGTGAGGCTGCATAGCACCCACCGCGGTAATAGGTTTGTTCGGGGTGCCATCCTCCTTTCCAACAATTACTCGAACCTTTTCCTCAATTACTCGGACTTTTTCCCGAATCTCGACTCTTTTTCCTTCCCCATGCTTACGTTTTAGTGCTTCATTTCCTAGAGCTATAGGTATGTCATCATCAATCACCATATTGGCTTGATCAAATTTTCCGACTTTATCTCCCATTTTTGCTTTCCCAGCTTTGAGATTTCGATTCCTCGTATTCCAGCCTTCTTTCGAGCAGTTACTCCGACTTGTTGTGTAGGGCTAAAAATAATTTCTTCTCCTCATTTAATTCCGTTTCAGCATTTCTCCTTCGAGATTTCAAAGGAGAGGCTCATAACCATGTCCTGTATTGTAGGTTTGATTCATCTACATCTTCGAACCCCATTTCACATCCTTTTAGAACATGACCCATTCTCCCACATCCATAGCAAAAGTCCGAAAGTTTGACATATTTTATTCGAATCCATATTGTCTTCTCCCTCATTTTAACATTTACTCCACGCCTAAGGGGTTTTGTGATATCAACGTCCACATTAAAACACAAGGATTTGTTCGCTCCGAACATATTAACATCCTCGCAGTCCACAAACGTTCCAATTTGATTTCCTAGAAATTCCGCTAAGGTTTTCGTTTGTCTTATACCTAGGACATCATGGGCCTTTACCCAAAAACGGGTAGTAGGGAAGAGTATCTCATTATGTTGTTCCATTCCTATCCATTCCCTTATAAGCGTAAGTTTTCCATCGAAGGCCCGGGGACCCTCGTTCGGAACACGATCTCTATCTCGCCTTGGCGAAGAATTGGAATACAAAAAGGTTTGTGTCTAGGTCCTTTATAACTAGTCCTTTTGATGGGTTCCATATATTCCATAGAATGTTTTTCATCACACGGGCATTGAAACGCTTTCAGTCATTAGTTTTCCAATCGGGCTCAAGGCTATTTCTTCTTCCTTCTCTCGCCGGCGTCGCTTCTTTGAACTCGGCAACTTGTGTTTCAGCATCAGCCAAGCTCATCAACTGCAGGTTTTTCTCCAAACTATCCGCCATGGTCAATCCCTATGTCGAGCTTCCGAGATAGAGGTGTAGGTCAAGATGCTTAGCGGTCGCGATATGGTGTGGTTGATCGACCGGAGGAGGAGGGGCAAACTCCGTTGCCAACAACACGACCTACACAGAGGCTAAACCAGTGCCCTACCCGATGGAGGGCGTAAGACCGCCACGGTTGCACGTTAGGGTTTCGTCTGGGGAGAAGACGAAGAGTTGATTTATGCAATTCTACTTTCGGTTAGCATCAATAATTTTGTAATAATCTGATAAAAAAATTGTAATAAAATTGTCATATTTTTAAAGTTGAATGTCAATATAGAAAATTTATATTAGTAGTTAGATTTTTGTTTTAATATTTTAGATTTATAATTGTTAATGATGTATATTACAGCTTTTTTGGATAACCACGTATTCCTATATAACTAGTGTTGTTTGCACTTAACTGATACTAGATTGGCAATTTCCTATTTAGAAAAAAAAACCCTTCTTTTCTTTTTTCAAATTTTTTTAAAGCTATTGGGAAATTTGATGTAACAACTTAAAAACCAAAACAAAGAAGGAAAAAGAAAAAGAAAAGCTAACGATCTCTATCAAAAAAACAAAAAACAAAGAAAAGCTAACAATCGCCCTTCGTCATTAACCAATGAGCGTCATAGTCTACCTGGTCAAAATTGAGATCCCGAAGTATATTAGATCCTTTATGGCTCATCTGGCTATAAAAAAAAAAAAAATAGTTTCCCTAATCTACGCGCGGATCGCGTGCGTATATTTAAGCTGCCATTTCCAATCATCCCCCAATTGAACAGTCAATCTCAATCAAAAGGGCGGATTAGGGTTTGAGAGACGAACCCTGATCCAATCCCTCTTCCATTTTCTCTCTCCATCCAAGCTCTACACTTTCGTCAATGGCGATGGCGGAGATGTCGCCGGAGAGAACGGCCGACGCCGAAAACAAATCCACAGTATGCATAAACGAAGTCCTGAGAGACGACGAACTTCGGGCGATACTGGCGAAGATTGAGAGCGACAAAGAGAAGGAGTTCTTTGGATTAGTTTGCAAGCGATGGCTTTATCTTCAGAGCACTGAGAGAAAGAAGCTCTGTGCTCGAGCTGGGATTCACATGCTTTGTCGCATGGCTGCCCGGTTCTCTCGTCTCCTTGAGCTTGACCTCTCTCAGTCTCTCTCTCGCTCCTTCTATCCCGGCGTCACTGATCCTGACCTCTCTGTCATCGCCAATGGCTTCCCTTGCTTGCGGGTCCTCAATCTCTACAACTGCAAAGGTAATTTGGATTGTTGGGTGCTTATGTTTTGGAAGTTTTCGTGTTCTGTGAATTTTTCTTGCATTGTTTTGGGGGAAGGTTAATTTTGTACATGTTTGGGAATGGTTTGCTTTCTGGGAAAACTTTTTCCATGGCCATGAGTAGTGTTCTTTTCAATTGCCCATTGTGCTTATAAATGCATTATTAAGTTTGACATGGGATGGTAGATTTAGTTGGGAGCACAATGTATTTTTCTCACAATAACACCATTAATGCCTGATTAACAAGAAAGAGAGAATTTTTTTCCCTTGTAGCCCGGATGACTTTGTTCTAAATCTGGCGCTGCATCGCTGACGAGTCGGTGAGGGTCTGTTTGTTTGGATGGAGAGTAGAGGAGAGTAGGGGAGAGTTAGCGGGAGTAAGTACTCCCCTTTACCCTTGTTTGAGAGTAAGATTAGGAGGGTAAAAAGGAGTTCAGAGGAGTAAGGGAGGTTATTTACATATTTGCCCCCATAAATTGTTGTTGGTAAGAAGCAATCCACAATCCAACAACTCCTCTACACTCCCCGTTACTCTACATTTTCTTACTCTTTTATTTGGGGTAACCAGGAGTAAGGGGAGGTTATTTACATATTTGCCCCCATAAATTTAAATGCACTATATTTTAATGGTTTTGGATTCAAATAAACCGTACTTTGGGATATTGGACGTTTATGTACCAAACTATAAAGTTGACTGATCAACCACTGTACCTTGGGCTGATTTTTCTAAACCACCGCCGATTTAGGGTAACAACTCAATTGTTTTGTGATGTGTCAAGCTCGACAAAGGGGAAAGACAACTAATTTAGTGGGGGTAGCACAATAATGTCCTTTTTCTCATCTTGACACGTCATAAAACAAGAATTGTCACCTCTAAATCGGTGGTGGTTTAGCAAAAAAATCACCCCAAAGTATAGTTTATTTTAATTCAAAAACCCTATTTTAGTCTATTTAGTGAGGACATAAGTGTGAATTCTTTCCTTCACTCTTATTTACTCTCTTATTCTTCCAAACAAGAGTAAGTGCTACTCTCTTAAACTCCCAAACAAGGGTAAACAGTGTACTCTTATGTATTCCTCCTTACTCTTGTTTACTCTTACCGCTCTAACTTACTCTCCTCCCGCACGGACCCTTAGTATGGTGGGCTTACTGCTGGGAACCACCATATTCGGTTCTCTTATTGAAGACATAAAATGATCTGGTTAGACAAATTATTGAAGTATTCTCCTATGGACTGTATTATCTGATAGTTGCATAGCATTTTAGCAGTAGCTGAAGTGTGTGGTGTTGATTGCTGTTTCTGGATAACTTCCATTATGTGGATTTCCATTTTGCCTGTTGATTGATTAATTCTGTACAGAATTCTTTTCCGCATTCATTTCTTTTAGTTACAAATCATTTTGAGTGTGTGCTGGGGGTTAGAGGGTTTTGGGATCTAACATGCAGAACCTGTGGTCTGTAGGATGTGGAATTTGTCTGCCAGTGTTGCAGTTGTCGTGTTTTTGGTAGTCCGCTTTCCATCATTATTGTGTTTGTTGATTCAGGGTGCGTGTATTTAGTATTTTGCATGCCCACTATTTCTTCATTTTCTCTGTTGTACATCCAAAGGTCCTTTTGATTGAAGATGTTGATAACATAAGAACATTAATTCTAGATTTTGTTTGAATTTTTCTTCGGCTTCCTTGGAAGAATAACAGATTTATATCCTACTCTGCTTGTTCATCAGTGAACTGATTGCCTAAAAAGTGTTTGTTTGTTGTTATCCACTTATGCTAAAATGAGTTTTCTTCTGAGATTGTAGTTTGTGGGCTACAATTTTATGTTGACGTTGCAAATTCTGTTACAGTATTTCATAGTGCTTAATGCTAGATGCTATGTTATATGTAGGTATTACAGATGCTGGGCTGGTTACAATAGGAAACAATCTTCGCTCTTTGCAGTCCTTGGATGTATCTTATTGTAGGAAACTGACGGACAATGGATTATCTGCTTTAGCTGAGGGCTGTAATGACCTAAGAGTGTTGCACCTTGCTGGTTGCAAATTTGTCACCGACCGTGTACTGGAAGCTCTGTCCAAAAATTGCCATAATCTTGAGGAATTGGGCCTACAAGGGTGCACTAACATAACTGACTCTGGGCTTACTGTTCTTGTTGGTGGATGTAAGCAGCTTAAGTATATAGATATGAACAAGTGCACCAATGTGGGAGACTCTGGAATATCTAGTGTTTCCAAAGCCTGTTCAACCTCTTTAAAGACTCTGAAGTTGTTGGATTGCTTCCAAGTTGGAGATGAGGGTGTCTCGCTTTTGGCAAAGTGTTGCAAGAGTTTAGAGACTCTAATTATTGGTGGTTGTCGAGAAATATCTGATGAATCCATTAAATTATTAGCTGTTTCCTGCAGTGAAACTCTTAAGAATTTACGGATGGATTGGTGTCTTAGCATCACCGACTCTTCGCTGAGTTGCATCCTAACACATTGCAAAAACTTAGAAGCACTAGATATTGGATGTTGTGAAGAGGTGACTGATGCTGCTTTTCAGAGATTAGGCAATGGCGAAAACTATGCAGCAAGTCTAAAGGTCTTGAAAGTGAGCAACTGTCCGAAGATAACAATATCAGGAATAGGAACAATCCTCGATGCCTGTAAACTCCTGGAATACCTCGATGTCAGGTCATGCCCACATATAACAAAGGCCGGTCTTGATGCTGCTGGAATTCAGTTGCCAGACACTTGTAAAGTGAACTTTAATGGGAGCTTAAATGAGCCAAGTGTGTTGTTTTAAGTGTTAGTGTGGGATCGAGAGATCTAATTGGTCATCCGTTGGAGCGCTAAGGATATGGCAAAACAGGTAAGGCTCCACAATGGTCCTCTTGCATTGTTGTCCTTTTAATGAATATGTGGTCGGTGTCGCTTCCAGCTTGTCTTTGTAGTCATTTTTTCATAAGAATAGAAAAAGAAAAATGATGTGTATAGTTTGTTGTGGATTAGTATTTTCTGCAATTGATTGTTGAACGTCGTAGTCTCAATCAATTAATAAAAATGATAGGTTTTGCCATGTATGCATTATGTACTGTTACAAATGTCGCCATTGTATCATTGTTTCTTGTTGATTACTGGGAATGTTTACAAGTGCTGCCAAAGTATAGCGAAATCTACCTCCTCCGAGTAAGTAGCCCTACACTTCGATGGACAATTTTTTCCCCTTTGGGGAGATGCAACTCTATTGACCGTAATTTTATTGCCAAGATCTGTAATTTTCCACAATTTTCTTTTTCCATTCCTAATTTGCGGTGATTCTAAAATAAGAAAAAGTGTAATTTTCAGTACTTTTTTCTTTGCTACCAATGTGAATGTACCTTGGGAAAGAATTGTAACAAAGTTTCCAAATTTATGAAAATACTGCTCTTGTTTGTCCTTTTTCTGTTACTTGTTCTCTTATGTACTTCATTCTCTATCTCCTCTCAAGTGACAGCTCATGAGTTAAACATAGGGATAGGGATGGCAACGGGCGGGTCGGGGCCGGGGATGGTTTGCCCCCGCCCCCGCCCCGCCTGGTACCCAATCTCCACCAGGGCCCAACTTCCCTGCCTCCACCGGAGGTGAGAGAGAAGCAGAGCACGGCGAGATGAGAGGGAGGAGAGAGAGCAGAGCACGGCGAGACGAGAGGGAGGAGAGAGAGACAGAGGAGAGGAGAGATAGAGAGCATACCTGAGAGGAGGGAGACAGCCGGGGTGATGACCGAGAAGGAGAGGTGAAGATTGAGAGAGAGAAGAGTGGAAACTTATGTTTTATAGTTAGGTTTTGAGGGAAGGAAATTACAAATATAGCATTAATTTAAATTAAATTTTTTTTAAAAAATGGGGACGAGGCGGGGAATAGGGCCAGGATTTTCCTCGGCCCCGTCCCTATCACCTCTCAGAGGAAGATGGCTTTCCCGTCCCTGCCCCGTTTCCCGTTCGGGCGGGGATTTTTCCCCGTTTCGGGTTGGGGGCCCGGCGGGGCGGGGTTGCCATCTCTAGTTAAACATGACGAGATAGATCGTATATGGGACACCCAATGGTACAAGATTGTGTTACGCACATAGCCCAAACACACTGATCCACCACTTCAGTCCAAAAAACGGAAAAATGAAAAAAATGTAAAGCTTTTTATTTCATTCAAAACCCAATTTTCTTCTCTCTCCAAAACATGCGCCGACTGTCATGTGGAACTCTAATGTATTTCCGGGAGTACAGACCGTTATATACTCGTGACTAATTAGTATACAATTATATACTGATTAGTGTACAATAATACTGAGACCATCATATACTCTCATGGCTAATTAGTTTACAATTGTATACTGATTAGTGTATAATTAGTATATAATTGTACACTAATTAGTATATAATTGTATAGTAATCAGTATATAATTGTACAATAATTAATCCCGAGAATACTTGACGGTTTGTACTCCCGGGAATACCATATACTAATTGCCGACATGTCTCTCTCTCTCATTCCAAACTCTATGTCCCCCTGTTTTCGGAAGAAATTGACTAAAATTTATCAAAAAATTTCGCTGATTTTCGTTCAATTCAAAGTTCATTGTTCAAAGTACAATACAAGATCAAGATATAATGAAGACATATACAGAATAGAAGAAAATAACTAAGAAGATTTCTCCAAACACAAGATAAGTTTTAGGTTTAGGCTTAATGTTCCTACACTTTTAGTGATTATGTTGTTAATTCATCATCACGAGATCTAAATTCAACTTCATTTTAATTTAAAACTCGATTTATGAGTTACATACGATATTCACTTGTTTTGGTAGAAGACATTAATCACGTTTAGTTTACATGTCATTCATTTTCTTTTACTTTTTATGTTTGAGACATGTTTTCTTGATTTCATTACTGTAAATTTAATCGTAATTTTTGTTTGGGATGAGATCTACATTTAGTTCAAAGCAGTTTCAATTAAATTATTGTCATTTGCAAGAAGTTTTAGTGTTGTTTGTATTTGTTAATGTAAGGCCCTGTTTCATTTAATTTTAATTTACAACCTTATAATTTTCTATATCTCGCTTATAACTGTTTTTAACTCCTTACAACCGTTGTTTACCACTTTTTAAAACTTTTTATAAAAAATTAATATTTTTAAATAAGATATAGTATATAATATGGTCCATAACACTATAGAGTGTTACATAAAATACTATACACCGTTATAGAAAACAATAATAATGTTCTATAAAATAGTAAACAAATGTTAGGAACATATTTATGATTGTCATGTTTAATGAGTTGTGTATCTTTAGGTTAAGTTGGTATTTTCTTATAAGAAGATATTGATGACTATAATTACTAACCTAGTTTGATGATTAATATTGTAACGCCCCAACTTATGTCATATTATTAACTAACAAGAATTTCGCGTTAATCATAATGACTTAAAGTGGCGAAAGTTTAAATAAGAGTTGAGGTATTACTGCCGTCTCCGGATATTAGAGACAAGACCGAAACGTTTCATTTTTATGGTACGAAATAAACGACAACAATATAAAAATTATGTTCATACAAACAGGCATTTAGACGATTTTGTCATTATATTTAGAAACTTACATAACCCAAATACTTAGTATTATTTTTTTTTTGTTCTAGTACAATTGTAGTAGCACAAAAACATGTCATTGTCCAAGACCAACCTTGTCAAGTCCTTTCTCCTCGGATTCCTCTACCTTGCGGACTTCCTGTTCAACTCTTGTTTGTTGCTCTTTCCCTAAAATAATTTTTAAAAAAGAAAAACTAAAAGTGAGTGGTTGGCTCACCATATGTTACCCTTGTACTCGTGAAACCATTTTTGAGAGCTAGTAAGCGCGCGCGATTTCGAAAATTTATTTAAAATTTATCATTTAAGCAAGATGCTCAATTTCTATTTTCACGTAAACTTTTCAGTTAAAATTTTCAACTTAGTAAACATTTTAATTTCCGGCCAACACTAGGACCCCAATTTATATGCACTTGCGAGTCATAGTTTCGATTAAATGATTTGATTAAAATTCCCGTTTACCGGGAAGGACCACTACATGGCCTCGATTAAACGATTCGATTAAAGTTCCCGATTATCGGGAACGGCCCAATACGATTAATTATGCTAGCAGACATTTATGAACGGTTAACGATGAACCGATCAAAATTAACGATTAACGATTAACCGAGTCCTAAAATTATTGTAGGCCGAATTAAAAACAAACACAGTAACGCTTTTTATAACAATTAAAATTTAACTATTTTGGAAGGGTACAAGCAACAATGTACCTCGGTTCGGGGAATCGTTTCAAACTAAATTGTGATTTTCCTTGCTTTCGAAGTTTTCGATGACCTTCTGTTTCAAATAAAAATTTACCCCTTTAATTTAATTAATATATATATATATATATATAAATATATATATATATATATGAAAAGCAAAAAGGGTTTGATGCAGTTGAGCACATTTCAAGCTATAGACGGTCTTCAAGACACATAATTTCATATGAAAACCAAACACAAACAACTGCAGAACAAACACAAACAATGTCTAATAATGAAAAAATTGTAGAAAAAGAAGAATCGGAGTCGTAAAAAGAACGGGAAACTAAAGATGACAAAAAAGAAAGAAAAAAGAGGAAAAAAATAGAAACAAGAAAGGTTGAAGATGAACATATTCAAAGTCCTTTGAGACTCGTATATTCTGATGATGAGACATTATAAATTTTCTTTTTTATGCTCTTTTACACCTTTTGATGCAAGTACCTTTGGCAAAATCCGTGACTAAACCAAATACCTGAATTTGTCCGACTCGAAAAAATCAATTTTGGTCACAATTCTTTTGACCGAATTAAAAATTCTGTCATTCGGACATGTCCAAATACCAAAACGAGTCGGGTTCAAGTTTTGTTAATAGAATCCGAGTTGACCAAATTTTTGGCAAAATTCGGGGTTCGGTCAAATTCGGACAATCAGCATGTCCGAACCCGAATGTTTATTGTATAAGAATTGGGTTAGGCGCCTACTAGGCCAAAAATTTGTATGGGGAGTATATCATTTCTTTTTGACTTTTAATTTCGATTTTTAAATTGTCATTTTTTGGGCTATCTAAAAAGTATGCATCCGGCCTGACCTAAACTTCTTCTAGACCCTAGATCTAGAATATTCTCCAACTCCAAGTATGAAGGCAAAAATTCATAACCCTAATTTTCACTTGCTTCGTTTTTACCGGACACTAATGCTCATCACCTTCCTCTCTTTCTCGCCTCGTGGCATCCACCAGTCTACTCCTTCACCCTCTTCTAGTATCACCATTCTCTCCCTCCTTAGTCCTCCATTTCCTCGCAAGGCACCGAATTTTGTTCTCCAAGTTATCCGATCATCGGATCTCCCCCGGGTTCATGTTTTCTAATCTCTAATTTCTCATTTTTTTGTTCTCCAAATTGTTTATTGAAGTCATTTGGCAACGATTCTCACTATAGTCATTGTAGTCGTTCGTTGCTTTACTCCAATAGGTAATCTCTCAAACTTTCACCGTAGATCTAAAGTTTTCAATTGAGTTTCCGATCACCTGGACTCTCTCTCTGTCTCTCTCTCTTTCTCTCTTTCTCTCTCTCTTTTATGTATGTGTGTGTGTGTGTGTTTCATGGTTTTTATGTGGACTTTCCTATTTTTTCTATTCATATTCGTCAATCGGACTCTTTTGGCAGCAATTTTAGTTGTATCATGTTGTTGATGTTTAATTCTTTCCCCATCGGGTAATCTCTTACACATTCTCGCTCATCAAACACCTCTCTCTTTCTCTCACTTACTCTCTCTGTCTCTTCCACTTACTCTGTCAACATATCTAAAATTAATGTATGATGTTTCATGAATTTCTTTGATTTGCTTGATGAATTTATTTAAATTTTTACTAATTAATTTCTTAAAATATCCGGAGAAATTTGTAATCATAAATTCTGTATTTTGCAATGTATGTTAATCTCTTAAAATATGTGGAGAAATTTGTATTCATGAATTTCTGTATTTTGCTGATGTATGTCTAATTTTTTTATTTAATTAATTAATTTCTTAATTTTTACAAATTAATCTCTTTAAATATCCGGAGTAATTATATCCTTGAATTTCTTAATTTTGTTGATGTTTCTATGTCTGATTTTTTTGCTTAATTAATTAATCTCTTTATATATATGGAGAAATTTATACTCATAAATTTCTTTATTTTGTTGATGTATGTTTGATTTTTTATTTAATTAAATAATTTTTTAACTTTTACTTGCCCGTTACCAAAATTTAAACCCTAAACCCTAAACCCTAGACCCCAATCCCCAAACCCTAAACTCTAAACCCTAAATCCTAAACCCTAAACCCCAAACCCTTAACTCTAAACTCTACCTAAACCCCAAACCCTAAACCCTAAACCCCAAACCACAAATCCTAAACCCTAAACACTAAACCCCAAACCCCAAACCCCAAATCCCAAACCCTAAACGCTAAACGCTAAACTCTAGCTTAACCCAAATCCTAATCCAAATCCTAAATCCTAAATCCTAAACCCTAACCCTAAACCCTAAATTGTCCATCTTTGTGTCTTACTTTTAGTATCTTACTTTCTATTTATCTTTGCCATTCATAATTATTTGATCTCCAAATGACTGGTTCATACAAATCTTTTCCGATTGAGTTGGATATTATGGCTACAATTGATGTTGATGTACTTTCGGATTTGGCGAAGTAGTAAGGATTATATCTTAATGTTTTACTTATTGTTATCATTGTTGGTATGTTAATTTTAATTATGTAGAATGTTGATAGTACCACCGTTACGTACACAAAAAAAAAAAAAAAAAAAAAAGCCTACAAAATCTGGCACCAAAAGAAAGAGGAAAAATCAATCAAATGTTTGGGACCATTTTGAGAAATTAGAGGAAGAGACTTACGAGGTTGAGGAAGGTGATGACTATAAAAGGGAGAAGTGTTTGGATTGTAATACTATCATAATTTGTGATGAAAAGTACGGTACTACAAACCTTAAGCGTCATATTAAGAATCGTTTGAAGTTGAAAGGTCATAATGATATGAAACAAATGCTTTTGTCTAATGAGAGGGTCCAAACTAGATAATGACGTGTATAGAGAATTTCTTGCAAAAATGATTGTGCATCATGAACTTCTATTCTCTCTTCTCGAGTATGAAGGTGTTAGAGATTGCCATACTTATCCGAACCCTAATGTGAAACATATTTCCAAAATTACTACAAAAGTTGATATTTTTAAACTTTACCAAAAGGGCAAGAGTCGAGGCTATGGATTTGTTAAAGTCGTGTCCGAGTTTCTCTCACTTCGATGTTTGGGGTTCTTTGACATCGATTCTTATATGTGTATCATCTGCTCATTTCATTGACAAAAATTGGAAGTTTCAAGAGTTCATTCTCAACTTTTATTGTTTCCCTCCCCTTCACAATGGTACGTTCATTAGTGAACCATTTTTAAAATTGTTGGGTGAGAATGGTTGGAACATTGAACATAAGTTAATGACTATTACTTCGGATAATGCCACCAATAATGACACATTTATTGATTCGTACAAGACCAAATTGATGTCTCAAATGCTTTGGTTGTAAGGGGTAATTTCTTTAGAGTGTTTTGTGCTGCTCATGTCATTAATTTGATTGTGAAATCGAGTTTGGAGGAGTTTCATGAGGCTATTGTCAATGTTAGAGAAACTTGAAAATATATGAAAGGTTCTCTGCTAGGATTGTGAAGTTTAACGAGGCAGCAAAAGCTAAGAAAATTTTAGTTGTTAGGAAGCTAAAATAAGATTCCTTAATAAGGTGGAATTCCACATTTCTTATGCTTGAGTGTGCTTTATTTTATAAAAGTGTGTAGTCTCACTTGGCATAATTGATAAGTACTATACATATTGTCCTTTTTAAGATGAATGGGATAAGGTTGAGGTGTTTTGTAAGTTTTCAAGCTTTACTTTGATTGGCAACTTTATTTTCGAAAAGCAAGTATCCTACTTCTAATTTGTTTTTTCATGATTACAAATCTCAATCCTTTTATAAAAGCAATTGTCATTAGAATGCAAAAGAAGTTTGATAGTTATTGGCAAGAGTGTAATTTAGCGTTGGGTATCGATATTGTTTTAGAGCCACGTTATAATTTGAAGTTGGTTAAGTTTTCTTATAATAAACTATATGAGTTGGTTGAGGGTGTAAAAATATCTAAGCTAGTTTGTGATACATTGCTTGCTCTCTTTAATGAGTACATGGTTGATATTACTCGAATCCAAACCCACCATCACCATTACAAATGTAACGTCCCACGAGTCACATTCATCATCAACTACTTCTAGTCACGTATTCTAATGTAAGTAAATTTTGTGATTTAATAACAGAAGAAAATGTAAGTTTTTTAAATAATTTTTATTTCTGTTTCAGTATTTTTAAGTGAATTTTGTCTTTTTTAAAATTTAATTTTTGTTCTTTGACTCTTGATTTTGTTATGTACTTATTTTATGTAATTTATTTTCAAAGGACTTTGAAAATTTTGTGAATACATCTAAGTTTGGTGAACACAAATCAGAGTTAGATTTATATTTGGAGGAGCCACTCACATATCAAAATGTTGATTTAGATATCTTGCAATGGTGGAAAATAGTTCGGTATCGTTGGCCTTGTCTTATCAAGCTTGCACGTGATGTCTTATGTATTCCTATTACTTCTGTTTCTTTTGAGTCTCGCTTTTAGTGTTGGTGGTAGAATCTTAAAGCCTTTCATATGTTCCTTGTCTCCCGATTCGGTCGAAGTTTTGATTTGTGCTCGCAGCTTGACTTTTTGAGATGAAAGGTTTAATTTTCTTAGTTTATTATAGTATTTATGTTATATTTTAAAATTTTTTGAATTTGTATGCCAATAAATGGTTTCTTACATTTTTTTAGAAGAGGGTTAAAGACATTTAGATGCTTAGGGCTTGGGCAATTTAAGTATAGATGTTGATTTCTTCCATTCTCATTCTGAAGTGGGATCAAGCCAACAAGTTGATAGGAGTTAGACTTAAAAGGTATGAATTATAACTAGGCTTAATTTTTTATTTAGTTTACTATTAATCTTTCATATATTTTCTGGAATTTGAAGTTAGGCATTTTTTATTCCATTCTAATTTTGTTTCTCTTTATGGGAGGTGTCTGTATTTGAAGAGTTGAATGAATCAATCTAACATGGTGCAAGTTTGCTGATATGTGAATAATTTTTGAGGAGCGAGTTTGTTGGTTTGTGGTTCATTCTTTTGGAGAGCTAGTTTGCTAATTGGTGGATATATTTTTTTACCAATGTCACTGATAGCTTGTTTTAACTTAACAATATCTAACTATCATATGATTTAGTCTTTTATTACTTTTGTTTATTATGCTTCGATGGTTGTAATATGAACTAATATTATATTCACACTGTTTGTGTGTTATTATGTATTGTGACTTTTATTTGTTTGTTGGTAATGTGTTTGTAATATATATTTTGTTTTCTGCACTAAGATAGGTAAAATAAATTGTAAGGATTTCATGATATCTTATTTAAAAAACCAAGGAACTCAAACTTGATCTTTCAAGTCTACATTAACTGATAGCTATTTTCAAGAAAAATCAAATTATAAATTCGGTCAAATGGATACTTGGGTTCGTACATCGGACATCCGGGTTATGGTCGGGGTTATGAAAGTGCGTTTGAATTGAAATTCGGACATAGTTCGGGTAAGGGTGATATGTCCGAATGTCGGGATTGACTCGAACCTGAATTTTTGCCAACGATAGATGAAAGTACCCAACTATGCCAACTTCCCTATTCTTCTATCTTCTCCTGCTTCTTTTTTTTTTTTTTTTTGTTTACATGAATTGTGCACACACACTGCTACTTCTTGAGTTAAATGTTTATTTTAGAATAAGAACAATTGAAGTCATCCCTTCAAATGCGAATTTTGTTATAATTCTTTTCAGAACTTGACAATACTTTTCATGTTTTGCTTTGTTATCTATCTCCCCATGGATTTTCTCACTTTTTGTTACTATATTTGCCTTTGGTCATGATTCTATAGAAAGGTTGATTTTTTATCCTGTTGTGGAACTTCAATGGTTGTTAAATAATTCCAATTTCAGCTAATTAAAGTTTGGCAACTCTTCTGTCCTTCCTTTCATGCTTATATGATTAAGGTCAAATTTTGATCTTTCTTGTTATTATTTTATTATAAGTTTGTAAAAGGTTTTATTACTTTAGAAATATGACTGTTCACGGTGATTTTGATCAAATTTTGAATTTTTCACTTATTTTTACTCAATTAGTTTGCTTTGTTTCCGTTTCTAGAAATTTATTTACCAATTGTATATTTGGATTGCTTATGTAAGTGAATAAATTGTTCTGTTTATTCTCAAGTGTCCTGACCTCACCATGCTAGGGTTTGATATAAGGAGTTGGTTGACTATTTGTATTTATTTGAATAAAATACATTTTGCTGAACGAAGAGTTTAATACTCATTAACTAATGAGCCAATGGATTCAGTAATTTGGCTAAATTAAACAACGGTTTTGATGTATAATTGTCTTATGTAATAATTAAAGTTCTTACTAATTATGTTTATATGTAGAATCACCTCAAGCCCAATGATTGAAAGCGCAAACCTTATCCACATTACGAGGATTTGTCTATCAGTTTTGGAAAGGATCATGCTGTAGAACAAGATACTCAAGGTCCGGAAGATATTGAATGTGAGGTCAGTGAAGAGACCGAAAATGAAAATTCGACCAAGAAGGATGCACATGAATCTTAGTCCACTCAAGAGCCATTTGAGAGGGTTGAAACTACTTCTAGGAAGTATGGGAATTAGGGAAACAAACTAGAGTATCAGACAAGTTGGACAAAGGCTTAAATGAAGTTGCTACCATTCTTGATAGAGAGATATGTGTTGTTAGCAGCAAGATCAGTCAGGTTGTTGGCTTTGATGTCATACTAAGTGAGAAACGGTCCAAGTTAAATGAAGAGTTCACTAAGTTGAGATTGATAACAATAGAAAGGCACCGATCAAGCAGAAAAATTGCATCCGAGCCTAAGACCATGGATGTTTTTTCAGTATCCCTAATGGCAAGAAGAAAGAGTAGGTGAAAGCTCTTCCCTAAGGATATATTAAGACTATGTTTAGTGCATTCTTAGATCTTTTGTTACCGTATGAAATTCTTGAATGCTGCTTTCATTTGGGTTTGTTTGAGGGCTTTGTAGGACTTTCCAAACCTAGTAAATTTTCTTGAATACATCCTTTCAATTTTGCAGCGTGCAAATTTTCTTGAAAAAATTCATGCCCAATTATGCCTTGGCAAGACAACATGGGCTACCGGAAAATAAAATCAAGAGAAAGAAAATGGGCATCAACTGGAAAATTCTTTTTGAAAGCTCTATTATTGTGTTCCCATTATAATGTTGATTTTTAAAACAAATATCGTAATGCAATGGTGATTACATTACTATAGTGTGGCATTTGATTCGATTATAATACAATAGGGATGTAATATAACCAATTATGTAATGTAATTAGGTATGAAATGTAATGACACAATCATTGCATTGCCATGTTTGGTTATATAAAAAGTGTACTTGTAATCACAAAGGTAATGAATTATTTTGACGATAAAAAATAATAATTAAATAATCATGGTGGAGATAAATGTTATCCGGAAAAATTTTGAGAAAAATATTTTAGATTTGAGCTTTGTTAATCTTTTCTATTACATAATTGTAACACTCCAAAACACACCCTAGGAGTATTACATCGCCGAGTTCCTCAAAGAAACTTCCAAGACTCTTTCTAATTCCAACTTAAGGTAATAGAGGTAATTTTTCCAAAACAGTTTGCCCATTTTCTAAAAATTTCGGCAGAGTTCCGTTTGTAATATGGTGTATCCTCAAGGCTGAAAAGCCTTAAAACCCTGCATAAAAACCACAATATAACTCAACGAGTCACACGCTCGGAGTCAACAACACAATGGCCACACGTTGGAGTCCAACCAATCATGTATAAAGGCTTAAAACAATCTAAAATGGGTCATGATACATCCGGTACAAAACTATATGAACTTAATTACAAGTTACAACATTTAGAACATATGGAATTCATGTCAACAACTTGAATCATTCAATAATCGCTAATTGGCAACAACGAATCGGTAAGAGTCCACAATATACTAAGTACAGATCACACCTTCGAGAGTGTACTTGCAACACTCGGGAGGGGAAAAAGGGAAATTTGTGGGGGTGAGCAAACCACGAGCTCACCGGAAAGTCTTACACTCTTAAAATGGAAATTCTTTACGCATACTACTCATAATAATGAAATCGGTAAAAGTATAACAATGTAATACAAATCTAGATACTTTTCAATGAAATATCCTAAAACCTCTTACAACTGAATGATCATAACATTTTAATCATTCAAAAGTACGATTTGCAATCATTTTGGGAATTGAATCACTTTAATCAAGGTGGTGCAACCACTTGCACTTTCTTTCAAATACTTTCAGCCATAGACTGAATATCTTTTTGGGGATTTAGACAATTGAACTAGCATCGGACGGTTTTGTCGAGGGTGTGACCCCTTGACTTAGGTTCCGGGACCTATCTCTAGTCAAATACTTGGAAGGCTCCGCTTTCTTTGTCATGAAAGAATCAACCTCTCTGGTTGATGGGCATCCTGATACGTAAGGACCCCATGGCCTAATATGCACAACCACCTCCTTCTTCTAGTCTAAACAATCCTTAACTCAAAATCCGTTCAAAACTGAAATGATCACAATCACTTATCAAACTTGGTTTTAAACCACAATCTAAAATTAGTTTAATATCATAGAAGGCATGGCACCGCGTGCCACCCCTCTAAATTTACTTTCTCAACTCAGTTTCACTTCTTTAGAACACATTTCAAGCTTGAAAAGCAGCTTATCAAAAATCATGCCAAGTAGCGTTTTGCGTAAACATTTGAACTTTTTCAAAACTAACTTTTGAACATCATTTGGAATTGAGTCGCTTTAGAAGCCAATCTCTATGTTAAGATTCAACATCGAAAGCTAGCATATTTATCTCAAGGATTCACCCAAGGGTTTAACCTCTACTCATATTCATCTATATTCTATTCACGCACAAATCTCTTACTCCTATACGCATAATTCTCGTCTCACTTTGTGTTCAAAGCCACAATCAATCCATATAGATTCATACTCCCTTAATACTCCAAGTTCCCGCTCCTTTTCTATACCTCAAAGTTCGTTTTTCCTTAACTTAATCCCTTTTCAAGCTCAATGAACTCGGAACTACAACTCCTTTGAGCTGCAATACCCACAAATAGTCATCACCTAATCCAGATATCCCAACTTCTCACAAACTGCCATCTTTACCTCAAATTCTCATCTTATGTTTTTACCGTATTAATCATCCCTTTCGCGCCCATACGCATTCGTAAAACTCTCAATTTCACTTCATCACTCAAATTCCTCTAGTTCCGCTTATCTTCAAGTCTAGTTCAACCTCAAAGATTCAAATATGTTTTGAACTCAATTGACATAGCAATCATCCACTTCTCACTTTCACGCCTCAATTGTGCATCAATCAATATGAACTCATACTTCCCCTTACACCACAGTCATTGTTTCCCAATATTAGCAATTACCCCTCTCCATTGCAAATTCAAGAAATCCCTAATGGTTCAATCTGAAATATTAGCTTCTAATTCGTACCCAAATTACAACTTCTTCATCCTCAATTTCTAATTGAAATCTCCATATCACCCATTAAACCTTAGCAACTAATTCCGTTAGAATTTCTAGGTTCCCAAATCCACCCTAACAACCTCAATTGGATTTTCTCATGTCCTAGTTCAGCCTTGGCTACTTCCTTAATTCAATCTATAGCACAACCATTCAATATTCACAACAAACATTCAACATTCACAACAAAATTTTATTAATAGTTTCGTACCAAGTTTTAGAAAATATAATAATATTTTTTAATTTTCTATTATTTTAAAGTCAATTGCTACTATACGAACTTTTTATGAGCGAGTTATTGGAAAATTTAATAAGTATAATTTTCTTCACATTAGGGAGGATTGTCACCGATGAGTAAAATATCGAGATTCATTTTCATTCTTACTAAATAGTAATATGAATTACATTCTATGTATAAAAAATATCTTAAATTTGTTGGTCTCATTAAAATTAAAATTGTTCATTTTTTAAAAATTTGCATACTTCCTTTTTTATAGTAATTTTCTTAATTACTTATTTATTACATATAAATAAATATTACAGTAGTATTCTAGAGCTTTTAGTAGTTGGATAGTCTTTTTTAATATGATTTAATAATTTATCATTTTTTTGCATGGCAAAATATATTTATTTTTGTTATTTATACAATCATTAATTATCTAGTATATGACATCCTATGTGGCAATCATATGTGTCATTCATATATAAATTTTAGGAATATTGGATTTTAAAATTCCAAACTTTGGGGTTTTTTTAATGGGAATATCCCGAAATATCGATTGGCATCGCAAAGCATCTCAAATTTAAACTCTAATATTTTTGGGTATCCCACCACCGAGTTACGGGTGAAAAGAATCGGTTGGGATATGACGTGGCGGCGGAGGTTTGACCACTTTATTTTTTCAATTTACATGTCAGCCAAATTTGACTAATTTTCCTCCATCTCTACCTGCCACTCTCTCTCCTCCTCTACCCCTCTTCATTTTCTTCCTCCACAAATATCCCTGCCATTCTCTCTCATTCAGTGGCTACATCTTCTTTGTCCATGACTCTCTTTCTCTCTCGCTCTGTAACTTCTATGTGCATCTCTTACCATATCTTCCCCCCTTCCCTTCTCTCTCTCCCCTAATCCATTATTCCCTCTAACTTTGAAATCCCTTTCTTTGAAATCCGAGTTGGGATCTCAAGTCTCATTTCACAATCTTTTACTCTTATTCAATTAACACTTGACACACTAATCTCATCATCCCAACATAAAATCAAATTCTTGTATCACCATTTTTTCTCATTAAAGGACTCTAAAATTAGAAGGGCTTATTTTAAAAGGCAATTAAAGCAAAAAAAAAAAATCTGACCGAGCCTTGTTCAAGCTCCCAAAAAAAATCAATTTGGGGCTTTAATCCAAGGTGAAACATCAACCCAAAAAATAAAATAAAATCATGCCTTCAAAAATATGTTACATGATTTGCTATTCATTTTCCGGGTTTTTAGAGAGCCAAAAATGAGAAACAAAGAGAGAGAGCAACTACAATAAAAGCAGCAACCTCGAGCACATTTTCAATCTCCTTTGAGATTACCCCAATCCTTGAACAATCTCCACTATACCTAACCAAAACTCAAAAATACCAAATCGCAAAATCGAGTTAAATACAAAATTAATTTCTCAAAATTTGCTCTGTGCTACTACTTCATAAGAATTTAATTTCGAAAACTACTTTGTTTCGATTCAAATTGACCAGTCAATAAGGAAAAAAATGCAAAAGATTATAACAAAGATGATTGATTGTACACTTGCATCGACGAAACTTAATCCCTGAATCGTAATGGCGGATTGATCTAAAATCTTGTCGGAAACATTGAATTGGATGTGCGGTTTCTTCATGCTTTCGAATTCTGGAAAAATCTTGCTTTTTACCAAAATAAACGTGGTTTCAGAAATAGGATAGAGGATTTATATAGAGCGAAAGAAGATCCAGAGGACAGAGAGTAAAGTGAGAGAGAAGGAAATAGTTTGAGAATGCCCATCGAAGATTCATATGAGAGAGAATAACCGGATGAGAGAGAAAGACTTAGACTAGAGAGAGAGAAAAAGCAATCAAATTATTTGCAAAAAAAAAAAGCCACGTACACTACCTCCACCGCCACGTCATATCGTCACCGATTCTTTTCACCCGTAACTCGGTGGTAGGATACCCAAATATTAGGGTTTAAATTCGGGATGCTACGATGTCAATCGATATTTCGGTATATTCCTATTAAAAACCCCAAAGTTCGGGATTTTTAAATCTAATATTCCTAAATTTTACCTAACTTTTAACACATACACACACAGTGGTAAATAGTAGTAAAAGATGGTAAGAGTTTAGCAATAATTAGTGAAAAGGAGTAAAAAGTAGTAAGCGACATGTTAACTCTAAAACAAACAAACATTTAGGACGTTTTCATGTCAATGGTTAAAACAAGGTGTAAGAAGTAAAAATAAAAAAGAGTGGAAAGATTTTCCAGTTTGTTTCAACTGTACGTTAAAACTAGCGATGATGAGCAATAAGATTTAACAATAAGCACCAAATAATAACAAGAAGCCGAGCAAAATAGCAATTAGTAGTAGCGAGGGTCAATAATGAGTGGTGAGAAGTGGGGATGACCAATAAGTGGAATGTTGATATTTTCTAAATACTAAACAAACATGTCTTCAACAGTAAATAATGAGTGGTATGAGCGATAACGAGTTATAGTGAGTTGTGTACTATATATGTTACCAATATTATATACAAACAAATACAAATAATTTGTTTTAGTGGGCTACTATTATATAGAAATTATTTTCAACTCAAAAAAATATAGAAACTATTTTATATGCCTCAAGTTATTGAAAATTAATTTCTAAGTTCATTATGTTTTGCTAAAACTATCTTTCGGTGAGAATCTACTATTTCTTTTAGCATATTTGCCATGAAACTTTTCTTATATGCATATTTGACCCCATTATTATATTGATATGTTCTTTAATATTATATGTATTTACATTATGTGTTTGTGTCTTGAAAATCCTAGGTTGTCATATTAATAATTATAATTAATTATAATTAATATCTTTAATTAACATAATTAATGCTTGAATTAACATCTGCTTGTCGTATGTCCACATTTCCTTATATTGTGCATACTCATGAAGGACCTACGTCAATAGCACCCTAAATAAACTATGTCACATATATAGTTATGCAATTAAAAGTTAAACTAGAAAGTATTGAAGTTGAGATAAAGTAAATTAAGAATCAATTATCACTTATACATCTCTCTTTGATTAACGAAGTAAGACACAATGGTAAATTTGGTCTAAGTAAGAGTGTTCCCTTTCAATATAAATATCAATTTCAAAACCCAAAAAGCAAAAATCTATTTCCTTTGCAAGAAAATTCTAAAAACTTAAAAAAAAAAAACCAATTTTTGAAGAAACCACAAAAAAAGAAGATGGAGTTTAAAAATATGACCTGGATAAACTTCAGAATATGTTCGATAATGAAGAAAATCCATAAGTATTAAACAACGTAATAAGTGCTATTGTCAATAAATAACAAATACTTAATATCTCTAAAAAGAAACGAATTATCTCTATTTTGAAGAAGGGATCTATCAACAAATAAAATTGATTAAATTGGATTAAATTAACACTCCAACATTAGAAGAAGTTAAAAGAAAACTAAATTAAAGAAAAATATGAAAAAATGGTAGATGAAGGTGAGTTTAATGAAGTTAGCGAAAAGATGAATGATGAAGATGTAGGACCTAAACCTGAAGGTTAACCATCTAGACAAATATGAAGTTTCTTAAGACTAGGTACGTCACAACAGATGGAACAACAAACTTTTCTTTTGGGTTCATTCCAAAGAAAACAGCTTCATTTTCGAAGAAATTAGCCTTATTCATATTAGTCAAACTCGTTATATGTTAAACATAGATAGAGCCCGTAATATAGTAGAAATATTCGAACATTGAAAAAGATGAATGAATAATGTCTTAAATCTAAATCTCATTTGGATCTGCTAAAAAGTTCCTTATACATTTTTCAATATTGTTGTCGATTGGTATAATTCACTAATTGAAGAAGGAAAAAATAAATTAAGAGTGATGGATTGCTATATTTAAATCTTTATATAAGGAAATTAGAAATGAATTTATAGGTGCTAAAATTGATTATGAAGAAAAGGCCGGATAACGACAAAGAAAAATTAATACTCCCTTCGTCCCATATTATTTGCTTATTATTCCTTTTTTGGATGTGCAAAGTTATTTGCTTGATTTATATTTATACATATAAAATTAGGGCTTCTTTCTTTAAATGTCATTATGATAATCAAAATATATATAATTAATGATATGAAATAATTGAGGTATAATAAGTAGTTCATATCTTGTTGACTAACTTTCTTAAAATTCGTGTTTTATCAAACCATGCAATTATATTAGAATGGAGGAAGTAATATAGAATTATAGGACACGAGGTAATTGAAAAATTAAATAGCTAAATTTAGTTAGTACCACAACAAAATTTGGTCATAATGATACCAATCTAGGCATGGATTGAAAAGGTAGATGTCATAGACCCTAGCAACGCGAATATCTTTCTTAAGAAAATAGGCTAGTGACCAATATTTAGATATCCAAAAACATAAGAAAATGAAGAAACAATTTCCTTACATGTTGGGATGCTCTACATCAATGGGGAAAAGAGCATGAAAGTAGAAGAAAACGAAAGTTTTATAAGAAGAAAAGCTTCAATAAGCAAAGAAATAAAAATGAAAAAGAAAATATTATAATAAAATTCTTGAAAATCCCAAACCAAGAAGATTTTCTAGAAAATCTGCTTATTGTCCTACATGAAAAATAGTTGTAAGTGTTGGACATATGGATAAATACGGCAAAATAGAAAAACCAATAAGCTCATTGAGACATTAGGAAGCTTAGACTATGTTGAGCTTAGCGAAGATGAAGAAGCATTAGACATTGCATTAAAAAAATAAAGGAATAGTTGAATTGTTATGGAAGACGAATATGCAGACAATGAATATGAAGAAAATAGTTTCATGAGGAAAGTAATGAAATCACCCTTGGAGATTTACATGGAGAAAACTTCGTCATAAACAATGAAAATGAAAATGAAGAACTTTAAAGGAGATTTGGTAATCCTAATTATCCTTAAAGATATGATATACAAAAAGTTTTTATTTTAACTTAAGAGTAAATATGTGCATACTAATGAAGTCCCGACCTAATGGTCAAGACCGAGGTCCTAAGTATATTAGGTCTCGAGTTCGATTCCCCATTCCCCTATTGTATTATACTGCCTTTTATGACTCATCTCCACCAAAAATAAAAGAGTAAATGTGTGTGTGAAGTGATGAAAGAAGATATCGAAATCAAAGATTGCGAATATGATGTGGGTGAAGTTATAATCTTATTAACTCGCGATAATGTTCTTAAGCATAATAAGAATAAAAGGAATATAGATATATCCATGTTTGGGGTGTGCAAGTGCAAATAACGTCATTACAATATTATGGTAAAGATATCGACCCTTACGCTTTACTCTGTGCTATTACACATGAAGTTTGATAATAAAATAATCACAAGAATAAAGACAGACTTGTGTAGTGGTTCTGTTGGTTTTAATAGTAGACTAGGATCTTATGTAAGGCTAAAGGATGAATTGTCAAGATTTTCTAATCCCTTAAAATAAAAACAAGTAGGAATGAACATGAAGAGTGGTGGTTATCCTTTGAAAATATTCAGAAAAATTATTTATAAATTGGATAATATTATAGACCCAAAAACTAAGGTAAATATGATAGAGGTCGAGAAGTTTGAGTGTCCTACCTTTAATCACACTATCCAAAGGGTCAAATCAAATCCACAAGAAATTAAAATTGATATAGCTTTGATTAATAGTTTCTCCAATCCAACAAAAATTAATAATAACAAGAAAAATATTATTAAAATGGATGAGAATGGAAAATTAAACATAAAACCATAGTTAGTAAGAAGTATGAGTGGTAGGTTAGAATGAGAAACAAAAACCTCATTTGACAAGAAGTATCAATACAAAACTCGAACGGGGACAAGAGACCTCATCCACAAAAGAAAATGACATAATTAGTATGACAGTGAAATAAGTAGCATGAGTATGGAAACTGCAAGACAAAGAGTTGAGTTTACATGCAACAAGCATGGTGAGAAAGTAATACCCACTCAAAGAGAAACTACTTTAAAAATGTCTCTACTTGAGCTTAATGTTAAAAAGGAAATTATTGAGCAACAAGAAGAGTTATACAAAGAACTCTATTATGATCCTCTAAAACTATGGGATAAAGATAAGACATTTGCGAAAATTACTATGATAAATGTTATACCATAATTATAGTGAAACAAATGGTGTATACGCACCAAACCATTCAAGAATTTGATTAAAAAAATCAAAGAACTCTTAAAAAGGGGTTAATAAGGAATTGTAAGGGTCCTCACACAAGTTCAACATTCATAGTAATGAATCATTCAGAAAAAAAGAGAGGTAATGTTATAATGGTAATTAATTAAAAAACAATCAATGATAATATCATCTTTGAGATGGATACTACATCCCTAACAAAACTATCCCTTTTAATATAATTCAAAGAGGTTATAGGTTCTTAAAATGGACTGTAAAAGTGAATATTGGCAAACAAAAATAGATAAAGAAAGTATCCTTTTAACTGCTTTTAGTGCCCCTCAATGGCATATGAATTACTTGTAATGCCATTTGGTATAAAAATGCACCTCAAATATTTTAAAGAAAAATGGATGACATGTTTAAAGAACTAAATTACTCTTACTTAGTTTACATTGATGGTGTCCTCGGTTTCTTTAAGACAATATAACAACACAAAAATGAGTCC
Organism: Talinum fruticosum; assembly: GCA_021018815.1. Taxonomy (NCBI): domain Eukaryota; kingdom Viridiplantae; phylum Streptophyta; class Magnoliopsida; order Caryophyllales; family Talinaceae; genus Talinum; species Talinum fruticosum. Next base: position 2,497,975 of record JAITYX010000020.1, read on the forward strand.
TAGCGGTTACCAAAAGATGTATTGATCGAGGCATTATTCTTGGAAAGAATAAATACTATGTTGAGAAAGAAATCGAATTCTCGGGTTTAGAAATCAAGGTCAGACAAGTAAAGCTACAAAAGCATATCTTAGAAAAAAATAAAAAATTTCTAGAAAACATTAAAGATAGAAAGCTGCAAAAGAGGTTTATAGGATGTCTCACATATACCTCAGATTTCATTAAAGATCTTTCTAAGCTAGCAAAGCCTTTACAACAAAAGTTTAAAAAAGAGGTAAGTTGGACTTGCACTGCTAATGATTCAAAGATTGTGAGGAACTTCATAAAGTTATTTAAAAATCTTCATGTTCTTAATTTGCTTAACGATAAAGATGATATGATTATTGAGACAGATGTTATCAATGAGAATTGGAGTGTAATAGTCAAAATCACAAGAAGAGAAAAACTCTACAAATATTGCAGTAGAAAATTTTAACAAAGTTGAATGCAATTATCCTACAATGGAAAAAGAGATTCTTATAGTCATAAACACGAGTTATGTTTGTAATATTTGTCTAAAAATTATAAGATGTATATTATATTATTCCTTTTTTCTCTAATATTTTTTTAAAAAAGAGTCTATTAGTTTGATCATAAAAAATTATTATGATTTAATACTTAGTTATATGTATCTTAACTATCAAAAGATAATATAATATAATTCTGAGTCACATGTAAAATGAGTGAGTTTAATTTTTTTAATTTAAATAATTGTTTTAGTAAGATATAGTTATTTTTAAAAAATAATATTCTACTTCGAAAAGAATTTTCTCATTAATAATACAAAATTTTAAATCATTAGATTATATTATATAATAAGTATATAACAATAATGTTATATTACCACTAGTTTTTGCCCGTACTAAAACACGTGATATATTAATATGTAGAAATGTTAAAGAGAAATTTTTACCATTTAATAGGCAAAATTTCAATGACAGTTATTACATCAAAAATAAATTCTAAATGACATAAAAATCTTTTGTAATAATACTTTCAAAAAATAATAATAGAAATAAAAATTACATAAATCCTAATTATGAATAAACTAATAAAAATACCATCTCAAAATTATTTATATTTATTCTAATAACTCATAATAAGATGCATAATATTTATATTATAGAAATAATGCCCAACAATGTAACGATAATATTTAGGAAAAATTAATATCTTAGTTAGAATCAATTTGGGGGAGGAGGGGATGGTAAAAATCAGAATCATAAAATTAGATCGAGGAAAGTAAAATTCTAATATTTGTTTGTAATAATAAAATTATTTTTTATAAAATAAAAATATTTGTAGCATTCATAAAAATTTATAAAAATTCAGTGCAACTATACTTTGTCGAAGATTTTGATACAAAATATAATTATCCATGGGTATTTTATAAATTTTATTTAGAATCGTGCAATTAAATTCTAATGAATTGAGGATCGTAGAATCCTAGAATTATTTTATAATTTTACCATATATTTTTTCAATTAAATTAGGATCATAAGATTCCAATAAATCGTACAATCGTAGGATTGTTACATCCAAAACGAAGTTTAATAACCATCATTAAAATACTTATATATATGAGTATAAATTATCAATAATAGGCTAGCATATATCATTACAATACTAACGCACAAAATCATACGTCTACCCTCCTAATAAGATCTGTTGAGGTGTGTCTCAAATCTCCCGGTTGCTTTGCTTCAAGTGGATCGTGCCAAGGAATTCTCGATGGTTCAGCTCCTCTCTTCGTGGGCCTTGTTTTGGCACATGACAAGGAAGTTGTGCGAGAGTTGGAGAGTAGTGGAAGAAGGAGAGTTTTAATATATGAGGACTCTAATTCCCATTGTTAAATAAGGAAGTGTAAAGGTGCGGATTGCGGCAATATCATCAAGAGCCATCAAAGAAAAGGCAAGCACGTGAAAATTAGGCAAGTTTGAGTGATCAAATTTCCTTTTAATTTAAAGTGAGTTTGACGAGTTTTGTGAGAGAATTATTATTCTCATCATCGATCAAATCTTCGTTTCGATTGTGATCATTTTGTACTCCTTCAAATTATAGTGGATTGAGTGTGCTCCTCGCCTCCGTGGTTTTTCCCTCATTGGGTTTCCGCGTAAATTCCTTGTGTCAATTGATTTATCACTTTCGTTTGTTACATACTTTTGATTATCGTATTATATCCGAATCACTTCCGCATTCAAGTCGCTCTAAATCCTAACAAGTGGTATCAAAGTCGTTGGTTCAGGATGGCTTCAACTTTGAAGGTTGATATTCGTAAGCTTGATGGGGAGATTAGTTTCAATCTCCGGAAGGTTCAAATGAAGGCGGTTCTCATTCAACATAGGTTGTGGAAAGTTCTTAGTGTCCCTATGACGAAGCCCGATTCAATGACAGATGAACAATGGACTGATTACAAGACAAAGAAGAGAGGGACTATGACTCGATTATGATTGGGAGGAATTGGAAGAAAAGGCACTTTCGGCTATACAGCTTGTGCTTGGCGCCCCATGTTCTACGAAAGGTACTTGATAGGACAACTGCAGTAGAGCTTTGGCTTCGATTGGAAGAACTCTACATGACGAAGAGTCTCGCCAATAAGATTCGCTTGAAGGAACGTCTATATACGTTCTCCATGGCCGAAGGTACTCCTGTTCGTAAACATCTTAATGATTTTAATTCAATTCTTATTGATTTAGAGAGTTTAGATGTTAAAATTTTAGGATGAGGACAAAGCGATTTTGTTGGTTGTTTCGTTACCCCCATCTTACAAGCACTTTAACGAAATCCTATTATATAGTAATACCGATACTATATCTTTTGAGGATGTTAAGGCAAATTTATTGTCAAAAGAAAAATTTGACCTTGATGTGCGTGGTGAAAAAGCCGAGGGCTTAGTTGTTAGGAGTAGACCTTCCGAACAGGGGAATGGGAGTAAGAAAAATTCCCGTTCAAAGTCTAGGGGTCGTCATGCCAATAAAATCTGCAATTTCGCAAGAAAAAGGGTCATATTGTTGCGGATTGCTTCAAACCGAAAAATAAGAAAGAAAGAGAAGAAAGGGAGAAACAATCTCGAAACCTCGCTGTTGCTGATTGTGTGATTGAGTCGAGTCCGATGGTGTTGTCCTTATTGCTACTGCCTCTGGAAAGGAGGATTGTGATGAATGGGTTTTAGATTCTGGTTGTACCTACCATATGTGCCCTCGGAGGGACCGATTTACCACTTATGAGCCTCGTTGATTCAGGTGTTGTGCTTATGAGAAATGATACTGAGTGTAAAGTTGCTGGGATTGGTACCGTTCGAATTAAAACCCATGATGGTGTAGTTAGAACCTTGTCAAAGGTTAGGCATATTCCTGATATGACTCGTAACCTTATATCTTTGGGTACTCTTGAGGCTAATGGTTGCAGGTACTCGGTTGAGAATGGTGTTCTCAAAGTAACAAAGGGTGCATTGGTCTTAATGAAGGGACCGAGACATGGAAGTCTCTATATTCTCCAAGGCACTACAGATTACGAGTACTCGGAACAATTTGTAAAGCAAAGATCAGTGCACCGATTCTACTCGTCTATGGCATATGCGTCTGGGCCATATGGGTGAGAAAGGGATGACTATTTTGAGTAAAAGAGGTCTTTTGGGTAGCGAAGGTACAGGGAAGCTTGATTTTTGTGATCATTGTGTCTTTGGGAAACGAAGAGGGTGAGTTTCTCAACCGCAAAGCACCGTACTTGGGGGATCCTAGATTATATACATTCAAATTTGTGGGGTCCTTCTAGAGTTGCTTCGTTTGGAGGCAAACGCTACATGCTTACTTTTGTTGATGATTTTTCTCGTAAAGTGTGGGTTTATTTCTTAAGACAGAAAAATGAAGCATTGACTATGTTCAAGCAATTCAAGGCCCTAGTTGAAAATCAAACTGGGAGAAAAATCAAGAAACTTAGGACTGACAATGGTCTTGAGTTCTGTGAGGATGAGTTCAATGAGTTCTCGCGCAATCGAAGGGATTGCACGTCACAAGACACTTGTTGGGAAGCCCCAACAAAATGGAGTTGCGAACGTATCAACCGAACTCTTTTGGAGAGAGCTCGCTGCATGCTCTCTAATGCCTGGACTTTGGGATAACAAGGCTTTCCGGGCAGAAACTATTGCAACGGCTCGATATCTCATTAACCTATCTCCACGTTCCTCTATTGACTTCAAGATTCCCGAAGAAGTGTGGTCGAGTAACCCCGTTGATTATTCTATTCTTAGAATTTTTGGGTGTCTTGCATATGTTTATGTGAACAATGGGAAGTTGGCCCCTAGGGCTGTAAAATGTAAGTTTCTTGGTTATGCATCCGAGTCTAAGGTATACCGGTTGTGGTGCCCTGAAACACACAAAATAATTCAAAGTAGAGATGTAACCTTTAACGAAACTGCTATATTATCTTCCGGAGAAGACACTTCGTTTCTTCTACTCGGTACAGGTGATCAAGCAAGATACCGGTGAGAAGGTGGAGATTGAGTTACCGGCTCAAGGTGGAGCTGCTACTAATTCCAGACAGGGAGGTTCATGCTATTGAATCGAATCGATGCAAGTCCAATTCAGCCTCGGGTGGAGGTTGTTCGTTCTATAGCCCATGATAGGCCAAGGAGGGCTATTAGAAGACCAGTTCGTTTCACGAGATGATGAAGATGGTCTTGTTGCCTATGTTCTTACAAAGTGGCACAGGAGACTTCCGAAGGTGCGGAACCTTCAACTTATTCTAAAGTTATCTCCTGTCCAAGTTCGACCAATTGGGTCCTAGCTATGCAAGAAGAAATGGAGAATCTCCACAAGAATGGGACCTGGGATCTTTGTGAGTTACCTAAAGATCGACGAGCCTTGACTACCAAGTGGATCTACAAAAGAAAAGAAGGCATACCGGGGTAGAAGCCGCAAGGTGGAAAGCACGCTTGGTTGTTCGTGGATGCAACCAAAAGGAAGGTATTGACTTTAATGAAGTTTTCTCTCCTGTTGTTCGTCATACCTCCATTAGAGTGCTTCTTACTCTTGTTGCTCTATTTGATTTGGAGTTAGAGCAACTGGATGTCAAAACCGCTTTCTTGCATGGAGAGTTGGAGGAAGAGATTTATATGAGGCAACCTGAGGGCTTTGTTGTTCTCGGGAAGGAACATTGTATGTGTCGATTGAAGAAGTCCTTGTATGGACTCAAGCAAGCTCCTAGGCGAGTGGTACAGAAGGTTCGATACTTTCATGATTGGGCAAGGCTACACACGGAGCATGACAACCGTGTGTATTTTCAGCAAATTTCGGGTTCCTTCGTTTACTTGTTGTTATATGTTGATGATATGCTGATTGCTTCTAAAGACAAGTCTTTGATCAACAAGTTAAAATCTCAACTTAGTATGGAGTTTGAGATGAAGGACCTTGGTGCAGCTAAAAGGATATTGGGGATGGAAATTCGTAGAGATCGAAAGGCCGGTAAGCTCTATCTATCTCAAAGGAAATATCTTGAGAAAGTCCTTGATAGATTTAATATGAGTGATTGCAAATCGGTTTCCACTCCTTTAACTGCGCACTTTAAGTTGTCTTCGAGTGTTGTCCTCAAACCGATGAGGAAATTGAGAAAATGTCTCACATACCTTATTCTAGTGCTTGTTGGTAGTTTGATGTATGCTATGGTGTGCACTAGGCCTCGATATGTCACATGCGGTTAGTGTTGTGAGTCGTTATATGCATAATCATGGTAAGGATCATTGGGAAGGCTGTGAAATGGATCCTTAGGTATGTCAAAGGGACTGTTGATAGAGGGTTGGTTTTTATAGGAGTAAGGCTGCTACATTCGATGTCGCAAGTTTTGTTAATTCCGATTATGGTCGAGATCTCGATAGAAGGAGGTCGATTTCTGGTTATATCTTCACGTTGTGTCTCGGTGCTATCTCTTGGAAAGCATCATTACAGGCTATTGCAGCTCTCTCTACTACGTAAGCTGAGTATGTTGCTGCAACAAAAGGGGTGAAGGAAGCTACTTGGTTGAGGGGTCTTCTCATTGAGCTTGGTGTTCAACAAGGTGCTACTCGTTGTGTTTTCAGATAGTCGAGTGTTATTCATCTTGCCAAGAACGATGCCTACCACTCCAAGACTAAACATATCGAGTGTCAAGTTCCACTATATCGGAGATACAGATTGCTTGAAGGAAAGATTGTGATGAAGAAAGTTCATACTCTGGAGAATCCCGCATATATGCTTACAAAGCCTCTCTCTATTTCTAAGTTTGAGCATTGCTTGGACTTAGTTGGTGTTCACAACTCGTTGATAGCTTTCGAGGCTTTGCCCTTAGGGGCTCTACCCTTCGGGGTATTTTGTTGGAGTACTTATGTTGGTTGGAGATTTGATCCAAGGTGGAGTTTGTTGAGGAGTGTCTCAAATCTCCCGGTTGCTTTGCTTCAATTATATAGTGCCGAGGAATTCTCGATGGTTCAGCTCCTCTCTTCGTGGGCCTTGTTTTGCCGCACGACAAGGAAGTTGTGCGGGAGTTAGAGAGTAGTGGAAGAAGGAGAGTTTTAATATATAAGGACTCTAATTCCCATTGTTAAATAAGGAAGTGTAAAGGTGCAGATTGCGGCAATATCATCAAGAGCCATCAAAGAAAAGGCAAGCACGTGAAAATTAGGCAAGTTTGAGTGATCAAATTTCCTTTTAATTTAAAGTGAGTTTGAGAGAGTTTTGTGAGACAATTATTATTCTCATCATCGATCAAATCGTCGTTTCGATTGTGAACGTTTTGTACTCCTTCAAATTATAGTGGATTGAGTGTGCTCCTCGCCTCCGTGGTTTTTCCCTCATTGGGTTTCCGCTTAAATTCCTTGTGTCAATTAATTTATCGCTTTCGTTTGTTACATACTTTTGATTATCGTATTACATCCGAATCGCTTCCACATTCAAGTCGCTCTAAATCTTAACAAAGTGTACAATTTATAGGCACATGTAAGGAGTACATTTCCATTAAACTTTTCGTACATATAACTATTATATCTTGGTAGTCTAATTCAAATTAATGTAGTCTTCCAACATTGTCAAAAAAAAAAAAAAAACTTTAAGGAGTACATATAATTTAACCATCATAAAATTAAATTATTTAAAATATATAACAAAGTTTGAACAGTCTTATTTTTGTATTGGTAATTAAAATCACTAATAAATAATATAATAATATAATTATGCATTGATAAAAGCTCGTGGATTGAAACGGGCTATAGCCTCGGTAAAGAAAAACACACACACATTGATGAATTTCAATTATGAACTAAAGATTAGACAATAATATCCCATTAATATTTTTTTTTTACATCCATTGATTTATTTGGAGATAAATGTACGGAATATTATATTTTTAGAATATAAAATATATCAAAAGTTAGAAATACTCACAAAAAATAGAAATAAAAAAATAATTTAAAGAATTCACTTATAAAACTTGAAATATCCAAATATATTGATGACACAATATACAACATCATGATCATATTTATGAGATATTTTATACCCACTTAAATACTACCTTGTGGGGTTGTTGTAATGACATGATAATGATATGAAATATGACAAAAAATCATAATTCAAGTAGTGTTAAACAATATAATAGCTTTTAATTAAAACAATACAGAATTTAAACTAAAATAAATAATTTTTACGCACAAAGAGATTTCATTCCAACAATGGCCTAATTAATATGTATAAAGTAAGAGATGAATATGATTTAAAGGGAGAATTAATTTAAAGTAAAAGAATTAATTTTGAAGAAAAATAAAATTTAAGAGCTAATTAGAGGGAAATAAATTTTAAATTTTTTTATCAAGGACTAATTTTTAATTTAGATTTAATTTTATTTGAACGGTAATTTTAAGTTTTTTAAATTTTTTTTATCAAGGATTAATTTTTAAGTTAGATTTAATTTAATTTGAATGATAATTTTAAACTTGGTAAATGCATAAATATTACTAGTCATATAATATTTTTAATGATTATTTTTTATGAACAAATATTTATAATAATATTTAATAAAATTTTAGTAAATAAATGCTTTTATATACATATATACATATATGTACATACATATATCATCTTTTCATAAATTATGTTTAAGATGTTTTTGATAAAATAAAAATAATTTAGTTTGAATTTCAAAAATCATAGAAAAAGGAGGGAAGCAATTTGAGAGTGGTTATTTAGACGGGATTCGGTGTAGTGCGAGTAACAAGATAAACATTTCAATTATAATATTAGATTTTATAATAATTTATAATTTTGATTCATTTCACATTGGTTAAATAATGATTATTTATTTATATTAATACAAACTTATTAATTTTCTAACATTTATAATTTTATTAATAATGATCTATAACACTCCATTTAAAAATAGAAAGGAAAAAGCCAATGAATGTAACATTTAATAGTAACCTATGAGGCAATCTCAAAATACAAGTATGATCTTTGAAAATAGAAAATTACATATTGTGTTATACTTTTTCTAGATTCATAGTGCATATATTTATTTTTTAAGAAATACAATGAATAGGCTTCATATATAATATATAATACTTCTTAATTAAATATTGATCAACCTCGTCGGACTATATGACATACCATCGGTTCTAATCGGATTACCCATCCTACTATTTTCGCTGCTATTTTGATGAATTTTCGCAATAGTACAAACTATTGAATGTTGCTTTAAATTACAAAACATTATTATCAGTAACACCTTAAAAGCTTATGGGACACATAATATTTACATTGGCTTCTTTTAAAAACTTATTTATATTTTTTTATGGCAAAAGATAAATCGATCGCCATTAACTGATCAAATATTTACATCATACTTCGCCCATACCCAAAGTTATATAATCACCAAATAATTACAATCTAGCTAACCAAGGTTTGTATACTTGCTTCCTTTTACAAAGTGAGTATTTAAGACTCCATCTAATCCTTTCAACTATATTGTCCACTATATTGTATTTCCTTTGAAAGGTTCTTTGGTTCCTTTCTTGCCATATGTAGTATACCACCGCAGCTATTATAGGTGCAATAACTGCCATTTTTGCATGGGAAATCTTCTTGCCATGTAGCCACTTATTCCAGTCTAGCCTACAATCATCTGTAGGATGTAATGATGTCAGTGCATTCATGAGATCTTGGGCAAACTAACATTGCAAAAATAGATGATCCACGGTTTCCTCTTGAGCACAAAAGGTACATTTTGTGTCTATATCCTTGTTCAGTGCCTCATTCTCTCTCTCGTGAGAATTCTTTTCTTAAACACCAGCCAGATGCATATAGAGTGTTTTGGGATATTGTGTTTATGCCATACCATCTTCCACCATTCAACTTCTTACCATGGGAGTTGCAAAGCCTGATATGCTAGTTGTATATTAAACCTTCCATTCTTCTCCACTGTTCATTTTCCATCTTGACTGTGATACCAATTGTAAAGATTTCTCCTTAGCCCCATGACATTCCTGAAATACTAGCTTGCATGTACCTTGAATTGATTAGTTTGTCAATCTACTCCTTTTATGTATGTATGATGTATCCATCTAATCCATAGTGATTCTAAATTTTGAGAAATAGCCCATAGATGTTTGCCAACTAGGGCCTTATTCCAATCACCACTATTCTTAATCCCCAATCCTCCTACTTTCTTAGGGCTGCATATATCTCCCTATGCAATTTGAATTTACTTCCTTTGCCCTTCTTCTGTACTCTATAAGTATTCTCTACATGTTTTCTCAACTGCTTTAGTGACCTTGGTTGGTAGAACAAACACTAAACTCCAATACATGTGCATATTGAGTAATACTGAGTTTATTAATTGTACTCTCCCTGCATAACTGATCTTTTTGCTCCCTAACTTTTAATTCTTGTTGTAATCTTTGATGCCAAGAGTTGAGAATCTTCTGAATTTAGCTTTCCTAGCTTAAGGGACACTTCTAAATATCTCATTGGCAACTGCCCTCTAGATAAGCCAATTATTTCCATAATCTGCCTTTCTATCTCCTGGTCAACCCCTGTAGTAAATATCTAGGACTTCTGTATATTGGCCTCCAAAACCAGATGCTTCTGCAATTTATTAAGTGCCTCCATAACACATGTAATTAATGGGATATTAGATTTGTAGATTATCAGTAGGTCATCTACAAAGATAAGGTAATTTAAACCAAGCATTTTGCATCATGGTTGGAATTTCAGCCTTGGGTCCTCCATTTTCTTTTGGAGTATTTTGGATAAGTACTCCATGCCTAGCACAAAAGGTAATAAAGATATAGGCTCTTGTTGCCTTAATCCTCACCCAATTTTGAAAAAGCCATGTAGTTTTCCATTGTACCTAAGGGAAAAGGTAGCTATGGACATGTATTTAGTCACCTCACTGGATCAATTGGCCTGACAGCCCCACCTACATCATTATCTCCTTAAGGAACTCCCAACTAATAGTGTCATAAGCTTTTCTGATATCTATTTTCAATATGCATCTTGGTGTGATCTTCCTTGTACAATGCCTTACCAAGTCTAATCCTATCATAATATTATGAAGGATTAGTTATTGGCCACAAATGTAGCCTGGATAGCCATCACAATTTTAGGTAGAAATAGCTTAAATATTTCACAAATCATTTTAGAAATGATTTTGTATAGGACATTGCAACATGATATAGGCCTATACTCAGATGCACTTATTAGTTGAGGAACTTTAGGTACCAATGTTATTGTAATTGTATTAATCTGATTGGGTAACTTGCCATACTTGAAGAAATCAAAAACTGCTTGACTCACATCCTTCCCAACAATCTCCCAAGCACTTTGAAAGAACTTGCTGTTATAACTATCCGGGCCTAGGCTTTTTATACTATCAATCTGCCACAGACACTCTTTACATCATGTTCAGTAAATGGCATAATCAGTTTTTGCTTTTTGTTTGCAAATAGATAATAAATTAATAAATATCATTTTTTTAAGTCCTATATTTTGTCTTATCTTCTTTTTTCTTCAAATTTATCACATAAATTTATTTTTAAAATAGATTTATAATTCATAAGAGTATACAAATTGATAATAAATTAATAAATATCATTTTTTAAAGGTATCGGAGAAAGAAAAATGATATCATGATAAGTTAGCGATAGACCTGTCAATTCGGGCGGGCGGGTTAAATACGGGTCGGGTGTATTCGGGTTCGGGTAAAATACGGGTCGGGTGTATTTCGGATTCGGGTAAAATACGGGCGGTCGTATATCGGGTTATACGGGTTTCGGGTCGACCCAACGGGTTAAGACCGCCTTTTTATCGGTTGTTTTTCTTTTTTAATTATAAATATTAAGCATAATTTTTGCTTAAAATTGCCAATAATTCAACGAAAAGTATAGTATTTGTATTTTCTAAAAGGAATATTCAAAAATTTCATTATGATATTTGTGTATCCCATTGAACCGAGCGGGTTGGCTGCTTGACGCGTTTAAATAAGGCTAACGAAAGATTGGGTTAATAATGGGTTGAATAATAATGACTTGTTCCGTAATTATTAGTTTAAGGTTACGATGTTTATTTCACAGTTTATATTATACTAACGAGGTTTATATGCATGTTTAATGCATTTTAAAACAAATCGAGAAAGTTTTGACTTGGGTAGGCTTAATCGATCCATTTTATTCACTAGAAAAATTTGACTTTGTTTTAGTTTGGCTTATTGCCTACCTTAGGAGTTATGGTTTAGGTACGAGTAAACACAGCTTTAAAATAAATAAGAATTAGAGATTTATAATAAACTAAAATTATTATTTTTAATTATAACATCAAAATTTTAAATCATTATAGTAATATTATTTCTACAAAATAAAAGTATATTAATTAGATATGACTAGGTATATTCAGTTTACCAAAAATACAACAAGTATAACTTGTACACTTGTAGTATTTTAATATATTACACCATTTGAATCCATATATGTTTTTATTGAAATTAACTATGCATAATTTTTGTATATAATGGCTTTTGTTTATGGGGAATAAGTTGAGAAATGAAACCGTATCGATCTTCGTCCGTAAATGATTGCAATAAATATGTAATGTCTCTCTAAATAATCTGATATGATAAATAACCATTATTAAAAAAGTGATAAATTGAAGGAAAAATCATATAATGTGCATGAAACATTCAATCAACAAGCTACAAAGCTAAAATAGTTGTTTTTATTGCCTTGACCCAACGGGTCAAACGGGTTCGAGTCGGGTTTGACCCGCTAATTTGCGGGTTTTTCGGGTTCGGTTTTTTCGGGTTCGGGTCGAGAAAATCATGTCCAAAACCCAAAACTTTCGGGCGGGTTCGGGTCGGGTTTTGGGTCGGGTCGGCTTTTGCCAGGTCTAGTTAGCGAACATTAATGGAGTTGTAGTAATGATACTTTCTTTGCTTGATCTATTCATGTTAATGTATGATTTGATATATTCTTGATTTATGATGATGATAATGACGACGATATTTGAAAGGGTGTACTAATATAGGTTTGACCTTCTTGGTCTCTAACTATTAAATTTATAAAGGAATATTTTAAATTAATAATTAGAACAAATTTTGTATAAGAATACAATGAATTTTTTCAAAAGGAAGTTTTTTTTAATTATTAATAATAAAGAAGAAAATCAATTGGCATACTAAATAAAAATAATAAGATACTTTAATAGTCTTTTATTAAATTAATTATTTGCTTGCTCATGAATAAGCTCTACCTTAATATTATCAAATTAAAAAAGAAAAAAATAGTTACTTAAATACAAAAATCAATCATAAAAACCCATAAATAAAAATAGGGAAAGTAAATAACTACTTTAATGCATTTTCTAAATGCAACTTCAAAACCCATATATATATATATATATATATATATATATATATATATATATATATATATATATACACACACTAAAGAAGAAAATCAATCGGCATACTAAATAAAAATAATAAGATACTTTAATAGTCTTTTACTAAATTAGTTATTTGCTTGCTCATGAATAAGCTCTACCTTAATATTATCAAATTAAAAAAGAAAAAAATAGCTACTTAAATACAAAAATCAATAATAAAAACCCATAAATAAAAAAAGGGAAAGTAAATAACTACTTTAATGCATTTTCTAAATGCAACTTCAATACCCATATATATATATATATATATATATATTGCAACGAATATTTGGTTTTGTGACAAATTTATCTAATATGCAAGCGCAAGAGAGGTTCATGCGTTGGCAATTATGTCTTAACTAATTTTCCTTTTCTATTAACCATATACAACGATGAAATAACTCTTTGGTCGATAGTCTTATGCGAGAGTTAGCCTATGTTTAACATAGCCAAACTGTCACCTAACAGGAAGCAAATAAATGAAGAAGCCCCGCTAACGAGTGTCGTTTTCTAGTAGATTTGTACTAGATAACTTAGTAAAATTTTAAGCAAAACAATGCTAATTAGATGTGGCTTATTCCTACTACTTAATAACCGAGAGATTAAACCTCCTTGAAATACAAATTTACTACTTGAAGAGTCCTTTAGACATTCAAGAATAAATAAAAGGATGTTTCCATGAAAAATAGTTCGGATAATGGTATGGAAGCACCAACGATCATTAGAACAATTATTCATATGATATATGAGAATCATGGGGATCCCAAATAGCTTTCACGAGATAACTCTAGAGCAGGAGCAATAAGAATATATAAAACAACCTAACCTAATGATCCCTTATTTTTTTTGTTTTTTTTTTTATAGAAGAAGGGGGTAATATATTAACTCAAATCAAGTTCCCCTAGGGTAATGATTCCTTGGGGGAAGTTCTCACAATACACTTTCTCAAACCCATCTTCCGTGTGGAGTGTAGCAACTAAATGTGCTATCGTATTCCCCCTAACACGACAAGCACGTAAAACATGAAACCGACTTGTTAAGTTCCTTATGTCGTCAAGAATGAGGTCAATAGGGGCCCTTCCTTTTTTTCCCGAATGCGGTTTGTTGATAAGACCAATGGAGTCACTCTCTATTACTGCCTCTTTGAAGTTTGCCTCTGCAGCTTTGGTAAGCCCGAACAAGATTGCTTCGCCTTTACTTCGTCCATCGATCCCTTCGTGTCTAATCTACGTGTGCCAGTCATCAATTCGAGCCATCTCGTCCCTTATCACAAATCCCGCACCGGTATCGATGTCTTTCGCAATGAAGGCATCCGTATTGATTTTGATCATTGCCCTAGGGGGTGGCTCTCAACTGGATAAAGTTATCGTCTCTGTAACCGTAGGGGTAACTACCACCTTGTCCCTATACTCCTTTGACTCCTTGTCCATCCTAATAAAACCATGTGCTATTACCAATCTGTCCGGTGACCCGTTGTTGAACGCGACCTCGTTCCAAGCCATCCACATGGCCCAAGTAATTGCAAGTATGGTGCTGAAAATATAACCGTCTAGTTTGTCCATCAGCCAAAGAAGGCACTCCTTCATGGTCGATCGAGGGCCTCAATCACCACTTGCATGAAACCATGACCCTCCCAAACTTGCCTAAGCATGTCACGGTCGAACAATGCATGGAACATAGTTTCTAATGACTAATTACAGACCGGGCATTTATCATCATCTCTAATATTGAAGACTCAAACTCTAAAACTAGATTATTCTGAGTATTACTACATAAAGACTCAGTGTACAAACCTCATTCCTCCTAAGTTTTGATTACAAGTCATTATGAGTGTTATAGAAACTCTTGCATAAGTTTTCATTTGATTCTAACCGACTCGTAAAGCATACTCTTGTTCATCTTTTCACATTGATGTTTCGAGTCATTCAAAAATCACTCAGATTTATCGCATGCACTAATAATCTCTCTAACACTTTTTATTTGAGTTCCGACTTCATGTTTTGAAGTAAAGTGAATTACAACGTTAATTCATCTTTCTAAGTCGATATGTTTGTTTGAGAATTATTTGTCCGGATCAAGGTCTTATACTCGATGTTTTTACTCTTATAACTTGATCTTTCTTAGGAGTGACTCGATGGAATTTAAGTATAATTAATATTAAACTCGTAAAATTCCACTCTTCTAGGCTCCGAGATAATTATATAATTAATTGTCTTAATTAAATAATTATCTCGTGCCTAATCTTGGACCAAAGTATTTTATACTTTGAGAACCAAAGTGGTTTACTTTTGTAGGTTATCCAACGAGGTTATCTTATTTTTGAATTACAAAAGTAACCGGCTTCAAGTCGTTAATCACCAGCAGACAAGGCTTTTCTACTTCGAACAAGGCCCAAACATCGTGCCGGGGTTGTCTGTTTCCAAAACTAGAAAACTTCAACACTAAGCTCAACGGTGGTTTCCACCTTACTTTTTAGATATCATTAGCTGAAAGGAGCACCTTTAGGAGCCAAGAGCCGTTGCACAATGTTCACATTCCAAATGATCTTTTCTAAGCGACTCGGAAGAACCGTTACAACGGTCAAGAAATGCTTCAGCTCGTAAATCGATCACAACGGCTAATCTGCTTGGTCATCTATAAATAGAAGTCACCTCTCAAGACTTAAAGATTGCTGGAATTATTGCTGAAACACATTCCTTAAGAAAAAGTCATTGTATTCATACTCAATCTTCTATTTACAGACTCCCAACTTGTAATTCATACTTTCCGAGTTGTAAAATCTTGTAATCGGTTATAGACTCTTCTTACTTTCCGAGTAAGGTTCCTTGACCGAGCTATAAGGGTTAACTCAGCTCAGTTTTCCTTAACTCGTAAAGGTTACCTCGGTTAGGAAGTACTAGATCGGATAAGGAAATTTCGAATCTAAGAAAACTCTTTAAGGAATTATTTGAGGGAGCAATTCTGGTTGAGTCATTCTACTCGTATTTTGTTGATTCAAAATAGTGGATTTGACTTGGTGCTTGGACTAGCACTGTCCGTGGTTTTCTACCCCATGAGGGTTTCCATGTATCTCCGAGTTTACACTTTTCCGAGTCCAATCTAGACTCGCATTGTCCGGTTTATTCTTTTCAAGCTTAAATTATCTAAATTTGTTAAAATTCCGTCATCACCCTATTCACCCCCTCTAGGGTGACTAAGACTCTCCAAGAGCAAACCTTCAAATATGACGCCGCTTTAGTTCATAGTTTACTCCTAGGATTTCCCAGGAAGTCCTCCATGTAAAGTGTTTCAGCTTCGGCAAGAAATTTACACTCCATAGATGACACCACCAGTCCCATTCGTTCTCATTCGCTCGATTGAACCATGCCATAATATGACCCAATCTGCCCAGCCAATAGGCGAATTTAACGGTAAACATTCCATCCTTGAACGGCCACCAGTACCTTGAGTCTTGGGGTAGTCGATGGCTTAGGGGCAAGCTGAGTATTACTTTTGCTTCTTCCTTCATCCTCGCCGATGAGGTTGGCTATCAGCAAATTCGGTTAAGGGTTACATAGTGGTCGGGAGTTGGTAAATATTAGTTCGGAGACAACCAAGAATCCTCCCACACACGTATCACTTTGCCATTTTGTAACACCCCAAAACCCACCCTAGGAGTATTACATGCTAGGATTCCCGAGAGGAACCCCTAAGGCTACTTATGATCTCAATTTGGGGTTAATAACTCTTTCTTATATTGGCGAAAGCGTGTTTCTAGGTTTTCAAAGGTTTTCTTGAAAATTTCGGCAGAGTTTCTTTTGTAATATGGCTAATCCCATAGGTTTAAAAGCCTTAACCCTGCATGAAAAATTCATAAACTCGACGAGCCACGAGCTCGGAGCATCCAAAACACAACTTAATGAGCCACACGCTTGGAGCATCTACAACATAAACTCAACGAGCCACACGCTCGAGCATCCATAACACAAACTCAATGAGCCACACACTCGGAGTATTCACATTGGGCTTTTATATTTATAGTCAAAACTTAAGTTCACATACAACCAATCTTTACAAACATCTTTACAAACAAGAAGACAGAAAAACATGTAGTAAGTCCAGGCATCTCCTATCCGTCCGCTATTTCTAAAAGCCAAAAGCCACTCCCGAGAGTCTTACTTCTATACCTGAAAATGTTGGTGAGGTCATGAGCTCCACGAGCCCAGTGAATAATCCAAACCCACCCCTGGTTTCACTTTGCACATTAATTCATTAACAAACACACATAAGTTCACTATTCATTCATAACATGCGATTCAAATCATACATGCTTAAGACACGTAAGATACTAAACTTACCAACTTGCCGAAGCGGTACATGTGACATCAATTACTCATGAATTCAATCAAAACATACTTCATTCTTCTTTCTACGCAAGTACGTCATATAATCATTCGTCATATAAATCATTCATTGTGTAAGTCATATCTTACTTTCTTATCGCTTTTAATTTCTTATGAAATCGGGATTGATTCTTCTTTTCCTTCTTCTTTTTGATTTCAATCATGCATTTCATAAATCATTGATTCTTTCTTTCTTGTTCATCATGCATAATCATTCGTTTCTTCATATCATAATTCTTTAGTATTCTTAGTTTCGAATAGAAAGAAGATTTATGTCCCGCTCTAAAGACCCAGTTCTTAGAGCCAAATAATTCGTAGCCTTGAGGCAAAATAATTCATGGCCTCGAGGCTTTACACACTCTAAAGGAAGCATATTGTCAATAATTTGTGGAAGCAAAATAATTCGTGGCTTCAGCTGATAGACACTTCTATGGCCATAGCTTTACAGTGGTTCTTTAATTCACGGGGTGTTAGATCAATAACACAATCCTTTTTCCCTTCTTTAGTTCTTTATGTTTCTTATTTTCTTATTATTTTCTTATTACATCGACGAGGTACACGTAATTCATATAATTCATGCACAACACTTTCATACGTAACATCTTCACAACTAACAATTCACATAAACAAGTTCCAACTCAAGTACTATCAATCTAATTCACATAGGCATGCTTATGTCATTTATAATCAATGTACTTTAAAATAAACACATCATCACATATGAAGACTCAAACACTCGCTCAATATCTTTCTAAGTCATGCAAAAGGAATCGGGTATAACGATGTTATTCATATAGAGTTTTGATTCCAAGGCATTCTCTCGCGTCTTAGAAACTTACTTGAGTAAAATAGTATTTTCTCTAAGTGTTTCGGCCTTCAATTATCTCGTCTATCGCTTTCGCTTAGCGACTCGAAAACCGGTTCTCTATTCCGAGTCCACTCTCACTCGGACTATTCGCATTTTGAATATATCAAGTATTCCGCCGTTTCTCACTCGTAATCCGACTTATGGTTATCTATTCTATTGTTTGCATAGTCAGCATCCGTAGTTAATTTCATACTTAGTCTATATCAAGCTTCTCCCACTCGATATTCATTATAGAACTTGATTCTTCGCTTAAGACTAAGTCATATGGAATTCCGAGTATCATGGATATTAGACTCGTAAAATTCCATTTCTTTTCCGACTCGTATAATCAATTGCGTAATTTTCATAATTATTCTATTATCTCGTGTCTAACCTTTGACCAAAGTATTTTATACTTTGAGAACCGAAGGTGTTTTACTTTTGTAGGTTATTCAATTGAGGATATCTTTTCAAACTACAAAAGTAGCCGGCTTCGTAACGTCAAATCACCAAGCAGATATGGCCTTTCACCTTCCCTCGCTTTTGTCTCGGAAGATTGTGTCGAAGTTGTCTCGCGTCCATATCCGGAAAACTGGAATGCCAAGCCTAACGGTAGTTTCCACCTCATTTTTCAAGACACAACCGATGGTTTTGGGACTTCCAAGAGAGTTAAACCGTTGTTCAACGTTCATATTTCAACGGATACTTTCGAGTGACTCGAAAGCCATTATCAACGGTCACAGAGGACTCTCGTCGCAGAAGAAGATAACGGCTACTCGCATGGTTATCTATAAATAGAAGCCACTTCACAAGACTTGAAGATTGCCGAATCTATTGTTAATACACATACTTGAGAAAAGTCATTGTATTTACTTCCAATCTTCTACTTACAACTCCCATTCTGTAATTCTTTACTCTCCGAGTTGTAAGGTCTTGTACTCGCTTATAAACTCTTCTTACATTCTTTGTAAGGTCCCTCGACTAAGCCGTAAAAGTTAACTCAGCTTAGTTGTGCCTAGCTGTAAGGGTTATCTCAGCTAGGAAGTACTAGATCGGATAAGGTAACTTCCGAGTCTAGGAAATATTTGTATAGAGTTGTCCAAGGGAGCAACTCGGGTTCGGCCGACTCACGGTATTTTGTGGACTCAAAATAGTGGATTTGACTTCGTGTCCGGATTGACACGGGCCGTGGTTTTCTCGCCCCAGGAGGGTTTCCACGTAAAATCTCTCGTGTTCTCTTTCTCGAGTTCATTCTAGACTCGCACGAGCTTACTCGTGTTTGTTTATTCCGATTTATTGCTTTCGAGTCCAATCTTTCTCGACCCCGTGTTTAGACTCGTAAACTGTCTTTGCCTCTTTTTCGCCAAAAAGAGTGTGTTTTCGCGAAGAATTTTCTATCACCCTATTCACCCCTCTAGGGTAACTCGCACTCTCCCCGAGCAAACCTTCAATTGGTATTAGAGCCTAGCCTTTCGTAAAGGATCTAACAATCCAAAGGTTTAAAGATCGATGGCTCGTAACACCGGAGAGTTCGACGAAGGAAGATCTTCCAACAGGCCACCAAAATTCAAAGGTTCAAACTTTGGTCACTGGAAGAAGCTTATGGAATGTTTCCTCATGGATCACGATGAAGAAGTATGGGAAATCACACAACAAGGAAATTACATTCCAACGAAGACAGTATGAATTCGTAATCCTTCCCAAGACAAAGGCCGAGTTCACACCAGACAGGCAGCAGAAGTTCGTAAAGAACTTCAAAGCCATGAACATCCTCATGTGTGCCATAAGCTCGTAAGAGTACAATCGAGTCTCCGCTCGTGACTCGCTAAAGAGGTATGGGACACACCGATCAACACCTACGAAGGTACAAGTCGGGTGAGATAAGCGAAGATCGGCCAAGTATCTTCACAAATATGAGCTTTTCAAAATGGAGCCAGAGGAGAACATTACTCGATGTTCATTCGCTTCACCGAGATCACCAACAATCTCAAATATCTGGGAAAGAAAATCTCCCATGAAGAAATGTGCCGAAAAATTCTCGTAAGCCTACCCAAGAGACGATGGGGTCCTAAAGTGACTCGCCATAGAAGAGGCTCGTAACCTCTCACTCTTGAAGCCGGACGAGCTCATCGGAAAGCTTCGACTCATGAGATACATCCGGAAGAAGAAGATGCCGAGGGTACCTCCAAAAGGAACATTGCGCTTAAAGCCTCGGAATCCAAAGAAGCAAGTCCGAGCTCCTCCGACTCGAAGATGATCCCATGGCACTCATTGCAAGAGGCTTCAAGAGAATGATAAAGCATAAAAGATGGGACAAAAGACCAAAAGAAGAATTCTACAAGGAAGACAAGAGAGATAGAAAAGGTAAGTTTTCTTCCCCTTCAAAGTTATCTTTGTCTAAGAATTCCGGATGTTTTGAGTGTGGCAAGCAAAGACCACATAGTCAAGGACCTGTCCAAAACAGAAAAGGGACAGAAAGAAGAAAAAGGCCATGATGGCAACATGAAGTGATGAGGACTCATCGAAGACGACGAGGACTCGGATGACTCAAAGTGTCCGATGGCAATCATCGACTCGGAAGCCGAAAGAGAGTCGACTCGCATACGTACTCGCACAATGAGGAAACTAATCCTCAAGAGGTAATAAACTACTTCCTCAAATTCTCCAAAGTTGATTTAACTAAATACATTTTTACTTTGGAAGAAAAGTCCAATTCCGATTCTTCTCATTTCAAAGAACAACTTGAGTCAATCTCGTCCGACGAGCATTTCTTTGAAAACGAATTAGAAAAACCGAGGCTCACACTCAGAGAACTCAAGACAAGTGCTCAAGCTAATGAGACTGAGTCCGAGTTACTCAGGAAAGAAAATGAGCAACCGAAACGTAAGCTCACCGAGTCTCAAGATCTGGTTTTAAAATTTACTCAAGGTCGAAGAACCTTGACATGCTCTTAGGATCGCAATGTGTCTCATTTCGAAAAGAAGGTCTTGGTTTCAACAAAGAGGAAGAATCTAATTCTTACTCGTAATTGTTCAAAAAGGATTCCAGTAACAGTTAAGTTCAAAAAGGCCGAGCATGGTCCCATTCACGTAAATGAAAGGAGGACTAAACCCGCACCTATTTACAAAAAGAAACCATTTTCTCCTGTTTCAAAAGGAAAGGTTTTTAAAAGGAAAGAGACACAGACTCAGCTTCTCGAGAGGAAGACTCGGAATCAGACAAAACCCAAAGTCATTCAAATCTGGGTTCCAAAACACCTTCTTCCTCGAAAAAGACCACAAGTAAGGAATGTTACTGGGTTCGTTAGAGGAAGTGAGAAGGGTTAGATTCTCTCTGTTTTGCAGGTCACTCGGAAAAGATCAAAGGACACCGGTACTGGACAGTGGATGCTCTCGACACATGTCAGGTGACCAAGGACTCTTTTCCGAGCTGGAGTCATATAAAGGAGGAAAGGTGACGTTTGGTGATGACAAGCAAAGGCAAGATAGTGGGCATTGGAAAGATTGGAAATGGAAACAATCCGGTGAGCCCAGTCTACCTTATCAAAGGACTAAAGTACAATCTACTTAGCATCTCCCAGCCTATGTGACAAAGGTCAAGAGGTAAGATTCACTCAATCCAAGTGCTACATCACAGTATGAGACCACCAAAGAGGTAAAGCTCTCGGGTAAGAGATCGGGTAATACCTACATCATCTCTCTTCTCGACCCAAGTCGAACTTATCCTCGTTTAAAAGCATCTCTTCAAGATGATTCTTGGACTTGGCATCGTAGATTAGGTCATATTAGCATGCATACTATCAAAAAGCTTGCATCTCATCATCTCGGTTAGAGGATTATCTAACCGTGCGTTTGAGAAGGATAAAGTATGTGAAGCATGCACCGTAGGGAAACAAGTCAGATCTTCATTCAAATCTCTCGAAGACAGTTTCCACATCCAACGTGCTTGAATTACTGCATATGGACCTATGTGGTGAAATTCCTGTGAAGAGTCTCGGAGGTAAATCCTACATACTTGCTATTATTGATGATTTTTCAAGATTTACCCGGGTGTGTTTTCTCAAGCATAAGAATGAAGCCTTCAAGGAGTTCAGCAAGCTCTTTAGAAAGATTCAAGTTGAATCTCGGACTTAGATTCAAAAGATTCGAACCGACCATGGAAGGGAGTTCGATTACTCGGAATTCTCGTAGTTTTGTGACAAGAATGGAATCTCTCACAACTTCTCAACACCCGTAACTCCTCAACAGAATGGAGTAGTTGAGAGAAAGAACAGAACCCTTGAAGAAATAGCAAGGACAATGATGATTGAACACAACTTGCCTTACTATTTCGGGCAGAGGCAATAAACACAACAAACTACACTCTCAATCGATGCCTCATCGGACCCATTCTGAAGAAAACACCTTATGAGCTCTACAAAGGGAAGAAGCCAAATATTTCCTATTTCAGACCTTTCGGATGTAAGTGTTTTGTCCACAACAATGGTAAGGATCATCCGACCAAGTTTGATGCTCGGTCGACGAAGGTATTTTTCTAGGTTACTCCTCTCATAGCAAAGCTTATCGTATCTTCAACTAGCGAACTAACAAAGTGGAAGAAAGTATCCACGTAGTGTTTGATGAGCTTGAACAGGAGAAACCAAGTGAGTCTTCATACTCGAACCGAGGCTCGTAAAGCATGATGACGAAGATGAGCCTACTAAAACTTAGATTGAGACCACTCGTAACGAGGAAGCTCGTAATGAGACAGCTCAAGAGCTCACTCGAACGAACAAGTCAATGAAGAGGATCACTTAGAACAAGCTTCGAAGATCAAGCAATTCAGCCCACAAACCTGGTGAATCAAAGAACTGGTAAAGCATTCAAATTTACTCCCAGTCATCCCCAAGAAAACATCATTTCGATATCAACAAGTGGGGTAAGAACTCGTTCTTCTTTACACAATTTATGTGCATTCACCGCATTCATTTCATTAACCGAACCCAAAAATGCACTAGAGGCCCTTAATGAACCTGAATGGGTAGAGGCCATGCAAGAAGAACTGAATCAATTTGAAAGAAACCAAGTCCGGACTCGACCAACCGACCTTCCGACCACCCAGCTTATAGGAACCAAATGGGTTTTCAAGAACAAACTGGATGAGGGTGGAGTGGTAGTCGAGAACAAGGCTAGACTTGTAGCTCAAGGTTACAATCAAGAAGAAGGAATTAATTGTAGGGAAACCTTTGCACCAGTAGCTAGAATTGAAGCCATTAGAATACTCGTTGGCATTTGCATCCCGCATGCATATTAAATTATATCCAATGGATGTTAAGTGTGCCTTTCTCAATGGTTTTATTGAAGAAGTTTATGTCAAGCAGCCTCCTGGTTTTGAAAACTCGGAATTTCCAAATCACGTTTTCAAACTTCAAAAGGCTCTCTATGGTCTTAAGCAAGCCCCTCGAGCTTGGTATGAAAGACCGAGCAGCCTTCTTGGTTCAAAATGATTTCAAAAGAGGTCGGATCGACAAGACTCTATTCATAAAGACCAAAGGGAAAGATTTTCTCATTGTTCAAATATATGTTGATGATATTATTTTTGGTGCTACTAATGAATTTCCGTGCCGAGAATTTTCTCGAGTTGATGAGTCAAGAGTTCCAAATGAGTATGATGGGAGAACTCAACTTCTTCCTTGGGTTGCAATCAAACAAGACAAAGATGGAATCTTTGTTCATCAATCAAAATACACCAAGGAACTCGCTGAAGAAATATAAACTTCAAGATGCAAAGCACACATCTACCCCTATGAGCAAGCAAGATAAAGCTTGACTCGGATGAGAAAGGTAAAGCAAGAGATCGAAACTCTATCAAGGTATGATTGGATCACTGCTATATCTTATTTCAAGCAGGCCGGATATAATGTTTAGTGTTTACTTATGTGCACGATTTCAAGCTAATCCAAAAGAATCACATCTCACTCGCGGTGAAGAGAATATTCGGATATCTTGCAGGCACTCGTAATCTAGGACTATGGTATTCCGTAAACTCGTAACCGACTCGAGTACGCGGACTACGCAGGATACAAAGTTGATCGAAAGAGCACATCCGGAGCTTGCCAATTTCTGGGTCAATC
Organism: Talinum fruticosum; assembly: GCA_021018815.1. Taxonomy (NCBI): domain Eukaryota; kingdom Viridiplantae; phylum Streptophyta; class Magnoliopsida; order Caryophyllales; family Talinaceae; genus Talinum; species Talinum fruticosum. Next base: position 2,522,291 of record JAITYX010000020.1, read on the forward strand.
CTTAATATCCCGGCACTCAAAGAAACAAAACTCAGTAGCTCTATCAACCGCAGTAAGCTGAATACATTGCCATTGGAGCGTGTTGCGCTCGTATCCTCTCGGATAAAACAACACTTGAAGGATCTTAGACTTTTTCTCAACTCGGCTCCAATCAAGTGTGACAATCAAAGCGCAATCCGTATCACTAAGAATCCTGTCCAGACACTAAAAAACAAAGCACATTGAGGTCGGTATCACTTCTTACGCGATCACTTAGAAAAGGGTGATATTGCACTTGAGTTCATTCCTACTAATCTTCAATTAGATGATATCTTTACTAAGCCTCTTGGTGAAGATCAATTTTGCTTTATTCGGAATGAGCTTGGTATGTTAAATGCTTAGTTCGGTGTCATGTTTTTTGCATATTTATGTGCTATGTGCTTTCTCGTGTTAATAACCATTAGTTCAGCTTGATCCCGTGATACTCGGGCTGATAGTTATTTCGTGTTTCGAGTCACTCGAAACTTTTCCGAGTCAAACTCGAAGTAGAGAAATTTGGACATCAAATTTTCTCGAAGCTATCTCTAGAACAATGGAGAGTTTCGGATTATATTTTTCAAAATCTTTTCTCTCTCTTTCTCGAGCGCCGCGATCGGATCATAACCGTAGATTTCAAACCGCTGATATCTCAACCATTGAAGAAGAACCGTCACACCGGGCATTAATGACCGATGGACAAGCCGAGACAGAACGGAGTCACTTAACGGATAGTGAACGGGCGCGCTTATTCTCTATAAATAACGACTATCCATCTTCATCTCGATATTCTAAAACTCCTTCCCTCTCAAACGAAAATCTTCTCGCGGAAGTTTTCTACGTGAACAGTGATCTCCCGATCGTCCGCAAGCGTTGAAGAAGCTCTCTCTCTCTCTCGTAAGTCTCGACCGGTCTATTCTCTTTTCTTTTACCTTTTTGTTTTCTTCTCTCCTACACCCTCTTTTCTTTCTCACTCGAAAAGCTTCATCTTTTCTCTCCATTTCTCACAATGCCTAAAAGAGGAAACCATCCCGACTTCCGTGTTTCTTCATCTTCCAAAAAGCCCCGCACCAACAAGCCGTAAAGCTCAACCCCTTCTAAACCCGTTGTCACCCAAGCACCTTGCGCTGGACGACAAATTCTTCCCAACAACCAAATTCTCCTGGTTGTCCAACATCCAAACCACCGGAGTCTACCCTTTCTTGTGTTTCAGCGAGTTCATCTATCCCGAACTCGTCTCTCGAGTTTTATACTCATCTCTCCCACTCCGAAAATGTTCTAACCTCTCGGGTTCGTAACATTATCGTTCAGTATCAACACCTCCCTTCTTCACCATCTGTTCAAAGTTTCTTCTCTCTTCTTGAACAAGCAACCCTATTCCTTTCACCGAAGTCGCCAACGACTTCTTTGAAAAGTATGCTAAAGAATTCCCTAGGTCCGTAAAGAACTTTTCCGTGACTCGCTTGAAGTCGAAGCCGGGCTTCGTGTTTTCTGCCGATGAGAACCTTCTTCTCATAGCATTCCAGCGAAGGAGAACCCCAACTCCAAGCACCTCAAAGCCCTCTTCGATATCCCGGAGGGATACGAAGTCGATCTCTTCCCCTCCATCATTGAGCGGATGGCCGCCGTGCCAGCTCAACTCCAAACCAAGAAGAACACCTCCCTTCCTTTCGGTGCTCTTCTCACCCTTGTCTTCAAACAATTTCAAGTTCCTCTTCCCTCCGACCCTAACGCGGTGTCCGAGGCGGCTATTGTGGTCGGTAAAAAGGAACTCCGTGGGTACGGATACCGTGAAACTAACCCCGGTGTCCGGGTTCACAACTCGTAGCCGGGGCCTCCTTCTCCACCTCGCACTCGTAAATCAACCCCTCTCCCTCTTCCCTCTTCACCTGGTGGTGCCTCCACCTCCGGTGCTTCCAAAACTCTCTCTACCCTCTTATCCCCTGTTTTCATGGACAAGATCGCCTCGTGTCTTCCGAACTCGGAGATATGCTCAGTGGCTTTCAAGTCCGTTCTTCAGTGGTCCGACTATCAACCAAAAGACCGGTCGAGTCCCAAATCCGAGAGCAGCAGTCTCTCATTCTTGAGATGAGAGAGCTGGTTAAGGAGCAGAAGGAGCCGGCCGAGCTTCTCGAGAGAGACGGTCCAAGGCGGCTCAGACCGGGATGACTCGGACGCGTCCGAGGCGTCTTCGAGCCCAGTGCCCGACCTCCTCGGACAGCGAGGAAGCCGAGGAAGCAGAGGAAGAAGCTGCAGATGCGACGGAGGATGCCGAGGAACCCGCGGCCGAGGCAGGTCCTTCCGGCAAAGGGAAGAAGAGGTCGTGGCAACCGCCGAGGGTCGATCCGCTCCCCAAGCTCAAATTGTCTGTACTCAGCTCGCACGAGCAGTCCGAGTGGGTCGAAGATCTCGCTCCTCCAGCGAGTCGGCCAGAGCAGCCCCCTCCGAGTCCTTGAGGTCCCAAGGGAAGAACCCCTCGATCCACTCTCTCCGGGTCGCCCACTCGGAGCCGAGCCCCCGAGAACAATTCCAGCTTCTCCTTCGCCGCGCTCAAGCACATCGTCAAGATCGTATCAGCGCGGCGCACCTCCGCCCCCACTCGAAATCCTCCTCCCTAGTTGGAGCCATGCACCGAGTCACAATTCCTCGGTGTCTCCAGAATCTCTTCTTTCAAATTTTCTTTTTATCCGCACAACTAATGTGTATTCCTTGTACTTTTCTCCCTTCTTTTTATTTCTTTGTTTTTGCTGAAAGGCAAGGGGAGAAATGTAGTCGAAACTCGGTTGTCTTGTTTAGGGGAGTTTCCCTTGTAATCTCTTTTTAATGAAGTGATGCATTTCATTATTAATTTCGAGTTCTCTATTTTATTTTTCTAAGTTAATGATAAAGCTTACTTTATTTTATTTTGCTTTGATATATTGCTCGACTTATTCAATATGCTTTACTCATGAGCAAACTACTCGTAATCAATCTATTTTCCTCTAACAAAGTTTCGTTTAAGTATGGAATGCCTTTCATCAAAAGGGGAGATTGAAGACTCGGACACTCGCTCAATATCTTTCTCGAGTCATGCAAAAGGAATCGGTATAACGATGTTATTCATATAGAGTTTTGATTCCAAGGTATTCTCTCGCGTCTTAGAAACTTACTTGAGTAAAATAGTATTTTCTCTAAGTGTTTCGGCCTTCAATTATCTCGTCTATCACTTTTCGCTTAGCGACTCGTAAAACCGGTTCTCTATTCTCGAGTCCACTCTCACTCGTACTATTCGCATTTTGAATATATCAGTATTCCGCCGTTTCTCACTCGTAATCCGACTTATGGTTATCTATTCTATTGTTTGCATAGTCAGCATCCGTAGTTAATTTCATACTTAGTCTATATCAAGCTTCTCCCACTCGATATTCATTATAGAACTTGATTCTTCGCTTAAGACTAAGTCATATGGAATTCCGAGTATCATGGATATTAGACTCGTAAAATTCCATTTCTTTTCCGACTCGGATAATCAATTGCGTAATTTTCATAATTATTCTATTATCTCGTGTCTAACCTTGGACCAAAGTATTTTATACTTTGAGAACCGAAGGTGTTTTACTTTTGTAGGTTATTCAATCGAGGATATCTTTTCAAACTACAAAAGTAGCCGGCTTCGTAACGTCAAATCACCAGCAGATATGGCCTTTCACCTTCCCCTGCTTTTGTCTCGTAAGATTGTGTCAAAAGTTGTCCGCTTCCATATCCGGAAAACTGGAACGCTAAGCCTAACGGTAGTTTCCACCTCATTTTTCAAGACACAACCGATGGTTTTGGGACTTCCAAGAGAGTTAAACCGTTGTTCAACGTTCATATTTCAACGGATACTTTCCGAGTGACTCGTAAAGCCATTATCAACGGTCATAGAGGACTCTCGGCCAGCAGAAGAAGATAACGGCTACTCTGCATGGTTATCTATAAATAGAAGCCACTTCACAAGACTTGAAGATTGCCGAATCTATTGTTAATACACATACTTGAGAAAAGTCATTGTATTTACTTCCAATCTTCTACTTACAACTCCCATTCTGTAATTCTTTACTCTCGAGTTGTAAGGTCTTGTACTCGGCTACAAACTCTTCTTACATTCTTTGTAAGGTCCCTTGACTAAGCCGTAAAGGTTAACTCAGCTTAGTTGTCCCTAGCTGTAAGGGTTATCTCAGCCTAGGAAGTACTAGATCGGATAAGGTAACTTCGAGTCTAGGAAAATTTGTATAGAGTTGTCCAAGGGAGCAACTCGGGTTCGGTCAGCTTCACGGTATTTTGTGGACTCAAAATAGTGGATTTGACTTTGTGTCCGGATTGACACGAGCCGTGGTTTTCTCGCCCCAGGAGGGTTTCCACGTAAAATCTCTCGTGTTCTCTTTCCGAGTTCATTCTAGACTCAGCATGTGCTTACTCGTGTTTGTTTATTCCGATTTATTGATTTCGAGTCCAATCTTTTCTAACCCCATGTTTAGACTCGTAAACCGTCTTTGCCTCTTTTCTCGCCAAAAAGAGTGTGTTTTCACAAAGAATTTTCTATCACCCTATTCCCCCCTCTAGGGTGACTCGGACTCTCCCGAGCAAACCTTCAACATAAACATATCAATTACAATTTCTAATTACAAACTTATCATTTCGTGATTGTGTATTATCACACATAGGTAGTTTATGGTTCATAACTTTCCTTAATCTAGCCATATAACTTCTTAAATTTCAGTTCTCACCTTAACCGTTCAATTAGCCCCGACTTTGCCCAAAACAAGCACATTTTCACTAAAAATCCGTATCTTCCAATCTACTAATCCAACACATACCAAAATTTATAGAAAATTGTTATAAATTATCATGAAGCTAGTAAAATTTTCAAGAATTTTGGGCAACTCATTAAAAGCATAATAATTCGGACAATAGGCAAAACATGGTAAAAACTCGCATTTTTTTCTTTCATGATTTTACCTTCTAACATACTTCAACCTAAGTTCATGGAGATCTCAAACATATAGCTCAATGATCATACTTAATAACACTCAAATATTCACAAATTACATAATTCACATCATCAATCACAATTAGTGAGTTTCTAAATTCAGCGAATTAGGCCTCTAGGTTCTTTAATTAAGTCTAGGGCCACCAATTTCATGAATCGATTTCATTTTAATCCACCTAATTCATTTTAACTTTAGAGGATGAGTTCGAATTACTCACCTTAAATTCTTAGTGGTTCTAAGAATTTCAATTTTGAATTGATTTTCGAATTTGAATTGGGGTTTGCTTTCCTCAAACTCTCTTTCGTTCCCTCTCGTTCCCTTTTCTCCTTGGTTTTGGTTTCCCTTGCCTAGTTCTCGTTCAGCCTCTCGCTCCCCTTCGCTTCCTCCTCCCGGGTTCTCGCTCACCATCTGCCTTTCACTTTCCGCTCGCCGGTCATCGCCGCTGCTTTCTTGCCCATCGGTCGCCGTTCCTCACTATTCAGGCGGGCCACCGGCCTCCCGGCTCTCGCGCTCTCTCCTCTCTCGCTCTGTTCTCTCTCGCCCGATCCACTCTCTTGTTTCCCTTGCTCTGCTTCTACTTCTTTCGTTTCCCTTTCTTCTTTATTCTCGCCACACTTTCTCTCTCTTCATTTCCTCTCAACACTTAATGAGTTTTGGTGGTTAATTCCCATTGAACCTCTTTCTCTCTCTTGCTTAGTTCCTTGCCGCCTCTCCAACCTCAAATGCCAGTCATCTCCTCGCTCATTTTCTTTTGTTTTGTTTTCTTTTATTTTAATTTTCTCGGTTTGGGCTTTCAAGTGAATTGGGCTCCAAATATCTCACAAGCCCATTTTAGCCAGCCCATGCTCGGGGTTTTAGTTCTCGGCTTTTACTTTCAACTCAGAAAAATTCTAATTCACTTAATTTAATAATTCGAATTTTTTTGACTTAACTTCTAATAACTTAATTACTAAGCAAACACCTGAAATTTTCTGGTCTTACACATTTCCCAACCTCCAATGCAACCCTTCGATTAAGAGCGATTTCGCTCCCCATAGTGATCTCCAGTGTGTAACTTGGGTCCCATCCCTTCAATGCCATGAGGACCCGAGATTGAGGGAAGTATCTCGCCTTGAAGATTCTATGGATGAGCGTATTTTCCTTTCCCTATAGTCGCCATATTTGTTTAGCGAGGAGTGCTGTGTTAAAAGTTTGGAGATCGCGGAAGCCCATTCCATCCATACTCTTAGGAAGGCATAGTTGTTCCCAAGATTTCCAATGCATTGATCATTCGCCATTTGAGCCTCTCCACCAAAATCGGGCTATTAATGATTGGATGTCAACAAGGAGTCTATCAGTAGCCGAAAGATACTCATAATATATGTTGGAATCGATTGTGCCACTACCTTGATGAGAGTCTCCTTTCCGAGCTTGGATAACAGCTTTTCCTTCCATCCTTGCAGCTTTTGCCGGACACGCTCTTTGAGGCAGTTGAAGACTCGCCTTCTTGGACTTTCCTATGATTGTGGGTAGTCCGAGGTATTTTTCGTGCCTCGTCCACCTCTTTCATCCTTAGGGTGCGTAGTATCTTCTCTTTCATGTTTGCATTAACTTTCGTAATGAACACCACACTCGATTTGTCAAAATTGACTCTCGTGCCCAAAGCTTTCTCATACAAGCCGATAATTTTAGCTACTCGTGAGCATTCCTATAAATTTGCATTGACAAAAAGAATACTTTCGTCAACAAAAAATAAGTGGGTAACCCTTGGGGCCCTCCCGCAGATTGCTACTCCGGAGATTCCTCATTCCTTTTCAGCTTTGGTGATAAATGATGAGAAGACTTCGCACGGAGGAGGAATAGATACTGGGAGATGGGTTCACTTTGTCCGAGGCCACGGCTTGGGCGAATAAGTCCTTTCGTTGTCCATTAATGAGGAACTTGAAAGAAACCGGGCTAAACATCTCATTACTAGGTTAATCCACCGATTTTCGATACCAATTTTGGTCATAGTAGCTTTTAGAAAATCCCATTCAATCCGATCGTAGGCCTTACTCATGTCTAATTTTACCGCACAAACCCATTTCTCGCCTTTATTCCTCTCGTTTCAAGTAATGGGAGATTTCAAAAATTACAAGTGTGTTGTCCGTAATTAGCCGTCCCGGAACAAAAGCACTTTGAAACTCGGATATCACCTTGGGGAGTAACGCAGCCTAATTCGCCATGGTCTTTGATAAGATTTTATACACAACGTTGCAAAAGCGATCAATATGAACTGTGTTATTTTCTTAGGCTCCTTGACCTTGGGATGAGCACAATATTGGTAGTGTTGATCGTGTTCAAATTCAACTCTCCACGTCAGGCTAGCTTCACTAATCGACTGCACAATCGGTCCCTACAATGTCCTGCATTTTTGATAAAAGAATGCCGTGAAATCCATCTAGTCCTCGGGGCTTTAGTTAGGTGCATGTCGAAGAGGGCTTTTAGAATTTCTGCATCATTTGGTAGGCGTTGGAGGTCCGCATTCATTTGATCTCGTGATTCCGGGCTTAATACCTAAAAGTGAGTTCTCAAATTCACTAGGGTGTTCACTCGGAAAAGCTCATTGAAGTAGCTAGTTACGATGCACTTCATGTCCTCTAGGTTGGTTTTCTACACGCCTCCGCTATCTCAAGGCCTTTTAGACAGCTTGTGCTCGCGTCGAGACTTGGGCTAATGGTGAAAATAGGCCACATTCCAGTCTCCATCTTTGAGTTCATTCACTCGGCGCGTAGATATGCCATCGATTCTTCCTCTCGTCTCGAGTTTTCTCGCATAAGTGCAGGTTGTTCGCCGAGGGGGTATCGCTTTGCCTTTTTAGAGCTTTCTCGCATCTCTAATTTGTTGCTTTATGTTGCCAAACTCTTTTCTACTCCATACACGTAGCCTTGTCGCACATCTATCAACTTTTCCCACCAAACTGTTCCCCTTTTCTTTGTGCCACGAATCGGATACGATCGTATGACATTCCTCTTTCAAGAGCCATAATGTTTCAAACTTGAAGGGTCTTGTCTCACCATTTTTCCAAAAATGTGTTTCGATTTCAAGGAAGATAGCACAAGTAGTCGGAGCGATAAATCGGGGAGTGACGCACTTTGGTTTCCGAGAATAGATTGCATAATTCATCGTCTGCAAGGAATCGATCAAGTCTTTCTCGGATAACTCATCCTTCTTCATTTCCTTTTGCCATGTGAAGCGTTCTCTAGGAGATCCGATATCTCTCAACCCACAATAGTCAACGACCTTTTTGAAATCATCCATCTTTTGCTCACTTCTCGGTTTCCCTTCGTCTTTTTCACATTTAAACAAAATCTCATTAAAATCACCGAAAGCGAAGAGAGGTAACATTGTGTTATCCTTCACTCTTCTCATCATTTCCCATGTTCCGTACATTTCTACAGCCTCGAGCCAATCGTAGACAAGCAATCATACCCCATTTCGGAGCGCCATTTTCTAGAATTTGTGCATAGAATTGGTGTCTTTCGTAAGATTGCACTACCATATCTAATCCATCCCACCACAACCCCATTCCACCCGAACAACCTCTACTCGCTCAAGCGCATGCCATTTTGAAAGCCACATCTATTCTGAATTCTTATGAGCTTGTCATTAACCAACATTGTTTCCATGAGAAAACTATGTTGGGGCGGTCTCTCCAACACCGGCCTTAGAGAGTATCAACTGTTAGAGGGTTGCCAAGCTAGTTCCAGCTTAGGATTTTCATGGCTCTAGGTAGGCTTGGGTTGCTCCAGGTCCCGCCTTTTCCTTAGTATTGGGGGTAATTCCCCATTTGACATTCGCATCATGACGTGTAGGTGGGTTCTCCTTTATACTCCCTCCTAATTCACGTGGTTCATTCTTTTTACTTTCACTATCTTTCTCCCACTAAAGTTGCTTTGGCCCTTGTGGAAAGTGAAATTCTCCGTTTCCACACTTAATTCTCCAAGTAGCCACTTAGTTCTCCTCCATCTCTCTTGATTTTTTAGTATTCAGACTCCATTAGCTCTTCACCATTACCACGTTTTATTGTGATGTCCCTCCCTCTCGTGATTGTTGATGCTTTCCACTTTACTATTATCATTAATTCCATTGACCATCCCTACCATTTTCCTAATTTCATTCTATTTCTGCCCACCTTCTCCACTACTATTGTAATAGATCACGTACTAGTTTAAGTGTGGGCCAGAATACATGGGATTATAGGGTAGTCTTTGTTGGATACATCTGCAAGAGGGGGACGAAGGAGAGACTCTCGCTTGGCTGTGGACAACTTTTCTTCGCTATCTACGAACATGGGGTTCATCTTATTGTTTTCAGCACGCATCCACGGGCCAAAAAGACATCATGCAAGTCGTTCTCTCGGCAGGATTTTGTTTCATGTCCCATTTTTCCACATCTCGAAACAAAAATTCGGCAGCTTTTCACATTTGACATCGAGCCGTAGTCACCCTGTTTTGTCTTCAATGGTAGTCCCGACCTGAGAGAAGTCCCAACGTTTAGAGAAATCTTAATTTGTAGATAGGAATCGCCATCGTCGCACAGTGTCCGAGTCCGAGATAGGTTCCCTGAATGTTCCCTATTCTCATACAGCTCCGTTTGTTTCGCATTGGAAATAGGACTCCAAAACCCTAACCCAAAATGTGGAGAAATTGATCTCTTCTACTCGCGCGTCCGTCGACCACTTCGCAACATAAGATGATGTCCCATCACCGTTCAAGGGCCACCGTTCCAGCATTCGTCGAAAGTCCTCCTCTATGCGAAATTTGCATAGGAACATATTCTCGGCTATATTTGAGATCGTTACACCCATTCGTGGGTTCCAAGCCCGTTGCAACACCATCCTAACTCCATTCTTATCCAGGATTCTATCGGCCAGGTTGAGGATGATTAAAATTTCTTCATCCACTTCCAGCTCAAGCTGTCTGTTCATTATCCCCTCATAACCGTTAGGTGAGGGAAATCAATTGTTCAACATCAGGTTGGTTTGTGGGTTGTGCCATCATCACTAAAGATTAGCGAATTGAATTCGATGATCGGGATCACCATATTCAAGGTAGCAAGGGAAACTCTAGAAATAACCCAATTTGGGTGGGAAAAGCTCTACGTGGGAGAGTGGTTTTTTTTTTTTTCTTCCGAAACTTCCCTTATTAGATGCATGAAAATATGGAATAATAGCTTATATTGAAGGAGGAATTCCAACGCCAAACAACCTTTTTTTCCCTTAAGATTAACCAAATTTCAAAAGTGCATGTTCAAAAAGATTCATTGCATTTTCACTACAACCGAAAGACCAATAGCTTCACCTCTATGGGCTAGTATCAATATTTGTATTCAGTATGCCGTCATAGAGTTTGAAGATGGAAAGACTAAGCTAGCTCATTATTTAATTCAAGTAGTCGATTTGGATGAACCAGTGAATTTAGAGTACAATTAGATTCCTTAAAAGGACATAGTAGTTACTAATCCTACCTTAGTAAGAGTCATTGAATTCTTCAATATGTATCACCAAATATGGTCAATGATTGAAAGATGTCGTAAATTGATGTATTGAGGGAATACTATATTTGGATATCCAAGTGAATGGAAGGAATATTTAGAAGATGAATGTGTTGTTTTCGAAGATATTGATGATTATCTGTTTAATGTTGGAATTGTAATTTTTTTATCTTAGGAAGGAAATAAATATCTACATGCTTTATTCTCATAATAGAGTCCTGAATATCTTGATTTTAAAATTGATTACGACGAGTTGGAAAGAGTAATCGGAGATGAAGGAATGCAGAATCTCAATGATAACAACTAAGATTGCATGCATTTAATATATTAAAAGTCCGGAATATCATTATGCCATTTCTAAAAAAATAAGTCTATTATCAAGAGTATTGTCGGGTTTTAATTTTCAACATGTGAGTGTGTGTAGCAATCATGAGGCATCTTGTAATAGTGCATGTATTGTAGCCACTAAGCATCCTATATATCCCACTCGCCTCTATATAAGGAAAAGTTGAACATTGAGAAGGGACACAGTCATAAGCATAGTTTGAGTAAAAGAGAAGTCGAAGTTTTTCATGTCTCTATGAGCAAGCATATCTAGTGATCTTTGTAGTTTAAGTCCCTCTTCAATCTTTCCATTTTAATATGTTCACTTTAAAGGTAATAAAAGATGTTTCCTAGTAGGGAATATTTTTCAATCGAACCTTATGCCTTAAACATTGTAATTTCTTAATTAAAGTCTCATTTTCCTTAAAAAGATAAAGACCTTATTAATAACTATGATATGAGGTAGGAAACAAAAATATATATATGTTGTGCCTGATTCAAGGAAAGCGTGATTGAGATTAACAATCTCTGTAACCGAAAGTTAAAGGAACGCTAAGGTCTAGATACCAACTAAGTTCGGGTAATGGTCAAAACTCACTAATTAAATTGAATTATTTTATTAATCATGATGGACCTATAATTATAGAAAAAATAATATTTAAAATATAAGTAATAGATTGTGATAACTAGTATAATTAAAGTCATCATAAGAAGTTAAAAACATAAAAACAAGTATTTTTCCTAGAAGGCATCATAATTTAGGAATTTTATATTTTTACCCTATTTTGGGTCTAAAGTGAAATATTCAAAACTTTGTGGCCGAATCCAAAAAAATGAAGGACTAAAAAATTAGTTGTTAGAAAAATTTGGGACATGAAAATGTATTTCATAAAATATGGGATCTAAAAATTATTAACAGAAAATGATAGCCACCTAGGACTAGCAAATTGAAAACAAATAAGCCTTTAATCTCCCTTTATACCTTATTAAAGATGAACAAATAAGGGTGAGATCTTCATGACATATAAGAGATAATATATACATCTAATTGATCTAATTTATTTAACAAAAAAAAAGGAAAACAAGAGTGCCAATTTGGGAGTAGACAACCGATAACCGTGCAAAAATAAGCAATGTCACTATTGTTGCACAATTAGGTTCAAAGACGAATTATTTTCTTCCAAACAAGGGTGAGAATTATTATTGACGTCCAAAAACCACAAAAAAAGGTTATAAGGGGCAAACCACCAAATAGATAGTTTATAGTAAGACAAACTTATCAAGAGTCCCAAAACATATTACGCATCACATTCTAGGTGACTAGTTCCAAGTGGTTCATGCTAGTTAACTTAAGTTGTTATCAAATATTTAATTCAAGTCACATTAAGAGTCTCTTTACTTTGGCGATGAGAATAATATATAAACGATAAGGAGTAAAAGGGATTAACGATAAATGGTAAGATAAGGGACAATTTTGAGCGCCAAACAATTGTAAACATATGTATAAAGTAATTGGTGAAAAGTGGTAAATAGTAGTAAGAGGTGGTCAAAATTTAGCGATAATTAGTGAGGAGTACTAGTGGTAAGCGCCATGTTAAAGTTGTAATGAATAAGCCCATAAAGCATATATGTTTCAATGGTTAAAACAAAGTATAAGTAGCAAGGATCAATAAGGAGTGGTAAGATTTGTCTATTCCTCTCGACGGGTAAAGTTATTAGTAAGAAACGATTAAGTAATAAGGAGTAATAAACAATACTAGGGAGCAGTAAGAAGTCGTGTAAGATAGCAGTAAGTAATGACGAGGGTTAGTAGAAACGAATATGAGCAATAAATGGAATGTTGATATTTTTAGATACTCGAAGCGTATATGCTTTCAATAGTTCAATGGCAAGGAACAATTATGATGACAATGAGTTATAATGAATTGTGCAAGGAATAGTAAAAATTAGTTGTAGGTGCTAAGGCTATCTTCAATTATGTGGAGGAGAGAGAAAATAATTAATTTTGGGCGGGATGGAGCACTTGGTGGAGGTTCTCCATAGAGTTGTTATAGGAGTTGGGAAAGGGAAGAGAGGATAGAGAAAATAAGAATTGGAGTGGAACGGATAAAAGTTTTAGGAGTTGTGTCCAAAGAGTGATTACAAATGCATGGAGGAAGGTGAGAGGGAGGGAAAGGCGGATCCCAATGTGATATACAAAAGGCCATCTCGCTTTTTCTCTTTTACGTTTTTATTTTTTATTTTATAAAATACTACTTGTGAGACCTATTTATAATATAAATTATTATAGAACAACTCTTATGAGTGATTACAAAAGCATGGAGAAAGGTGAGAGGAAGGGAAAGGTGGACTCCAATGTGGTATGCAAATGGCCAACTTACTTTTTCTCTTTTATGTTTTCATTTTTACTTCATAAAATATTTCATATAAACTATTATAGAGCAGCTCTTATGAATTGCTATCATTTAAAACAAATACTAAAAGGAGCAACTCCTCTGCCTATGTGGCATTTGGTGGAGTTGCTCGCATTGGAGATAGCTTAAGAAGCGGAAGATGTATGTTACTATTATTATATACTCCATCTGTTTTACTTTTATTTGTAGATTTGGACTACTAAATAAATATTAAGGTGGAGTTCATTTCAAGACAAATTAGTGGCAAAAGAACAAATTGTCTTTAAGATTTCATTGAAATGAGGAAAGTAGGGAAGAAGAAAAATAATTAATAAAGATAAATTAGTTATTATTACATCATGTAGAATTATAAAACAATAAATATTATAAACTAAACAAAAATCACTCTCTTTATCCTTTAATGATATTCCTAAATTATATTTTTTTCCCTAAATAAATTTCCTTATAAGCTCATTAACCGATTTTATTTTATTATTTTTACTAAACTTCATCTATAAGTCAAAATTTTAATTTCTTAAATTGTGTGATTTTTTCATTTAAAAATAATATTGTAGTTAAAATGATAAATAAGTTCTATAAAAAATGATAAATAAGTTTTTTTTTATCATGAATGATAAAAATAAGTTAAAATAGAGGAAATACAAATAGAGAAGTCCTTCATCCCCATTTGTATTTCATTTAAGATAAATTGAAAAGGGTGAAATTCATACTCTATTTTAAAATACATGTCACTTTAACTAACTTTTTCGTTATATAATACTTGTCACTTTACAATTTCAATGACATATTAATTATTAGTTTACCAATTTTGTCCTTATTAATTGTCTTATTTCTCTTATTTTCAATGAAATATATGGACAACTTGGTATTTTAACATACAATTTATTATAAATTTTGTGTTTCCTTACGTATTTTAAAACGGAGGGAGTTTGACATAATAATTAGAGAGGTAAATTGGGAGTTTGACATAATAATTAGAGAGGTAAATGTAGTATTGTATCTAATTGCCCAATCAATTTTAAAACAAAAGGAAAAAGAAAAAAAAAGCGGATCGGCAGCAGAGAAGAGAAGTGATAATTCTGCGAAAGCAGGAGAAGCAATGTCACCCTCACCGCTGCTGCTGGCTGTTGAGTCTCTCGCCTCTGTCCTCCCATCCCATCCCTTGCTCTTCTTGTTGAACTCCAAGTTTCCAACTCTCACCCTTCAATCATTCCACATTGTCAACTTCCTCTTCCTCCTCAGTCCTCTCCAATTCTCTCTCCTCCCCTGCATTGCGGCGACTCCTCCGAATTCCTCTCTCCCCCTGACTATGGGGAAGCTCTCTGTGATTCTCTACATAACAATCGGCGTTGGCCTTCTCTTCTTGCTCTCTCAGTCCCCAAAGCACCAAGATCCTCACCACCATCAACGCAATGACGACCCTCACCATCACCACCGCCGCCACCGCCGCCTCAAGCTGCGCTCCAACTTCACATTCACCCCGCAAGACCATCTCGAGCACCACGACCCCCACCAGGACTTCCGCCACCATCACCACCACGAGCCGGTGCCCTTCGATCCGGTGGTGGCGGAGATGGAGAGACACCGCGAGGACAAGGAGTGGGAGCGGATGTACTTCGAGGAACACCACAAGGATTTCGCCGAAATCGCCCGGCACGCCGCCGAGGATGAGGAGATCCACCGCCATGACCACGACCACCACGATCCGGGACATGCGCCGGGGCACGAAGGACAGCCGGAGTGGGAGGATTTCATGGATGCGGAAGAGTATTTGAATGACGAGGAGCGATTCAATGTGACGAATAGATTGGTTCTTTTGTTCCCCAAGATCGATGTGGACCCCATTGATGGGTGTATCTCCGAGAAGGAGCTGACCCAGTGGAACCTTGAGCAAGCCACGAGAGAGGTTTTGCATCGTTCACAGCGCGAGATGGAGCTCCATGATAAGAATCATGATGGGCTCGTTTCATTCTCTGAGTATGAACCACCCAGCTGGGTCAAAAGCTCAGGTTCGTTTCAGTTTGTTTCAGTTTTGGTTATATTTGGTAGATCATGTTTAGCTTATTGCTAATCACTGTGGCAAGTTCTATTCTGAAATGGGGTTTGGGTGCATGTTTGTTTGCTGACCAAAATGTGAAGATTCACTATTTTTGATTCCTGTGTAAGATGCCCACTTGGAAATTTTAGTTCTTTTAAAGCGACTGAATTCATATGTCAATTCCTAAGTGCATATAATGGGGGCATGAGAGTTTTATGTTGGGTATTGTTTGTTCAACTTATTTGCTTTGAACTAAGATCAAGCTGTGAGAGATAAACCTTTTATTTCAAACATAGGAAGGTTTTGAAGTAGTTGTTGGGCCCTTTCTTGTATACTCAAAATTGAAAGGGATTTCCTGGTTGAGTCTGGGAATAAATTTGATCAATGTTGCATCATTTTCATGCAAATGCTGCCTTGGATTCAAGTCAGTTGTTTTTCCTGATCAGGGAGTAGAGTCTATAAAATTTTAGACTTTATTGTTCTCTAGCTGCATCTAAGCAAGAATTTTCTACTAAAATAGTTGTTTCTTCATGAATGCACCTAGAAGATTGGAGCCCATGCTGAAGTTGACTACTTTCTCATTAGAATGAATGATAGACACTTGTCTAAGGGTTGTAAGGTTAGTTCTAGTGAAGTTCTGAACTACCTAACATGAACTTCCAGCTCTTCATATGGAGATCAAGAGGTCGAACAGAAAGATTGTACCTGTTAGTGTATAGGGTTGACCGGTGAAATTCAAATGTTGAAAATGGATTAAGATCATGTGAAAGTTTGAACCAGTAGGGCCTTGAACAAGAAGGTGAACCTTATGTGGCTCAACGGAATGGATTTGGACAGCTTAGGAAAGTTTACAAAATTTGGGGCATTAGAGAGTGGCTAGTAGACCAACTGATATGGAGCTTGGTGGTGGTGGTAGACTAACGAAATTAAAGAAACAGTTAATGTGAAGCAGGGTGAATCTGCAAACTTGGCGGATAATTATTCATACAAGGAAAAAAGCCCCAAAAGAAAAGAGTGCAATATAAGGTGGTAGAAGAAATTAAAAAGAGAACTCACTTGAGTCAAAACTAAAGCATATGAAAGGTTGTTCCCATAACTGGAGAGGAATAAAGGTTTGTTCAAGTTGGCAAAAGGTAGAGAAGAGAGAATGAGAGACTTAGAATGGTTGAGGTGTCTTAACTAAAGCATATGAAAGGTTGTTCCCATAAGTGGAGAGAAATAAAGGTTTGTTCAAGTTGGCAAAGGGTAGGGAAAGGAGAATGAGAGACTTGGAAAAGGTGAGATGTCTTACAGATGTGGATGAAAAGTTCCTTGTGGAGGATGCCGTGATCAAGAAGAGGGCGAACATACTTTTATAGGCTACACTCCTGCACATGGAGCATGCAAAAATTTGGACTAAGACACTAGAGGGATCATTGAAATTTTGGTTTTTCATTGTATAAATTGAACAGTTACTGTGGAACATGAATACTGAAAAGGTTATTGCCTCTGATTACATAATTGTGGAAGCGTGGAAATGCATAGTGGAAGGATGGATGACTATACTAGCTTAGTTTTTTAGTGTAATTTTCAAGACTGCAGACTGCTAGGATGCTAGAGAATTGAGGTTTTAATGGGTTGATCCCAGGGTGCAAAACGAAAAGTAATATCATGAGGTGCCATAGCTATAGAGGCATATTGGACTTTGACGAAGGGTGACAAAAAAGAGATAGAGGGACATGATTATCTTTGGGAAGTTGTTTGGTTTTATGCCGTGAGATTAATCACATACAAAGACATCATATAACAAAGTAGAAAGCAGCATTGACACGTAGTTCTCATTGTTATAGGAAACTCCGATGATAATATGCTCAAAGAGATGCTATGAAGATTGTTGTTGACGGAGTACCATAGATGTTAGGATATGCAATTTCCTCTTAAGGGAGTCGAGAACAAGCCAATTTTTGCATCTTTGTGATCCAAGTGCGAAGAATTTGAAGTGGATATGGCTTGGTCGAAAGGATAATGAATAATACACTAATCAAATCTAGGAATTCACCAATGAACATTAAAGGCATGCCGCCACCCTCAACTTACGTAAAGAAGTTACTCGAACTCAGTAACAATCAAAGATAAGGAGAATAATATTTCAGTTTTAGAAAGAAAACTCACTAGTTTAATTTTTATTCCATCAAAGTCTGAGTTCTTTACATTGTAGAGACACCTTTTTATAAAGGAAAGAGGCTTACTACCTTTGTTATATGGACTCAGGTAAAGGGTGTCGGACATTGGTACGGATGCGCATGTCGGATTTGTCAAAGCTCTAGAACATAAGGACACTATCCAAAATTTGGACACGGATATGAGGACTCATCTTTTTAGATGTGGAAGCTGTGATTTCCAAGTAATCTTTTTAAGAACATTTCATTAGTTGAAAGGTTGTTCAACTATAAAACCGTTGAAACATTAAAGGACCATTAAAAGATAATGAACAAGGAAGGGAAAAGACCATATGTTCCTAAATTGTTTCACTCGTGCTGCCTTAGAGTTTGGATACAGGTCCAATATGTATCCTGTGCCCTATCAGTGGAATGTCGTGTCCGACACGGGTACGACTAGGAAAAATGGAGAGTTCGGGTATCATAGCATATTACAAGTAAAGAAACTATGAAGGGAATTCAAAACCAAACACAAAAGATTAGGAATGGAAGTGACAATTCATGCTTTCATTTTCAATATATTAGCTTCAACTTCTAATGATCATATCTCCCATGTTTTTTTTATCAAAATGAGGTGATTTCAAATGGAAAGGAAACTTTAGGATGTCTATTTTTAGGTCCTGCAAGTGGGACTCCAAAAGCCAACCTATACTTAGAGAACCAACAAATGAAATTTGGCTGGTGTAATTTGATGTTGATGGTAAAGTTTGCAGCTTAAGGGGTCATTGTTGTTAGCATCAAATGCAAACCTTGAGCAATAAAAAGATATTCTTCCAAACTCTCTTGTGCTCCCTCGTTCTCTTACTCTCAAAACCTTTTTTTACCTTAGTTTCTTGTTTAGCTTTCATAAGCATAAATCACGTATTTATGGGGAAGGCTCACTGCCAAACTTTGGCAGCATGAGGGCAAGGTTTCTGGCACCGCACATGGCTAAAGCTAGTGTGAAATTAATCCTGTTTTCAAGTGTTTGTCTCAAGTTTGCATTTCTATTCAAGAGTACGCTTTGCGTCTATGTCACACTTGCAAAGGGTACTCAGGAACATAATTCATAATTTCGGTACATTTGGATCTCCTTGGTCTTGCGTTAGGTGAGATTCGTACTGGGTGTTATTTGCACTTGTTATTTGTTCCCGATGGATTTAACCTGTTGTATGTTGTTGTTACTTTAGCAAAAGGAACAAAGGCAACGGCTTGTTTTTGACCTTTGGTGGCGTCTTTGCCTTTTCTTTTCCCCCTTCTGAGCAGCAACTCCTAACGCGGATAACATCGTACGGTTCAACGGAAGATCTTTCAAACAAAAATGTATCAAATGCAAGATACTAAAAACAAACGAATTACTAATCATCTATCTCAAAAGATCAACAGTCTTCAATATAAAATAGCTTCGATTGTTCAACATGGTTGGCTTGAAGATCTTTTAGGTTTTTTTCATAATAGCAATAATCACCAATTTTAAAAACTCAACATTCCCTGCAAACATACCCAAGTATCACACATAATTGTATTCAGAAGCCTACTGCTTCCTTCTGGGAAAGGTTTTATTTGCATTCCAACATCAATGTGCAAGCATTGCAAGGTGTAAAAACTAGCATGA
Organism: Talinum fruticosum; assembly: GCA_021018815.1. Classification (NCBI taxonomy): domain Eukaryota; kingdom Viridiplantae; phylum Streptophyta; class Magnoliopsida; order Caryophyllales; family Talinaceae; genus Talinum; species Talinum fruticosum. Next base: position 2,541,397 of record JAITYX010000020.1, read on the forward strand.
AATCTGCAGAATCAAACAGAACTAGTCATAAGTCTTAGATTACTAACAGCTGAATCAAGCTGGTCTCTGTTGAACTCCAGAGGAAAAGTAAAGAGAATTTCTGGAACAGTCTTATGGTGACTCCTCTGCTTTTGCAAGCCTGTTTTTCTTTCATACCAAAATCTCTGCCAAAGGTGTAGACATGACTGCTTTGTAGGAACCTGCCCCAGCAGTTAACCTTGTTCACCTGTTATACAGAGCCATATAGGCTTAGCTTACTATGATCAAGCTTGCCTTCTGCTCCTTTTACAACGCAGATCCACTGAAAACCTTTTATTGTTTACTGTTCCTTGTGGTGTATATGGGAAGTTCATAGAATTAGATCTTAGCATTTCAGAAGTTTTGTTTTTCCTTTCCAATGTATCCTGTATTACTTTTATATTCTGCAATTTTCCCATGTCTTTTTTATGTCAGCCTGCATTTAGCTAACAACTAATACTATTGAACGCATTTTTTCCAACTGCTTAGCTATTCATGTGTTTGCTAACTATCAACTATATTCTCTGCACATTGCTGGCTTAGTTAAACAATGCCAAAGAGTGAATTATTCTATGACCGTAGTGCATTTTCCCTTGTCAGCCAACCAAAATTTTGAGCAGTATTGTTATCCCAAGGAATCCTTAAATATAATAGCCACGGATCTATTTTATCCATAGCTTGTGTTGGTGATTGTTTTATGTGAATCAACAGATAATAATACCTTTGGATATGATATGGGTTGGTGGAGAGAGGAACACTTCAATGCTTCTGACATGAATGGAGATGGTCTTCTAAACATAACAGAGTTCAATGAGTGAGCACTCAGTTCTCATAAACTATGATATGTCTACTTCTTTTTTCTTTGTGGCTTCCCTAATTTTATATCTTTGTGACTTATAGCTTTTTGCATCCTGCTGATACCAAGAACCCGAAGTTACTTGAGTGGCTTTGCAAGGAGGAAATAAGGTACATTAATGCAAATTTAAACAATCAAATTGGAACCTTCTGTGTTTTATTATGTCTAACCTCTAAAGTTTGCATATAGTTCACAATTTTTATGCTTGTTTCTTTTTATCTTGGAGCATTCGTCAATTTCATTCGGTTTTTCTCAACTGCTTAAATTAGTATAGGCTTTAACCCTCCTCCTGGCTACTGCATGCAATTGAAACAATTTTTCACTTTTTTTCTCTTAAAGCTTGAACCTTTACATATATGAGGGATGCATTTTCTTTCATGGATTGTACAGTATTTAGCAAGTGTTCCATTTGTCCATAGAAGCTCATAGATATTATATTGCATTTATCATAAGAAAAATATATTGCATTTATGATGTTACCATTGCATACCTTCCAATCCAAATCCATGCCCCCAGAAATCTGCCTCAGCAGGTCTTTTGCGGTTTTTTTTTTTTTGGGGGGTGTGGGGGTGGGGGTGGGGGTCGGTGGTCCCTAGAAGCCTTACCTCTGGTTACAGAAAGGTTGGTTCTAAAAGACCCTAGACTTAAAACTTTTTCACAGCCCACTACTCCATAGAAAAATCAGTTGAGATAAGAGAACAAATTGTGACATATTTTGCCAGTCCATGCTGTTAAAAATTGTCACAAAATGACTTTTTTCAACTGTCTAGGAAGTGGACAGTTACGATTCAATACCTTATATCAGGGGCTTTTTTTTTGGTTGGGGGGTGTCTCGTAGTGTTTGACATTACAGAAATAATGTAGACTTTTGAAGTATGGCTAACTAGAGTTTAAAAGATATCATACTTTTAGTTCATTTCTATTGGCGTAAAAGAAAATATCCAACCAGGATCTTATCCCAAAATTATAGATAATATCTCTAAAAGCATTTCCCTAAGTCTGTTTCACACAAGTTGAATGGATATATCCCACAAATCTCCCAATTTTTTTAAGTTGATGAATTCTTAGTGGTTGAAAAGAACACAAAAACTGCTTCTGTAGTGTGTTTTCCGTTCTTAGATAACTCTGCTTTTTCTCCTGATAGAATTCTATGCAATTTTCATTATTTGTTGTGGCGGTAGAACTGTGGCTTTTACATCTTTGCTGTTGTGAAGGCTCATCATTGTCTACCCATTTTGGTGCCTGACCTTGTTAGAATCTTTCAGTAATCACTACTGGTTTCAATTTTACCTGGTTGAGCTTCTACTCATTGATCTTTTATTCTTTGTGTGATTTTTCCCTCTCTCTTAATTCACCTCTCCTAGGGAAAGAGACACGGATAAAGATGGCAAGGTCAACTTTAATGAATTTTTCCATGGGCTTTTTGACTTGGTGAGAAACTATGATGAAGAAGGGCATAATTCCACACACCATTCGGATGATCCTACTGATGCTCCAGCTGCTAGGACATTGTTCAATCAGCTTGATAAAGATGCTGATGGGTAACATATCTTAATTTTCTATTTGTGAAAATTCCTTTTTCACGTCTTGAACTCTTACCAATGACAAAAGAACATTCTCTCATTGGTTATCAGGGTCCTTTCTCACGTAACTTTGTAGTACTTCTATATGGTGTGACGTGATAGTACTTCCTTATATACAGATTCTTAACAGACACAGAGTTGCTACCAATTATTGATAAACTGCATCCTTCAGAGCACTACTATGCCAAACAACAGGCAGATTATATCATGTCACAGGTATCCACTTGACAACCATCTAATTGCAGTATTTGTTTCAGTTCTCACTTTTTTCTGTTGTACTACATTATGTTGCTTGTGGAATGAACTTCATTTATCTTAGTGAAATACATGAAAGGTTTATTTTGGATGGGACATAGATCCTGGGTTATGTCTCTTGGCTTATATTTTAGAAATATAGAAAGAAATTGTAGAAATAATTTTTAATGTATTAACTATAAAGCTTTGCACATATTGACTTTCAAAACATGGTCGGGCAGGCATAGTAGGATGCTGATATTTATCGCCCCCATGAAATTGCGTGCTAGGCATCTCTAAATGAACTATTTGTTGTCTCAGAATTGTATAAGTGTCTGTCTCACGGTATCTTTCATGTAGGTGGTCACATGCAAGCCTTATTATTTGGTTCTCTTTTCTTTTAGGGGGCGGGGGAGTAATTCCTTTTCCTTATTTATCACAATCCTCTTCCTACTGTGTCGATGTGTCCTTAACAGTTTTTAGGGCCTGTTTAGGGCCTGTTTGAAGTTACATAAATATCAAAATCTATTTATGTTCTCTGTTCATTTCTGTTCATTTATGTTTGTTTCTGTTCTTTTCTGTTTGAGGTCATTATTATTATTATTACAACTTATTATTATTATTATTATTATTATTATTATTATTATTATTATTATTATTATTATTATTATTAATGTGGATATTATGATGATGATTATTATTATTATTATTATTATTATTATTATTATTATTATTATTAATGTGGGTATTATGATGATTAGTATTATTATCTTCTGCTATATGTGCTATTTTGTTCATTTTATGTACTTCGAATAAGCCCTTAATGTGTGATATATTTGTACTTTAGGCTGATACAGATAAAGATGGGCACCTTTCCCTAGCAGAAATGATTGATAATCCTTATGTATTCTATAGCACGATTTTTGATGAAGATGACTATGACTACCATGATGAGCTTCGTTAATTCTCACATTAGGTAATGGGATTTTGATCTGAGCTGCACAACTGAAGCTCACTTCTCAGTTGTTATATGTACATTTGCTACTGCAAATCTGACAATAGGTTTACTTTGATATATGCAGGAGGATCGGCGATCCCCTCCCCACCCCTAAAAAAACCAAAAAAGAAAAGAAAAGGAAATGATCGAGTTCCATTTACAACGTAACTTGTACGAAATGTAGAGCTGGTTAAACAAAGAATTTCTAATGTGCCTGTGATACTGAATCCTGCTGTTCGAAGCGCCATTTTTGGTTAGACCCCTTTGATTGCCTAGGTTGATTCATTTTTTTTTTTTTAATTTGGTAGCTTTCAAAGTTTGATCACTTCGTGTTGCTTGTCAAATCTGCAGGTTGTAGAACGCAAGCTGATTTAAGAGTAACTCAGCTGTTAGATGGCACTTGGATTTCGCTTTCGGTGTTGTGAAATTTAGTTTTCCACATTATTAACTTAAGTTTCCATGACCTTTTAACTCATAATTTGGTTTTTCATGGCTTTATGTACTATAGGACTTCAATTGTTAGTCTCCTTTTAAACGCGGGACGAAATAGCTCAAGTCCAGTGTATTTTCTTACTTGTAGCATTTGTTGATTAGGATCCAACAGAATAGGACTGAACGAGTTATTCCCAGTGTTGCCCTCCACGGAGTGTAGGAAGGAAACGTAGATGAACTATCTTTCAGGGAAATAATAACCAGAAGGGAATGCATGTTCTTCAGTCTCTTACAACTCTTTTATTAATGTGAATAGAAAATGTTTTCTTTCTTGGTGTGGTAGACGTTGCTGTTGGACAAAATAGTTCATACCAGTTGTTCTCTAGTTCTCTTGCTGAGCAGTTTCAAAGAATTCGTTTTCTGAAATCTATGAAGTAACAGATGTAGCCTTTTTCACAGTTTAATTGGTATAACATCAATTCCCCATATCATTTTCTAGCTGGAAATAAAGGTAATGACTGCACTGGTTTGAGCTCAGCAAGTGCCCAATTGTGTGGTGATCTTAAGGAGACATGTATTCTATAGGTCCTCAAACAGTAAAGTGGGCTGTTGGAAATTTTGTTTCAAGTATCCAATGATCCGAAGAATCATTAGTTTAATATCACTGCAGGTTGGTTCGGAAGGTGTGACACTTGTTCGAGTCTTTTCCTTGATACCAATATGTAATACGATTGTATCCTTTTTACGTGCCAATGATAAAAAATTTGGCAAATGGGTCATTCGAGTTGGTTTCAAGTCAGGTCATATTCTGACCACTAAGATTCAGGCGAGTCGAATTGGTTTTTGTTTTAAATCGGGTTGATTTTAAGTGGATTGATACTTAATCTGATAAGCTTGTCTTAGTAAAGAAAAAATACTTTGACGAACAAAGTTCAGATTGGGTTGGGATAAGGTAATCTTAAGTTAGGTTTTCAAGTGTCGGATTGAGTTTAGTTTGATTTGATTTTTGGATCATTTGTTTGGCTTGGGTTATTTTTGTCAAGTCTAAATAGTAGCTCCTTGATTGAAATGAGGGATTGAAGAGACGTGTCGTGCCTCCTATTCTCATCGTCTGGTTAAATTATACTATTTACACCTAGCTAGAAGTTTGGCAGGTCATTTGGTTAAGTTATAGTCCCACCAGAAGAAGTAACATTAGAACGACTGGCCAGAGAGTTCAACTATGGAGCCCCAAACATTATTCCACACAATTTAGGATCTGATAAAGCATAGTAGAAGATACAGCTGAACGAAAGGAGCTACAATTGCATTCACTTTACAAGGCCCAAATTAAGGATACCCCAAGAACTTTGAGGCCAAGACTTCTCCTTGGCTTTCATCAACAAGACTCTTGCCCATGCGATCCAACCTTCCCAAGACATCCTCTTATCCCATGGACTCCCCCATTCAAGCAGAAGGGTGAGCCCCTTCTCAGCCTCTGTCTCGGCCTCCTCATACCTCCCCTTCCCCAAATAGAGCTGCCCAAGAACCACATGAGGTTCCCCAACAAACGGATTCTTCTGGGTGCTCTTCAGAAGCAACTTCTCTGCCTCATCCAGCCCTATCTTTCCATACTGACATACAGCTTCCCAGTACAAGTCTCTTGCCTCTATTTGCTTCTCTGCCTCCAAAACCTTTGTACACTTCTCAAAAAGTGGTGGGATCGCTAGCTCAATCTCTTCATCTCTGCCTTCCACCACATTTGCATTAGTACTGGTGTTATTTTCATCGCCCTTTTTCCTTTCTTCCATCATGATCTCCTCCTCCCTTGCAATCAGCCTGTAAACTGCAGCCATCTTTGATGCGGAAGTCATCCAGAGGCCAGGCTTGCCATCCCCGGGCCACAGACCCTGGAAGTTGTTGCCAGAGAACTCGAGCCGGCCATTGGAGTTGTCAAATAGCATGTCCTGGAAGCTGAAAATCTGGTCACTGAAGTCTGCAATGGTCATCAAAAGAAACACCGCAACCATTCTCCTTGACACCCTGACAATAGAGTTCACAATAATTCATGTTAAGGCCAAATTTACGTCGGGCAAAACAGATAACGTAAAATTTGGATAACTGTGCCAATTCTAGGATAGATAAATTGGACAAAGCTAAATTCCTGTTTAGATCTATTCTAGACGATCCGAGTGGCCATAAGTGTGCTTTAATTTTGATAGCAAGATGACTTTCTCCAATGGAGACCATCTGGGTTCGATCTTAGGTAATACTTGATAGTCTAATGGACCTTGGAACTAGTGATACTCCTAAAATACCATTAATTTTCCCTATTTGGGGCGTATCACCAGACTAGTAGCTGACAACCTATCTATTAAAAAAATAATAATCTAATATTTGGATTTGAAATTTGCACAAATAATCTTATTCATACTCGATTAGTCCATTTTAAAATCAGATAATCAGATCGGACAAAATTTTACCAGCATTACCTCACATCCTCCCCAGTCTTGATATGCTTGACCACCACTCCGTCCTCCGGCACCAACTCATTAATCTTCTTCCTCCACATCTCCTCCTTACTCGACACACCCTCCGCCTTCACCTTCCTCACCGCCTCCTCCGATGCCCTCAAGTGCTCCACAAGCTCATCCAACTCATACCGAAAGATGAGCTGATCATGAATCAAGAGCTGACGAGGAACTATACAAAAAAGATGGATAAGCCTCTCAGCTTCATCACCAACATGAGATCTCACCACATCTCGACCCGTAGAGGGATCAAATATGGCAAGATTCACGTAAGAGTTGGAGTAAGCAGAGTGAAAGAGCCCACAAAGGCATACAGAGTCAGGAGCACACCAGAGTTTAAGTATACGGTACACATCAAGAAGATGTTGTAGGAAGCTCCCGTGCTTATGCCAGCATTCTCCGGCCCCAACTGACCGGAGAACCCTGGCCAATGAGGGTAGCTTCGGTTCGACCTTCTCGAGCTCCTCTCGTAGGAAGGGGCGGGCTGAGTCCAAGAGGTTGGTAAGGTAATCCGGGTTGTGGTTGCTTATGTTGTTGTGATCATTGGATTTAGATGAAGAAGGTGGCATTTTTCCCTTCTTTTTTGTTTTTTGTTGGGGAGGAGGGGTGGTTTTGATCAGGGAAGGGGAGATTTTTAGCTGAGGGGGTGGGAGGAGTATGAAGATGGAGTAGTACTAGAGGTTGAAGATAAAGAGTGGGAGTGGGGATATTTTGATTTTGTGTTTGTTGTTTTGTTTCGGTGGGGGTAAAGAAAGGAGAAGTTGGGTTCAATTTTGATTCTGTTTTGAGTTTTGATTGTTTGTTTGGCTTGATAGTTTGAAAGGGATAAGGATGTTCATAATTCAGTTTTGGACAGTTTTGGATATATGCCTGCAAAGAAATAAAGGTGTCCTGCTTTTTGGGCAGGCAGTTCTCTAGTGAAGCTTATGGCAAATTGCTTTGTCCCTAACAAAAATAATTTTAAATAAATTATATTTTGGGAGTTTTGAACTATTATATGTCATAATATAAATCTGAATATTCATATACTGTACCTTGAGAGTATTCATTATTTTTAAACTATATTACTTATTTTTTTGGAGTATTATATATCATGTTTTAGTTTAAAGTTATTAAAAAAAGTAGTATATATGATTTAAAAATAATAAATACAGCTAAAGTATTGTGCATTGATGTCTAGATTTATTATACGATATACACATATGAGGCCGTTTCACGATAACTTATCATTAGAAGGCTACGTGACAATTTTTTAAAAAAACATTTAGGCATTTGAAATAGAGAGTGAAGCACACGCTCCCTCTCAAAAACTTAAAAATAAACAAAGGAAAGTTCCCTTCTTTTCCAAAATTCTTCTCCTCAACCATAATCACACTCTAACTCCTTCAAGGCTTCATTCAAGTGCACGTCCATCATCATGCTCGTGTACCCGCAATATCCAACTAAAGATCCTCTCGGTTCTTCATCCGATTCGTGACTATCAACTACTAGTGGAACCTTGATGTTTGTTTCATAATCAATAAGCAAAGGTTCCGTGGAATTCTCCACATGTACTTGGTTTTTAACTTCAACAACTACAGTCATACATGCAAAACACAATTAGTCATATAGTGATATATTAAACAAGTAATAGCTTGGCAAATAATAACAACATAAACAGATCATATATCCAAAACATTATTATTCGTATAATAATATATTACATGAAATAGAGGAGGGTCACATATTATTAGTTATCCATTGGTAATATTATTAGTTATATATATGCATTTCCATTGTCACATTTGTTTTAACACACGAATATGTTTTAAATTGTCATAGTAGATATTATCATTCGTATAAAAACATATTATACAAAATAGCTCAACAACGTTGATTATTATTAGTCATCCAACCATAATATTATTAGTCATATTTAATGTACTTTCAAATGGCCACACGTGACTAGCTAGATGAATACTTTTTGAATAATCTTACATGTAATACATGATTAAACATATCCTGATGTATACAATAAAATGGAGTATTTCAAATACTATTAGTCATATAAATGTCTTATAATTGTTCTAATTTATCATAATTATCATATGTGTAATCTATTAGTCATGTACTAACATATTAAACCAATAGTCATATATGACAAATGTACTCACTCACACATAATTTTCTATAAATACTCAAATACAAATATATATAATTAGTTGTATACTAGTATATTAAATAACGTAAATTGTTCCAAATGTAATTAGTCACTCATACATAATATTATTGATCTCATAAATATTATTCGGCAGGCATAATTAGTTTATTACATCCATTCATCATAAATAGTCGTGCATATAAGCTATTAATAGTAGTATTAATATACTCCGAATGTTTAGAAAAGTTAGCCTTCGTAAATTATTAGGGTTTATAAAAAATTGGAATATCTTTACCTCTTTCTGCGACGGATTCCTCAATTAATATGCTCGGTGCTTTTTCCACTACCACCATTTTCATCGCAAAAGATCAACAATCAACGATGAACAAATATCACGATGAACCATTATATTGCCATCGATGGACAAATATCTTCACGAAAACGATAACGATTATAGCGACAAATTCAAACACAAGATCGTGAACATCCGACGATGATGCGGCGATAGAAGTAGAAAGTTGAAAGATGATGAGACGAAAGAAGTAGAAAGTAGAAAGATGATGCGACGATGAATGATGATTGATGAACGATGAACGAAAGATGAATGAATTTGTTGTTAATGGTGAACAGAAGACGAATAAAAGATGAACAATGAACGTGAGGAGAAAGAAGGGGGAAAGAGATAACGGTGATGAAGATGAAGTTTAGCAAGATAGAAACTCTCCTTTGGTTAAATAAGTATTTCAACTTCACTAACCTTGTGAATATGAGTGGGGTTATCAATATATTGGCTAACGTGGCATCACCATCTCACGATAAATTAACGTGAGACGGTCTCATACAAGACTTACTATATGATATATAATCATCCAAATCATCAAAATATAGTTTATCTTTATCCATTAACTCAAAAAAGTAGAATTTTAATGTACTCAATTAATAATCCTACTAGTTGTTAGAGATGTTGAGTATAAATCTCATATATATGCTAATATTTATATTTCCTTATAGATTCACGTGAGCCTAATAAAAAGATGTTCATATTACAAAATAGTAAGTGTGAGATCTATCATATGAAAAAAAAATGATATATCAACTATAACATACTCGTTTTTTAGTAGTTATTGTTTTCCGAAGTTTCAGGAACATAGTCACCCATAACATCCCTTTTTCGAGCAAGTAAATGATAGAGGTGAGAGCTTATACACCCACATTGATTTAAAAAATAAATGCTAATATGGATATTTCTTTTTAAAGTTTTTGAAACATTAGAATCCTTTTCGCGGTAGATTACTCTTTCTATTTCTCTATAATCCCAGTCCCACTCTCTTATGACTCTCCAATCGCCTTCTCCCTCACCTAACTCTCACTCCCTTAAGACTCCCCTACTCTCTTATTATGACTCATCTCGGAGAATTTCAGCTGTTTCCAAGTGAAACATATGTTTCGCTCTCTCACTCTCACTTATTCCAATGGATTCCCGGTCGTAATCTGAATGTCTTTGGGAAGCACTTCCATCGAATTCTCATACCACTGGCGAGAATAGCGACTCATAATTTCGGCTAATGCTCTGTCCTGCTCTCTCATGCTTTGACCATCTTTCGTTCGGGGTTATTGCTGGTCGAGTTCTACCTATCTCTAAAGAAAAACAACTAGGAATTTTGGAAACAACTACACGCAATTCCGGGAACAACCCCTAGTGATTTTGGTCAATGCCCGATTTGTTCATTGAAGATTGTAATTTCATGCTACTCCCTCCCTCGAAGGGTATGAATTAACTCATGAAACGCGCATCAAAGGGTAGAGCCATGGATGAACAAAACATAGTACAAACAATTACTTATATCGAAAAAAGCTGGTAAAATCAACTTAGAAAAAGTTTAGTTTAGATTATTTATAACTTTTTGGTAGTGCAATATTGTGAAAATGCATTTTGCATGATTGTGTAAATTGGTTTTGCCTTTCAAAGCTCCTGTTTGATTGTGTAAATTGGTTTTGCCTTTCAAAGCTCTTGTTGGTTTAGTGTATTGTTGTTCTATACAATTGAATTGTCACCAACCCTGTTTTTGGTTATCATAGATGGTTATGGTTGCTAGATTATGATGTTTGATCTAAAGTTTAGAATTATCATTATTGTGAAAATGATTTTTATATGATTGTACAAATGGGTTGACTAATTGTATAAATGAGTTTTTCTTGAATGCTTGATTGTATAAATGAGTTTTGCCTAAATTTATAAATTTGATTTGCCTAATTGCCCGATTGTTCACAACTCCTCTTTATGAGTAATTTTATCACTTGACATTATGTTGATTTAAAGTACATTTGTCCAATGTTCCAGGCTCATAGTGATGCTTGTGTGATTGATTTTGATAAAATGCTTTATGTATGGAATTTGAGGTCTATGATTTGTGTCCTCTTACTTTCTCCGAGTTATTGAAGTGCTTGTCTTATAACTCCGTGCGGTTTCAACGCATCGGTTCGGTTACTCGAAATATTACTCTCTCTATTTTCTTTTTTATTTTTCAGTTATTACACAACCAAATTATTATCAACAAAAATAAATTGTCGGTGTCTTTGTTTACTTTAGTCTTCTAACTATACAATCTTCACATTGCCACCCTACAAAATAAAATGTAAATTCGGAAGTGTACAAATAAAAAGAGCATTTTGAGTTTTTTAATAATTTTTCACAAATGTTTAGTATTGAAAATGATCTTTCTTGTTCCTAGTAATAGTATGAATTATTCATCACAATAATATCTAATTATTCAATTCTAGTTGGAAAAAAACTCAAACACAAATTATGAGGTATCTATAATTGAACTCGCCAACCAAGAGGCATCTAAGGTTAAACATACCTAGTATGTAGCATAAATTGAAGAAGATTGCAATGAGGAACAAACGCTAATGGCAAGAAAACAATCTATCTTTAGCAAAGGAAATGAAGTTCATAAGTAAAACAAATAAAGAAACAAAGTGTAGTTCATCTAGGATATTGATAAAAAGGAACCTTAAATGAACAATCGAAGCGAGAGAACATTGGAAGACAACATCCGAAGAAGTCAAAACTATAAAACAAAGATAGGGATGACAATTTGCTACATAGGATGTCTTATCAAAAACTAGTACACCTAGTTGAGAGGTGGGATTATCCTCAATGGGCAACCGCCACGGAAACTGGATTCGAAAGATTCCTATCTCGTAAGAACCGAAATAATCCCGAAAGATTTAACAACATAGTTACTTGAAAGTTTTGATTTGGCAACCAACAGATTGGAAGTTTCTAACAATAAGATGTTGGAGATAACTAAAGAGGATGTGCATGCAACATTAACATCGCCTATAGGTCCATTAGACATTAAGGTAGTCTTGCAATTGGAATAAGATAAAGAATATATATAAGGTACTTGAATCATTGGAGAATAGGTGGAATCTAGGGAATTCAAGGGCACCAAAAGTTGGAGGAATGGTAGATGAAAATTTTGGAAAGAGGGGATCATGGAGATAAATTTTGAAGAGATGTTTGTGGTATTTGTCTATATAGCATTCATTATTGGGAGTATGAATAGTGATTGTTTTCTCAGGATATTGAAGTCTTTAGGAGATGTGAATGAAATTCAACACGGTAATTGGTGTGTACATCTCCTCGAGAGCCTTGACGAATCGGAGGTGGAATTAGAAGAAAATCGTACTAGTTATTTTAGAAGATTGCTCCTGTTTCTAATGGTAAGAAATTTAAGTACATACCTTTGTTTTTTCACTAAAATGATCTCTCCTATCTATTGCACTATATAAATTTAAGTACAACGTATATGATTCGTTTATGTGATCATATTTTTATTTGTTAACTATGAATAAATGATTTGTTCATTGGATAATGTTTATTTGTTCATTGGATCATATTCATATGTTCATTAGGAGTATATAATTTGTTCATAGGATCATATAATTTGCTCATCTTGTTTATATGATTAATTCGAGTGTATTATATTTATTTATTCAGTTTGATTACATAATTTATTCATTGTACTATGTTTGCTTCTTCATTTTATGGTCATTATTAGTTCAGTTTTATTTGTTCACATCTTCACTTCCATTGGTTTATTCATTTTATTTATGTCGTTTATTTACATTATAACTAAAATGCAGGTGTATGCATATTGAGTTGGGTGTTGCTTGCTGAGATTAATTGAAATGATGGCGATTTCAATCCAAAGATTCTCCCTTAATCATGGTTCTATCCTATATTGGACGAGGTAGGAGATAAATTCAGGAAGCAAATGAATAAAAAGAGAACAACGATGAAACTATATTTTATGACTAACTCAGGATGAGACATTTATGTTAGGAATCGGGGTTCACAACAATGAGACTTAGGACAAAAGAAAATGAAGAAGATTTGAGACACAAAATTTTAACGTGGAAAAACCCAAACTCGGGAAAAACCACAAAACCGATGCACTAGAATTTGAGTAATTTACAATGACTTTCCCTCAAGCACTCACTTGCTTCACTTTGCAATACACTACTCCTCTCTACAACAATGGAGGATAGCTCTAATTATATAGCCATAGTCAGTCAAACTGCATTTACAAGTCATAAATTGAGCATTAACACGCATTAACACAAAGAAAACCGCCGAAAACGCTTCCGACCATGCAGCCCGAAGGCCACACACCGGCACGGGCCGTGCCCAGCAGCACTGGTTGCCCGTGCTGCTGGCACGAGCCGTGTCCTTGGACACGGCCAGCCCGAGTTCGGTGCTGGTCATGGCCAACTGCTCATGCTTTGTTCGAAACGATCCGTGCTTGAAGCCTCTTGCCCGTGTTCGCCGTTTCTTGCCCGTAATGCGATTTCCGAGCCTAAAACAACCATTAGACTCCATAATCCCAACAATCTCCCACTTGGAGACTAATGACTCACCTCCTTTTGTTGCACCCATCTAGCCACCGAAACCCCCGGCCCCTTCAACATGAGAAACCAACCAAGGCCTTGAACCGCCTCAATGTTTCGGTACCTTTACCTTGGACTAGCTCCTTCACCGGATTTCCGCTAACCAAGCCTTCGCGCCCATTTTCATCACCCGACGTGAACTCCTACTCGGATCGATCTACATCTTGCACACTTTCACCATGCACAACCGGCTCATCGACGTTAGTCAATAAAACATAATGAAGACATAATTTGTACCTTTGGGCTTTACCTTTCGTAGACAACGCCGCATTCTTCATTATCCCGGATTCTTGCAAATTTCCTTGTGGAGCACCCGATGACCCGTTTGTAGTACCAACAAACGCCCTATCATCTTTATCAACTCCCACTACAGCGAGAACCCACACCAAGTCCTTCATCCCGAAGACTTGCACTAGAATTGTTAACCCCGGCATCCAAAGCTAAGTCACTACCATCCTCGGTATAGTATAAAGAGCCGGATTTTATACCCTTAGCCACAACTATTGCCCCTTTAACAATTTTCCAGCCACCATTGCCAATCGTCATTAGATATCCCACTCATCCAATTGACTTACCGAAATCAAGTTCTTTTCCAATCCGGAATATACCTAACACCTTGCAATGTCCAAAACCCCCACTTGAGGTTTTGATCCTCACATCCCCTTGCCTAGAATGTCCAAGCTCTTCCCATTTGCTACAAAAACTTTCCCAAGTTTTCCCCAACAAAATTGTGAAACAAGCTTCTCCTAGACACGGAATGAAATGATGCCCGGAATCAACCATCCAAGACTCAATAGGACTTTCCGCACTAACCACAAGTGCATCACCTACATCTTCCATGGAATTTATAGAACTCCGGTCATCAAACTTTTTAGGACAATTTTTCTTAAAATGTCCCTTATCCCCACAGCCCCAACACACAACCTCCCATGGGTTTTGGGACTGTCCCCTTGCTTTGGATTTTCCCGGCCATTTTCCCTTGTTTCTCCCTACCCCTTACATGTAATGCATTCCCGATGACTCTAGAGTACCTCCCTTGCGAATGCTTTCGCTTAAGATCACATCCCGAACCTCATCAAACTTTAATGCATTTGAACCCCTAGCACTACTAATTGCGAGACACTATGGTATCCCATGACTCGGGTAACGAAGATAACAAGATTAAGGTCTTAACTTCATCCTCAAAGTTTATACTCACCGAAGCAAGAATAGAGATAATCATATTAAAATCATTAATAAGATCCGCTACACTAGTGCTAACACCCATTTTTAATTCAAACAATCGACGCATGAGATATACCTTATTTACCGCTGAAGGTTTCTCATAGAGATTGGACAACGCCTCCAAAACCCTTTCGTCATCTTTTGTTCCATCACGTTGAAAGCCACATTTCGTGATAATGTCAATCTAATCATCCCAAGCGCTAGCCGATCAAGCAACTTCCAATCATTTTCCGCCATGTCCGCGGGCTTCACTCCCAAGAGGGGTTGATGCAACTCCTTCCGGTACAACAAGTCTTCCACTTGCATTTTCCGAACACAAAGTCCTTTCCATCAAACCTCTTAATCTTTACTTTACCGCTCTCCATTTTGTGAACTCTCAACCTCACCTCGCTCCGATACCAATTGTTAGGAATCGGGGTTCACAACAATGAGACTTAGGACAAAAGAAAATGAAGAAGATTTGAGACACAAGATTTTAACGTGGAAAAACCCAAACCCGGAAAAAACCACGAAACCAATGCACTAGAATTTGAGTAATTTACAAAGACTTTTCCTCAAGCACTCACTTGCTTCACTTTGCAATACAAGTACTCACTTCTCTCTACAACAATGGAGGATAGCTCTAATTTCAATCAAACTGCATTTACAAGCCATAAATTGAGCATTAACACGCATTAACACAAAGAAAACCGCGTGAAACGCTTCCAGCACGTGCAGCCGAAGGCCACACACCCGGCACGGGCCATGCCCAAGCAGCACGGGCTGCTGGCACAAGCCGTGTCCTCGGACACGGCCAGCCCGAGTTTGGTGCTGGTCGTGGCCAACTCGCTTATGCTTTGTCCGAAACGATCCGTGCTCGAAGCCTCTTGCCCATGTTCGCCGCTTCTTGCCCTGTAATGCGATTTCCCGAGCCTAAAACAACCATGAGACTCCATAATCCCAACAATTTAAACCCGAACCTAATTAATATTATTAATCTCCTTAAACAAAATTTCATCTAATAGAATCGAGTGCGCGCACTTCAATTTAACATTTATAAGCATATGTTTTTGTATGACTTGAACTATGGTAGAGGTCTTCGGTCATACATAAACATTTGTATATGTATTAGATAAAAAGGTTACTAATGAAATAAAACAACTAAATATGTATTAGAATACATAATTATGTCCTTATAACTAAAAGGTGAATTAATATATATATATATTGACCCGGTCCGAACCTGCCTAAAATTTTTGGATTTTGGACACGATTTTCTCGATCCGAATCCGAAAAATCCACAAATTAGATGTTCAAACTTGACCCGAACTTGTTCGACTTGTTGGGTCAAGGTAATAAAAACAACAATTTTACCTTTGTGGCTTGTTGATTGAATGTTCTATGCCCATTATATGATTTTCCTTTCACTTTATCACTCTTTTAGTAATAGTTATTAATTATATCACATCATTTGGAGAGATATTACATGTTTATTGCAATCATTTACAAACAAACACCGATACCATTTCATTTCTCAACTTCTTTCTCGTAAAAAAACTTTATATACAAAAATTATACATAGATAATTTCAATAAAATATGTTAGGATTCAAATGATATGATATGTCAAAAATACTAAAAATGCATAAGTTATATCGTTGTATTTTTAGTGAAGTGAATATGCACTAGTCACATCTTAAATAATATACTTTTGTTTTGTAAAAATGATATTACTATAATGATGTAAATTTTGATGTTATAATTAAAAATAATAATTTTAGT
Source organism: Talinum fruticosum (assembly GCA_021018815.1). Lineage (NCBI taxonomy): Eukaryota > Viridiplantae > Streptophyta > Magnoliopsida > Caryophyllales > Talinaceae > Talinum > Talinum fruticosum. The sequence goes on from JAITYX010000020.1 coordinate 2,558,107, forward strand.
TTATTATAAACGTCTAATTCTAATTTATTTGAAACTATTCTAGCTGTACTTAAATCATAGTGCATAGGTTGGTCAATGGGCCGAGTTAAAAAAATTAAATTTTTGCTAGTGAATAAAATGGGTAAGTCGAGCCTACCTAGATCAATCCTTTCACGATTTGTTTTAAAATGCAGTAAATATGCATATAAACCTCCTTACTATAATAGAAGAGGTACAATAAACATTGAAATCTTAAATGAATCATTAACGAACAATTCATTATTATTCAACTTATTATTGACACAAACCTTATTTAAACGGTCAAGCCACTCAACTAAATGGGGTTTTCACACAAATATATTTTTTAATATTCTTTTTAGAAAGTACAAATACTATACTATTTCGTTTAAGCAAAAAAATATGCTGAATTTTTATAATTAAAAAATAAAAATAACTGATAAAAAGGCACTCTCCACCGATTGGCTCGACCCGAAACTTATATAAACCGATATACGACCGCCCGTATTTTACCCGAATTCGAAATACACCCAACCCGTATTTTATCCGAAGTTGAATATACTGGACCGTTTTTAACCAGCTTGCCCGAATTGATAGGTATATATATGTGTGTGTGTGTGTGTGGTGTGTGTGTGTGTGTGTGTGTGTGAGAGAGAGAGAGAGAGAGAGAGAGAGAGAAGTAAATTTACCAGATATGTTATTAGTAATAAACTCATATAAACATGATTTAACTTATGAAATGAATAAATAGAGAACATAGTATAAATTAAGGAATTGATAAAAATAGCTTTACATATAGTCTAAATAATTAAAAAAGGAAGGATAATTGGCCTTAAGTTAAGAAAGAAATTAAAATCTTAATTACCAAAATAAAAAGAAAAGAAAAGCAATAAATAATAAAAATCAAATTGAGGAGGCTTATTACTTATATTACCATGACACAAAAATTGTAATTCAATTTAGAAGGATTTTTTGCACACTCCTCCCTTCAGATCTATAACATTAGTTAATTTAACTTCATTATTTCAATTTAATTATATCCCTTTAAAGTTATGGTAACATTTAAAAGTAATGTAGCTCCCCCTAAGCCCCATCTCTCTCCTCTATATCTATCTCCTTGTCGTTTTCTCTCTCCTTCCCCACTGTCAGTATCGTTCTCCCTCTCTCGTCCCACTGTCAGTACTCTCTCTCTCTTGGATAATTTCTTAAATATAAATATAAATAAATTTATTTTTAAAGTAGATTATTTGTTTAAAGGAATTTGTGTTTTTGTCCCTCGGATATAAATTAATTATTTATATTATAGATAATTTTTAAAAAAATCAATGAAGAAAATATTGCATTTCTTTTATTATAAATAAATTAACTTATTTTCGCATCAAAAATTTAACGTATTAATTTTTATAATTAATTTTAAATATTTTAAATTCCAAGGAAAATTATAGTTTTACATAGAATTTTTTTTGAGTACTGTTGTTATAATTTTAGATGGAAAATTTGTTTGAGCACCATTATTATAAAATTTGAATTTTGATTATAAAATATCTCAGTTTGATTATATTGATTGGTACGTAAATGTTGATCATATTATATTTTCTTATTTATCAGAGATTTTATCTAAGTCAATATTTGTCCAAGATTTTATTCTCATAGTCTTCCTTAATCTTATAGTCTGTAATTTACGGGATAAATTTAATAAATTATCTTTTTCTACAGATTGTTAATGATTTCTTATGAAATCAAAGGTGATATATCTCTTATCCCGACATAATATATTTTTGCTAATTATCCCAAATCTTACGCATTTTATTTTTGGAGAGAAATGCTCAGATTATGCAATGAAGTTATCGTAAGAAGAAGATGGGTAGCGATTGCTGCATCAAAGGTTTTTTTCAATAAAGGGAGTCAAGGATGGGTTGTCTCTTTTGTATATGTTGAAGTGTTAGAAATAATGAAAATGGAAGGCACCAAAATTGAAGGAAGTCAGATTTGCAATGAAATCATTTCCTTTATCAGATGAGATTGTGGAGAATTATTTTATAATGGACAAATTCAAGCACAATGATATTTCACAAGTGCAAATGAACTTATATAATCAAAAGAGAAGACCAGACCAGACACACGAGACAACCAATCGATTCATTATTATTATTCATTCTCTTGTATTTGTGCAAAAACTCAATTCTATTCATTCCTTTGTAGCATACAGTCTTTAGAGAATACTTCTCTGTGAGTATACTACACTTGGTGAAGTGTGAGACAAATCAAACGAGTTAGTGAACTTAAGCGGTCGAGTGAAAGAGTTAAGTGAAGAAGCTGTTGTAACGTAAACTTTGTTTGAGTATAAAAAAAGTAAAGTTTAATTGTAAGGAACGAATCCTTAAGTGGTTAATATTACTGAAATTTGGATCCGGGCCAAGATCATGAACAAACAATTTTGTTTTATCTCATATTTTTCCATATTATTTTCATTGTTTAGTATATGAGTTCATTCTAAAACAAAAATCTGAGACTCGGACAAAGTTTTTATTATCTTATTCACCCCTTTTGGGTAATCTAAGCCAACTGGGACTAACATTTTTTATATTTAGGCTTTATTTTAACATCACCTTTCAAGAAAAAGAAGCTCACTAGATAGCGTTAAAACCTTATGATCTTGGCATTTTGTAAATGATATCCCCGATGAGAGCTTATAATCTCAGGATTTCGTAATTGATATTCTTGGTAGTATCTCAAATCCTAACCAGATATACTATGAGGGTATAAAATCGGAGGTAGATATTTTTTTTAATTAAAATCATCTTGATTAGAAATATATAAAAATGTTTGTTTAGTAATCAAAATTGTATAATAATGAACTTAAAATAATAATAAACTAAAAATCAAAATTGTATAATGCTAAACTTGAAATTATAATTTTACTTCAAATTATAATTTTACTTAAAATTTAAATTTTATTTAAAATTAAATCATACAAATTAATATGTTAATTTTTTTGATTGAAAATAAATTAATTTATTTATAATGAGAAAAATGCAAAATTGTACCGGGAAAAAGACAAACAAATAACAAAAACTAAAATTTAAACTGAGAAATTTCTCGTTGAAAAACTCTTAAAAAATTATCTATAATTGAAGACACCTAAAAAGTGTCGTCCTTATTTGTTTTATTTCTTTATTTATTTCTTTTAGTCCGATGATAAAAACTCATTCACATTTGTATGTTTCAATCAAGATCATACTAAATCGAGTGAAAAAAAACTCATTTCATCCCATAAAAAGCCAACCAACGCCAAAATTAAGCCCAAAAATAAAATTGTGCAAATATATAAACTTTTCAAAAATAGAAAACTTCCAAAATGGAAAGTTCCTTGAGCTGGCTTCACCCCTTCTTTCTCCTTCCAGCCGGTCCAAATTAGGTTCGGTCTCCCATGCCTAGCTCCAAACCAGCGCTGGCCTCCTAGTTTGCAAAAATAACAATGTTTTGACCTCTTTCAACCTCCAAGCCTTGTATGCTTCCCAAAACCACGGAGCGTAGTCATTTCATCCGGAACTCGCTCATGGGACTATCTCGACCAACATTGTTTTAAATGATTAGTTTTTGGATTTTTCTTTATCCATTTTCGAAGTTTCGGTTGGGCTTATCCTTTTGGCCAACTACTGGGGACTAGGTTTAAGGTTTCTTAAATCCTAAATTTATCTATAAATAGAGGGGTTCCCCCTCCCCTCAAAACACACCAATTTCAACTTCGTTTCAACCTCATTCTGCTGAAATTTCTCACTCCATTATCTCATTTCTACTCTTTGCACAACTACTCTCATTTCCATTCTTAAACCCCCATAAAGCCTTCATTTTCTCCACTCCAAATTTCATTCCGACATATTGTCACTCTACCAAAATCTTGTCGAGATTCTAACCTAACAGGTGGGTTTACTTGAAGGTCTCAACCAGATCATCCAAGTTTAATTTCATTTAGTTTCTTTTAATATTAGTCTTTTAATTTCCGTATTGCGGTTAAAGATGTTATTTCATTTATTTTCCACCCTGCTCGATGTAATTGCTATCTTTTTATCTCTTTCCTTTATTGATTTCTTTATTACTTTATTTAGCACTTTACATCATGTTTTGAATGTTTTTATTTCGCCTTTTTCATGTTGAATGCTTGTCTTTCTTAACGCGATTTCAATTGACCTATTTAATTAGTAGATGTCGTCTATATGATGAACAAAATGAGGAGTGTCTCTCTTCATTTTGTACCTTCACCTTGAACACCGAATATTTGTTTTGACTAATGGAGGCCTTTGCGAAAACCTTCCCCGATTTGAGTTTTGTCCTTTTCATTTGTCCCTTCAATAAACTCAAAAGAATAGGAAACCGACTTTTTTCCTCTTAGTTTTTTGTCAAGACTGACTGGCAACTTTTTTTAATCTGTTTTAGTTCTTAAATTGCATCTCGGTCCTTTTAACGAGAAAATTTGGTGAAAATTAAAAATTGACAGACGGTTAAAACCATCTCGACCGAGACTATCTTGGTAGTCCAGCCCGCATTGTCGGCGCCGGCCGGTAAGTCCGGTGGGCCAACTCGGCACCCAAACTATTGATTAGGCCTAGATCTTATCCCAGTCGTTATGGCTATCTCGGTCCAGCTTGAAATTTGCAGCGGTGTGTTCCATAAATGCCTTTTTTGTTTAAAATGCACCCCGTGACTTTTAAAACTGTTTTCGAAAATAAAGTGATTTACAAATCGTCAATCAATCCCTTAAAAGATCAAAAGCCTTATTATCTCTTGATAAGCCCACTCTCACGTGAATCCAACATTTGTTGGGAAACGCAACGCAATCGCTGGTTCCTATAGTGGCGACTCCATTGGAGACACTTGTTAAAAAGGTGAGATTCAAAAGTTGAATTTATGAGTTTTCATTGCATTTGCAGTAAGCATTTTCGCATCTTTTTTAGGACAATTTTGAACACATATGTTGTGACTTTTAGGATTCAACCCTTAAATGTCTTTTTCCAAGAAAGTTGAATCATTATCTTGATGGGTCCACTCAACTTAACATTGGGATATAATTACCACTCAACTTAACATTGGGATATAATTATTCTCACTCATAGTAAGCTATCTCGATCCCTAATCGAGTAGCACCGACTATTCAAGTTCCACTATACATCACATTTGCGTAATGAAAACAAAAAACCATTTTAAATAATATTTGTTACTTAATCATGTGTCCCCAACCATATCAATTATATCACATCATGGTCATATCACGATTATATTATTCATATTTGATCATTATCAATTATACTTCCCAATCGATCCGGGTATGTGCATATGTAGGGAACCGATGATCGTAAAGATTCCACTCGGATAATGGAGTTTAGGGTTTAGGGTTTAGGGTTTAGGGTTAGGCTATGCAATTTAAGGTTTAGGTTTAGGGTATAAGGTTATGATATTAATTTCCTTCCTACCAAACAACAGAAAATGAATTTTTATAAAATTATTTTTCTTTGTACCAAACAAAGGAAAATGTGGGTGAAAAATGATTTCAACAGGAAAATATTTTCCCTCAATCAGACACACCCCAAAACTCTTAACATATAAACCTTATTGAAGAGATGTGAGATTTCTTAGTATATTGGTGAGAAGATTTTGTAGAATATTAACAATATGGCATAGCCCTATTTGGCAAACAGTTTTACCTGTTTTTATTAGTTGTTTGACTTATTTGTTGAAAAAATATTTGGTAAAATTAGTTGTTTCTAACAAAGCTATTTGTTAAAATTTCATTTGAGCTCATAACAACTTCATTATCTATTTAAACATCACAATTCTAATATTTCATATTTATTTTTCTTCTCAATATTATGTGATATATAAAATACATTTATATCTCTACCCAACTTTGGTTACGAAAATATTTTTGTTTACTATTGACTTGATTTTATTTTTAATACTATTTTTAAAATTTATATGATAAAATTATTTATTTTTTTATGATCAGTGAGGTATTGGGACTTTCATCTCTTAATCACATCCCAACCTAATTATTAACAATGACTCCCAAATTCATACCAACCTATTTAAAAGTAACTAAATTCATTTCATTACGGGTATGCCAGGGCGGCTAGCAATGATTTCAAGTTCAATTTTCCTCCTAAATTATGATAAATTAATTAATAAAAATTATTCGTCATTTAAAAATTAATATTAAAAAAGTAAATTAAATAGGATTTCTTTTTTAAAAAATTTTGTTGAAGTCATAAGGACAATATGGTAATTTTAAATATTAGCCCTAAAAGGTCTTCCAAAAAAATTTCACCAAATAGATCAACTAAATTTTGTCAAGCAACTCAATCGGCTTTTTGAATAAAGTCAAATAGGTAATCAACTCAAAAAGAGCTTTTTAAGGCTAAAAACTGTTTGTGAAATATCCTCATAATCATTAATTATTTTATTGTTTTTATTCAATAAAGTCAATCCGTATAATTGTAAAATTTAGTTTGTCGTTTTGTTAGATATTTTTGTTTCTTATATTTAGAGGTTTTTTTTATCCTAAGTGGGTAAACACTCTACATTTCTACTCTCTCCCTCTCGATTCGAATCTTAGAAGAGACAATTTCTTTGCAAGTCGTATACAGGAGTTTGTGTGGGTTGTGGGTGTGAGCTTGGTATCCCTATATCTCCCGGGCCTTTAAGCTCAATAAGTGTTACCCCTGAGATATGGGACTAGTTTGTTAGTCCACATTTACTCTCGCAAAAAAATAGAGATTTTTATTATTGATAAAGTACAAGAACCGGAGCAATTGGCATGGAATAACTTACACTTATATCATGGATATGAGTATTTGGACCCAGTGACATCATGACATGACAGAATTTGGGAGATTGAATCTAATCCACAATTGGCATATATAGGATGACTTACACTTATATCATGAATCTAAGTTTATGGACCCGGTGACATCATGACATAACATAATTTGGGAAATTAATTCTAATCCACAATTGGAAAGGGGAACCATAAAAATAAGAGTTGAGTTTTAAAAATTAATTATAACGAAATATCATATATGATAACTTGAATTTACATACCCCGTCCATAGTGTAATTTGTACAGGATGAGTATCATGGGTTGACTTCCAACTTGTATAAATATGCTATCAATTTTTTCATCTAGATATAATTTTGAAATTTCTTTTTTTCGTAAAAAGAGTATATCTTCGTTACTAAACTAGGAAAATCTTCTCATTACAAACACCGTAAAGGAGTTGGAAGACCCAAGCCTTAAGGTAATATTGAACTTAAATATTGTATTTCTTTCTTTTTCTTACATACTTTCCATAATTACATAATTCTACTCTTTATCAGTATCATACACAAGTTTGTAATCTCCCGTATTTTATTATTTTAATAATTACAAGTATAGAGGAATTTATTTACTTTTAGGAATGTACAATAAGCATCATTCTTAACAAAAATGTACACCATTTTTCTCAATAATTTATTAAATTTAAAGAAATACAAATCAATTGCATGAGATAACTTCCTCAACATTAGGCACACAACTTCAACTAACAACTTGTACAATGTTTGAACCAAAACATGCATGATATTGCTAAATAACATCATATATTGTATAGTTAAGTCTACTTTGCTAATCAAATGCATAATTTTGGAGCAATATGGCTAAAAAGAGCTAGCTAGGTGCATCCTCTTAATGCCATGAAAGCTCTGCCGTTGTATAATTAGGCTAATTTTGACTGAAAATTTTGTAATGTACACCTTGCTATGAAAAATAGAGAGAGGAGACAGAAAAATGCTTGCAATGCTATAACGGAACAAACCCAAGTTTGTCTGCCATCAGTGGAGGTTCTGATGTCGATTCAACGCAGAACACTGCAAAAACATGAAAGATATTCATATAGCTAGCCATATAATAATATAAAGCTTTGTACCATATTAATAAGATCAGAAGCCTTAAGCATTCATGTAAGTCCACTTTTTGTTGGACTTCTTTTGAGACGTACCTCACCCGATTATATATATTGCTTACTTTGTCTATTTTATGTAAAAATTTAACATGATAATAATATAGGTTACTGATCATTATTTTGTCACTTCCTTGATATGATTGACTGTGTGCATGCATGTATCAGGGGCCATGTGAAAGTATCGGGTTTCAGTTCACAATGATAATTTTTTTTTTTTCACATCGATAATACAAGGGACATTGAGCACATATAAGGTACTGAGTACAAATTAGAAGGGTGAGTGATGGAATAGCTTACTTATACAAATAGGCTGCGATCCCCAGAATCACACACAACAAGATGATGTCAATGAAAAAGTTCCTACTCGATCTCACCTATAATTAACAGAGATGAAAGTCAATGTATAATTTAAATATAATTGACCTTATTATATGAAATAAAATGATGTAAATGGTGATTCAAACCTTGTTGAGTGTTTCCTTGAGCCTCACATTGTTGTTCTTCAAGTCAGTTGTGGCCCTGTCCACCTTCATTTCATTTGCAGTTATAATACATTTCAGTTGCTGTTGTAATTTCCCCTCCTCACAACTGAATAGCCATTTCTAATTATGCAAATAGGGATATAGTGGCCGGTGGCAGATGCACGATTTCAATTACGGGTAGTCACCGGTTATATTACTCATAAATATGTACGAGGTAGGTTTTTCATTATTTCATTTTTTTTTATTTCTCACAAAACGGTAGACTTTTTTAGGGGTAATGATTCAAAAACTGCAGAGATGGACAACCTCGCCCCCAAGCGGCCAGATTCGCCACTGAGAGGAGCCAATTATTAGTCAATGATTTGTTATACTAGACCTATCCAATGGGCGATTACAGTGACTGGAGCTAGAAATTTACGGAAAAGGGTCGAAATAAACTGAATAATAGTATACACAATACAAAAATTTACAATAAAAATCAAGCATCTACAGTAAACCGACGTGTTGAGGTTAAATTGAAATGAAATTGAAAAGTTTAGAATTAGACAAGAATTAAACAAGAAATTGAAATGAAATTAAACCTAATATCACACAAGAAATTAAACAAGAAATTAAACCTAATCATTTTGATCTAAATATGCCATTTTTTCGAAAAATGGGCAAGTCCAACATCAAGTTAGATATCCATTTTCGACATCAAAAATAATCAAATGCAGTTTCTCATCAACGAAAACGCAAAACACTCACCAGAATGTATTGTTGACATTTAATTCACATAAAGCCAATGGACGAGTAGTAGGAGTTTAATATAATTGAAAAACTATAAACCTCTCCCCCTTTTTCTCTTTCTCGCTTGAAGTCCAACAAGGTAATGGAAACACGGAGGAATGTCTCGACATTAATAAAATTACAAACCAACACACACTATGGGAGAAAGAGTAAGCTAAAAAGATTTCAGGAGTGTGGAGTAAAGCAAAATAATGAAAGGGAAGATGAAAAGATTTTTTTAAAAGAAATTATCAAGAATTGAATTCCCCAACCTTTAGCTTATATTACAACACACTTACCAACTCATCTATCAACTACTACCTCTACTTCTCTACTATATAAAAAATTAAAAAAATTGAGAGGGAGGTCGGTTGACCCCATTGACCCCGTTGGCTCCGGCAGTAGGCAGGTCTATTGATATTTGAGTTAGATAAAATTTTAGGAAGTAAATATGAATTAATAGGATATTTTAATAGGTTAGATTTTAAGTTTTCTTTATATTTGGATCTGATTATGTTCTTTTAAACAAGTTTTTTTCTCTCTCTCTCTCTTTAGAAATCCTAATGGTGGGAGGTTTTTGCCCTCGAGGGTAGGGAGTAGTTGACAACGTGTCTCCTCAATCTAAGTTACGACGGTGTTGGTGGTGGGAGGTTCATATCAACTCTGTTTGATGCTTTTTCTCATCGTTTCAAGGCTGCGCTACGATTGCCAAGATTAGGGCTTTTTTCTTGTTTAGGTGGCTTGTAAGTGAAAGTTTCGGAATCGATAATGGCACAAGGGCTAGAGGCTAATTGGAAAAAATTGAATCTTACGGAAGATGAAGAAGAACTAGTGAAGACGAACCAACAAATACTAGGGCTGCGGAAATTGAACTATCTTGATTGGAAAATTACATACAGACGTTAGCTACAATATTGGGGCGATGAAGTCGGTGATGAGAAACATATAGAAACCAAGGAAGGGGCTTGTGGTCAAAGAACTTGGAAAAAACATGTACTTTTCCGGTTCTTCTCAAAAACGGATCTTGAGTATGTCTTGAATGAGGGGCCTTGGTCTTTTGATGGATTCCTTCTCCTGAATCCGAAGATAATTGGTCTTGAACAACTCTCGGAAATAAAATTTGAGACTGCTAGAATGTGGATGAAGACATACGACATGCCATCCATAAAACAAATTGTTGCATTTGCACAACTCTTGGGGGCTACCCTCGCACAAATGTGTGGATTGATGAGAAGGACATGATGGGCATAGGCAAGACACTGAAACTCAGGGCGAACATTGACATCGATAAACCACTATGAAGGGGCGTACATGTCCTCGTAGAAAGTAACTCTATCTGGATCAAATTTAAGTATCTCAAGTTGCCATACCTCTGTTATGGATGCGGGATTATTGGGCATGTCTACAGTATCTGCAATAACTTTGACGAATCGCTAGAGTAAGAGGATCTTCAATATAGGGCTTGGATAAGGGCTTCTCCTGTGAGGAATAAAAGGCGTCATTATGATGCAGAAAGTTTAAAGGAGAGGAAACTCTTTGCCTCTGGTGGGTCGAAAAGGAGAACAAAATTAGGACCAAGCCTCAGTGTGTTGAGGATGTGAAAGGGCGGTGGTGTTGAGAAGGGAGATAAAAATGGGGAAAACTCATCATACATGGTCATTAACGAAATCGAGGTCATTGTTCCAGGGTCAGAAATATTCAAGCAGAAACACCAGGAATATGGGAAAGGGTTGACGAACGAAAGCTTAGTGCCATGGTAGGAGAAAGTAGGACAAATTCAAAGAAGCTTGAGCAGGCGGAGGCTCCGAGGTAACCCCATCAAGGGAAAGGAATATCATATGCTTAAACTGCCAAGGCTTGGGCGATCCTCTGGCATTTAGAGACCTCCATAATTTTTGCGAAAATTCAAGCCCAAATTGGTCTTCTTATCAGAGACTAAACTAAGTGTGGTGGAAATGAAGAAATTAAATGATCATATTTTATCCTCGCCGAACAGAGAGTTTTATGGTTTGTATATTACTGTGGGCTAAAGCTATGGAAGTAAAGCTAATCATAGAAGTTAGATAGGATACACAGTATGTTAAATGGCATTTCATGGGTGTGTATGGTTGGCCAAATGTTAAATTGCGGTTCACGACTGTGTACAGTTTTAATTCTAATACAACACAAACCTGTTGATATTTGTGATTTCCAACCTATTAACCTCTGTAAAATCATCTATAAATCGGTGACAAAGGTCCTTACTAATAGACTTAAAGAGTTCTTGCCACGTATCATTTCCTAATACCAAAGTGTGTTGACACCAAGAAGATTAATTACTGATAATGTCAGTGTGACTTTTGAAATTTTTCATTCTATGCACTGCCACTTTGAGGATAACAAAAGTGCGGTTATTAAGCTGGATATGTCGAAAGCTTATGATAGGGTCGGATGGAGCTTCATACGACGTGTCACGCTGAAACTAGGGTTCCAAACAAGTTGGGTGGATTTGGTGATGAATTGTGTTGAAATGGCTTCATTTTCCTTCATTATTAATGGTGAGCCTCGGGGATATGTGAAACTGTCAAGGGGACTTTGACAGGGTATCCCTTTATCACCTTACTTGTTCTTATTTTGTGCGGAAGGGCTCTCATACCCACTAGCGAGTGATGTGGAAATAGATAACATCAATGGTCATTCTCTTTGTCCTGGTGCACCTATTATTTCCCATTTATTGTTTGCATACGACTCCATAATATTTTGCAAGGCAGATCCATGTCAGGTACAAGCCGAGAATGTAAAAGATTTTCTCCGTCATTACGAAGTGGCATATGGTCAAAAGGTTATTATAATAATATTAATGTTCTGTTTAGCAATGGCACTACCCAAGCTAAGAAAGACAGCATCCTAATAATCAAGTTGGATATTCGAGAGGTTCTTTCGCATGAAAAGTATATTGGGCTTCTAACTAAGGTGGTGATCTAAGAAGATACCATTTCTACCAATCCGAGACCGTATCAAAAGATGCTTACAAGGATGGATGGAGAAACACTAGTCATGGGTGGGGCGAGAGGTGCTTGTCAAATCTATAGGAATTTTGACAAATTTAATGAGCTTCAAGTACACCAAGGATTTGTTTGAGAACATCAAGTCAATGGTTAATCGATTTTGATGGGGTCACAGGGTGAATGAGCGAAAAATTTATCTTATCAGAAAGGAAAAGCTTTGCTTAAGAAAATATGACAGAGGGCTTGTATTTAGGGATTTAGAGATGTTCAATTCGATGTTACTTGTTGGATACGTTTGGAGACTTATGGTACATTCCAGATCCTTGGTTAGTCACCTACTAAAAACTAAGGATTTTCCCTAACTCTTCTATTATTGATGTTGCGTTGGGTCATAGGTCGAGCTACATTTGGCAAAGCCTAGGGGGCTAAGTGGACTGTCGAGGAAAGAACTAGGGTTCGTGTTGGTGATAGGTTCTCCTTAAACATTTGGGAGTCGAGATGGATATTGAGACCGTTGGGCTTCAAGATAATCACTCCAGTGAGACCTCAATTTTTGCTTCTCCACGTTGGGGACCTCATTGACCATGAGAAGGGCTACTGAAAGGAAGACATGTTGAACCTCATTTTTCTGCCAGTGGATGTAGAAATAATCAAAACTTTTCCACTAAGCATTAATTAGAAGGTTGACCAAATTGTGTGGCACTACTCTTTAAGTGGGGAAATGGTTGTCAATAACGCTTACCATTTCTTATGCAGAAAGGTGAGTGAGATGGGGCTTGGTTCTTCAAACGAAGAAATCGAATAGAGCTGGCGGCTGCTTTGGAGACTGAATGTACCGCCTATAATTCATATGTTTGATTGGAGGTGTTGCGTTAAAGCACTACCGACTGTAGCACGGCTAGCCACTCGATTACCCAATGTCAATATGGGTTGTGGAGTATGTAGGGGTGCCATGGAATCTGATGTCCACGTCCTTTTCGGGTGTGTCTTAGCAATGAAGGTTTGGGAAGGAAGCAAACTTGGGCACATAGTGGAGTAAGAATTAAACTAAGCATGGCTGAATTGGAGGAGCTCATAGTTGTTTGTTGGGAGATTCGGAATGCCAGAAATAGGCTTCTACATGGGGTTAGAGACACGGACGCAAAGCGATTAAGCAAGCATGCTATAATGTTGGTGAATGAGTACAGGAACTCCATATCAGCTCTTGAAATTAGCCCACCTTAAGCACACTAACTGCTAGACTCTACCTGGGGATACGGTGAAAATCAACTTTGATGCTTGTTGTGTGAGGGACGAGCTTGACTAACGGCGGTGGTGTGCAGAGACACATCTGGAGATGTTCTTTGGTGTGGGGTGGCATAAGGTGAGGGAAGCTTGGGGCCTGATATGGAGGAGGCAAGGCCTTGTCGCTTTCTTTAACAAGCAAAAGACTAGGGGGCAAGCAACATAATCGTTTAGGTGGATTGTATGTCCCTGATTTACAAGCTCAATCAGAAGACGAAGCTCCTTTCGAATATTGGGTTACTCGTTGACAATATCTTATTACTTTCTACTTCTTTCAATTTTTGTGTTTTTTTCTTTGTTGAAAGAGTCAGGAACAATGCCGCTCTCATCTCCAACCCTACGATCCGAATATCCGAATTTGATTGGATGGGGTCCAAATTGTATCTTCGATGTTCAGACATTTGTATGGCTATGAATTACGATTAATAAATTTCCCTTTCATCAAAAAAAAAAACAAGTTCCCTTAATTATACAAACTTGTCAAGAGAAATTCATCATATCGGACAGATTTGATTATGTGATAAAAAATGACTAGGGTGTAATTTTGGATCATGAAAGTTTAGATCACATTGAATTCAACAACTTGCAAACATGAATAATTTTTTCTACTCTAAATTATTTGGTTAAAAAATGAAGCATTCAAGTCAGTGCAATACGACAAACTAGGGAGACGAAAATTGAACCTAATTTACAACTAGTGATCTATGCCTTATAACATTTGTTAGTGCATCTGTCCAGCTCTTTGAAAAAAGAATTTCCTAATACTCATCTTTTTTTCATGTCTAATTTATAGAGAGGGCAACAAGGCTAACCAGAGGCCTTTTTTTAATATTTATTCTATTAGTAATATATTTTTTTAAAAAAACTTACCTTGGTATCAATTTCATCTATGAGTGGAACTTGTCTATCCAATTCCTGAAGAGGAAAGAAGAAAAAGAAATAAGAAATGAAAAGTGTCTTGCACGAAGACACATCAGAGTCTTCTCTCGATTAAAATTACTATATTATATATTAAACTGAAAAAAAATGATATGATTAAATAGTAGAAATATATTACAACTTACAAATTATATAAATCATCATTTTATCAATAACTTTTCATATTTATAAAATTACGCATATGACAAATCTTTTGAGTAAGATTGATCCAATTAGGATGTCATTTGATACCTATCGACCTTGCCGACTATTATTGAAGCTTTATGTTCATAGTTAATCATAATTATTAAAAAATAGTGATTTTATATCATAAAATACATTAATATAGGTTAAGTCAAAATATTTAAGAGTGTCTTAATGCAAGACACATAACATCACCCTAAATAAATAAATAAATAAAATATTTAGTTAGTTAAAATTGGTTGGCAAAATTTGATCTAAAAAAGAAATGGTACATAACATTAATCCACGTACCTCATTCATATCATGAGCCAAATTCTTCAGGGTTTCTAATCCCTCAGATATGACATCTAAACCTTCATCCTGTATAAAAAAAATATAAAAAATACATGATTAAAGTCCCTAAGAACAAATTATGTGAATAAAACTGCGCCATAATTAAAGCTCATAATAATAAGATCATAATGTACAAATCTTACCTGCTTTAATTTACGCATTTCGAATTCTTGTCCGAATTGACTCGACTCTTTGGTAGTTTGGAAAAAATCATCGCTTATTTCTACAGTTAACAATAATGTGATACTAATTAACCAGCGATGTTAATGGCTTTTGTTTCTATTCATACAAGCAAGGGAAATTCCAAACCATAAATCCATAGAAAACAAAACTTTAAAAAAAAAATCACAAGAAATAAATACATTTTTCTTTCGAATAAAGCTCGCCCATGTTTGGCTCTTAATTGTTTGACTAGTTATGCTTACTAGTGTTATAATGTAAGGACTTTAGTTATTTTTAATTTTAATTTTATTAATGTAAATAATAATAAAATATATAGTTTTAAAATAGATAATAATCTTATAACAATGTAATTATTGTTTCTTATATAATTTTTGATTTTTTTATTTCTATATCATTTACTACTTTTTAAAATTCTCTAATGTGTCATACCTTTTCTTTTTATTATTAATAGATACATGAAACATCTTTTTAATAATAATTATATATATGCAACTAAAAATTCATTTATTTTATTTAAGTATGTATTGTATTAATTCAACCTAAGATGACATTTATGTAGTCAAGTAATCCTATATAACTATTACATATATGTTACTCATATAATCATGTGTTTTTCATTTTAAACCAACACTTGTACATTGATTCTCTCCAACTTTTATAAATTATTAAAAGGTATACTAATGCATATATAGAATGGTAATGTTTGTTTTTGGATCAATATAATTGTTTAATTTATGGTACACAATTTCATATAAATTAATTATTTAAAATATAATTAAATGCATACATTACATAAACACTACATTTATGAGATAATTCCATATAAGCATACTATTATCACTCATATAGAGCTCATATCCAACTTTTAATATATATATATACACGATAGTTTGTGGAAACCTTGAAATTTTATGTTGTATATTCATCAAACAACAATGAAACTTGAGAACATAATTTTCCTCTCAATGCAAAATTAAACACAAAAAAAGACTAATATATATATGATAATAACTTTCACAAACTTTACCGATTGAGATAAATAGATTCACATAAACAAATACAAACGAACCTCCATCTAGATCAAACTTGATGTTGTTTCGATTTCCAGAAGTTGCCGAGCTGCCAATGTTGCCTACATAACTGCCATCAGGGATTAGCTTGATCCTCTCACCCAATTCAAGAGCTAAATCCCCTCGAGCTATCATATCATCCTTTGAAAGTCCTTTCACCTGTAATCACAGTCTATTTTATAATTTTTTTATATTTATTTGAAAAACAAATGTGATTTATATTATATATCCTTTCAAGTTAATATCCAACCGAAACTATCAATGCATAAAATATGCAATAAACTACATAATCACTTAACAAAAATCATCCATTTAATCGACGATAATAGACAAAAAAACATGGCATGTAATAAGTTTGACCTTCTTGTAAGCCAACTTTTGAAGCTTTGAGACCTCTTCCAATAATCTGGCTTTGGTCCTCCTAATCTCAGCATTCATGGCAACTACTTTTGCCCTGTTCGTCTCCAGGGCTACCACCTCCGATTTCTGTCAACAACCCGATTTTTTTTTTTAAACTTCATTCGAAAAAATTGACTCCCTTATAACACAATTGGGAAACAAATGTATGCAGGCAAATTGATGATCAAATGTAAGTGAAAATAGTTGAACATACACGGATGGCATTCTCGATCTCAGATTCGATGGTGTCGTAAAGATCAGAGAAAGCATCGGCATTGCCTGAACCACCAAGCTCCCTCTGCTTGTCAATGTCGTATTTGTCGTATTTCTTGCAGATTTCATCGACCCGGAAGAGAATGTCGATCACCGACATGTTTTAATTTTTGGTAATATAGGTAGTAGAATTTGAATATAAATTTTATCGGTTAAGCTAAGTGACACATATCCCGCTTTTTGAAGGACAATTAAGGGTATATTGAAATGAAGAGGAAACTAATTAAGGTTTCGTTTGTTGATGGGCAGGGAAGATGGTGATGGAGAATGATGATATGAATAAATGTGGATTTTGCTGGGAAATGCTTAGTTGTTGGCTCTTTTTCTCCCTCATTGATCGTGCAGGCTTTGACCAATGGACATCAAAGATGTGGGGGATGATGATGAGTTGACCGTTAAAAGTGGTTATAAAATAAACTCTCAAATTCTCTTTTTTTTTCAATTTATTTAAAGGTTTTTAAATGTTAAGAATTTCGTCTTTGAGCGCATTGGCCGACAATGGTTGGAGATTTTTTAACTTGACAATCAATTTATCGACCTTGCTGTAATTACCTTTGATATACCAGTCTACGACATTTTAACTCATTAATATCATATAAAACCGGTGAAAATTCTATCATGGTTATTCACCCACCTAATTAGATGGTTAATATATTGTCATGCGTACACTTTTAAAATTAAATTTATTTGTAATAAATTTTTATAATAAAATGATAAATTTTTTTAAATTTGATGAATTTTTGTAATGTATACTTTTTTGTGTTTTAATGAATTTTTTCTTAAAATTTACACTTTTCCAATGACTCAATATTATCAATGCACACTAATAAATTTAATAAAAATATGATTAATATTTAAATTAAACATATATATCCTTAATTTTTCTTTTAAAAAATCCATGAAGTAACTAAAAGTTTAATTAGTTAATTTTTTCTTTTTTATTTGCATTTAACTTAAAATTATGATCAATGTATAATGATGAATTTAATATATATGTGATGAATATTTTAATTAAATGTATAAAACTCAAATTTTTTCAAAAATTATTATGAATATAAATATTTATTTATTTATGTAAAAGTATACAAATAAATAATCGAGTACATTGAGAAATTTATAAATAAATTTGTACAAACTAGTGAATGTTATAACAATAATAATGAGTTTTATAACAATTTTTAATGAATTTTTAAAAAATGTCTACACTTATCGATGTCCATCATCTTCTTCATATTCATCACTTTTTTCTTCATAATTTATGCGGACTTTTTTATTTTGTTCTCTGCATACATTTATCAATAATTAGCAAATATTCATCGAAAATAATTAACATGTTTATGAATAAAATTCATATATTTTCATATAAAAAAGACACATTTAATGTAAAATTATCCAAATACATCAAAATGATAAATATTAATATGTAAATTAGTAAAATTCATTAAAAAATAATAGGAATTAACATATTTTCTTTAACATAAGATAAATTCACCAAAGATAATTAAATATTCATCACAAAAAATTAACATATTCATCACAAAAATTTACCTATTCATAAAAAACCACTTATTCAATGTAAATTTTTTTTTTTTTAAATGACGTATCCAACAATTGATAATCCATACTATTAAAAAATACGGACTCATTGATACAAAAGACAAATTTATCAACTAAAACATCATATTCATCAATACAAAGCAAATAAAACATAAAAAGTATGGATTCATCAATATAGTAGACAAATTTATCAAAGAAAGTATCATATTTATCGAGTAGCAATACATCGTGTTACCACTTAGCAGAGTCCTGTGTTTTTAATAAACAGTCGCTACCCCCGGTATGTGCCGCTTTCCTAATCAAAAGATATGAGAGCACCCCTTCTCCCGAAGTTACGGGGTCATTTTGCCGAGTTCCTTCGACATTTATGATGTGAAGGATAGGCAAGGCTTCGGAACACAGGACCCTCCTCCTCCTACTTGCTATGAGAGTTTTGGAGGAAATAATCGAGTAAAAGGGAGGCGTGGAGAGAACACGTACGATACTGCTTCAGAATAAGAGAGCTGAGGAAGACAAATTCATAAGAAAAATCATATTCATCAATACAAAGTATCTCAAACTTTAAAAACGCATATTCATCAATTATATAGAAGACAAATTTATCCGGAAAAAGATTCATCAATACAACCCAAATTCGACCTAAGAAATCAAACATAAAAATCATAGATTCATCAATATAGTAGACAAATTCATTAATGAAAGTATCATATTTATCGAGTATCAACATAAAAGACAAATGTATCAAAGAAAATATCATATTCATCTATACAAAATATATCGGACCTTAAAAACTCAGATTCATCAATATAGAAAACAAATTCATCTTAAAAAAATTCATCAATACAACTCAAATTTGACCTAAAAATATGGTGCATTTTCTTTTTACCTTTTAAAACTTTTAATAATCTCGAGATAAAAATTTAACATCGATCAATGATCAAAATCAAAATCAAATAATAAATTAAAATAAATCTTACCAAATCAAACCATGTATCTTCAATATCAATCACAATGGAAAAGTGAAATAATAAATTGAGTCAAATTTGGTGAAATCTAAATCGAATGTGGTGACTATAAATGAATTTGAATATGAATCGAAGAAATGAACCGATTTAATGATTCAAAATCAATGTGCAAATTGAAAACAAAAATTATGAAAAAGAGAAAGGGATAGGTAGAGAGAGAAAAAGCACCAGAGGAAAGAGAAAGAGATCACTAGAGGAAGGAGATAGAGAAAGAGTATCTAGAGATAGTAAGAGAGATACAATGTTTATTATACAAGGAGAGAAAATATGGGATAATTATGTGATATTTGTATTTATATATGATTGTTTTTCTTTTTTTCTTTTTTAAAAATTTTTAAAGCACCTAGTTGGTGCTTTAACGACTATGATATACTTATTCCAAAAACGGTGTATTTTTTCAACACCGCTATTGATCACTTGTTACAAAACTTATAAGTAAACTACCACCTCATCGAATCCTAAATTTTAAGAATATTTATTTTATATATATCTAAGTAATACACACTTTTATTCATAGGTTTACGACGTGGTGTTTGGACATAATTTAAAATCTTCTATTGAAAGTTTGGTGTTATAAAGAGGAAAAAAAAAAAAAAGTGTTTTCAAAACTTGGAGTGGGATTATTTATGTACCTCATTCTATCTCTTGTCTTCAAATAAGAATAGGTGCAAAGGATTGAATGGACGAACACACGCACGGGTCGGACCAAGCAAGGGAGCAGTCCGCTCTGGTGTGGTGGTAGTCCGGTATATCAACTTTTTGGTCAAAATTGGTTTGACCTAGTTGTAGAAAGTTTATATATGTGGGAAATTGACCATAAAATGTCGGATTTATTTATAAATTATTTGTAAGTTTCGTTGGGACAAGTATTAATGGGGTAGCTCTCTCTCTCTCTCTCTTCTCTCTTCTCTCTTCTCTCCCCCTCTCTCTCTCTCTGTATATCTCTCTCCTCCATCCCCTCCCCCTCTCGTATATTTCTCTTAAATAATTATTTTAAATAAAAATAAAAAGTTATTTTGTTCTTAAATTATATTATTTTTTGAAGAATTTTTTTCTTTAGATAAAAGATTAGTTATAGGTATTATAGATAATTTTTTAATGATGAAATTATTTAATATTTTAAATTTTAATTTTATTATTTATTTTTTCAGATATTATAATACATTTCTCTTATTAGATAGAGTGTTTGTTAGCATTATTTACAACATATAAATTTATACATGTTAATTTGAAAATATATATACAACTTAATGTCATTAATGTTGGAATAATAAACAATTAAGAATTCATTTAAGATTTTGTCAAATCAATCCCTTCAAATAAGAGAAGTATAATAGGAAATCATATTATAAAAATATATTAAGGACAATTGTAAAAGTTCTTGTATTTCTAAGATTTTGTAAATGATATTTTGAATAAGAGTTTGTAATCCTCTAATTTTGTACGTGATATCCCGAATTTACTTGTGACCCCGAACTAAAAGAAATATTAAGAAAAATATTTGATTAATATATGTAATTCATTCACTAAATAACTTAATTTAATAATTAGTCAAAAAAATTCATATATTGTGCTAGTTTATATATATATATATATATATATATATATATATATATACATGATTAATGATTGATGGACCAATTTTGTTGGAAATAATATTAAAAGTGAGTTTAGTAAAATATTTATTTGGCCTACAAATGTGCTTGGAATAAATAAGAAGGGGATTATTGATCTTAAAATAAGCATCAATACATTTCATCATATCATAATTATCATCTAAGATCTAAACTTTAAAAAAAAAAAAAAAACTATTTACTCTTACCAGAAAACCTCAGTACCAAGTTCCAAAAACTAATTGCTTCTACTTCTTCTACTTCCACCTTCATCTAGTGATGCACTCTAACTCTCTACACTATACCCCAACCAACATCTCCCTTCAAATCCGATACACTCAACATCTCTATTCCATACTCCAAATAATGATTGCAATCACTCTAAATCTGATATATAAATCAAATGTGATGTTGAATCTTTGCTCATTTTCTCATGCAAAACCCAACAACTCCAAATAAAAGAGGGAGAAAACTAAGGAGACTTCATCTTCTTCAATCTTATTTATTTCAAATTTCAACCTCCATTGTTGAGCATCTTCGCTAAACAAACATAGAGGGGTAGAAGGAAGGTTTAAGAACACAACAAACAATAAAAACTTAGCTCTAATAATCTTCATTTTCCTCTCCATTGTATATTACTTTCCAACCAAAATGAATTTCGTATGTGTGCTTGTGCACCTACTTTGAATGCATAAAAATTCAAGAAATTATTGCATGCATGTGTTTTGGAGAGGCTGATTGGTATATTTTTATGTTAGGAAAAAGTCGAAAAGAAGAGAATGGAAGTATACTTCATTATCCACTCAGTTAAGTCTCTCTTTGTTGTTGTAAATTTTATGCATGGAGTTAAGTGATATTTGTGAAATTATGATTTTCTTGAGGTTTTGAAGTAGGCTACGCAAAGTTATATCCATGGTGAGTTTAGTAAATGGGGAGCGGAAATTTTAGCTCGAGTTGCTCAATTTATATTTCCTAGTCGATTATCCTTGCATGAATGTTTAATGACTTTCCTTTAAGCTAAAATATGTTGTTATAAAACTTAGAAAACTAAAAAATTTATAAAAACAAACCTTTCACGAGATATCCCACGAAAAAAAATACACAAAAGAAATTAAATAATTAAAAAAATTGGGAACCACTCGCTACCATCACCGGTGCCCCCACAGGATGCGAGACAGGTTGTGGTAGACAACACCACCAAAATAACCATAAACAACCACTACGAGTGCTCCCATAGTTCGTGGGGAAGCCCATGATGATCACCAAAAGCCCCCACTGGCTGTGAGAAGGCCCATGATGACCTCTAAAGCCAACCATTGAGCCCCACTGGCCGTGGGAAGGTCCGTGGTGGCCTCCAAAGCAATCTTGGACCCCCACAACTCGCGGGCCTTGTCCGGAGATGCTTGTGAACCTTGTATTTTGTGTCGAGAAGTGAGTTTAAGTTTTTAAGTGTGGTCTCGGACTTCACCGAGCAATTTAATAAATATATATGTAAAGAAATGAGAGAAATAACAACCATAATGTAAAATGAGAAGTTAATTTCTTAGGTTTGAGCACTTTACTAGCATAAATCTACGAATGTGACATGAGATTATATTTCGGCCTATGGGCAGCGACTTTCACTCTTATGTCATGAGTCCTTTTGGGTGGTAAGCTTGTATATACACGTGAGTGATTTCGAATTCATGTATCATGGTACGTTGGGCCGGCTCACAGGTATCAAAATACAAAATCTAGGAAGTGACTTATTCTAACTCGAGGGCAGCGGCTTCCACTCCTAGATTAGAAGTCCTCCCGAATAGGAAACTTGTGCACACGTGTGAATGGTTCCAAATCCATATATTGTGGTAAGTTAGATCGACTCATAGGCATTAGTTGAGTACCGGGGTACTAGCTCTTGCCCAAAGAAATTCAAGATAGTAAAATTAAACTAAGTTCCAAGTCGAAAAGTGATTTGGCCACATTGGTGAAGAAAATGTGGATCATTTAAGTTCTAACGCATTATGGTTTTATCATTCGATTAAGAGTGGAGCAAGGTAAGATTACCTTTTTATGCGACTTAATTACTAATATTATTATTATTAAGTATGATTGCTATTACATATGTATATGCATGCAAATGCTTTGGTTTTGGGAGGCGCAAGACTCCCATTAAGCGGTGGTTGCTCATTCCCTTACTTTTTCATCTTTTTAAATCTAGAGAAAGAGTAAGGTTTTGGAAAACTTTATCATTTTAGAAGCAGTTTTGATTAATTTTAGCGACAATGAACTTTATATACATTGATTACTTAAGTTTAATTATGTGTACTTTTGAGCATGACATGTAAGGCTTATTCGATAATTGGGTATGTTTGTAACTAAATGTATGTTGACATTTGTAGACGCTATGTTTCGGCCTCGGTGGCCACCAAGACTCTGTTGCTAATGTACTTTATTTTATATTTGTAGGGTTGTGTTAACTCGAATGCTTAGTTTGTAGTCATGTGGGTTTAAGACTCATTGTAGATTCCCTTTTAAAAAAATTGCTAACTCGATTTCCAAGAGTTTTAAAAACATGTTAAGTTAGCTAGGTTATTTCCTAATTTAGCCGTAAGGATCCTTGAAAAAGGTCATGGCGATGTAACGTCCCTACCAAAGGGTCAAGGCGTTACCTTTACATAGTTAAAATATTAGGTTGAGTGGTAAAAATCCTGCCATCCTGTAATTTTAAATATGTAAATCTGGAATATCACTTATAAAACACATAATCACAAACTTTGCGAGAAAGATGTTAACTAATTTCTTTATTGAAAAACTTTTAAAATATTATCTATCATACAAATAATTAATTATTTATCTAAAACAAAAAATACAAAAAAATTAAAAAAATTAATATGATTTCAAAATAAAATAATTTTTTATTTTTAAAAAATTTACTTCAAAAATACGTGGGAGAGAGGGGGAGGAGAGAGAGATTGACAAAGAGATGAGAGAGAGAGAGAGAGAGACTGAAAGAGAAGGGAGAGGAGAGAGAGGGACCGACAGAGAAAGATAGTGGAGAAGAGACGGAAGGGGAGGGAGAGAGTTCGGGGACGAGCGAGAGAGAGAGGAGGAGGAGGAGGAGAAAAGAGAGAGGCCAACCCAAATTAATACTTAATTATTTGTCCCAAAGAAACTTGCAAATTATTTATAAATTAATTCAACATTTTATGGTCAATTTTTCGTTTATGTATGAGAAGTTTATATATGAGAGGGTCGGGGATGATTTTATATATATATATAAAATGATTTCAATGTAGATCATTAAGGGGGTGTTTGGTTGCGGGTTTGGGAATGAAATTTGATATCTTTAGGTATCAAGTTTTCATAACTTGTGTTTGGTTGAACTTTTACGGAATGAGAGTTGATTTTTAAAGGGATCAAATCCCCTCAAATCCAAATATTTTGATTCCTTTTAGGCCCCATTTGGTATGCAAAATTGGAATGGAATGAAATTAAGGAATGATACCGAGGGGTTAGGTATGGAACTTGAATATTCTCTTCAAGTGTTTGGTAAAGAACATGAATGGAATTAAGTTCCAGTTCTTGTTGTTTGGTTGTTAATCATGGGATAAAATTAAAATTATTTTATTTTTTAAATTATTTTATATCATTGTAAATTATTATTATTATTATTATTAAATATTATTATTATTATTAAATAATAATAATAATAATAATAATAATAATAATAATCTATACACTATATAATACCAATCTTTTCAAATTTTGAAATGTTGCAACCAGAATGAATTAAGGAGTTTCATCTAATAAAAAAATAAATACTTTATCATTTAAAAAATAAGTTTCCACTCATCTATGTACTCTAATAATAATAATAATAATAATAATAATAATAATCTATACACTATATAATTTCAATCTTTTTAAAAAGACGACATGACGGTCTCGAGAGTGAATTTAGAAATTTCGTCCAATAAAAACTAATAATTTATCATTAAAAAAATAGGTTTCCACTCATATATGGACTCTTTTTACTCCATACCAAAATAAATATTATCATAATAATAATAATAATAATAATAATAATAATAATAATATATAATATATAATATATAATTTTCCACAAAAATTAAAAAAATTAAAAAAGATAAAATAAAAACATAATCTTAAACAAAAAGTTAAACAAATATTATAATGCACTACATAAATACGAAAATAAATAATTAACTTACCAAAATATTAAAACTATTTTATGGACTTAATAGCCTAAAAATTTTAAATAAAAATGAAAAAACTAAATTTATAAATTTTATTAAATTAAAAACATGTTGTAACCTAAATTAGTAAATAAGTTTGAAAAATTATCAAATCAGTTATATATTATAAAATTATTTAATCTTGATATAAAAATTAAATAATAATTAATCATTCTAATTAATTCATAAAAATATAAAACAGAAAAACAAAACTAAGTAGAAAATTAATAAATAACAAATATACAAAATTATTTAATAAATTAAATCAAAAATCTGAAAAAACATAAAAGTAACCTAAAACCCAAAAATATTTTTTTATAGTTTTCCAGAAAAATTAAACAGAACTAAAAATAATCTATACATTATATAATGCCAATCTTTTCAAAAATACGACATGGCGGTATGGGAGTGAATTTAGGAATTTTGTCTAATAAAAAAATAGTAATTTATCATTGAAAAGAAATAGGTTTCCACTCCTATATAGACTCTTTTTTACTCCATGCCAAAATAAATAAATATAATAATAATAATAATAATAATAATAATAATAATAATAATAATAATAATAATAATAATAATATTATATATAATTTTTCAGAAAAATTAAAAATAATTAAAAATAATAAAATAAAAACGTAATCTTAAACAAAAAGTTAAACAAATAATAAAATACACTAAATAAATATGAAAATAAATAATTAACTTACCAAAATATTAAAACTATTTTATGGACTTATCTATCTATACTATATATAATAGCAATCTTTTCAAAAAGATGACATGGCGGTCTGAGAGTGAATTTAGAAGTTTCATCCAATAAAAATATAATAATTTATCATTGAAAAAAAATAGGTTTCCATTCATATATGGACTCTTTTTACTTCATGCCATAATAATAATAATAATAATAATAATAATAATAATAATAATAATAATAATAATAATAATAATAATAATAATAATAATAATAATAATAATATATAATTTTTAGAAAAATTAAACAAAATTAAAAAAATAAAATAAAAACATAATCTTAAACAAATAATAAAATGCACTAAATAAATACGAAAATAAATAATTAAATTACCAAAATATTAAAACTATTTTCTAGACCTAATAGTCTAAAAACCTAAAATAAAAATGAATAAAACTAAATTTATTAAATTAAAAACATGCTTTAACCTAAATTAGTAAATAAGTCTGAAAAATAATCAAATCAGTTATATATTATAAAATTATTCTAATCTTAATATAAAAATTAAATAATAATTAATTATCCTAATTAATTCATAAAAATATAAAACAGAAAATAAAAACAAAACTAAGTAGAAAATTAATAAACACCAAATATACAAAATTATATAATAAATTAAATCAAAAATCTGAAAAAATATAAAAGTAACCTAACACCCAAAAATATTTTTTATAGTTTTCCAGAAAAATTAAATAGAATTAAAAATAATAAAATAAAAATATAATCTTAAACAGAAAGTAAAACAAATAATAAACTACAATAAATAAATGACAAAATAAATAATTAAATTACCAAAATATTAAAATTATTTTTTGGACCTGAATATATCCTAAACACCTAAAATCAAAATGAAAAAACTAAATTTATAAATTTATTAAATTACAGACTTGCTTTAACCTAATTAGAAAAAAATCTAAAAAATTATCAAATCAGTTATAAACACTAAGAAAATTAATTCTAATAGATTAAGACTCTAACTAAACCCTATAATAATATAAAAATAAAATTAACCGAAGAAAACTAATTTCATTCTAACCTTTAACAAACCGACTAAAAAATAACAAAAACGAAGAGAAAAGTAATTTAAAAATTAAAATATATGAAGACATAAAACAAAATTAATATATATAGTTATGTATTTATTTATTTAGGGTTTGGATTGTATATTAGATCTCATTTATTTTTATGTATATTGATACGCAATATTATTTTGGGTCCGAAATATAATAATTTTGTCTAACATTATTAATTTTTCATTATTGATAGTTTTTTTTACTGGGTGCCATAAAATTGTATTAGTTCAAAATATATTTATTATAAGAATTTTTTAAGTTAAAATCAACAGGAACATATTATAAAAATAATATTTAAATATTTAACTATCCGAGGAAGCAATTTGGTTATTACATTCATCCTATGTACGAGAATGATTTAATAAACTTTAAGAAATCATAAATTAATGTAATAAAAATATAACAACTACATATATACTTGATATTAGTAATTAAAAATACCTATAAGATAGAAAGTTATGATTCAAATATGTTAGGAATTATATTGCTTCGATTCGAATTTGTGGACTTTAAGTTCGGAATTTGTGGACTTTAAGTTCGTAATTTGTGTTATGTTTAAAGGATTGCAAATTTAATATGCCAAATTTTATTAAGCCCATATGACTTCGAATAAATACATTTGTCTCCAAATTTTTGCACAACATACAAATCATTTTTTTTTTGTTACAAATATAATTTATTTTAGTTTCTTCGTAACATGTCTATCTCGTGACTTATTATTGACAAACATATTTAAATCATATCTTTTACTATTGTAAGTTTTCTAAATTATTAAAAGATGAATAGTTTCCATCAAACCTCCCTGTCATCTTGAAATAGAACTTTATGTTACTCTTATTATGTTAACTAATTGAGAGGAAGAGTTGTGTTTCGAGGGAAGCAATTGGTTGAGTTGTGTTTCGAGGGAAGCAATTGGTTGTTAATCGAGTAAAATATGTATTTATAAAATCTCAATTGTATCAATATTTTTACCCCATTGATTCACTACTAAAATCGTGATCAATTTTCAATATAAGTACGAGACACAAATGATTTTATTACCCTGCGCTGCGAATTGACCTATTATGCCCTTTACTATGATACAAATTACCTATTATTATTAAATATATTTGGATCACTTCTATCATTACAATATTTTTCATTATTAATCTCAATATAAGTAGTTATTATATGTTTAATTATCTCTGTGTGCAGAGGTAAGTAAGAATGGATAAATCATTATATTCACCTTATAATTTTAAAAAATTAGATCCCATTATGGGTATATATATAGTTTTTAAGAGTTCGTGTAATATTTTGGTCAATGATGTTTTAGTAGGTTGGTTGTATATAATTATTTATCTAGGCGTCAATTAAGTTAAATTAGTATTGACTTTGTAGAGGGTTATGAGTTATAAGTTTGATATTCTTTTATTAATTTGATGTACTTTGTGTTGTAATATTAATTTGTGACATAATGATATTTATTGTTATCTATAGGTCGTCTAACTAAATATCTACCAATCATATATTATTTCTTTTCCTACTAGTATTTACCTTTTAATATCCAAACATATTGTCACTATTTCTATAATTGTGTAAGTTTGGATTGTTTAAATTGTTGACTCTTAGAGGGACATGGTTTCTTAATATTCCAAATCACGAGTGTAATCTTAAAACCTTGATAATATTTTTTAACATTCTTTTTTATTTATTATTTTAGATTATTTATTTATTCTTTTGAAATTTGGAATGATTGGAACATGAATGTATGTTGGGTTCTAATGATTTTATGTGTTGGATTCGATAACTTTGATGAGTCACAAAAGCATTTTCTCTATGAGGGGATAACATATAGAAGAATGTTGTTGAAAGTGAAACCATTCAATAAAATCAAATGATCGAGAAAAAAACTCACAAGTACAATATCGCTCCATAATTTCAATAATTTCGTAAGTTATGCATTGTACAACATTGCTCCGTGCATAGCACGGGTCTAGACTAGTAATAATAATAATAATAATAATAATAATAATATGTAACACCCCTAGACCCACCCTAGGAGTATTACATGCCGGGGTTCCCGAGAGGAACCCCTAAGGCTGCTTAAAATCTCAACTTGGGGTTAATAACCCTTTCTTGGATTGGCGGAAGCGTAATTCTAGGTTTTCGAAGGTTATTTTGGAAATTTCGGCGAGTTTCCTCTGTAAACCGGCTAAACCCATGGCCTTAAAGCCCTAACCCTGCACGAAACACAATCTTAAACTCAACGAGCCACACGCTCGGAGAAACACAACACAACTCAACGAGATAATAATAATAATAATAATAATAATAATAATAATAATAATAATAATAATAATAATAATAATAATATGTAACACCCCTAGACCCACCCTAGGAGTATTACATGCCGGGGTTCCCGAGAGGAACCCCTAAGGCTGCTTAAAATCTCAACTTGGGGTTAATAACCCTTTCTTGGATTGGCGGAAGCGTAATTCTAGGTTTTCGAAGGTTTTTTGGAAATTTCGGCAGAGTTTCCTCTGTAAACCGGCTAAACCCATGGGCTTAAAGCCCTAACCCCGCACGAAACACAATCTTAAACTCAACAAGCCACACGCTCGGAGAAACACAACACAACTCAACGAGCCACACGCTCGGAGTATTCACATAGGGATTTTACATTCATAATCAACTTAAGTTCACATACAACCAGTCTTTACAAGCATGAAAAACATAAAGTACGGAGAAGTCCGGAGAAGTCCTATCCGATGGTTCGCTTCCTCTAAAAGCCAAAAGCAACTCCAGAGAGTCTTAACTTCGCACTCGAAATGTTGGTGATGTCATGAGCTCACTAGCCCAGTGAATAATCCAAACCCAACCCCGGGTTTCACTTTGCACATTAATTCATTAACAAACACACGTAAGTTCATAACTCATTCATAACATGCGATTCGGATCATACATGCTTAAGACATGCGAGATTCTAAACTTACCAACTTGCCGAGAATCATAATGACATCACTTATTCATGAATTCAATTAAACATGCATTATTCGTCTTTCTACGCAAGGAAATCATATAATCACTCATCATGCAAATCATCATAAATCATATCTTAGTTCTTATCGCATTCATTTCTTACGAAAACAGGATTCGTACTTCTTCTCGAGTTCAATCATGCATTTCCTAAAGCATTGGTTCTTTCTTTCTTATTCGATATGCACGATCATTCGTTTCTTCATAACATAATTCTTTTAAGTGTTCTTAGTTTCGAATGGAAAGAAGATTTATGCTCTGCTCTAAAGACCCAGTTCTTGGAGCCAAAATAATTCGTGGGCTCGGTTCACGGAGGCTAATTCGTGGCCTCGAGGTGGCCTCCCTTCCCTGAAGGACGCATACTGTCAATAATTCGTAGAAGCAAAATAATTCGTGGCTTCGGGTTGACAGACACTTCTATGGCCATAGCTTCAGAGGGTTCTTTAATTCGTGGGGTCTTAGATCAATAACACAATCCTTTCTCCCTTCTTTAGTTCTTTAAGGTTCTTATCTTCTTATTACTTATACACAAGATACACTTAATTCATATAATTCATGCTTAACACGTTCATGCGTAACTTCTTCAAAAACAAGCAATTCACATAAGCAAGTTTCAACTCAAGCATAATCAATTCATTTCATATACGCATGCTTATGTCATTCATCATCGATGTAATTCAAGATAAACACTTAATCACATGAACATGCCATCTAGGATTCCTAATCAATGAACTCATCGTTTTCATGCTCGCGTAACATCGCGTATAAGTGGTTAATGGTTCTATAACTTTTCTTAATCAATGAATATCTCTTAATCTAGCCCTAAAGCTTCTTAAATCTCAGTTCTTAATTCAGTTACTCACTTATATGCGATTTAGCCCAAAACAGAACATTTTCACTTAATATTGCATATCTCCCAATCTACTCAACCAATGCATACGAAATTTTACAGGAAATTCTCATAAATCATCAGGAAGCTGCAGTAAAAAGTTCAGGAATTTCGGGCTACACATGACAGCAAAATAATTCGGACAGCATGCTTAATTCATCGAAAAATCTGCACTAAATCATGAATTCAATTTTCTGATTTTTCTCACTATACCTATTCAAGCTATTTTCATCAAACTCTCAATATACAGTTCAATAATCATGCTAAGAATGGTTAATAATCACTAAATTCATGAATCGGACATCAAATTCGCAACATGCTTTTCAATTTGTGAGTTGCTAATTCGTGAATTTAGGCCTCTAGCTTCTTCAATTAACTTAGGGTTTCCAATTTCATACCTCAAATTCAAGTTCAATCCACCTAATTCATTTTAATTCTTGAAGATGAATTCGAATTACTCACCTTAAATTCTTAGGGGTTCTAAGAATTCAATTCTACAAGGTTTCGGATTGGGTTTCGGTTTGGGTTTTGCTTTCTCTTCTCCCTCCTTTCGCTGCCCTCACTCGCTTTCGCTTCGTCTCTCCTTCTTTCGCCCTCTGCTCCTCTTTCCTTTCTCCTTCGTCCGCTGCCTGTCCTCGGGCTCGCCGTGCCGGCGGCGGCACGGCTTCCGGCGTTCCTCTTGCTCCCGCTCCCGCTCCCGCTTTGTTCCGCTTCTACTTCGTCTCTGCTCTGGTTCTTCTTTCTTTCGTTCCCCTTTCTTCTTCGCTCTGCTCGGCCTCCCGAGCCCTCGCTCTTCCTTCGCCTACCGGCGGCGGCGTCCTCGCCGTTCGAGCAGCCGCGAGCCGCCGGCTCTCGCGCTTTCTTCCTCTCTCGCTCTGTTCTACTCCCTCTCGTTTCCCGGCTCCTTCTCTCGCTTTCCCTCGCTCTGCTTCTTTCCTCGCTTCGCTTCGCTTCTTCGTTCTTTTCTTTATTCTCAGGCCTATTCTCTCTCCTGTCCTCCTAATCACACCTAATGGGCTTGCTGGCCTATTTCCCATTGGACCCCAACTCTCTTTACTTAATTTCTTGCCAACACAATGCCACTAATCTCCAATCCTCATTCCTTTTTCTTTTCATTTTTTTAATTTTAATTGGGCCGAAGTAGCTTCACAAGGCCCAATTTAGCTAGCCCACGCTCGGGTTTCGGTTCTCGGGTTTCTAATTCCGACTCGGAAAAATTCTAATTCACTTAACTTAATAATTTAATTTACTAGCAAGCAAACACCTGAAATTTCGGGGTCTCACATAATAATAATAATATTATTATTATTATCATCATCATCATCATTTGATTCAATAAAAGTTGAAGCTCGTTAACATATTTGCTTGATATTGAGACTTATATTTATTTAATTTTTTTAATTAACTATCTTGTAATGTTTTCAATAATTAACAAATTTTATTTATAATTTTTAGTAAACCTATTTTCAAACTGTAATGTTCTATCAAACAATATGAAAAAAAATTATATATAATAAATAAATAAATAAATAATAACAAAAACAATAACAAAAAAATACCTCAACCTAATAACAAAAATAATAACAATAATAACAACAACAACAACAACAACAATAATAATAATAATAATAATATAACAAATAGGCTAATTTTTTTTTTTAATAATTATAAACCGATCCCTAAGGGATTGAGAATTGATTCCCCTCCTATTTGGGGATTCAAATCCCCTTGTTTTGAGGGGAACTTGAAACCTGTCCACCTTCAAAATAACCAACCAAATAACTAAAAATGAACTTGAAACCGGAGGAATCAAGTTTCATTCCAGTTTTGCCCAACCAAAGATATATCAAATTCCATTCCTCCAAGGAATCAAAATTTCTTTTTTCCAAAAAAATATTCATGAAATCCCATTTTCTTTCATTTTTCATTAAATCCCAATTATTAATAAAATATGCTTATATTTATTTTTATTTTATGATATGTCACTTTTACATATAAATGAAGGTTAACATGAATCTTATTTGCTAATTTTAATGAGAACACGTTATGAAACTTTTTCAAATAAAACTTATGAAGTTCATTTGTTGTTATTTAAATTTCGTTGTCATATTTTTTTTGTTACAATGGTATATAAATTTGATCTGTAAATTTGATTAAAAAAATAAAGGATTAATTATTTATTTAAAAAAATAGAGATTTAAAATTGATTCTTCACATTTACAAGAAAAAACATAATTTTAGTTTAGGAAAATGTATTAAAAAAACAGTTTTGATTTCATTCCATAACTAAACCAAACACTAGAAATTGAGTTCGATTTCATTCCTGATGTGAACCAAACACTTGATTTCATGAATCAAGTCTCATTCCATTCTTCTCAAATTTCAGGTTTCATTTCATTCCATTCCAATGCTAGTGAACCAAACAGCCCCTAAATTATATATATATTACCCCCATTCCGATATGTTTAATTTTTAAATTGGACACTGATATCAAATAGTTAGTCCATGTGCAAGTAGAGTTACTTATATGCAAAGAGATACTTCAGTCCTCGCCCATATGCTATTATTGTACTTGAGTACTAAATATCTCAATTCAATCAACAATTTAAAGGAATTACCAGTCGAATATATTTTTAAGACAAGATGATCAAGTGGGTAGATATATGAAAAGAGTTATAACTGCATAAGTAACACAATACCCTCCAACTCCCCCCCAATTTTTTTATATTTTTGTTGTAGTTGATAATATAAAATCCGTCTCAATGTAGGCTCCAACGAATTACACGGATAGAATTTTGGGTGACAAAGAATGGGGTGACAAACCTGGAATCATGGAAAAAAATTTCTATCAAAACCTAATAATGGAAATGCATAATCTATGAACCAATAAGATAATAATACTTCAC
Organism: Talinum fruticosum; assembly: GCA_021018815.1. NCBI lineage: Eukaryota > Viridiplantae > Streptophyta > Magnoliopsida > Caryophyllales > Talinaceae > Talinum > Talinum fruticosum. The sequence continues at coordinate 2,592,072 of JAITYX010000020.1, forward strand.
ACTAATTTTGGTTGTTTTTCTTAACCAGTAGCTCAAGCAATGCCTCTCTTTTAATGTCAAGATCATTCAAAAGCATGTTTTTCTTTTTGATTTTGTGTGTATGTGTTCTATTCATATGAGGGGGAAAGCATGTAGTAATTATTGTCCTTTAATTTTCAAGATAATGGTTAATATATATCAGGAGGGCATCAGAGACAATCCAACGACTGTACCAAATATACTGTAGTTGTGCCATCGACCCCAGATAATCAACCAAAAAAGGAGGACGATCAACATCATCGAATTTCTCGAATTCTAGGTTCAGAATGGATTCACAACGAGATCGAGGTGGTATTAATGGTGGAGATAGTGGAGGGGGAAGCTAGATAGAAGGGTGTCTGTGATGAAGTCTAATAGTAAGTCCATGTTGTTGAGAAGCCAAACAGGAGATTTTGATCATAATAGATGGTTGTTTGAGACTAAGGGTAAGTATGGAATTGGGAATGCTTATTGGTCAAAAGAGGAGGCTTATGATGCTCAAGATGTGGGGATGACTATCAATGATTTTATGGACAAGCCATGGAAGCCTCTAACTAGAAAAATCAGTGTTCCACCTGCTGTTATTAGCCCTTATAGGTACAGCTTTTTCTTCTTTTGGTTTTTCTTTTTTGGTTGCTCTAGGCAGACATTAAGGTTAAAATTAGTACGATATGATGAGGGAAGATGAGCCCGCGTGAATATAATGCAGGCACAACCAGCAGGTGCATTACAACTAGGGTAGTTTAATGAAATATTCTTATCATTGTCATTTCGTTGAACAGGAGTTACATATTTGTAGATGATTGCACAAGAGTGCTTTTGGAGAAGGAAAATTTGATGAGAAGAAAATTAAAAGCCGAAAACATGAGACAAAAAAACATTATTGTTTTTATGATTTCCTAATGGTTTTAGGGAGATAGTTATTGTTATGCTATCTATAGTACATCAATTTTCTATTAAGTTTCTCGCCATTTTCTAATTTCTTGTATTGTTTTCCCTTTTTTCCCTGCCAATTTATTGTCCATCAAATTTTCCTATTTCTACCGTGTAACATTATAATCTAAATGATGACTTTTTATTTTATGTTTTATAATTTGAAGTTTTGGATAATTAGATAGTCACTTCTTTAAAGTAAATATGTATGGTATCACATCCTACTTTGCCATTTTGTGTGTTAAGGCAGACGAATTCTACCCAACATTTAATATTAACTAAATTTCATTAGTCGAGTGCAGATTACTAATTGTGATTCGACTGGTGGGACTGGGTTTTTTCATGGCATGGCGAGTGATGAATCCTAATGAAGATGCAATGTGGTTATGGGGAATATCGATCGTGTGTGAATTCTGGTTTGCATTCTCTTGGTTGTTGGACCAGCTACCCAAAGTTAACCCGATCAATCGAGCTGCGGACCTTGCTGCATTAAAAGAAAAGTTTGAGCAACCTTCACCTTCTAACCCTCAAGGTCGTTCAGATCTTCCAGGAGTTGACTTATTTATATCAACCGCGGACCCTGAGAAAGAACCCCTCTCGTCACTGCAAATACCCTCCTCTCGATCATGGCAGTTGAGTACCCTGTAGAGAAGGTCTCTGTGTATATTTCTGACGATGGAGCTGCTATCTTGACTTTTGAGGCCATGGCTGAAGCAGTAAATTTTGCTGGACTGTGGGTCCCCTTTTGTAGAAAGCATAACATTGAGCCGAGAAACCCTGATAGCTACTTCAGCATCAAGAAAGATCCTACTAAGAACAAGAAGAAGCCCGATTTTGTGAAGGATCGACGTTGGATTAAGCGAGAGTATGATGAGTTTAAGGTCAGAATCAATGGGTTGCCTGATGCCATAAAGAAGCGATGTGAAATGTACAATTCGAAGCAGTCGGAAATGAAAGACAAGGAAAGCAGTACCAAGGATGGAGATAAAATTGAGCAAGTAGAAGAAGCTACTTGGATGGCAGATGGGACTCATTGGCCAGGGACATGGTTTAAGGCTGCTACTGATCATAAAAAGGGAGATCATGCTGGGATTTTGCAAATAATGAGTAAGGTCCCCGACTCTGACCCTGTAATGGGTCATCATGATGAGAAGAATTTGGATTTTACAGGGATAGATATTCGTCTTCCGATGTTTGCCTATGTATCTAGAGAAAAAAGACCTGGGTATGACCATAATAAGAAGGCTGGAGCTATGAATGCCTTAGTGAGAGCTTCTGCAGTACTTTCAAATGGACCCTTCATTCTCAACTTAGATTGCGACCATTATATTTACAATTCGATGGCAATTAGAGAAGGAATATGTTATATGATGGATCGGGGTGGTGATAGGGTATGTTATGTACAATTCCCACAAAGATTCGAAGGAATTGATCCTTCTGATCGGTATGCCAACCATAACACTGTTTTCTTTGATGGAAATATGAGAGCCTTGGACGGTCTTCAGGGTCCAGTGTATGTAGGAACGGGGTGTATGTTTAGGCGATATGCACTATATGGTTTCCAGCCTCCGAGGGCAAATGAATATACCGGCATATTTGGACAACATAAGCAACCGGCACCAACCATACAAGGGCAATCTGATCAGGAAGAAGAATCCGAAGGACAAAACTCAGGATTACACCCTGACTTAGAACTCCCTAAAAGTTTGGTAATTCAACTGTGTTTACTGACACCATAGCAGTAGCCGAGTTTCAAGGAAGACCTTTGGCGGATCATGCATCTGTGAAGAATGGTCGCCCTCCTGGGGCTTTAACCGTCCCACGAGCACCACTTGATGCTCCCACTGTCGCAGAAGCAGTTGCTGTCATCTCTTGCTGGTGACTTAATTATTCTTCCCTTTTTCCCTATTAACTGCACCCTTTCATCAACTAATTTAGGAGTGGCAAAACATACCAGAAATCCAATAACCAAATCAAATGACCCAAATCCATAACTTGAAAAAACTGACCTAAAACCGGAACTCCAACCGAATGACCTATACCCATATGACCTGACACCTGAAAGAGGCTTACCTGAAAATGAACCCAAAATTCGAATTGCCCCGCAGTGAAGTGAATCCAACCTGAAATGTCCAACAAAATTGATTTTGATAGTAAGACAAGCTTATTAGAATAGTATTGATTGACCCGAAGTCAACCTAAATCTGAGAATCAACTGATCCGAACTTGACCTATATCCAAACCAAATGACCCATTTTCCAGGTCTATACGTGCCCGATCCAATGCCTAAAACAGCTAACCAGAAGTGGACCCTAAGTCGATGTTCACTCGAACAAAATCCAACTGAACTCAAATACTTTTCTCCAAACTTATTTTTCTTCATAAGACAAGTTTATTATACCAAAATTGAGTGACTCAAAGTTAACCCGAACCGGAAGTGACCCAACCAAAAACCGAAACCGAACCGGATTTTGCTAACCCGAACACTAGCTAACCCGAAGTTAACCTTACGTTAAACCAAACTGAATGGTCCGTTCGCCAGGTCCTTGAATATCACTATTATAGCATCTCAAATTACATACGCTACATGGTATGATATGATACATATTGACGTTGAAAATTTCAGGTATGAAGATGGGACAGAATGGGGGTTAAGGATAGGATGGATCTATGGCTCTGTGACTGAGGACGTGGTTACGGGGTATAGGATGCATAATCGTGGATGGCGTTCTATCTATTGCATAACAAAACGAGATGCTTTTCGAGGAACTGCTCCTATTAACCTCACTGATCGTTTACACCAAGTTCTTCGATGGGCCACTGGTTCAGTGGAGATTTTCTTCTCTCGAAACAATGCATTCCTGGCAACCAGACGTCTAAAATTCCTACAACGTTTAGCATATCTCAATGTGGGCATATACCCATTCACCTCTATATATCTAGTCATCTATTGCTTTCTTCCTGCTATGTGTCTTTTCTCAGGGCAATTCATAGTGTCAGGCTTAAGTGTCACTTTCCTTAGTTACCTCCTCTTCATAACAGTATGCCTTGTCCTCCTTTCCCTTCTCGAGGTCAAATGGTCAGGGATCGCCCTTGAAGAGTGGTGGCGTAATGAGCAATTTTGGGCCATTGGAGGTACTAGTGCACATCTTGCTGCTGTCATACAAGGTCTCCTCAAAGTTATAGCTGGTATTGAGATTTCCTTCACTTTAACCTCGAAATCTGCCTCAGAAGACGAAGATGACATATATGCTGATCTCTATGTGGTCAAGTGGACAAGTCTTTTCGTTATGCCCCTGACAATCATAGTGGTGAATATGGTGGCAGTTGTCATTGGGATCGCGAAGACCATATACAGTGTGATCCCTCAGTGGAATAGGCTACTAGGAGGATTGTTTTTTAGCTTTTGGGTGTTGGCTCATATGTACCCTTTTGCCAAGGGTCTAATGGGCAGAAGAGGAAGAGTGCCCACAATTGTGTGGGTTTGGTCAGGATTGTTGTCAATCACAGTGGCCTTACTCTGGATTACTATCAGTCCTCCAGATGGTGGTGGTGTCTCTATAGCTAACAGTAGCATTGAAATAGTTTGAGTTACCCACATATATTCTAAAGGCCATTATTAGGAATTAATTTTTTTTGGTATAAAGGCTTTTGTTAATGTTCTCCTCCTGGGCTGGGTCATGTAGATAGTATTGTTTAAAAAGAAACTGAACCCATGAATAAGTCTGTTTTAACTTTTTCATGAGCTTTCCAAGTCATTATATTACACTCCATTGCATATTTGTTCTATTGTTAAAAAAATAAATAAAAGAATTGAAGCCATGAATAAGTCTCTTTTCATGAGCTTCCAAAGTGATTATATTATACTCTTCCATTGCATATTTATTTTACAGGCTTTAAAATCGTTGAGTACAAAAATTTCCCATCTTTCATAGTAACTGAACTAATTAAATTGGAGAAAACTTCTATTTAAGAATTTGAAATATTGGGCATTGTTAATCTAACCCTTGCGGAAGTTTGGACTATAAAAATCTAGCTTCAAAATCAACATCTCACACATCCAATTTTGCGGAACATTATTTTCTTCATACTACTAGAATTCTACCTGAAAACACGGCACTTGAGATGTGATTTGTCATGTATATAGACAATTGGATCACTAAAAAGACACTAAAATCTATTAGATACATTATTTTCAACCAAATAACAAACACAAGTAAACTGGTATGAAAAAAATAACACCTCATGGTCAGAATAGAAACTGGTATGAAGAAAATAACACCTCTGGTATGAAGAAAATAACACCTCATGGTCGGAATTTGTGGTGTTAAATTTTAAGGTTTAAATCATACTATCCAAATGCCCTAAAATTCATGTTCCATCACTCATTGAACAAAAAGCTTGATGAGGGAGGACTTAAAGAGGAAAAATTGCTGAATTAGAAAAACATCCCTCTTAAATACTAAGGGGCAATGAACCCCACAAATCGTTTGATTACATTGACATTTTTCCCTTTTACAGCCGTAGGAGCACCAACTTTACAAGGTGAATGGTTCCAACTACAGATATTGTTTTCTGCACGTACAATTATGAAGCTAATAGCTTCTCCCATAGCAAAAAAACTTAATTCTCCATCATAATAAGAATTCACGAATTCGAACAGGCCTCTTAACGGCATTTGTAAAACCCTGCAAAATGGCGATATCAACATAGGAAAATTATTCAAGAGGCATCTAAAAGTTAGATGTATTTTATAAAGTATCCATTGGAAAACAAAGATTAGACCAAAACTCCGCTGGTGATATATTCCAATGGTCTCCCTGCTTCTCTAATAGTAAGACTATCTATATCTAAATCTCCCTACATCATAATTAGATGGAATCCATACTGAATGTTATTCTTGTAGGATTTGTTCTCCACAATGGTAGAATAGAACCAGTCTTCCTATGAGTACGAGAGCCAGTTTTTATAGACCATATTCCTACATAGAACAATCAAAATACCAAAACCAACAATGGTCAAATGAATAGAGAAATGGATTGATTCTATCAACCCTAGATTGAGTGGCTTGCGTGAATAATAATTTTGATAAGAAAGCCTACCATTTTAAGATCATCAGTTAAATATTAAATTTGGTGAAATGATACATATTGCGTATCAGTGAAGCATTTTTAGACTAATTGATCAGTAAAAGTACGAACAGATTGTTACCAATATCAGCCAATGTTAAATGAAGTCAAGCAGCTCTAAATTGCCTAATGGAAAAAAAAGGGGGGATATACTCCTAATATAGAACTATCAGATCATGAAATATAATCCGCAAGAATGGTATGTACCTCATTAAACTTAAACAACAGAGGCCGAACATCTCTCTCTACTGCTGCTGGCATCTCTGCTAGATTATCTACATTTTGAGCCCCCTTCTTGCCCAACTTTTTGAACCTGGAACAGTTTAATGTATGAGAAAAGGACACCGGCTATTTGGAAGTCATGGCGGCCCATGGTCATAGATGTAACACATTTCATACAATTTTAAATGAAAACTCTGATTAAGCAGTCACATATAACAGAATGGAATTATAGAGGATAATAAAAGCAAAAAACAAAATGAACTAGCATAAAAGAGTTGGTTTAAACTTTCAATGCAAGTGGTCGGGAAGGGTAGAGGAAGGGGGTAAATATTATGTTGATATTCATCCATAAAACAAAGCCACCGTAACCACATTGCTAATAATTGCCTTTAGGTTCTGATGCAGGCTGCATAATCTGTAGTTCACCCCATAGTAAAATTCCAAATATGCTCTTTAATCACCCAGCTCCAAGTGAGTAAAATGTCAATATAGAATCATAAATACCTGTCAAAGAAGTTCACAGAACGAACGGAAGGCTTCATATTTCCAGCAGAGTTCACCTTCATCACATCTGCTGAACTCCTACCAGAACCCGAGGTCGATGAACTTTTATGGGAACTGACTTCGGCGATCACCTTTGATGACATATTCTTTGTTTTTCGACACTGGAATCAATACATGCAGCCCCATGAAAATTCGAAGTGCCTCCTTTGCCGTTTTCTTTGTCTTTTGCAGCAATGTTTTTCATTTGGGAATTTTCAACAGGATGCAACGATCTGCCCTTGTTTTCTCTGACAATTTTTTGCTTCTCAACCTGAAACATTTGTGGAATGTAAAAGACAATCCAGGCATACATTTGTACTATGGAGGCAAGTGTGAATATCTAGGGGGAGCGCTCATGGATCAGACCAAATGAATAAGCTCAAGAATCTAGTCACTGACTAAGCTCCATCTCCCCATATACTAAGGCGTATTGCATGAAAATACTCAAATGTAATCTCAAAATGTCCAGTAACTTACCTCATGCATGATAACTTGCTTTACAACTGATTTTAGTTCATAATATCCCAGCTTGTAATCCTAATTAAACAGACACACAAAAGAATTAGTCTGAGGAATAGAAGGGAATAGAGATGGTTATTTATCATGTACCATAATAGCTCAAACCTTGAAAGTGACAAAATCTTGGATGGGGGTTCGAAACACAGTGACAAGGCATCCTTGGCTTCATCATGTCTTGTGCGATTTGTTAATGGATCAGATTTCTTATGCTTATACGTTAGAGAATAAGCAACCATAGTGCTAACCAATTGAGCCAGATCATTCCTCTCTTTCTCCGACAGTAAGTGCAATGCAACCTGCAACAAAAACAACAAGAATAGCAACCGTTAAGATTACACCAGGCATCCCCAGTTCATCAAGAAAACACTAACAGCCAAAAATGATTGCTGGAACCAATCAGAATCATGTGATGCTTGGGAACAGCGATCAAGGTTGTCCAAGCCATTAGTCGTGGATGGCAGTAGAGGTGATACATTATGATTTAAGGTCTAAAATAACTTCCAGACAACCCAAGCTCTCCATGCACCCCAGGACAGTGAAGCCAATTTGTCATCACAAGATGCATGAAAGAATTAGAAACAATGTGGCTATAGTCTACCATTAGTATCAAAACAGAAAAAGGGTGCAGTAACTTTGTTAGTATCAAAACAGAAAGAGGCAGCAGTAACTTTGTTAGTATCAAAACAGCAAGTGGCAGTGGTAATTTTGAGGAACTTCTGTGAAATACAGTGAGAAAATTCAGTACTTCTCGGATATTGATGAAAATCTTTGAATAAATATACCAACAGACAACATAGATTACATGATAATATAAATAGCTAGGTAAAAGGTTCAAATAACAACAGAATCATATCACATAGACAAGGATCAAATCACTAATTACCGGTCTTAGATCTGCTGGAGACAGAATATGTAGTAAAAGAGAAACAGTATCTTCAACTAAAGTATCAACTGAAAGATGCCTTGAAATAACCGGTGCAACTTTTGTTTGCCATGACCTTAAGACCTCCATCTTTTCTGTCAGCAATGTGCGATACCTGAGAGTTTGCAAGTATCAATAAATGTCCATCTAGGTCATAAGCTCTAAAGAATTTAGAGGACAGAGCATACCTCTGGAAAGATTTAGGCCATACAATATTTGGTCTTTCAACACGGGCCACTAAACGATGTATCATGATGGTCATTGGTGCATGATAGGCTGCTTAAAAAATTGGTCATGAGATAAATGATGGAAATCCATCCTTAATAAACTGTTAGGCAGCATAACCTTACCATAAAGGGACATATTATGCAAACGCATAACACACGACTGGATTAAGTCAGAGACACCGAGAGCATTAAGGCAATCGACCTTGCAAAACCAAGCATTCATAGTCTATGTCAGTTTAGGTGCCAATAACTGGATTTGCCAGGTGAAGCTTGAGTTGAGGATTAATAGAATAAGCACAAAGCTAACCGTCTTCTGCAGCATTGGGTCATGATAATGCAACTGCAAAAAGTTCTCATGAACTCCATCATGAATTAACTCATAATCCCCACTGCAACATGATATACTCATAATACTCATCAAATTGTTTGACAGATAAGAAAAGTATTCAAGACTGCTAGCTAGACACATTACACCTTACCGACTAGAGATTAACGAGTACAATGAGTCAGACTCATCAAATGTCTTTAATGGACTCGTATGATGCTTGGGCTTCTGTTTCGATCTCCTCTTCTGAAAGATCTAGAAAACAAGTAGGAATTGGCAATAGAGATTCTTCGTCAGAGGTTGAACAGAAAATCGATATAAAAAATAATACATCACCATTTCACATTACCTCTTTCCAAACATCAAAAACGCTTCTTGTCATATCCTTCTGACCAATTATTTGAGAACTTAATGCAGCCTGTCATGTAATAGTGTTAGAATGGAGAGGAGATCCAAATGCATGGCAGATCATAAGGTTCTCAACCAAGCTAAACTTTAATTTTGACAATTAAATTGAGCCATCACATGATATAGATCTAGAAAATTTTCAATATCAATAATATTTTTCAATCATGGAAAATGAAATGCATTGTTTCATCAAATTTAACTTTTTGACATTAAAAAACTGTAAAATGATTTTTAAAAACTACAAACCATAAGGCTCCATCATCTCTCAGTAGCTGCCCTTCTGTGTGATAGTGCAGCTTTGATTCTTTATGAATAAAATCAAAAACTGTTGAACTACAGATGATATGTGATGCATTTCTAAAAGAGCACTCAGCATAAAATATGCATGACACTGTGGAGCCGAATGCTCAAATCATCAGAATGTTACTCAGAAATTACAACCATCATATTGCAGTTTTGCAACGACTAGTTGCTGGTGGTTTCATCATATGTATAAATATGCATCAACGAATGTGGTAGCCAAACTAAATTTCTCTTCTGCTAAAACAGTTGACTATGTTTTAAAAAACAACATACTCCACTGGACTTAATACTTGAACTAGGCCTAAGCATAGAGACCCATCTGATTCAGCCTCCCAACACAGCTCTCACAACAAATGTTTTATTGGTACATATAGGGAAGTAGTATAATGGTATGCTCTAATTCGAGCAAATTTCTATTTGCCGATGACACAAAAGTTTAAAGAGTTGAAACACATGAAAACTTAAAATGACGGAAACCACTCACGAGGGTAGGCTGGAGGGGACAATGGGAGCAGCAGGTTGCTGCGACCAAGCCTAAGCTGCCCGCAATCCTCTATGACAGCCAAAAGGAGGGTGGACATATTGGACAATGGTTGTTCGAGGCATGGAAAGAAGAAAGATTAAAACTACTCTACAAAGGGGAGACGATAAAAGCCAAGGTGAATAAGCCCACAAGTAAGAACAAGGAGGTGGTAGCTGATTCTTCTTCTATAAATGCATACAATGCCTGCTTGAAAAATGAAACTTCTTATCGTCAATATATCCTCCTGACAAGTTTTACATTTGGTGGCTCCCAAACAGTTATGGACATATAAATGTAAAACAAACTACCATTCAAACTCTAGCATTAAAATATATTTATTTCTTTCACATTTGCTTCAACAGTTACTAAAGGTAAATTCCATCAAAGGATAAGCTGAAAAGAAGAATTATCTATTTAGCAAGTATTGTATGTGCCTAGAAGACAAAGAATCAGCTGATCACCTCCTTGTTTGTCATTAGTAGGCGTTTTTACTTTGCCATTTACCATTCTCCCGTTCGTATATCTTTGAGAAGTTTATATGGATGGATTTAAGTGCTTAATTGTAAACAACATTTGCCTTTCTGGGATTCTGTAAATAATATCATTCATAAGGTATTGTGCTAAACGATGCTTTCTTTTGTAGAGAATTTGGCGATTATATTTAACTCCCCAACATGCTTAAGAGGACCTTGAGGCACGGATTTAGATTTGGAGAGCTTAATTGCATAATAATTTTTGTATATGCTCATTTGTGCATGGGTTACATCCCTAGGTTTTCTTCGATACAACTTTTGATTCCTTATAGAAGAAAAAATTTTAAGTCTCTCGTCCAATATGCCTCCCCATCATGTAATTGCTTATCTTAGTAATATTTCTGAGATCCATAAAGCGTATCTCAGACCCATGAAGACAGTGGTAGCATCAACAGCACAAGCACACGAACATGCTTCTAGAAAAGGGGAAACGACTTCAATCAGCTACCCGAAGCGGGTCATGAAATGCTTAATCATCAAACGGAGAACATCATAGTGGGTCTTGGTTTCCAATATATTCTCTATGAAGATGCTTAGAACCCTTGAGAGATCAAATATTTATCAGCAAGCATTTCAAAATTGATCACACTCTGTTAATGTTTAGGTAGAAATCGGCATGAAGGTAGACACATCTGAACAACAGAAATGTAGCAGAGGAAAGGTGAGAACTCCACCATGTATGCCACTGTGATCATATATGTGATCGTACAAGTTGACGTTACATTTTAAGTTGGTTGATGTTAGTTATAGATGAGATTTTGTTTGCATTCATTGATCCTATCAAGCAAACACCTCAATGTGATCTTACAGAAGTTCATGGAGGAGAAGCTGCTAATGAAACTACCTATCGAGTTCCGAGGGTGACCCTAAAAGTGATGAAAGACTAGGTGCAGTGAATGGTTCCATTCATCATATCAGAGGCTATCAAGCCTCTTCTAGGTTCTCACGCTCACACCCATTGATTTCTTAGAGGAAGAGATGCAGTTAATGGCATCATTAGTATGCTATCAAGCCTCTTCAAGCTTCGCACTCCCATTGATTTCTTTGAATTGGCTATGTCACAATCAATGAGCAGGTTGACCTTGTACTTCCTTGAATTTGGTGTAATTGGTTAGAGCCTTGAAGAAGCGTACTACAAAAAGCTAGAAACATTTGAAGGTCCTTCACTTATTGGTATCCCACAAAGAGCTTATAGACACAGCAATACCAGGTCCTCCTTCTTGCATTGTATGCCATTCTCAACAATATGCTATGCTAGTCAGCTTCTTTTTAAGAAGTTGTGGATCTTCTATTCATAATTTTCTTTATCGTCGTAAGATCAATTTCTACACTTGTGAAGTATCACCTTAGAGCCGTCATCATTTCTTCTCAATCACGGAGCCATATGCCACATCAATGTTCCTGTTCTATGCCCAGTTCCCTCTTTTCATTATTTACGCTCGAAACATAGTTTTCAAGAGTGGGAGCATGATAGAATTTACATCCTACTACATCATAGAAGTTCAAACCCATACTTGAATTCTCAACTATGTTGACCACAATCTTTATTTCAGCTTGTCATGCCATCTTACATACTCATTACTAGGATATGCATACTACATCTAGGTCGAAATTAGCCTAAAAACTTCCTCGATAAGCCACATTCCAGACATGGACATTTAAATTCCTTGAAAAGCCACATTCCACACATGACATTTGTCTGAGCTCAACACTAATACCTGCAGCCAGATAAGATAGTTCTAACAAGCCATGCTCCAGGTACATGTTTCACACACATACTGTTCTTTAGGCATAATAATAGTACAATCAAAACACAGTTAACGAGTAATATTTAGGTGGTGAAAATACTGAAACTGTTTGAAGGTTATACTGTAAATAATCAAAAACACAGAAGATAAAGTGCTTACCAGATTGAGGGATTCCTTCTTCTTGTGAATAAACTGAAGTGTGTTCAAACATGAACGAATATCACACTCTGTAAAAGGTAACCCAGAAACAAAATCAAATTCCGATAGATAACAAGCAATAAGTGCAAAAAATACAAAACTATACAAACACCCAGTATGTGTTCCCGTGACAACTAGAGTCTAGGAATGTCAAGTATACAGTCTTACACCTATAGAGTTGTCAGAGAGGTAAATCAAAGCACACAAAACAACGTTGAATGAAGCTAATAATAATGAATTACAGAGTAAATGCAGCCCAGAAAAAGAAAAGGAATGTGCATTAGGAGGACAATATATTCTCAAGTGGTAGGTTAAATGGACTACATACACAGGCTTCCATGTCTTCAGTAAGATTTCCATTAAAAAAAATTGTGCATCCTCCAATGGCTTAAAGTCAATATTTTGATTCCCTTGCCTTTGAAAGAAAGCCACCAATGATAAACACAGTTTGAGCAATTTGATAGCAAGCTTTGTTATTTTCAATATATACTATTATAATTTTTCACAAAAGACGCTGTATCTAGAGTACAAAACCATATAAAGCCTCCAATAATGGCCCAACTGTATGCAAGAGAATAAAGAGGACATTCTCACACATAATCAAATAGCAAAAAAACATTTATGAATTATGAGGTTCCGTGTCATGACCAAACAACAAGGCCCTCCACTTAAATAAGGATGAATGATGGACCCAACTGCTGGTGACAGAGAAAGAATCAAATGAACACAACTCAAATTACTAACAAAATAAGTATTATGACCTAATATCGCCAGAGTTTAATACTAGTTTCCACTACCTAAAAAAATACCCCTTAAATTATATAAAGATACAAAAAAATCAAAATACAATTATTTCCCAAGACTATTAAATTATACCATATATCATAAATTTGTTATTTCCTTTTCTTGCCACTCTCATCAGTTAGACTTTCCACCTTAGTGTATTGTGTTTCACAGTTGGATCGGTCATTTTATTAGGTATCAACGCCAACTGCCTTCTGCAATGTTCAAGCCATGTTAGGGACATACCATGTATTCTCCATGATGCCCTTTAGGGCTATGACAAGGAAGTCTTGTTTTTACAATTTGGGGGATGGGGTGGTTGAAACACTCCAAACATGTACATGTATGGGGGCGAATTTGTACCACATTGTCAGACTAATTAGGAAATACAATTAGATTCCAAAATGGTGTACAGCAGCATAACATACAAGGCATGTCGCTTATAGGCTTATACAAAGACAAGTAATACGACCACCTATTAGACTTCCCACAGCAGTGGTTTGAATTGCATGGTCGGGATGGATCATTTTACCTCCCTTCTAATTATAGCATCCTTTAAACACACCACCCCCCACACACACACACACAACAAACAAAATAAGGGGAAAACAAAAGAGGGAGAAAACGAGCAAGAAAAAAATTCCACGTTTGTTTCCTTAGCGATTCTCCTACTTGAGAAACAATAATCATAATTCCATTAAAAAAAGGGAAAAGAAGCATAAAAACTCAGAACTGATATTCTCGAAATTAGGCAACTGGAGCAAAGAAGAAGTGCCAACAAACCCACAACTGCATAAAATACAAATTTGTAGGAGAAAAAAAAACATTAAAACACCCTTTACCTGTATATTCAGCAATTGCAGTAAGAGCAATGGAATTTGTTTTCAATCCCTCCTTGTTACATATGTACTTCAGCCTGTAGAAGATCATATTCAAGCACCAGTCAGTTCACTCAGCTCTGAAAAATGGGGAGAACGACAAAGATCAAGAAAGACATGGCAGTCCTTGCTAAAAACGAAACTCAAAAGGCTAATATTTAAGCAGAAATCCATATTTAAAAGATAATGTTCCCGTTGGCTTAAAAAAACATTTGATCTCTTTTATCTTTTTCATTTCCTCCACCAGATAAGCAACACATATATCGGCCACAAGCAAATGTTCAAAAGCAGCAGAGATGTCTCAATAGAGCAGGCATAAACTTCTAAAATTGAACATCCTCATTTTGGTGGAAATTCACATGTTTCAGTGAGGAGGGCAAAACCTCAGAAGTGTCCTAGATTTGCCATTATGTTAGTATTTAGCATGAATAAAATGGTATTTCCTAGAACCTTGTACTGGCTTTTGAATAACTGAGGGGTCAAGCAGGATCTCTAACTCGTTGGATCTATGCCAACCTAGCCCACCAGGGGGCATGTTTCCATAGGATTAGAAGGCTTGTTATTAACTATTTCTTCTTTTCTTTGTTGATCTTTTTATTTTTTGCCATGGCATATTATCCTCTTTCTCTTAGATTGTTCCAGTTAATTTCTTGCTAAGTGCATGACAATTACCTGTTCACCATACGACTCACAGTGGGCTGAGGGAACACATGTACCCTGAAAGAAAAGCACAATTTGTTAGATTAAAAATGATTACAAAGACAGCAGTTTTCTGTTAAATAAAACTTCGACGAAATACCAATTTACATGTTTGATGGACAAGCCACATACATAGCAGTCTCTCTACAAATTAGAAAGAGATTTCCCAAGTCACATTGTCATACATTACAAGCTCGTTTAATTAAATTAAGAAAAATTAACCAATACGAAAGCAAATTATTGGGACAAATCTCCAATCAAAGAAAAGCGTCAAAATAACGTACAGCAACAATTTTTGCAACGCACTTTTTTAGCTTAGAACTGTCACTTGTTAATTACAGGAAACTAAAATCAGCATTGGATCATTCCAATTTTGAATATGAAAAGACATAGTTTGTTTGCAGCAAAGAAAACCAGAATTGACGTGGGGATCTCAATAATAGCTGCATAATAGCAGAAGCATGTTATTATGATTTGTGATGCCACGAGGAGATTTTTTTTTTTTTTTGGGGCTAAGGAAAAAGTAGTATTGATAAAAAAATAAATAAACAAAAGAAATGATGCAAAGCTAGCATCCTACAAAAGACTATACACGACCAAATACAAACTATCCACAAAATCGGCCACCTCAAATGAGGAAGAGCAGAAGTTCCCATTCTCCCAAAAAAATAGTGTTAATGAAGTCACCGTTTAAGCGCCGAAGAGTATTTTTGACACCCTCAAAAACTCTTTTATTTCTCTCTCCAAATACTCCAACAAATCACATGAGGTAAAATCATGGCCGCCTTCTTTTCCTTCATTTTCCTACTGAAGAAACCTCCCAAGCTAGAAGACGATTCCGGATGGAATTGGAAGCCACCCAAGAGATGTCACGGGAGATAATAGGTGAAGTTTTTAAGACGTACTAGGGTGTTTGTTGTGCTTATACTCACAAATGTGTAGCTTATAAAGTAAACAATTAAACATGCATGAAAAAAAAATTGAACCAGTTGTGATCCTGATAAAAGTCACAAAACAGCGAAAGCATGTTGTAATGTCCAATATTAAACTTGTGGTGTGAAGCTTTTAAGACTTTCATGGTGTCTGTTGTATTTGTACTCATGAAACTATTATTGCTGAATGATAAAACTACTGACATAATACAAAGATACGTACATAAATAAATATTATATACATTACACCAACATTCATGAAGAAAATAATTTATAAATGTCTCAGGGTAACAAATGAAACAATATATATATATATATATATATATATATATATACATACATACATACATACACATACATACATACATACATACATATATATAGCATATGCGTTAATAAATCTCACAGCAATTGTTCATGCGTATCTAATTGAACCTTTTTAGAGAGGACTTTAGAAATAACTATGGACATACATATCACAGTTAGGAATATATGATATTATTCCTATGAATTCTCTCTAGGCCATAGAATACTAAACCTAAAGTGTAACCTGAAAAGAACACACAAGATGGAAAGCAAAAGGGATAGGCAAAATAATAGACAATTGAAACTAGAAAAAGTTGGGACCATAATGGGCATGTTGACAAATTGTCTTCAAAACAGCAATTTCTTCATAACACATTCCACTTGTGTGTGAGTCATTTTCATTCTGATGCCCAAATAACAAGATCGTCCTATTTGTCTCCTTTGGATTCTTCCATGGGCTTCCACTCTCTCTTATAAAATGAGAAGCTTCCATCCCTTCAGTTATTCAGCCAGTGGCTTGGATGGTCTTCCTTCTACATAACTTGATGATCTAAACCGAGTTCTTGGATCCATTCATTTGCCACTATGTTTTAATATTTTCTCCGTTTTTCCACTGTGTTCTTTTTAATCTCCGTGTCATCGTGTTACAGATGCTTTATCCTAAATGCTACTGAATTCAGATTTTTCATCCTAAATGCCACAGTGTTTTGATATCTAATTTACCTTTAACCTATTAAAATATGAAAAAAAACTTGGCAGTGGCATATTGGTTAAAAAAATCTACAACACAATGACACGGATTTAAGAAATAAAATATAATGGCAAAATGGAGAAAAAAGTTAAAACATTGTGGCAAAGAAGTCAAGAACTCAATCTAAACACCCATTTACTTATTTATTTTTTCGGCTAACCAAACTAACCTTTTTGTAACAACATTACAAAAGTAACACAAACATCACAATTATCTACACTCATCATCCTCAATACTATAAATTACATAGTACAACATCTCTTTAAGCTTTAAGTTAATGCAAGCATTGAGATAGCAGGTCAATTGATGAGAGAAACTCACTTTGCTACAAGCCGCAGAGGCCTTAATGAAGGAGCATAAAGGTCATTGCATATGCAGATCACCTGAATATCCTACCAAATCAGTTCCACATATCTAGAACATCTCATCATGTATGGCATGCACAATAAAACCAGTCTTACAGGTCGTGACAGTGACATTGATTTGCTGCGGCTCTTCGATGATTTTCTTCCAGAAGGTTCACCCGAAGTAGAGCTTTCCTTTCCAGCATAAGAATTTTTTCAGCTGCCACCTGGTAAGTGACAATAAATATGCTTTCTAAATAGATAGGGACAAAGATATTTTTAAAAGAACACCCCCCCAAAAAACCAAAAAACACCACAAAAACACAACCTAAAATGATGCAGAGCTACAGGAGCTTTTTACTTCCTTGGTTACTTTCTGACTAACATAAATATAAATAACACCAATGTCGACAGTGATATTTAACAGAACTAAATGAGCCATTGATGAGCAACTTTCCGGCTTTAAATTGGACTAACGCTGAAAATTTCAGATCTATGAAAATTTAATAGCTGCCTTCAGAGTTTTATATAGCACTCTAAAAGCCTTTCACCACTGAAAAAAGTTTCCAATCACAGTTCACACATGCTAATTCAGTTCTCTACTGAAAATTTCAGAGCTCTTGACAAAAAAATATATAATAATAATTCTAAGCTCTTACAGGCGTTAGTACTCTACCAAAAAAACAACACAAACCAAAATGTCTAATCAAGTTGCCTTCTGCTCTATTTGTTGTGAAGTAATAGACAAGTCAATGACTTTAGCTCTGTTAGTAAATCAACACAAACCAAAATTTTACTACAAGCACCCAA
Organism: Talinum fruticosum; assembly: GCA_021018815.1. Lineage (NCBI taxonomy): Eukaryota > Viridiplantae > Streptophyta > Magnoliopsida > Caryophyllales > Talinaceae > Talinum > Talinum fruticosum. The sequence continues at coordinate 2,610,126 of JAITYX010000020.1, forward strand.
TTGGATGCTAAACAGTCCAACATGTGTATGGACATTTGACGTTTCATGCTACGTCACAAACATTTTAAAAGATCAGAAATTGGGCAAGTTTAACTTTAAGACCCTTCAAGTGCCCTCCAACACTTGAAAGAAGCCCTAATAATACACTTTGAGATCAAGGATCTGATGGTAACAACCTCCATGCAATCATGGGGGAAGGCAAAATACATCTAAACTTCCATACACACCTATGTGAGAGGCTAGTCAGAGCCACTAAAGTAGTTCTATTTTATGACATGGCATGGTCAATATACAAAGCATTCACCAATTAACCTTTATCCATAAATGCACATGAAAACAATTCAATGAAGGGAGCCAAAATCCTTTCTCACCATATTTAGAATGACCTCTACGGCACCCTTTCCCTCTCCAAGGGCACCATCAATTTCATCAATCACCTGTCGAGATAACAGCATTGTTGTTTCCCAGAACCAACTCGTATAAATCATAGCAAGAAACATTTGATGACATAACCTACCAGACATTTAGGCTTTGAACCAGCCATGACTGAATTCATCTGCACTGCATCTAAGATTTTGGCCTCTATTGTAGCTGATGATCGATCATCACTAGCATTTATCTAAAGGAATCAACCAAGGGATACATAATTCAAAAAAGCGAACAAGGAGGAACAATCAAAGAATAAAATGAAAGATAAGATTATAAGAAGTAGAGCATATACATGCACATTAATTACATAAATGTTTATATGTTTATACATAGTCAGCCGCTGGGACAAAACAAAAGAAATATCCCCTTTTGGATACCTCGTGTAAGAAATACTAGAAAGTCGAAGTTGTTTTGTTCAAGCACAAGGAAGAAAGGCCAAAGATGAAGAGAAGATCACTAATATAATGGAAATTCAAACAGCACAATTTTCTGCACAAAAAAATATTTCCTCTGTTCTAGCTTGTCAAATTTTGAAAAGGAATTAGGCTTAAGCGAACATTATTTGATCAAATATGTTCTCTCTGCTTGTTTATCAATTTAAGTATCTTTCTAACCTAATAAAGGGATCCAAACAACATATTTATAACAATTATAAAGGGAATTTTTAATAAGGGTCGGTCCGAAATGGCTGTTAGAGCTCAAATGAGCTAAAATGAACTGAAATGAGCTGAATGATTAGCTGTTATGTGCTGACATGAGCTGAAATGGTTAGCTGTTATAGGTGAAATGTTATGAAATGAGCTCAATGATTAGCTGTTATAGCTAAAATGAGCTTAAAGCTCTTATAAATGCTCGTATAAATGCCATTGGAACAGACCCTAAGTATGTGATGGCAAGAGTGACTGAATGAAAAAAGAAAAGAGAAATGGAGTTGATCTTGAAGAAACTCAATGAAAGTGCAAAAAGACAACCTGAAGAGAACAAGAAAACAATAGGCAACCAGCCTTGAAAAATGAGATGCCAATACATGCAATAAGTGAATTAACAATAACCATATAATAAAAACATAGGGAGAATTGCAAAATGCATACATGGTTCAGAACAGAATTTCGTATGGTCGAAGTTTATGCTGAAAAGTTTGGGCTCTCAAGAGTCAAAAACCAACCTCCACAACATGGTATCCGCAGTGTTTTGCAGCCACGTGTGCAAGAGTTGTCTTCCCTAGTCCAGGGGGCCCACAAAGCAAAAGAACCTGCAATGGCACAAAATCCATAAGGGGCTACCGCCGAACGTTGTAAATTAAAATAAAAATTAGACATTTAAACCGAATTAGCAAGTGAAGTCAAAATGTTCGAGATGGACATCTTCAGATCACACCATCTTTCAAGTCCAATGGTCTCACTCTCACTATTCCTCATAATTTAATTTGTTCTTTGCTTTTTATTACTAAAAATGCAATCCATAAACACTCAGAAAACAATTTCAGCATATCACCTAAGTCTCGGTCACAAGAGCTTTTAAATTATGAAAATTCTAACTGAAAATCACCCAAAAAAAAAGAAAAGAAAAAAAAGAGTGGGCATATGTCACTTGACAGACTCCTGAAATTTTGAAAGGCATACAAACAACTTGCTATATCTAACAGAATCACTTTCTGGTAAGTTTACTCTGTTTGCTATTTTAAAGCATTGCAAAGGACATATTGAAGCACCGCAAAGAACATTGTGGCAATAAAAGAAAATACATCTAAAATGACTTTCAGAGAATTATTTTGGGCTTTGAGCAATTATTGCTAAATTAAACTATGGATCAAGCAATTAACAGTGAAGCCTAGCCACCCAAGTACCCGTTACAATCACTCCACATAGCATAAGGAATCCACACAAGTATGACATTTTAGAGATCATGCCTAATAACAAAATGCTTGCAGGACTAAGGCTGCCTAACAACGAAGCAAACCCTTCCCCTAAAGGCTGGAGAAGAGACAAATGAGAAAAGGATATAAGACCAACACAAGTGCCAAGAAAACAAATCACAAACTAGTTCCACTAACTTATCACAAATGAAGGTTGTAAATGATACAATGGAAGATCTCGATCAACAGTGTATCAATAACTAAAACATGAATGAGTACAGGAAACTGTGATAGCTGGAATCTAGCTAGAAGTAAATAAAAGATAAACAAGTTAAAGATATTAAAAATTAAAAGAATTTCAGTAGCAAGACAAGCTCAAGAGATGAACACCTCAGCCAGTAAAAGCATAATGTGCGATAATTTCTATTTTTTATAAAAAAAAAAAAAAAGGAGATGAATTGAGAGAGAAGATTCAAATCCCAAATGCCTATGATGGTTAGTTAATTTCACTGGATTAATCAACCAGGAACAAACCAGTCCATGCCCTATAGGATTAGTGGTACAATAGGTGCAAATGGCAGACTGGATCTTTCCAGTATGTGCGCACACTTTGCAAGTAAATCAATGATTAACGACTCTTGAGGCACTCCAAGTGATTAGGAGCACTTGAAATCACATGGCTGAATTCTTTTAGCAAAAGTAAGTTTGTCGATCACTCTGTACAAGTGTTCAAAAGGATCTCTCAGGGGCTTGCTACACTGATGAACAACATAATTTCTTCAGCATAAGCATGTAGTAGTTTATTGATAATCGGGAGATTGGAATTTTAGAGCTTGCAACCAAGATGCCAGTTTATTAGCTTTCCCATATATCTGTCATTTTACAAGGAAATCAAATAGCAATAATCTGGCAGATACTATCAGCAGTAACAATCACATGCCTCATCATCAACTATATGCAGATGCTAATTATACTAACCTTCTGATCTGGAGCCCCTGAAGCATTTAGCTTCTTGTTTTGTAACCCAGGAATGGCTTTTTCTTTAACATTTTCCTGCTCCATAGTTGAATGACCCGTATGATTTTCAGTTGATCTATGATTATGTCCCCAGCTTTTCCTCGTAACATTTGTCCCATTGAGTTTTTTACTATGGGGAAGAGAAGAATGCCGTCTCAGTGCAGATAAAACTTCATCTCCAGTATTTCTAATATCAGTTCCAAAGACACAGGAATCCCACTGTTTCAGCCAAAAGAGAACCTGGAAGGAATAATTGCACACATTAAAAAAAAAAGCAAATGCCAGCTGATACCAAATAGCAACGGCAATCATTAACAGGTATGTACCTCACGATTTGTATGTTCATCACTAAGAAGCTCAGTAAAGGATTTTGGGGTATATTTGTTTACCCAAAGCTCCTCAGTCGTGGCTGATCCTTCAGGATTTAATATGTCGTCCGAGACTTCAGAACTAGCTCGCAAAGCCTATAAAATACTAACTCAATAAGCAACAAGATAAATTTTACAGAAAAGCAAAAATAAAGAAACAAAGGAAAGAACTATTACATGAATGTGAAAAATTAACTTAAAATCCAAATTGCTTCATAGAATATCCTTAATTTCATTGTTCCAAAGCAAAGGGCAGGGTAAGAGGAAGGAAAAATTCCTACCTCACTTTTCCCTTTAGGTGGGGGTTGGCTCCTCCATATTTTTTTGGCACAATCGATGGTGTGAAGGTGCTTCTTTGAAAGATTATTTCTCTTCTCTTTATGCCCTGGCAAGGGATAAAGATGCTTTGGTGGCTGATTATTTGGAAAGAGGGTATGAAACTACACTTTGGTCCCCAGTTTTTATTCGAGAAGCCCATATTGATGATGATACTATTCTTAGTCTCTTCGTCAAACTTAATGAGATTACTCTAGGGAATTCCTCTCATGATATGGTTAGATGGGATCTCAATCATAAAGGGATTTTGTCTTTTAAGTCTTTCCATTTGAAGCTCGCTTCCAATCGATCTCTCTCTCTTTACAACTCCCCTTAGACAATCATCTACCTTGGAAGCTCATTTGGAAGTCTTTGGCATCTTTAAACGTTTTTTCTTTTTTCGTGTGTGGGAAGCTTGTCTTTGGAATATATTAACTTGCAATAATTTACAAAAGGAAGGGACACATTTTGGTTAATAGATGTCCTATGTGCAAAGCTGATTTTGAATCCACTAATCATTTGTTGTTGCACTGCCCCTTTGCTAGAGCTTTCTGGGAGTTAGACTTCAGGTGTTTGGGTGTCTCTTGGGTTATCAAGCTCTATTAAGGACCATCTCGTGCCTTGGGAAGGCTACTTTGGAAGAAAGATAAAGAGAAGAAAGTCTTGCTTATCCCGCATGTCATTTTTTGGAGCATTTGGTGTGAGAGAAAAAGGAGAGTCTTCGAGGGAGTGGAAACTTCTCTTAATCGCTTTAAGGATAAGATTATCAAGACTCTCTACTTTCGGGATAGTGGCAATTTCGCCAATCTTCTTTTGATATTGTAGATTTTATGGATAGTCTACATATTGGATGTATATAATCCTTTTTAGGATGCTTGCTTTGTATCCATCCTTTTCATTTATATACATATTTATATATTTCGCTTTTCTTATAAAAAAAAAAAAAAAAAAGGGTCCTATTTGATTCAACTAGAATTGATAAACTCTGTCTTACATGTTAACCAATTGGCACTGTGGATAATATCCAAAGGATAGGCACACATGTTTAGACATGGAAAATTGTACAAAAGGCAAAAATAAACACAGCAGCAACTAATTTGCTACATCTGTTGGATCCCTGCGAGTGAAACACACCCCGAATCCTCCTACTGAAGCCTATGTACAAAGGGGAGAAAACAAAAGAAAGGTTTCCTAGAATTAGTCTCCCTGCTCGTAGCGGTAAGGTTTCCTACATTTAGATCTCGTCAAACCCCCACTCAAGTGAGACCCACACTGGGAGTTGGTGTTGTAATGATAAAGAAAGGAAGAAAGAAAGAAAGAAAGAAATTAAGAGGTTTTACTGCTCATCCCTCCCCGAGCCGATATAGCATATTGTCCTAGTGGTCAACATACATGGCTGGCTGTGTCCAAACTTTTCCAACTTCCTCAAAAGCTTTCCTCTACAACTGCAAAACAAAGGCACCATGAAGAAGCACCCACCCATTTTTTTCTGTTTCTGAGACAGGCCTACATAATCTGGAGATAAAACCTTGCCAGATGTCCTCTCAAGATAGGTATCCTTGTCACATCTTCTCTAAAGATAGTCATCAGTATTAATTTCCCTACAAAGGTAGGATCCAAACAAACGCTTTATCTCAAACTTCCTTTCGTCAGTAACAACAATTGTCTAAGCAAAAACAAATCAAAGTTAGGAGTACGAAAGTCCAGATGTACCCGCCTAACCCTTGAAAGCAAAGAGGTTGTCTCGCCAAGTGGGTAAAAGGTTGCAGTCCTTACATGAAAGGAAAGACAAAACCCAGGAGGAGTCCACTCGCCATAATCTTATACTCACGCATAGAAAAGTAAATTATCCCTAACACGGTAAATAAAGAAGAAATCATGGCTTCCATTGAAAGTACATAAGTATGCAAACACTCACACCAACTGCCAAGTTTAGAGCAAATGCTAGTAGAAAATATGCATAAGCAAAGGAAATTTGCGCTGAAAGGTATCTTCCTCTCCCCAATATCCTCCCAAAAAGGGGACATCCCTATTCATTTTAGTCATAAGATTGTAATTTATAAGGCTCCGCTATAAGGAGTTGTAGGATAGTTGTAAGGAGATGTAAGGAGGTTTAAGGCCGTAAATTAAAGCCAAAAAGAACAAGCTCATAGAGCCTATCCCCAAACTTATTTACTTGACATAGACCATTATACATTTTGTTATTTGGACTCTTCATTTTACTTCAAGTACCCATGTCGGATACTCCACACTCGAACATGGGTTGGGCCACTCTTCATTTTAGACCAAAAATGTAAAAAACTTTCAAAAAATTTGCAGAGTCCAACACCACACCCGTCAGATATTCCACACTTTAAAATGGGTACGGCCAAGTCCAACGAACATAGATTGTACCTGAAAGTGAACAGCATTGGCAAAACTTATCCGAGTCAACAAAGCACCAGTTTGTGTTGTGTGCATTACGCCAATTCAACTTATAGCCATACTTACTCAAGCATGAGGCCCAAGTGAAGGCAACAATAACCCCCAAGTGTGTGCCGACTAGCAAGGTCGGGACTCAGCAGAAATCCAAGAGGATACTTCACCCTAACAAGTAGAGAGATAGTGGTAAGCAATGCAACTTTTATTCCACTTGGGCAACACTCTCAGACAATAGGTTCCCAAGACCAAATCCCTCGCTACCTAGGTCCTAATGAACCCCGAGCCAAAGCAAAATACTCATAGTTTGCCCTTATATTTTAGCTATACTAATAGGGATTGCAAATGAAACAAAAACATTGTTGGTGCATAGAATACCAAGTCAATTGGACTCCAAAGAGATGGCAAGGCCATAGGACACAAACTAACATGGATTACCGGCAAGACAGAGATGCAGATAGTACATAACCATCTATGAACCAGACAAGTAATCTTTCTTTCTCAGGAACCTTAAAAACCAGATAAAGAGGCAAAAGTTCTGAAACCAGGACTTCAAATCAGCACTATAGAACTTCATGAAGTCCCTACATAAAAGAAGACCTTAGTTTAGCTATACTAGCGTGATCAGATCGCTCAACAACAACAACAATAATTCCCAGAGTTTGTCCCGCTTTTGAAGGGTACGGGAAGATCCGGACCTAGGCAAACTTACCCCTGCAAGCACAAAGACCAAAGCAACCGGCTACTGATTAATAGATGATCTTCGCTTCATAAATTTTTTCTTCCTCCTATATCTCCCCTCATTTCATATTCCATTAGTCATTCTTGTAAGAGTAACCAAGACTCTTTGCATGATACTTAATCAAACATTTCGACACCAAATATTTAAATGCTGTTATCCAAAAAAGACTAAGCTGGCCAAAATTGTGAAACCATGGATAAAATTATATCAGATATAATACACAAACGGGTACAAATGAACAACATTGCAAGCTTGTATGGATGAAAAGATCAGATCATGATCGGTAAGAAAATGAGGGAAACTATATAATAACAGCGTTTCATTTATCATTTTTGAGATGTCCCTCCAGTCAATTAAAAAATAAATAAATCCAGGCACCTTTATCAATGCATCCTGTTCAGCTTTTTGGAGCAAAAGACTAACTGGTTCCGATAGAAGACCTGCAACTTGCATGAATATGGCCAATAGAAGTCAAATACAAAAGAAGAATTTATTCAAATGGTAAAAAGAAGCTTAATTGGCCATGGAATCACACATACCACTAGAAGTGGGCGGCATCTTAAATCTACTGACATGGGCATTTCCACTACCATCATAAAAAACGTTTCTGTCGAGTTTGGCATAAACCCTTTCCCCAGAGCCAGAAGGGGCAGTCACCGGCATACAATCGCCATCGATTTCAGAGGCGAAGCACGACAAATACTTGCTATTGGAGTGCTCATCACTGCGTGACCAATCACTAACTTCATCTAGAGTACTACCAACAGGACTTCTAGTTCTAGCCCTAACCCAATTCTCCTCAGTAGTATCCAGATCCGGGGACGGAGATCGAGGGCGCTTCTTGCTCGTATCTGCAATGGAGGGTATTTGGGTCTTTTTCTGCTGCTCTGGAGGAGGAGGTGGTGGCTCAAATTCATCAAGTTGTTCAGCCTCGAGTTCATCATATTTGTCTCCGTCTTGCCGAGGATCTGCTTCGTCAAATTCGGATTCAAATTGGTGTAATTGGTAGCATTCCTCGTGCTCTGGGAGGTGGGAGTTGGCCTCCTCCAGCCATTGGAGCTCGTCGAGGTCCGGAATGTCCATCTCCATTCTCCAACCTTAGCTTAGCTTCCCTTCGGAGTTGGAAGGCGAACTAAAACCCTTGTGAGGGATCAGTGTTTTGGCGGGAACTGAGCACCTAGCAAAAACAACCCACCACTTCCATTAAGGGCCTTCTTTAATTTTTGTGCTTGGATGGAAAAAAAAATGAAAGGAATGGGCAGGGATGGGAAGAGACGGAAGTGCTTATAACTGTAATTTCGGGTTTATTGAACACGAGATATGGATAGTTTAATGGGAGAAGGGGAAAATTAGGGGGTTAAAAAATTGTCTTTTAGTGATTTTAATTTCAGGTTCATATAATTCAAAAAAATGACAATTAGGAGAAGAAAAGAGAAAGTTTTCAAATATGTATAGAGTCCCCAGGACTAAAAATAATGGGATGGAATGGATATTGATTTGTTCGATTTAAATTTAGATAGGATGGTGAGAAAATAAATCAATTAATCCATATATATATATATATATATATATATATATATATATATATATATATATATATATATATATATATATATTGTATTGAATTCAAAGTCATCATTAATTTTTAAAATAATATAAATATATTATTTTTGATAATTTATATGGTTAATTGTTGAAATAAATTGTTGATGACTTTAAATTCAATACAATTGCTCTACTGGATAGCGGTGCGGATCAAAATTATATTAAAGAAGGTCTAATTCCATCTAAATATTATGAAAAAACTAAAGAACGACTCCATAGTGCCAATGAAACGGCCCTACAAATTAAATATAAATTATCAAATGCTTATATTTGTAATCAAGGTCGTTGTTTCAAGAATATTTTTATCCTTGTAAAAGACATAGGTCAAGAAGTCACTCTAGGTACTCTTTTTATCACTCAAATATATCCTTTAAAAGTTGAATGGACTGAAAGTTGATCATATCTTGAACAAGTTATTGATGAGTCATCTTATCTTGAGCAGATAGTTGAATAGTAACTTGATAAAATTTACCGACATAACTTTTTGAAAGTAAAATCCTTTGAAATAATCACGTGGCAATAAAAGTGATGTCTTCTCATGCTTTCATTTGCCACTTCTTGAATGATATGCAAATCACTATTTTTCTTCACGAATGAGTGATGAGATAAATAGTGATTCATTCTTTAATATATATATTCATGAATATCCACCATGAATAGTAAGTGAACGATGAACGTACACTTCCTTCCCGGGGCATTTTGAGAGGTGAAATAAGAAATTTCACCGAAGTAAAATCTTGAAAAGCCCGCATAAAAACGTTAGAAATTTTTTTTTTTTTTTTGAATACCCATTATGGGTTAGATATCATAAGGATCCTGGGCACATTGCCCATTAAATGGATCATAATCAGATTGAATAGATAAATCTGATGAATTAGTTGGTTCTTTGAGAAGCAACTATTGATGCTTGTTTTTTAGTAACATGATCTCCTTTTTGAGTAATTGAATCTTGTCTTTTTGAACTTTTTCTTTTCCTTTTGAACTTGCTTCTTTCTTTTGTGGAGTAGGAGGCGCTTGCTGAGTCGGTGGAGCTGTATTTATTCCTAAGGCAACTTTGACATTAAACATGTCCCGCCATTTGATCTTGAATTCTCTTACTAATGAGTAGGAAGCGGGAAGTTTGTAATAATGAGTGATTGAGAAGGACCAACAAAGGATCCAGATGAAATCCATATTTCTTATAAAATCTTCTTGAGGTCCATACTGATAATTGAAGTATAATTGAAAATTGTACGAGATGATTGGATAAAACTCTCGGAGAGAGATTGAAGAAAAGTACAAGGAGTTGAGATTCAATTACTCAAGAAGGAGATCATGTTACTCAAAAACAAGCATCAACAGCTGCTTCTCAAAGAACCAACTAATTCATCGATTCATCCATTCAATCGATTATGATCCATTTGACGAGCAATGCGCCCAAAATCCTTATGATATCTAACCCATAATGGGTATTCAAAAATAAATAAATAAATAAATAAATTTTTACATATATTTTTCTAACGTTTTTATGCAGGTTTTTCAAAGATTTTTCTTCGGTGAAATGTCTTATTTCACCTCTCAAAATGCCCCTGAAGGCATTGGACGTTACTCGTTCACTTACTATTCAGGGTTACTATTCAAAAGACATTTGTTAGTGGGATTGCAATATGTGATAATCAAAAGATGGACGTGACTATGCAAGGCCATTTTGTCAAGCAACCATTTCAATTTAGGAATAGTAAAAATCCATGTGATGTTTTACTATTCATTCATAATAGGTTTCACTGCTCAAGCTTTTCATTTGTCAAGGAACTGTTCAAGATAAGATGATTCGTCAATCACTATTCATACTTTTGGTCTAATCAAGACTGTTCCAATAATTCAATATTGTCGGAAGATATTTTCAAGACCAAGATTCCATTCCAATCAAGACTCTCAGCCGTCCAAGTGTTCGGCATTTATTCATTATTGTAATCTATAAATAGATACTCATTTGATCAAGCAAGGGGCATCGCCTAACATTGGAAAATCACTTGCCTTTTGCTCACCCCTACTCTCAAACACTCCTTGTACTTTTCTTCAATCTCTCTCCGAGAGTTCTATCCAATCATCTCGTACAATTTTCAATTATTAATCAAAGTAAGTTTTGATTCATCTACCTCTTCATTTCAATTATTTTAATTGTTTCAATTTCCCGTTTTAATTTTTTGTTTTGAAAAATCAATTTGTTAAATTAATTTGTCACCCTACTTTCCCCGCTACTCAACCACAAACAAGTACCCGAGCTTCGTCCCCGAGCTTTAGACCGATCCTGTTCCCCTTTTGGTATCGAGCCAAGTCTATCTATTCCGTTGTTGCACTCGTAAAGCCTAGCATTGGTCAGCCGTTAGTCGACCTCATGTTATCCGTTGGTCAGCCGTGTGAGGTGGTCTCGGTGAGGGTGGTCCCGGTAGTATGTGCGTAATTATCGACTAAATAGGCAAGCTTAAGCTAAGATGGCCTCTAGGCTACGAGATCTTCTAAGTTTAGGAAGTAGCAAGAGTACTAATGTGGTCAATAGCAGAGAAGTTAGTCAGTCAAGTTGATTTCTCAAATTGGTCTATTCCAAAGCAAAAGATAGAAACTATCTATCAAATAGGCAAGTTTGATTTCAATACTGCTTTTCAATAAAAGATCATGAAGAAACCTTCACTTTAGATGAAGAGTTTCAAACTATTAAGTTATTATCCAATATTTCTATTAAAAAATATAGAGAAAAATATAGATATATTCATTTTGGAATGATTCAAATAGCACTCAAACCATTAACAAGATTAGGATTAGATTGTCCTATATTCATGGCCTTAAGAGACAATAGATTAATTAGATATAAAGATTCATTATTAGCAATGGTTCAAACCAATATATGCAATGGTCCTATTTATTTCAATTGTTGTCCAAATTATTCGATGAGATCCGAATGATCCTTGGATCTTAGATACATTAATTTTAGATATTCATTTACAAAATGACTCAAAAGTATTATTCAGAGAATTATCAAGAAATTTCGCTATTACTTATAGAGTTTATTAAATCCAAAGTGTTTATTAAAGTCATCTCTAGATGAAACAATATTATTAAAAATTGAATCGGATAATAGTTCAAGCTTTACTCCTAAATTATTAAAGTGGAATGAAATAACAATTCCTCAAGAATTTATTATTCAAAATATTAAGCCTCCTAGGAATATTGCTCAAAAGAATATTCAATAAGTAATTGAAGAGCCGGATGGCGAGTATTAATAAGATTTAATTCTATTAATGAAAGATCTTTTCTTCAATACTTTCGGAAAAAGAGATCTTCCTCGATCTTCCTTCTCTATGCCTTCAAGAGCTACTAATTATGATTATTTAAAAGATAATCAAGTAGAAGATTCTCGCTTCTTCCTCCTCAAAAATTTATTATAAATCACCAATAGCGAGAACCGATTGAAGAAGACAACTCTTCAATAGGTTCACCTACTCATTCAGCTTATGCAACCTCCTTCTTATTCCTCTATTAATGTTATTACGGAACCCTTTACAATAGATAAAGATTATTTAAGAAAAGATTTCGATTCAATAGAAAATAGAGATAAAAAATAATGGTTTTTTATCTCATTTCGATCTCGAAGCTCAAGCATTCATTAGGAAAGAATGGTATTCACTAATGGAAAGATTAGGATGTAATATTCTATTCTTTACATGGTGGACCATGTTTGCTCAAGAGTATAAATTACCAAATCCTCGTGGTATTAAAGAGATTAATACTAATATTGATCTTAGCAAAAATGGACGTTATCGGATGGAAACATATTTCATTCTGTAACTCCTCCTTTGCAAGAGATTTTGATCCCTACGGATCAAGGTCATTTTCCCGCTTCTCCTTTCAAAATAGGAAGAAATAATTCAGAAAATTCTCAAGTAGAATTAGATGATATTAAAAAGATTTATCATCAAAATAATTATACTAATGAAGTATTACACACGGTTTCTCAACAAGTCAATATGGTTTCAACTCAAATTGAAGCAATATCTAAAAAGAAGATATTGATCAATTATCAAAAAAATTAGAGAATCTAGATTTAAATAGAGATTCAAAGAAACCAATATTCCTTAATGATATTTCATCCCCTCTTATTAAATTTAATAAGAATAAAAATTTAGAAATTCCAGATAGTCCATTAATTAAAAGAATTGATGAAAAACTCAAATAAGCGACTAGTTCAAGTAACACTCTAAATGTTTTAGATATCTCCCAAAAAGATCAAGATGTAACTAATATTAATAAGATCTTTAATAAGAAAGAAATTCCTTATTACCCTAAAAGTACCCCTCCGGATCTTCAACTGGAATCAATTAAATCAATAGTTACGAAGCCTTTGACTGGTAGTTCCATCTATGAATGGAATCTAGATGGAAAATCCGAGCATGAGGCATTAATCATTCTCCATAGGATGATGATGGCATATGCTGCCTATACATCCAAAGGAGCTCCAGAAATTCAAGCTTTTGATTTACTAATTTTAGGCTTCACCGGGTCTTTAAAGTCTTGGTGGGAAAATTACATGAGAGACGAAGAACGTCCGAGTATTAAAAATCATAAAGAAGCAATGTACACTTTAGTACACACAATAGTTGTTAATCTTCTAGGTACTCCAAAAGATATGTTAAGTGGTCGGGAGATCCTCTTAACAAATCTAAGATGTTATAGTCTAGAAGATTACAACTGGTATAAAGATACATATTTTCATATTTATTAAAAAGACAAGACTGCCGCCGATCCTACTGGAAAGAAAAATTTATTTCGGGATTACCGAATTTATTTTCTCAAAGAATATTCAATAAATTAAAAGATGTCACAGGACAAGATCCAATTCCATATGATCAAATAACATTCGGTCAATTATTAGGATTTATCAAAAAGGAAGGTATTTCATTATGTAATGAATTAAAATTACAAGCTAGATATTCAACGAGATAAAGCAACTACAAGAAAGGAGTTAGGATCCTTTTGCGAAGCCTTTTGTATTCCAAAAGTTGTTGCCCCATCTGTTCAAAAAAGAAAAGCTAATCAAATAAATAAAAAGAAACAATTCAACCGTAATAATAATAAAACAAATACAGCTCCCAAGAAACGTACTCCAAATAAGAAGACTACTAATAAAGATACTTGTTTCAAATGTGGCAAACCAAGACATTATGCAAAAAATTGCAAAATTAAAGAAAAGTTAAATGAAATTTGTGAAGATAATCAAGAGATTAAAGAAAAAATTATTTCTCTATTCGAACTCAAGGATACTCCAGTTAATTCCGATAATTCATCTTCGATTCTCGAAGACAATAATCTTTATGAATTAGAAAGTAATTCAAGCGATTATTCATATAGTAATGAATCATCAAGAATTTGTTATAAATGTATTAATATGATAAATACTACTAAAAATGAAAAAGAATTTTTACTAGACTTAATTGAACAAATTCAAGATCCTGAATTAAGGAAGGAATATTTAGAAAAACTCAAAGGTATTTTAATAAAGGAAGATTTATTAAAAACTACTCCTCCTGGTTTAAGTATCAATAAAATATTTGAAAAATATGACACTCCAAATATTTTAAAGGTAGTCAATATTCAAGATTTAAAAATAGAAATCAATAACCTTAAAGAACAAATTAAAAAAATTAATCAAAATTTATGTTCACTTCAAACTAAAGACTTAGAGTTACAAACAAGACTATCATTAATAGAAAACAAGTCAAGTAGTCCAGTTATTGAAGAAGATACTCCAAGTACTTCTAATCAACAATTTATTTCAACAATTAACCATATAAATTATCAAAAATGGTATATTCATATTATTTTGAAAATTAATGATGACTATGAATTCAATACAATTGCTCTACTCGATAGCGGAGCCGATCAAAATTGTATTAAAGAAAGATTAATTCCATCTATATATTATGAGAAAACTAAAGAACGACTCCATAGTGCTAATGGAATGGCACTACAAATTCAATATAAATTATCAAATGTTTATGTCTCGTAATCAATGTTATTATTTCAAGAACACCTTTGTCCTAGTCGGGATATAGGTCAAGAAGTCATACTAGGAACCCCTTTATTACTCAAATTTACCCTTTCAAAGTGGACCAATTTGGTATTCATACACAAATTCATGAAAAATGTATTTCATTCAAGTTTATATCTTCAATCCTTTCAAAAATTTATTTATTAAAAAGCATCTTTTTATTAATATGATTTCTAACAATGATTCTTTCTTTTCAACCCTCAAAATGAGTCAAGAAAAAGAAAGAAATATTCAAACTCCTCACCACTATGCAGTCAAGCTTGTAACTCCTTCTCAATTTTCGATTCCAACAACTAATACATTTCAAGTCTTACATGGTCAAGATTTTCCTCCTCTTTCTTATGCTCAAGTTTCTTCAAAATTCCGTAAACCATCAATATTAAATTCCTCTTTTGATTCAAAATATTTTACGAAACAAAACAAAGAGCCCGTTGTCTACACTAAGTTTAGGCAACCTCAAAACCTCTCTACACTCAATGGTTTTGTTAAAAGCACATTCACACCTGAATGCTATTTTATTAATGACAATCCACTCAAGAATAGAACTTTTTATGAATTTATTCTAGTTGATTCAAGATCCGCCATTATCGAGCATGTTCCGCACAAAACCAATCAAAATCAAATAGCCTATTCAAAACTACGAATTCTTAAAGTTCTCACTGCAAAAGAATTCACAAATAGATATGCAATTAAATCCTTTTCTCAACCATTCAACCCACCAGGTTACAATTATGTTGATTATGAAAAAGTCCGGTATTACACATTCCTTTATAGACCATTCAATAATTCCTGGTTTATCAGCTTCGATACAAGAACCGAGTTTCAATTCCCCATTTGGTTCTATAAATGGTGGCTAACCATGGGGTCTCTTCAAGACATTAGGCCGAAGAGGTCAAAAACATTTCGACAGACTATTCAAATACTTCAAACAGCGAGTCCGGATCTCAAGGAAATTTTATTCCATAAAAAATATGGATTCCCTTGGATCCTTTGTTGGTCCTTCTCAATTACTCAATACTACAAACCTCCTGCATCTTACTCATTAGTAAGAGAATTCAAAATCAAATGGTGGGACAGGTTTAATGTCAAAGCTGCCTTAGGAATTAAGACAGCCCCGCTAACTCAAGCAAGCGCCTCCTACTCCACAAAAGAAAGAAGCAAGTTCAAAAGGAAAAGAAAAGGTTCAAGAAGATGAGATTCAATTACTTAAGAAGGAGATCATGTTACTCAACCACAAACAGTACCCGAGCTTCGTCCCCGAGCTCTAGACCGATCCTGTTCCCCTTTTGGTATATATATATATATATATATATATATATATATATATATATATATATATATATATAGATATTAAACTATAGTAGATATAGTTAGTGTTAAATTGCGTAAATTTTTAGAAAAGAATTCTTATAGTCAAAAAAATTATGCATTGTAAGGGCATAATGTTATAAATAGGCTCTCCGAGTATAAATGGATTCTTAAACAAAGATGTGATGACGATATATCTCATGAGAGTAAAGACAATGTTCAAGTGAACGAGACTTTATTCAAAATTAAGTTGATATGGTTGAAAATAGTTATAAAAATATTATAACCGTCGGCGCACCAAATATCAAAGTTCATGTTAAAGAATATCAATTTATGAGAAGAGTCTTAGTAGGGAGCAACAAGCTTGCTCGTATGATGATTTGATGATTTATGAACTAATAGGCATTATGGAGAATGATCCTACTTGTATTGGTTGATTTTCCCTCTAAAAAAGTATCTATATAGACACATAGATCCATACATCTCGATAATTATACTATTAGTGATCTTCTATTAATGATATTGAAAGCGCAATTGTTATGTTAATTGTGCCTCGGGAGTCTAACATGCATATTATTGAAAATATTGATAGACATCATAACTCAAACAAGAAATTCATTGTTGATGGAAATTCAAATGCTAAAGAAAATGTGCATGAGATTGTCAATCGAGATTCTCGTACTTCTACTTCAACTGCTAAAGAAAACATAAAGATTAGTAGGTTGTTGGTTGTTTGTCTTATGGGAGGTGATGCTCCTGTTATAAGGAGGATCATTAAAAGTTTGAGATAAGAGTGAATATTAATAATTAATTAAAATCATTTGAGAGAAGTAGTAAAGTGGTTTTCTACTAGTCATGTATTTATTGTTTTGATGTGAGTTAATAGTGTTTTTTTCCTTTTCTATAGAGGTTGCTTATATTTCACAATTTGACTTTTATCTTGAGCCTTTTTTGGAGGGGAGGGGGTTGAGAAGTAGTGGGAAGAAATGAAAAGTAATAGGATAGGACCGATAGGGAAAAAATGGGATTTTACTACGAATAAGATGGAATATGAAAGAATAGAAAGGGATGAGAATAATATTTTTCATTCAAATCAAGAGGCTTTAAGTATTTAATACATCCTTAGAAGCCAAAAGCCACCAAAATATATTAACTCATATTTGTTATTTTCGCATTCTCTAAATTTCATTCATGAGCATCTCCACTTTAGTGAGCATCTTACAATTTTAATATATCTCAAGCTCGAAAATAAAAATTCAGTACATTATAATGATACATGCCTTTGAACTACATAATTCAGGCCCACAATATAGTTATTAATGTCGACCCCCATTTAAAAAAAGAAAAAAAGAGAAGTAACAATATTCATAGCATGGATTGAGTCTATAGATTAAGTGACATGGTATAATTTGATAGAAAAATTTATTTAAAAAAAGGAAATCATAGTGTAGCACTATGCAAAAAAATTGGTTAATTTTTTCGGTTATCCGAACCAGTGAATCGACAGTCTATCATGTTCGGGATTTTAAAATCGACAGTTAATCAAAATTGAATCGATAAGGTTTTTAAAAAATTTAAAATTATTGGCTCTATTTTGGCAATCAGCCGTTAGTTGTTTATATTAGTTGTTATGTTAGATATTCGCTATTGTAACGCCCTAATATAATCACTATCTATATGACATTCTTTGAATAAATATACTATAACAAGGTAGCGAAAAACCACGTCATATTAGGGCATTACTTTCGTCCCTCCTCGAGAGACTAGGCTAAATATTAAAATAGAACAACACGATAACCTTTACACCAAACACTTATATTTAAAGTCTTGTAACGTCATACCCAATATTTATACGAACACAACTTAAACCACTAACATAAGTTCTTTATCCCCAAAATACAATTTATCATTTTAACAAATATGCCATCAACGAGAATAAACTCCATAAGCGAGTTAAATCCATAGGAGCTTCTTAATCAAAACTAACCATCGAAATAAACTCAAAAATAGGGGCAAAGTACGACCACTGTTTCGAGTCAACATTTTCGAACCCTTTTCTCTTGTCACTTCGCTGAACATTAACATGTTTTTCTTTCCCTAAAAACATTTAAGAAAACATAAAAACTATATATATATTATAAGAGCCAGTGAGCACGCGCAGACTTTTGAAATCGATTTTAAAAGCTATTATATGTAAAACTACATAAATTCAATATGCATTAAGTATTTGAATAGTTTATGACCCATTTATGTGAGATCATCAAATATGTAATCGTCACTATATAAACAATTCATTTAACTTGATCGATCAAGAAGGATCCTGTGAATCGTAATCGTGATCGTAAATTAGTAATCGCGACTCGTGAACTATAATTATAACTATAACTCGTATCCATGAGATGAATTTAGAATATTTTCCTCTTCCTTATGAAATATTAATTTAGCAACTTCTCCACTACAAGAGTGGCCTCGTTGCTTAAAGGCCCAATGATGGATGCCAAGTAGAGGTATGGGTCAATGGTTGTGTGGCCGGGGCTCCGGCAAGATCTTGGCGACGTCGGCGACTATTTCCGGCCAGGGAATAATGTTTGTGGTGGCTGGGCAGGCTTGGACAGCAGCAGGGGCAAAGCAGGGGAGGGGCACGGGAGGAGAGAGAGAGAAAGGCGAGGGAAATGAGAGTTAGAGCACTTCGAGGATGATTATGGTTAAAATTGAGGACCAAATAATCTGATTTTTGTTTTCCTTGCCAGAAAATTCCAGCACCTTCTCTCTCTCCTGGCCCATCTAGTTGTTATAATCCCCAAGTAAATTTGGGCCCTTATCTCATGCTAAAATACGCTCAACCACCTCATATTTACCATTTCTAATTAATAATTTACTCTTCCATTTTATTTATATTTTCTATTTATTTTTAAATTAAAATTACTTAATTTTATTTTAATAATGTTGTATATAAGTTATATGATCGATTTTAAATGTAACGGTTCGCTTAAAATATAACATTAATGACCTTATAACCATGTACCTTCACATTTATATTCACTATATGTTTATATAAATTTCTAAATTTTTTTCGATAAAAAAAAATTCTAAATTTTTATTTTAAACATATGTGTGGATTTACAATCATTATTATGAAATTTTTATTGGAGGCCACTTGTCCCCACATACATAAAAATATAATTTAAATGTCGAATTGAAGTGCACATGCTCAATTGTATAAATTGGGATTAGCTAAATAAATAATACTGGTTATGGTCGGGTTGTTACAGACTATTAGCTATTTGATTTAGTTTTTTACATTAGTTGTTTGAAGAAAATGTGTTTGGTAAATTAGTTGTTTCTAACGAAGTTGTTTGATGAAATTCCATTTATGCTCGTAACTCAATTTCATGAATAGTTTATACATTATAATTATTTTATTCCACGTTCATATTTCTTCTAAACATTAATTAAGAATTATGTGATATATAACTATATTTGTACATTTTACACAATTTTAGTTATGTATATTTTTTGAAGTTGATTTTTAATAATATATTTGACATTTATGTGACAAAACTATTTATTTATTGTGATAGACTAAATTATTTGTTAAAATATAGAAAATATTAAAATAAAAAAATATTAACTTAAATATTTATAATCATCCTCTACTATTGTTCCAAAAGTGAAAAAAATATTAACTAAAAAATCTTAAGCATAAGTGTAATTTCAATGGCAATTAGCGTAATTTCACCAAAATGTGAAAGTTAATATGGTAACTTTAAGTATTAATTGTAATAAACTCTTTCAAAAACTCTTTTTCTTTTATCAAACAAGCGGGGGTTTCAATTAATCAAATATGAACCAATACAAAAATCCTTCAACACCAAATCGGTAATAAAATTTGGGTAATCTTTCAACCAAATCTAAAGATTCGAATCATAGGATTGGAGATGAGCTAATTGATGAGTTATGTTATTACCCTCCCGCCCTACAAACAGGGAAAAAAACTGAATTAAAAACACACGAAGGGAATATATATGATGTAGGAAAAGACCCATCTCTGTTGTCATCTCCTCCTTCTTCTTCACCTATTGATGAGAGATAGGCGAGTTGTTGGAGAGAATTTTAGGGAGTACGGGATTTGTCGAACCATAGAGATGGACTAAATTAAAATCGGATTGCAAATGCAAATTGAAAACTTAACCTAAATTAAAAATATCAATAAGAAATTAACTAAGCAATAAGAGAATAAATTATCAACTCAATTATATCGATGGAGATTACTTAGAACCGAATACCAACAAAATCTAAATCGTGAATATCAATAATTTAATTCCAACAGAATATCAATTATATCTAACAAATCAAACTAACATAACTAAACTTACAAAAGTTGAAGAATGATACCCAGTCAATGAACCAAGAATCAAACTTCTTTCTGCGCACAATCGGATCCAAATAGGGGAACAAGGCAATACCTCGAATTCAACATATACAATCTTAGATTCGCAACAACCCAACAAATTCAATACTCTAAAAACTAATTAAACTTGTCACTCGAACTAATCTTGACAAACATAAATTAGACAATCTAAGGAACTAATGAAAATGAAAATTAGACAATCTAAGGAACTAATGAAAATGAAATTTTTCAAAACTAAAAACTAAACCTAATTAAGATCCGAAGCTGAAAATTGAAAAGAAAGTGAAAACCTAGGCTTCGGACTTCGCGACTTCCGGTTTGTCACGCCGTCACCGACCATCATCCGGTCGCCCTCGCTGTGTCTCGTCCTACTCCCTTTTAAAGTCTCGCCGTGGTTTTCTAGCCTCGTTCAAAGCCCCGACTTCCTCGGTTATTGATAGAGTTTGAGATGGGTTAGGGTTTGGGTGAATGGAGGAGTCTTCGGCTGGTCCGGTAACTTGAGCCCCGTGCGAGTAGCCGTACAAAGAGAGGAAGAAGATAGTAAGGGATGAATCGTGAGGCTTGAGGAAACCGGGGTTTCGGTTGGTGAGAGGCTGAAAAGAGGCGGAGTTTGGCTGGGAAGAGGATCATGAAGAGAGAGAGAGAGGCGTGAGTAAAATCGGCTTCCCTTCCAAACGACCTCAGCAAGCGGACACTCCACCGAGTACATGAGTGTCGGTTTCCTCCATAGCCCCGCAAACCCCACACTTCATCGAGAAATTTGGTATTCTATCCCCCAATCTTTATGCCACCGGTAGAGCTCCCTGCACGACTACGCAAGGTGAACAGACTTCATACGAGGATGAATTTTTAGAGCCCAAATAGCCCTCCACCCTTCTTTTAGCTCATTAGTACCGCACTCAACCTCACATTAAACTTTGTAGATGAACTGATAGGCCGTCTTAACCGTCAACTCGCCATTTGGTGAACCATGCCATATCTCGTCTGTCCGGGAGGTCATTGCGAGCGGGATCATCTTAATGGTTTCCAAATCAACTGGAAGGAACACCTCATTAAGCATATCCAACCTCCACTCCTTCCTGTCCCTATCGATGAAGTCCCCGGACTCTAAGAAGAAAGAAATGGGGGTTATAAGGAGTTATTATCTTTAATGAGCTCGACCTAGGAATTCAACGCCATTCCACATATATTAACTTAATAACCATCTCTAATCCTCTATCTTGAACCCCTGTCCACGACCCATTGAACACCCCGGAGACTACGCCATGCGTAGCTCGACTCGTGCCGTAGAGGAACGTTTAACATTAAGCACTCGGGAAGTATACAGCCTTGAGGAGAAGCCGAACCAACGAGCCTTCCTCATGCATAATACGCCATAGTTGACGAGCAAGGAAGGCTTGATTGAACACATCCAAGTTTTTAAAGCCAAAACCCCCACAAACTTGTCCTTAGTTAATCTCTCTTTGCGTAGTAGATGAATTTTATGTGCTTCTAATGATGAATGGCCCTACTAGAATTTATCGACCGCCGATTGGATATAATCACACAATGCCTTAGGGAACTTGAATATACCCATCATATACGTAGGGATGGCTTGAGCAACGACTTTTACTAGCACTTCCGTTCCCGCCCACAAAAGTTGTTTGCCCATCCAATTGAGCAACCTTTTAGAAATACGATCCCTTACATAAAGAAAAGACCTCCTTTTAGATATCTCAATTTTCGCGAGGAGGCCCGGTACTTTTCGTGGGATAGGACCTCCTAATATCCAATTCAATTACAATTCTATCACAAAACCGCTAGGGGTACCTAGGCTAAAACTAACCTCCGTTTCGTGTATTTCACCTTTTGTCCCGAAGCTTGTTCATAAGTATCAAATATTTCTTTAACGACCTCTACTATGCGGGACTTGGGCGTTGCAAAACACCAGCGTGTCATATGCGAAGAGTAGACGAGAAACGGTCGGAGCCTCCGGGCATACACGGTGGCCTTACAAACTACCCTTATTCGGAACATTTGTAAGCATATACGATAGACCTTCGACACAAAAAAGAAAAAGATAAAGTTGAAATGGGGTCACCTTGGCATAGTCCTCGAGTTGGTTTGATGAGTCCCCTCGGTTCCCTATTAATAATGAAGGACATTGTAGCCGGAGTCACACAACCCATTATTGCATCAAACCATCTTTTCGCAAACCCCGACCGAATAACCACACTCCTCAAATAGCACCACTTAACCCGACCGTATGCCTTTGCCATATCAAATTTGATTGCCATGTTACCGTTGACCCAACATGGTTGTGCATAGAGTGAAAGACCTTGAAATCAACGAGGGCATTATATGTGAAAGACCTCGAAATCAAGTTTTTGTAAAAGAGTTTTTGGATCAAAAAGTTATTTCAAAAACTATTTACCAAATAATTTAATTAACTTTTTGACCCAATCAAACAATTAAAAATAAGCTTTTGGGGGCAAAAATCTCGTCAAACACTCCCATTATACGATAATTTACTTATTTGAAAAAAATTCAAGATTTTATTTATTCTCGTTATCTTCCCGCCTACTCGGTTCAAGACTCATACTCGGACTGAATTTGTTAATGTAAGATTAATAAAGTGGATTTGTATTCAATTCAAGATTAACTGTGGATTGAATTTTAGAGAATTCAAAATTGAGTAATTCACTAGCAATCCCAGTGGATGGGCCGTAACGTTAGTTGGCCAACACTAGAATGAGCTCGCTGTTGGACATAGTGGATGTTGGTGAGTCGGTGGCCGCAATCGGCTCAATGGTTGTTGTTGGTTCAACAAAATCTCAAAAACTATTTCGTAAAGTTTTTCATTTTCGATTTCAGTTAACAAATGAATCTTCAATTAACCAATTTATCCAGGTTATGGTTTACAGTTTGACGAAACGTTAAATCTAATTAACCGGTTTAAAAGCCCGATTCAAATAGAACCGAACCGTAAACGCCTACTGCGGGCGAGAGAAGTAGGTTGCCGGCGGAAGGAAACGAAACAAGCAAGTCTTGAATCTTGACCGAAGGTTCTAGACTGATCATCGTCCTTCGCCTTCAACAAGAGTCAGATAGATAGAGAGAGAGAGAGAGACCTGCCATCGAATCAGAAATGGCGGGCGTATCTCTCAAATGCGGAGACTGTGGAGCGCTGCTGAGATCAGTGGAGGAAGCTCAAGAACACGCCGAGCTCACTTTGCACTCCAACTTCTCCGAATCAACCGAAGCCGTCCTCAACCTTGTTTGCTCTACTTGTGGCAAACCCTGCCGATCCAAAACCGTAACCTACTGTTCTTGATTTTCTGATTCTATGTTTCAATTTACCTTTTTCATGCGGTTCTTTTGTTGGTATTCAAGAGTTTTGAATTATCGATTTGATGTATGTCAATGAAGGAGAGTGATTTGCATACTAAAAGAACTGGGCACACAGAATTCGTGGATAAGACTTGTGAGGCTGTCAAACCCATCAATCTAGAGGCCCCAAACACTGCCGGTGTGGGTGATGGTGCACCAATGGATGTTGATGCTAGTGGCAGTGGTCAATCTGAGGGTACTTTCTGCTCAATTTTGGCGAGTTGTTCAATGAGTGTTGGATTTCTATATTTTTTGCTACATTATTGGTCCAAGATTTATCGATGGGATCGTAGTGCATTGACAATGAATTTGATGGATTTGATTTGAATATGATTGAATTGATTTCAACTTTCCAAAGTACTTGCAGAAGTCTCTTAATTGGCTGATCCAATTGATTTGAATAACTTGATTTTGTGGAACTAAGAAATTAAGACACTTGTACATGAAACACGGAGGCTTGAAGCACCCGTCTACCCATTGAAAGGCTTGTGCCTAATCTAAGAGATACTATGTAGGCTGGTCTCCCAGGATTGAGGGAAGGAAAACTGTGAGGAGGAAGGCGATAACAATAATAAGTACATTCAACACTCAACCATTTTAAAGTATAAAAGTCGAACAAGAACGTTGTGGGTACATTCCAAGTCCACATATATGCGCAGTTCAAGCCACAAAAACAGATCAAATTGAGCAATAAAACACATGCCAAGCTAGGAGTTACTGTTGGAAAAACAACTAAAAGAGGGATACTAAAGGATTTGAGTTTGTCACCTAGCCCTGCGTATAATGCTCCTGACGTGCCACTGCTAAGCAACAATGGCTACTTGCCTTGTTAACAAAGGAAGGGTAATGAACAAACTTACCTATGGCCTCAGACCCTGATCCCAGACCTTCATAAGCTCCTATCAAAAGTCATCTTTATTGTAAATCACAATGGGCCTTATTTATTCCAATAACTTGTTCTAGTTTTTCTTTGGTCTTCCTCCATTACTCTTACACTCTTAAGCTAATCTTCTCACGCATTCTCAGTGACACATCTATATTCCTCTTGACATTTCCAGGCCTTTCGAGTCTGGTCTCTCACATCTTATCCTTTATAGGCGCCATACTTACCTTATATCTGATCAGTTTATTCCTTCATTCTTGTTCTACGTAGCTTGCATGCCCACATATCTATTAAATGATCCTCATTTTAAAGACCATCATTTTTTTTTTTGAACTTGTGTCTTCTTGATTGGCCAACATTTGGATTTGTATAACAAGGTTTTTCTAACCAACACGTGGTTGAATTTTCCCTTGAGCTTTACTGGGATCTTCTTGTTGCACAAAACTATGCTGGCATTCTTCCATTTTCCCCAATCTGCTCTCATATGATGAATAATGACCCCTAACCTTTTATCATAGAACCTAAGTATCTAAATTCCTCGAGCCTTTGGATTGCAATATCACCAACGATGAGTTTTCCTCGAGCCTGGAGTCTTTAATTTTACTCCGTTGTTGGATCTTGAATGCTGATTTGGCAATGTAGCTAGCTATAGTTGTTTAACTAGTCAATGTGTTGTAGGATGCAAACTACATTAACTAGTCAATGTTGTGTTGTTATAGTTTGTTTGTTTCAAATTTCTTTCCTTACTTTTAAACTCGTGTTATTTTCTCTAGAAATGATTGTTCCTGAGGTTGATAAGAAGTTGCTTGAGGAACTTGAAGGAATGGGATTTTCAACAGCACGAGCAACCCGTGCACTACATTACTCTGGTAATTTGTTTCTACTTAGTTATACCTGCATTTTGTTTTTGGCAAGGTGCATGACCAGAATTTATACAAATGAAAATATGGCTGCATCATCATCTGTTTTATGTTTGTTAACCATCTGTTACCACTATATTTTTCGCATCAAAATCTTTTCATTGGCCTTCTCAAAACATCTCTTTTATGAAAGACTTGACCTGCATGCGCACAAACCTCTCTGCATCACGCTTGGCTGGACATATGTTATGTATGACAGTTACATGGGCCTATGACCTGTTTTCACTTTCAGGTAATTCCAGTCTTGAGGGTGCTGTGAACTGGATTGTTGAACATGAGAATGATACCGACATAGACCAGATGCCCATGGTACATAATCCTGTTAACAACTTCAGCAATTAGTGTTTAGTGTTCAATCATCTATTCTTCAATCTGTCTCAGTCCTGTTGGGGCTGTGTATGAGTCCTTTTAAGCTGCTAGATGTTTTCCCCTAAAATGTTTTTTAAGTATTTTATCATCCATGAATAATATTTCGTCAAGGGAACTTATGGCCAATAATCAAACAATACAAGGTTCTTAGGTCTTATAGCCCTCTTCAAAATACATATATCAAGAATACAAGGTTCTTAGCTTATTTAGCCCCCCGCAAGATACATAAAGTGCTCAGCGAGCTGTACAAGAAAACTGCAATCCAGAAAAAAATTACAAACAAGAGCACAAGGGACTAGATAGGGCTGTTCATTGGTCCAGGACCGGACCGGCCTGTACCGAAAACCGAATAACAAAAAGTGGGGACCGAGGACTGGACCGAATAAACCGGACCAGACGACTGGACCGACCTTGGACATAAAATGTGAGCAATTTTTCTCTTTTTCATTCACAGTGACTGACTGGAAAAGAAAGGAAGACAACGGAAAAGAAAGAAAGGAAGAAAATCAGGAGAAGCAAATACATTAGGCTTACACACAGAGAGTTGTTTTCTTTCAGTTTCTTCCCCACTCCCATCACTTGGTGGGATCTGGGTAATGTCATTCTAAGCATTCTAAAGTTAAAACGAGTGATGAAAAAAAAAAAAATATTAAAGCAAAGTGAACGATGATTACCCAAATGGTGTTTGGTCTTCTCAAGCAAAGTCTGCCTATACCTAGCCAAAGCAGCGGTCTTATAATCCATATATCCCACCACATTTTGTCCCAAATCCTTGGGCAATTCCGCCACTTTTGCCATTCTCTCTGTAATTCGATACCATATATCCAAGGATTGTGCCATTCTCACAATCCTTGGGCTCGAAAGGTCTGCTGAGTTGCCGGGTGAAGAGCCCCATGGGCCGCCAAAATGGCGGTCAACAACGGTGAGTTTTGAAGGAAGAAGGTGAAGGCCGCGACAATGAGGGGGAGGAAAGTGAGGAAGATGAGGAGCTTAGTGGTGGAAAATTGGTTGTAGGAACAAGAGGGTCTCCCACTAGAGGAGTCTCCTAGTAGAGAGAGAGAGAGAGAGAGAGAGAGCTGCCCGGAGGAGAGAATGCAAGCATGCAAAAATAGATTTCAAACTCAAATGCCCAAAAAACCCTACTTCCATTAATAAAAAACCCTAGTATTAATCGGTCTTCGGTCCGGACCGGAGGGAAGACCAAATAGCAAAAATTTCAGGACCTTGGACCTGAACTCTGTCGGTCCAGTCCAGTCAACTCCGGTTTTGGACCGAATAATGTATAGCCCTAGGACCAGATATCTGCAGTGCAGATTTAGCCAGTTGGTCAGCTGAGTCTTTACTAACAATCTGGCAGGTTTTATTTTCTGATACGTTTCTCAGCAGATCCGTAACCTTGAATTGTCATGCAGCCTTCAAACATCTTCCTTCGATTGTGTGCTCTTATTATTGCAAAAGCACAAATCAGCCCTACAATGTATGAATTTGTTGTTCTTTTAGAGGACAATTCATCTCATTGTTAGGCAATGAACATCTTTATCATTTTATTGATGGTGGGTGCCACTGAAGCATGGCCCTATGCTTGTTTCTATGGTTTCTTTGCCTGGGGAAAGCTAGCTTTCCTTGAATTCCACTCCTGAATTTAAATGTGGTCCTCTAAGAAAGTAGCTCATTTGATTCCTGTGTGTTGCCTGTTTTTGCACTTTGCATTTACTTATAGTACCCTCTAATACCCAAATTTGTACATTCAGTCATTTCTGTGATGGAGAAGTGTCAGTGTTCGAGACTTTTTTAATTTTTTTATTTACTTTGAGGCCTTTCATTTCAAACTTAATTTTGTTGTCCTGATCGTGTATTCCAACTTCTGCCTGTTCCTCCATTCATAATTCTGTATCATATTTAAAACATGTCATTGGTTGCTGAAAGTCATTCCATTGCCAGGTTCCTGCGAATAGCATAAATGAGCCTCCTAAACCTTCCCTCACCGAAGAAGAAAAAAAGATGAAGATGCAGGAATTGAGGTGTGATTAACATTCCATTTTATCAGTTTATGCACTATTTAAGATTCTCTTCTCCATAAAAAAGAAATACAAAGGCTAAACTCAACACAGAATTCCATTCTCAGCTATTATAAACTTGTGAGTGGCTATGCCAATTAGGTTGTCTGATTATTTGCTGTCCTGTATTTATACATGTTACGGTATCCTTGTTTTATCCCTTCCCATCTTTCTTTTCTCCTGTAATCACAAATATCCGTTAGTTATTGAGTAGTATTTTTTAAAAATATTTTTTGGTGGTTCTCACCCAAGACTTGAAATTTGTACATTCACTCAAGACTCGAAGATCTTTAACGAAGCTTTACTTGGGAAGTGGTTATGGAGATCCACAAACGAGAAGGGCAACCTTTGGCAGGTGGTGACCATTAAATATGATGAGGATAGTTTTGGGTGGAATCCCTCTAGACGAAATGGTTCTTATGGCCAAAGTCTTTGGAGGTATATATCTAGAGGATGGGAAAATTTCTTTCCTCACTTTTCCTTTGAGGTTGGGATGGCTCATCCATATAATTTTTGGCATGACCGGTGGTGTGAAGGGCTCCCTTGTAAGACCTTTTCCCATCTCTCTATATGCCCCGCAAAGGATGCTTCGGTGGCGGATTATGTCGAAAGAGGGTATGATACTCGTAGTTTGGTCTCCGGTTTTTATTAGAGAGGCTCTCATTGACGACGATACTATTCTTAGTCTCTTTGTCAACTTAATGAGATTACTCTAGGAAACTCCTCTCTTCATATGGTTAGATGGGATCTCAATCAAAAGCGGTTTTCTCTAATAAGTCGCTCGCTTCGATGGGTCTCCTTCTTTACCTCTTCTCATTGACAATCATCTAAAGTGGAAGCTTATTTGGAAGTCTTTGGCGTCTTTAAAAGTTTCGTTTTTGTGTGGGAAGCATGCCATGATATTATTTTAACTTGCTATAATTTACAAAGGAGGGGACGAATTTCGGTTAGTAGATGTCCTATGTGCAAAGTTGATATGGAATCTACTAATCATTTGTTGTTGTTGATGGAAGCCTCATCCCCAAGGACAACATAATCCGAGTTTAAGGCCATCCAAAACACGACCGAGCTAGGCTCCAAGGACTTTTCACCACCCACGCCGGCGCTACAAGGGCTGGGTTGTTTGTCCAATCAATCAATGATGAAGAAGAATCTAGGGTCAAATTTTGGAGGGAAGTGCCTCATAATGTCTTTTAGTTACGGGGATTATGAGCATTTTGATTTTGGGCGGAGATAATAAGTCAAGCAACAATCCTTTGCACCTTGTTCGAGGTTATAACTCTTGATCCGAGCTCCAAATTCAACAAACGACCTATGGTTAGAAAGTTGACTTCGTAAGCTTTCCAACCATATCTCAAGCATCAAATTTGGAGCCGCCAATCGGGGATACAAATTGTTGAGTTGGACCAGCGAGTCCTTTGAGAGGGACCTTGTCCGGGTTGTCCTTGTCACCGAGATGCCTTTTTTATGCTTTGAACATATTACTACCACAGGATCAAGTGTAAGGCCATTGTGACTCGTAGATTGGATTTTAAACCCTAGCAAACTCAGCTATAGATAGATATAAAGGCACGCCTTTGTAAAAGATCAAGTTGAATTAATGAGAATGTGAGTTGAGCTCCCCTTAAATTTCTTTTGCTTATCCTAGTTTGGCTAGTTAGGTGGTGATCAAAGAGTTTTAAGCAAGTTAGGATGGTGTTGCTTGTATCTTTGGCAAAATTAAGAGACCTAATCAATCTTGGTGGTGATGGTGATTTATGTATCCAAGAGAGATTAGCCTATCCCCGGTTGTATTTACCTATAATCGATGAACATAATCCCCCTTTTTTATCCACTAACCATTTCACCCCCATCCTTTCCCTTCTTCAACAACCATCAAGGAGAAGGGGTGGACGGAAGCTTGGCAAAGGAAACAAGGAGGGCACAAACCCCAAGCTGGTGGACATAATTTGGGGAAAATGAGGAGGGAAAAACCTAGAGAGGTGGGGGTTCTAAAATTTGGCATGGAGGTGGATAAGGATTGTAGGAGATGAGGGGAAGATTGGGGAGCAATTCAAGATGAAATGGAGAAGGTGGAAAGGACCAAAGTTTACCCTTACCGCAAGGTAAACATGGGTTGCATGGTTTAGGGAAATTTGTGGATGGGAAATTGGGGATGGAATTTTAGGTTGACAAAGCGGAGGGAATGAAGAAGATTGATGGAAGTTGGTGAAGGGAAGATATGGGAGTGAATGGATGCACGAGTGGGAAGAGGGGGAAAATGTTCAATGGTAACAAAACCCAAGCAAGCGAGGATGGACTAACCTCACTTGGATAAGAAATACCACAGAGACTTGGTCTTGAATCCTAAGTATTTCGGTGTAACAAAGTGGAGGGGAATCTAGTGGTTTATCGTTGTTGATGAGGGGAAAGAATGGGGGTGAGATGGTTAGTGGATAAAAAAGAGGGGGGAGATTATGTTCACCCATTATAGGTAAACACAACTAGCAATAGGCTAGCGTTGGAAAAACTCCGGGTTCGAGTCAATTTGGGTTCGGACAATTCGGACATCCGGACAAAAACACCATACCGGACCCTGTTCGAATTGTAGATTCGAACCCAAACCCGAATGTCCGATGTTCGAACCCGATTGTCCGAATGACCGAATTTGTAATATGAACTTTTGAAAATTGAACTAAAATTATGTATACGACCAAATCCGAATCCAAATTTTCAATGTCCGAATATTTTATTGAAAATTTCGTAGATTTTGGGTTAAGTTATATCTAAACCCAAATGATCGAATGTCCGAACCCGGTTGTCCCATTGTTCGAACTCGAATAAGTTATAAAATTTGGACAACCCGGACCCGAATTGCCAAACCCGAACCCGACCCGAATTTCAATGCGGACATGACCGATTGTCCGAATTTAAAATTCGGACAAAAATTTTGTGATTGGACTTGGTTTTTCGGGTCGGACAAATTCAAACTTCGGATGGATTTTGCCGGCGCCGAGGCTAATCTCTCTTGGATACGAAACCACCACATGATAGATTAGGGCTCTTAAGCTTGCTAAGCTAAGTATAAAAAACACCACACTATTACCTAGCTGAATTAGGATTAGCAAAAAAGATTTAAGGGGGCAAGGAGCTCAACTCAACTCACATTCTCTTTAGCTCAACTTAACTTTTTAGAAGTAAGAACATTACATATTTATAGTTGAGTTTGCTAGGGTTTAGAAATCCAATCTAAGGGTCATAAGGACCTTATATTGATCCTAGGGTTGGAATACATTCAGCAAAAACATAAAAAAAAAAAAGCACCAAAGCACCAAAGCATCTTGGTGAAAAGGACAACCGACGAGTCTCCTTTTGTCCTTTTCGGTGGATGTGGTCCTACTTCAACAGCTCGTATCTCCCAATTGACATGCTCCAAATTTGATGCTTGAGATATGGTTGCTTAGGAAGTCGGCTTTCCGACCATAAGCCGTTTGTTGAATTTGGAATTGTGGATCAAGAGTTATTACCTCAACAAGGTGTAAAGGTCGTAAGCCGTTTGTTGAATTTGGAGTCGTGGATCAAGATTTATTACCTCAACAAGGTGTAAAGGTCAAACTGGCTGAGGGAAATTGCTGAGTTTGGTTGATTGTTGCTCGACTTATCATCTCCGCTTAGAATCAAAATGCCCATGACCCTCGAAATTTGATGGCCAAGATCTTGTTCATGCTCGACTGATTGGCCAAACATCCTAAGGATCAATCTAAGGTCCTTTGTGACCCTTGGATTGGATTTTTGAACCCTAGCAATCTCGGCTCTAAATATGTTATGTATGCATTGCCTTGTTAAAATCGGTTTTGAGTTAATGAAAATGTGAGTTCAGCTTAGCTCCTTGCCCCCAAATCTCTTTTGATTATCCTAGTTTGGCTAGCTAGGTGCTGATCAAAGAATCCTTGACAAGCTAGGGTGGTGTTTCTTATCCTTAGTAAGCTCTGATATTGTATCCTAGAGAGATTAGCTATCCTCGATTGTGTTTACCCCGTAGTGGGTGAACATAATCCCTCTCATTTTTCCACTAACCATCTCGTCCCCATCCGTTCCCCTCATCAACAACGTATTCGAACACCGGCTTCCCTTGTTACCTTGAAATACTTAGGATTAATAACCAGTTTTGGTGGTGTTTTTTTATCCAAGGGGCTTCAATTGCTCGGGTTTGTTTCCTTTTAACATTTCCCCCTCTTGCCACTCATGCATCCATCTACTCCCATATTTCCCCTCACCAACTTCCATCAATCGTCTTCATGGCCTTCACATTCTCAACACAAAATAAATTCCCTCCTCGCCTTCCCCACCACAAATTTCCTCAACCCCGCAACCATGGGTTCAACTTGCGGTTAGGTTGAACTTTGGTTCACCCCTCTTTACGTTTTTCTTGGATTCATCCCAAACTTTCCCCTCATCTACTTTGATCTCTTATCCACCCCCACACCAAATTTCAGAACCCCAGCGTTATAGATTTTTACTCCCCTTGTTTTCCCAAAAGCTGTCCACCGGAATCGAAAGTTGGATCTACATTGGATCTCACCTGAATCATCCCATCTATCCTCCTGAGCGAAGTTTGGTTTTCCTTTGTAAAGAATTCTTCCAAAAATTCCGAACCTAATCTTTTCAAAAAGCGCGTACATTACTTTTGTGTTCTTCCCCTCCTTTTTCTCTTGGGCTTGGCATGCCACGGGCATTCTTTTCGATCTTCTACGAAAGTAGAAATTCTCAACTCACTAACCCTTTCTTTAGTGAAATGCTAACCAACTTCATGGTACACTCATGGATTGGCCAGTTCCTATTTGGAAGGCAATTTCTTAACTGCAGAAGTAGCTCTTGCTAATAGTTTAGCCCACTTTTTGTTGTTACTATAGGGTCCTGAAGCACAAGGGGACAAACTTAGTTCTCGGTTTGTGCTCGTTTGCCTCTCTTGCCAAGTTTCAGCCCGTCGCTTCACCTTGCGGCGCCGGGTAGGTCAACTTTGGTATAAGAGCTTTTGGGGCCCCTCCTTGGTCGAAACCCACCACCCAAAACACATTCCAAAAACCCAAACACTTCAGTTCACAAAAACCCCCAAAACCGCCACCATGAGTGGTAATGCGACTCTTGAAGAGAAGTTTGAGAAGTTGATGAAGGGCTACGAGAAGGGGTGAAAGCGAAAGGCGCACCTCTTAAAACAAGGAGAAATCTTGAGAGGCAAACACAAGCGGGCTAGATCCATCAAGAGAGAGCCCCCAAACTTCCTCCACCCAAGACCACACCCTTTAACAAGGGGAGTCACCAACCACCCTCACCAACACCTCCTGTCCAGCCCTCCCTTACCGGCCACAAAAACCCACACCTTTTAACAAGGGGAGCCTCCAACCGAAATCTATCGTCGAGCCTTCCCTTCCACCACCAAAAATCCCAACCCCTCAACCCAAAACCCAAAACCCCCTTGTCCCTCGGTGCAAACAGAAGGTGTCCCAATTGTCAAGGGATGGGTCACTTTGATTTGGAATGCCTAAGTCAAAGAGTCCTTTCATTGGCCGAATATGAAGAGCTTCAAGTGGAATAAGAGGAGCAAGGTAAGGATCTTTGTCTCATGGAAGGTTTTGAAGAGATGATTCACACAAGTGCCATGGTCGAAAGTGAGGTTTGCTCCTCAATATCAATGGGAGAAGTTGTGCCAACATCGCCTCCTTGGTCACGGTGGAGAACTTGGAACTTCAAGCCTTGGTGCCCCATCAAGATAAAAGACTCCAAGCTAAATCTAGGTGTCTTATTTCCTTTAGTGTGGGCAAGAATCATATTGGTGAATTTTGGTGTGATATATACCCATAGATGCTTGTTACTTATTATTAGATAAGCCATGGTTGCATGAATGGTTGTTCATACCATTTGGGTTGTCAAACACTCCTAGTACCTTTATGAGATCAAACCAAGTCTTTGGGCCCCTCACTAGCCGATTGGTTGTTGTGTACTTTGAGGATGTTGTGGTGCTTAGCAAAAATGAGGAAGAGCACCTTGATCACCCTACCCAAGTCCTTAAACTCCTCGGACA
This sequence comes from Talinum fruticosum, assembly GCA_021018815.1. Classification (NCBI taxonomy): domain Eukaryota; kingdom Viridiplantae; phylum Streptophyta; class Magnoliopsida; order Caryophyllales; family Talinaceae; genus Talinum; species Talinum fruticosum. The sequence goes on from JAITYX010000020.1 coordinate 2,644,338, forward strand.
AGGTGAGGCCGAGACTTCCAACCCACTTCACCCCCTCATCAAGTCCTCGTTTGGGTTATTTGAGTCGAAGGTAATCTTAGAGAATGATTTGAGGAGTCTATGATCCAAACAATTGCATGAAGCTGATGGCCCAAGTTTGTAGGCCATTGAATGAACAAATTGTGTTGGTTTGTTGTGATGACAATAAGTTTGAAGCATTGTACCGAAAATTTGAGACACCCAAAGGGAGAGTCCCTAGTCCGAGTTGATCATGTGTCCAAGGGCCTAAGACTTCGTATACCTTGTTGCGAAACAAGGAGCTCCTCTTCCTTGAGGTTTATGGTGATTGTCTAGCTGGCTACTTTGGGAGTTTATCCATATCTTCCAAGGGCGTCCAATAGGAGAGTTTCTGGACCATGAAAGGTCCTTGTTCAAAGGGACTTTTATGAAGCTCAAGGAGCACTCCTGCTGAGCATGGGGCAATCAAGCATGTCCTACGGGATCAGAATCCCCATCTCTCTAGATTTTTCCCCTCCTTTTCCCTAAAAGCTGTCCACTCGGGTACAAACTTAGTTCTGGGTTTGTGCTCACTTTGCTTGCCCTTGCCAAGTTTCTGTCCATCCCTTCACCTTGGGACGCTGGGTACATCAGTTGCATTGCTCCTTTTCTAGAGCTTTATGGCAGTTAGCCTTTAGTTGTTTGAGAGTCTCTTGGGTTCTTTCAAACTCTATTAGGAGTCATCTTGTGGCTTGGGAAGGCTACTTTGGGAGAAAACTAAAGAGAAGAAACCCTTGCTTATCCCACATGCCATTTTTGGAGCATTTAGTGCAAGAGAAATAGGAGAGTTTTCCAGGGAGTGGAAACTTCTTTTCAGCACTTTAAGGATATGATTATGAAGACTCTCTACTTTTGGATGGTGACTATTTTTTTCCAATCTTCTTTTGATTTTGTAGATTTTGTGGATAGTCTACATTTCGGTTGTATGTAGTCCTTCTTGTAGGATGCTTGGTTTGCATCCATCCACTTGATTCAATATATATTCTCTTTTTCTTATAAAAAAATATTTTTTGTGGTCCTATGATAGAACTGTCTTTGAATTGCTTAAGAGTGTCCAAATGAAACTTTTACAGGACAAGGATTTTGCTCATGAGAAAGCCATCATTTTCCTACCAGTTTCTTGCTTGAGCTATTTTTCTTCTGTTTTAACCACGACGTCACATTTTGGGACAGGTGTGGCCATGTTAAAGGAATTGAGTGCCTAGTTTTAGGAATTAGAAAAGGCTAGAGAAGATGACTTGGAAAAGTGGAATTCTTCAGGAATGGGAAGTAATTGTGTAATTAAGGAATCTTCAGAAGTTCTGATTAAAATGTCCATATGAATGCTTTAGGGTCAGCTAGCTGATCTACTTCAATGGTCTTGGACTGTGGATTTGTGGGAGCATTCCTTTGTTTCCATGAGGTTTAAATATCTTTAATGTGCCCAATAATTTCGGAGTCCCAGATTAGTAGCATAACAGTATGCAAATTGGGGTGAAGCTTCACAAGGGCTAATTTACCCATGTTATTAGCCATGCTGTCTCAGAAAAATGCTAGGTGTAATCATGGTTCAATCTAGTTAAATCCACAAGGTTTGAAGATTGCTTTGTGAAGGGAAGACATGGAAGAAAATTACAGCATTGAGATTGATGTAGTTTATTGACATATGCTGTCTGACAATTCTGACCTTTCGATGTGCACATATCGCTGCTGGTACAGCTGTATCTGAAATTGATATTTGGCCAATGACCACACAATGTATATATTTTTAGGACATCCCTCTTCCTGCCCCTTTCAAAGAGTGTTGAGGAGATGTTGAGGGTTCTGATGTGGGTGGCTACTGGGTTGGGATTTTCTTATTTCTTCTCACTCTAACTTGTTTGAAGGCTTCCTTGCTGGTCACCTAGGATTCCCAGATGATGTATTCAAGCTCGCACTTGAGCAAGCCTAGTTCAATCAAGAGGTAAATGTTTGACAAAATAAAGAGCTCGATTTGGAGAATCTAAGTTCAACAAACTAAGCTCAAAAATAAGGGATAAAACCTATGTTTCTCGGTGATACAGAATCACCACACCTAGAAATCTTCGGGGTTGGCCTAATAATTCCTTGCTAGATACGAAAACACCACCAACAAGAGCTAAAAGGACCTAGAAGATCGCTTGGATAGCCAATCCAAGGTACAACAGCTAGGGGTTTAGGGAGGTAAGTTTGATTCCACAAACTTAAGGTCTTCACATTATGTTCTCTGCCTTACAAGAACAGAAAAGAAGGCTTTTAAAAGACCTTCTCTCCCTCCCAAAATGTTTCCGTCATGACTAGGAAACGTTAATCTAACTTAGTACATGATTAGTCCTAAGTTAATGGCAGAATTAAAGATGGCATTTCGACTAATATGGGACAAAACTTAAAAGACAACCCTGAATGACAACTAGCCAATGAAAAGACCTTGAAACTCTACAAATGGAGCCTTTTCTTGTCCTGCCGTGTTCTTGGTGCTCCTGCCATTGTTGCTGTCCCTAGAAAGTTGCAAACCAATGGAAACCCAGCATCTCAAGCTTGCTTGCTATTGGACCATTTGTGTTACATATGTTTCCCTAGGTTCTAGCCTTGATGAATCATCCTTGACGTACTCCAAAGCAATTGAAACATGTTTCAGAAAGCCACCTTGCTCTCCATGCTGGCCAAGTTTACAGAACCTTTAATATGGTCATTCACTCTCTAACAAGCTGATTAAGAGTTGATTATAATAGATTAGTGCTTATTAGACTCGATTAATGAATCCTTCTAAGGAGATTAGCAAAAGAACACCTTAAACTTTCAAGGAGGGCAAAATAGGAGAGTGGCTTAACTGATCATGATGATCAGGCTCAGCCAAGGGTTGTACAAAATAAGAGAGTGGGTCCCTTGATCTGAGTTGAAGTAAGTAGCCACTGAACCTCCATATGAGTGGTGTCTTCCTTGGTGGCTTCTGGAAGGGGCCTTGAATTCCCATCACCATATCTCACCTAACTGAACAAAACTTATATTTTCTGCCAATGGTATGAAAACAAGGCCGATAACCTTTGGGAGGGCTCCATCATCTAGCTTTCGAGTTACGCCCATGGTATCAGAACAAGGCCAATAACCTTTGTGACGGCTTCATCATCTAGCCTTTGAAGTTAGTGGGTTACCACAACTTTTCAAATGAGGATGACACTTCACTAGAATCACTATTATAAAGTTGTAACGGCTGTGAAATAGAGCTTATCAGCTGCTTTATTGTTAAATTTAGCATGATATCCATTATTTTACTTATTCATCTTTTAATCTAATTTTATGGTGCCTATTAGGGTATTTTCTTTATGATACATTTTCTTCTATTTTTGTTTATTATATACTGTCCAATCAATGTATGCTTGCTGGGGTAAAGCCAGGATATGTGGGGGGGTCTATTTGGCGTCTATACTTATGATCTATGGTATTCCCTATCTATCTGTTTCAAAAAAAAAAAAAATTAAAAAGGATGCTGTGTCAATAGGTCCAAAGAAAATATTTTACCACTTGCAAAGTGCAAGTTTGCATATTCTTTTCATACTAATAGGCCAAGAAAAGGTGTCATGCTAGGGTTCTATAAAGGAACAAGGGACAATTATTGCAAAATGGATAGAGTATTATATTCTTTAACTTTTCATTTATTACAAATATTTTTCATATAAGAGAATTTACAAAGTAATACAATACAAAATATAGTATATGTATTATTTCAATAAGATTTTTGTCTTACAAATATTTTCGTTATTAAAATTTTAAAACTTGAATCAATGAAAATAAATTAGCTGAGGAAGCTTTTTTCCTTCTGTATGTTTAACTATCATTTATCCATACAGAGAATAGGAATAGAGAGAAAACAAGGATTAGGGAGTAACCCATAATAGTCCAAAAAGAATGAAAAAAAACACGAGCACAATTGGCAAAAAAAAGAAAAAATAAAAACAGGTAATAGCAAAGCGTTGCATCGATGACCCTCAAACTTTGGACATGGGAAAGGCTAAGGACAAAGGATTTAAATAAACCAACTCTACCCCCGTGGCCCTGTTGAAGCTTCGCGTCTGTATGCTTGGGTAATTTATGTTAGCAGTGTTTTTATTAATCCAATGTTGTGCAAGTATTAGTTCAGCAAAAGAACTCAGTGAGTCTCAAAAGTTGTTCACTATAACAACTGTGGCCCGTCATGTAACATCCTAGCATGATCCCACTGCCATGACCACAACTGCATATCATCCCTGATTCTGGATATATTTTTTACTACGTTCCTATTTATAATTAATTTTTTATGTTCTTATGGTATTTCATTCAAAGATCAACATGACTTTGTAAAAACTGGAAGAATATACTTTATCTATCTTTAAATTTTGTTAGTGCTATATCTTGCAATATTAATGTTCTCTCTTGATAATGTAAGAGAACGGGCCCGCAAGAAGAAGGAAGAGGAAGAGAAGAGGATGGAAAGAGAGAAAGAAAAGGTACCTCTATCCACCTTCACACATCTTAGGCAATGCAATTATGTGTTTTTGAGTTGGGGGAAGTAGTGGTTCTATTCTTGATCACCTTAGCTTCTACTTGTTTGATAGATAAGCTCGGCATATATTTTATTATTTTTTCTATAAAAAACTTATCTTTAAGGGATTTAAGAAACTACTGAAACTTTGCCTCTAAGTTTCTGTTCATTGGCAACGTATATGACGTGCACATGAATATTTCGTTCTGGATTATATTGAACTAAATCAAAGTACAAATTGCATCATCCCCCTTCCAACCTTTGGTGGTTAACTGTTGTGAAGTAGAAGGCCGGGCTTCTTTTCAAACTAGGGTTATAATGGAACAACCTTTTTGTAATTGCAAGGATAAAACCATGTACATTTGGCCTTGCTTCATTCTAGGTGGAAGTTTTGTAAGGAGCATTAGGGCTATGGTATTGATGAGATACTGAATAAAGGATGAAGATTCAGCGTTAGGAAGTTAACTTATATTCTAATATTTAGGAAAAGCTTTGGTATTTGATACTTTCTCTGTCTGATAATCATAGTCAAATTTAGCGAAATGTAAAAGTAAGCATTAAATGTGTTGACATTGTTGAAATTGGTCTTTAACCAACAATACAATGTTGAATTTTTGGAAAAGGAAACTTTGACAATAATATGGGACGAGAGAAATGGATTCTTTTGACAATGAATATGCAAAGCAAGGAGTATTTCTTTTATTATTTTCTTATTCATTTAATTGATAGCATATAGTAATAGGAATAAGTATGCTTTAATGGTATTCATTGAGACTTCATTTTCTATTCTATTTAAGTTTGGTACTTTAATCTTTTTCTGGTTCATTTCATAACTTTTAGGTTTCCCTTATCTGTAGGATTGTTAATTAAACCCTTCTGCAATAGAGTAGAAATACATGAATGCTTGCGATTGCCAAGTTTAGTTGTTAATAGTTCGTGTGAGATCCCCCTTCATCTCTGTGTAGGTTTGTGTTCAGTCCTCAGTGTAAGCCATATGACTGTTTTGTACTCTTTATACATCTCTCCATTGTCTTGTCCTCAGTGAAATTGCACTTTCTGAGTGTTTTGCATGAGATACAGTAGGATTGGATAACCTTTTATCAGCAACCCGTCTACTGGGTTTCTATAATACTGTAGGAGGAGAAAGGCCTTCGGTGTCGAATCAAATGCAAAAGCGAAGGGGATTTAAATTCGATGGAGATGTTTTACAGTAAAAAGAGAACCAAACGGCTGGCTTGATGGGCCTTGTTCTTTTTTTTTCCGTCTCTTGTTTGATTGAATTCATTCATTCATTTGAGTTATTTTTTTCCATCTGATGTGAGTGCTTATAAGTAGAAACAATAGAAAATGTCTTATGTTTCTGTAGATTTATATTAGTCTCCTTCAAAAGTTAAATCATAGTTACCGCGAACGGTGATCGACATTACGGGAAGAAGTGAGACAAGGGGAGGTGTTCTTGGTAACTAGGAGATAAACCTCATGGGGTTTTTATAGATAAATTTGCATAATTTTTGTTCCTGAAAAAGGAAAATTTTTGTTGCATAATAGGAACATTTAGATAACACTTGTTTGAAATTTTTGTAGGAGAGGATTCGAATTGGAAAAGAACTGCTCGAGGCCAAGCGTATAGAAGAAGAAAATGAGAGAAAGCGGTATGCCATTGTTGAATTTCTTTACATCTTGGTGTCATTTTGATCTTCTTTTCATTTTGTTTTCCTTTGAGAAAAGTGAAAATTGCTTGTACCTGCATATTATTCAATGTAATTGCATTGTTGCTGGGCAGTTTGATAGCCTTGCGAAAGGCAGAGAAAGAAGAAGAAAGAAGAGCATTGGAAAAAGTTCGTAAGAAATTGGAAGAGGACAAGGTTGAGATTTCTGATTTCCTTGTTTACTTCTTATAACTAGCAGAATCTAGGAATTGGAGCTGTGTCTCGTCCATGTTTCCACATGAATTTTTGTTGAAATACACTTGCTATATTCTTTGTCAAGACATTTGGAAATATGCTCTATTGGCTGCATCCTTTTTGTGCCATACAAGAGTCACCAATTTGTTTGATATGAGATGCTTATTCTTATGTATGCTAGCAGTTTAAAAAGATGGTGATGTTTGAAGATAGAACATGCTCTCCTTGGTTAGAATCAAAAGAAAGGGAGTTTTGGGCGACAAAGAGGGTACAGTCCTTAATATTTGACAATTACAAATGTGGGGATTGGGGTTAATGATGTTCCTGGGAACTTGGGATGGCACGATTCTTTCACAATAGATCAATGCTGTCTGATACGATTCATCTACTAACAAAACTATTCATGACTAGCCCGAGGAGGAAACATTATACTATTTCATTTCAGAATCCTTATCCCCCTTCCCATCCCCTCCCCCAACATGTGCAGGCGCATGTGCACACACACAACACACAAAACATAGAAGTCTCGCTGTCTGAACAAGTGATGGGACAGCTGGAAGATGATTTGATGCTGTTAAAGTTCTGATATTGAAACCGAATCTTCTTTCTTCTGTTTCTGCAGGCTGAAAGAAGGCGAAAACTTGGGTTGCCTCCAGAAGATCCTGCTCCTGCGAAGCCTAGTGAACCTGTTGTTCAGGAAAAGAAGGTTGAATCTTGTCAAAAAGAATGCTTCAAACTTAGTTTATATATTTGAACAAATTGTTGATATTTTATTTTTATCTATGAATGACAGAGCACATTGCCTGTTAAGCCTGTCACAAAAGCAGAGCAAATGAGAGAATGCCTCCGATCACTTAAGAAAACTCACATGGTGACCTAGTTTTCTTTACTATCTTTGGTTCACATCATGCCTTTAATAACACAATCCTGCTTTTGGGTTGTCCTTGAACTAGGATGAAGATGCCAGGGTAAAGAGAGCATTCCAAACACTTTTCACATATGCCGGCAATGTGGTGAAAAGTCCCGATGAAGAGAAATATAGGAAAATCAGGCTCAGTAATCAGGCTTTTCAGGTGACTATCTGCCTCATCGTGCATTTGTCTGTATTTCTGGTTAATGGTCTTTTTGTTTGTTGGCCTGAATGCATTATTGAAGACTTGACTGAAAAATGTAGTTTACAATTTGTTGCATAGCTAATGTTTCTCGTTTAATGCCTTTTTTGCAGGATCGGGTTGGTGGATTGAAGGGAGGCATTGAATTTCTTGAGCTGTGTGGATTTGAGAAATCGGAAGATGGTGAATTTTTATTCATGCCCAGAGACAAGGTTGATATTGCGGTTCTGAATACTGCTGGGAAAGAACTGCAATCAGCCATTGAGAATCCCCACTTTGGTGTTCTTTAGAAAAATCTGGTGCAAGTATATTGCGAATTTCTTTGGAATTTGATGACCTTTTGAATTATTTGTTTGGGTTGAAAATTTCTTCATTCGAACGGAATGATCATTGCAATTTAAATCATGGGTATCGTTTTGGATTATAGAACCGCCCATTAAGCTTTCTATATTTTACGGAGATAACTTTCAATATAGGTTTTATTTTTGTAAGGTTTGAAGAGATTTAAATGTAGATAGTTATCTCCCTATTAATATATATTTGCAAGTGGAGAGATTGATTTTAAAGGTCTTGCAGAAGAATTTTTTTTAAAAAGTATTTTATTAGATGAATTCTTTTGTGACATTAATGGAAGCCTTATATCATCCAAAATAGGCCTAAGATGTGAGGATGAAGAGAGAGCATATTGTAAATCTCATATTGAAATCAGTACATAACTGAAAATATAAGTTATCAATTTTAAATGATCTTATGACATTGGATGATTACCTGGAAATATATGGTATTTATGAGCTACAATTAATTTTATGTAATATTGGGCAAACATACACTAATTAGGGAAAAATTATACGTAAAAGTTACGGAAAAAAATTTATTTAAAGTTTCGCTAGCCGATTTATACAAGGTATTTGTCGTTTGTAGTGTTGCAGGTAAGTATGCATGGAGGGTTATTAGGCAATATATATTTGCGAGTAAAGGGGAATAATGAAATTACCTCGACACAGCCTTAACAAAGGTAAAATTGTGATACCTTATTATTACTCTGTCATATGATTTTGACAAGTAAAAATCAAAGGGGAAAGAATCATGTTGGTGCATTCGATGATGATGATGATCAAGGGATACATAAGCTTTGCATGAGAATTTATTTAGACTTGCCTCAGGCTAAAGGAATCTTTGACACATTGTAAATTTGGCTAAGATTGTACCCAAGCATGGCAAGGTAGAAGGGACTTTCACTGTTTAGGGCTATGTCGGGCCCGGGGGGATGGCTGGGGTGCATGAGGAGTGTATAAAAGGAGAGGGGAGGGGTGCAACTTTAAACCTCTGAACCATCCAAACAATCCTCACTCATCCCTTCCTAGGTTCATGAAATGGTCTCAATTTGAGATCGAATTCTGAAATTAGTCTTTAGATTTGAATTGCAAAGTCATTGAGACGGACGCTATTCGAGTCTCTAACTTGGTTGAGTTTGAGGCCGATTTCGGACTTTTGAGACTGTTTTTCCGGTCTTCATTGAGGCGCTTTCTTATATTGTTAGTCGAAACTAGTTACTTGTTTTTCATCATTGTTCGCCTTTCTTAAAAAGTGAGGGGAGAGAAAGGGAGGTAACAACTATCATAGCGGCCATAAGGAGGGGCATTGAGAGCTGGGCAAGGGCAATAAAAGAGCAAGTTGTCCGGGTACATTAGAAAGGAAAAACGGGAAGCACGAGAGGAAGTATAAGGGTGTAGGGTTTAGGTAATTATTGATCTTGAAGAAGGATTTCACATAGAAAAAGAGGGGGACAAAGAGAACTTTCAAAAAGGTCATTAAGGGGAAGCAAACTGAGACTTAGAAGCATTATTAGGCTCCTTCCATTTCTATATTTTCCATCTTACAAGGTATTATTTAAACCCTAATTTATAACATTTTATAAAAGGGTTTTAGATTAGTTAAAAATTATGAGAATGTACAGTTTAAAAGATGAGAGTTACAAGATTGTAGCATATAAGGTTAAATCAAGTTGGAAAAAATAAATAAATAAATATAGTTACAATACTACGAGATATGACTTTTTATTACGGGCGTTTACTGACGGTTAAAAACAAAAACCATCCTAAAAAATGAGGGGGTGACACTTTTATAAATAAGTGATCTTTTATTACACCTACTACTACGGTTCTTTCATTGAACTGTAGTAATAGGTCACTTGGTCTACCTTTTACTACGATCGAATGAAAGAACCATAGTAATAGGTTCTTTATAACTACGATTATTTCATTGAACCATAGTAAAAAGTTTGTCCAGAAAAACCTAAAATGAGAACTACCTGCTGCTCACCCCGGTTCACTATCTCGCTCTCTACTCTCGCTCATACTCTCCCTCTCCACTTGCTCTCGTCTTACTTACTCTACTCTCGCTTTCATCGCCGTTGTCGTCGGTTTCGCTTTCTTTGTCGTCATCGCCGGTGTTGATATCTTTCCCATCTTCGCTGCTTTCGCTCTCGCCTCTCGCGATCGCTGTGGTTGCTGCTCCCTCTTGCCTCTCGCTCACTTTCGTCGTCACTTGTCGTCACTTCCGGTATGCTTCTCTCTCCCTCTCTTATTTTTTGCTTTAAATTATTTGCAAAATAGATTAGTTGAATCAATTATTTGTATTTGTAGTACTTAGTTGAATGTTGAGAATCTGGGTAATGTTCGAGATTTTTTAAATGTTGAATGTTAAATGTTGAGAATGTCGTTGAATGTTTAATCTATTTGTTTAGTTTGTGAAGTTGAAAATTCTTGAAATGTTTGAGATTTTGACAAATGGATTTAAGGGTTTAGGATTAAATATTTAAGGATATAGAATGATATATAGTTTAGGGTTTGGAGTTTATGGTTTGTAAATTCAAATAGTTATGGCATAGGGTTTAGGGTTTAGGGTTTAGATAAATGGGAAGATTTATGGTTAAGGGTTTAGGGAAATGGAAAGATTGTGGTTTAGGGTTTAGGAAAATGAAAAGATTTATGGTTTAGGATTTTGGGGATGAAATGGAAAAAAATTTATGGATAGAAATTGCACGTAATTAGAAAGATTTTTGTATATAGGGCTATCCCCAAAAACAAGATAAATTTGTCTCCAAATTTGTTTATTTTGATGAGGTGATGTCGGGGTGTACTCATTTGTCCAATTATCGAAATTTTCAATTTCCTTTTTGGTTGCAAATTTGCTGTATTACATGATTGTAAATTAGAGTACACGATTTTTTAAAGTTTACGTAATGTAGAGGACAATGAATATGAAGAAAATGTCGAGTCCACCCTTGAATGTATCATTAATGATCCAAGACATAACGAAATTAGATTTCCCATGACCCTTGTTGTCTTCGACAATGAGGGGTTCACAAGGCGAAACATAGAGTGTATCCGCAACGTGGGTTAGTTTACGAAGAAAGAGAAGAGGGGTCAAGGGTTCATTGGAGAAAAAGTGATAAACAATAGGAAATTATTACTAGTTTTGTCATTGTTTATCACCTTTTTCTCTAATGAGCCATTTACCCCTTTTCCCTTTCTTCGTGGACCGACCCATGCTGCAGATGGACTCCATGTTTTGCCTTGTAAACCTAACCTCATTGTTAAAGACAATAAGGGTCATGGGAACTCGAGTTCTTATTACGCCTTGGGTCGTTAATGATACATTCAAGGGCGACTCGACATTTTCTTCACATTCATTGTCCTCTACATTCTGTAAACATTAAAAAATCATGTCTAATTTATGATAATGTATAATACATCAAAATTGCCATGAAAAACGAAACCCTTATATATATATACACACCTAAACATCCCTCTTAAATACCAAATGGAGGGACAAAGGCTATATATGTACTTAAAAAAAGAGAAATTTAACCATTATAAAAAATAAGAACTTATAACCATTTAAGAAAAAAGATAAATTGAACAACTACAAAAAAAAAAAAAACTTATAACCAATTATAAAAAGAGAAATTTACTAAATAACCTCTTATTGTTTTCATGTCATTTGATAATGGTATGCTTAATTGTGTATAATTGTGCTTATTTTGTTTACTAATCTATGCTTTCATAAATTATCATATGTATTTCATAAGCTTAGAAAACCTATTCAAAAATCTGTACATAACAAGTTATCCTGGGTGGTGGTACGTGCATAAATGTGCATATAGCGCTCAAGGATGTTAGCTTGGTATGTATAGGTTTTTTTAATTGTTCGTGTGGGAAAATTTGAGAATAATATGATAATAGGTTGTGTGGCTATTATAAATCTTATCATACATTTGACAAGATATCACAGTGCTAATTTCCCCTCTCGTTCTTCCGGTACAATTATGATGACAATGAGTTTGATGTGTATGTCCTTACTTTTGTTACCATGCAATTAAGTAAGGATATACACATTAGCCATTTGTTTTCATATGTTACACTATTAGAAAAACTGATTTTGTGACCGCCAAAATCGGTCACAAAATGGCAAATTTCGGTCACAAATGGAGTTTGTGACCGATTTCGCTGATCACAAAACCCCTGGTCGGAAAATGGAATTTGTGACCGATTCGGTCACAAATTGTGACTGCAATTGTGACCGAAATTTCGGTCACAAATTGTGACCACCTGTGTGACCGCTCAATATTTCACACTGATTTTGCGACCGTTATTTCGGTGAGAAATTATGACCGTTTTGTGATCGATTTTGTGACCGAAAATATTTGTGACCGATTTTGTGACCGTTATTCTTTATAAATTTTGTGACCGATTTTGTGACCGTTATATAATTGTGACCACTTTTGTGACCGCTTTTGTGACCGATTCCGTTTTATTCTTAAACACTTTTGTGACTGATTTTGTGACCGATTCTGTTTTGGACTCAACTTTTTGTAACCGCTTTTATGACCGATTTTGAGAAAATTGAACACATATTGTGTTTGGTTTTGTGACCATTTTTTTGCCATAAGACCATTACATACAATCATGCGACGAATCCCTGTATTACAAAATTATCTATACTAAATGTTTATACATAATCAATGTCCATAGTCCATAACAACCAAGTTAAATTTAAACAAACAAATATCTTCATCATCTTCAAACTATCAACATCCCATACTTATACAATATTCCAATATAAAAAGTCCAATATCCATAACAATAGTAGAAACATAAGAAAATAAGACCATATCTTCAAGCATTGCCGCTACAACCATTATCCTCATCCTCATCATCATCATCATCATCATCATCATCATCACCATTATCAACATCATTATTTGGGTTAGTTGGAATTGGAACATTCATATGTTGCAACAAAGTTTTTACAAGTTGATTAGTCTCACTAAGTTGTTTCTCAACACGGTTCAACCTTTTTGTCAACTTTTTGTTTGTTTTTTCTCTTTTTCAAGTTGCGCAATAGTAGATGAAGCACTAATAGTGGTAGTTAACGGACCAGTAGATGATGCAGGTGAACCTTCCATTCCAAATCCATGAATTTTACCTTTGTTAGTGAGACGAGTAACATCTTTCCAAATCTTCATTTGATTTTCAATTGATAGTTGAAAATCCGATGTTTCTTGAGAACCTTCACCTTGAGAGCATTGCGTTCCTTGGATCTCTGCAAGCTTCTTCTCATACTTCTCCTAAATTATAGCAAATGTAATATTTTTGTCATATAAATAAAAAAAACAATAGAAATTATGAGTAACATATGATTAAGAAAGGAAATACTCACATAAGTGTCTTTCGCTTTGTCATCTACAAAAGTCTTGTTTTTCCTTGTATGTGTGTGTTTAAAATGTTCAGCAATAGTTGGCTCTCTTTGAAGTTCTTCGGCCTATATACAATCAAAAGTAGAATAATTAAGTTCATTTTTTACATCACGTGAAAGAAAACAAATTCAAGAATACAAATATATTACCAATCGCCTTTTATGCTCGGAATAAGGAATAAATCCACCACAATGCACGAGAGGAACCTACTCCCAAAGGTGATGCTCTATTTGTTTTGGCAGCCTCACTTTTTAACTTGAATATATCAGATTCCTAATATTTACATAACCTATCATAAACATCCTTACTTAACCATGGAGGCTGTTTTCCACTTTTTCGTATCTCAAAAGTCATGCCCTTCAATCTTGCCGCTCCACGACGTTCAAAAACTTTCCTAATATCATGGGTATGCTCATCATCCCAACAATATTTTTTCTGCAAGTAAATAAAAAAAATGTTATAAACAAGTAACCATATAAATCAAAATTAATATTCTTGTAAATCTTAAATAGATATTTACCTTGAATTCATCAAACCACATATTCCTCACTTCAATTGGTACGTCTTTCTAAGTATGATAAGGTGCATCATACTTACTTTTTATGACGGTAGAGAGGGAATGAATGACATCTATGTGGTTTGGACGGAATCTATTTAAAAAGTAAATCATATTATAAGCATTTTTTTTTCATTTTATAATGTTAAAGAAGAAGCTTGAATCATTATTCAATACTTACTCTTTTGCTATTGAAAATATTTTGCTCTTACTAGGTCCAGACTTGTTGGATCTCCCGAATAGGTTGAGAGATCTCTTCGTAAGGTTGAGATATAGGTTGAGAGATCCCTTGAGAAGGATAAGAAGCCTCAGGCATTGAGGTTTGAATATGACCAGTTGATGTAGGGGACATAATGGGTGAATGAGAAGATGATGTAGGAGTTCCATGAGAAGATGTGGAAGTAAAACGAAACCTTTTGTGACCATAATTAAATTATTTTATGGTCAAAAATTACTTACAAAACTTTAAAATTTTAATTTTGTGACTGATTTTAAATTGGTCATAAAAGTAGTCATAAAATGTGACCGAATTTCTCACAATTGATAATTTGGTCATAAACCGTGACCGCTTATAAGTGGTCACAAAAATGGTCACAAATTGTGAATGTTTTTATTCGGTCACAAAATAACAGATCACAAAATCCAGTATTTCTAGTAGTGTTATATATGAAGGATTAAGGGGAAATGATGCCGGAATTTTGTCAAATGTATGATAAGATTTTGCTACACGATCTAGGGTCATATTATTCTTGAATAGGTTTAGGACCAACTATCCTCGTAGGATCATAGGCTCATGTCACATTATTTGTAATAATAATTAATGATGAAAGTATGTACTTTTGGAATTATATGAGATGAATTGCTGCTCGTGTTTAGGGGTGAGGTATGGATATAGCGATAGACGGAGTGTAGAATATCGTGATGGTGTTAACAACTTTTTGGAGACTGCCATCGAACATGCAACCAAATTCGTAGAACAATCCATATTCCGTCCGTGTTTACGGTGTTTTAACTCCTCAAGATTGAGCCCTAAGGTTGTAAAAGGTAACCTATTTTAACATGGATTTGACACCTCTTATAAGATGTAGGTATGGCATGGGGAAGAGGAGTCCGTGAATAATAACATAGGAGAAGAGGAAGGGTATGACGAAAATGAAGCTAATATGAAATTAGAAGATCGAGTTGAAGCTTTGGTTCGTGAAGTAGAAGGTGAATTAGTCAATCAACCACATGTATTGGAGTGATTGTTAGCTGATTCGGAGAAGCATCTATACCCGAGGTATGATAAATATACCCATTTATCAAGCTGTGTTGAGGTTGATGAACTTGAAAACAGACTAATGGCTGGAGTGAAAAAAGTTTCAAGGACTTGCTTAGTGTGCTCAAATATATACTCCCGGAAGGAAATTGTTGGACTCGAAAAATGGAAAGTACAAGATTTTGTTGAACCATAGAGATGGACTAAATTAAGATTAGATTACTTAACTGCGACTAACTAAAATCGAGTTTGACTACTAACCAAATTGTTCAAACAAACCGCAACTAATTAACCTATTATACTTGAATGAAATTTGCGAATTAAAATTAAAACCAGAAAAACACAAACAATCGAACAAATCACAGCAAGAATCAACATCATCAATTGGTAAGATTGACAACCTTTAAACAATCGATAACGAAACTAAATCAGAAAATAAAATTGTGACAAAGTGAAGAAACTATACCTAGCTGCGTTTGCTCATAGAATTAAATTCGACACGGTAATTGAACAAAACAAGTATGCGAACGCAATTACAACCTAGATTTGCAACACCTAAACGATTTCAATACTCCAAAATCAATTGCCACTTGACTCTTGAATGAAATCAATTATACAACTTAAGAAACTAAAAACCAAAAACGAAACCTACTGAAAGCTAAAAACTAAAACTCGAATTTGAGAACTAAGGATTGAATTTTGAAGAAAAGGAACTCGTGGCTTGCCCTTGAGATCGGTGCTCGCCGTTCGTCCCTATTGCTTGCCATTTGTCTTCTTTTTAAAGCTCTTCCTTCAGCCTCCTTTTGGTGCTCATGCCTCGGTTTGAGTGGTTTAGGTCTCCCTTGTGGATAGAGTCCAGATTGGGATGGAGTTATGATGGTTTTCGGTTCTTGCGTGGAGATGAAACCGAAGAGGAAAGGTAGAGTTGGAGGGGAAAGGACTAAGGGTTAGGGTTTTCGGCAACGAGATGAAAGAAAGAGAGAGCTAGGGTTTGGGGAGGGTGCAGGTCCAAAGAGGGAGAAGAGAGGATTTAAGTGATAGAGGTGGTTGTGGGTTTCAAATGTGTGGGCCGAGAAGAGAGAGAGAGAGAGAGAGGTGGAAATTGGGTCGAAAAAAATATGACTTGAACAATTCAGATCCACTTCTTTAATCTTCATTCCTTTATCTTCTTTTCTTTTGATTCTCCATATTTTCTACGAAATTAACACATTAAATTAAAATTCCTAATTTAATAATTATTACAAACAAAATAAGATGTTAAAAGGTATTAAAAATATCATAATTTTAGACTCAACAACAATGTACTTCGTTGTGTCCTATGGGCATGGGGTATAAGAAGATACATGTCCGCCCTAACGATTGGATATTGTACCGAAAAGAACATGCACATAGACATGAATGTCCTAAATGTTGTGTACCTCAATACAAAATGAAAATGATCGATGGAGAGAGTATTGAGGGACATCCCGGAAAGGTGTTATGATACTTACCGATAATATCGAGGTTTAAACGCTTGTTTTCAAGTGCAAATGATGCCAAGAACTTGACGTGGCATGCCGACGGAAGAATCTTTGATGACAAGCTACGTCACCCTGCAGATTCTCTTAAGTAGCGGAAGATAGATTCATCGTTCCCAGAATTTGGTAGGGAGGCACGGAATCTACGTCTTGGTATTTGTACGGACGGAATAAACCTCCATGGTGACCTCAGTAGCTAGCATAAAACATGACCCGTTCCTTTGGTTATCTACAACCTACCGTCCTTGTTGTATATGAAGCACAGGTACATGATGTTGTCAATGCTCATTTCTGGGCTAAACAGCCAGGAAGAAAATGGTATAGATGTGTACTTGGCGCCTTTTGTTAAAGATTTAAAGCTCTTGTGGGATGAAGGTGTTTCGATTTTTATGCATACCGTCAAGAGCGGTTTACATTATGAACTATGATCTTCACCACAATCAATGACTACCTTGCATACGAAAACTTGTCGGGGTACACTGTCAAAGGCTATAAGGTATGCCTCATTTGCACGAGAGGGTGTTGCTCCTATCAACTTAAGCACGGAAAGAAGATGACCTATCGGAGACACCGAAAGTTTCTTCCTTATTCCCATCAATATCGTAAGAAAAAGATAGCTTTCAATGGTAAAACTAAGATGGATTATGCTCCAACTCCATTAACTCGGACATCAAATTTATGAACAAGTGAAGGATCTTGATGTGGAGTTTGATAAACCATACTAACGTCAATCCGAAAACAAGTGTGTGGAAAAAGAGATTAATATTTTTTGGTGTTCCATATTGGAAAGAGTTGTATGTAATACATAGTGTTGATGTGATGCATATAGAGAAAAACATCTATGAAAGTCTCATTGACACTCTTTTGAACATACCGGGAAGGCCAAGGATAGAGAGAAAGCAAGACTCAATTTATGTGAAATGGGAATACATGAGGAATTAGCACCACAACCAAAGGGGAAGAGAATATATTTGCCTCCGACTTCTTACACATTGAGTAGAAGGAAAAAAAACGTTTGTGTGAGACCTTAAAGAAACTCAAAATGTCACAGGGATATTTTCAAACATTAGTAGACTCGTCTTAATGTCCGATTATAGACTAATTGGTCTTAAAATTCATGATTGTTATGGTTTGATGCAACAAATTCTACCGGTTGCTATCCGAGCCGTGATGCCAAAACATGTCGAGATAGTTGATTACAAGATTTTGCTTCTTTTTCAATGCCATATGTAGTAAAGTCGTTGATTTAGAGAAATCGGATGATCTTGAGTGTGCTTGTGATCGTTACAATGTGCCAACTTGAGATGTACTTGACACCTTCTTTTTTGATATCATGGTACACCTAGTTGTCTATTTGGTGAGAGAAGTGCAATTCCATGGCCCGATTTTTACCTATGGATGTACCCTTTTAAACGGTTTATGAAAATTCTCAACGGGTATGTTAGAAATCGGTACCGACCGGAAGGGTGAGTTCTATTGTGAATACTAACCCCAAATAGAAGTTATTGGTATTCTTAAACATCGATTTATGGGGAAGATCGATGGGCGGGGAAACTGGGGCCAACGATTCAAACAATCGGTCAGGATATGAGGGATCAAGCACATCTTTGTATTCTTCAAAACAGTGATGAAGTGCAGCCGTTCATTGATGAGCACAATTCTCTTATAAGGAGATAGTACCAAGGAAGAAATAAGACGTGGGTACCGAGCCAACATAATCGCATAGTTGTCACTTGTTCGGAGATAGAATCATCACTAGCCAATTGGAAGAATCACGAGAAAATATCTCACAAACTTTAGTAAGCTTGGCTAGAGGGCCCTAGTTGGATGTCATTTCTTACCGTGGGTATGACATCAATGGATTCTCTTTTCATACAAAGAGCCAGGACAATAGGAGTACCGTGCTAAATAGTGGAGTCACATTAGAGGCTCATGCGGTTCATGTTTCGAGCTCCAAGGACAAATATCCCGTTGTCCCAAAAATGTCGTATTACGGATTCATTGAGGATATATGAGAGCTAGACTAAGTTGACTTCGTGAGCCCATTTTTCTATGCAAATGGGTTGGCAATAACAACGGTGTCCGAGTTGATGAGGTGGAATTCACGATGGTCGGTCTCACAAGAGAAGAACATAAAGGGGATCAATTGTTATGACATCCCAAGCAAGACAAATGTTCTACGTTGAGGATCCAACTAATGATAAGTGGTCTATTATTCTTTAGGGGAAAAGGCATATTGTTGCTAGGGATGGTGAAGATGTGTATGAGTTTGTTAAGGAGACCCCACCCTTGTCCTTGGGAATTCCTATCGAAAATAAGGATACCAATTTTGAAGAATTATATTTAAGGGTTGACCTTCAAGAGGACATACATATTGAAGATCAATCCAAAGGAGGGGAAAAAAGGCATAAACCATGAACTTATATCAACTCGGTGAGAATATTATTGAATAACTAATTTTTGATGGATGTCCATATTTTTTTTATTATTTCCAGGAACTGCAGCTTATTTTTTCAATATTTCGACCTTAATGCTTTCCTATAACAGATCATTGTTCGATGCGGATCAAAAGGATTAAGTTGTCTAATAGAAGGGGAGAAAACAACAAAATTATTGATTTTCTTATCAATCCAGTAATCAAAATATGGGACCATGACAAAGGAAATAGAGAATGTTGATAAGACCTTCTGCTGGTCTACTCCTTTTTCAATATTTATGCTAAACAAGTAATTTACACCAAAAAGTTCCAACTTGGTACTTTTTCAGTATTTTTGCTAAACTTAACGCTTCTCAACTTGAAACTTTTTGGTATGAATCACTTGTTTAGAAGAAATGTGCTGGTGAGCTCCTGTTGGTTCACGTACTCCTTGTTTATATCTCACATTGTAATATTTTCTTTCCCGAAAGTTGTGAAACATGAAACTGTTGGGGTTACAAAATGTGTAAAGTTGTTGTGAAACAAGTGAGGTTGTTGGTGCTTTGCTATGTAAATGTGAGACCCCGAAATTTCAGGTGCTTGCCTGGTAGTGAATTATTAGAATTTTTCCGAGCTGGAATTAGAAACCCGAGAACCGAAACCGAGCATGGGCTAGCTAAATTGGGCCTTGAGAAGTTGAAGTTGGGCCCAATTAAAAGAAAAAGGAAAGGAAAATGGGAAAGGGATGGCTGGCAATTTAGGAGGAGTTGGCAATTGATGAGAGCAAAAGAGTTAAGGGTCCAATTGGAATTAAGCAAGCAGCCCATTATGTGTAATTAGGAGAAGAGGAGAGAGGAGGGGGCTGAGACATTAGAAGAGGAACGAAGAAGCGAAGAAGAAGCAGGGAAAGAAGCAGAGGAGGGGAAAGCGAGAGAAGGAGCGAGAGGAAACGAGAGGGAGCGAGAGGCAGAGCGAGAGAGGGGGAAAACGCGAGAGTCGCCCGAACGGCGAGGACGCCGCCGCCGGTGAGCGAAGGGAGGGCTCGGGCTCGGGAGGCCGAGCAGAGCAGAAGAAGAAAGGGGAACGAAAGAAAGAAGAAGCAGAGCAGAGACGAAGTAGAAGCGGAACAAAGCGGGAGCGGGAGCGGGAGCAAGAGGAACGCCGGAAACCGGCTGCCGGCGGGCACTGGCGAGCCCGAGGACGAGCAGCGGACGAAGGAGAAAGGAAAGAAGAAGCAGAGCAGAGACAGAAGCAAGGGCGAGAGCAGAGAGGGAAGCGAGAGGGACGAAGAACCGAAGCGAGAGATAGGCGTAAGAGAAAGCAAAACCCAAACCGAAACCCAATTCGAAACCTCGTAGAACCGAATTCTTAGAACCTCTAAGAATCTAAGGTGAGTAGTCTGAATTCATCCTCTGAAATAAAATGGATTAGGTAGCTTGAACTCGAAATTGATGCATGAAATTGGAAACCCTAAGTTAATTGAAGAAGCTAGAGGCCTAAATTCACTAAATTAGCCACTCACGAACCAAGAGCATGTTGTGAATTTGTGATGTTTATCTAGTTCTGAAATTGTGATGTTTAAATACAATTGCGCATGATTAGTGAGAATTGAATGGGATTAGCTTGAACAGAATTAGGGAGAGAAATCGGAAGTTAACTTCATGATTCGTATGCGAATTTTTCAATGAATAAGCATCTCTGTCCGAATTTCGTGAATTCATGTGTAGCCCGAAACTCCTGAAACTTTTACTGCAGCTTTCGATGATTTATGAGAATTTCCTATAAAATTTCGTATGCATTGAATGAGTAGATTGGGAGATATGCAATATTAAGTGAAAATGTTCTGTTTTGGGCTAAATCGTATCTAAGTGAGTAACTGAATCAAGAACTGAGATTTAAGAAGTTATGTGGCTAGATTAAAAGATATTCATTGATTAAGAAAAGTTATAGAACCATTAACCACTTATACGCGATGTTACGCGAGCATGAAACGATGAGTTCATTGATTAGGAATCCTAGATGGCATGTTCATGTGATTAAGTGTTTATCTTGAATTACATCGATGATGAATGACATAAGCATGCGTATATGAAATGAATTGATTATGCTTGAGTTGAAACTTGCTTATGTGAACTGCTTGTTTTTGAAGAAGTTACGCATAAACGTGTTAAGCATGAATTATATGAATTAGGTGTATCTTGTGTATAAGTAATAAAAGATAAGAATCATAAAGAACTAAAGAAGGGAGAAAGGATTGTGTTATTGATCCGGGACCCCACGAATTAAAGAACCCTCCGAAGCTATGGCCATAGAAGTGTCTCGTCAACCCGAAGCCACGAATTATTTTGCTTCTACAAATTATTGACGATATGCGTCCTTCGGGGAAGGAGGCCGCCTCGAGGCCACGAATTATTTTGCCTCGAGGCCATGAATTAGCCTCCGTGAACCGAGCCCACGAATTATTTTGGCTCCAAGAACCGGGTCTTTAGAGCGAGAACATAAATCTTATTTCCATTCGAAACTAAGAAGACGTAAAAGAATTATGATATGAAGTAACGAATGATCGTGCATACCAAGAATCGATGATTTATGAAATGCATGATTGAACTCAAGAAGAAGAATAAGAAGAAGATCGAATCCTGTTTTCATAAGAAATGTGTGCCATAAGAACTAAGATGTGATTTACGTGAAGAATGCTTTGCATGATGAATGATTATATGATTTATTTGCGTAGAAAGACGAATGATGCATGTTTAATTGAATTCATGAATAAGTGATGTCATTATGTTTCTCGGCAAGTTGGTAAGTTTAGAATCTCGCATGTCTTAAACTTATCCGATCCGAATCGCATGTTATGAATGAGTTGTGAACTTACATGTGTTTGTTAATGAATTAATGTGCAAAGTGAAACCCCGGGGTTGGGTTTGGATTATTCACTGGGCTAGTGAGCTCATGACATCACCAACATTTCAGGTGCAAAAGTTAAGACCGGCAGGAGTTGCCTTTGGCTTTTGGAAATAGCGGACGAATAGGAGATGCCGGACTTACTTGCTTGTTTTCTGTCTTTTGTCCGTAAAGATGTTTGTAAAGACCGGTTGTAAATGAATTTAAGTTTGATTATGAATGTAAATCCCTATGTGAATACTCCAAGCGTGTGGCTCGTTGAGTTGTGTTGTGTTTCTCCGAGCGTGTGGCTCGTTGAGTTTTAGATTATGTTTCGTGCGGGGTTAGGGCTTTAAGCCCATGGGTTTAGCCAGCTTACTGAGGAAACTCGCCGAAATTTCCAGAAAAACCTTTGAAAGCCTAGAATTACGTTTCCGCCAATCCAAGAAAGGGTTATTAACCCCAAGTTGGGATCTTAAGCAGCCTTAGGGGTTCCTCTCGGGGAACCCCGGCATGTAATACTCCTAGGGTGGGTCTAGGGGTGTTACAGATGAAATTATTGTGGTTGTAAAATGTATGTGTATATTATGTTTGTATAATTGTACAGGGGCATGAATTACAAAAACAAATTATAAAAAATTTCAGACCTATTACGACGGTTCTTTGGTAAGAACCGCAATAATAGGTGTGAAAATAACAACCGTAGTAATAGATCTGGTCTTAAATTTGTGGCCAAAAAGGAGGGGGAGGGTTTGGGCACAAATATATTACTATGGTTCTCGAGAAAGAACTCTAGTAATAGATGAACCTATTACTATAGTTTTTTTTTTCCAGAATCGTGGTAATAGGTCATCTTTCACTATGATTTCTCAAATGAACCGTCATCGCTTACTGAAACGACTTTAATAACAAGCGTTTAACGACAATTATAAAAAAGTGTCATAGAAACTAAGGCGGTGATATTTTTGTAAATAATCGGTCTTTTTACATTTATGATTACGGTTCTTTCATTGGACCATCGTCATATGTGGATATGTCCACTTTTAACTATGGTTCATTGAAAGAACCAGAGTAATAGGTGTTCTATTATTATGGTTCTTTCATTGAATCGTAATCAAAAGTCCGTCGAAACAAAAAAACCATGAAGCAGTCTGCCACCTTCACTCTATGCTCTCTACTCTCACTTTTACTCTTACTCTCGTCTCTCTGCTCTCTACTATCTCCACTTGCTCTCCTCTCTCTACTCTGTGCTGTCTCCTCGTCGTCGTCGCTGTTCTCTCCTAACCGCCATCGTTGCTATGCTCTCTACTCTCTACTCGGTGCTCTTGTCTCTTGCTACTCACTCTCGTCGTAGTTGCTGCTCCCTTTCTCTCATTATTGCCGTTGTACCAAAGGCTAGTATGTAACTCATCTCTCCCTCTCTTATTTTGTACTTTAATTTATTTTCTTTCATAGTTTAGGGTTTCAATATGTTGCTCTCCTCGTTCACTCTCTCAACAGTAGCATGCTAAGTGGGGTTTAGGGTTTAGGGTTTTAATAGTAGCATGTTGACTAGGGTTTAGGGTTTTAGGGTTTCGACGAGTAGCATGCTTGGCAAAGAGTTTCTATGCATAATTTAGGGTTTAGGGTTTCTTGGCAAATAGATTCTATGTATAATATAAGGTTTCAACTTATATGTCTGTGAGCTAAGTTGTATAATTGCTTGTTGTAACTTGTGTTGTGATGATAAGGGATGACTAGTGTGTTATTATCTCGGGAAAATGTCTACCTTTAAGGGAAACTTTGTCTATTTTTTCTTGGATTCTTCATATTTTAAGTTGTCTCTCAAGGTCTAGAACTAGAATGATTCATTGGCCTTTTGGTTTTGCAACCGCTATTGTGATAACCGTGTTATTCTAATAACATTGTTTTATTGTAATTATGTTATTCTAATTAAGCTGTGTTATTCTAACTAAATAGTGGTAGTATGAAATGGATCCTTCGAAAGTACAAAAAGTCGAGGGAAGGACAATGATGAACAAGGAGAAGTTGACACGTAGTAGAGATGATCCAGCTCTCCTTGCACGGGTCCAATTTGACAGGCACTATATCCCTATAGGTGATCACACAACTTGCTTTATGAGTTATGTTGGTGTGGCAACCCGCACACACGTGAACATCAACTACAAAAGTTGGGGCACAGATCCCGATTTAGTTAAGGACAACCTTTGGAATGATAAACGGATAAATGCACTACATCTCAACTTAGAATTGCAACTTATTATAAATGGTTAATATGTACTAATGCCTCGTGGTTCTTGTTTTTTAGAAAACGTTCATTTTGGAAGAAAGAATTTGATATCCCCTTGGTGAGACACAAGACCCTAACGTCGGCGCCAGAGAAATTTAGAAAGTTCAAGTCTCGCATTACCGCTATTTGGGTCTACCAAAAAGGGAGATTAAGGCATAAGGGAGACCCCGGGAGTTCTACAACTTCATAACCGAGGATGACTGGAAGATTTTTGAAGCATATGTCTCCTCTCCGGAATACAAGGTAATTTAACATTTGTTCTCTTTTTTTTTCTATATAAGTCTTATTTATTGATATTTTTGTTGTCTTAATTACTTGCGGAGGCAAGAGGTAAAGCCAACCGGAAGAGGATTAATAGCAATGAGTATCCCCATACGATGTCTCATGGGGGATATGCAAAGGTGGAGGACAAGTTATACAAGTAGAAGCTTGAACAACTTCAAAGCGGATTCGATAAAGGTGCCATCACGGATACTTTGCAGCTCACTATCGACAAGGACGACACTGTGAGTCGAAGGAAGAAAGAAGAAAGACGACACCTTCAATATGACCGACGTACAATCTATTGTGCGGAGACTCATAAGTTTTGTTGACTATTTCTTTATTTATTTTGAGAACTTATCGGTTTTAAATATATAAATTTCCCAATGATAATTTGTTTCCTTCTTATAGGAGTCTATGTCATAGACCTTAACTTCGAAGTTGTTGACACCAGCGGGAGGAGGGACAAGTTAGCCTTGGCCCTAAATAGAGATGAGCATCCAGGTCGTGTTCGAGCCATCGGTGGGAGGCTGGGGATACTTGAGTATTTTAGGGTTAGAAAGAAGCGCCCCATCTTATTTAGCCAAGCGGATATGGAGCCAATGATGTCTCAAATGGCCACCCAAATGCAGTCTCAAATGGCTGCAAATATGAAAGAGATAAAGGCAGAGATGAAGGCCCAAATGAAAGACCGCCTTGCGGCATACTTCAAAAACATGGCACCCAACTTGGATGATTTACATCCATTCTCACCCCGGACACTCGGTGAGCGTGAATGCGAGCTCACCCATCGACCAATTCAAACTTATGGTGGAGGTAATTAAGATTTTCTTACCTAATTAAATTTACATACATGTTTATATTTTGAATAATTATTGGTGTATACTTGTTGAATGAATGGTGTATATAGTGTGTTTGTTGTAGAACTCCGGTGTGTAGTAGTTGAGTAATTAGTTATAGTTTGTTTTTGTTGTTTGGGATGAGGGCCGTTATCCCGGGAGAATGTTTGCTTTTAAGGGAAACTCGTCTGCTTTTTTTAAAGGACTTTTAGATAGTTTAACTTGTCTCTCAAGGGTTACCTCGTGATTCTAATTGTTGTGCTAATTCTTATGTAGCCGACACGAGTGTGAGCTACCTTCTCATCAACTTCCCTAAATTATGTTGTGGCAACGGATGTTGTTTACCCGGGAAGCAAGGTGTCGTCGTTCATGGGGCACTCGGTTTTAGCTGATCAGGTGAAGGTAAGTGTGAGAGAAGCCTTGCAAGGGAAAGGCAATTGTGAGTTGCTCGATCTGATCACCGAACCTCCACACCGTTGATGACGCGGTCAACAACTTTGTTCCTTGGCCCAATAGTTTGGTCATCCTCTCTACGGTAATTCATTTAAAAATATTAGATTTAAATGTTGCTAATATCACGTATATATATTTCTAATTCATGTATTATGGTCCTCCCCGAACTAGGATGTCGGGGACAGATTCGAGAGTGGGATGAAAGGCACTCCAACTCCTTTAATTGGCACGAGCAAGTATTCGGCGGTGTCCGATCGTCATCCAAAGTAGTCCCTTCTCCTACCCATTCACGAGTCATATACGGATTTGTGTTCTTTTCTACAAAGTTTTGTGAAGACTTTATTAGAAGAAACAACATTGGAAATCAAAGTGTTATGTACAATTAATATGTCACATGTTTGGAGTATTAGACGGGGACAATGAGGACATAACCATACATGTCTTCTTGGACGATATGATGCAATTTTTGCAGATGTAAGAGATCAGCACATCTCGCTATTATGCTTGGCATGATGTGAGTTACTATATATGTAAGTTCATTTTTTAACTATTAAATTCCACTTTCTAACTATATGTACAATTAATATGTAATATGTGGCTCCACGAGATAGGAAACGAGTCAATTCGGTCTCTCGATCATTCCGTTCAAGAAATAGGACAGGAAACTAAGGACCGATCCAATTATATCTTGAGTGTCATGAAAAATAATGTGCATAAAAAATGTTAGTTGGTGCTGTTCATTGAAGGATAAGTGTACAAATAACTTAAATGGAGTTTTGACGGTGTTACATATTTATAAATATGTTATTTCGTCGGTGTAGCCAACATTGGATGTTTGCCGCCATATTTCCAAGGAGCAATGTCGTGTATTGGCTCGATCATCTAGCTCCTCCCATGAGGAAAGCTATCAAGAACGTACTCGACTCGTGAGTTCATAACTTAATCATTTTATGCTTTTTTGTTAAATATTTTTTCAATTGTATGTTAATTTGAATTTTATTTTTCCAATTGAAAATAGTGCTCTCGTAATGTATTATTATACAGGAGCGTGCGAGAGGCTCACGTGTGACGCCAAACTCAACTATTGTTCTCGTAAAGGTGAGGTTTTCTTGCTTAGAGTTAAATTTAATTTTTCATTTGATATTACTTGCTAGCTATATAAGTACTAATTAATTCTCCATATGTTGGGAATTATAATTTTAGTGCCATCAACAAAAGGGGAACGTGGAGTGTGACTTCTATATTCTCTAGTACATGAAAGAGATTCCGATCCTGCTCGATTTCAATGATCCCAAATCTAATCTCAAGAGGCACTTGCACTTGCACTTGTATTTGATTATGAAAAATTTAAAATTTTAGCAATTGTTATGCTCTTTTCAACTTAATTAATAATTGCACTTGACATAATTAATGTTTTTACAACATTGGTCACAATATTTCCTGGAAAGAAGCCACCCACTCCCTATACGAGATGCTTGTGCTCGACGAGTTAAGACAAGGTTGGACACAATTTGTACATAACCATGCAAAGATAGTTACATAGGTATATATTTACACTTTTTCTTTATTATTTGATTGGTCAAGTTTGTGATTTTTTTAATTGTGTACCATACTACTTTGTGTGAGATTGTTGGAATAATTCTGATTTGTATATATTCCGAAAGAGTTTGTGTAAATGGTTATATATGTTAAATATTGTATAATTGTACAGGGGGTAAGAAAACAAAAATTTATTCTAAAAAAAAATTTCAGACCTTTAGCTACGGTTCTAACCCAAAAACCATCGTAATAGGTATGAAAAGTAACCTATGGCTACAGTTCTTAAGTAAGTACCGTAGTCAAAAGTGGACCACCCCAAAATTTTGGCCAAAAGGGGGCTTTTGGGCCCACACCTATTACTACGAGTTCGGAGAAAGAATCGTAGTAATAGATGAACCTATTACTGCGGTTCTTTACCAAAACCGTAGTAATAAATCTTCTTTTACTACGGTTCCCCAAATGAACCATAGTAATAGGTTATTTTTTACTACGATTTTGAACCGTAGTAAAAGATACTCATATACCATTACGCCCGCATACACGACACCCAATAATCGTAGTAAAAGGTCTTTCTTAATCGTAGTAAAAGGTGGTTCCTTTAGTAGTACATAGTAATAAGTTGTCTTTTACTACAATTTTTGAATTATAGTAAAAGATGCCCATCTATTACTACACCCGCATACACGAAGCATAATAACCGTAGTAAAAGGTCTTTCGAACCATAGTAAAAAGTGATTCATATAGTAATGTCAGGTTTTAAAGTTAAGAAGTATTGGTCATGGGAGTATTGATAGCAACTTAAAAGTACAGATTTTATTTGTACATGTATAAAGTGGGGAGGGAGATGATTTCTCTAACTTAGAAGAAATAGTTAAAGAGATCACTTGATCAAAAATATAAAATTTATAAGAAACTATATGAATATGGTTATTAAATGGGGATATTTTGAAAGGATGCTTATTAAAATAATTTGTCCATATGTATACATACTTTAAATGGAAAAATATCGAAAAAGGTACTTTATTGCATATGTTCTTATTACAAAAAAAAAAAAAAACTACTAAGTTATTTCAAGCATAGCCGTGACACAAGTGGAGTGCATGGGGTATTTGTGATTTATAAGTTCATGAGAGTTGTATGTATATTTACTGAAAACTAATTCGGTAATTCATATGACATCGTATAAGAGGTGCACCGTTTCTGGAAAAATATATGAGATACATGATATAGAATAAAGGCATGTTCGAAGTTACATACAAAACGTACATAAATATAAACACAAACGAACATAAACTAACATAAAAGAACAAAAAAGAATATAAAAGAGCAGAAACGAACATAAATGAACAAAAACGAACATAAACAAACATAAAAGAACATAAACGAATAGAAATGAGTGTTAAAATAAGAAACAAACGAACATAAAAGAACACAAACGAACATAAAACAATACAAACGAATATAAAAGAACACAAACGAACATAAAAGAACATAAACAAACATAAAAGAACACAAACGAACATAAAGAACATAAAAGAACATAAACGAATATAAAAGAACATAAATGAACATAAATATAAATAGATTCCGTTTTTCATTTAATTTCGAACATGCCCTAAGTGTTTATCATTAATTATCATCATCATTATTATTCTTAAAATTTGAATAACAATAACAACAAGAATAGTAGTAGTAGTTATCATCGTCATCATCATCCTGATTGTTAATAAAACGATCATCATTGATGATCGAATCAAATGTAGGCATTGTTTATATCTACTGCTAATGAGGGAGAAAATCAAGGCATATATATATATATATATATATATATATATATATATATATATATATATATATATATATGGGATTGTATCAAATGAGAGGAGGGCATAAAATGAAAGTGAGAGGATTAAACCTCAATCATTCATTTCAAATATAAGGGTTAAGATTAAAATAAAGTTATTTTTTTATCATTCGTGGGTGTAAGATATGAATTTTTGATTTGGGTTTCAACATGCTCTAAATTAGATGCATTTTGCACTAAAAGAAATCATCACTTGCACCACAAATTATCCCACAAGAATCATAAAATCGAGGCAATTTTTTGTCTTGTCACGAAATTTTTTGTCATTACAAGTGTGTATATATGAAATAATAAATATGTCACGATCTAAAATTTTCGCAGCAAAAAGTACTTGTGCCACAAAAAATATTACTTATAAATTACTGTGGCAAAACATTACTTGTGCCACGAATAGATACTACCGTGGCAATAATATGTCATGATTAGAAATTCTTGTGGCAAAAGATTATATATCAAACATAAAAAGGATTGAAACTTTAGATGCTATTCCATTTGGAAATCTCGTGTGCTATATAACCTTTATCACCTATTTTTATCTCAAAGTAATATAAGAGAGATGAACCTTCTAATTTTGGAAACTCTATGGTCTAATAAAGCAAACCAATTGACATCACAAACGGAACTATTCTCTGTACTTGTCTAAGAAGAAAAGAAAGGGAAATTGGCTGATCAAATAGCCGAAAGAAATAGAACTTCTACGATCAAGTGTTTTCCTTGATCAAAAGGTACCCAAGAAAACAAGGGTAGCATTAGATTGTGCATTGCTAACGGTCAAAACAGTTGAAAATAAGGATCGATCAACATTATTTGCCTCCTCTAGTAAGATATAATAGTAAACAGGCTATCCACAATCCACTAGGATATTTAGACTAGAATGAGAAACAATATTTTAGAAAATTGAATTTCAAGCAACCTCCAAATACAACAAAAAGAGCACCTATTGGCAATGTAAACTCGTTGAACTCTACAGAAAAATCCCCTAACAATGAGAAAACCAAAAGCATCTAGAACAAATACCCTCAAACCAAATTTTAGCAAGTATCAATGAATAATTTCAACCTCAAGCAAAACATTATGCAATCAAACACGCAGCCAAAACTAAAGTTCACAATAATTTGAGAAGGGAAGGGAGAGAGAGAGAGGGTACCAGCTGTGGTGGACTTGCCAAGTCCACCTTTACAAGAGACGACAGCTACAATATCCTTAACCCCGGAATCGAAGCCCTTTAGCTTTTCCAATCGAAGAAGAAAAA
Organism: Talinum fruticosum; assembly: GCA_021018815.1. NCBI lineage: Eukaryota > Viridiplantae > Streptophyta > Magnoliopsida > Caryophyllales > Talinaceae > Talinum > Talinum fruticosum. Next base: position 2,674,795 of record JAITYX010000020.1, read on the forward strand.
CCGCTAATAAACCCGGACTTTTGCAAGAATAATCAAATAAGTTGACCAATGCCCAAAAACAAAAAATTCAATTGAATTTGAAAAACTTCAAAAGAATCAATTAAAGCCAGGGAAAATTGAAGTAGTTACCCGGATGTTAAAAACATTAAATTTGAAAAGCCCCTTCATGGGCTTCTTCTTCTTCAATAAATAACCTCGGCTTCAACCAGGGAAAATCAATTAATCAACCAGAGCCGGATTGACGAAGGTGTACTCAAAAACTCAACAATGGTGCTTAGACTCCCAAATTTCATGTACCGGCGAAATTCAAATGGTTACCGATTCACGAAATTGTGTTGAGAAACGCCCGAATTTGAGCGGATTCAACCCAAGTAAAATTTGGGTAGGTGAATTGTGTTGAGAAACGCGTGAATTTGAGCAGATTCGACCCAAGTAAAATGTAGGTAGGTGTTTGACCAAAAATCCGAAAGATTAGCAAACTTGGCCCAACTTCAAAGAACAAATTTCAATAGTGTTATTAATATATAGAGATGCAGTGTTTTTAATTAAATGTTATTTAAATTTTATTTTACTTAAATTTTTATTTTTATTTTAAACTTTTTTAATACATAAATAAGTAATAAAAATACATTAATTTTAAACAGATTAATAAATTGATTCTTTTTCATTTCAATCACTTTAAACTCCTGTGTTTATATCATAATTAGTTGTTTAATATTTTTTCAATGTCCTCTAATATGTAAGACATTAAATTATTTCTTTTGTCGGAATATTTTAATCGTTCATGAACCACTTTTAATTCAATAGAAATAATTTAATAAAATTGTATTTATCCAACTGATATGCTAATTTTTGGTTAACAAGCTTTATTTTCGATTAATTAGGGTAGTTTTAAAAAGAGTAAATTTCATAAAATTTAAACAGAGAAACTAATAAAAGAAGGGGGCGAAAACTCTGTGCTTATGGTGTCTACTGTGGGGAGGGTGTCCTTTATTCACCCGCAGCACGGAGAGAGTGAAGGCGACACAGTGGTAGTTTAGGGTTTGGGTTTGGACAAAACCACAACCTCCATCGACGCTTACTGAACAAGGGATTCCGCCTGCTATTCGGGTGATTCGAGGAGTCGGATTTCGCTAGGTAGCGTAGAGGCAGAGTGGGGAGAGGAAGAAGGGAAACCAAAACCCTTGTCACTCAAGTCTGACTCAGATCTCCAATTGAGATTAAAGAGAGTAATCTAATCCTTACCCTAAATTGAACAAGCCTTGCGAATCAGGTTTGCCTTAATCACTTCATTGGTTATAGCTGTCAAGAACAAATTCGTTTGGTCTTCTATCTCTTGCCAGTATCCTCTCTTTCTCTCTATTTCTAGGTTTTATTATTTCATACTATACTATTTTCATCTCCAACCTAGTTTGATTCGACAAATTTTTGCACTAATTTGAATTTTCTATGCACAATTGTAAAGTTAGGCTCTTTGTAGAAAAGAGCGAAAGCGAGAGGTCTGTGGAGTATGCACTAGAGTCTAGAGATGGGAAATCGAGAGACTGCCCAAATTAGCTTGAGATAGGAGTTTGTCTTTAGTTTATTAGGTTTGGGTGAGTTTTCAACCAGTAGTACTTCAATTTCACAACCATTGGTATTTATTGGAGGCACACTTTAACTTCCACTTCGTTAAGATGCCCCAATGAAATTCTGAGTTGAATTTGATCTTCTCAATACTAATAGTATGCTAACTACGTATTTGTGAAAAAGCCTTGACGAATATGCACTTAGTATCCAATTACGTCATCTTAAATACCTTCATATACTACTCTGACATGTCTGGAGACATGTTCAAGTCATGGGTTTATTATATGGAGGCCTAGTTTTTTTTTTCTAGTAGTTTGAGTGGCTCAAATTGGGTTCTAATGTATAATACTACAACTACTCATGCTTTGATACTACATTGATATACAAGTTGGATTTGAAATAATTCTCTATGAAATTTTATGATTATTGCCACCTATCTTCTGACTATGCTCTTATTCAGAATCTTGTGTGCATCAATTCATCCATGTTCCTAAACTTGATTAGTTATCGAAGCCAATGTGTCCAGGAGTCAAATCTTATTAATGTAAGATTGCATAGGATCCATAGGGCTCCATTAATCATCTTTTTTATTGGTTTTTCTGGTATATTTGTACTGTTGGAACCAAAACCAATAATTTGAAAATTGGGTCTTTAACTTTCTGATTGTGGTCAGTGAAGGCAGCCACTGATTCCTTGGTTGCCAACGATCACAGTTCGGGAAGGTGGTTGAATTGGGTACCTCTAATGGGCTAGTCTCTACTCTCCTTCTAGACATTAGTTGTCTTTAATTAAATATTAATTAATCTGTTGGACTTTCTAACATCTAAAAAACATATCGTCGGTTCTCAGCGGATTACCCGTCAAAGTATTTATATCGCTATTTTGATAAATGTTTGTAGTGGTACAAGATGTTTGGTGAAATTTGTTGTCTAAAGTTGGGCCAAGTTTGCGACTCTTTCGGGTTTTGGGCCGAACACCTACCCACATTTTACTTGGGTCGAATCTGCTCAAATTCGGGCGTTTCTCAACACAATTCACCTACCCACATTTTACTTGGGTTGAATCTGCTCAAATTCGGGCGTTTCTCAACACAATTTCTGCGAATCGGTAACCATTTGAATTTCGCCGGTACATGAAATCTGGGAGTCTAAGCACCATTGTTGAGTTTTTGAGTACACCTTCGTCAATCTGGCTCTGGTTGATTAATTGATTTTCCCTGGTTGAAGCTGAGGTTATTTATTGAAGAAGAAGAAGCCCATGAAGGGGCTTTTCATATTTAATGCTTTTAACATCTGGGTAACTACTACAATTTTCCTTGGTTTTAATTGATTCATTTGAAGTTTTTCAAATTCAATTGAATTTTCTGTTTTTGGGCATTGCTCAATTGATTTGATTATTCTTGCGTAAGTCCGGGTTTATTAGGGGTTTTTCTTCTTTAGCTGGAAAAGCTAAAGGGCTTCAGATTCCTGGGGTTAAGGATATTGTAGCTGTCGCCTCTGGTAAAGGTGGAGTTGGCAAGTCCACCACAGCTGGTACCCTCTCTCTCTCTCTCTCCTCCCCTTCTCAAATTATTGTGAACTTTAGTTTTGGCTGCGTGTTTGATTGTGTAATGTTTTGCTGAGGTTGAAATTATTCATTGATATTTGCTAAAAATTGGTTTGAGGGTATTTGTTTTGGATGCTTTTGGTTTTCTCATTGTTAGCGGATTTTTGTAGAGTTCAACGAGTTTCGTTGCCAAGAGGTGCTCTTTTTGTTGTATTTAGAGGCTGCTGAAATTCAGTTTTCTATAATATTGTTTCTCATTTTAGTCTAAATATCCTAGTGGATTGTGGATAGCCTGTTTGCTATTATATCTTATTAGAGGAGGCAAATAATGTTGATCGATCCTTATTTCCAACTGTTTTGATCATTAGCAATGCACAATTTAATGCTACCCTTGTTTTACTGGGTACCTTTTGATCGAGGAAAACACCTGATCGTAGAAGTTCTATTTCTTTCGGCTATTTGATCGGCCACTTTCGCTTTCTTTTCTTCTTAGACAGCATAGAGAACAGTTCCGGTTGTGATGTCAATTGGTTTGCTTTATTTTGCGCTTCTCGGCTGATTTGAAGTTTTGGACGAGACTCAGTGAAGGATTGATAAGGGTTCTTGCTATAGTAGCATCTGAAAAATTAGGCATTACATTTTTGATTTCTTTTCCCTTCCCAGGTCATGGGAGACATTGATTGTGGTGGAGTGGGATGACTACATGGATAATTAATCATTTGCCAAATTAACTTGAATGCAGCATGAAAAATGCACCTCAAACCCAAATGCCACATTTTTTTATTTTTGGGAATTTTTCATTGTAACACTTCACAACTTCTTGATGCATTTGCAGTAAATTTGGCTGTTGCCCTTGCTAATAGATGTCAACGTGCTGTTGGTCTACTTGACGCTGACGTCTATGGGCCTTCTATCCCAACAATGATGAAGCTTCATGGAAAGCCAGAAGCAACTCCTGGTGAGGTCAAACTTTCGTAATTGTGCTCTGTTCAGCATCAAACGGTGGAAGATTCGTCTTCCTATTCGACCTGAATTTGGATGGAGATTCATGATGTTGAATTCTTTGCTCGTTTTTAGACATTGAGTTCCTTTATCTTATCCCTTCATAAGTCATTGTGCAAGGGAATTAGTTAAAATCAGTTGTTTTCTTTATTATATTCTTTTATCAGATACATTTCTTCATAAGGCAATCATTTCTATTTGTTTTTGGAGGGCTTGAGGTGGGATTAATGGCACAATCTACTTCGTTCTTGTTGCTGCAGTATCTGTGCATTTTTAGCTAGACTTAGCATATCGATACTCTCCTCATCCTTTTCGCTTCCATGTTTTGAATATCTATATTTCATGTGTTTAAATCTGCCTTTGTCTTCCTTAGATTTGAAGATGATCCCAAAGGAGAATTATGGAGTCAAGTGCATGTCTATGGGATTGCTTGTGGAAAAGGATGCTCCAATTGTTTGGAGAGGTCCCATGGTAAATATATAGATAATATGTTTGAATCAGCTTATCTGCTTATGTAACATCTTATCATTAGACGTCTGTTTTCATCATGGTTTGACTTTACTTTTTCAGGTTATGAATGCTCTTGAGAAAATGGCAAAGGGAGTCGAGTGGGGAAGCTTGATATTCTTGTTGTGGACATGCCACCTGGGACTGGTGACGCTCAGCTGACTATTTCTCAACGGTTGCAATTATCTGGTAGATGAAAAGTTCTTGCTTGTGGGTTGTGACAACCTAGTGCATTGGAGAAGCTAATACCTACTTGCAACTATGTTTTGCGTTTGTGGCCCATCCTTGAGTTCATTGAAGTTAATGCACAGTATACGTGGGTTATTTGGGGAAGAGCTAATTGGGGCATAATTTGTTTGAGTAACTTGGTGCTTTTTCTGAAATTCTTGTTTCTCTTTGAAGCGTAGCTTCAGTAAATGCCCCACCTATATTAGATGCTGGAAACTGATTTAATGGTGATCTGGTTTTTGAAGAATGTTAGGGATCAATGAGCCATTAGCAAACCACAGCATGACTTCATCGTGATATAAAAAGTGTATTCTGTCCACCCCCTCCCCAAAACTTTCTGTCTTCTTTTTTTCCGTCGCGTAAAAATCTGTTTGGATTTATCTCTTCCTCCTTGTCTTCCATCTGTTTTCCAAATTTGGTCCTGCCGAAGGGATGAAAATCTGTCCTTTTGTGAGGAGTGAACTTAACTACTCTGCTGTTCGCATGGCTCTTACTGGTTTTAATGCCTTTTCCCATGAAAATGATCCTGTTCATATTTTGTTTGAAGGTGCTATAATTGTTTCCACTCCACAAGATATTGCACTACTGGATGCCCGAAGGGGAGCCCACATGTTTTCCAAAGTTGATGTCCCGGTATGGTTTTCCATGTAAAAACTGTTCAGCATTTTTAGGATCTCTATATGAATGGATCTAGGTGATAAGTGATAATTTCACAGAAAAGAAATAAGATACGTCTTGGAATTGTTCAAGTACTATACGGAAGTATTTCTTGTTCCTGGTATGAAACCCTTCCCGGCCAATCTCTTGTTAGCATTGGTATGTTTGAATACTTGCTTGTGCCATTTATGAAAATTTCTGTATTCTTTTAGTCCCCTTGTCTCAAAGAAGTTTTATCCAAAATGCATTCAATCGCTCTAGCTGTTGAGACTCAGATGAACCATTCTGGCATAATCTAGTTTGACTGCTGAACATTTACTACCCTCAGAATTTATGTAAACCATATATCACTAGGGGGCTAACTATTACAAACATCTTCAAAACTTACTCCCTATTTTTGTGTTTGTTAATTATGTCTTTTTAGTTAGGACTCATTGATAACACAGGATTTGATTTTTTCCTGCAGATCTTAGGAATCATAGAGAACATGAGCTGCTTTAAGTGTCCACACTGTGGCGAGCCTTCATTTATTTTTGGGGAAGGAGGAGCAAGGAGGACGGCAGCTGAACTGTCTCTTGAGTATCTTGGTGACGTAAGTGACTCATGTTCTTCTACTGATGGATATATATGACATAAATATTCTTCTACATCTGAGTTACGTATCGTAAACACTTGTGTTTATTTCCCACTCTCATTGGATCTTCAACTTGGAAGCCTTAAGTTTGTTTCTTTGAGCAACTCAGAATCAACATAGGTATCTGCATTCTTCAATTACTCCTCAGTTGGGGAATGTGATTAGTTAGTTCCGTGTTAAGAAGGAAGTTCATCGTTAATCTCATTTTGATGGCCGATGTCACCTAAGAAAGACTTCTGCATAATTTTTGTAATGTTTTGATAATTTCAGATACCATTAGAAATGGGCGTAAGAACATGTTGTGATGAGGGCGTGCCTATAGTAATATCATCACCAGAATCAGCCAGTGCGAAAGGATACACCGATGTTGCTCAAAAGGTCATCAACAGACTAGAGGAATTGGCAACCAACCAATTTCGTCCCGAGATTTCACTCTGACTTGGGAACCATAATCATGTTTTGTAAAGGGATCCTGAGTTGGCCGTGGTGGATTTTTTTCCTCGAATGTTTGTAATACTAACATTTTAGTTTCTATTTTGAGCATTTTCCTTGCAATACACAATTTTGTCTCATTGGATTTGTTCATTACTTCCTGCGCTGAGGAGGAGTGGAGATCTTAGTGGATTTTTTTAAAAATAGTCTTTGATTTTTTATTTAATGAAACCTTGTTACCCTTTGCACATAATGAGTAAACTTCTACCATCATAGATTCGTGAGGGGGAAGGGAGACTTAAACACAAGCTAGATTATGAGAGGTAGAGACATGCTTTATATAGAACATTACATTCGAGATCATATTAATCACATTTTCTGTTTAGGTATTTGAAAGATCTTTATATTGAAAACTGGGATTTTAATATTTTAATTCATTTCTGTCAGGTGAATCGATTGGCATTGAGTTGGAGGAAGATGTAACTATATTTCCGTTAAATTTCCTGTAATTTTTTTTACCTTCAATGATATAATGAAGGAAGAAATGTTTGGAGTGTACAAATCAGAAGACAAAAGATGTGAAATTTGCATTTTTTTTATAAAAGGAAAAATTTTTAAAAAGTTGAATTATGACTATCCGATGTTTGATGATGATTAAATTATAAGTTATCATTTATAATCATGATAATGATGAGTAGTAATCATAAACTGTTTTTTTAAACATCATTTAGAATATTGATAAGTTTTCTGACTCAAATATTGTGTTTTTGTTTTAGTTATGACACGAAATAGGAAAAAAATATTTGTGAAGATTGGTTTACATAAATATTATTTAAAGAAATTATTTAATTGAAACAGTAGTTATATTACGTGAAATTATATGTTTAGGGATTTGAAATATCTCTATATTGAGATAACTAGGCTTTTAATATTGGAAAAACTTATAGCGACTGTCGCTATACGACGATCACCATAAGAAGCATTAATCATGTACCGTACATGTGTATCATAATAATCACAACCGTTCATTTTTTTCTAATTAAATTAAAAATAAATAATTAATTATCTTTGGGAAATCCTAATCTCATATATTATCTTTCAGTTATTTTACCTATAATTTAGGAAACTCTTTAAGAAAAATAAAGCAAAAACGAGCAAAATAAAAAAAAATTTATAATAACAAAAAGAAAGAATCTAAAAATCTTTCTACAAAAATTTGAGACTGTAATCTTCCAATATTAATGGTATACAATTGTTAGAGTCTATAGCCATCACGGTACCAAGCTTTCAATTACTATACCTTCAACTTAATTAGTTATATCCCTTGTCAAAAAGATATAAATAAAAAAATTGTGGCGCTGCCTCGCTTCCACCGCCATACTTACCCTACTTTAACCGCCGTTCACACTGTTGTCGCCCGGATCTAAAAATTCTTCGTCGGAAAAGATGGCCACTTGGAGTTATTGCCGTTCACACTTGTCGTCGCCATAGAGAAACATGACGAAAGCGATCAAACCCGATAGCCATCTCCGACCGGATAACACCAGTATCGCCATTAAAGTCGGTGAACCATGGCCGGATGAGGAGAGAAAGGTGAGGGAGGAAGATGAACAAGCATTCGTCAGCCAAAGTTCGAAAGAACTCGAGGAATCCATGAGAGAACATAGAAGCATATATAATTAATTATTTTAATTTAATTTTTAAAATACTTAATTAAATTTTTAAAATTTATTTTTAATTTAATTAGAAGAAAAAAATGAACGGTTGTGATTAATGTGGTACACATGTACGGTACATATTAATGCATCTTACGGGAGCTGTCATATAGCGACAGTCGTTATAAGTGCATCCTTTAATATTTGGGTAAGATGAATCAATTAGCAATAAGTTGGCGAAATCAATTTGTTTAGGGGATTTAAAAATTAAACTTTTAATTTAAACTTTCACCTTATTTAATACATCGAGAGGGAGACATGACCGATCTAGGAGCTAGGGAAGCAACTCGGGGACCGGGTATCGTTGGATAACGGGGAAGCGAGAGGGACAAATTAATTTAACAAATTGATTTTTCAAACAAAAGATTAAAACTTAAATTGAAATAGCGGAAGTAAAGCGTAATTGAAATGAGGAAGAGGATGAATCAAAACATACTTTTTTTAATTGTATTGAAAACTTGTACAAGGGAATGGAAATATAAACTCGAGAGAGAGAGGTTGGATAATGATTGAGGGGAAAAGGGAGAGTGTTTAGAAGTGATTGTAAGTAATTGCTATGGGCAAGTGATTCTGCCCCTAGTGAAGTAATGAATACCTATTTATAAGATACAACCTTGAATTGCTTAGTAACACTTGGACGGTTGAATATGCTTGATTGGAATGGAATCATAATCTTGAAAATATCTTTCGACAATGTTGAATTATTGGAACAGTATTGATTGGATTGAAAGCATGAGTAGTAGTTGATGAATCACCACATCTTGAACAGTAATTTAAATTATTTTGCCGACAATGCTTGAGTGGAAAGTAATAACCACTTCATTGATAATCATCCACTTTGAATAATTCATCGCATGGTAATATTATAATGTCATCTCAATCATGAATAGTCGACCTCCATGAATATTTGTTTGTCACCCATGAATAGTAAGTGAACAGTAGCGTGTGTGTGTGTGTATATATATATATATATATATATATATATATATATATATATAGATGTTATTAGTTATATTATAAGTGAAGGATTAGTTGAAGACAAAATAATTGACAACAAAGTTGTACCCGTTTTGGTTCTTGAATTACAAGATATTGGGTAAGTTTATCATCTTATTACTTATAAGAGTTGTATCTTTATATAATTTTTTTGTATTTGGATTGAGATCATAATTTTTTGTTTACTGCACATGAATAACCTAATTAGGGTAACACTGTGGGATAAAGTTGTCCAAGACTATCAAACCTTATGCAAACTATTTCCAGATAGGAGAATAAATATTGGGGTGTTCTCATCAAATTTGGTAAAACAATATAATGGTAAGTAAATAAAAAAGATTGTCATGTTTACAATTTAAACCATGTTTACCACAAAGACTGCAACAGTTTACAACTTCAACACATTAATTAAAAATTTAACAATATAGGGATGATATCATTTGCAACTTCTGCCACTCGAGTTTATCTAAATCCCAAAATCAAGGAGGTTGAAGATTCGAGACACCATTTTGAGTAATTTTAAAAATTTTAAAGTTGAGTAAATTGACTATTAATATTTACCAATGAACTTTTTTATAAATTTAAAAAAGGTGTATTGAATTAATAGAGTATTTTTAAATGAACAGACAACTGTGGCAAAACTTGATATGATGCCGAGCAGAATGTCAAAAGAGGAAATACTTAGTAAGCTCAAAAGTGTGGCTGAAATTTTGAAATTGGTACATGAATGTGAAGAGGTAATTTGATGCATTCTATTGTAAAATATAGCCATTTGGTTTGATATATATTTTGCCAAGAGGAAGTTAATTGTTTATTGCATTGCTGAGATTGTGACCATCCGAAGAGAACGTGACTGGAGCTAAATTTCATGCTTTAAGTGCAAAAGAAAGTTGGCTAACAAGGAAACCAATTTGTATTGCGATAAATGTGAGATGGATATTGAGGATCCGGTTGTAAGGTAGTTTTAATTTTTGAAACTTTAAAATAAGAAGATATGATGTTCAACGAATTTTAATATTAAAGTGACTTTGTAGGTTTCGATTAGAACTTGAAGTGAAAGTTGAATCTGCTGCCACAATATCTGTCCTTCTGGACAAAGAAACTGAGAAACTAATTTGACAATCATGTGCTACTCTATGTGACATAGATGAGAGTGAGAAGGCAATACTACAAAATATAACTATTGAAATATTTCAATATTTACTATACTACAAAATTACATATATGGTATTTTTAATATATAAAAACATACTATATAGGATGAAGAAGAGGAAGACCAATTGCCTTTTCCAATAAAGAAAATTGTTTCCGGAGAAAATTGAGTTAATAATGTGGAAGATGATTCGGAGAGAGGAAGGATTTACTCGCTTCCGGTTCCGAGGACGTGGCACAATCGATCCGAGTCCGAGTGATGACTGCTCGAACCCGCAAAAGGCGAAGCCCGGGTGGTGGATCCCGGGAACGCCCCTCCGACGCCTAAGTTAGTATCTGATTTGATTGAAAGGATCGAGGAGATCTTCCTCGATATACGTGAGGGGATTCCTTGGGAGACGAAAAGATTTCCAAAGATGGAAGTTCTCGGGGATGAATGTGTGCTGATGAACACCGATGAACGTTATGAATGAGAATTGGGAGCTTAGAAGCTTGAGTAATTATCTTCAAATGGGATGTCTTGTCAAAATGAGCATAAGATCATAACATGCCTTGGAATGTGTGAAAGATGAGTATTTATAGGAGGTTTTAAAGGGGTAAAACGGTACTTTTACCATGGTTTAGGAAACCCTAGCCCTAGTGGGCTTTGGGGCTTTTACTTGGCCCATTAAGGGTTATCTTGGGCCGATTCCTCCTTCACCCAACTGATTAGGCCCGGTCGGCCGCGAAGGTGTTCTACCAGCTCCTCATTGACGATGCTCGGAATCCGGGGTTGATAAATGATGGTGAGAAGTATGGTAAGTTGCTTCCAGCCACGATCCGTTCCGAGTGGGATACGCTTGAGGCTTGGGTGGAATGTAACCACGATCGCATCATTGGGCTTTAATCGGTGAACCTTAATTCTTACGTGAACGTTGCGACGGGAGGAGGAACCGCTCCCGGAGTTGGCTTGTCGTCCGACCCTCCCTTGGAGAGTGGAGAGTTAGCGAGATGACCCTTTTACTTCCTCTTAGGATCGGAGGGACTTGCCCAAGGCAAAGGGGAGTAGCCTCCTTGCGGAGAAGAAGATGCACCTTTCGGCGGAGAAGAGGCGGAACCTTCCAACGGAGAGGAAGAGGAACCCTCCGAAGGAGAAGTGAGGTGGTAGCCATGGCTCTCCTTACGTCCGAGTAGTGTAACTATAGCGTAATAGTATAACCATAGCGTCGTAGCGTAGCATCTTGAGTTTTAGACGCTTTGCTTCTCTTGTAATGGCGCACTACGCGTTCTTGTCTTAATGAATGAATGAATGAGTGAAGGAAGTTTGCTTTGTCAACTTTGCTTTCCTTCGATTCCTTATCTTGTCATAGACGCTCCGTTGAGAAAAATGATTTTTGCGTAGCCCCTCGGGCTTTGAGGGTAATTTTGAGTCACCTTTCAGCTCCGGAGGCTTGAAAGTGCTTGAGTATGGATATCTCGCTAGGAAACATCCCATAGAGAACGCGACCTGTTAACTTCAAGTTAGGAGTGCAAGTGCCACTGACGGAATGTTTCTTTGGGCGACCTTTCGACTCTCGAAGGTTCACAAGTGCGTGAATGATCATAACGGAATGGGTCTTTGCACGACCTTTCGATTCTCGAAGGTTTGAAAGTGCGTGAGTGCCCATGACGGGACGGGTCTTTGCGCGACCTTTCGATTCCTGAAGGTTCGAAAGTGCATGAGTGCCCATGACGGAATGGGTCTTTGCGCGACCTTGCGATTCTCGAAGGTTTGAAAGTGCGTGAGTGCCCATGACGAGATGGGTTTTTGCGCGACCTTTCGATTCCCGAAGGTTCGAAAGTGCGTGAGCGCCCACAACAGGATGGGTCTTTGCGCGACCTTTCGATTCTCGAAGGTTCGAAAGCGCTTGAAAGATAGCTTCTTGAAGGGTACCACCTTATGGGGCTGAGAGTGCGATTTTCGGCTCCCGGAGGCCAAGTGGTCGCTGGGTGCAAATTGACCTTATTCCCCAAAGGATAGCCCCTTGTGAAGGTAGGGATGCGACTTGTTAGCCCTTGGGGCTAAGTTGCTTGCTTGACGAGCTTTCGGGCCTTGCTCGTTTCGTTCTTGCAATTCTCGCAATGTTTGTGATGGATTGTTTGATTGATTTTTACTTAGCCCCTTGGGGCTAAAAGGAGTCTGCGGGGAGGATGAGTTTTCTTGTGATCCTCCGGGGGCTCTTACGTGGAGGATGAGTCTTCCCATGGTCCTTCTAGGGCTCTTGCGGGAGGATGAGTTCTCTCGTGATCCTTCTAAGATCCTCAGGCGTCCCGGCCCTATGTGCCTCGGATCCGAAGAAAGTGAGTTTGCCCACGGTAGCGTTGTCATGGGTCTTTTACGCAACCTTTCGGCTCCGGAGGCTTGAAAGTGCATGATCGTCGAGCGCGACCTCTTATCCTTAAGTTAGGAGTGCGAGTGCCCATGCGGACATGGGTCTTCATGCGACCTTCTAGCTCCGGTAGGCTTAGAAGTGCATGAGCTGTCAAGCGCGACCTCCTAACCTTAAGTTAGGAGTGCGAGTGCCCATGCGGACATGGGTCTTTACGCGACCTTCCAGCTCCCGTAGGCTTAGAAGTGCATGATTGTCAAGCGCGACCTCCTAACCTTAAGTTAGGAGTGTGAGTGCCCATGCGGACATGGGTCTTTACGCGACCTTCCAGCTCCCGTAGGCTTAGAAGTGCATGATTCTCGCTAGGGAACATCCCACGGAGAGCGCGACCCCTAACCTTAAGTTAGGAGTGCGAGTGCCCATGTGGACATGGGTCTTTACGTGACCTTCCAGCTCCCGTAGGCTTAGAAGTGCATGATTGTGTGTCCTCCGAGAGGTGTTCCTTTTATGAAGTTAGGCGTACGATTTTTAGCTCCGGAGGCTAAGTTATCGCTCACCGTAACTTCGAAGGATGTCCCCTTTGTGGAGGTGGAAATATGACTTGTTAGCTCCGGAGGCTAAGTCGTTGTTTGACGTCGAGAGACGTTTCGGCTTCGAAATTACATGCTTCGTTGCGGAAATCTTTTTCGAAGTTACGCAATTTTTTATTTTTATTTATTTAAGACTCTTAAACCCGACCTCTCACACCGACCCCTCTTACCGACCCCTAAGACCGACTCCTAAAACCGACTCCTAAAACCTATCGCTTGCCTTGTTTGCTTGCTTTCTTCCCTCGGCCCACACTCTCTCCCTCTGCTGGGCCTGCCCTCACTCGGCCCACCTTTCCCCCTCTCGGCTCCCTCTCTCCTCCGCTGGGCCTCTCTCTCCCTCTCGCGGCCCATCTTTCCTCCCCCTCAGCTGTCTCTCACTCTTGCTCGTGGCTGGGCCCGCCCTCACTCAGCCCACCTCTCTCCCTCTCGGCTCCCTCTCTCTCCGGGCTCCCTCGGTCTCTCGGGCTCCTCTCTTCCCCTCCCGGCCCAGCTTTCTCCCCTCGTTACGGGCCCGCTTTCCCTCCCTCAGCCCACCCTTTCAAACCCCTCATCCCGCCTCTCTCTCCTCTGCCCTAGCTCCCCTCTGCTGCTTGCTTCTTCCTCTAGGTCCCCGCGTTGCTGCTGCTGCTGCTTCTCGCCCTCACACTACACTCGGCCGGACCCCTCACCCTAGGGACCGACTGCCCGATCCGACCCCGGTGACGACCCCTCCCCTCACCCTCTCCCTCACTCTCGCTCATTCTCCCTCCCTCTCGGCCCTCTGTTTCGCTGCCGCTTCCCCACCCCTCTCTGCGCTCGGCCGGACCTGCTACCCCTCGGACCGACCACCTAACCCTAGCCCGGGACCGAGCGCTCATCCCGACCCCGGAGCCGACCCCTCCCGGCCTCACTCGCGCGCCCTCGCTCTCACTCGACTCTCTCTCTCCTCGCGGCACTCACGCTCGGTTTCGCTCCCCCTCTCCTCCTCGCTCGGACTCGGTCCTCTAAGGACCAACCCCTCACCCCGACCCCTCCCCCGACCCCTCTCGCCGACCCCTCCCCCGACCCCTCTCGCTCTCTCGCACTCGCCCTCTCTCGCCCGGACTCGGTCCTCCGGAGACCGACCCCTCCCCCTCCCTCTCGCTCTCTCGCACCCTGCCCTCTCTCCCCGGACTCGCTCCTCCCAAGACCGACCCCTCCCCCTCCCTCTCGCTCTCTCGCACCCTGCCCTCTCTCGCCCGGACTCGGTCCTCCCTGGACCGACCCCTCCCCAGACCCCTCTCTAGCACTCTCGAAGCAAAACGCCAAAAAGTGCCCAAACCCTAACCCTAACCCTAACTCTAACCCTAGAATTTTTTAATTTTTATTTTATATAATGTTGGCATATTTTTGGGAAACATTCCCGACCAATTTTATGCGTAAAAATTTTGCAAAGGGGACGGAAAAAATACCGACCTCGATTTTAGAGCGAAGAAATTGTAGGCTCCTCTAAACGGAAAATATCAACCCAATTCAAAGCGGAAATACAATGGCCATGCCTCCGTTAGTCGAACATGTTGGGCGTTCTATGATTTGAGAAAAATCGAACCTCCTTCCAGGTGAGCCTGTGTTGACTCCACGTTAAGCTAAAATATATCAACTCTTTAGTATGGGCCTTCGTAGGGTGCCTCCGATTGTGCCCAAATCGTAATTTTACGTTGGAGGTCTTCGTTAGCTTCTTGTTTGCCTTCGAACTTGATATCGTCAAACGACGTTTAGCGTTGGGCTATAATAACGACCGTGCGCCTTGATGGCCAAAAATCTTCTTCGTCTTCAATTTGCGAACCATCGCTCATTTGATTTTTGAGAAAAATGTGGGCACCCGATTTATCCTTTGCTGGAATTTGGAGCTAAGCGATCGTAGATTGAACCTTGTAGCGTTGGAGCGGTTTCTTGTTGAAAAAGTGTTCTTCGGGGCGTTGACCTTGTGCCTTTTTCCGGTGACTTAAGGCTTGAGTGATGTCTCTTAGAGATCCTCTGTGATCTTATGTGATCTTCGCTTGTCGAGTCGCGTACGCTCGTAATTTTTCGTCCAAGAGGCCTTTCTTTTGACGAATGTACGCATCCGAGGACCATAGTCGTTCTCTTCATGCTTGGCGTTTACTTGTGTTATGCTTGGTCCTTACTCTAAAGATCTCACTTTGGAGTTAAGTTCTTTGGTCGTATCAATCCCTTAGGAAGAAGCGCCAAAGGAGGGGAGATCCCAGAGGATGATGGCGTTGGCGAGGATGCCAAAGATGGCTCCGCGGATTGGCCCCCTTTCCACGACTCTTCGTGAGATATGAGTTATTTTTGATGTCCTGCGTGCCATATGACTGATTACTTGCCTTGATGCTTGTTGGATGCTTACTTGCCTCGTTGCTTCTTTTTATTGTTGCCGATTTTTGCTTTCTTGCCTCTTGGGACACATGATCACCCTTCATCATAGTTGGGTCTTCTTTGAGTTTTACAACCTAGCTATCCTAGGGGATTGTATTAGCCCCGAGTGTTGCCCCCAAAATCGGCACAATAAAAAACATACAACGAAAGAAACTAGTAGCGTAGGCTGCCTTAGGGGTCATATTAGCCCCTACCTTTTCTTCTAACTTTGACAAAGTTAAGAAAATACAATGAAAGGAACTAGGGACTTGGGTGTTCTAGGGGATTGTATTAGCCCCTATTCATGCCTCCAAGATCGTCTTAAAGTAAAGTATGAGACGTAAATATGTAGAAAGCTTGCTCATTGTATTGATAAAGGATCGAAGTCACGTACAAAAGAGAGGAATGTGTGCCCCAGTTGAGCGCTTTTGGAAAAGTCGCGTCAATCGTGGGTGATTCCTTTACAAAATCTTTGGGACTTGGCTGGGTGGGTCTTTAAAGAAAGGCCCCCACTCCAGGACGATGAGCTCGCACTATTTACATAAGCACCAT
Organism: Talinum fruticosum; assembly: GCA_021018815.1. Classification (NCBI taxonomy): domain Eukaryota; kingdom Viridiplantae; phylum Streptophyta; class Magnoliopsida; order Caryophyllales; family Talinaceae; genus Talinum; species Talinum fruticosum. The sequence goes on from JAITYX010000020.1 coordinate 2,691,098, forward strand.
TATCTCCCGAGTTCGATGTCTTCGGGAGGCGCAAGCCGGACCTTGACACGATTTTCAAGGGTGGTGAAGCACGCCATCATCGTCTCGAAGACTTTGGTTGGGGCTCCACTTTTAACTTCTTACCCTTGGGGTCATCATGAGTCTTCCCCTCTTCTTTCTGCTTTTCCATCAAAGGTCGAAGGCTTACTACATAGCATTCACGTGCGGTCTTTTGGTCTCCATAAGTCTCGCCTATGGATCCATCATCAAGCTCATACTTCATGAGGAGAAGGTATGGAGCGACGACCGCTTTAATCTGGTTGAGGGTGGGACGTCCAATGATGACGTTGTAGGCAGAGGGAATGTCGATCACCGGGGAATGTCGATCACCAGGAATTTGACTTCGATGTTTCGGCCCCTAACCTTCTCTCCAACCACGACTGGTAGGCGGATCATGCCTATGGGGTGTATCGTCCGCCCCGAATCCGACGAGCGGGATTGACAAGGGAGACTAGATTCCGAGGGGCATACTTCAGCTGTCTCGGGCATTCCATGGTGATGACGTCTACCGAGCTCCCCGTGTCAATAAGAACTCTGCGGACTATGGCGTCCGAAATCTTCGATGTGATGACCAAATGATCCTCATGTGGGGCGGCCATGCTTTTCAAATCTTGTTCTCCGAAGGTCACTGTGGGTACCTTCGGAGGTGGAGGCTGGCCGGTGATCGGGACTTGTTGAGCGCTCTCGAGGTGAGCCTTCCAGGAAGAGAGGGTCGTGCCCCTCGCAAATCCCCAGCGATAGTGGCTACAATCTTAGTAGCATCGTCCTCATCGTAGTGCTCATATCCTTGCCTTAAAGAACCTCCTTGTGCTCCATGAGTATCTTTTTTGAGGAAGCGATCAATTTGCCCATTATCCACCAACTCCCCAAGCGCCTTCTTTAACGCACGACACTCTGTAGTGTTGTATCCGGTTTGTTCATGAAATTCGCAATATTTGTTGGAAGCTCGCGCTTTCGCAGGAGTGGACATGGGGGGTGGTTTTTGAGCATGGGGTGCCCTTTGATCTCCATCGAGAATACTCGGGGGTCGGCGTTGAAGCGGTGGTCAACTTCATTTCAAGGATTAAATTTTCCATCTCCTCCTTTCTTTCGACCTCATCTCCTTCCTCCTGCGAGATCTCCGTGGCCTGAATAAAGTCGGCCGCCTTCGGAGTGCTTACGCCAAGGTGGACACCTTTTGTTCAGCGAGGGAAAATTTGAATCTTCCGCTTCGAGTCCGTTAAGGAAGGCGAGTGTAGGCGACTCCATCTTGCGGGTCGGAGATAAGGACGGCCTCTCCATGAAACCTTCGGACATAGTCCTTAAGCGTCTCGTTTCTCCCTTGCTTAATCTTGGAGAGATGGATGCTAGTCTTCTTACGCTTGCAACTTGCGATGAATTGTGCGACAAACTTCTCGCATAACTCTTCGAAGGAAGAGATGCTCCCTTAGGGAAGATTGTTGAACCATTTCGCGCGACTCCCTTTAGTGTAGCGAGGAAAAATCGACGAGTAGGTTGCATCGTCCCCGTCCCGAACGTACATGTGGGACTTGTAGTATGCCAAGTGATCTTCGAGGATCGGTTGTGCCATTGTATGGATCAATGTTCGGAACCTTTATCTTCTTCATTCGGGAGCATTCATGATCTTCTTCGAAAATGGAGTGTTGAAAGCATTCAGGTTGGCCTTGAATCGAGCCGAGAGATAGGGACGGCGCGGGGTTGGTGGCGTGGAACTTCCACTAGGGAAGGACTCTTCCTCCTCTCGGATCGAGGAGGAGTGCACCTGGTCCTCTCCGACTTCTCGGGACCCTTCGATTTGATTGCTCGGTGACGCCTTTCTCTTGATCGTTCCCGCTCTCGGGCGGTAGACCGTTCTTGGTCGCGCCTTGGGGCATTGCGGGCTCGATGAGAATTGCGGCTACGTATAGCCGATCGTGCGGGACTAGCGGACCTTCTGCTCCCCAGGGTCTTCGCTCCGTGTTTGGGGCAAGGGCACCTCCATGATCGTCGAACCAGGCGAACGCCTGCTGTGGGTAGCATAGGGAGTCGAGGCCGTGTGCGAAGTTGCAATGTTCTTGTTGGCTTTATGGAGAGCTTTCTTTGCGTCGATAATTTCTCGTGTGTCGCCTTCTTCGTGACGCCTTGTCGGGAGGGCACTTGGCTGCTCGAGAGCAAGCGCAGTTGGTGCCTTAGTTGGTTGTTACGGGGCTGCGTGGGAGGGCATCCCGCCCGAGAAGTAGCCAACAGGCTGACCTCCCAGGGGTTGTGCCGTACCCGGGAGTTGGGGCGTAGTGGAAGGGCATGATTGGCATGCGCTGTTCCATGGTGACTCGTACTTGTTTTTGCACTTGCTGTGCAACAGCTTGTTTTAAGGGTCTCTATTAGGTTTTGGAGAGCCCCTAGGGTGACGTACCCCTCCGGTTGGGTGTGGCGGTTGCCGGTAGACCGCCGAGATGATTCCGCATCCTCGAGTTGAGGAGCGTCGCGGGATTGGCCCCGTAGGCATTGAACGATAAGGGTGAGGGACCGGTGGGTTCGTGTCGCGAGTCATCTTGGATCGAGATCGAGTGCCACCGGCGACCATATGCTACCTTCCTCCCCACGAGATGGCGCCAAACTGTTTCCGGAGAAAACTGAGTTAATGATGTGGAAGATGATTCGGAGAGAGGAAGGATTTACCGCTCCGGTTCCGAGGACGTGGCACAATCGATCCGAGTCCGAGTGATGACTCGCTCGAACTCGCAAAGGCGAAGCCCGGGTGGTGGATCCCGGGAACGCCCTCCGACGCCCAAGTTAGTATCTGATTTGATTGAAAGGATCGAGGAGATCTTCCTCGATATGCGTGAGGGGATTCCTTGGGAGACGAGAAGATTTCCAAAGATGGAAGTTCTCGGGGATGAATGTGTGCCGATGAACACCGATGAACGTTATGAATGAGAATTGGGAGCTTAGAAGCTTGAGTAATTATCTTCAAATGGGATGTCTTGTCAAAATGAGCATAAGATCATAACATGCCTTGGAATGTGTGAAAGATGAGTATTTATAGGAGGTTTTAAAGGGGTAAAACGGTACTTTTACCATGGTTTAGGGAAACCCTAGCCCTAGTGGGCTTTGGGGCTTTTACCGGCCCATTAAGCGTTATCTTGGGCCGATTCCTCCTTCACCCAACTGATTAGGCCCAGTCGGCCGGTGACGTGTCGGTTGAGCTGAACTCGTCCGGAAATACCCGAATCAAAAATAATAAGACAGAGGCACATTTTCCAAATCAAGATCAATTCGGATTACAAAGAAAGTTTCACTATAAATAAAGTGTTCTCAAAATTATATATTTTAGAAAGAAATGATTTTTTTTATTTAAAACATGTTTCTTAAATGAAAATTTTCTACTATATATTTTCTAAATATGATGCTTTTACACTTACAATTAACATATATGTCATTTTATATATTTGTAAGGTGCCAGCAAGTGTTGATGAGGCACCAAAAGAAAGAGAAGAAGTTGGAGTAGATAATTTGGAAATGTCAATGTCGGCAAAATAAGGCAAACACAAGGTGAAAAGGATTTTCAAGTTACAGTTACAAAAATCGAATTTCACAATTGATAAAATGACAAAAAAAAAAAACCAGATAGCTAAAATTCTTAATAAATTTTGTGCAGATTGGGTTCTAATAGTGAGGAGAAAAAACCTGATTATGCAAACTTAGAGGATACTGAGTGCATGTGAGAAAATGAGTGATAATAAAAAAGAAGAAAGCTCAGGTGCATACTCAACTCCAATACATTTTTACTCTTACATTGATTTTATTTCTGTATATTTTAAGTTTGGTTTGTGTAAAATTGTAAATATGTTAGGTTGATTGAAGAAGATGAGGAGGAAACTGACATCAAGATTATTGCCCAGACCGAAATTTAAAGAGAAGCTTTTAAGTGACTCCAAAAACATTAATCTAATTAGAATAAAACTTTTGTAATTAAAAGGTTTTTAATTAAACTTTATGAAAAAATGAGATATTTTAGTAAGTAATAATGGGATGATTATTTTAATTTCCTTTTTAATAATTTTTTCCATTTTAAATAGTGGAAACATTTTTCCGTTTTAAAGAAGGGAGGTAGGACTCCAAACATTTCTTCGTTGTTTATTATATCATGGAAGGTCAAACAAGATTTAAAGGAAATTTAACTGAAATCTAATAATCTTCCTTCATCAACTTTTAATGCTAATTGATAATGACGAATATTAATTTCATGAAAATGAAGGAAATGCTAAATGGCTTAGTTTTGATTAGAGCTGGGAAAATCCGACACGACACGATTACCGATCCGAACCCGACACGAAGTTAGGCGGGTTTGGGTACAAATTTTCAACACGTTTATGTAAATGGGTTGACACGAACAACCCGTTTAAATAAATGTGTTAGGTTAAGGTTGAGAATCTTGACACGAAAAAATACCTATTTAACACGATTAATTAATTAGGTTAAATAGGTCGACCTTTTACCGTTTACCGTTTACCGTTTATTTGTTTAATATTATTTTTTCAAGGTAAGCAAAATTTCAATTTAAAAAATTAGGGGAAAAAATTTTGGGCCAGTGATTTTGCAGCCTAAAATCAGCCCATTTTACTTTTGAAAAACCCTAACTATATAAATGAAGCAACAAAACAAAACCCTAAGTTAATCGCTCCGCTAACACACTCGCCTGGTTCGCCTCTTCTCTCTCGCTCCATGGTCGTCTGCCTGGTTCTCCTTCTCTCCCTCCACGGTCGCCTGCTTCGTTCGCCTCCTTGGTCGCTCGCCGACGCCGCGCTAGCTCTACTCGGCGGCCTCCCTTCATCCCTCCCCTCACACCTCAACCTTTCATGCCTCTCCCTCCACGGTCGCTCGTCCTCCCTTCATCCCTCTCACTCCTTGCGCGTTCATCCTCTCACTACTCCTCGCTTGCTCGCCTCTCGCCGTATTTCCAATCTGCAGCTGTAAGCATCTCTCTCTATTTTGTTTTCTCTCTTGTTATCTCTCTATTTCGCCGATTACTGCTGGTTGTTTGTGCTATTTCATTCGGCCGCAGCTACTCGATTTGCTTTCTTTCTTTTATCTTCAGATCTTGTAGCTATTTCTAACTCGCGATTCTAAACTATGGTGAGTTATCTTACTTATCTAATTCATTTATCTTTCTGTTGTTCAACCTTAGTTTTGTTTAATTAGTTATTGATTTGTTTTTATTAATTTAAACGCGAGTATGCCTACAATGGAGGGTGATTCGGTTCCAATCGATTTGGACTCAAATGGGGACGGAATAGCTGAGGTTGACAGCCAAAAGGCAAAGACAACTACAATGAATGTGCCAACTGGTGTATACAAGCCAATCACCGATGGTAAGCCTTCTAAACGACAAAGAAAAATGACTTCTTCATGCTGGGAGCACTATGAGTTTCTTGAACTCGATGCTGATGGAAATTTGTTCCGTAAGTGTAAAAGATGTGGGCAAATTTATTCTGGGGATAGCAAGTATGGGATTGGAAATTTAAAAAGACATTTAGGAAATTGTAAAAGGAGGAATTTTACGGACATTGGACAGACTTCTTTTGGATAGAAGTTCGATTCTTTGGGTAATAGGCGTCCCGAGTTTGATCCTCGTTGTCTTTCGTCAAATTTTGGCTGCTTGTATTGTGAAACACGATTTGCCTATCCAATTTTGTGAGTATGATGGTGTGAAAGACTTGTTTTCTTACTTGAATCCCGATGTAAAGTTGTTTTCAAGGAAGACAGTTAGGGGTGACTTGTTTAAGTCATTTACAACTGAAAAAGAAAAATTGAAACAATTTTTGCAATCCTTCCCGGGTAGAATTTCATTCACATCTGATTGTTGGACATCCATAAACACCGATGGGTACATATCTTTTACTGCTCATTACATTGATCATAGCTGGACTTTGCGCAAGAAAATTCTAAACTTCTCCTTCTTGCCTCCACCTCATAATGGTGTTGCTTTAGCTGAAAAACTTATGATTTTGTTGAAAGATTGGGGCATTGATAAGAAAGTAATGTGCTTGACTGTTGATAATGCTTCATCAAATGACACTTGTGTCGATATGTTAAAAAGTCAGCTTAAGCTTGTGTGTAATGCTGATTATTTTCATGTTCGATGTTGTGGGCACATTCTGAATTTGATAGTTAAAGAGGGTTTGAAGGAGGTGGATGAGGCTGTTTTTAAAGTAAGAGAATGTGTTAAGTATTGTAAGGGTTCCCAAGTCAGAAAACAAAGGTTCCTTGACTTGGTTAAGTTTTGTGATCCGGTTTACTCAAAAGGTTTACGTCAAGATGTACCCACTAGATGGAATTCTACATATCTCATGCTTGAAAGTGCTCTTCATTATAAGCAAGTGTTTAATCATTTGATGGTGGTTGATAGTAACTTTATCCATTGCCCAAGATTTGATGAATGGGTTAGGATTGAGAAACTCTGTGATTTTTGAGAGTGTTTTATGAAGTTACGTGTGAATTTTCTGGATCAAAGTTTCCTACCTCAAACTTGTATTTTCCTAATGTTGTGAGAGTGAGATTGGAATTGAAAGAACAAATGGAAAATGGAGATGACTTTCTGAGAAACATGGCAATAAGGATGTATGCAAAGTTTGAGAAATATTGGGCAGATTTTAGCACCATAATGGGAATTGCTACGATTTTAGATCCTCGGTACAAACTTCAAATTGTTAAGTGGGCTTATAATAGGATCTATGGAGATCGTTATGAGATTGAGTTGTCTTTGTTAAAGGATAAGTTGTTTGCTTTGTTTGATGAGTATGCCAAGGATTCAAAAGGATTCTTCAACCACTGTTCAAGCTCCTAATGTTGGAGGAGGCAAGAATCCATTCTTGAAGGTATACTTTTATTTTGAATAATTATTACTTAATTGAATTAATTGTATTTTTTCCTCCAACTTACTTTTTTTTTTTTTTTCATTTAGGACTTTGATAATTTCTCAAGTAATGCTATCAAATGTGTGTCTAAGAATGACTTGAACAACTACTTGGATGAGATTCTATTGCCCCGTGTTGAAAACTACGATGTTCTTGGTTATTGGAAGGAGAACAAATTTCGATTTCCCATTCTTTCTCAAATGGCAAGAGATGTTTTAGTTATTCCTTTGTCTACCGTTGCTTCTGAATCTGCATTTAGTGTTGGTGGGAGAGTACTTGATGCATATCGTAGCTCTTTAAAGCCACAAACTGTTGAAGCGACAATTTGCTTAAGGGATTGGCTTTACAACAAAGATGGTAATGTTCCATTCTTTTCTTTTTTTTTCAGTTTTAAGGCAAAATCTTCGGTGATTCATTTACTAATATTCTTCCCCTTTCTCTTTTGCTTTCTTGTTTCCATTTACATTAGCTCTCATGCCTGTCCAAATTAATTTGGATGAATTGTGCGGAGATGTGATGACGATGAACGTAAATGAAGATGAAGAGAGCTCTCTTTCAACCAAGAGGAAGAGTGAGGAGGGGAGTGCGGTTGAGCTGACATGTAGTTCAAATTATTAAGTTAGTTTTAGATGGGATTTGGTTGTTGGTTTGTTGATTATGCAACTGTAATTCGAATTTGGATAATTTCAAGTTGGTTGTAATTTGAATTTAGACTTATTTAGTTGGTTTGTAATATGCCAATGTCTGTACCGTTTGTTTTAAACTACAATGCTCAATGCTTGAACACTAAACAAGTTCGGAAATATGGTATTTTTGTCGTGAAATTTTTTTCATTGAATTATATTAAATTTATATTTTCATCAACTTAGTTAAATAGGTCGAGTTCGAGTCAACCCGTTTAATTGATAAACGGGTTAGGTCGATGATTTTCGACACGATTATTAAATAGGTCGGGTTCAGGTTTGGCAAATTTCAATCCGTTTAAGTTCGACACGAACACGAACCCGACCCGACCTGTTGCCCAGCTCTAGTTTTGATCATGTAAATCTTTCAAATCCCTCAACAGATCGTGATTATTAATTATTCATTCAATATTTTGATTATTAATTATTCATTCAATATTTTTCTATAAATAGCACAACAACATACAAAATCAACATCATATAATAAAAAATATTTTAAAAATAATACATGGATGAATTAGCTTGCTCCATCGAAGGCAAAAATAAGTTCATCCAATATTTTAAAACTCTTATTTCAAAAAATATAAAAAATAAACCAACAATAAAATAATTGCTGATTAAAAAAACTCATGTAAAAAACTCATGAATTCACCTATAAAATGGCTTTCTGAAACTAAGAAATGCACATAATCTATTAGTCCTCTCTATTGAACTGAATATGTTAATATTAGAGAAATACATACGGATTTCCATTTACCCACCATTTTTAATAGGTCAAAATAATGCCACGTATATGGATCTTGGCCCACCAAGATGCGTATGTAAATATTGTGGAGCAATAATGTGGTACGAAGGAAGAATTAAGAAGGGAAACAAGACACAAAATCCCACATTCTCCCTATGTTGTATGGAAGGCAAAATCAAATTGCCAATACTTAAAGAAAGTCCATCACTCGTCAATCAACTTCTTGACTATAAAGGAGGATGAAGATCAACCAATTTCAGGGAACATATTACAGCATACAATTCTAATATTTGCATTCACCTCAATTGGGGCAAAAGTTGACAATGACATAAACAAACACCCTGGACCCTACGTTTTCAAAATTAGTGGGGAAAACCATCACTTAATAGGCTCCATAGTATCTCCCCAAATGAGAATCCAAAATTTGCACAATTATATATATATGATAAAGAAAATGAGGTGCAAAATCGAAAGCGAGCCTTAACAAGAAATGAAAACAACAGTGGCATTGATGACACAATTATTGAAGGGTTGGTTGAGATGTTTGATGAGGTCAATCCATTAGCACAAACATTTCGAATGGTAAGAAACAGAATACAAGAATTAACCCAAGAGCAACTTCGTATTATGTTGTTAGGCAGCAGACATAGTGATTGCGAACAATATAACTCACCTACATCATCAGAAATAGCAGCCTTAATTGTTGGAGATATCGGGGAAGGGGTTGACGGAAAAAACATTATTATTGAGCATAAAAAAATAGATTACGAAGGCGGAAAGAGGACCATCCATCTTATATGACCCTGCAATACCCAATTCTTTTCCCTTATGGAGAAGACGGTACCATGAAGAAATTGAATATAGCACTAATACGAAAAGAAGAAAAACAAAGAGAAAAGGTGTCACAATGAGGGAGCTTTATGCATATAGGCTGCAACAAAGACATAGAGAAGGATAAACATTGCTAAAATGTGAGAGGTTGTTCCAGCAATATGTTGTGGATGGTCAGACATGCATCGAAAGTGAAAGATTGAGATATATACGAAACCATCAGCCATACTTACGAACAGAAATCCTAAAGAATGTATATATGTGATGCTATTGAAAAAGGTGACAACATAGGAGCTGAAGTGGGAAAGCGGATTATTCTACCCTCTTCATTCACTGGAGGCCCAAGATATAAAATGCAGAATTACCAGGATGCCATGGCTATTTTTGTAGGTAGTATGGAAATCCACATCTATTTGTCACATTTACAGCAAATACAAAACGGCCAAAAATCCAGTACATGCTCATTGAAGGCCAAAGACCAGAACACAAACTAGACATTGTTGTAGGATGTTTCAAGCTTAAATTGAATCAACTAATGAAAGTCCTCAATAAAAACCACCATTTTGGGAGAACAAGGGCAAGTATTTTTTCCAAATTAAACCAATTTCTTTATTATTTTAAAAAACTAACCTATTGTTACTCATATATGAAATCTGTGAAATTTATGACAGTAATCTACACCATTAAGTTTCAAAAGAGAGGCCTACCACATGCACATATACTTCTTTGGTTGCAAAACAAAAACGAATATGGAGATGCCAAATTTATAGACAATATCATTTTAGCTGAAATTCTAAACAAAGAAGAAGAACCTGAGTTGTATGATGCAGTTTCCCAATTTATGGTCCACGCACTGTGCGGTCAGGGAGTGAAATATGCACCTTGCATGTCCGATGGTATCTGTACAAAGAAGTTTCCAAAGGCATTTCAACCAGAGACAACGGTGGATGACAATGGATATGTCGTCTATAGAAGAAAAAATGATAATAGGTAAACACTAGTAAAACATTAAACTCTTAAAAATTAAGCATTGTTAATTTAGAATTGAATGTATTTCGTTGGGAATCAAATTAAACTGTTATATTACAAATTCAATATAATATTCTATTAACTAAATATGAATCTAAAACTAAAACTCATCAGCCACATCTATCCTCATCCAACTAATAAAAAAACAACAAATCGCATGCCAAAGAAAAAAAAACTTATTTAACAAAAATAACAATTCAAAAGGGATGCATGCAACTCGAAGGAGTACATTACATACTTAACATGTTCAATTAACACCAACAATCCAATCCCACCCGCAAATAAAAACAAAATAAAAACAGAGAGGTAGTTCCAAAATGATTAGCAAATTTCGTAATGTTCCAAAAAAGAACAATCTGTATGTTGAAAATTAACAATTAAGGCTATATTTGATTTGAAGAAAATAGGTTGGAAAAAAAATTTAAATGGAAAAAAAAGTAATGAGGAAAAAAAGTTAAGTGAAAATTAATTTTTTTCTTGTGTTTGGTTCAAGGAAAAATAGAGGGAAAAAAAGTATAATTATTTTCCAACTTCTTACCCATTACTACATTGTCATGGAAATGGGAGAGAAAATACTCAATAAAATTGATTAATTGCGAGAGAGAGAAAATTCTTAATGACATTCCTTAATAGAATTATCTCTCTTTTATCCATTTTTCTGTGAAGGAAAATATCATTGACCAAATTGATAAAATTTTCCATGAGTTTTTCCATCAAATTTTTTTCTCTCCTTTTTCTTCAATTCAAACAAGGGAAAGAAATTCATTTTTCACATTTTTTTCTTTCCTTCTAATTTTCTTAGAATCAAATAGAGCCTAAATGATGCTTTTCATATGCATATTAATTTAAAGCCACTAAATTGAAAATCCATTAACAAAAAATCATTTTAAAATCAATATTATAAAGTTGTTTTAGGTAAAAAAAAACCATATTAGTGTCTTCTATTAAATAATTATTTTTGTTGAAAATAAATTTAAAAACTTCTATTACAAAATTTTAGTCCTCCCATAAGTCATCAATCAAGTTTAGCTCTGACCAAATTCATACCCAAAAAAATCAAACAAAGGCCACAGTTCTCGGAAAAATCATCATTTCAAATGAAATTCGTTATAAATAAGACAAAATCAAAAAAAGGAAGAAGAAATAATCCAACAAATAAAAATACCAATAGGTTCCGACGGGCTAACCGATAATCCTCAAAGGGTGGTTGTCCAAGCGGTGGTGGACGGAAGATGTTTTTGCATTTGTGATGGCTCCTTCTAGAGCTTTTACTACAGAGAAATTAAGATGAGAGAGAGGCAAATAAGTGTGGGGAGAGAGAGGGGACGACTAGGTTAAGAGTTAGGAGAGAGAGTGAGTTACATGGGAGAGAGATCTGCTTCCTAAACTATAAATAAGTAGTGGGCTAGGGTTTAAACTACATGAGCCCAAAAGTCACCCTACTATATTTATCCTTTTTGCTAGCCCTTTGAGCTTTAACCTTTTTTTTTTTGTTGTACCTATTTCTACTTTACCATTGGCCTAAACACATTTTCCAATCTTATGCCAAGGTTAGGGAGCAACACTTCTTGAGTTGAGCAGTTTTGAGTTGTATGGAGATGGTGTTCTATTTGGTTTTGTAGTATGAAAATTGGGATCTGTGTTAAAAGAAAAAAATTGATGAATCACTTATTATACCCTTTGGAATTGAGTTATGTTCATGATTCCCATGCCAATACTATTTGTTCAAAAAAATAAATAAAATAAAAAAAAGGAAAAAAGAGAGAAATCAAAAAAAATGAAAAAAAAGAATAAGTGATTGGCATGAGGAAAATTCACAAAAATTATGCTCATTCCTTAGGTTCTCTTGGGTTTGTTTGTATTTGAAAAGATGAATTGAGAGAGAAGTTTTAAGTCATATTTGGAAGTGTTTTTGCTCCTTAGTCATTAGGTCTTAGCTATTTAGCTCCACATTTCCTAAATTGATTCCCTTTCTTAACCATGAACCTTAGCCCCAGTACAACTCCTTAAGGCTCTATTTGATTTGAAGAAAATAGGTTGGAAAAAAATTTTAATGGAAAAAAGTAATGAGGAAAAAAAGTTAAAGGAAAATTAATTTTTTTCTTGTATTTGGTTCAAGGAAAAATAGATGGAAAAAAAGTATAATTATTTTCCAACTTTTTACCAATCATTACATTTTCATGGAGAGGAGAGAGAAAATAGTCAATAGCATTGATTAATTGAGAGGAGAGGGAAAATTCTTAATGACCTTTCTTAATTAGAATTCTCTCTCTTTTCTCCATTTCTCTCTCTTTGTGAATTTTTCTTCCATTTTCCTCTCAATTTTGGAAGGAAAATATCATTGACCAAATTGATAAAATTTTCCATGAGTTTTTCCATCAAACTTTTTTCTCTCCTTTTTTCTTCAATTCAAACATGGCAAAGAAATTCATTTTCCACATTTTTTTCTTTCCTTCTAATTTTCTTAGAATCAAATAGAGCCTAAAAGTCCTCTTGATTGCATTTGCATTTTGCCTACATAGTGGTGGAGAATTGAGAGTGTGACTAAGCCTATGGTAGGGTGCGCTATTGGAATGAGTTTTGAGTGAATCCTTATTATATATTCTAAACACATGAGTGTGAGTGTTCCACTTTATCCTAAAGTGATGTTCTACCAGTTTAACTTGCTCATTATTTACTGTTTGGGGGAAAAATTGGTATGTGGATGTCATTAATAGAGGATCAAGTGTCTTGATGTGTGCATTGTCCTTATATGCATGTTAATATCCGATGTATGAGGGCGATATTGTTGATTAGAATGTGTACAATTCCTTCCCACTTTGTATATGTGTTTGTAAAAATTTTTGAAAAACCAAAAAGATTTTCTATTTTCTCTTTCTCTTTTTCTTTTCTTTTCCAAGATTTTGTGGGTGTATCTTCTACAAACCCTCATGAGACCTCACTCGTCCACTTGGGTTGCCAAGGGGTTTAAAGGGATTGTTATACGTGCTAAGTGCAATCGCGATTCCTGCGAAAGTGAGTTAGGTTTTATTTATTTTTGTTTTGCTCGAGGACGAGCAAAAGGTAGGTGTGGGGGTATTTGTTTGTTGCAAATTTTACGTCATTTATACCTTTATTCACTTAGTTTTTGACTCATAAAATAATATATTTTTAGGATTTTTACTTATTTTTTTTAACTTTTATAAGTAACAAAGTTCATTTGAATAAGAATCGGAAATTTGGGCTCAAAAGGAAGGAAACTATGATTTGAAGATTAAGACTCAAGATTCACAAAAAAAAAAAAAAAGAAAGCAAAGGAAGGCAAATCGAGAAACAAAATCCAGTCGTGGCAATCAAGGAGCATGGATTAATTTTGGTGACATTTGGATGTTGACGTCGGCGGTTGGAAATTTCATCTTGGGCTAAAATTTGGAAATCAGCAGCGTATGAAAGGGGGTTTAGTGGCTAGAGCTTTGTTTTGGCCATAGGATTACTTTAGACTTCTAGGTTTATTTTAGTTTAATAAAAATAATTCTCCTCTTGTAAATTTATCTTAAATATTTTCAATTTTAGTTATTAATTCAATTTCGACGAGTTTTCAATTTGAGTTTGATTCGTTCCTGATAACATCTTCCCTTTTGCCTCTCCCTTCTCTTTAGTTTGTTTCGTTTAGTTAAAATGTTTGATTTTTATTATATTTTGATGTTATTAATAGTAGTTTAATTGTTTAAATTCATGTTTAATTTTATTTTGTTAGTTTACGTCGTTCTTGGAGTCAATTTTTATTAGTAGCTATTAGATTAATTGTGTTTCATATTAATTAGTTGTTAGTTTGTCTCACTTTTGTTGTGATTAAACTCTTAATGACTAATTGATCTTGTTTGAGCCTTAATTTACCTAGTTTATGCTAGTATTTTGGGATTGTTTCTCATATCTGCCACATGCTCGATGAGATGCATGAAAGGGTCTTTTCATCTTGATTTTTAGGCGGTTGGTCTATCACTGAATGGTGGAGTCAATTTGCTAATGTGAGTAGAGAGAATAGTTGGGGTTTTGACATGAAAATAGCTTGAATCTTAGCTAGGTCTCGAGGTTGCTATTTTTGTAGTTTAGTTGGGCTAACCCCACGAAAGTAAGTGGTTAGAATAATTATACTAGCTCATGAACCTCGAAAGTGGGGCTTTAGTAGGTTTTGATGGAGCAACCGATCACTCCTAAATACTTGTATAAACTTGGATAGATTTAGGCTTGACTTAATTAATTAATTTACTAAGCTGTAAAATCACAACCGGAGATTATTTTTATTGCTTTCTAGGTTAGTTTAATCACCATATCTATCTCATCCGTGTTGATTTGACTAGATAGAAAGTTTAAGTTATTTTGATATTTGAAACACAACTCTCTGTGGACACAACCCGTGCTTGCCAGCTAGCTACAACTACGCCGTGTACTTGCGGTTACAATTTTAAGACTTAATTCTTCCCAACAAGTTTTTGGCACCGTTGCCGAGGAGTTGTTTCGTTTCGATATTGGAGCTTACTTGAGCATTCTAGTTTAGGCATTTAATTGAAAATTCCAAAACAATTGAAAAATCAAAAAATTATTTGAAAACATGTCTACTTACCATTATCCGCAGTATGAGCATGAATTGTTTTATCAATACTTTGATTGACTTAATGCTCTTCTTGCTCTTTCCGATAACCTGTTTGGAGAAATGGGAAGTATTAAATGTTGTCTATGAGGGTGTGAATAGTGAAACTCGTGCTCTTTTAGAGTATTGGGATTTTTGTGGAAAAAGTGTTGATGAAGCTTGGGATTTACTTGAATAGATTGCTTGGGATACTTGTGAATTTGAAAAGGCATGTACTAATTCTGGATTTTCATGTCCCGACCCTTGTGCTTATCATGCTAGATCTTATATCCAATCCCCTTGTATTCCTTCTCCTACCCCTCTTTGGTGTGAAAAGTGTAACTCTTTTGATCATGATAATAGTTCTTGTCCTTATATTTCATCTCCTGAATATTATGTTGGTATTTATAAACCGATAAGGGTTATGGATGAGCAAAATGAGCAACTTGCATGTCTTACTAAAATTAGGGAGTCCGACCTATCACATGAAACCGATCTTAGTCTTAGTTCTGCTAAAATTGAGGCATTTTTCTATGATGATGATGATGATGAGTCTTCATTTCCTTTAGAGTCCAGACTAGAGGAAGATATTGATCCTCCCTTGACTACATTACCCATTGTTGCTCCATCCTTATCTAGCACACATAGGGACAACACCGAGGCTGCCTTAGGTGTTGATGCTAGTTTGGATGGTGAGGATGATTTATATCATGAGTCGGAAGAAGCTTTAGTGGAGGTGTTTGATTAGGAGACTTCTTTAAGGGAGTCATGTGAGGTGGTTGTGGTTGAGGCATCACTAGTCTTGAGTTTGATGATCACGTGTTTCTTGATCCACTCGCTTTGATCCCTACTTCCCCTATTTGTTCACCAGCCTCCCCTTCCCCCAATATCATTTTTCTGAGCCCACTACCTATTATGTGATTTGTGATTCTGATTTCGATGTGGAGTATGTGGATAACTCATTTGACATGTTTGAGGGGGATATGGTTGACAATATTGTGTCCTTAGGTACCTTTGGAGGTTCTAAGCCCTCCCTTGACCATTATCATGTTTACCTAGAGGATTGCCCTAGAAAAATAATTCAGACCACTTTCTTTGATCACTCTTTTGATTTTTCTAAGGCATCTAATAAATTTAAGAGGGCATTGAATGTCATTGATATAGTTTCACTTATGTTCTCTTACTTTCATTTGTCCGAGTTGCATGCTCAGGAATTTGATAAGCTCCTTAGAACTCGACAAGCATCCGAGTTGGAGATTGATCTTGAGATGAGGAAGAGTGGCTGATGCTCCTCGAGCCTTCTTAGTACTATCTTAGGAGGCATTAGTTTAGGTGCATCCAGCACCTAACCCGGTATACCTGTTCCCTATCTTTATCTTTTTCTTCTATTTTTCCCCTTTCTTTCTTTATTTTTTTAATTTTTTTAGTTGTGGATATTTAGGGTTGTGTTTTTCCTTTTGCTTTTAGTTGTGGATATTTAGGATTGTGCTTTTGTGGGGTGATCATTTTGAGGATAAACTTTGGATATTGTTGAACCATGATGGCTATGATCACCCACATGTTTATATTCTTGTTTTGTTTTGCTTTTGTTTTTGGTGGTAGTGTTTTTGTACATAATTTAGTCTCTTTTGTTAACGTGATTGCTCCTTGGCTCCCAATGAGGACATTGTGACATCTAAGTGTAGGGGAGGAGAAGCCATACTTCAATATTTTGAAAAAGAAAAAAAAGAGAAAAAATTTTCAAATTGCGAAAAGATTTTTGATTTTTAAAAATTATTTTTGGGAGTTTGTGGCATTTTGATTAATTTTGACCCCTTGTCACTTGGCTATTAGTTTGTATATATTTATGATGTATATAATAGATTGTGATCCAAAATATGTCATTCTGTGTCCCTTTTGAATCCCGACGTTCAATTATTGAGTTAGTTCGACTTTGGTAGAGGAACTCGTGAGATTTTGAGCCTTATAGACTAATTCATCATTTTTTAGTCTTATATTTCATTTCATGTGTGACTCTTCCTTAGTGTATTTCCTCTAAAACTTGTTCTGTCTCTCTTTGAGACCACATTTGGCATATGCATTATGTAATATGATAGAGGCATTCATTGATTTTTAAACGACATGAGCCTAAAAGCCACCCTACTATATTTACCCTTTTTGCTAGCCCTTTGAGCTTTAACATTTTTTGGTTGTTGTACCTATTTCTGCTTTACCATTGTCCTAAACACATTTTCCAATCCTATGCCAAGGTTAGGGAGCAACACTTTTTGAGTTGGGCAATTTTGAGTTGTATGGAGATGATGTTCTATTTGGTTTTGTAGTATGAAAATTGGGATCCGTATTAAAAGAAAAAAATTGATGAATCCCTTATCATACCCTTTGGAATTGAGTTATTTTCATGATTCCCATGTCAATACTATTTGTTCAAAAAAATAAATTAAATAAAAATAAAAATAAAATGAAAATGAAAAAAGTGGAAAAAAAGGAAAATTAAAAAAAATGAAAAAAAGAATAAGTGATTGGCATGAGGAAAATTCACAAAAATTATGCTCATTCCTTACGTTCTCTTGGGTTTGTTTGTATTTGAAAAGGTGAATTGGGAGAGAAGTTTTAAGTCATATTTGGAAGTGTTTTTCGCTCCTTAGTCATTAGGCCTTGACTATTTAGCTCCCCATTTCCTAAATTGATTCCCTTTCTTAACCATGAACCTTAGCCCTATTACAACTCCTTAAAAGTACTCTTGATTATATTTGCATTTTGCCTACATAGTGGTGGAGAATTGAGAGTGCGACCAAGCCCATGGTATGGTGCGCTATTGGAAGGAGTTTTGAGTGAACCCTTATTATATATTCTAAACAAACGAGTGTGAGTGTTCCACTTTATCCTAAAGTGAGGCTCTACCAGTCTAACTTGCTCATTATTTACTTGTTTGGGGAAAAATTGGTATGTGGATGTCATTAATAGAGGATCAAGTGTCTTGATGTGTGCATTGTCCTTATATGCATGTTAATATCCGATGTATGAGGGTGATATGGTTGATTAGAATGTGTACAATTCCTTCCCACTTTGTATATATGTTTGCAAAAATTTTCGAAAAAACCAAAAGATTTTCTATTTTCTCTTTCTTTTTTTCTTTTCTTTTCCAAGATTTCATGGGTATATCTTTTACAAACACTCACGAGACCTCACTTATCCACTTGGGTTGCCAAGGGGTTTAAAGGGCTTGTTGCACGTGCTAAGTGCAATCGCGATTCCTGCGAAAGTGAGTTATCTTTTATTTATTTTTGTTTTGCTAAAGGACGAGCAAAAGGTAGGTGTGGGGGTATTTGTTTGGTACAAATTTTATGTCATTTATACCTTTATTTACGTAGTTTTTGACTCGTAAAATAATATATTTTTTAATGATTTTTACTTGTTTTTTTAACTTTTATAGGTAATAAGGTTCATCCGAATAAGAATCGAAATTTAGACTTAAAAGGAAGGAAAGTATGATCTTGAAGATTAAGACTCAAGATTCACAAAAAAAAAAAATAAAGAAAAAAAGGAAGGCAAATCAGGAAACAAAATCCAGCCGTGGTAATAAAGGAACATGGATTAATTTTGGTGAAATCAGGATGCCGACGTCAACATGACGTCGGCGGCTGGAAATTCCATCTTGGGCTAAAATTTGGAAATCAAGCAACGTATAAAGGGGGTTCAGCGGCTGGAGCTTTGTTTTGGCCGTAGGATTACTTTAGTTTTCTAGGTTTATTTTAGTTTAATGAAACTAATTCTCCTCTTGTAAATTTCTCTTAAATATTTTCAATTGTAGTTATTAATTCAATTTATGACAGTTTTCGGTTTGAGTTTGATGCGTTCCTGGTAACTTCTTCCCTTTTGTCTCTCCCTTCTCTTTAGTTTGTTTTGTTTAGTTTAAATGTTTGATTTTTATTATGCACCTATTTGGCCTAGCTTTTTAAAGAATTTTTAGAGTGTGAAATTAAAAATTAGGCCAAATAACATATTTTTAAAAACTGAAAAATATTTTATAAAAACAATTTTGAAGAAAACTCGCCCTAGAAACAGAAATGAGAGATCCTCGTTTCGATTCTCAATTTTTCGGAAAATGCGCTGGAAAAAGGAAATTTTTAAGTGATTTTTTTATTTTGACTGATATGCCCTTAGCTAATTATATTAATTCCTTTCTTTTCTTAAAAGTTTCTCTTTCTTCTTCACCAAACCCACCATACTCTTCTTCATCTCTCTCTCATCCCATCTCTCGCAATATATCTTCTTCACATCTTGCTCTTCTTCCAAACTTTTTCTTCACGCAAGAAAGTCGCAGATACTCTTTCTTTTTCTTCCCTCTCTATCTTTGCCAATACAGTCTATTATCTTTCTCAAATTTGTTTCCACTCGACAATTTGAAGATACAATTTGTATCAAATTTATTTCCACCGGTAATTTGCGGATATCATCTCGTATCTATCTTAAATTTGAGAGAGATATAATCCAAATCTATCTAAAATTTGTTTCCCCTCTCTCTCTCTCTTCTTCCTCTCTCTTTCTTTTGCCATTGTTCAACTAAAGCTGCAGATACAAAGAGGTCTCTAAAATTTATCGGCAAGGTATAGTAATTTTCAATTCGAACTTATAAATTTCTATTTGTTCGGGTATTGCGTTTTTTCACCCTGTTTGTTGTTGTCATTGCGATTCTATTTTTGGGTCTCAAGTTTTCTCTCTGTTGAATTATCTTGAGTTTTATTGTTGCATTGTTGAATTATGTTTGTTAAATTCTCTCAAGTTTAATCTCTGTTTCGATTGTTTGGGTATTTCTTTTTGAATGCTTTAAATGCAACTATGATATTTCAACGAAATTTTGTAATCGTTATCCGATCGGTTTCACCCTCAATTTGCAATTTATTAAAGAAAAGTTCAAAATTAACTTCAAATGACTATCTTTCACCTGAATTTGGTCTCCTTTCCAAAGAAATTGATGTTTGAATATGTGAACTTGCTCCTATTTATGGGTCTCATTAACCCCGTAGCATGTATAAGTTTATTTCTCATCTCTCGGCTTTCAACTGTCTCGATTTCAGGACTCATCCGACCGAGACAAAGACATAAGCTTTCAGCAACCTCAGAAATTTCCCTGGGCCTTTTAATGGGTTTTGAGTGAATTGCGAATCCCATAAAGATTTTGGAGGATTTCGATCTACAACTCTCTCTCGTCTATGTCTCTGTCTCTCTCTCGTGACAAGTTTTGGGTATATTCCTCTGCTTCCCACCTTTCACACCTTCTTAGTAGTTGTTTTTCCCCTTTAAATCTGGTAGTCCTGTTCTAACCGCTGCTTCGTCTCGTGCTCATTTTCTTTTGTAATATTTTGGTTTGTTCATGCTTTTGAATTTGATACAAACCCTTGTCCATTTTCAGCTCTTAAATCCCATATAGCCCTCTTTCATTTAGAAATTGTTGTTCTGTTCTTATAGACACCTTGTTCTAGTTGTTCCTTTGTCATATCCGACACTTTGTTTTGGGGCTAAATTTGGTGATTTCAAGTTCCACAAAAACAAAAATCCATTAATCAACAATGTGAATGTGTCATTATAATTGTGCCTTATATAAAATATGTAGGGCACCTTGAAAAGATGGAAGTATAAACCCAAATTTTGTCATTTGTATATCAAATAGAAAAACATGACCTCATAGACAAGTTATGTCACACATTCATGGGAATTAATAGATTTTCAACTCGACCTTTCGTGCTATAACCGAAAACCTGACCTCATAGACAACTTACACTTCTTCTGTACATTACTCGTATTACATACAAAAATACATGTGCTAGTTAACTTTGACAGACACCAATAAGGCAGTTGCCTCGCCTTGGGCTTCCTTAGTTTACATATGGACTGCACTGTGCAAATATGTTCGGTAATGAAGACTATCCTTTTTATGGTACACATTTGAGAAACAATTAAATATTAAAATTGTTGATACCAATATCACATTCTTATGTGGCAACTTGTTCAAGAGATTTACTACTAAAATTGCATAACAAAGTGTAATGTAATTTAATAGCCACTTTACTTGTATGGAATTATTAGGATTGTGTTGGGATTGAGACCATTTTGGGTCGGATGGTGCATCCGATTCTCAATTCATCCTATTAATATAGAAAAAAATATATATATATACATTAGAATTTCTTTCTTGCACCTCTTTATGTATCCCCGAAAGCATGCCTCCTTTATCTGTGGATGATCTTTGACTCGTTTTTGGTTTTCCTCCACTGCGAGTCATCTTTATGCATGTCTAGTCCATAGAATATACTTGTATTGAGTCTTCCCATGCATTAATGTTGTTGCTTATATGTAGTCTTCTTCCAAATGCCAATTATTACCTATAAACTTCAGCCAAACAAGTCCGAAGTTACTGGGCTTAAATGTGGGAATTTTTAGACAACATTTTGTTGGTACTTTCATAGCTGCAGCTTGAATAAACACTTGCTTGTGGACTTTCCTCTTTTCGAGGATGCTTGAACATTGGCTATGGTGTTATATTTTCATTCATGAGCTAGCTCGAACATTTGAAGCATCGTCCGACGAGTGGTCCGTCCGTGCATAGTCTGTCTATATCACTAATGCTAAGAAAGTAAACCAGTTTCTTGTCACCTTGTTTTGGGGATAAACATGTTGTGGTCATTGGTTCAGCTTGCTACTTATGGCCTTCCGTCTTTGGAAATATTGTTGTAAAATAATTGTCTTGTTCATGCCTCGATATGCTTGACCTTACCCAAGTGTGCTCGTCATATTTCATTCACCATGCGCTTTATCTTTGCAAAGCATCCTCTCGATTTTTATCCGGTGTTCTGTTTGAACATTCCTTGATTTATATCTGATATTCCTGTAGTCTCTCTCAGAAAGAATACCCCAATGTTCTATTTAAAAAGAAAAAAACGAAAGAAAAGAAAAGTAAAAAACAAAAAGAGGATGGGTTAGCACATATTCATGGATCATTTTTATATTCGTAACCCTTATATTCTACATCAGTTCAATAAACAGACATTCTTATATATAATGTTATTTGATATTAAAATTTATTTTTATGTATCCAACTCGCTCTAACAATATTTATAATAATTTTTTTCGTCTTGATCTAGATGGGTTCAGTACCATCCGAAAAGAAACCAACTTTATCAAATAATGCTTCTTATACTACGAATAAGGTTGGTGTATGCTTGTATTAACTAATAACTTTTAATTTTTATTTGATGTTTTAAATTGATGAATCATATGGAAAGTTATTTTTTCACTTAATATTATAGGGTAAACGACCATTGAATCCGAATGTTGCCGGTGGCTTTTCATCGAGACAGTTTCATGCACAATCTAATCCCTCGGTCACCTCGATGTATGATCGGGCAATTAACTTTTGTATCATATTATCATATTTTTGGTAAGATATGGCAGATATGCACAATCTTACACCCATATTTTTTTATTTATTTTGTGTATGTCTTCTTTACATAGCCTTTGGTTTTTTTTTTCTAATTCATTTTCACTTATATATTTATATTTAAACTCTTGTTAGATTGCTCATCAAAAACTTATGAAAGGACATTGTCAAACTTCTTTTCACCCCTCTCGCCTACACTATGAAGAAAGAAAAGGCAACTTGGGATCCCGTAGTAATAGAAATTTTTTGTCGAGTTTGTGCTTGAAGAGGTTCATATTGGAAATAGGCCAAATACACATTTCAATAAGATTGGATGGAATAATGTGGTTAGAAACTTCCAGCAAAGAAGTGGAAGGAAGTAGGATTACATGCAACTAAAAATAAGTGGGAAGCTCTTAAAAGTCGAGTATAAGGCATGGAGAAAGTTGCCAATGTAAACTGGTTTAGGATGGGATCCGGATAAAAATACCGTTGTTGATGATGAATCTTGGTGGGAAGAAAAACTAAAGGTTAGTATAACTTTCTAGTATTCTAAAAATATTATTATTTACCTATTAATTTGAAAAGCAAACTAATGAGTTTTCTTTATTTTATTTATAGGATAATCTTGATTATGTGAATTTTCGCGACGGTGGCCCAACTAATTTAACAGAAATGGATATAATGTTTTCTAACACATTTGCAACTGGTGAACATTCATGGGATCCTTATACTTCACAAGTTAATGAGACGGAGGAGGTGGCGAGAGAAGAGGAAGTAGAGGTAGAGGAGAATAGAGAAGGTGCTACACCAATAAGGATTGCGAGATAATGGATGTGATGATTATGGGGGTACCAATATTAGTTTGGAAAACATTGAGGTTGAGAACATTGATTATGTTGAACAAGAGGGCAACAAGAAGAAAAAAACCATCAGATTCTAATGAAGGGAAAAGAAAAGCAACAAAGAAGAATAAGTCAAAAGTAGGTACTGATGTAAGTATGCAAAGTCGATTGGATCGTATTGTAGAGGCTGCAAAAAGTTGTGTCCCTCATCTTACAGCGACATCTATGTCAAATAATCCTCCCGGGTGTAGCATAATGGAATGTATGAGATTGCTAAAAACTCTTCCATTTGTGGAACATGATAGTGAGCTATACATGCTAGGTGCTCGCTTATTTATCAAGGGACAATATAGGGAGATGTTTATTGCATTAGAAGATGATGATGATGTGAGAGTTGCTTGGCTAGAGGACGAGCTCCAGTTAATAAAAGAAGGCAAATATACTTTTAGGCGTTAGCTTTTTTTATTTAAATAATGCATACTATCAACTATGCAAAGACGTTTTTCTATAGCTTGTTTTATTTGCACTTAACATGTGACTTTTTATTGTTTTTGGGAAACTTTTATGGTTTTTGTTGTAATATATATATAAAGATGAGCTTGGATTTTTGTGTTTTTTTGTGTGTATATGTATGTTTGTGTGTGTATATATATATATTATCAAGTGAGACATTAAATTTCATATTAAATTATTACTTGTTTTGACATGAAAATATTATTTTATTTTTGTTAGGACGACATCATTGATATGAATAAAATGGAAAATAATAGTAGTAAGGAGGATACAATGAATTATAATGGTTCTGAAAATGAAATTGAAAAAGATGAAATGGATGAGGACTATGAACATGATGATGATGATTATGAAAAAATATTGCTTCAACATGAACTCAATAAGAGAACGATGATTTTACTTGTGGCATTGGGAGCAGCATTATGTACTTAATATTATATGAAGTACCTAATGAAGAGAAAGGTTAGAACGTCTATATGCTCTGGGTGGCAATTTGTCATTGAGGTGCTTAATACCCCTGGGGAAAGTTACAAGATGTTTAGAATAGAGCCACATGTATTTATTGGATTAGCAAAAATATTGGTGAATAATTATGGCTTACATCCAACAAGGATAATGAGCGCGGAGGAGGCTTTGGCTATGTTTATTTGGACTTATGCTCATGGACTCTCGAATCGTAATGTGCAATCTAGATTTAAGCATTCCGGAGAGACAATAAGTAGAAGATTTGGTGAAGTTTTGAAGTCTTTAATTGCATTTTCTAGAGATACTATACACCTACCCGATCGTCAATTTGAAGACATTCCGGATAAAACTAGAGATGATTATCGATTTTGGCCACGTTTCAAAGGCACAATTGGAGCTATAGACCGTACTCATATTCATGCAATCATAACTCCAAAAGAGAATGAAATCCCCTACATAGGTAGAAAAGGATATGCTACACAAAATGTGATGGCAATATATAATTTTCACATGTTGTTTACTTTTGTTCAAGCTGGTTGGGAAGGATCTCCACATGACACACGTATCCTTACTACAACATTGGAAAAGTACAAGAATTCAAATATATTTCCACACCCCCGCAAGGTATGTGCTTTTTATCTGTTCACATGCTTTAATATTACATTGTGCAATTTCTTAGATTACATTTATTGAGTTATTAATTTTATTTTTATAGGCAAGTATTATCTTGTAGATGCTGGCTATCCAAACATGAAAGGATATCTAGCACCTTTTAAGGGACCACGACATTGGTATCATCTACTTGATTTTAGACGTTCCAGCCAACCTCCGACAGGATATTATGAATTGTTTAATTCTCGCACATGCATCTCTTAGAAATGTTATTGAAAGAACATTTGGGGTGTGGAAGAATAGATGGAGAATATTATTCAACATGCCAAGTTACAAATTTTCTACACAATGCAAAATTGTTGTTACAACCATGGCTCTTCATAATTATATTAGAAAATATGTTATTGAAGACAAAGAGTTCTATAAGTGTGATCAAGATCCCAATTATATGCGTCTAGTAGAAGGAGATAAGGAAGAGCTACAAAGAAATCAAACTAATTATTCACTAGAGCATGGTGGATCATTAGATGATAATGATATGACTTTTTCGCAATACAATTGCTAAATCTCTAATGGCTAGAAAATAATTGGCCTTTTTCATATTTTCTGGCAACAAAATTGAAGTAGATTATTTTATAACATTTTTGTATTGAATAATTGATATTTTATTTTAATTAGCTAAATATTTTTATTTTTAATTTTGTGTCTGCTCAAATTTTGTTGTTACAAAGAAAAATGAACAATATCTTGCTCTAGCAAATAAATAAATATTATCTTATAAAATAAGAAATAAATATTAAACAATAATTAGAATGCAAATAAAAAAAATAAAGCAATATCAAATTATACTATTATAAATAGTGTAGACAAAACTAGGCCAAACAATTTATTATTCAAAAATATTTTCATATAAATTAGGCCAAACATTTCATAACTTCTTTAAAAACTACTTTTAGAAAAACTGTTTTCAGAAACAAAAATAATTCTTTATAAACCAAGCCAAACAACACCTATATTTCGATGTTATTAGTACTAGTTTAATTATTTAAATTCATGTTTAATTTTATTTTGTTAGTTTACGTTGTTCTTGGAGTCAATTTTTATTAGTAGCTATTAGATTAATTGTATTTCATGTTAATTAGTTGTTAGTTTGTGTCACTTTGGTTGTGATTAAACTCTTAATGTCTAATTGATCTTGTTTGAGCCTTAATTTACCTAGTTTATGCTAGTATTTTGGGATTGTTTCTCATACTTACCACATGTTCAATGAAATGCCCGAAAGGGTATTTTCATCTTGATTTTTAGGCGATTGGTCTATTATTGAAAGGTGGAGTCAATTTGTTAGTGTGAATATAGAGAATAGTAGGGGTTTTTGCATGAAAATAGCTTGAATCTTAGCTAGATCCAAGGTTACTATTTTTGTAGTTTAGTTGGGCTAACCCCACGAAAGTAGGTGGTTAGAATAATTAGACTAGCTCATGACCCTCGAAAGTGTGGCTTGAGTAGGTTTTGATGGTGCGACCGATCACTCCTAAATACTTGTATAAACTTGGATAGATTTAGGCTTGACTTGATTAATTAGTTTATTAAGTGGTAAAATCGCAATCCGAGCTTATTTTTATTGCTTTCTACTTAGTTTAATCACCATATCTATCTCATCTCGTATTGATTCAACTAGATAGAAAGTTTAAGTTAGTTTTGATATTTGAAACACAATTATCTCGTGGACACAACCCGTGCTTTCCGGCTAGCTACAACTACATCGTACACTTGCGATTATAATTTTAAGACTTAATTCTTCCCGACATAACCCCGAGGCACAACCAAATCAAGTGATACAGCAGATTGTACCAGTTCAGGTTTAGTTTAGGGTAGTAGAACCAAGTCAGCAGAATGTATTCAGTGTATTGGAGACCACAATGGATCGAAATTGGTCAGCATAACCGTATATCCAAGGAGCCCAGCTGTGAGGATTTCTTAAGACCAAAGAATGGGTAATTTCCTCATATGGAATGTGAGGGGTTTAATTAACCCCTCCAAGCAAGAAGAGTTGGCTCTCTTCTTGAAAAATAAAGACATTGGCTTAGCTGGCTTGCTTGAGACAAAAGTGAGCAAGAATAGTGTGGATAGAGTGGCTGAGAATGTGTGCAAGGATTGGACAAAGGTAACAAACGCAGCTGAGGATATGAAAAGTAGAATTAGGGTGATCCGGAAGCCTCGTGATGTTTGAGGTAAAAATACTACATTGATACAAGCAGATCATACATTGCTATGTAATTCATAAAAGTACTCAAAGGCAATTTTGGTGGTCAGTTGTATATGCAACAAACTCGTGAAATTGAAAGAAGAAATTTGTGGCATTTTCTTATCAACACCAACAAATTAGTACAAGAATGACTTTTTACAGGTGATTTTAATTGCATCCTTAGTGATACTCGACAGATTGGGAGGAAGTGAATTCCACTACAAAGATATGGAGGATTTTCAGAATTGCATCATTGAGTGTGAAATCCAAGAGATGCAACATATTGGACACTTTTACACTCGGACAAATAAATAAAAAGCACAGGACAAGGTACTCGTCTAGATTGGATCGTGCTCTGGTTGATGAAGCTTAGTATACCATGTTTCCAGGGATCAATTGCACTGTGGACGTTGGAGGGATATCGATCATAGCCGCTTGATTTTCGGAGAGCATCATAAGGAAAGGCTAAGGTCTTGCTTTCGTTTCTGCAACATGTGGTGCCATAACAATCAATACTTAGCTATTGTCAAAAATAAATGGACTTACAATGGGTCCGGCACAATAATGTATATTGTTGTTCGGAAGATGAAACACGTCAAAACCGCTTTGAAGCAACTAATAGATCACAGTTTTCCCACCTCGACATCCAGATTAAGCATGTCGGACAGGCTTTACTTGGACATACCAAATCAGATATTTGCTAGACATGATACAGAGGACTTGTACAATGCTGAGAAGGATACACTAGCTGAATTACAAAGGCTCAAGAAGGCTTCAAAAGATATGTACGGATCGATTAGCAAAATAAGGTGGCTTAAAGAAAGGGACCTTAATACTGCCTATTTTCACTCTATGGTGAAACAGAGAAAGTCCAGGGCTTCTATTGCATATATCATCCAAACCAATGGAGAATATACCTATAATTTTGAGGACATTTTGAACAGCCTGCTCGGGTATTTTCAGGAACTATTAACCTCCAAACCAAGACAGGACAAAATCAAGTGGTCTCTTATGCGATCCGGAAACCGCCTTTCTTTAGATCAAAGTCAAGCATTGCTTCATCCCTTTGAAGTAAAGGAATTCAAAGCTGCTTTTGGGACATTGAGGGGAAAAAAGCCCGGGGCCGGATGGATTCAACAACAATTTTTTTCCAAAGTACATGGGAGATTGTTGCACCGAGGTTAGTGAGGCTATACTAGATTTCTTTTCATTTAGAATACTTTTGAAGTAGATCAATACAACAACAATCGCTCTAATCCTTAAGGTAGACCACCCCCAATCACCTTCGGATTTTAGACCAATCTCTTGTTATAATGTGATCTATAAATCTGTTACCAAATTGCTTTGCATAAGACTTAAAAATGTGCTGCCTGACCTTATCATGGAAAATCAATCAACATTCGTGCAAAACAGAGTTAATCCCGCACAACATCGTAATTGCCAGGGATTTAGTTAGACATTATAATTGAAAGACTCGTGTCTACATGATCCATCATCAAGATTGATTTAAGAAAGGCATATGATACGGTTGATTGCGAGTTTCTTAATGATATGATGTGAAGTCTTGGGCTTCCCAGCAAATTTACATAGTGGATTATGGAATGCATAACTTCGCTAGTTTTTCCTTGAGTTACAATGGAGGCTTGCAAGGTTTTTCCAAAAGTGGGAGAGGGATTAGGCAACGGGACCCCATTTCTCTACTACTGTTTGTAATGGGGATGGAACACCTTTCAAGGTTGTTAAAATGCATGGCTGATGATCCAAGATTCAAGTTCCACCCGGGTGTAAAGAACCGAGATTGAACCATTTGATTTTTGCAGATGACTTGTTGATTTTTGCAAGGCTGAATCCCAGTCCATTGAATGCATCATGCAAGTCCTTAAGACTTTCATTGAGGTGTCGGGCCTGGAAATTAACTTACAAAAATCCCGGATCATAATGGCTGGTGTAAAAGAAGAGGTGGAAGAGCATTTGCTGCGAGTTTCGGGATCGGAGAGGGGTCAACTCTTAGTAAGGTATCTAGGGGTACTCCTAAAGCCCGGAAAATTGAACAATAATGACTGTACCCTTTTAATCTCAAGGATTACGACAATGATAAGAACTTGAGGAGTAAAGAAGCTCAGCTACGCAGAAGACTACAACCGGTCAATTCTCGTACTTCTCAATATGCATATACATTGGGGGTCAATCTTCATTCTTCCTAGTATAATTATTAAAGGGGTGGAGAAGATTTGCAGGAGCTACTTGTGGTCCGGTACCGAGGGGGCTCATAAGCTCATTCCAGTAGCTTGAGAGGAGGTATGCTTGCCAAAAACCAAGGGGAGCTTAGAGTTAGAATATGTGCTAACTGGAACAAAGCTCTCGTGGGAAAACACCTGTGGTATTTAGCAAATCTTCTTGAAATTTTATGCGTTAAATGGATCCATAGTATATATTTAAGGAATGCTAATCGAAGATCCTACCAAATCAGCCACAATGTTAGTTTGAGTTTTAGGAAAATCATGTCATTAAAAGAATTTGCTTCAACATGGTGGGATGACCAGAATGATGAATGGAAGGCAATTATAAGGTCAACAAAGCTTATTCGGCCATCTCCCCAAAGAAACCTGAAGGGAAGTGGTGGAAGCTTGTTTGGCAAAGAATAGTTGTCCCAAAACATTCAATCTGCCTCCGGCTGATCTTCAAAGGGAGACTACTCACAAGGGATAGGCTGCAAAGGTGCCTACAAATAAACAATAACATTTGCTCTTTCTACACACAAGAGGAAACAATAGAACACCTCTTCCTCAAGTGCCTATTTCACAAGAACTACTCAATTCTATCAACCTACAGGGGAGAGGACCAGACTGGAAACACATATGGAATCAATGGCTCCAGGGGGTTGTTACAAATGCAAAAATGGTAGTGATAGCAACTGTGATTGCTTCCATTTGTTATAGCATTTGGAAAGAAAGAATCATGAGAACATTTCAGGGGATAAGTACAGCAATTGTAGACACAGCTCAAGAGATTAGGTGGATGATCAAGCATCAACTATTGAATTAAAAGAAGACATTCAGACCATGGATAGGTAGCTTGTAATTGGAGAACTATAATTGGGTATGCCCAATTCAATAGTCTGTAAATACTTGATCTAAGTTCAATAATGAAAAGCTTAACCTCTTTTACAAAAAAAAAAAAAAATTACAGATACCAATTTCACATCAATCCGAACTCATTTGATGATTGATAAGATGATAAAAAACTTAAAAGGGTTGGCTTCTAAAACTAAGGCTCATCATGCTCTTAGTGATAGCGAGAAGTTTGTGCCCAATTTAATTTTTTTCTTTTTCCGATTTTGGTAAAGCCCAAAAGGCCGAGAGTACAAGCAAAATGCAAGTACAACAAAAATACAATAAAAAAATACAAAATAAAATAACCGAAAGGTGCAAAAATACCCGTCCCACAGTAACTCATATTTTATAGCCTATGTACATTTTTCCCAGTTTAGTTAAAAAAATTGAACAACTATAAATATTTACGATTTTACTATAGTTAATAAATATAGAAGAAGTGTCGATATTTAAAATTAAGATTTTATTGAGCTGGTCACGTAAAATTATTTGATGATGATTATGGTTCTTGTTTTAATGGATTGGAACATTATAATTCGTTACTAATTTACTATTCAGCATATAAGGAAAGATAATTATAAAAATCATATAAATACGATTTATTGCAGTGCATAAATAAATTATAGTGCTTCTACTAAGAAAAACTATTGTACATTAGAGAGAGAATAAAAAATTGAGATGAAAAGAGAGCAAAAGGTAAAATGAGACGGAGGAGTAATTTATATGCATGTTGTTCAATAACAATTAACTATTTGCTCAATTTTAAAATACTTGTCGTTTTAACATTACGAGGAAGTATTAAGGAAATACTAAATTTATGATAAAATTTATGTAAAAAGACCAAGTTGCCCTAGGATTTTATTAAAAATGAAGAAAATTAATGAGAAAAAGAGAAAAATAAAGCAATTAATAAATTGGTAAACTACTCATTAACACCTCATTGGAATTGTAAAGTAACAAGTATTATGAAACAAAAAAGTTAGTTAAAGTGACATTTATTTTAAAACAGAGAGAGTGACAATTAATATGTCGAATAAAGCTTCACACACACCGTGCTTAACAAGTGCAACCTAAATTTATTTATCTTTCTTTTTTTTTATATATTTCTGAACATGTAAAGGATATTAAATTTTTTTGATCCAAGAAGGGAAAATATTATTACAAAATAATACTCCCTCCATTTCAAAATACATGTCACTTTAACTAACTTTTTCGTTTCATAATACTTGTTACTTTACAATTCCAATAACATATTAATTACTAGTTTTTTCAACTTTGTCTTATTAATTGCTTTGTTTCTCTATTTTTTCATTGATTGTTTTCATTTCCAATAAAATATAAGGACAACTTAGTCTTTTAACATAAAATTTGTCATGAATTTTTGTTTCCTTGGTAATCACGTATAACCTTAAAACGATATATATTTTGAAACGGATGGAGTATCGGATAAGTAGCAATCTGCAGCCGCTAACTCAATAACAGAATCAAGACCAAGGATATTAAATTTTAAAACAACAAAAGATATTTAGTGCAAAATTAATACACTTCGTACAACTACAATAAAATCAAATTTTAGTAACCTTCTGGAGCATCTTAATTTTACTATTATATAGTACTCCCTCCGTTTCAAAATAGATGTTGTTTTAAGGTTATGCGGGAATATTAACGAAGCACAAAGTTTATGACAAATTTTATTTTAAAAACTAAGTTGTCCCTATATTTTATTGGAAATGAAAAAATCAATGAAAAAATAAGATAAATAAAGTAATTAATAAGGATAAAGTTGGTAAACTAGTAATTAATATATCATTAAAATTGTAAAGTGACAAGTATTATGAAACGAGAAAAGTTAGTTAAAGTGACATATATTTTAAAATGGAAGGAGTATATATTTAATGTATTTTTATTGATATAATTAGGTTCCAAGTATCTATCTACTCTTACTAAAAAAAATTATTATATTTTTAAAAATTAAATAAAAAATTATAATATGCGACCATGCGAAGCACGTAATTCATCGTAGTAATTAATAAAAATCGAGTGCATGTCCATGGTTGACATGCATCTCAATATTGTTGGTTAAAAATTATATATAATTTTAAATTTTTTTGAAAAATGTTTTCAGCCTTCTTAATACACGTACCTTTAATTAGATAGATGTATTGATAAAAAAATTAGATAGATGTAAAATGTGTAAATGTGCATGTACATTTGTAATTATTTGATAGATTTTATAAAAAAACAACCTATTTTACTTATGACTATTATTATATTTTATTTTATAATTATTATCAATTTTGGATGTCTATGCATATAGCAAATATTCATTGTATGTAAATATTGAAACACATTAACTTTCAAAAAATTATTATTGTTTATAGGTATTTTTGCATTGAAAATTTAGATGTATACATGAAGTTAACTAGGACAACATGCATAGTTTACATTTAGCTTATAGTGAATCTTAAAATTTAGTAATATATAAAAAAAAGTTAGGTTGACCTCTCTCCCCTTAATTATAGGGGTAAAACTAATTTTTAACCTTTGATTAGATTATCTCATTAATCTCAGCTGTTAATTTATTTTTGTTAACCTCTCCCCTCTCTCTCCTCTTGACCGTCTCTCTCTCTCTCTCTCCCTTAACTCTATTTTTGTGTAACTCGCTCCCCTTCTCTCTCTATTTCCAGTCTTTTCAACTCTCTCTCGTAACTACTCCCTCCCCCATGTTTTCTTCTATCTCTCTTGCTTGCACTCTCTCTCTCTCTCTCGCTCACTCTCTCTCTCTCTCTCACGCTCACCTGGTCTCTCTTCTAGGGACGACTTCCGGGGCGGTGGCCGGCTGGTTTGGTTGTCGCCGCCGCATTCTCTTCTCTCTCATTCGCCGCTCTCGTTCGTGTGGGTGGTCGGCCGCTTTCGTGGGTAGGTGGGCGGCAGGCGTGGGTTTCGTCGCTCCTCTAAGCAAGAGACGACTTCAAGGGCGGTGGCCGATCTGGTTTGGTTGTCGCCGCCGCATCCTCTCTCTCTCATTTGCCGATCTCGTTCGTGTGGGTGGTCGGCCGCTTTTGTGGGTGGGTGGGCGGCGAGCATGGGTTTCGTCGCTCCTCTAAGCAAGAGACGACTTCCGAGGGCGGTGGCCGGTTGGTTTGGTTGTTGCCGCCGCATCCTCTCTCTCTCTCTCATTTGCCGAGTCTCGTTCGTGTGGGTGGTCGGTTGCTTTCGTGGGTGGGTGGGCGGCAGGCGTAGGTTTCGTCGCTCCTCTAAGCAAGAAAAACCTTCAAATTGGTAAAATTTTCCCCATTTCCTCCTCTTTTCTGACTGATGTTTCTAATTGATTTTTAGGGGTTTTGGGAAATTTTGGGATTTTCAAATTTAGCTATTGTGGAATTGCGGATTATTGAAAATGGCTTCGGGTATTTGTCAATGCTAGCGCGAGATATTTCCCCACTCGTATCTTGAATAGAGGAGGAGGGGTAGATGTGTTAGGGTTGTTGTTGATCATTTTTCCTTTTTGTTTTTGGTCCGATGGTTCTCTCGGCAATTGTTTGTGTTTTTTATTTGCTGGAAATGTTAGGTGTAGTTTTAGTTTGGATATGTTGTTTTAGTGGTCCGATTAATGGAAATAATAGTTTGTATTTGCGCCTCCATGAATATTTCTTTAAACCAGTTCTTTTGAGAGTATTTACCTGGTTGAGTTTATGTTTATCTTTCCTTGTGTTTGTGTGATTTGATGGTATAATGGGTTGTTGAGAATTAGATATCTATTTGTAGATTACACATAGTTCAAGAGCATTACATATAGAAATGCCACTGTATGCTTTGCAGCTTAGTCATTCAATATATAGGTGTGTATTTCAAAGTTTAATGCAAGAGAGATGTCTGTTATTAAGGTCACTGTGGAATTTTCTATCACATTGTTCTTTGGAGTTTCCTTTGTATATTACCTAAGAAAGTCATCTAAGATGTGAAGGCTTGGTGTATGAGTTTTCCTATGGAGTGGAAGTTTTGCAATGTGAGCTTACCGCAAATGTTATTGTAAACATTATGAAGAAAGCATTTTTGAACTCTTAAGGGGTCTTCAGCTGAGGACCGACAATTAACTTAAAGCCACCTGTGGGAATTCAACGAATGAATAATCACATATAGTCACTGGACTATATGGGTTCGATATCTCTAAGACATGTTTGTAGAATGAGGAGACTAAATAAGTTGATTCCTTGATATTGAGAGGATATAGCCTTTGGGTGGGACTAGATATATTGTAAGTAGCATAAGTGTCGTCTTGACAGACAGAGACTAGGATGTTCCGATCAATTGATACGAGTAGAAACATAATCAAGTGGTGTTGGATATATTGTTCTAATAAATAATAAATGTATATTTATAAAATTAGGAAAAAATATAAACCCATATGCTTAATTTTTTTTGAAGTACCACATGGTTATTCAAAAATAAATTTATTTTAATTATTCACAAAGTTTGTCCCGAGGCAATGCGCGGGTATTAGCTATATATAAGTGCATTGCACGGGTATTAGTTTTTCACAATAAAACATTAATTAATAAATAGAAAAATAATTGTTGTAAGCCCAATTTTCCCACGATGCTGCTTGACGTTATGTTTTTAGTTCCCTTTAATTCTTTGCTAATTCATTGTATTGTAAATTATTGTATTGTAGATTCATATTGCTTTGATTATAATACCTTCAAATGTGACTCTTCACTCGACTATCACCTACAAAGTTTATTTCCTTTCAAATTAGCTAAGACCCGTGCGTTCTCACGGATTAAATTTTATTTAAAATTGCTAAAATTATATGTTGAATTTAGACTTATATTTAAATCTATTAACTAGCTAATACACGCATGCTGCCGCTATATTAATTGTCTAAAAATCTATGGTAATTTAGAAGTATTAATAGATAAATCTATTCATTTATTCAACAAAATTTAAAAGCAAGATCAATACGCGTAAATTTAAATTGTGTTGAATAGATGAATAATTTATCAATTGATACTTCTAAATTACTGAAACATCTTTAGAAAATTGATATAGCGGCAGCGCACTGGATATTAGCTAGTATGTATAAATGATAACAAGGTATTAATGTTTTGAATGGTTGTTCACAACATTCATAAAACTTTACATAGGTAATTAAGTTAATTGCATGTTGATGAATGTAATTAAAAGGTTGATTCATTCATTTTCTTTTTCTAGATTCTTAAATGATTTGTTTAATATAGATTCATTCAATTAAATTTTCAAGGTTTATGAGTGACAAAGTTCATAGTTTATTTTACGCATGAATAGAGATAGTAAATTTGGAAAGAATAAGTTGTTGGGTCTATGAGCCTAATGAAAGATTTCGGATTTAGAAAATCGTATTGCGGGATAAGGAACGGCGAACATGGACAAAATACTTCGAGAACAGGGTGTGCTGGACGAAAGAAGAAGGTCAGCCCAGCCAGCAGCCAATACGGGCTGGCCGTGTTGGTTGACACCGCCCGTGTCAGCTGCATGGGCAGCCCATGTTGGCTAGCACGGTCCGTGCCAGCTGCTTGGCTACTGGGCTGTTCGTTTTCAGCCGTTTTCTTCGATTTGCTTGCTTGTAAATGCATGTTAATGCTTGTTTATTGCTTGGTAATTGCTATATAATAGTGTATATTAGTCTCCATTGTTGAGTAAGGTAGTTGAGTTTCAAGGTGTGAGTTTGAGTTAACTTGGTTGTAAATATTCCTTGTAATAGTTATTAGTTTTTACTGCATTGATTCGTGATTTTTTTCCGATTTTGAATTTTTTCAAGTTAAAATCTCGTGTCTCACTTTTATTTATTCTTTTGTTCCTGTGTTTTATTTGTTTGACTAAGCTCCGATGCTAACATAAGTTGCATTCACAATTTTAGGTACTTTCTCTATATTCACTTCTTCCTATTAGCAGTATATAATACTATATGATTTTTTTTATAAATTGAGGTGTAGTATAATGTATGCTTTTCTTTCTTTCTTCATTTGTGCCTATTAGCAATATGTCTGAATTTATTTTCAAACAAATCATACTTATCATTGATCGTGCAAGATACATATATCGCCCATGATACGTAGCATTTCATTTCCTAAGGTCACCTGAAGTTGGATTAATTATACTTTTATAACAAATCGACCCACTCTCTCCGGAAGAATACCCCATAAAATTATACGAGGAGCTGGGCACAGGATTGACATCTTTTTTTGTCTTTTTTTTTTTCATTTGATTGGGTGTCAGTGGTTGCAGCTCATTATAATAACACCAGGATGCTAATACAAGTATCTCCAGTTATTGTGTCGTATCCATCACAAAACCATGGAGGTATCAAAGTCTCTGCACTTTCTCTCTCTTCCTCTTTCCATTTTTCTCCTCCTCTTCATTGCCACCTTGTTGAATACCAAAACTACCAGTCCCCCTACCATTCACCTCACGCGCCCTTCACGTGACCATTTGCTGACCAAGTGACGGATCCGTAAATTTACAAAAGGGATTGAAATAAATTAAATAATAGTAGTACATAATATAAAAGTTAACATATGTTTTTAAAATTAATATTACATAACGATAACATTACATCTAATAAGAATTTTTAAAATTAATTTTTTTGAAATATCTAAATATTTTGATCTATAATAAGAATTTAACAACAAAAATCAAACCTCTACCGTAAAATTTGTCTAAACAATGAATGAAATGAAATTGAAAAATCAATGAAATCACATAAATTAAGAATACAATCAAAGAAATTAATCCTAATATCACTCAAATTAAATCTTAAATTGAAATAAAATGAAAAATTTTAGAAGTTATAACTTATAGATCCGGAGAGAAAGAGAGAGTTTAGTGCGGTAGAAGAGAGACATGGACGTCCCGTGAGCCTATGGTAGGATGGTTGGGCGGCCGGCGCAGGTGACCAATAGCCATGTCGCCGTGGTGTGGTGGGCTGGGAGAGAGACAGTGTGCGGGAGAGGGAGGAGCGGTGCTGCCTGCGTAGAGTAGAACCGCGAGAGGGGCAGGCTGGACGGCTCCAGCTGGGCTAGTGGTGGCAGCGGTCTGAGATTGTGGGCGGCAGCACTGGAAGTGGTGGGGGCAGTATGGCAAGCAAAAACCATGGGTGGGTGTGTGGCTAGCAAGAAAAAATGAACCAAGGGGAGGAAATAAAAGGGAGGGATTGGATTTTGAAAAAAGGGAAAGTTGTCAGGATTCAAATCCATAACCTCTCCTTCACACTATAAAACCCTTACCAACTCATCTATTCACAATTACTTATTACTTTTTGTGATATAAAAATTTTAGTGTTTTTTAAGGGGGTAATGGGTATCCGCCAATATTGCTGACGTGGCTCACCACCCGCTTGACCCACTTACTGTCAGCGAGCTGAACCGGGTTAAGTCTATCCTGTCCTCTGACCCACTCTTCCGAGCAACAATGTCTTACACGCTCTACTCGGTGGTGATCAAGGACCCGCCTAAGACCCAGGTCCTACGGTGGCAGCCGGGGATCCATTGCCCCCTAGAAAGGCATCCGTTATTGCACGTCTTGAAGGAGTGACTCACGTGCTCACAGTCGACTTGGAGACCGGGCGGGTAGGTCGGGTTGACGCGGGTCCAGTCACCGGGTACCCGGCCATGATCTAGGAGGATGTCGTGGAAGCTAAGAATGTACCTCTAGCTAGTGCGGAGTTTAACTGAAGTTTCATGGCTCATGGGGTTAACTTGGCCGACTTATACAAGATTTTATCAAAGACCATGGCTAATCGCGTCAAACGTATTCTCCCAGGCGTTATATCAGAGCAACAAAGTGCCTTTGTACCACAACGTCTAATCACCGACAATGCTTTGATAGCCTTTGAGATCTTCCACTATATGAAAAGGAAGAAAAGCGGGAGACGAGGTGTGTATGCTGTGAAACTCGATATAAGCAAGGCGTATAATAGAGTAGAATGGGTTTTCCTTTCGGAGGTAATGACAAGGATGGGATTTGGGGAAGACTGGATTCAGAAGGTTCATAGGTGTATATCTTCAGTCTCGTACTCATTCATCATCAACGGCCGAGTGAAATGGGAGGTCAAACCAACTTGTGGGATTTGCCAAGGAGATCCGATATCACCCTACCTCTTCCTACTATGTGCTGATGCTTTCTCGAGACTCATATCAAAGGCAGTGGAATGACAGGAGATCCATGGCGTGAAGATTGCAAGAAAGGCCCCACAAATCTTACATTTATTCTTTGTTGAAGATAGCGTGATCTTTGTGCAGCTAAATCTACATGAATTCCAAAAGTTGCTTGAGATCATTAAGAAATATGAGGACTATTGGGGACAGAAGATTAATGAGGACAAATCTGAAGTTGTCTTTAGCCATAATATCCAACATCAGAATAAGAAAAATATCCTTGATGAATTAAAGATGAAGGAAGTAGACCATTATGCTAAGTATCTAGGAGTGCCAATGATGTTGGGGCGATCAAAGAAATCAACTTTTGTTTCATTGAAAGAATGCATCTGGAAGAAAATAAAGGGGTACAAAGAGAAACTGATATCGAAACCAGGGAAGAAAATTATGATCAAAGCAGTGGCCCAATCTATCCCAACCTACGTGATGAGCATATTCCACTTACCAGATGTTCTACTTGATGAGATCCACTCAGTCCTTGCATGCTTTTGGTGGGGCTGTTCGGAGACGAGGCATAAAATTCATTGGCGAAGCTGATATTTTCTTTGCTTGCCAAAATCAACGGGGGAATGGGCTTTAGAAACCCAAAAACTTTCAATGAAGCACTCCTTGCCAAGCAAGCATGGAGACTATTGCACAACGAGGAATCTGTGCTACATCGTACCTTGAAAGCCCAATATTACCTGAATTCGAATTTTTGGAGTCCTATAGGGAATGGCATGAGCTATACATGGAGGAGTATTTGGGGCGCAAAGAGTCTTCTGTTGGAACAAGGTTCGAGTTTGGGAAGATAATTGGGTTCAGGTTGACACTACTTTGGCAAGCCCCTGCTCGGAAGAATGCATCTGAACTCATTGATGACGAGAAAAAACATGGAGGAGTTCACTAGTGCAGAGAATATTTTCAGCAGAAGCGTCGACCAAAATCCTTAGCATGCCACTTAGCTTCATTTATGAAAAAGATACAAGATTTTGGTGGCCGGAGAAGAAAGGTTTGTTTATGGTTAAATTCGCCTATTGGTTGGGACGACTTGGAATGGTATCATCACAACAATATGTGGCAAGGATGGAAGATTGTGATTGGTGGCGGAAGATTTGGGGTTTACAAGTCCCCCAAAAATTGAAACATATGATTTGGAGGGCTTTTAACGGGTGTCTAGCTGTCTAAGTGGAACTTCACAAGAGACATATAATGGCAGATGACATGTGCCCGAGATGCAATATAACCTCTGAAAGTCTTCTCCATGCCATTTTTATTGTCCCCATAGTGCACAAGTCTGGACAAGAAGTGCCCTTAATCAGGTTTGTCAAGAGGCCCCAATCACATCCTTTAAAGATAAAGTGATCATGGTTGACGACAAGATTGACAAGGAGCAATTTGAGGTCTTTTTGTGTATGATTTGGGTTGTTTGGACAACTAGGAACAATATGGTGATTGGTGGTGAGATTTCAAATTTGGAAATCATAATGGGTGGTTTCGTAAAGATGCTGGAGGATTATAAGAAGTGCGCAACCCATGTTTACACCAATAGGGAGGTCGGGCAGATGGCGTCCTTTAAGGTCTGGGAACCTCCTCCTAACATGTGGATCAAAATAAATACAGATGCAGCAGTATTGGAGGGAATGGTTGGGCAGGGCTGGGTGGCAAGAGACTCTAGTGGGAAGCTCCTAGAAGCAGGCTCGAAAAGACTGACAGTCAATTGGACTCCAAACATGGCGGAATGTGATGCAATACGACATGCTCTGAAGAGGGCAGTGGACGCGGGATGGAAACAGGTGATTATCGATTATGACTTCCCAAGCACAGTGAAGAGATTACAAAGTCCCTCAAAAGGACGATCCCAAATTGATATACTCTTTGATGATATTAGGTTCGATCTTTTGATCCATTGTTATCTAGTCATGTTAGGCGGGGGAACACTTGGCACATTTGTTGGCTAGGTTAGCGCCGGTGGAGGGGGAGAAACTATCTATTGTAATAATTTTCAGTCTAGTACATTTACAGTAGCGGAACTCAACCTACTATAATAAAAACTCCCCACTTTTACCTCAAAAAAGAAAACTATATTTCTACTAATTAGTGTTTAACAATTTTATATAGATTTTCTTAAATAAAATTACTCTTAATTTATTGGCTAAAGAAGAAATTGTATTCAAACTTATAAACTTATTACAAGAAATTAATCTACAAATAATTTTATTTAAATCATTTAATTAAAAAAATCAAAATATTTCACTTTTCCGGTTCAATTTATGAAACTAGCAAAAGTATTTGTACGTCATCTCAAAGAAAATAATTGATTGTCGGTGTGCATAAAATACTGATGAAAATACTTCAATGTACTTTAATTTTAGTTTCGTATCACATGACATTGGTATATTACATAACTACATGCCTTTAATGAGGTCATACAATAAAATAGTTCTAAAATTATTGTTGTTTTTCATTGTAGTTTGAATTATTAGCCAGATTATGGCCTGTTCGCTAACAGTATTTAAAGTACCTTTTACGTTTTGATCAAGTCAAAATACTAATCAACCAAATATTAGTGTTTGGTAAGGTAGTGTTTTAACTAGTGTTTGCAGTAACTTTTAGCGTTTGAAGTAGTGTTTGTGAAAAGCTAAAAATATTAGTTTTTCACATTTGAAATTAGCGTTTCATATTTTTTGATAAAAAAATCCCTTCATTAATTTATATTTGACAAATTATTTATATCCTTTTACGTCAATTTATAATAATCAATTAAATCAACTGCTAAATTTACCGAACACATTTATTCAACCGCTCAATTTAACAGCTTATTCGCTAACAGCTTAAAATCTAACAGCTTATCACCTAGGTAAACAGCTATCAGTTACACAAACAATTATCCGCTACTCAAACATCTCATTTTACCGAACAAGGTTAGTTGAAAGGTGACAAAATTAAAACATACATATAATTCGTATTAGATGAAGAGGAGCTTTTCAGTTTGTAGAGATGAAACACAAGAAGCGCCTCTTTTTGGGGTCGTAGCGGGGAAGGTGGAGGGAGTCGGGAAATTGTCACGTACTCTTGGATAATAATATAAAATAAATTAGTCATATTTAACGATATTTTAGAAAAATATTAAAACATAATTGAAATATATAATATTTTGTATTCAATAATATCTATTTAAGTCACTTAAATTTTTAATCCAATAAGATTAATAACTAAAAATAAAACCTAAATAGTTCTTTCACTTATATTTTAACCTAAAAAGTTTTACAACTAATAATAAAAATCCTTAATACTTGAAACACTTAATAGTGAATTAACTCCATTAACATTATGATTTACCACACAGGATGCAGGTCTTGTGGCAAATCAATGTTTATTAAACTCTTAGGGCAACATTTTGAAACTTGGTATAGATGGATCTTTCTTTCTCTTCTTCTCCTCTTTCTGCGTTTCCTTTATACAAGCATTAGCAAGAGCATCTACTACTTCAAATAGTTTGCGGTTGTTGTTCCACCAATCATCATCTTGGCTAAATGAAAGTATATGTAAATTGTAATCATTGGCATCTTGTTACGTATTAGATTGTTCGTTGTTGCAATATGCAACAAACATTGAAATAATTACATACTTGATTCCATCGACACATTGTGCACATATCCTGTCCAAATATTTTATGAACACTGTGAAAGATGCAACTAAATCGTTTGCTACTAAGGCCCTATTCTACAACATTGTTTGGAGTAGCGTTTAGTATTTTAATCAAATTAAGTACTAACCATCCAAATCTTAGAATTAAGTAAGGTAGTGTTTCAACTATCATTTGCATTAACTTATAATATTTCAATTAGTGTTTCTGAAAAGATAAGAATATTAAATTTTCATATTTAAAAGTAGCATTTTATATTTTTTAACAAACACATCCCTTCATTAATTTACATTTGATAAAT
Organism: Talinum fruticosum; assembly: GCA_021018815.1. NCBI lineage: Eukaryota > Viridiplantae > Streptophyta > Magnoliopsida > Caryophyllales > Talinaceae > Talinum > Talinum fruticosum. The sequence continues at coordinate 2,733,264 of JAITYX010000020.1, forward strand.
TATTTATATTCTTTTATGTCAATTTACAATAATCAGCTAACTCAACTATTAAATTTACCGAACACATTTATTCAACCTCTCAATTGAACAACTATCCGCTATTAGGTAGAATCTAATAGTTACCAACCACCTAAATAATTATCCGCTATACAAACAACTATCCGCTACTCAAATAACTCATTTTGGTAAACAGGGCCTAATTTTCTTGATATATTTCGATAATTTAATATTTTAAGTTTGATTTTTTAATGTGATATTATTATATAATGAAAGATATAATTTTTAAAAATGAATACTTTCTATTAGAGTTGGGTATTGGACTGAGTGTCCAGTGAACTTCAATGGGTGACCTGAAAAATATGATCAAAGCCATTAATTGATAAATGGATAAAGTGGGCCGCTAATTAAGTGAAATTTCGGGTCTGGAATAGGTGGGTAATCATGCACCATTAAGAGCTGTTGCAGCCCAAGACGCGTTCGGGATGCGTGCTGCATGAGGCGCGACGTCCCACAACAGGCGCGCTGCTTCTTGAGGCGCGCGCGAAAGCCCGAGCAGAGGAGCCTGGAGAGAAAAATCACGCAGATGATGTGGCAGCCTGTGATTGGTTAATGCACTGTAATTAATTAACATAAAAATAAGCTAATAAATAATTAATTATTCTTGGTTATTCCACCAAGGTTTTAAATTATTAACCACAGAATTGATTTCTGCTGTACAACAGTAATTTTTTGAGTTATTATTTTTGTAATTTTTTTGGTGTATTTTTACTGTATAAATACCTATTAAATTGATAACTAACTTACATTTCATTCTCACATTGTTAGTTTGTGAAGATTGAAGTGAAGAAAATATAGTAAGATTTTCTTATCCAATTCTGAAATGTTTTTTATTTCATTTTGCTATATTTTGATGAGATAGATGAATATTTTGTTAATTATGTGTTTTAAAATAATTATTTTTGTAATATGTTTGTAGGAGTGTTGGAGGTGTGTAAATCAATATAGAAGTGAAGCAAAATTGTAAGTTTTTCAATATATATATATATATATATATATATATATATATATATATATATATATATATATATATATATATATATATATATATATATATATATATATATTCTTGTTATTTTAAAGCGGAATTAATATTTATGTGAATATGTTTATTATGTAACAAAATTATGTGACCATAATAAAATTAAAAAATTATATGAACAAATATTACATGAATATGTATTTATGGTTAATTGAATATGTGATTTAATGTTTTAAGTAGTTCGAATGGATTCAAAATGTGACATATGTTATTACATATATACATGGATTTAGTATGGATTGTGACATATATGTTGGAAGCTATATATGTATGAATTTAGTGTGGATTTGATATGCGACATATATGATAATAATAGAACTTGTAGGTTAATTTATAGTTAATTGAATATGAGTCAAAAATTTGTAATATATGACATATATTAGAACTTGTAGGTTAATTTATAGTTAATTGAATATGAGTCAAAAATTTGTAAATATTAATTGAACAAATATTACATAATTATGAACTTATATGTGTTGGAAAAAATTTTTAATAAGTCACTAAACTTTATTATAGTGTTTTAAAAAATCACCAAAGTTTAAATTGGGTTCAATTAATCACAAAAATTTGAGTTGAAAATAATTATAGTAGCTGCAAAAGATTTTATACAAGCCAAAAAATGTAGGTGCAAATGACTGTATTGGCTGCCCAACACCACATGCACTACCACAGGTAGTGGTGTAAACCGTGGCAGCATTTTTGGCCACCACGGTATGCACCACAGCCTGTGGTGGTGCCTGTGGTGCTGGGCAGAAAAGGATATCTCTATAGCTTATGATTTGCTTTGGCTCCTCTTATACAAATGGACCAAAATAACTTTCAAATAACTTTTTAATAATTTTTTAGAGTAAAGTTTAGTGAGATTATGGTTAAATATATTACTTTATGTGAATTTATCAATATATGGATATTTACTTATTAGAAGTGGACATAAACATATTGATTGAACATAAGTTAGAACTTATCAATATATTAATTAGCTTTATTAGAAGTGGACATAAACATATTAACATGTTAGAAAAAAAATATGTGAATTAATTTAGAAGTTGACGTAAATTTTCTTTATGTAAATTCAACAAATGTTAGAACTTATCTATATATTCATTAATTATAAAAATGGACATGAATATGTTAAAATATTAGAAAAATATGTGGAATTAGTTTAGAAATTGACATAATATATTATTTATATTAACAAATATTGACAAGTAATGTGACTTAACTTCAAATTAATTATATTTCATTCCATGTAAGTGTTAATTGTGATCGAAGATGGATAATAATTTGGGCTCATTTATAAGTTTACTTAATGAGGAAGATAATGAAACACAACATTCACGAAATAGTAACACAAATATGTCTCCCCATGCTCCAAAATGGCCTTATCCAATGCAAAGTGGTGGATCATACATACTTCCACCATATTACCCCTTTCCACCTCATCATAATTATGTATCGGGGCAAGTAACTCCACCCCATCTTCAACCCCAACACGATCATTGAGACATTCAGAATCTCCTATTAACCCAAGCAATGATGAAATCGAAGTGCTTGAGGAGGATCCCTCATCGGGAGGGGGAAGAAAATGGACAGAGGATGAAGATCGTCATTTGATTAGTGCTTGGATGAACACAAGCATAGATCCCATCGTGGGGCCGGACCAAAAGAAGGAAGGGTTTTGGAAGAATGTGGTCAAAGCCTTTAATGAGCACCTTCCTTCAGGAGCTGCCCGACAATCCTGGAAGACTTGTAATGGACGTTGGAGGAGATGTGCCTCTTTGACGTCTAAGTGGACAGGAATCGTGGATGAAGTTTACCGTCTCAATCAAAGTGGGACGTCTATGGAAGATGTTATTGACAAAGCACAAGAGTTGTATTCTCAAAGAATGGACGGGAAAAAGTTTGAACATATGGTATGGTGGCGACTACTCCATGAACACCCGAAATGGAGGACTTTTTGCTTCGGAAGTAACGATAGTGGCCCAAAACGAATAAGGCTTAAAGAGATGGGGGCACACTCTAACTCATCTACCCCTGTCAGTGAGGATCAATCCGAGTGAGGATGGGGGTGGTCTTTTCGCCCTATGGGTAGAAAAGCGGCCAAGAGGAAACTGAAGGAGAAGGAAACAGGCACAATTGATTTGGTGGCTAATCAACTATCTACAATGACCACAACTGCAAAGGAGAGGAGCGAGATATTGCGTGACTATGTGAAGGAGCAGGCAAGGAAGGCAGATGCAGCTGAAGAGTCAGTTCTCCTCCGACGTGAATATGAGCAGCGTAAACAATTTGAATGGGAGACAAATGTTATGAGGATGAACCTTGATAGCATGTCTTATAGAGAAGCAGAATATTTTAGAGGTGTGCAGGAGAAGATTTTGAGCAAGTATCGTCAAACGTCTGAGTAAATATTTCTCCTTACCTTTAATAGGACTAGTCATATAATTAATTTTAGTTGTAGTTGAAATTAGATATGGCATAACTTTATGTATGTTTCTTAACTTCTAAGTAATTTTCTCAGCTTCATTTGTGTGAAAACTTTTGTAACAACTTTTATTTGTGTAATGAAAAATTTCAATTTGCTTTTCATCATACCTTTCGTCTAATGTTATTTTCACTATTAATATTATATTTGCACAGGTGTCAGACAATTGATCATCTATCTTTATCTTTATCACCATCTTCGGACGGCTTGACATGGATAATTGAAGAGTCCGATAATGATATGCCTTTTTTGGAAGAATTACTTGACGATGATAATGAATTCCAACATATGCTTAAGATTTTACAAGCAGCAGAATCGATAGAACCTTCATCTTCATCCAGGCCACGTAAGAAAAAAAGATATATTCGAAGAAATCGAGAAGAAGCTCACAATCGCTTGTATGAAGATTATTTTGCAGATGAACGAGTGTATACAGAGCAACAATATCGTCGTAGATTCCGAATGCGAAAACATTTATTTGTTCGCATAGTACAAGCCCTCGAGAATTACTCTGATTACTTTAAGTTAAGGTATGATGCACTTAGTCGGCCAGGCTTGTCACCGCTAACTAAGTGTACTGCAGCCATGAGGATGTTGGCGTATGGTATATCTGCCGATTGTGTGGATGAATACTTGAAAATAGGTGAGAGTACAGCACTTGAGTGCATGAAGAAGTTTGCGGAATGCGTCATTAATGTTTTTGGACATGAGTACTTGAGAAAGCCAACTCAAGCTGATTTCGATCGTCTCTTAGCCGTAGGGGATGCCCGTGATTTCCCAGGAATGTTGGGAAGTATTAATTGTATGCATTGCGAGTGGAAAAATTGTCCAACAGCATGAAAAGCAGCCTTTGCTAAAGGTATATACAAAGTGCCAACAATTATTCTTGAAGCATGGGCTTCATACGATCTTTGGATATGGCATGCATTATTCGGATGCCCCAGGAAGTCTCAATGACGTCAACGTCCTTGATCGGTCCCCAGTGTTCCAAGAGTTGTATCAAAATTAAGCTCCGAAATGCGAATATGTTGTCAATGGTCATATGTATACCATCCCATATTTTCTGTCGGATGGTATATATCCGAAATGGGCTACGTTTGTCAAAACGATCCCACTACCACAAGGTCCAAAAGAAAAATTATTTGTTGAGCGACAAGAGGGTGTAAGGAAGGATGTGGAAAGAGCGTTTGGTGTCTTACAAGCTCGTTTTGGAATTATTCGTGGCCCTTGTCGCTTAATGGAGGAAGATGACATAGGTAAAGTAATGAAAGCTTGTATAATACTCCACAACATGATCGTCGAAGATGAGCGAGATCAATACAACCTTGCTTATGATTACAATTATGAGCAAGTGGAGGCATGCATCCCGGCATCTAATGTCCAACATGACCATCACCCATGTTATGCAACGTACTTCCGAAAATCATCTGAAGTTAGAGACAGCGGAACTCATGCACGTCTGCAAACGGACTTGGTTGAAGAAATATGGAAACGAAATTTGGCGCGACAAAGAAATGAGTGATCTATTTTTTTTCATATTGTCCGTATTTCGTTAGCGTTGAATTTTTTTTCGTATTTTATTTTCCCCATATTTACGTGTTGCATTATTATAGTAACATTGCAATTATTATTGTATCTTTTTATTTAATTTAATTTAAAATATTATTGTATCACTTGTTTAAAAATTTTCATAAACTAAATTAATTAATTTAATTTTTATAGTGCACCAAATAATTTTTTTATATATTTATAAAATAAATAACAATACAAAATGTAAGATGTGAAAATAATTAAATATGTTGATGAGTGAGCTCCATGAAAATTATTTAAATAGATGAGCTTTGTTAGTGAGTCTTTCATTATGGAAGTAAGGATTTAGAAGAGAGAAAAGCAAGCTCACTTACTGGATATGCTCTAAGCGCTATTCACGCAGTCACGCTTCGAGTTGGCAATGGGCCCCTTGCTCATGTGATCATTCTCTTCCCTCTTCCCTCTTATCTCTCTGTCTCTCTCTCAAATAAACAAGAAGTCATTTACTCGTACACTTCTGCAGGATCCTTGTCTTCTGTTTCATATGAAGAAGAAGCCATTCTACTGAGTCGTACACTTATGCGGAACCCTTGTCTTCTACCTTCAAGTGCTTCAACTCTCTCTCCCTCTCTCTGTCTGTCTCTTTGTCTCTGTCTCTCTCTCTACTTGTTAAATTTACTGCATCTTCGACAAATGTTTTGTTTTTTGATTTCAGGTTAGAAGATTGATTATGTGGTGTTGTTTTAATAATTAGGGTTTCAATTTCTTGCGTCATCCGATTTCATTGAAAATTGAGTTTTATGGGTTCTTTTATGTTTGTCGTTTTTCTGCAAAATCCATCTGGGTATTGCTTGATTGTCAAAAAAGTTGGTTATTCAGTCAAAATCCATCTGCCTTTTTATTTGTCTGTCAATATATCCTTTTAGTGTTGGGGTGAAGCGGGTAGAGAGTAAAAACCCATTTTGGGAAGGTTATGTGAATTATCTTCGTGGTATATTATTCCTCAAATGGAATGGTTAATTCCAATTGTACTTTAACATTGTGTTTTTTGACTCCTTACTTTATTAAGACTTAATTTGTTAGCCACTTAAGGAAGTACAATTCTCTCTTGATTTTCTGATTCCTTAATGAATTGCCATCTATTCAATTCAGTAGAGTATATTAGCTTGGTATTTGGGGACTTCGGTTATCATTTCAAAATAGGCAAAAATATAAATCCATGTAAGAAATTTTGAAGGACAGCAGTAGTGTCTATCAGCTAAGGACAAGTTAGCTCCAATCTTTTGGACTTAGACATCTCAAGCCCAAGAAAATGCTTTTGTGGAACAACAAGAGTCAGAGCATTTATTTTGTATAGAATAATCTGTCTGACTGAAAAATATCTTGGAAGTTAGACCTGCTGGTTCTGCCAGCAATTATTAACTTAGGTGCTGCCTACTTTGAGCCTGAAAGTGTCATTACTGTTTAAATTTTTTCAGATTAGGTTATAGTGGAGTTAAGTACTCATCTTGCTAAACTATAGTGTGCTTCTGTTGCTATTAAGTCTGAAGTAGTTGGTAATCGATGTCTTTCAATACTAGGATTAAAGGTAAGCAGCCTCTCCTATAAGTAGGGGTCAGGCTGCATCATCCAATACCCTGATCCCTCCGAAGGCAGGTAATGGTTTAGTTTTGTGCTTGTTATTAGTTTTGTGCTGTGAAATCTCCTTTTGCTTATTATTGGTTTGTGCTGTGAAATAGTTAGGCATTTATTTTCAACGGTTTGTGCGGTTGCTATGTTGGAATGTCTAAATAATTTTTTATTTTATTATGATAGCATACTTGTTTTGTTCCTTTTGTTAGTGGGTCTAGGGATGATTATTTTGATGACTACAATAACTTTAGTGGTAGATGTTCAAGATCACAATTGGAGAAGTCACAACTTTATTTATATTTGGAGGAATCGGCTCTTGAGTTAAATATAGAGTTAAATGTTTTAGATTTTTGGCATAAAAGTTCAGTGAGATACCTAAATCTTTCAATGATGGCACGAGACTTACTAACAATCCCAATTAGTACTATTGCATCAAAGTATTCATTTAGCCTAGGAGGAAAAACCATCTCCCTAATTCGTAGTGCTTTGAAAGCCAAGACGGTACAAGCGTTGATATGTCTTCAAGATTGGCGACATGCGGAGTATGATGTTGGCGTTGATATTGACAATGATTTTGAATCAGAAGAGCATGAAGTTAACGGGGATGAGGAGGATGATCCAAATCTCTTCTTTAAGGTAATAAATCATTCCTCTTGTTATAATATGATTTCATTTTCATTTTAATTCTATACATTCCTTTTGCTAATAATTGCTAGTGGCGAAACAATATTTTAATTTTAAATATTCCTCTTGCTAATAATTGTTATTGGCAAAACAATGTAGAGGACGACCCATAAGAGGAGCTTGATATGTGAATCTGAAGAATGCCTTCTATTTTTGGACAAACAAATGAAGGAAGTTTACAACCTTTGTTTCACTTACGTTGATTTGTGACTATAAGAATTGAGTTGTGAAAGGTTGGAATTCGAAAATATAACTTGGTCCTACTATTGTAATATTTTATTGTCTACGGTGTTTATATTGATTATAGTATTTCAGCCTTGTAGTAAGTGGTTTTTCTTCCTCTTTTGTTGAACAATTAAATTATCAATGGTATCATGGTACTTGGTAAAGCACATGCTAAGCTACTCATCCCTTTCTCTCCGTCTCTTTTCCCCTCTTATGGGAGTGGGCAGAGACAATTGTGAGTGATATTTACTAAATAAATTGCATTTTGTGTATTTTCTCATGCAAGTTTGTGTGTAATATAATAGTAGCACAATATCAGTGTTGTTGGGTGGGTCTTGGCGGTCATGGACATTTGACCCATGACCCTACCCACCCTATTGAAAAACTGTTGGCCCAGCTCAATCCGTTAAGTAAGTGTAAGGGCCCGACCCAGCCCATTGTCCAATCCTAGTTTCAATTATGTGATTGTGGAAGTAACTTTTGTTCAAAAACACGTGTAATTTATTTTCTTCATGATGGATTTGTGTTCATCCAAGTACTGGTGAAGATTATCTATCAACTTATAATTGTCTATCAACTTGTAAAGACTACTACGGGATGGTCCCCCATAAATGACTAAGTCTAGAGAGCATTCTTATTAAGATGTTTTTGTATTTTTGTATTTTCGAAAGTTCCACGATACTATTCATTAATATATTATCGCATAAATAGTATATTATTTAGTTGATTATATATTTATATGATCAACAATAGATAATATAATTGATAATGTGGTGGTTGTCATTAGACCATCTGCACTAGAGGTTAAGAGCTAAGAGCTGTTGTGGAGGCTGTGGTTTATTCAACTTAGCATTTTCTATTTCTTGAGCATCAACATTTATAAGCTTCTTGTAAGATCCCAACTCAATCTTTAAAAATTAACAATATCCAAGGTTAATTTACTAGGGTGCAACAACAAAAGTCTTTTAAATAGTGGGTATTACCGCCATGTTTGATTAACAGCTAAGGCTAATGTTCTTTATCTAAAATTTATAAAAGAAAATTCAATTTCCTTTGGTCAGGGCAAACACATAAATCTTTATCTATATATCTATATCTATATATAAAAAAATATAATAATAATCTTTTCAAATTGACCAAATACTACAATCGGAATAATTGTAGGAGTTTAGTGCAATCTCAACCATAAAAAATTTATTTGTCTATTAAATATGAGACATTGATGTAAATAATTAAATAAAAAATAATAAAATTTATCCAAAGGAAAAATTCTATGGTCATGAACCTTTTTTCAATTACATTGGTTAACTTTTATATAGATTATCAACTGTGGATAGATTAATTATAACCGTTGATTTAATTTACCTTAATCTCCTATGGCAAAAAAACTACACGATTTTTTTTCTTTTTCATGATAATTAGCAATATCCTAATTTCTCCGTCATTAAACTATTGAATTGCATGAATACACGTTATGATAGGACGCAAAAGTCTACAAAATTAAGCACGGATCCAGTAAACAAAGGTTAAGCTTTACCAATAAGTCTTCCAAAAAAAGTAAAAATTTGCAAAATAAAATAGCTAGAAAAGCGAAAGGTTACCCCATACAACTACAAGCTTGAGTTTCATAATGAAGCCCTGGTGAAGGACATAGTTGTGAGGTACAATACGCTCGGATGCATGAATAGTCAATGAAGCTTTCTACAAGTGAAGCACAAGGAGACACAAAATATTCAAGTTGACACTATTAGCATTGTTTTTGGCCAATAATTGGTAGAGACAGAAAGAGTAAGATAAGGTCATGTATCAGGAGACAGGCATATAAAAGATATGTCATGTAAGTAATATCCAACAAAGAAGACCGCTTTCATTTGGGTTACATTTCACCAAAATACTTTGGACATAAAACATAATAAGTTAATCCAATATTTCCACCAACCATCTCATGATATATAAGGGTTATGCAAAAACCGGAATCGTGAAACCAAACCGTGAACCGGCCAAAGCGAACCGTTTATCCGGTTAACGTAACTGGTTAAATTTTTCGGTTAACCGAATCAACGAAGCGATAGCTTATCCGGTTCGAATTTCAAAACCGATGGTTAACCGGAACCGAATCGATAATAATTTTTTAAAAAAATTTTTAAAATTATTAAAAAATTATTAAAAAATTCCAATTATTCTTATTTACATGTTGTTGATTATCTCCTGCCTATTTTTTTCCTTTTTGGGCTGCCTGCCCAGCGGCCCAATGGTGAAGAAATGAAGCCCAAGGTATTTGTTTTTCTTTTTTTTGTGCCAAAACCGAACTAGCTAGTGTTTCATTCCCTTTGCCTTTAGGCTAGCTGTGGCTAGTTGGCCCAGTTGATGCTAGCCCAATTTTTTGCCCAATTCATTTCTAGTTCCGGTGAACCGAACTAAATAAACCGGTTAACCGGTTTATCAAGTTCTAGTTACGATTCACAATTTTACGAACCGTTTAATCCAGGTTAACAGATTTAAAAAACAATCCGAACCAAAGCGAACCGTGAACATCCCTATGATATATATACATAAGCACTCATTAGTTTTAAAACAGACATAGATGATCTTACGAGTACAACCATGACAACAAGTAAAAGACTTTAAAACAATAATAAAAGGCACAGTCAACAACGAGCACTAACATTATGACTTGTTACACTAATATTGTGCTTCTGGCAATGCTCTAAGGAACTCCATCAAGATCCTTAATTTATCATCTTTAAATCCATTCTTAGCAGAGACATAGAACATCTTCAACTTAAGTAAACAGGAAAGTAGATTTTGAATCATTTTAAGCATAGAATGCAAACTCGTTATATTAAAGAACTGCAATTTCTAGAGATTAACCATCCAGTAGTCGGAATTCCACACATTGTCAAAATTGTTGCAGTTAGTTTTTGTACTAGGCGTTGGAGTATGAGCATACATATATATATATATATATATATATATATACATAGATAGATAGATAAAAAGCATTGAAAGAATTATAAAAAGAAATCTAGTGCTTACACTAAACTAGAAAATCCCGTAGTTACCTCTGTATGTATAGTAACAAAAGAAGATTGAAATCATTCAACTGTTGACTAGACAGACCCTCAAGGCTCGTATCTGGGAAATTGGACACATAAAACACTACTCATGTGGTACTTGTCATTAGACCATAACATAAACAATATATTATTTTGTTGATTATATAATATACGATCAACAATAGATAATATAATTGATAATTTGGTAGTTGTCATTAGACCATCTGCACTACAGGCTAAGAGATAAGAGCTATTGTGGATGTTGTGGTTTATGCAACTTAACATTTTCTATTTCTTCAGTATCAACATTTAAAGGTTTGTTATAAAATCCCCACTTGATCTTTACAAATTAACAATATCCAAGGTTAATTTACTAGGGTGTAACAACAAAAATCTTCTAAATCGTGGGTATTACCACCGTGTGTAATTAAGAGCTAAGGCTATTTTTTTTTCTAAAGTTCATTTTATTATTTTTCGTAGAAAAAGAGAATTCAATTTCATTTGGTCAAGGTAAACACATAAATAAACCCTTATCTATATATCTATATCTATATCTATAATATATAATAGTAATCTTTTCAAATTGACCAAATAGTGCAATAAAAGTAATTCTAGGAGTTTAGTGCAATCTCAACCATAAAAATAATTTCTCCATTAAATATGAGCAATTGATATAAATAATTAAATAAATAAATAAGAAAATTTATCCAAAGGAAAAATTCTATGGTAATGAACCTTTTTTCAATTACAGTGGTTAACTTTTATATAGACTATCGATTGTGGATAGATTAATTATAACCGTTGATTTAATTTACCTTAATCTCTTATAGCAAACAAAGTATACAATTTTTTTTCTTTTTCCATGATAATTAGCAATATCCTAATTTCTCCATGATTAAACTATGGAATTGCATGAATGCATGTGTTGATAGGACGCAAAGTCTACAAAATTAAGCACAGATCCAATAAATGTAGGTCGAGCTTTACTAATAAGCCTTCCAAGAAAAAGTAAAAAATTACAAAATAAAATAGCTAAAAAGGGAAAGGTTACCCCATACAAGTATAAGGTTGAGTTCCATAATGAATCACTAGTAAAGGATATAGCTGTGAGGTACAATGGGTAATATGTTGTGATACATGAATAGTCAATAAAGTTTCCTACAAGTGAAGCACAATGAGAGACCCAAAATATTATCGAGTTCACACTATTAGCATTGCTTTTTGCCAATAATTGGTAGAGATGGAAAGAGTAGGATAAAGTCATGTATCAGGAGACATGCACATAAAAGATATATGTGCAAGTAATATCCGAAAAAGAATACTACATTCATTTGGGTCACATTTCACCAAAATACTTTGGACATAAAACATCATAAGTTAATCCAATATTCCCACCAACCATCTCATCATATATATATACATAAGCACTCAATATTTTAAAACAGACATAGATGATCCTACAAATACAATCATGACAGCAAGCAAAAAGACTTTAAAACAAGAATAAAAGGCACAGTCAACAACGAGCACTAACCTCATGACTTGTTACACTAATAAAAAACAATCATCACAATATTTTAATTGTGATTCTGGCAATGCCATAGGGACCTCCATCGAGATCCTTAATTTATCATCTTTAAATCCATTCTTAGCAGAGACGTCGAACATCTTTAACTTAGGTGCACAGGCAAGTAGATTTTGAATTATTTTAAGCTCATATTACAAACTCGTTATATTAAAGAATTGCTATTTCTAGAGTTTAACCATCCAGTAGTCGGAATTCTACACATTGTCAAAAGTGTTGTAGTCAGTGTTTGTGCAAGGCAGAGAAGTACGAGCCTATAGATAGATAGATAGATAGATAGATAGATAGATAGATAAAAAGCATTAAAAGAATTACAAAAAGAAATCTAGTGCTTAAACTAAACTAGAACATCCTGCAGTTACCTCCCTATATACACTAACCAAAGAATAATAAAATCATTCAATTGTTGACTAGGCAGAACCTCAAGGCTAGCATCTGGGAAATTGGACACATAAAACACTGCTCATGTGGTACTTATCATTAGACCATCACACAAACAGTATATTATTTAGTTGATTATGTATTATACAATCAACAATAGATAATATCATTGACAATGTGGTATTTGTCATTAGACCATCTGCACTAAAGGCTAAGAGCTAAGAGCTATTGTGGATGCTATGGTTTGTGCAACTTAGCATTTTCTATTTTTTCAGCATCGACATTTATACACTTGTTGTAAGACCCCCACCCAATCTTTACAAATTAATAATATCCAAGGTTAATTTATTAGGTTGCAACAACAAAACTCTTCTAAATCATGGGTATTACCACCGTGTTTGATTAAGAGCTAAGCCTAATCTTTTTATTCTAAAAATTATTTTTTTATTTTTCGTAGGAAAAGAAAATTCAATTTCCTTTGGTCAAAGTTAACACATAAATCATTATGTATACATCTATATCTATATATCTATATCTATCTATACTATATATAATAGTAATCTTTTCAAAAAGATGACATGACGGTCTGAGAGTGAATTTAGGAGTTTCGTCCAATAAGAAAATAATAATTTATCATTGAAAAAAATAGGTTTCCACTCATATATGGACTCTTTTTACTCCACGCCAAAATAATAATAATAATAATAATAATAATAATAATAATAATAATAATAATAATAATAATAATAATAATAATAATAATAATAATAATAATATAAATTTTCAGAAAAATTAAACAAAATTAAAAATAATCTATACTATATATAATAGCAATCTTTTCAAAAAGATGACATGCCGGCTTGGGAGTTAATTTAGGAGTTTCGACCAATAAGAAAATAATAATTTATCATTGAAAAAAAATAGGTTTCCACTTATATATGGACTCTTTTTTACTCCATGCAAAAATAAATAATAATAATAATAATATAATTTTTAGAAAAATTAAACAAAATTACAATTAATAAAATAAAACATAATCTTAAACAAAAAGTTAAAAAAAATAATAAAATGCACTAAATAAATAAAAAATAAATAATCAAATTACCAAAATATTAAAACTATTTTCTGGACCTAATAGCCTAAAACCTAAAATAAAAATGAAAAAACTAAATTTATAAATTTATAAAATTAAAAACATGCTTTAACCTAAATTAGTAAAAAGTCTGAAAAATTATCAAATCAGTTATATATTATAAAATTATCTAATCATAATATAAAAATTAAATAATAATTAATCATCCTAATTAATTTATAAAAATATAAAACAGAAGATAAAAGCAAAACTAAGTAGAAAATTAATAAATAACAAATATACAAAATTATATAACAAATTAAATCAAAAATCTGAAAAAATATAAAAGTAACCTAAAATCCAATTTTTTTTATAGTTTTCCAAAAAAATTAAATAGAATTAAAAATAATAAAATAAAAATATAATCTTAAACATAAAGTAAAACAAATAATAAACTGCACTAAGTAAATGATAAAATAAATAATTAAACTATCAGAATATTAAAATTATTTTTTGGACCTAAATATATTCTAAACACCTAAAATCAAAATAAAAAATTAAATTTATAAATTTATTAAATTAAATTTATAAATTTATTAAATTAAAGACCTACTTTAACCTAGATTAGAAAAAATATAAAAAATTATCAAATCAGTTATAAAAACTAAGAAAATTAATACTAATGGATTAAAAAGAGTCTAACTAAACCCTATAATAATATAAAAATAAAATTAACCGAAGAAGAATAATTTTATTCTAACTTCTAACAAAGTGACTAAAAAATAACAAAAACGAATAGAAAAGTAATCTGAAAATTAAAATATATTAAGACATAAAATAAAATAAATATATATATAGTTATTTATTTATTTATTTAGGGTTTGGATTGTATATTAGCTCTCATTTATTTTTATGTACATTGATATACAATATAATTTCAAAATATATTTATTATAAGATTTTTTAAAATTAAAATCAATAGGAGCATATTATAAAAATAATATTTAAATATTTAACTATATGAGGAAGTAATTTTCTTATTACATTCATCCTATGTAAGAATAATTTAATAAACCTTAAGAAATCATAAATTAATATAATAAAAATATAACAACTATATATAGAGTTGATATTAATAATTAAAAATTCCTACAAGATAGAAAGTTATGATTCAAATATGTTGTGGAATAAAACGTAATGAATAAAAAGTTAGGAATTATATTGATTCATATCGTAATTTGTGAACTTTAAGTTTTTAATTTGTATTATGTTTAAAGGATTGCAAACTTAATATGCAAACTTCTATTAAGGCCCATATGACTTCGAATAAATTCATTTGTCTCAAAATTTTTGCACAACATACAGATCATTTTTTTTGTTACAAATCATATATTATTCCTTTATTGATTTGATGTACTTTGTGTTGTAATATTAATTCGTGACATAATTATATTTATTGTCATATATAGGTTATCTAATTCAATATGTACCAATCATATATTATTCATTTTCCTACTAATATTTACCTTTTGATACCCAAACATATTGGCACACTATTTCTATAACTGTATAAGTTAGGATTATTTAAATTGTTTGATTCATAGAGGGGCTTGGCTTCTTAATATTCCAAATCACGAATATAATCTTAAAACCTTGATGATATTTTTTAACATTTTTTTATTTATTATTTTAGATTATTTATTTATTCTTTTGAAATTTAGAATGATTGCAAGATGAATGTGTGATGGACTCTAATGATTTTTATGTGTTGGCTTCGATAACTTTGATGAGTCACGAAAGCGTTTTCGCTATGAGGGGATAATATGTACAAGAATGTTGTTAAAAGTGAAATCATTCAATAAAATCAAATGATCGAGAAAAAGAAACTCACAAGTACAATATTATTTCGTAATTTAATAATTTCTTAAGTTATGCATTATATAACATTATTCCATGCATAGCACGGGTCCAAACTAGTACTATATAATAGCAATCTTTTTAAAAGTATGACATGGCGGCCTGAGAGTAAATTTCGGAGTTTCATCCAGTAAAAAAATGATAATTTATTCTTGAAAAAAAAGATTTTCACTTATATATGGACTCTCTTTTACTCCTTGCCAAAATAAAAAATAATAATAATAATAAATAAAAATAAAAATAATAAATAATAAATAAATAAAATAATAATAATAATAACAATAATAATAATAAAATAATTGCCTCTCTCTCTCTCTAGCTGAGAGCCTCTCACTCTAAGAAGCTACAATGGGGAAAGCAAAGAGGGGGAGACCAGCCAAACACAAATCACCAAAGCCACACTCGAATTTGCAATTACAGCAAGAGAACTTAATCTCAATCACAGAGCATCACCCCTCAGCGTCTAATGGGGGATTAATCCACAACAATCAGGAGACGACCAATGAAACAGGAACGCAAACTGCAGCAGAACCGGTGACGTCTGAAGTAATGGATGCCACAGCGAACAGAGTCGACGAACAGCCTGAATAGTGGAGGTCACTGCGGAAAACACTGAAGAGCAGCCTGATGACCAGGTAAGTCGCCCTTCTTATGCAAAAGTAGTGGGCAATGGGGGAGTTCGCCATTCTTATGCAGAAGTAGTGGGAATTGGGGGAGGTCTAAACCTAGATTGTTACCCGGTCTTGGAGGTGAATGGGCAGCGAGTAGCCAAAATAGAGGCAATTGATATACAGGAAGAGATTGAATTTTGGAACTCTGCATTATTGTGTTGTGTACTGGGTGCTAACCCACCTTTACCTGTGATTAGGGCTGGACAATGGGGCGGGCCAGGGCGGGTCAGGGTCGGCCCATTACTATAACGGGTCGGGTCGGGTCAGGGAAAAATAAATGGGCTGGGCCGGGTCATGGGCCAGCTGACCCTGACCCGCCCATGACCGGCCCATGGGCCAGAGCTAAATATGAATTGACATTAGTGCTTGGTTTGGTAGCATAAAGCAGTAGTAGAACATCTGTACTTGAAACAACTTGTAAGGCAACAGAGTTCCTAGTTTTCAACCCATGGCAAATTCCATTAAAGACATAACTAATACAAATTGGTAATCGCCTGGAAAAGCATATGTCGTAATTTGCAACTTTACATGATATTAAACTCTTGTTTCTCAGTAAAAATTTCTTCACTGGACCCAAAGCCATACTTTAAGGTCTTACACTCATTTCTCGACATAACATACAAGATTTACAAGCATCATGGGACAAAGCCCACAGGTTGTGCGGGTCCAAAATTGCTTTGGAGGCTCCACAGACCTTCCCACAGCCCGTGGAGGTCAATGGTTGGCTCTAGAAGTCATCAAGGGCCTTCCCATGATAAGTAAGGACTTCTGGTGGCCACCACGGCCTACCCCACGGCCTGTGGGAGTACCCGCGGTGGGTATTTTGGGTTAAATAAATCGCTGCTGTCCACCACAGCCTACCCCACAGCCTTGGGAGTACCCGTGGTGAGTGGCAGTGGCTCCCAAACTCTATTTTCTTATCTTCTATCTATCTTGTCCTTGTGGGATATCTATGAAAGGTTCATTTCAACATTCTAAGTAACATATTAGCTCAATAAAACCCATTAAAATACATATGCAAGATACATACTTTTCATACCAAGTTTTGGACAAACTAACACTATATAAAATTTATGATCAATCTTCAATTCGAGTTATTTAATAAATAAGTCGCATACATAAATCGAACTTTCTTGTTTAGACTTTCCTTTAATTCGAGCGTCACATATTCTCTGCAAGCATGTATTGGGTGGGTCCTGGGTGGTCAGGGTCATTTGACCCATGACCCGACCCGACCCATTTATTAAAAAGTATCGCCCAGCCTGTTAAGTAAGTGGGCAGCCCGGCCTGGTCCGGCCCGTTGCCCCAGCCTTAATTAGCGTCATTTCTTTGAGAGAAAAAACCCCTTTATTTTTTCTATTTTCCACTGTAAAAAAATTCCCACTTGGTTAACCAAAAATACAAAAAACAGAAGGTTCTGTTCTTTTTTTCACTGCTAGCAATAGAAAAAAATGTAGAATAATTAATCTTAAAAAGAAAAAAATCATCCGTAATCAAATTTCATTATTTTTTTTGAAGTAAAATATTTTGGAACATCATAAAAAAAAAAAGAATCCTAAGTTGGGAGTGCTGAGATTTTGAGCAAACCCAATCAATGAATGAATACAGAGCTTTAATTTCTCATAACATTTACTATACAAATTAAAAATACATGTAAATTCATTTTTAATTTATCCACAAATAAATAAGTTATCAAAAGTAATAAAATTATTATTTAAAAAAAAAAAAGAATGGAAAGAGAAAGTGGATTGAAAAGATACCCTTTTTTCCCACCTTAACAAATTAGGATAATAATAAAATTAGAATTAATAATGAAATTTGTGAATATTATGAGATGACCCTTTTACTTTGACCCATTAATGACCCGCGGTCGACCCTTTAATGGCCCATCTTCACATGACCCTAAATCAGCCCGACCCTTTTATTACTAAACTTGGGCTTTGACCCTTTTCTTTTGGCCCAGCCCTGCTGGCCCAATGGGTACCCTACCCATTGGCCAGCCCTACCTGTGATGAATGGGTTCTTGCGTAGAATATGGAAAAACCATGACATAGATTCCATTTACTCACTACCTGATGGGATGTTTTTGTGCGATTTGAAGACTGCAAACAAAGAGATCAGATACTGCAAAGAGGGAACTATTTTTTTGACAGAAAACCTATGATTCTAAAGGCCTGGAGCCTAGATACTTCCATTGACAAAAATCAAATAAAAGTTGTCCCACTATGGGTTCGTCTACCAGGTTTGGATGTGAAATACTGGGGTGCACCTAGCTTGGGGAAAATTGGTAGTATATTAGGCAAACCAATTCAAACAGATAGAGCTACAAGAGAAAAGGCGATGCTAAATTATGCTAGAATACTATTAGAAATGGATATCAATGTGGATTTTCCTGAATATGTGGAATTTATGTTCGAAAATGACATTCTTATACAACAAGAAGTGGACTATGAATGGTGACCTACAAAGTGCAACCACTGCAAAATGTTTGGACATACGGAGGAAATATGCCGGAAGAAACACAGTATTCAAAGGATTTGGGTCCCAAAACAAAAAGTGGCAGACATGACTCGCTATGAGAAGAATGCTGAGGAAATGGAAGTAGATCAACAGAATGGTGAGCTAGATACAGAAGCGTTTCAGATACCAAGACGTAGAGCAAGTGCCGTACAACAAAAGGAGCCCAATTCCCCTGTGCCTGCAAGTCCATTCCAAGTGCTGCAACTAGTTGGTGAGGATAATGAGCCACGGATGAGCAGTGGTCAGCATAACCCTCCAACCACCTAATGTCCATAGCTAGTTGGAATATAAGAGGTCTCAACAGACCCAAAAAGCAACTGGAAATAAAAAGCTTTCTAGCTAAATATAAGATAGGGATGTTAGGGTTGGTGGAAACCAAAATAAGAAACCATAATTTCTTAAATGCCTAACAATAATATCTTTCATGGTTGGGGTTCACACATCAACAATGATCATCATAACTACGGTAGAATATGGGTCACTTGGAACCCCAATATTTACCAAGTTCAAGTGGAGAACTCAAATAGCCAGATGGTCCACTGCAAAGTGGTATACGGAGAGTCTAGGAATGAGTTCTATATTACCTATGTTTATGGGTTCAACCAAGAAACGGCAAGAAAGGAGCTCTAGGAAAGTTTGATACATCTCAAGCAAGGGTTACATGCAGCATGGTGTGTCCTAGGGGATTTTAATACCCCCTCAACATAGATGACAGAATTGGTAGGAATGCAGTAACTGAGGCGGATATTTTTACTTTCGAAACACCATTGATCATTGCTTGCTACAAGACATACAATCTTCAGGTTGTACTTATACATGGTCAAACAGACAAGAAAATGGAATTCGAATATTCTCAAGAATCGATCGTGCACTGGTAAATGAGGAATGGATATTGATGTGGGCAGATGCAAGAGCTAGTTTCCTTCCTGAGGGTATATCGGACCACTCTCCTATACTTATACAGTTTATGCAAGTATAGGGCAAGGCAACAGATCTTTTAGATATTGTGAAATGTGGGAAAGTCACCCCAAATTCAAAACAACCATCACAGAATGCTGGCAAAAAGATGTGCTAAGAAGCAGTATGTATAGGCTCATCACTAAGTTAAAAAGGCTGAAAGCGCCACTTAGAAAATTGCACAGAGAGCGCTTTGGTGATGTACATGAAAGGGTGGACATTGTTCGAGCCAAACTCCATACTGCACAGGAAGCAATCCAATTAGAACCCCTCAACTCATAATTGCATACAGTCGAAGCTCAACTTAGAAGAGAACTCAATGAGCTCTTGGAAGCCTCTGTAGCACTCCTAAAACAGCAGAGTAAATTCAAGTGGATCACATTGGGTGATCAATGTAATAGTTATTTCTTCGCCATCCTCAAACAACGAAGACAGCAAACAATATTCTATGAGATACAAGATGAGCAGGGGGAGAGAATTAAGGGCGAAGACCAAGTTGCCCAACATATGGTGGAATTTTTCAAAAGTATGATTGATACTAAACCATTGCATAGAAGCAAAGCAAGCAAGGATATTTTCAACAAAGGGCCAAGGTTGAGTTTGGAGCAGCAACTTGAACTATGCAATCCAGTTACAAACGCAGAAATAAAGAAGGCTATGTTTGCTATAGATAATCAGAAATCCCCAGGTCTAGATGGCTTCTCTAGCTCATTCTTTAAGCGTAATTGGGATCTAGTGGGTGGAGACGTAGTCAATGCTGTGCAGGAATTTTTCAGAACAGGTAAACTCCTCAGTCAAATTAATTGCACTAACCTGGTACTTATCCCTAAAGTGGAAAAACCTCAGACTGGGGAGACTTCAGACCCATAGCATGCTGCAACACTGTATATAAGTGCATATCTAAGGTGCTGTGTGACAGATTAAAGAAGATACTGCCTATTTTGATAAACCAGTGCCAGAGTGCATTCATCACAGGACGAGAAATGGTTCATAACATACTTCTCTGCCAAGAACTTCTAAGAGGATATACGAGGAAACACATTAGCCCATAATGCCTTATCAAGATTGATCTAAGAAAGGCTTATGACTCCATATTTTGGGACTTTATTGAGGAGATGCTACAAGGGTTCCGTTTCCCAGAAATTTTTAGTAAATGGCTCATGACATGCATCACGAGCACTGCATTCTCAGTATGCATAAATGGCGATACACATGGTTTTTTAAAGGTAATAAAGGACTGAGACAGGGTGACCCTGTATCCCCCTCATATGCTTGTTATGGAATATTTTTCAAGAAGTACCCAGGCAGCTACTGAGCAAGGCATGATCAAATACCATCCTGGATGCAAATCAATGCAGATGTGCCAACTCTCCTTTGCTGATGACCTTATGATCTTCTGTAAACCAGATACGACCTCCTTGTTGTACATCAAGCAGTTGTTTCAGGAGTTCTATGAAACCTCAGGCCTACAGATCAATGAGAACAAGACACAAATCTATATAGGGGGAATAGATGAGCATATGAAAAGGGAAGTTGCACAAATCGCTGGCTTCAAGCTTGGATTATTGCCAATCAAATACTTGGGCGTGCCAATTACCCCTTCAAGGCTAAATGCCTCATATTGCCAACAATTGCTAGACAAAATGACAAACAAAATCAGAATATGGCAGAGCATGAACCTATCCTATGCTGCAAGAAGCATACTAATTAATTCTGTACTGATGGAAATATGTACTTTTTAGGCATCAAAATTCATCTTACCTCAAGCAATAATCAAGAAGGTTGAGCAAATATGCAGGAATTTTTTATGGAGCTCAACTGAGGAGTACAAAAGACGACCTTTAGTTGCTTGGGAAGATGTATGTAAACCCAAGATCCAAGGAGGATTAGGATTCAAAAATATTAGAGAATGGAACAAAGCCCTAATCTCAAAGCTCCTTTGGGCAATAGCATGTAAGAAGGACATCTTATGGGTACGGTGGATCAACACTCGCTACTTAAAAGGGCAGGACTTGTGGGATTATCAACAAGGCAATGACACATGTTGGTATTGGAGGAAGATGTGCAGAGTGAAATCCAAAATGGAGCCTATGATAAAGAGTTTGCTTGCAGATGGGCAAAAATATGAGACTAAGGAAGCCTATAAGGGGCTAGTGAACACCAACCCAAACCAATGGTGGTGCAAATATGTGTGGCCCAGAAGCCTAATACCAAACATAGCTTCACCCTTTGGCTACTGATACAAGGGAGACTGCCAACAAAAACGCAGATAGCCAGGTTCAACAACCTAATGAGTACGATATGTGAACTATGTCATGAGGAAACAGAAACTTCAGAGCACCTATTCTACGAGTGTATGCATACAAAGATGCTGAGAGGTAAGGTTTTCAACTGGATCCAAAATACCTATGAACCTCAGAACTTGACACAATGGCACCGATGGCTGGTAAACACCAAGAAAATAGGAGTGTATGGCAGCCTCCTTAAGTGTGCAAGTGCAGCTGTGATTTACCAAACATGGAAGGACAGGAACGAAACCATTTTTCAACAGAAGCACATTACAGTAGAAGCATCCTACAAGAAAGTCAAGAGCATGATAAGTGACAAGCTCAATTCCTTAGCATTACATAGAAAAGAATTTCAAAGATGGCATAATTTTTGTGTAAATGTGATGGAGACTTAAAAGAAAGGAGAACCCTTCCTAGAAGGTGGCTCCCTCTTTGAGCTCTCCCCCTTGTACACGCTCAAGGAGCTAATTTGCTTATGGAATGAAGTCTTTGCCTTTGTCCAAAAAAATAATAATAAAATAATTTTTTTAAAAAATAATAATTTATACTACATATAATAGCAATATTTTCAAAAAGATGATATGGCGGTCTGAGAGTGAATTTAAGAGTTTCGTCCAATAAAAAAATAATAATTTATCATTGAAAAAAATGGTTTCCACTCATATATGGACTCTTTTTACTCCATGCTATAATAAATATTATAATAATAATAATAATAATAATAATAATAATAATAATAATAATAATAATAATAATAATAATAATAATAATACTATATATAATTTTTCAAAAAATTAAACAAAATTAAAAATAATAAAATAAAAACATAATGTTGAACAAATAGTTAAACAAATAATAAAATGCACTAAATAAATACGAAAATAAATAATTAAATTATCAAAATATTAAAACTATTTTATGGACCTAATAGCCTAAAAACCTAAAAAAATAAAAAACTAAATTTATAAATTTATTAAATTAAAAATATGATTTAACCTAAATTAGTAAATAAGTCTGAAAAATTATCAAATCAGTTATATATTATAAACTTATCTAATCTAAATATGAAATTAAATAATAATTAATCATCTTAATTAATTCATAAAAATATAAAACACAAAATAAAAATAAAACTAAGTAGAAAATTAATAAATAACAAATATACAAAATTATATAATAAATTAAATTAAAAATATGAGAAAATATAAAAGTAACCTAAAACCCAAAATTTTTTTTATAGTTTTCCAGAAAAATTAAACAGAATTAAAAATAATAAAATAAAAGTATAATCTTAAACAAAATATAAAATAAATAATGAACTACACTAAATAAATGAGAAAATAATAATTAAATGACCAGAATATTAAAATTCTTTTTTGGACCTGAATATATCCTAAACACCTAAAATCAAAATGAAAAAACTAAATTTATAAATTTATTAAATTAAAGACCTGCTTTAACCTAAATTAGAAAAAAATCTAAAAAATTATCAAATCAGTTATAAAAACTAAGAAAATTAATACTAACAGATTAAAAAGACTCTAACTAAACCCTATAATAATATAAAAATTAAATTAACCGAAGAACTATTTTCATTCTAACTTCTAACAAACTAAGTAAAAAATATTTAGGTCCAAACACAAAAGTAATATGAAAATTAAAATATATTAAGACATAAAATAAAATTAATATATATAGTTATGTATTTATTTATTTAGGGTTTGGATTGTATATTAGCTTTCATTTATTTTTATGTATATTGATATGCAATATTATTTTGAGCTTGAAATATAATAATTTTGTCTAACATTATTAATTTTTCATTGTTGATGGTGTTTTTTTGACTTGGTGCCATAAAATTGTATTAGTTTAAAATATATTTATTATAAGAATTTTTAAAATTAAAATCAACAGAAACATGTTATAAAAATAATATTTAAATATTTAACTATCTGAGGAAGCAATTTGGTTATTACATTCATCTATGTACGTAATGATTTAATAAACATCAAGAAATCATAAATTAATATAATAAAAATATAACAATTACATATATACTTGATATTAATAATTAACAATGCCTACAAGATAGAAAGTTATGATTCAAATATGTTGTGGAATAAAACGTAATGAATAAAAAGTTAGGAATTATATTGCTTTAGTTCGTAATTTGTGGGCCTTAAGTTCGTAATTTGTGTTATGTTTAAAGGATTGTAAACTTAATATGCCAACTTCTATTAAGCCCATATGACTTCAAATAAATTCATTTGTTACAAAATTTTTGCACAACCTACATATCATTTTTTTTTTTTGTTACAAATACAATTTATTTTAGTTTCTTCTTAACATGTCTATTTGTGACTTATTACTGACAATCATATTTAAATCATATCTTTTACTATTGTAAGTTTTCTAAATTATTAAAACATGAGTATTTACAATCAAACCTCCTCGCCATCTTGAAATAGAACTTCATGTTACTCTTATTATGCTAATTAATTGAGAGGAAGAGTTATATCTTAAGGGAAGCAATTGGTTGTTAATCGAGTAAAACATGTATTTATAAAATCTCAATTGTATCAATATTTTTGCCCCATTTATTCACTACTAAAATCGCGATCAATTTTCAATATAAGTACAAAACACATATGATTTTTTTACCCTACGTCGCAAATTGACCTATTATGCCCTTTACTATGATACAAATTACCTATTATTGTTAAATATATTTGGATCACTTCTATCATTATAATATTTTTCACTATTAATCTCAATATAAGTAGTTATTATATGTTTAATTATCTTCGTGTACAGAGGTAGGTAAGAATGGATAAATCATTATATTCACCCTATAATTTTTAAAAAATGAGATCCCATTATGGGTATATGTATACTTTTTATGAGTTCGTGTAATATTTAAGTCAATGATGTTTTAGTAAGTTGGTTGCATATAAATATTCATCTAAGTGTCTATTAAGTTAAATTAGTATTGACTTTGTATAGAGTTATAAGTTATAAGTATGACATTCTTTTATTGATTTGATGTACTTTGTGTTGTAATATTAATTTGTGACATAATGATATTTATTGTCATCTATAGATCATCTAACTCAATATCTACCAATCATATATTATTCCTTTTCCTACTAATATTTACCTTTTGATACCTAAATATATTGTCACACTATTTCTATAACTGTATGAGTTAGGATTATTTAAATTGTTTGATTCTCGGAGGGGCCTGGCTTCTTAATATTCTAAATTATGATTGTAATCTTAAAACCTTGATGACATTTTTTAACATTCTTTTTTATTTATTATTTTAGATTATTTATTTATTATTTTGAAATTTAGAATGATTGGAAGATGAATGTGTGATGGGCTCTAATAATTTTTATTTGTTGGATTCCGATAACTTTGATGAGTCACGAAAGTGTTTTCACTATGAGGGGATAACATGTAAAATAATGTTGTTGAAAGTGAAACCATTCAATAAAATTAAATGATCAAGAAAAAGAAACTCACAAGTATAAAATCGCTCCGTAATTCAATAATTTCTTAAGTTATACATTGTACAACATTACTCGGTGTATAGCACCGGTCAAGACTAGTAATATATAATAGTAATCTTTTCAAATTGACCAAATATTGCAATCAGAGTAATTGTAGGAGTTTAGTGCAATATCGACCATAAAAATTATTTGTCCATTAAATATGAACAATTATGTAAATAATTAAATAAAAAAATCATAAAACTTATCCAAAGGAAAAATTCTATGGTAATGAACCCTTTTTTCAATTACAGTGGTTAACTTTTATATAGACTATCGATTGTGGATAGATTAATTATAACTGTTGGTTTAATTTACCTTGATCTCCTATAGCAAACAAACTACGCGATTTTTGTCTTTTTCCATGATAATTAGCAATATCCTAATTTCACCATGATTAAACTATTGAATTGCATGAATGCACGTGCTAATAGGACGCAAAGTCTACAAAATTAAGCACAGATCCAATAAACATAGGTTAAGCTTTACCAATAAGCCTTCTATAAAAAGTAAAAAATTACAAAATAAAATAGTTAGAAAAGGGAAAGGTTACCCCATGCAACTATAAGGTTAAGTTTCATAATGAAGCGCGGGTCAAGGACATAACTGTGAGGTACAATAGGCAATATGTTGTGATACATGGATTGTAGCAAGTATGCTATATGACGCTATTTTGCATTGTGGTATATCGGGAAATCCCTAATTTTTGAAACTAATTCATTTCCCTTCTGTTCGATTGGTGTGTTTTTGCAATCTAGTTTGCATAATTCGATTGGGGCTCAGTGTTTTGATCGAAATCTAAGTTGCTTGTTGACAGAGAATTCTAACGTGATTAAGAGTTTTTGCGATGGGAATGTATACTATCTTAGTCTCTATTTCGAATTAGTTGGATATATTTTTTAATATATCCAATAGTTGTGGAGTCGTGGTTGCTTCCTGGATTGTAAATACCTTTTATCTACCACTTGGAAACCTACATACATTCTAAATTTCTTGATTTAATGCCTCCTCATTACTTTTTGCTGAAACATGCCTTGAAAAATGTTTACTTAAAATTTTTTTGGGGGTCTCTTGGAATCGATCTTATTAAGGATTGCATACATTTAATCTTCCTGTACCCGATACAAGTAGGATCCACATTTGGAGTAGTTATTGTTGTACATGCTATTGTTATCGAGAAAGGATAGTGAAACCCTGACCAGAAGGTTTGGAGTTCCATATCTAAAAAGGTTATAGTTTCGCCGGCGGAGAAATTGAACGGTTTTCACATACATTAGGGAACACATTAATAGATTAGGTCATCTTCTTGAACGTTTTTGTTGGTATTCTTGGCTTGTACATTATAGTTTCGCTTGTGTTGTGACTGATTAATGCAAACAACCTTTAACTAAAATGTCATTTATGTGAAATTATATTATCTCATATATTATGAACTTTTCAATGCAAATAGCATGCTTATATAGACTAACATTCATTAAAATTCTATGTTATAGGTACACGATTTTATGCTAGATATTTCAGATTTGAAGTGAAAAAGGAAAAATCTTGAAGATGAAAGATTCTTTTTATTATTTCTTTCTTAGAATAAATGTAAAAGATTTCATGGAATGATTTGTGTTTTCTTTCATATGTTAGGAAATTTGAACATAGACATTATTTTTCTCATAGGATTCTAGTAATCTTGGCTTGTATGGTATTTATATTAATGCATTATCATTTTCATATTGAATTCATTTGGTTTAATAAGTTATTTATGTATTATTATAACCATAAGTTCAGTTCACTACATTATTGCCAATTATAAATAATAATAATAATAATAATAATAATAATAATAATAATAATAATAATAATAATAAGTCATTTGAAATTGTTAAATTGCCACAATATATGTTTAAATTAAAACTAAAATATAGTAGTAGCAATATGATTTGCTACTAATATCATTTTTTTTGTAGCAAATACTAATTTTGTGATAAATGTAACTTGCCACAAATGGAAAATTATAGTAGCAAAATAATATTTTGTGGCAAGTTACCATTTGTCACAAAAATGTAGTAATTGTGGCAATTTTAAATTTGCAACAAAAGACTTTTGTAACGGACTTTCTGTGGCAATTTTCTAAATTGCCACAATGAATATTGTGGCAAAATTGTTGTATTTTGCAGCAAATTTAGGTGCCACAAAAAGAAATTTTTTTGTAGTAATGGTTAATATATACTAATGCATATCGTTCTTGTAGTTTCAGAGAACGTTCAACTTGAACGTTAATGAATCTGAGATCCCCTCTGTGAAATACAAGACACTCATGTCAGCGGCATAAAAGTTTAGAGACTTTAAATATCACATAGCCACTATATGACTGTACAAAATAATGCAGATAAAACAAGAAGGTGGACCCTAGAAGAGGTCTACAATAGTATCATCGAGGAGGACTGGAGATTGTTTGAAGCACATGTCACCACTCTGGATTACAAGGTAATTTAATTATTTTGATACCTTTTTTTGATACTATATCATTAATGATTGTGTAAAAAGTTAATGGGTAGCTCTAAGGAGAAAATATAGGGTTTGAATAGTATGCAACTTCATTCAATATTTCAATGTCATATAAAAACAATGTAATGTTGATTTTCTATAAATGAAAGTGGTGAGATATACTTGAGAAAGGCAGATGTAGAGGACAATATGATAGGGGAGTTGTCTTATGCACTAATATTTTCGTTGTCGAATTGATATAAAATGGAAGAAATTGTCAGTGATATATATAAATTTTTTCGATTTAAGTGTTATGCACTGATATTTTCATTGCCTTAATTACTTGCGCGGGCGATAGGTGAAGCCAACCGAAAGAGGATTAAGAGCAATGCGTACCCTCGCGTGTTGTCCCATGGGGATACGCGAAGTTAGAGGAGAGGTTGTACAAGCAAGAGTTTGAACAATTTCAAACAACATCCGATGAAGGTTACAGCATAGATACTTCACAACTTGAGATTGGTGGGGACGAGCTGTGGGTTGAAGGAAGAAAGAAGAAAGATGGAACCGTCACTATGACCGATGTAGAAGTTATTTCTCGCTGACTCGTGAGTTGTTTTACTATTTTCTTTATTTATTTTGAGAACAACTTATTGGTTTTGATATTTATGAATTGTCAAATGATAATATTTTTTCTTTTTTACAGGAGTCTTTGTCACGGACATCGACTTCAGAAGTTGCTAACACCACAGGGGGAGGGACAAGTTAGCATTGGCCCTACAAAGAGATGAGCATCCCGATCGTGTTCGAGCCGTCATTGGCCGGGTTGGGATAGTTGAGCACTTTGGGGTTAGGAAAATACACCCCATCACTTCCACCCAATCGTTTATGAAGGCCGAAATGTCCCAAATGAGGTCCCAAATGGAGTCTCAACCGTCCATAATTGAGTTCTAATAGACCCAAATGTCCCAAATGGCTGCAAAGGTGGCAAATATGGAGGCCTGGATGAGTTCGTACTTTATCACCAACACGGGTATTCCATTATCACTCCACACACTGGTCGGCGTGAACGCGAGCTCACCCGTCGACCAATTTGAAGTTCTGGCGGTGGTGATTCAGATTTTCTAACCTAATTATATTTATATGCATGTTTATATTTACTTGTAGTGGATGTATAATCTTGTTGAATAATTACTTGTAGTGGATGTTTTTGTTGCTTCGGATGAGTGTTGTTATTTACATACATGTTTATATTTTTTACTAATATTGGTGTATAATCTTGTTGAATGAATGGTGTATATTGTGTGGTTGTTGCGTAACTCGACGTGTGGTCGTTGAGTAATTACTTATTAGTATGTTTTTGTTGTTTTGGATGAGGGTCGTTATTCCGGGAAAATGTTTATTTTTAAGGGAAAACTCTGTCTGTTTATTTGCGGGGTTTTTTGGTTATTTAACTTCTATGTCAAAGGTTATCCCATGATTGTAATTGTTATACTTATTCTTATGCAACCGGCGATTTGCAAGCTAACTTCTCATCACCTTCCCCTAGAGCATGTTATGGCATTAGGTGTTGTTTTTCCATAGAAGGCATATATTGTCGTTCATGTGACACCCCTTGCAACTGATGAGGTAAGGGTGAATGTAAAAGAGGTCATGTACGGGAAAGGCGAGTGTGAGTTGTCGATCCGGGAGCGGACCTCCACACTCGTTGACGACGCAGATCAATGCTTTTCTTCATTGGCCCAAGATTTTGGTTATCTCACTATGGTAATTCATTTTTATTAAAAATATTAGATTTAACTATTGTTAATATCACGTATTTATTTCTCATTTTTGTATTGATTATTCACTAGGATGTCGGGGACAAATCCGAGAGTGGGATGAAGGGCGCCAGATGGCACAAGCAAACGTTCGGTGGCGCCCGTTCGTCGTCCGAAGAAGTCTCCTCTCAAATCCATTGAGGAGTCCCGCACGGATTGGTGTGCTACTTTGGAAAGTTATGTGCAGACTCTGTCAACAACGAAATAGATCATCCGTAGCGCGCCAGGTCACGTGTTTGGGCAACGTGAAGGGGATACGCCGGTATATGTCTTCCCGCACGACATACCGCAATTTTTGCACATGGAGGATATCGACGTATCTGCTATTACACTTGACATTATGTGAGTTAATATGTTCATAATCAATTTTTTTTTTACTATTAATTTCAATTTCTAACTACATACAATTAACATGTAAGGTGGTTGCACGGGATTGGGAAGGACTTCGTTCAGTTTTTGAAGCCTTCCATTATTCAAGCAATTGGGCAGACTCGTGACGACCGAGTCACCTATATCTTCGACGTCATGAAAGATACTGTGAAGGATAAAACATGGTACTTGGCAGGTGTTCAATAAGAGGTAAGTGTACAAAATAATAAACTAATTAATAGAAGTTTTATATGGTGTTATACATACTTATATGAAAATGTGTTATTTGTGGTTATGTAGCCATCATTGGATGCTTGCTGCCCTATATCCAAGGGCTAATATGGCCTACTAGCTTGATCCTCTCGGGTCGTGATGTGAGGAAAGATATCAAGGACGTCATTGAGGCATAAGTTCATACTTTTAATCATTTTATATTGTTTAATTAGTAATCTATTCAATGGTATATCTAATTCAATTTTATTTTTCGATTAAAAAATAGTGCTCTAATATGTTATTGTTATAGCGGAGACATCAAAGACAAACGAGTGAAGAAAGCACAGCCACTAATTGTCCACGTCAAGGTGAGGTTCTCTTGTTTATTAGAATCTACTTTAATTGTTTTTCATTTCATATTACTATTACTAGTTACATAAAGTACTAATTAATTCTTTATGTGTTGGGAATGTCTTTTTATAGTGCCATATACAACCGGGGAACATGGAGTGCAACTTCTACACTCTCCAAGTACATGAAAGAGATTGTGACTGAACTCGATTTAAATGCTAGTCCCAAAGAGGTATACTTACACTTGTAATTGATTATATTCTTTTTTCAGCTTGATTAACACTCTTGCACTACTTGACCTAATTAATATGTCTTTTACAGCATTGGTTACGATATTTCTTGGGAAAGAAGCCACCCATTTCCTATACAGATGAAGTGCTCAACGAATTAAAACAAGGTTGAGCACAGTTTGTATATAACCGTATAAAAAAATAGGTATATATTTACAGTATTTATTCATTATTTGATTGGTCAAGTTTGTGATTTTAGTATATAACTATGTGTGTTTATATATATATATATATATATATATATATATTGTATATATTTTTTACAGTGACTTGTACCATATATACACAAAATGTGACGAGTATATTGTTTTGTATATATTCCGGTGAAGAGTGTATTGGATGTGGTTTGTATATATGTTTGTATATAATTTTTGTACTATATAGAGGGCAAGCAAATACGAGAAAAATTATTTTAGAAAAAATAAGACTTATTACTACGATTCTTAAGGCAAAACCGTAGTAAAAGGCTTATCTATGACGACAGTTCTTTTTCCGAACCGTTGTCATAGGTGCTCTG
Organism: Talinum fruticosum; assembly: GCA_021018815.1. Classification (NCBI taxonomy): domain Eukaryota; kingdom Viridiplantae; phylum Streptophyta; class Magnoliopsida; order Caryophyllales; family Talinaceae; genus Talinum; species Talinum fruticosum. The sequence goes on from JAITYX010000020.1 coordinate 2,764,952, forward strand.
TCAACTACAAAGGATTTCCTATGATGACGGTTCGAAGAAGGAACCGTTGTCATAGATAAGGATTTTACTACTATTTTTCCATCTGAACCGTTGTCTTATAGGACTTATGAATACGGTTAAAAATCATAGTCAAAGGTGGTACATACAATGACGTCCACATACACGACGTATGTTAACCGTCATTAAAAGGTTATTTTTAATTGAAGTTAAAAGTGCTTCCTGTAGTAGTGAATGGACTCTATTTAGGTAATATTGACTCTCCTTGGTGAAAAATTAATAAATAAAATTATAAAATTATCTAATGTTAATCTAAAATTAAAGAGTAAATAATCAACCTAATTAATTCAAAAAAATATAAAACAAAAAATAAAAGCAAAACAGAGCAGAAAAAACTAAATAAAAAATACAGAAAGTTATGTAATAAATTAATTAAAAATTTGGACAGAATATAACTAACCTAAAATCAAAAAATACTTTTTTTTAACCTTAAACCTCAAAACCAGGAAACAAAAATAGAATCTACCATAAAAGGTTAAACAAATAATAAATTGCACTAAAATAAATATAAAAATAAATAATAAATTAACTAGGATATTAAAATTATTTTATGGACCTAAGTATATCCTAAAAACCTAAAATTAAAATGAAAAAACTAAATTTACAAATTTATTAAATTAAAAACCTACTTTAATATAAATTAGAAAATAAATCTAAAAAATGATCAAATCAGTTGTAAAAATAAGAAAATTAAAACTAACATATTAATACTGTAACTAAATCCTATAATATATTAAAAATAAAATTAACCAAAGGAAACTAATTTTAATTTAACTTCTAACAAATTCACTAAAAATAACAAAAATAAATAAAAAAATGATGTGAAAACTAAAATATATTAAGACTCAAAATAAAATTAATATAAAATTATTGAGATATCTATAGTATTATCAATCAATTTAATTCACTCTCACGTCAATTATTATTAAAAACCTATTTATGATTACATGCAGATTCAAAAAATATATTTGCAAAAATTCAAAAAAGTATATTGATGTTAAAAAACTATATTACATGATTTTAAAGAAGGGATGTAATTAAGTGTAATTTTATTTTAAAAAATTATAAAATAATATTTTAGAATATAATTAAAGGATATTTCGTTATCTTTAACAATGTTAAGGTTATCTGTCCAACATTTTTAACCTAAAAAGCATGATATATACTATTTCAAGTTTTGATTTAATTTTATTTTAAAATTTGAGAATCACAAGTTATATTGTTTGTTTTTCTCTATGACTTTAAATTGTGACTCGACTGACATTTAACAAGATAACTATTAAAGTAGACAATTATTGAAGAATTAAGTTGTAATTGTAGTTGATTTTTCTTTGGCTAAAATTGTACGTTGAGTGTGAGGACTTACAATTGTACATATTTAATTATTTATTTTTGGGAGGATGAATAAGATATTTCATTAGATGGAAAATTTAATTTCTCCTTTCTACTAAATATAATAGCAACAACTTATGCAATTATTTGGTTTATTGGTTTGCTTGGAAGATGGGTGGCTAAAGAAGAGGATATCAGTTTCAAACTAATTTTAATTAATGGCTTCAAGTTTTGGAAGTGATTGAACCTTTCTAGTATATATGTATATATATATAGATAGATAAAAGTAGTAAACCTAGGCCAATACAAAACATATTAATGAATAAAAAATATTAAAAAAGTAATTAGAACTCCCATATTACCATTATTTTTAGTAAAAAATTATATACATGAGATTATATATATATATATAGGTAAGAATTATGATTCTATTCATTACCAAAATTGAGTCAGTATCAGCTTGTTTTACATGTATAGCATTCTACTATAACTCACTATTTGTTTTTGGGTAATTTTTTGCTTTCCCTTTTTGATCCCCCTATCTAGTTACATCATCACTCTATCTATACATTTAGAGTATTTGTTTGCTGCCCTTGATATTGCTAGCACTCTCAAACAGACCTAATCTTTCATCTCCTTCAACATTGCAGCAGGGTAACGTTTTATCTTATTGAAAACCAATTGGTTCCTAGTTCTCTAAATGTAATACAACATTGTGGTTGAGACTCGCTTAGGTTAGCTGCTTCAGGACCTTATATCCTCCGAGTTTCTACAGCTTGTGTTATCCATTGCCATAATGTTCCCCTCTTCATCTTCATTCTTATCCAGCTTCGACTTTCCTTCCTCGGATATGTAGCTAATTTACACTCAAAGAAAATATGCTCAATCAATTCTGCAAGCTTTTTTACACACTATACAAGCCGTGTCATGTTGATTTAGGAATTTCAGCAGCCTATTTCTCACAAGCACTTTCTTGTGCATTATCAACTAGCATATGAATGTGTGTCTTGGTATATTCATCCTTGACCATATCATCTTATCCCATCCAACTTTCTCCTGCACATTTAATCTCCATCTATACCTAGTTTCCACTAAGTACTCCCCATTTCTCCCCATGTTTCATCCGTAATGCTGCCTATCGGTGCTGCCCCATTTGAAAATTTCTTTAGTTCTACACAATTTTCTCCAATACTAGCATGTGTCTCCCGGGGTGTATACTCCCACCAGTTTTGAACTCGTAACTATCTCTCATTCACCATTTAACCCACAACAAATCCTTTTTCAATGCTACAGCCCATACTATCTTTGCTTGAAAAACCTCATTCCATATTGTCACATTCTTTATGCCTAAGCCACCAAAAACTTTGGGTTTTCATGTATCAGCCCATGAAACATATAAGACTTTTTGAATTCACCATCTCTTTTCCACTGGAAGTTTCTAAACTTGGCACTCACCATGTTCAGTACTTCTTGAGGGAGTATGAAAATAGCAGCCCGTAAGTTGAATAGGCCCATTAGAACCGAGTAATGTAACTTCCCTATGTATGAGAGTTTCTTTACTTTCTATAGTTGAATCTTTGATGTAATTTTTTCCACAAATAGTTTGCAATCTGCTTTACTCAGTCTCCCTGCAGTTATGGGTACTCCCAAATACTTGGTCGGTAGTTTCCCTTCCCGGTAACCAGTGTAGGCCAACAGCTGTTGTTTCAATTCAGCACTTATCCCTACCACGATCATCATAGATTTCTGGTGGTTTGTCTCCAAACTAGATGTTTTTGTAAATCTCTTTAAAGTCTATATGATAAGCTCAATAGAATTCATTTTTGCTGCATTAAATATCATTAAATCATCTGCAAACATTAGATGATTTATATGAGTGTTGAGCATTTGGGATGGAATCTAAACCCTTTGTTTTGTCCTACAATCACTAGCATCCTTGATAAATATTCCATAGAAATGACAAAAAGGAGGGGAGATGAGATCCCCTTGCCTTAGTCCTCTGCCACCTTCAAAGTATCCATGACAATTTCCATTCACAAGCATTGAAAATGAGGAGGTTGAAATGCATGCTTTGATCCATTTGACAAATATTGCAGGAAATTTAAGGCCATTGAGTACTTCCTCTAGAAAATCCCAATGTAAGGAGTCATAAGCTTTCTTCATGTCTATCTTAAATAGACATCCGGGGATGTGTGCTTTCTTGTGTAGCCTCTCACAATTTCATGGCATAACAGTACCTTAAATTGCAATTCTCTATGTTTCACAAACGCCCTTGACTAAGATGCACAATCTCAGGCAGTATGTTCCTTGTTCTTTTAGAGACCAGCTTGGACACAATTTTGTAGATAACATTAAAGCATGAAATTGGGCGAAAATCATAAGTAGATTGAGGACATGTCACCTTAGGCAATATGACAAGATTTGTACCATTACACCCTCTATTCATCTCCCCTTAAGCAAAGAACACTTGGACTGCCTTACATAATTTGTATCCAATCTCCTTTTAACAATTTTTACAGAACCCACTATTGAAGCCATCCGGACCCGGGATTTGTCATTTGGAATACTTATCAACATTTCCTTTATTACTTTATTTCAGAATTTACACATCTCCACTTTCTACTCTAAGTTCAGGCATTTTCCAGCTTCAAACACCTTGGGGTCTGTTCTTGTCATTGATGATTGTTGTTTCCCTAACAATTTTTGGTAAACTCCGCACCATAGTTTTAGCTATCTCTTCAAATCCCTCCACTCTTTTTCCATCTAGCCCTTGAATTGAATATATATAATTGGTCATCTTTCTTCTCTTGACGAGTTACAAAGAACTGTTTATTGCGTTGATCCCCATATAATGACCAATCCATTCCTACTCTGCTGTCTTTTCAATGCCATTGCAGATTGCAGGATGTCGAGTGTATCTCTTTCTCAATCTATCTTCCTCCTTTTTGAGTGATATGTCCTAAAGGTTTATTTGGACATTGAGCTGAATTGTATCGAGTTCGGTTTTTGCTATATTTATCGGGTTATGGATATTAGCAAACCTGTCTTTATTAGGTTTTTCAATGGCCTTTTGAGCTTTGTGAGAATCTCTCTAAATTTAGCCATTTTGGACTACCTTGTTGAACTCTTTATAGCCTTCTGCACAATTGGTAAAAATTGTGAGTCTTTGAACCACATTTCTCAAAATGTAAATGGAGAACCAGCTTTGGGACTGTCGGGGAAGGTGAGCATTATAGGTGTGTGGTCCGAGAGTCCCTACCTCATGTTTTCAACATGCACACACTCTAAATTGGTGACCCTATGTGTGTTAGTCGATACCCAATCAATCCTATACCATATGTGTTTGTTGGTCCAAGTGTATCATGCCCCAAAGCATTGCCTAACCTGCAAGTCACATTCCTCAATATAGCCAACAAAATCAGCAATGTCTTCTTCGTTACTTGTAGCCCTCCTAATATGTCATCTCGCTTGTAAAACAACATTAAAATCACCGCATATACACCATGCCTCATTCACCCCTTGAGCTAATTCCTTAAGACTAGCCACAGAGGCAATCTCCGATGTTGTTTGTTATAGCCATAAACTACAGTCACACTTTTCTAAATTGCTCACTTTGCAATGAATAAACCGCTCATCACACTTTTCTATCTAAACATCATAGACTCTAGGATTCCATATCACCATGATCCTCCCTTTAGGTAGGATATGCCCATTAGAGACATGCTTCCGTTCATTCCATCTTTTTGTATTACTTCTTCCTATATTTTCCTATTTTTGTTTCAAGTAAACCTGCTAGCCCCACTTTTTGCTTCTGCAGTAGTATTGTACATCCACCCGCTTATTGGGGTTATTTAAACCCCTAATGTTCTAGCAAATAGTGTTGTTCATCAAGGGGCTTTTCTCGAATGATTTGATTGGTAACCATTTCAGCAATTTCCTCTTCCAATAATGACTCAAAATTATTGGACCACACATGACTATTTTTCTAGGTCTGGGCATGATGGTACTCTCACAGGTCGTCTTGGTTTACTCGAAACCATCGGGGTATGGCATTCTTTGATTCTCCTACTCGTATCTCGGTTTGTTCTTGCACCTTTTTCCATTCCATTCTAGGTGCTTGTTTTTTCCTGCAGTCTTTTGCCTCATGACCATACAAAAGACAATGTGAACATTTCATAGGTCTCCATTCATATTTCACACTCTTCTCGTGATTTTTCTAATTGGTTAGTGATGATTCTATCTCTAAACCAGGTGAAAAATGTGCGATTATACTCGACCAGTGCCCACGTCTCATTTCTTCCTCAGTATTGTCTCCTTATGAAAGACTTATGCTCATCAATGAATGACTGCACTTCATCACTTTTTGGAAGAATATAAAGATGTGCTTGATCGCTCATATCCGAATTAATTGTCCGAATCGTCGGCCCCAATTTCCCCGCCCAATGATCTTCCCCATAAATTGATGTTTAAGAATACCAATAACTTCCATTTGAGGGTAGTATTCACAGTAGAACTCAACACACTCCTCGGTTGTGTAAGACTGAACAATGCACCCTTTCGAGCACCGATTTCTAGCATACCCTTTGAGAATTTTCATAGACCGTTCAAATGGGTACATTCATTGATAAAAAAATTGGGCCACAGAATCGTACTTCTCTCACCAAATAGACAACTAAGTGCACCATGATATCAAAAAAGGTGGGAAGTACATATCAAGTTAGCATAATGTAACGATGACGTTGCACTCAAGATCATCCAATTTATCCAAATCAATGACTTTGCTACATATGGCACTAAAAAGAAGAAATTCTTATAATCTAATCTTTGACATGTTTTGGCATCACGGATCGAATAACAACCAGTAAAATTTGTTGCATCAAAGCATGACAATCGTGCGATTTCAGACCGACTAGTCTATAATCGGACATTGAAGCAAGTCTACCGATGTTTGAAGAATATCCTTGTGTCACTTTGAGTTTCTTTAAGGTCTCACACAAACATTTTTTTCACTTTTACTCTATGTTTAAGAAGCCGGAGGCAAAAACGTTCCCTTCTCCTTTGGTTGTGGTGCTAATTCATCACATATCCTATTTCACGCAAATCAAGTCTTGCTTTGTCTCCATCCTTGGTCTTCCCCAGTATTTTCAAAAGAGTACTAATGAGACTTTCACAGATGTTTTTCTCTATATGCATCACATCAAGACTATGTCTCACATATAACTATTTCCAATATGGAAGATCAAAAAATATTGATATCTTTTTCCACACATCGTTTTTGGATTGACGTTAGTATGGCTTGCCGAACTCCACGTCAAGATCCTTCACTTGTTCATAAATTTTGTATCCTGTTAGTGGAGTTGGAGCAGAATCTATCTCGGATTTACCATTGAAAGCCTTATTTTTCTTACGATATTAATAGGAATAAGGAAGAAACTTTCAATGTCCGAGATTGCTCATCTTTCTTCCACACTAAGCTGATAGGAGTAAGTACCCTTTGCTTAAATGGGGCATGCCTCATGGCCTTTAACAGTTTAGTCGAACAAGTTTCCGTGTGCGAGGAAGTCATTGATTGTGGTGAACATCATAGCTCGCAATGTAAATTACTCTTGACGGTATGCATAAAAAACTGAAACACCTTCATCCACAAGAGCTTTAGATCTTCAACAAGAGGTGCCAAGTACACATCTATATCATTTCCTGATTGTTTAGGCCCATAAATCAGCATTGACAACATAATGTACTTACGCTTCCTACACAACGAGGATGGTAGGTTGTAGACAACCAAAAGAATGGGCTAAGTGTTGTGCTAACTATTGAGGTCACCATGAGGGTTTATTCCGTCCATACAAATACCAAAACGTAGATTTCGTGCCTCCTTACCAAATCCCGAGAATAATGAATCTATCTTCTTCCACCGAGGAGAATCCGCAAGGTGACGTAGCTTGTCCTAAGATATTCTTCCATCGGCATGCCATGTCAAGTTCTTGGCATCATTTGCACTTGAAAACAAGCGCTTAAACCTCGAGTATTATCAGTAAGCACCATAACACCTTTGCGGGAGGTCCCTCAATACTCTTTCCATCAATATTTTTCATTTTGTATCGAGGTACACTACATTTAGGACATTCGTGTCTGTGTGCATGTTTTTTTCGATACAATATACAATCGTTGTGGGATACATGTACCTTTTATACCCTATGCCCATAGGACACAATATCCTCTTCGCCTCATATGTACGACTAGGAAATACATTGCCTTCCGGGAGTATATCTTTGAGCATACTTAGCAAGTCCATGAAACTTTTGACACTCCAACCATTAGTTGTTTTCAAGATGAACAACCTTAACACAGCTGATAAACGGGTATATTTATCATAATCGAGGTATAGAAGTTTCTTCGAATCAGCTAACAATCACTCAAATACATGCGGTTGATCGACTAATTCACCTTCTACTTCATGAATCATATCTTCAGCTCTATCTTCTAATCCCATACTATCTTCATTTTCAACATACCCTTCCTCTTCTCATACGTTATTATTTAAAGACTCCTCTTCCCCATGCCATACCCACAACTTATAAGATGTGTCAAATCCATGTTGAAATAGATGACCTTTTAATACCTCGGGGCTCAATCCCGAGGAGTTAAAACACCGTCCATACGAGCACAATAGTAACTCTTCATTTGATTTGGTTGCATGTTTGATGACAATCTCAAAAAGTTGTTCACACCATCATGGTATTCTACACTCCACCTATTGCTATAAACCCAAGCTCGATTCATATCTCACCCCTAAACACGAAAAGAAATTCACCTCATATAATTCCATAAGTATGTACTTTCATATATCATGCAAATAATATGACATGAGCCTAAGATCTTTTTACAGGGATAGATGCTGCTAAACCCATCCAAGAATAATATGACCTTAGACCGTGTAGCAAAATCTTATTAGATATTTGACAAAATTCTGACAGCATTTTTCCTTAGTCCTTCAAGTACAACATATGAAGACGAAATGGCCAATGCGTATATCCTTACCTAATTATATGGTAACATAGGTAAGGACATATACATCAAACCCATTATCATCATAATTGCACCTGAAGAACGAGAGGGGAAATGTCCTTCAAGTACAACATGAAATTTCCGTGCTACACATCTACAACTCAAAATCTAGAAACATCCATAATCCATAATACAAAAACATCCTCCTCTCCTTTCCTCTTCTTCATCCTTTTGTCAAAGCAAGGAAACCAAATTCAATTTAATTGGTACATCATTTTCGTGCGAGTCTCCGAAAAATTCACAAAAGATATAATTATCTTTACCTTGTCCGGGATTTTGACTCCAATTCAACCACCCGAACCGTTGCTCCAATTGTTTCTCTCTCTCCTCAATTCGCTTCTCTTACTCCTCCAGTCGCTTTAGCATTTTTTAAAATTGTGATTTGGGACTTGCAAAATCGAAACCCTAGCCTCCGCTTTCGCAGAGACATTCATATTCAACCAAAACCTTCATAGATCAATTTTTCTTTCTCTCTCTATTTCCCTCACCTTCGATTCAACCGAAATCCTAGCCTTTGCCTTTGCCCGGGACCTGCAAAATCGTGTTGAAAAGGGAGAAATTAAATGAATCGCAACCAAATGGATATAGATGGAAACTCTAGATTCAACCGAAAGAGTATCGATTCACCTCTAAATTCCTCATGATTGAACTCATAGTTTCCTTTCCAAAAGTGAAACCCATAAACCCTAGCCTTTAGCGGGATAAATTTGAGAAAAATTGTAGAGAAAGAGAGGTAGAAATGAGAGAGATGAAGAGAGTTAGAGAGACGGAAGAGAGGGAGAAAGGCGTACCGGCCGGTGAGGCTCCGGCGATCCGGTGGGCGACAACAGGGAGAGAGCGGAAAGGCGATGAAGGTAGAAGCGTGGACGGGGAGAGAAAGGAGAAAGGGAGCAGAAGTGAGGGAGGTTCTTTTGAAGATAGAGAATGAAAACAATAGAAGAAGAGAGGAGGGGCCTTTTGAGGGGAAACGGGATTCAATGAAAAGAGTTAAAAGTTTGACAGACTTTTAACTACGGTTCTTTTCAAAGAATAGTAGTTAAAAGTTTGACAGACTTTAACTACGATTCAAAAAGTCAACATATGATGATGGTTCATTAAAACAACCATTGTCATATGTGGTAAAAACGTCACTTATTTTCAAAAATTTCACCGGTCTATTTTTCATGACAGTTTATCCTTTTAACCGTCATTAAAGACCCTTCGTTAAAAGTGGTTTCGTAGTAGTGCATTATTATATTTCCTCTAATAGTAGTATAGCTTTCATTGAGACCCATCAAAAATTTGGTTGACTTTTTTGCTCCTCATATTTTCTGAATAGCTACATTTAAATTGCACTCACATTTTCTACATGTGCCCTGCAAAATAGCATTTAAGCTACTGAGTTTATCCCAAATCCTTGTAGCTTGATTGTAATATGTGGCAATATCACGATCACCTTGAGAAAGATCACCAAAATCCTTTTGGATTTGGAATAGCCTTGCATGATTGAATTGACCGAATCTCTCATTAAGATCCTTCCACATATCTTTGGTAGTATTGCAGTAAAGGACACTACTTGCAATACTTTCTATGCTAGAATTAACATCCAAGACTTCACCATGTCATCATGTCTATTCCAAATGGTAGTCGGAGGATCAATAGATGGTTTCATTCAAGAACAATCTATAAACCCTAATTTGTTCTCAAGCAAAGACAACAATAAGTGCAAATTTCTTCTGTGAATCATGATTATCCCCATTAAGTTGTTTTGAAGTAACGCTAGCAATTGGATTGTCGAAGGAAGCAACAAAAGTGGATCAAAATTCTCAAGAATTAAATTGGATCTTTCGCATTCACAGCCATAGCATAAGATTACATTCAACAATCACCGAATTCAAGAATTGTAGAGAGAGAAAATCAAACAAAAATGCGAATCATGTAGTTGCTGAATCAACAATTGTGTAGGCTAGGTTGATTGATGAATCGAATCATTAGCCGACTATGAATGAATCAAACAAAATTGGAATGTTTGTGAGCTTGATCGAGTGATGAAACCAATCAAATGATCAAAAGTAGAAAGAAGCTTGAAGAGATCAAATGATCAAGTAGTACTCCAAGGCTTTCGTTTTGATACCATGCTAATGCTTGAAAAAACAAGAGAGAGAAAGTTGGAGACGAAATGAGCAAGTTCACAAAGAAAGAAAGAGACTCAACTCTAAAATATTATTTATCATCAATGAAGCTTATATGATAAACTATATTTATAAAGGAAGTAAAATTGAATACGTAGGCTTTATTTGATTTGAAGAAAAATAGGTTGGAAAGAAAATTTAAATGGAAAAAAAAGCAATGAGGAAAAAAGTTAAAGGAAAATTAATTTTTTTCTTATGTTTGGTTCAAGGAAAAATAGAGGGAAAAAAGTATAATCATTTTCCAATTTCTTACCCATCACTACATGGTCATGGAGAGGAGAGAGAAAATACTTAATAAAATTGATTAATTGAGAGGAGAGAGAAAATTCTTAATGACCTTTCTTAATAGAATTCTCTCTCTTTCTCCATTCTCTCTCTTTGTAAATTTTTTCTTCCATTTTCCTCTCAATTTTGGAAGGAAAATATCATTGACCAAATTGATAAAATTTTCCATGAGTTTTTCCATCAAACTTTTTTTCTCTCCTTTTTCTTCAATTTAAACAAGGGAAAGAAATTCATTTTCCACATTTTTTTCATTCCTTCTAATTTTCTTAGAATCAAATAGAGCCGTTTCCGGAGAAATCTGAGTTGATGAGGTGGATGATGATTCGGAGAGAGGAAGGATTTACTCGCTCCGGTTCCAAGGACGTGGCACGAGTGATCCGAAGCCGAGTGATGACTCGCCTGAACCCGCAAAAGGCGAAGCTCCGGGTGGTGGATCCCGGGAACGCCCCTCCGATGCTCAAGTTAGTATCCGATTTGATTGAAAGGATCGAGGAGATCTTCCTCGATATACGTGAGGGATTTCTTGGGAGACGAGAAGATTTCCAAAGATGGAAGTTCTCGGGGATGAATGTGTACCGATGAACGTTGATGAACGTTATGAATGTAGATGAGAGTTGAGAGCTTAGGAGCTTGAGTGATTATCCTCAAATGAGATGTCTTGTCAAATGAACATAACATAACATAACATGCCTTGGGTTTGGGAAGTGATGAGTATTTATAGGAGATTTTAAAGGGGTAAAATGGTACTTTACCATGGTTTAGGAGAAACCCTAGCCCTAGTAGGCTTTGGGCTTTTACCTAGCCCGTTAAGGGTTATCTTGGGCCGATTCCTCCCTTATCCAACTAATTAGGCCTAGTTGGTTGATGACATGGCGGGTGAGCTGGTATGATCCGGGAAATAACCGAATCATTTAGCCCCTCACGTTCTGCCCGCATGCCTCCCGAGGTAGGTAGGTGGAATGTGGAGCAAACAGCGATTGAGCATCGCCGACCATCCTTCGTCGCGGAGGCGTTCTACCAGCTTCTCATTGACGACGCTTGGAAGCTAGGTTTGATAAATGATGGTGAGGAGTATGGTAAGTTGCTTCTAGCCACGATCCGTTCCGAGTGGGACATGCTTGAGGCTTAGGTGGAATGTAACCACAATCCTATCATTGAGCTTCAATCGACGAACCTTAATTCTTCTGGTGAACATTGCGACGGGAGGAGGAACCGCTCCCGGAGTTGGCTCATCGTCCGACCCTCCCTTGGAGAGTGGAGAGTTAGCAGATGGCCCTTTTACTCCCTCTTAGGGCCGGAGGGACTTGCCCAAGGCAAAGGGGAGTAGCCTCTTCGTGGAGAAGAAGATGCACCTTCCGGCGGAGAAGAGGCGGAACCTTCCGGCGGAGAAGAAGAGGAACGATCCGGCGGAGAGGAAGAGGAACCTTCCGAAGGAGAAGTGAGGTGGTAGCCATGGCTCTCCTTACGTCTAAATAGTGTAACCGAAGTGTAGTATTGTAACCGTGGTCCGGTAGCGTAGTATCTTTAACTTTAGACGCCTTGTTTTCGTTGTAATGGCGCGCTGCGTGCTCTCATTGTAATGAATGAATGAATGAATGAAGTTCGCTTTGTTAACTTTGCTTTTCTTCGCTTTTGTCTTGTCGTAGACGCTCTGTTGTGAAAAATGATTTTACGTAGCCCCTCAGGCTTAGAGAGTAATTTTTCGAGCAACCTTTCAGCTTCCGGAGGCTTGAAAGTGCTTGCGACACTGTTAACTTTAAGTTAGGAGTGCAAGTGCCCATGACGGAATGGGTCTTTGTGCGACCTTTCGATTCTCGAAGGTTCGCAAATGCGTGAGTGCCCATGACGGAATGGGTCTTTGTGCGACCTTTCGATTCCTCGAAGGTTCGCAAATGCGTGAGTGCCCATGACGGAATGGGTCTTTGCGCGACCTTTCGATTCCTCGAAGGTTCGCAAGTGCGTGAATGCCCATGACGGAATGGGTCTTTGCGCGACCTTTCGATTCCTAAAGGTTCGAAAGTGCGTGAATGCCCATGACGGAATGGGTCTTTGCGCGACCTTCCGAGTCCTGAAGGTTCGAAAGTGCGTAAGTGCCCATGACGGAATGGGTCTTTGCGCGACCTTTCGATTCCTGAAGGCTCGAAAGTGCGTGAGTGCCCATGACGGAATGGGTCTTTGCGCGACCTTTCGAGTCCCGAAGGTTCGAAAGTGCGTGAGTGCCCATGACGGAATGGGTCTTTGCACGACCTTTCGATTCCCGAAGGTTCGAAAGTGGGTGAGTGCCCATGACGGAATGGGTCTTTATGCGACCTTTCGATTCTCGAAGGTTCGAAAGTGCGTGCGTGCCCATGACGGAATGGGTCTTTGCGCGACCTTTCGATTCTTGAAGGTTCGAAAGTGCGTGAGTCTCGCTAGGGAACATCCCACGGAGAACGCGACCCCTCAACCTTCTGTTAAGAGTGTGAGTGCCCATGACGGAATGGGTCTTTGCGCGACCTTTCAACTCCCGGAGGCTTGAAAGTGCTTGAGAGATAACTTCTTGAAAGGTACCACCTTATGGGGTTGAGAGTGCGATTTTTAGCTCCCGAAGGCCAAGTTGTCGCTGAGTGCAAACTGATTTTGAACCCCAAAGGATAGCCCCTTGTGAAGGCGAGAGATGTGACTCGCCGGCCCTCAAGGGCTAAGTCGCTTCTTGACGAGCTTTCGGGCCTTGCTCGTTTTGTTGTTGCAATTCTTTGCGATTTTTGTGATTGATTGATTGATTTTTTACTTAGCCCCTTGGGGCTAAAAAGGAGACTTGCGGGGAGGATGAGTTCTCTTGTGATCCTCCTGGGGCTTTTCTGTGGAGGATGAGTCCTCCCATGGTCCTTCTAGGGCTCTTGCGGGAGGATGAGTCCTCTCGTGATCCTTCTAGGATCCTCAAGGCTTCCTAGCCCCTATGTGCCTCGGATTCGAAGAAAGTGAGTTTGCCCAAGGTAGCGTTGTCATAGGTCCTTTACGCGACCTTTCAGCTCCTAGAGGCTTGAAAGTGCATAAACGTAAGTATCTCGCGAGGGCATATCTCACGGAGAGCGCGACCCCTAACCCGAAGTTAGGAGCGCAGGTGCCCATGCGGACATGGGTCTTTGCGCAACCTTCCAGCTCCCGTGGGCTTAGAAGTGCATGATTGTCGAGCGCGACCTCCTAACCTTAAGTTAGGAGTGCGAGTGCCCATGTGGACATGGGTCTTTACGCGACCTTCCAGCTCCCGTAGGCTTAGAAGTGCATGATTCTCGCTAGGGAACATCCCACGGAGAGCGCGACCCCTAACCTTAAGTTAGGAGTGTGAGTGCCCATGCGGACATGGGTCTTTACGCGACCTTCCAGCTCCCGTAGGCTTAGAAGTGCATGATTGTGTGTCCTCCGAGAGGTGTTCCTTTTATGAAGTCAGGCGTACGATTTTTAGCTCCCGGAGGCTAAGTTATCGCTACCGTAACTTCGAAGGATGTCCCCTTTGTGGAGGTGGAAATGAGACTTATTAGCTCCCGGAGGCTAAGTCGTTGCTTGACGTCGAGAGACGTTTTGGCTCCGAAATCACATGTTTCGTTATGGAAATATTTTGAGAAATTAATGCAAATTTCAATCTTGAGGGGTTTACGACTCCAACCCAAAAGCTTACGCTACGACTCCTACCCAAAAGCTTACGCTACGACTCCAACCCAAAAGCTTACGCTACGACTACTACCCAAAAGCTTATGCTACGACTCCAACCCAAAAGCTTATGCTACGACTCCAACCCAAAAGCTTACGCTACGACTCCCACCCAAAAAGCTTACGCTACGACTCCAACCCAAAACCTTCCGCTACGACTCCAACCCAAAAACCTTCCGCTACGACTCCTACCCAAAAGCTTACGCTACGACTCCTACCCAAAAGCTTACGCTACAACTCCAACCCAAAAACTTACGCTACGACTCCAACCCCAAAAGTTTACGCTACGACTCCAACCCAAAAGCTTACGCTACGACTCCTACCCAAAAGCTTACGCTACGACTCCAACCCAAAAGCTTACGCTACGACTCCACCCCAAAAACTTACGCTACCTCTCCACATCCCTCGCGGCGACCCCTTATACACACCCCTCGCGGCGACCCCTCATGCGCACCCCTCGCGGCGACCCCTCACGCGCACCCTCGTGGCGACCCCTCACGTACACCCCTCGCGGCGACCCGTCACGCATACCTCGCACCGACCCTCACGCACATCCTCGCGGCGACCCCTCACGCGCATCCCTCGCGGCGACCCCTCACGCACACCCCTCGCGGCGACCCTTCACACATACCTCACACCGACCCCTCACGCACACCCTCGCCCCGACCCCCAGCCGCAGATCGCTCGCGCCGACTTTTTTTTTTTTTTTTTTTTTTGGTTGACATATTTTTGGGGGAAACATTCCCAACCAATTTTATGTGCAAAAATTTTCGAAGAGGACGGAAAAATACCGACCTCGATTTTAGAGTGGAGAAATTGTAAGCTCCTTCGGACGGAGAATATCGACCCAATTCGAAATGCGATGGCCCTGTCTCCGTTAGTCGAAACATATTAGGCGTTTTATGATCGCGAAAAATCAGACCCTTCTTCGATGAGCCCGTGTTGACTCCCCGTTGAGCTTAAATTGTATCAACTCTTTAGTATGGGCCTTCGTAGGGTGCCTCCGATCGTGCCCAAGTCGTAATTTTACGTTGGAGGCCTTCGTTAGCTTCTCGTTTGTCTCGAGCTTGATGTCGTCAAACGACGTTTAGCGTTGGGCTATAATACCGACTGTACGCCTTGAGGGGCTAAAAACCTTCTTCGTCTTCATTTTGCGAACCATCGCTCCCTTATAGTGTTGGAGCTTTCTTGCTGAACAAAAGTGTTCTTCAAGGGCGTTGACCTTGTGCCTTTTCCAGATGACTTAAGGCTTGAGTGATGTCTCTTAGAGATCCTCTATGATCTTATGGGATCTTCGCTTATCTAGTCGCGTACACTCGTAATTTTTTCGTCCAAGAGGCCTTCTTTTGACGAATGTACGCATTTGAAGACCATAGTCGTTCTCTTCGTGCTTGGCATTTACTTGTGTTATGCTTGGATCTCGCTCCGAAGGTCTTACTTTGGAGTCAAAATTTTTGGCCGTATCGATCCCTCAGGAGGAAGCGCCAAAAGAGGGGAGATCCCCGAGGATGATGGAGTTGGCGAGGATGCCAAAGATGGCTCCGCGGATCGGCCCCCTTTCCCCGACTCTTCGTGATGTATGAGTTATTTTTGATGTCCTGCATGCCATATGACTTGATACTCGCTTCTTTGGATTTGTTTTGCTTGAACTTTTATCTTCGATCGATCCTTGCTTGATGCTTGTTGGATGCTTACTTGCCTCGTTGCTTCTTTTTATTGTTGCCGATTTTTGCTTTCTCGCCGCTGGGGTACATGATCATAGTGGGGTCTTCTTTGAGTTTTACAACTTGGCTATCCCGGGGATTGTATTAGCCCTCAGCGTTGCCCCCAGAATCGGCACAATGAAAAACATACAACGAAAGAAACTAGTAGGCCTTAGGGGTCATATTAGCCCCTACTTTTATTCTAACTTTGACAAAGTTAAGAAAATACAATGAAAGGAACCCGGGACTTGGGTGTTCTAGGGATTGTATTAGCCCCTATTCATGCCCCCAAGATCATCTTAAAGTAAAGTGTGAGACGTAAAGATGCAGAAAGCTTGCTCGTTGTATTGATAAAAGATTGAAGTTCGTACAAAAGAGAGGAATGTGTGCCCCCGTTGAGCGCTTTCGAAAAGTCGCTTCAATCGTGGGTGATTCCTTTACAAAATCTCTGGGACTTAAGCTGGGTGGGTCTTTAAAGAAAGGCCCCCACGCCGGATAATGAGCTTGAACTATTTACATAAGCACCACTATCTCATGAGCTGGATGTCTTCGGGAGGCACAAGTCGGACCTTGACATGCTCTTCCGTGGTGGTGAGACACACCATCATAGTCTCGGAGACTTTGGTTGGGGCTCCGCTTTTAGCTTCTTACCCTTAGGATCATCATGAGTCTTCCCTCCTCTTTATGCTTCTCCATCAAAGGTCGAAGGCTTACTACATAGCATTCACGTGCGGTCTTTTGGTCTCCATAGGTCTCACCTACGGATCCATCATCAAGCTCATACTTCATGAGGAGAAGGTATGGAGCGGCGACCGCTTTGATCCGGTTGAGGGTGGGACGTCCAATGATGACATTGTAGGCAAAAGGGATGTCAATCACCAAGAATTTGACTTCGATGTTTCGGCCCCGACCTTCTCTCCCACCCCGACCGGTAGGTGGATCATGCCTATGGGGTGTATTGTCTCGCCCTCCAAATCCGACGACGGGATTGACGAAGGAAACGAGATTCCGAGGGGCATACTTCAGCTGTTTTAGGCATTCCATGGTGATGACGTCTACCGAGCTCCCCGTGTCGATAAGAACCCCGCGGACTATGGCGTCCGAAACCTTCGAGTGTGATGACCAAAGGGTCCTCGTGTGGGGCAGCCATGCTTTTCAAATCTTGTTCTCCGAAGGTCACCGTGGGCACCTTCGGAGGTGGAGGCTGGCCGGTGATCGGGACTTGTTGAGCGCTCCCGAGGTGAGCCTTCCAAGAAGAGAGGGTCGTGCCCCCGCAAATCCCCGACGATGGTGGCTACAATCTTAGTAGCATCGTCCTCATCGTAGTGCTCATATCCTTGCCTTGAAGAACCTCCTTGAGCTCCATGAGTATCTTTTTTGAGGAAGCGATCAATTTGCCCATTATCCGCCAACTCCCCAAGCGCCTTCTTTAACGCACGACACTCGTAGTGTTGTGTCCGGTTTGTTCATGAAATTCGCAATATTTGTTGGAAGCTTGCGTTTTGCAGGAGTGGACATGGGAGGTGGTTTTTTGAGCATGGGGTGCCCTTTGATCTCCATCGAATACTCGGGGGTCGGTGTTGAAGCGGTGGTCTACTTCATTTCGAGGATGAAATTTTCCATCTCCTCCTTTCCTTCCGACCTCATCTCCTTCCTCCACGCAGATCTCTGTGGCTCCGAATAAAGTCAGCCGCCTTTCGGAGTGCTTCGCTAAGGTGGACACCTTTTGTTCAGCGAGGAAAAATTTGAATCTTCCGCTTCGAGTCCATTAAGGAAGGCAGTGTAGGCAACTTCGTCTTGCAGGTCGGAGATAAGGACGACCTCTCCATGAAACCTTCGGACATAGTCCTTAAGCGTCTCGTTTCTCCCTTGCTTAATCTTGGAGAGGTGGATGCTAGTCTTCTTCGCTTGCAACTTGCGATGAATTGTGCGACAAACTTCTCGCATAGCTCTTCGAAGGAAGAGATGCTCCCTTGGGGAAGATTGTTGAACCATTTCTGCGCGACTCCCTTTAGTGTAACAGGGAAGAATCGGTAGTAGGTTGCATCGTCCCCGTCCCGAACGTACATGTGGAACTTGTAGTACGCCAAGTGATCTTCGGGATCAATTGTGCCATTGTATGGGTCAATGTTTGGGACCTTTATCTTCTTCATTCGGGAGCATTCATAATCTTCTTCGAAAATGGAGTGTTGAAAGCATTCTGGGTTGGCCTTGAATCGGAGCCGGAGATAGGGATCGCGCGGGGTTGGTGGCGTGGAACTTCCACCGTGGAAGGACTCTTCCTCCTCTCGGATCGAGGAGGGGTGCGCCTAGTCCTCTCTCGACTTCTCGGGACCCTTCAGATTTGATTGCTCATGACGCCTTTCTCTTGATCGCTCCCGTTCTCGGGCGGCAGACCTCTCCGGGTCGCGCCTTGGGGCATTGCGAGCTCGATGAGAATTGCAGCTACGTGTAGCCGATCGTGCGAGATCGGCGGACCTTATGCTCCCCGGGGGCCTTCGCTCCGTGTTTGGGGCAAGGGCATCACCATGATCGTCGAACCAGGCGTAACGCCCGTTGTGGGTAGCATAGGGGTTGAGGCCATGTGCGAAGTTGCAATATTCTCGTTGGCCTTATGGAGAGCTTTCTTTGCATCGATAATCCCTCGGGAATCGCCTTCTTCGTGACGCCTTGTTGGGAGGGCACTCGGGCTGCTCAGGAGTAAGCGCAGCTTGGTGCCTTAGTGGGCCGTGGCTGGAGCCGCATGGGAAGGCATCCCGCCCGAGAAGTGGCCAACAGCCGACCTCCCTGGGGGTTGCGCCATACCCGGGAGTTGGGGCGTAGTGGAAGGGTATGATTGGCATGCGCTATTCCATGGTGATTCGCACTTGTTCTTGCACTTGTTGTGCAACGATCGCTTTAAGGGTCTCTATTAAGTTTTGGAGAGCCCCTAGTGTGACGTATCCCTCCTAGCTGGGTGTGGCGGTTACCGGTGAGACCGCCGAGATGATTCCGCATCCCCGAGTTGAGGAGCGTCGCGGGATTGGCCCCCGTAGGCATTGAACGATGAGGGTGAGGGACCGGTGGGTTCATGTCGCGAGTCATCTTGGATCGAGATCGAGTGCCACTGGCGACCATATGCTACCTTCCTCCCCACGGACGGCGCCAAACTCGTTTCCTGAGAAATCCGAGTTGATGAGGTGGATGATGATTCGGAGAGAGGAAGGATTTATCGCTCCGGCTCGAGGACGTGGCACGAGCGATCCGAAGCCGAGTGATGATTGCTCGAACCCGCAAAGGCGAAGCCCCGGTGGTGGATCCCGGGAACGCCCTCCGACGCTCAAGTTAGTATCCGATTTGATTGAAAGGATCGAGGAGATCTTCCTCGATATGCGTGAGGGATTTCTTGGGAGACGAGAAGATTTCCAAAGATGGAAGTTCTCGGGGATGAATGTGTGCCGATAAACGTTGATGAACGTTATGAATGTAGATGAGAGTTGAGAGCTTAGGAGCTTGAGTGATTATCCTCAAATGAGATGTCTTGTCAAATGAACATAACATAACATAACATGCCTTGGGTTTGGGAAGTGATGAGTATTTATAGGAGATTTTAAAGGGGTAAAACGGTACTTTACCATGGTTTAGGAGAAACCTTAGCCCTAGTAGGCTTTGGGCTTTTACCGGCCTGTTAAGGGTTATCTTGGCCGATTCCTCCCTTATCCAACTAATTAGGCCTAGTTGGTTGATGACATGGCGGGTGAGTTTGGTATGATCCAGGAAATAACCGAATCAAGAGCCATAGACTTTTCTCTTCCTACCAAACTCTATTATAAAATGTATTATGCTTATAGTGTGTAGCTTGCAGTAGTAATATCACTAACAATAGAAGGTGATGGTGATGAAGATACAGTACTCTCAGCACACTGTTATATCTTCATGGCTTTATTATAGGTCAATATGTTTAAAAGGAATTTATACATGTTAAGTGCGGATTATCGAATAACAACAGATCAACAGGGGGAGTTGTTGTGGAATAGTTTCAATCCCTCCGCGCTTCTTTCGCTTCATTCGCCACAAACCAGTCAGCTACTAGTTGCAGACTCACAGTGAACTCAACAGACAGCTAAGGAAAAATGGGGAAGAAGAAGACCCAAACCCATAACCCTAAACCCCAAAATCAAGAGCTGCTATCAACCCTCGGCGATTTCACAAGCAAAGAGAATTGGGACAAATTCTTCACCATTCGAGGCAACGATGACTCCTTCGAGTGGTATGCTGAGTGGCCTCAGCTCAAACCCTCTCTTCTCTCGCTCCTCCCTTCTTCATCCACTTCGTCTTCCGACAGTGAGAGTACCTTGCAGATTCTCATCCCCGGTTGCGGCAACTCCCGCCTCTCTGAGCATCTCTACGATGCCGGCTTTAGAGGGATCACCAACATTGATTTCTCTAAGGTTGTCGTCTCCGACATGCTCCGCCGCAATGTCAGAGACCGCCCTGATATGCGTTGGCGTGTAATGGACATGACCCAAATGCAGGTCAACTTTCTCTCTATCCCCTTCAATTTCTGTTGTCAAGTTATGTTTTTTTTGGGGTAAAAATGGCCTTACCTCCTTCATGCTGAAATGGGTTTGTAATGTTGTTAACTATATGTTATGGACATTAATGTGTTGCTTGTGGGCAGTTTGCAGATGAAACATTTGATATTGTGCTGGATAAGGGAGGCTTGGATGCGTTGATGGAGCCAGAGTTTGGCGAAAACCTTGGAAATCAATATCTATCGGAGGTGTTCTGGTCTTCCATATGACTGGGGTCACACTTCGTTTTTATGTGCCACAGTATTTGTTATCATGTTATTTCAAGCAATATGTTTGTTTATGCTTTTTCTCACCCTTGAACTAACGTCAATGTATGATATTTAACCAGGTGAAAAGGGTCTTAAAATCAGGAGGGAAGTTTATCTGTCTCACTTTGGCAGAGTCTCATGTTTTAGGTATTGTTTCCAAACTTATCTCGGTGCTAGAACTTACGTGGTTCTTATTTATATGCTACATCTTGTTTCTGTTCAAAAAAGCATGATGATCGTTGTTGAAATTTCTTGTGTTCTGAATGAGCTTCACCTAAAACAAGCGGGAATAAGCCGAGTATTCGAGTGTTTCGTTTGTTCATCTAGTGTTAATGGACCTCAAACTGAGCCTGAAATTTATGCTGGTCAAGTATTCTTCATCTCAATAAGTTCGGAAATGAAATCTTTATTGTGGAAACTGGAAAGGAAACTGAATTGTCACGTTACGAATCAGCTTGATTTGATTTATGGTCTTAGCCATGCTATGAGCACCTCACTATGGTGGATTGTTTGGTATGAATTGTGAAATGCTTTGCCTTTTTAGGCTTTAGTTCTCTTGCTGGCTGGGTAATTGATTTAAGGATTTACTTGTTCACTTTTTGAAATACGTGGATATTTATTAGAGCTTGCAAAGTGTCATTAATCAGCTTGTGTTTGATCCAAGACCTTCGAGGTGGGTCCTGGGTCAGTTCCATGTTCATGAACCCGAGGTTGAGATCAGGAAAACATTATGAGATCCTCTCCCTTGACCTGATCACAACCTGCCTTGGCCAATTTTTGATGAGGTCTATGCAAAATCAGTAATTGAGATTATTGAATGCAATGAAATAATTTTGCTTCACCTATGTAGCATCATCAAAGTAAATTTGGACTGTGAACATGAGAAAGCCCCTTAAGCATTTGACATTGAACTAATGTACACTTAAGAGTGAACTTCAAGAAAAAAATGTTCCTAACTCCTAGGTATTATTGTAGTTACTCAAACACTTATGCGAGAGAGTTGTTTATAGACTTAGACCAAACGTTATGGTGTCAAGTTTGGCTCATAATTACATGAGCTCTAAAATGGTTCATCTTTGTGTACTTGATTAACATACCGGATTTTGGTAAGTCTGTGCGCAAGTTGTTATTGTGTTAGTGCATATTGTTTCATTCACCTCGCTAAAAACATGTAATCTGGTACTGAATTTTTCATTGTGGATCTTGTGTACAGTGGTTCATTTGGAGGTCTAACTACTACTGTTCCTGTTCCCTTGCCAGGGTTGCTTTTCCCCAAGTTTCGGTGTGGGTGGCAAATGACTATTCATTGCATAGCTCAGAAACCATCAAGTAAGCCTAGCCTGAGTACATTCATGGTGGTGGCTGTGAAAGGAAGCCCTTCTTCTGTGGACCAGATAGCGTCATCCTTTGATAATTCCTCAATTAATTGCAACAGAGAACAGGTAACCATGGTTTTTGGCTGCTTTCAGCTGCCATTTCCTTCTAGCCTCTGTTCCTTGGTGGATGAATTTGGCAATATTGAGCATGATTTCTGTGTATTGTCTGGTAATGACCAAATCAAAGTATAATGCATCTCTCACCCACCCCCTACCCTTTTCCTTCTGAGATAGGCTTCTTGAACCCTTTTTTATTTGTTGTATATTCTATGTTTGTATGTCTGATTCCTTGCTTTGGTGGGATCCCCATTGGGTGGTGGCGGTTGTGTTGAATGTCCCAATTGATATGACAAAATTTATTGAGACAAAACCAAGGAATTAATACTTTCACCATTCACCCTTTTTGAAAAATATGTGTGTAAATTTAAATCTCCTCATGCAATATATTCTAATTTTGCTTGAAGGTATTTTTGAAAGATTTATTTGATAAATTGGCATGCATAGTTTATATGGACTTCTAAATATTATTCACAAAGTGAAACTATCATTTAGTATGTAATTTGAGGAAGTTGTTAATAGTGAAAAGCTTGAAAATTGTGTTACTAAAACATTTATATCAATGAGCTTCAACGCTAGTTCCCAGATATATGTTGCAAAGACTAGGACACTATACATGTAATAGATATTGTTGTATGAGAGCCTATATGAACTAAATTTTGTAAAGTTGTATCGAGCTGAATATCAATTGCTATTCTTAAAGTTATTTTCACTTTAGTTACTCACATAATTTGTCTTGAATGTTGTTAGGCTCATGGTTTATGTGCTGCTCTTGAAGCAGAGAATAACATTCGCAGAGGATACACAGATGGTTCTGATATCATGTACTCTCTTGAAGATTTGAAATTAGGAGCAAAAGGTGTCTTGATGGAGCTTATTCCTGGTCGGCGAGTTCAACTAATTTTGGGTGGACAAGGAGACTCCACTTATCGTTACAGGGCTGTGCTTCTAGATGCACAACCACAATCTGTTCCCTTCGTGTATCACTGTGGAATTTTTCTCGTGCCAAAGGTTAGATCATATTCGGTCCCTCTTCCATAACATATCCTTCCAGATGGATAATTTGTTGGAGATGATTAATACTAGTAATTCAGCCAAGTGCTTGTACCTGGGTATAAACATCCTTGTATTACTTGTCAAATTCGACCGATGATTTATGGTGATTTCCTGGCATTGCTCTCCTTTCTTCTGTTTGGATTTGGACTTCCTCTTATCACTCAACCTTGTGATATGGTGACTGAAATGATAGCTGGACCTCTGTCAGACCTTCCTGGCCGACCAACCTTAAGAAGCGACCTTGATAAGCTAAGCAACCTTGAAAAACTATTAATAGACTTATGTTCTTTCAAGCCTTTTGCCTGTTATATAAGAAGCCTTATAAACACGCTCCTCTGTCTTGAACTCCACTGAAACTATTGTTCTTTCATAGTATGTCGGTAATATTTCCTTATTATCATATTTATCCCTGCTTACAGTGGGAATTGTTCTCGTCTTTATTCCTAATTATCTTCCTCGTTTAACCAAGTAAAGTCAAAACAAAATTAACTTTGACCATTGTGTATCTGAAAATCTTATTGGAATTTAGGCCCTATTCGGCAACAACATTTGGAGTAACGTTTAGCGTTTTGATCATGTCAAAACACTAATCAACCAAATAATATTGTTCGGCAAACTAGTGTCTCAACTAGTATTTACAATAGCATATCGCCTTTCAAGTAGTGTTTCTAAAATATTAAGAAAATTACCTTTTTACTTTTAAAAGTAGCATTTCATATTTTGTGGTCGAAAATATCCCTTCATTAACTATAATTTTTGAGAATTATCCATACTTTTTATGTCAATTTACAATAATAAGCTAATCAACCTACAATAATAAGCTAATCAACTGTGAAATTACATTTCCTTCAATTGCACATCTCTACACTAACAACTAATTTTAACCCTATGTGCTACTAAAACCGTTATCCGCTACTTAAACAATTATTCACTACTCAACAACTAATTTTGTTTAACAAGGCCTTAATGCTAAAAGATAGTACATCTGTACTATTTTCCACGATATAGTTGCACTTGTGAGACTTTAAAATTATTGGTGTATCTTTTATTGTGTATCTTTAACCTTTAGTTTTCAGACTAGGGCACATGAATGGTTATTCTCCTCTGAAGAAGGACAATGGATGGTGGTCGAAAGTTCTAAGGCTGCTCGTCTCATAATGGTACCATTTTACTCTGCAAGTGATCTTTTAGTCGGTTTTATTCTTGAATTTTTGCTGTTTGAATTTCCAGATCTAATATTACTTGCTGATTTAGATTCTTTTGGACTCAAGTCATGCTAGCGTCAGCATAGACGACCTTCAGGTATTTTAGAAGCTTTTTAGTGGAAAGGAAACTTATTAATGGGCTATTGCACAAAGTTGATCTATGATCTATGTTTTATTATTGCAGAAAGATCTTTCCCCTCTAGTGAAACAGTTGGCACCTGAGAAACATGATAGCGGGTCTCAAATTCCGTACGTTTTCTAGTTTCATACTTTGTGATGGAATCCTGCTAATTGGATAAAGTTGTAGTTAGATTACCAGGACATTCAACATCTTTCTTGCTCTCCAGAAAACCTTGGAACAAAATATAGAAATCACATACATCTTTTGTGGGTAATAACATTGAAAGATATCAGTTTACTCCCTATTTAACTCATGCTATGCTTCAGTTCTGCCAGATCTTACACAGTTCCAAGCCTCCCGCGCTGGCATCAAGCTCGTCTACAGGGAACATTTTATTCAAAGAGGAAAAATTTTTGGTTTCTGTCATTTCTTTTATTGGTCTGTTCTTTTCACCATTTTCCTTACTGAAAAGGGGTGTCTTTTTTCTCTCATTAAATTATTTTTTTAAAAAACATCTGGTTGCTTTAAAGCCTCCTGCTGGACAGTCTTTGCTTTGCTTCTAAAACAATTGTGACTGAATCCTATTTGATCATATCTTTCTATTTTTTCTCTCTATTTTGCTTTCCTTCTGTTCTGTTCATGGCTTTTCGATAGTTGTCAAGCAGTTTTGATCCGAGGGGTTTTATTGAACCACCTCTTTGTTAGGATCGGGAGTTCACTCTCACAAATAATAATAAAAGAACAAGAACAAGAAGGAAAAAGAAACAAAAACACAAGTTTACTTGGAGAACCCAAAATCGGAAACAAATCACAGACGGACTGAGCTAGCTCACAGATCATGGTTTCCTTCCCTTCGGGCAACACGACACATTCATTCTTCTTGCTCTGTGGTCGCTCTAGCTATTACAAGCCATAGCTTTGAGCTGAATTGCAATTTTCCGAGCCCAAGCGTCTATTAGGCTCCACACAACCCCAACAATCTCTCACTTGGAGACTAATCACTCACCTTCCTTGTCGGTATGTACCCATCTAGTTCATCAAGTTGGCCTCATCATCGAGCGAGACCAACCAAGACTTTGTATAACCTTAACGTCCCCGGTGTCA
This sequence comes from Talinum fruticosum, assembly GCA_021018815.1. NCBI lineage: Eukaryota > Viridiplantae > Streptophyta > Magnoliopsida > Caryophyllales > Talinaceae > Talinum > Talinum fruticosum. The sequence goes on from JAITYX010000020.1 coordinate 2,790,999, forward strand.
TCTACTTGGACTAACATGTTTGTTAGATTTGTGCTACCTAAAATCTTCTCAAGCGCCAAATTATCATCATTCGACGTAAGCTCCCACTCGAATCAATCAAATTCATACATAAATCACCATGTAACTCTAGCTCACCAGCATCGGTCAACAAAACATAATGATGAGAGTGTACCATTGGGCTTTATCTTTTGTTGACATTACCGTCTTTCTCATCATACCCGATTCTTGCAACTCATCTCATTGAGCAATCGGTGACTCATTTGTAAATCCAACAAATTTCCCATCACCCTAACCAACTCTCACTTTAGCGAGAACCTTTTTCAACACCAAGTCTCGTTATTCCATAGACTCCCACTAGAACAATTGACTCCAGTTGTAACTAAATTATTGCACCCTTCAATGGAATACAACGAGTTAGACTTCACACCCTTAGATATAACCAATGCCCCTTTCACAATTTTCTTACCTCATTGCAAATGACTTACAAAAATCAAATTCTTCGCCTAGCCTGAAATAAACCTAACACCTTGCAATTTTTAAAACCCCACACTAGAGGTCTTAATTCTAACATCCCCTTTCCCTTGTATCTCCAAACTTTTGCCGTTAACAATATACACTTTCCAAAATTTCCACAAACAAAGTTGTGGAACAAGTTTCTATTGCCGAGGAATGAAATGATGTACCCGAATCTACAATTCAAGACTCAATAGGACTTTCGACACTCAAAAGAAGAGCATCACCTACATCCGAATTTTGGTTATCATTTCTTTTGGACAATTTTTCTTAAAATATCCCTTATAACCAAGCCCCAACACACAACCTCCCCGGTTTTGGAACCTACTCCTTGCTTTGGACTTTGACTAGCCTCTAAAATTATTTTGATTCTCATGTTTCCCCCTTCCTCTAACATTGAACGCACTCCCCATGACTCCTCCACATCTTGCTTGCCAATGCTTTCGCTCAAGATTCATCCTAGATTTCATTATATTTTAGTGTACTAGACCTTCCAGCACTACTACTAGCAAAAATTATGCCACGAATCATGCCACGAATCTGGTAAAGAAGTCAACAAAATCAAGGCTTTTACTTCATCATCAAAATTTATTTTCACCAAAGCAAGTTTTGAAATTATCATTAAAATCGTTAATATGATTTGTACTACTAGTGCTGTCAACCATCTTAAGATCAAATAAGCGACACATCAAAGATACCTTGTTCATCGAGCGGAAGGCTTCTCATAAATCTTTGATAGAACTTCAAGCAGCCCCTTCGTTGTCATTGTCATTTGATCCATCGCACGTTTCTAGCCAACGTTAATCTCACAATTCCAATAAACTTGCCAATTAAGGATTTACCACTCCTTTTGATCCATGGTTGCCGGTTTCTCTTCCAAGGGTTCATACAACTCCTTCTAGTAGACAAAAATCCTCTATCCCATGTTCTAAAACGCAAATTCCTTCTCATCGAACCGATCGATCTTCACCTTATTTTCGTCCATTCTTTGTTGTGAACTCTCTAACCAAACTCTTCCGCTCTAATACCAGTTATTAGGATCGAGGTGTTTACTCTCACAAACAATAATAAAAGAACAAGAACAAGAAGGAAAAAGAAACAAAAACACAGGAATTTTACGTGGAAAATCCAAAATTGGGAAAAAACCAAGAACAATGCCTTAGAATTTGATAGCTTTACAAGGGATTACTTTCTCTTGCTATTACAAGCTGCAAAACCTTGATACCCCTAACAATGGAGGCCTACAAAGAGTTTCATAAAAGCAAGAAACGGAAGAAAACGGATGAAAAATGGCAGAATCCGAAGAGTGCCAAGTCCTCAGTTGGCCACGGATCATTGTTTCCTTCGGGCAACACGGCCTGTACTTCTTGTTCTTCTTGCTCTTGGGTCCTGCAAGTGTGCCAAAACCTCTTGAACCATAATTTTTCCGAGCCCAAACGCCCATTAGGGTCCACACAACTCCAACACTTTTCAAGTATGCTTTTCCCTTACTGAAGAGCCAATTGTTTTTCCATGTGTATTTTTTACATTTATAGATAGAACATACGAGGCGGTCGCCCATGTTTCAAAGGACAGCTAAGATCGAAAAATTAGCGGGCCCTCAAATCTATGTATCTTATAATTTTGTCTACAAAATTAAGATAAAAACTAAGTGTTGCTGCAAATGAAGCAGTTAGCTCTTTACTACACAAGCCTGTGGAAAGAGAACTTAGCACTGCTTCAAGATTTAACTATACCTAAATAATTAGCTGGTTCTAGTCCATGTGCACAAAGAACCTCAATGATGGCTGAGAACTTGTGATAGGAAGTTTGTTGCTTATGTTTCTTGTGGCGTTGATATAGTGATTGTTCATTCCTTTTCTACAGATGAGCTTGATATCGGTCTATATAATTTTAGTGGATGAACTGGAAGTCTGCCTATCATTTACAAGTCCTTGTTGATAAGATTTTTGACAAGTTTCTTTGGCAACTACTGTTCCTAGGTTTATGATGGCCGGTGATGGAATCAAGCATCGGAAACTTGTTCACCAGGTGTGTTTAGCTTTTTGTATTTCTTTAATTTTTTTGGTTTTCAGTTGTTTTGTTTTATTCTCTTTTTTTTTTTTTGGGGGGGCACTTGTTGGTGTTCATGATTTATTAGTTAATGGAAGAAAGGCCGTCTTACCTTACACCCATAGGGCTTTGCTGACAGGTAGACGTGAAGATAGAGCTTTGAGGCTTGGGTTGTTTGGGGAGGGTGTAAAGGCAATAAGCCCCACTTTTCGAAAACTCTTCCATTGTCAAAAGTTGGGTAGCATGAAGCCTGAACTTAAAACTCAAGGTTGGAGAGAGCCTGGGGTTCTACATTCTTGAGGGCCTTTTTTGGGGTGGGAGGGGGACGGGGGTGTTCTATATTGTCTATGAATAAAGTGTTTTTAGGTGTACCATTTGCTACCTCTTCTCTTATATGGTGCTCTGGCATTTAGTGTTATCTTCGGCTGAGGGAAGGGATCCTCTCCTTCCTCTCTTTGTGCTGTTCAAAAGAAACATTTATGGCTCCTATCCATGTTCATTTCATATTTGATGAGTAAACTTGCTGCTGTGGTGAACACCTAAGTTTATTGCAATTCTTCTACTGCTTTCGCTTTTAATATGGATTAGAGACTATTATTCATCACGAGGGTTTGATCATTGATGAGTATTTTCGGCTGAGACTATGGATTGTTTACTTTCTATTTGCTTGTCAGTAATGGAATGGGAGACAAGAGTTGATTGTGTTTTGACCACTGAAAAATACATTGATGCTAGTTTTTTAACCCATGTTATGCACGGGCTATTCTAAGATTTATATTAATTTAATTTATGAAATTTTAATCCAAAAATCAGATCCATTTTAATGAGTCATATGTATTATGATAATCATATTTTTAAAAATAATAATGTTAACTTGTTATAAATATTTTAGAAAGTGTGTATTTGAAATTTTCAAAAGAGGATTTGTCTTGAAAAATAAAGGTGAATAGGTTAAGAATAAATTGATAGTCATAATGGGAATTTCCTTTTTGGGATGTGAAGGCAATTCACAAAGCCTTGACGAAATACATCCCAGCCGGGCTCTTAATTGCAGCGTATACAATTAACCTAGCTATTTTATAAGCAAGCCAAAGTAACCGTTCCAGTGAGATGATATGAAATTCAACATTAGTCACTTATTTATTTTAAATATTTGTAACTAAAGTTCAGAGAAGGAAAACAAATGACAGGGTTTAAAAAAAAGATCAAATTAGAGTCAGGGCTAAGATAACTTCATAAAATTTAGTTAAGGAGTCTTTTGATATTATACTAAATCAAAATAAAACTAACATGATATTATAAATCATATAGCACAATACATCTAAAAACAAAGAAAATAAGAGAAAGAGCAAAGAAAATGTTATGAAAAAAGACAAAAAATGGGATATGAAAAAGTGAAAATAACCTTTAATTTTTTCCCCAACCTCTATACTATCTTAGATGTTATTTTTGGAAAATAAAATGATATTTACATTATACAATAATTCACATAAAAACTTTATCCAATTAATTCGTAAAAAATTTAAAATGCACTTAGAACAAACTTTTACTCCTTATGCTTTCACAAATGACGAATGCATGAAAATTTACCCCGTTGAGTATATCTAAGAGAAAACACAAATAATGATTGTTACACTATCAAAGGAAATTCAATGAAAAAAAAAAACCATCATACTTTGATACCAATATACAACCATACAATAGAAGAACCCACACCTTGAACACCACTACTTCATTTCTTTACAAATTACCTCCATAATATATACTATATTGCAATAGTGATATATGCTTCAAATGACATATATATATAATGTTGTAATGTTTGGTTTAGTCAGTCTCCCAGTTTGTCGTTGCTGACTGTTTTTTCCAGTGGTTTTATGTCTAAGCATTCCTCAGTGAGCATCCGTCCTTTGTTTTGTTCAGTGACCTATTATATTAATGAGATTTAAGGTTTTTTGGTAAACATAATTAGTAACTGTTAAGATGTGTGGTTGCTGTGCAGTATTTCATTGCCTTCAAAATCTTGTGCTTTGTAGGTTACATCTGGATTCACTGGGCCAATAAATGTCGAAGATGTTATCTATGAAAATGTTGATGATAGTCTTGCTTCCATGTTCCCATCTACTGAGCTGATATTCCGTCGCCTTACGTTTCAAAGGACAGAGGGTCTAGTTCAATCTGAAGCTTTACTGACGAAAAGAACATCTCTAGCAGATGAGGATGGAAATGCAAAGAAGAAATCGCTCTTAACTTCAAAATCTAAGAAAAGGGAAAAGCAAAAATCAAAGCAATGTCAACAATCTATGATAAATGGTAACTTTCTTAGATGAAACGACCTTTTCCTGTGCCTAAGAAAAAGAAAAATATTGACTATGTTGTGTATGAGACTGTGATTGAGCATCTTTTGGGAGGTGGGACCTTAAAAACTGGCAGAGGATGACAGAGAGGCAGTACCATCCACAACTGCTGCAACCTGACATCTGCCTCACCCGTCAATTTACTCACTTCCTCCCGGCTTCCCACCATCTGTTCACCTATTCTTCTCCTCCTCTCTGATTCCTCCAAAATCCAGTTATTTTTTGCCTTCAGGCAAAGCATGCATATTTTGAGATAACTGACAGCAAAATTTGATTAGCCAAATATTTGAACTGAGTGAAATACATGATTTCTTATTTTAAATAAATTTGGCCTGTCCCCAGATAACCAAGGTTCTTATCATCAGGTGGTGGTTGCTCGATAGGATTTGTTTGCAAGGAAAGTCTTAAAGGTCTCTGTCGTTAAGTTGGGCCTAGATTGTTGCAATAGAAAGCAGGGACTGGATGTTATCCACTGTTGTCAAAATGTTGCTATGGCCCTTGTGGCTCCTGTTTTGCAGAAAAATTGCAAATTGTTAGGCTTTATCTATATAATTGACTTCATTGTCAAACATTGTTGAAGACTCATAACTCCCTGGAGCTTTTGTCTTCTAGGAAAGATCTGTAGGATTATTTGCTGGTATGATATAGGCTCAGGGTTCAGTGCTAAAGGGAAAACCTAAATGAAATATGGCTCTGTGATTAAATTATTTATAGTGTTTCTCAAGAGGGGCATAAGTATATTAGTTCAGTTATGCATGACCGATTTATGCACTGGCAGATATTAAGACAAGCAGAATGTTTTGATCACTTTAGTTTTATCCTTTCGGACAAGTTTGATATTCAATATAGTGACATTGTATTTCTTTTAATCTCATGACATTCTCCTCCCCCTTGATTTCCAGAGATGGGCAATAAATTGGAAGTTGATCACACCTTTTTGGCCAGTTCATATCATGCTGGAATTATTGCAGGATTTACTCTGATCTCATCATACTTGGAAAGTATGGCATCTGATGGGAAAAAGGTAGGAACCTTTATTTTTGAAACATTCTTATTCAGTGTTGTGATAGAGAGGGAGATGGCTAGAATGTATTGTTATAATAAATGATAGTGTCACAAATTGATGCTGACAGCATTTAACCCCCCTTTCTTTCTCCTCAAACAGGTTGACACGGTTGTAATTGGTCTTGGAGCTGGTCTTCTCCCAATGTTTCTCCATAACCTTATGCAATTTTTACGAGTTGAGGTATTTAGACACCATGCCTTTCATAGGGTATTTGCTTCCCTGCTTGGATTGACAGCACTAGCCCCTGTTGTAGGTGGTAGAGTTGGATCCAGTGGTTGTAGAACTTGCAAAAGAGTATTTCGGTTTCTGTGAAGACGAAAGTCTGAAGGTATATTTTAGCTTATGCTGGTCTTATCTTGTTTGCGTTTCGTGATATGTAATTTACGGTGTTTTGCTTTCTTCTTTTTCTCGCCCCTTGCCAGGCTTCTGTCTGTTTCTGGTTCCCAATAATTCTTCTAAGCAACCCCCAAATGGTTAAAAAATATATTCCTTGCGCTGAGAGAATAATTTGGCTCCTAACATCCTGGAGCAGCTGCTTCTGTTAGCGGAGCCTTGGCTCCCAACGCTAATTTTTATTTGAGGGTACCCCTGTTTTTCCGTTCAAAACCAATAATTCGCATGGTATAAGTGTAGTTCTGGCTGAGTAATAACAAACACCCAGTATGTTATAGGTGTATTATACACCCTTTCTATTCACTGGCCGCCTAGATTAAAAAAAAAAAAAAAAAACCTTATTTGGCCTTTTAAACACCCAGTATGTTATAGGTGTTGTATTATACACAAATCTACTAGCTAGGGCTATTACTTTAATAACTTTTTAGCCATCTTATATATTTATAAATATAATAGCCAAATAACTGCGTACGTTTCTATAGATATGCGAAATTCCCAAGTTTCCACTTGTGCTGTACACAATTTGTGACTTCTTGGTGATGATTCTAGGTTCATGTTGCTGATGGGATCAAGTTTCTTCAAAAATTTATAAATTCTAGTCAAGTCATTGGCACTGATGTAAAAGAGGAGACTATAAACAATACAGCTCTGAGTTCTTCAAATCAGAATTGTGTTGCAACTCGTGCGAGAGAGCAACCCATGCAAAAACTTGACATACTCATAATTGATGTAGACTCGTCAGACTCTAGGTTCTTTCGCTCTCTCGCTTGTGATATTACTTCAGTTCTTGTTTGACTACATCCATGCTTTCATTGGCTGCAGTGTAGTGTTCTAATCGGGCTATTTTCTTGGCACAGCTCTGGACTCTCTTGTCCTGCTCCTGATTTTGTCGAAGATTATTTTCTCGCAACTGTGAAGGATGTTCTTTCTGAGCAGGGGCTCTTCATAACCAATTTAGTCTCAAGATCTCCATCAATAAAGGAAATGGTTGTTTCAAGGATGAAATCGGTAAGGGGAAAATTTTCACTGGGAAATGTATGTATTTTGTTTTTTTTTTTTCACTACTATGAGGCTGAATCATACAAACCAGCACAAAACATGGTAACTTGAATTTTCTGGTTGGTCACACGAGGTTGAGTGAAAACTATGACCTCTATTTTCAATATCAAGCAAATTAATTGGACATTCATGCGATTAAACGATTGTGGATGATTTTGCTTACTAGATGATGAGTTGTACATTTATTTACTCTGTGTGTGTGTGTGTGTGTGTGTAGAACATTGCAATTGAATTCCTTGCATGAGAGACTCTGTTGTCAAGGTACTAATCTACTAGATTCTCATTCTTCTTTGTGCCAGGTTTTCAGCCAAATTTTCTGCATTCAACTTGAGGAAGATGTGAATGAGATTATCTTTGCTGTGAAGTCAAGTGTTTGTTTTGAGGAAAACATTTCCCTAGCAGTAACCAAACTTGAGAAGTTGTTGAAATTTGAACATCCAGAGCACATCCAAGACATACTGAAAACTGCAGACAAAATAAAGCGCTTAAACTGAGCTTTTTGGTGTATAACCAGAAAGAACACGATTGCCATTGGACCAGAATGTGACACTCAGCATTTCTGATGAAATGGAAAATGTCAGGAGAAAGCTGTCAAGGCAATCATCTGATGCATACATAATCTACCATAGAAACTGAGATCCTTCGTGCCTATTTTCACGCTTTGAGCTACACCTTTGGATTGAACTTGAGTTTGAGGAAAATGTGACCAAATGCTCAACTTAGATTTGATGAAAGGAAATCACATTCGGTTTGGCTTGAGTTCACAGGATAGAAATTTTTTGTCCCTGAAATTCCAGATATAGAAGCGACAGATAGGACAATGTATGTTTGCATATTAAATCTCTCTATTAATGGCTTTTGTTTTTCATTTACAGTATATATAGTCTATTGTATGTTTTTTTTATCTTCAACGGGCAGGAGTGTTACATTAATTAATCATCCACAAATATGCACATATCGTTCGTTGCCAAATCATGAACAAGATTTGGCCCCCTTCCACCCATATCCTTTCGACGAAATCAATAGGGTGGAAGTGAGTGATTGCGTGAGCAATCGAATTACAACCCCTTCGAACAAAATTCCAAGAAATAAAACCAAACGATAAATTTAAAGCAAGAATTTTAGAAATGAAAAAACCAAGAAGAGAGTTGGTGACGTCTTTCTTTTAATCTTCAAAATGAGCGATCGGGAATCACCTTCAAGAATGACTCATTGGAAGCCCCTTGTTGTAGCATGTCGGAGGGCAAAGATGCAAGCCCTCGCCTCTTCCAATTCGGCCTCGTAAAACCCCGGGTTTTGGTGAACTCCAGCCAAAACTACCTCGCCCGAGCTGTCGCGGACCACTAATCCCCACCCCCTGCCATTCTCTCCGATCTTCCCAGCGTCAAAGTTGACTTTAAGGAAACCCGGCTCGGCGGAGACCAACAAATCCCCCGGGTTCTTGCTCTACCATCCTCGTAGGTTCCCTTATAGTTCGAAAGCTAAGCACAAATGTCTTGACTCTTCTTGCAAGTCCTAACCGGTTACCCTCCTTCCTACCAAATATAAAACGGTTCCATCGGCTTTAGCATTCCCACATGACGACGAAGGAAGATACCAAGTCGGTCCGAAGTCAAACTTTTCCGAAGCATAGACCGGAGCTTCCATTGCTGAAGGGTGTCTTCCATTCCACAGGTTTTCTTTAAAATCACTCGCCATTCCAAATTTTCCGAGCGAGAGGGCACAGGAACAAAGAGGGGACATCGGATTCCTCGATGGCACCGCAAATATCACATTTCATATCAAAACTTGGGATACGCTTAGCCAGGTTGTCCTTTGTTGCTAAAGCCCCAGCTCCTAACTTCCACCCAAAGAGCTTAATGACGAGTGGGACATCTAGTTTCCACAACATCTTCCAATTGGGTCGATTGCCCACTCCGCTAGAGGAAGCCTCGCTCCTTCACACTTGCCCTCGCTATATACTATGCTCGATTTAACGAGAAAATTCTCCATTGGGGGTAAAGTGACATATGAGTTTGTCATTAGGCCACGACAAGCAAAGGGGCGGTTTCAAAATAATTTCAGCATCGTTAGCATGGAAGATGTCTCGGATTAGCTCCTCACGCCACACCCCATGATCTCTATCAATAAGGTCTCGCTACCTTCGAGTCCATATTTGCCCCTTCGACGCTCTAATAGGTTTGAAAAGCCATGGTCCGGGCAGCCACCTAGAGGTCCGGGCGTGAACGGCCTCCCCGTTACCAATAATCCATCCGGACCCTAAGCGAGATAAAGCTTTTCGCCCCCAAATACTTCGCCAAGTAAAGCTCGGTTTGGTCCCCAAAGGCGCCTCCAAAATATCACAATTAGAGAAATAACGAGCCTTAAGAATGCGAGCCACCAAAGAATTTGCATTTTGTACAAGTCTCCAAACCTGTTGAGCGAGCAAGGCCTTATTAAAAGCTTCGAAGTCACGAAATCCCAACCCACCATCATCTTTGCTATCACACAAACGGGAACCACTAACCCGGTGAATTTTCCTTCTTAAAGGATCATTGCTCCACCAAAATCGATTAATAATAGATTGAATAGAAGTATTTAGTACCTTAGGAAGCTTGAACACACTAATAGCATAAGTCGGGATAGCTTGGGCAACAGCCTTTGTTAGCACTTCCCGACCCGCCCAAGAAACTAGTTTTTCCATCCAACTTGAAAGTCTCTTCGTAATTTTATCATTTAGGAACAAGAAGGGTTTTTCTTAGACCGGCCGACATAGGAAGGAGTCCCAAATACTTGTCATGTGAGAGGACTTCTCTAATGTCGAGTATCATGACGATCTCCGCCCTCCTATGCGTAGGGCTACCCTTTGCAAAGACCACACTAGATTTATGAAAGTTGACTTCCTAACTCGAGGCCCGCTCACGCGTAGCCCCACGTAAGAACATAGAGTCATCAGCAAACAAGAGATGTGAAACTAAGGGAGCCGTAGGACATATACGATGACCAAATATTAGCCCGCTGCTCTCCGCGTTCCTTAGCAAACCCATTAAGCCTTCTATCACAAACAAAAATAAATAGGGAGAGATTGGGTCTCCTTGACGGAGACCTCCGGAAGGCACGACCATCCCTTTCGGCGACCCATTAATCATAAAGAAAAAAATAGCAAATTCAACGCATTTCATAACAAGGTTAACCCATCGCCTACGGAATCCCGCTTTAACATAACATTTCGCAGGAATGCCCATTCAACTTTATCATACACTTTGCTCATATCCACTTTAATGGCCATGAACCCATTAGTACTATGCTGGTTGTACATGGAATGGAACATTTCATATGACACCAAGACATTGTCGGTGATAAGTCTCCCGAGGTAAAAGCGCTTTGGTTTTCGAAACAATGAGGGGAGAATTTTCTTCAATCTATTTGTGATCACCTTAGTAGCCATTTTATAAATGACATTACACAAACCGATGGGCCTGAAATTAGCGAGATTGGTTGGTGAGGTACCTTAGGGATCAAGACGATATTTGTATGGTTAAGCTTGTCGGGCACCGGCTGACCGTTCAGAATATTCAGGATGTTAGAATATTCAGAGTCATTCTGATAACATCTGCACCAACCACGTCCCAGAACAGTCGAAAGAAGAAGGGGTTGAGATGCTAGAGATGCTGGAGTTGTTTATGCATCGTTGCTTGGTTTTGCTTTCACCTGTCCTCGCTATGTGCATTTAGGACAATGTTTGGCATATTAAATCTCTATTCCAGATATAGAAGCCACAGTTAGGACATGTATGTTTGCATATTAAATCTCTATTAAATGCTTTTTGTTTGACATTTACAGTATATTTAGTCTATTGTATGTTGGAGATGCTGGAGTTGTTTATGCATCATTGCTTAGTTTTGCTTTCACCTGTCCTCGCTATGTGCATTTATTAATTCAAGTAATCCGTTGTTCTCAACTACTTGGTCTTCCATAGGCTAATTACCAGCTGTTCAACCTGACTGCCTCCCACCATGATAGATTCCTCCATCAGCTCCTCGGAACAAAGGAAGAGAACTAAGAAAGTATCATTAGGATGGTCAATGTCATAGTGTTTAGGCATGCAGACATCTAGACAGAGGATAGATCAAGGCCTGGAGGAAAAGCACAGGCAAACGTGTTGAGAAATAAAGAGTAGCTATACATTCTGCATTTTTGTCATATATGCTTGAAATTGTATCATAGTTTCACAGGATTTACCAGTAGAAGATACAACATTATTGTTCTTTGAATATACGCACATACAAGCGTTCAAACACCAGAATATGCTTGGTCTGGAAAGTCACAACTTACAACCCCTAGATAGGCAAGGATTCAGAATAAGCCAATGGAACACATGTCGCCTCAACGACGAGTGTTTTAACAGTTCCTCTACATGGATCACCAAATATGGCATTTGAAACATCAAAGGTGCATTCCTGTCTCCCTTCACAGAGCTGCCCAACAACAAAGAAATGGAAATAAGAAACATTATTTGCGAACTTCAAGCAGTATATATGATTACTGAAGAACCTCAGGGCTGCAATAGGCATATGCAATGGCACAAAGTTGAATGAGAAGTTATATCATTTACATGGAAAACCAGACTTCTCCAGGCAAACTGTGAATTAAGGTGGCCGTAGCCAAATGCTGGAAATGACCAGATCTTACTGGTGTTAAGTTTTACTGTCTAAATTTTGCATTTCTTGGTCTTTCTCCTGACATTATATTTCGAACTTCAAAGGCAAACTAGCTGAATGCAAGCATATTTTAGTCCAATTCACGCAGCTTTTAGTACATCTTTTTCCCCACTTACCTCTGAAACCACTTGCAAAGACATGGATGCATGACAGTTGCCCCTAGAGTAGTTCTGGCAGCTACCTCTTGGTGTCCCATAGCTGGAAAATACTATGGAGATGACATGTCCATGTTCACAATGCAAATGCATTTCTGGTGTAGTATCATTAATCGAGATCTTTCCCCCATCACTGAACCATTTTGAGAGTGGTGGATAGTGGGATTCAGATATTTCAGCACAAAGTGTTTGTGTAGAAAGTGACATTAATGAAATCTCAAATGGGTTTCCCCTGTCTCCTCAAAGAGGACCAGTAAGTTGTTTGATGCCTGCAACCATGAACGCGGTATGTGGTACCTACAAATCGGTAAAAAAACTATATTAAGATGAGGTTGATCTGAACTAGCAGACAGAATGTAAAGGTCATAATGCAGAAACACGAAATGCACTGGGCTGTCCGATTCCAATCATGTCATTTCAAGCATAAGCACTACTTGTATCCCACAACATTTGCATATCAAATGTAAATGCAATTACACTCTGACATCAATGACTGACATAAAGTGTTACCAAGAATTACCAATCCTTCCTTTTTACTATTCCTTTTCAAGAGTGAATACCACGTCTGTTTCGTACTCTTTAATTCATGGGAACTAAAACAGGGGAAGCTGTTTATGTTAATAGTAAAAATGGTTTCCCCTTCTCTCTCTTTACAACCAGAACATCAATCTCACACCTTGCTAACAAGCGTTGATTGAAAATCCAAGTGCAGCGCTTCAGGGAATTTTTGATTTCTGCAGAAATACTGACTCAATGTTGTACTAAGGAAAAAGGTATCACTTGGCAAATTCCGTTATTTAGTAGCTAATTGAAAGTTATCCAGGTGCTAAAGTTGGAATTAACCTATTTCCATGCTAGACCATTCCATAACAATATCGAAAGCCTCTCATGAGTCAACTTGCTCAGCCAATGATGGGCATTGGTGGGGATGCGGTGCCAGAATCAACTGTATAGCCTTAACCTTTTATAGTTTCAAAAATGCTGCTGTCCATAGACCCCTAATTAGAAAATCATCAAAAGGCTTCCTAATGCATGAATGTAGCCAATAAGCTAGCAATCTATTCTATTTCAGTTTAATTGCAAAAAACATTATTCAATTCAATAGTGATTCTCTTGGCTCCGCTACGGATGGACATGGTTTCCTATCTACTCCAACATCCCCCCCAACCTAAAAAAACTAAGAAAAGAAAAGAAACACACACACACAGACAAACAGGAAAAAAAGAAAAAGAGAAAAACCCTAGCATGAGGGGACAAACAAACAAACAAAAAAGGCCATCAAGCTTCAAGATTAACCAGTGCTTTGCCCTTGCACTCAAGAGTGGGTAAACAGAGGGCCTAACAGATTGCTACAGAAGTACGTCACTATGCCACTATACTATCCAATTTTGTTAATTGCTCTGCATTGCTAATTCTAGTAATTGTATTTCTTTTTCCCAGTCAATCAGTTAGGTACCTTCTTCAGGGGCTTGAGAGGTTACTAAACGTGACAATGAAAATTTAGTAAGGAGATAGAGATCAAATTAGCACACACCACTAAAAAATAAAAAAGAAAAAAAAAGAAAGGAAAAACTAAATAAAGGGAGGACGAGGAGACAATTTGGCATCTCTACCTTCAGGAGGGGGTCGGGGCGGGGAGTAGGTTTGACAACTCTATTACGAATTTTTCTGTAACTGCTCATAGGCTTTTATGAAGGTAAAGAGCTTGCTGCATACCTCACTTGAGTAGGCTTTCCGCAATTGGTTGCACACTTGTTCGAATTATAGCTTCCACGATAATCACAAGTCCTCTGACATCCATCTTTTGGTGCAGGCAAGGTCCAATATCTTCCTATATGATGGCCATTCACCCAAGCCTCACCTTTACCCATACTCCTTAAATCAAGAGCAACAGGGTCCATCACTTCAGGGGCATCGAAATAAGTCTGCATCAATATTACTTGAAAATATTCAGCAATAATAATATTCATAACGTGTGAATAATTTTTGTCAAGCATGAAATGAATAATATGCGTCCATAGTTGTATGCCATATCATGTACAGTGCACAGCACCGAAAGTAATTATCCATGTGGTATATACATATATACCATTGTTCACCAGGATCGAATCATTCAACGTCTGAAGTAAAATCTAGTCAGAAAGTTTCCTCTAGTGATCACCAGCAGAACTCACTTTTATTCGAGGGACTGGGAAAGATAGTAGACAGTGATATAAAGACAGATCATACAAAACTTTTCTTCACCCCAAAAGAGGGGGAAGGTATCAAGGGCATGCTCATAGATGTTCCCCTAATAATATAGTAAGGTGCAAGCTGCAATTGAATTCATGTTACAAAGATCTACTATAGAAGCTATCCATTTCATAAGAAGATTAACAGAATACTAAAGCCTACAGGAATGAAAATGAAGAATTTAACATTGTTCAACATATTTATAGAAGGGCGTATAATGAAATACCAAGAGAGGATTAGTGAATATGCTTGAAAATCAAGGTGCCTGCTGCTTATAGACAGATTGTTCAAATTATGTAAAGAGGAGGATAGACTAGTGCAGGGACACAGAACTTTTCAGGGTTGCTAGGAATCTCCTCTAAAGCCCTTTTCTATCCACGTTGGTTACAGATGAGAATCATAAGATCACTAGCGGAACTCAGGAAGATATGCCTTTGTTCCATTTACTAATCGTGTAGTCCTGCTTTATGAGATTAAGAATGATTGAACTTCAAGTTGGAACAGTGGAGGGATACTAGCAATGCCTATAATAAAGATAGAATTTAAATATACGGGATTATCATACAAGGTAATGAGAAGATTAATGATGAAACCCCAACTATTGTATACGAATAGGATAAAAGATTTGCGAGAGTGCTTTTGAAGTTTTGGTGACAATGAAGTCCTAGTTGAACTGAAGAGAACATCCTACAGCACAGTCGTCAGGCCACCCTATTATATATGGTGTAGACTGTTGGCTGATCCAGAGAGTACATGTTCAAAACATAATGGTAACAAAAATGAGGATGTCCATCCATGTCAGTGATACTAAGTTGGACAAGGTAGGAGAAGATATCATGAAAGATGATAAGAGTAACTCCCTATATTGTCCTCTGTTTTCTTTCTACAGAGTAATAGGTAATCAATGGCTCTTAATCTAGGGTCTAACATACCCAGCCCTCTTGACCCCACCCCTCTTTCCAGTAGACCCTGCTTAGACTAAGACAGGACTCAATAGGGTATGGAATTTGGTTTGGCGTTTTCAAATATGATCTTTCGTATTTTAGGCAAGGCAGACTACATATAGCTCTCCTAATGCAGCTTCGGTTGGATCTATTGGCTGCTTGTTGGTGCAAGTTTCTAATTGGGTAATTCTTACTAGAATCACGACAGTTCTAAGAAAAACTTCCAGACGCTCTCTACTCATATAACTAAACCTTGCAAACATTATCATGGTATTTCAAGTTATGATTGCATGAAGTAGAGGATCTACCATGCTTATACTCGCTGACATGATGAAAAATAATTTCTATATGCAGCTTACGCTCACTTCAAACCCTCCGAAAAAGAGTGTGCACCAGAAAACCAAACTCTAGAAACCTTCAGCGAAATAAACTAATATAACAATCAACAAAAGGAGTCACATAAAAAACCATCCTCTTCATCCTGCTATATGAAGCAATCAAGAGTGAAAATATTCACAGCTGGGTAAAACTTTTAAACTTCTCCTTTTTATTGTCAAGACATCCTCCTTTATACTTTTCCCTTTTATTGTCAAACAGGCTCCTTCAATATCACAATTAAAGTAGAATCACAGTATACCCAACTCTAGGATTCCAAAAAGATAATGGAAAAAAACACCCTTGGAGCCTTAATAATTGACTGATTTTTACAAAACAAAATCATCTCTAGTGAGTATTTACTTTAGGAGATGGAGGGGCTTTCTTTTCTTTTTTTCTTCCTTTTCTTTTTGGTTGGGAGGGTTGAGGGGAGGGTTTGCTACATTAAATTCATTACCTTGTACCAGCTTAAAGAGGATTGAACAGCATCATTCGTCAAATCTACCCACGCCGCATTTTCAGTTCCATCTATGGTGTATATTTCTTGGACTTCACCCTTAAGCCCAACCTAGAGAGAGGAGACAGGAAAACATGAAAAACAACTCTTAGAATTCACTGGAAATCTTCTTTAATTGATAGGAAACCCCGAAAAAAAAATGCAAATACACATATCATCTGAATTCCAGACAAACTGAACTGCTGACGAGTACCAGTGGTCCATCCAAAATGAAGCAAGATACGCCTTTGTCCCAAAACAGAATTAAAACATTTTTAAGTAATCCACTCAAGCTAGATGCTAAAATCCCAAAAAGAACATTTCCCAGAAGCTCGTCTTGAATTTTTAAACTATTATACATAAGTAACAAACATCACAATGATAGCAGTAGAGAAGATGGTGAAGTATTCTTAAGAAGAAAAGCCTATAATTGTTAGTCAGGCTTTAAGCAATTGCGTATTACATCAAGATGATTAATAAAGCTAAGGGAAACAGATACTAACAGCACTTCAGCGGAAGGTAAATAAAAGATCAAGTGACTCCATTATCATTAAACCATGAACCAGACTAAGAAAGAAATTGAAGCTGATTATCACAAATCCAGGAGAAGGTACTAAAAATATAGTACCCATAATTGATAGTCATATGCATTGATCTAAAATTGGCCATCATCCTAGTAATCAAATTCTAGAAGTTCATGTAATACTTGATGGTACGAGGGAAATTTCACTCTTTTGGGTCCTATGTTTGAAGCGTTGATCTATTCTAACTCATTTCTTGATTTAGTGACCCCTTGCTGTCATATCAATATACTTTTTTAGATTTAATGTCAAGAAACAACAATGATAAACAATCTATGATCATGATTATAAAACTGAATTGTAGACCTCCAATCAGACATCATTAAGCAAACAATAATAATCCTTGTTAAGCATGAAGGGAGACCAAAATTTGCAGAGTTAAAAATTGACTAATGAACGAAAGGAGGATATATACATTAGAAATTGGGAAAGAAAAGAGACAACTAGCATGCACCACTCAGTATGGGTCACAGAAGAGGAAAGGCCAACACTATGTTGAAGACAATAACATGGTATGTTAAAAAGTTTGCCTGGTAGGTCCAAAAGATTCTGACAAATCCATGTCCCCTTTACTTAGTCCTGTAAGCTTGATTTGACCCCTAAACCCGCCTCCATCTCTCTCCAAGAAGGCACCATAATTCTGCACCACAAAAATCAGCATGATTAATATAAGCAGGCAACAGGGATCTTTTAGCAAGCTTAGTACAAACTATATGCTACACTTCTACCAGCAGAGAATCACGAAGAAAGAAATTTGGGGGAGGGGGAATGGTGATAAACCTAAGACATGGGAACTGTTAAAACAGCCTGAACAGTATAGATGCCACATGGCCCACAAAGAAGAAAGAAAAACCAAAGGATGAATTCAATGGATTGATCCACCTCCAGAAAAGTGCAGATATCCCATTCCAACAACTTTTCCAGCCCTTATGCGAGAATGATCCAAATGTTAAATACCTGAAGACCAACTGTCAGCGACAACAATGCTACATCATTGAATCCTTTCAACAACAGCACAGGCTGCACCACTCTCACCCAGCGACCAACTCCACTACCTTTAGTTCCAAATCAAAACAAACTTCACATATGTTAGGTATGTCATTTTAGGTGTTGCATAAAAAAGCATAGCAAAGAAAGGAGTGATTGAACTGAAACTTCTATTTCGCCATAACAAGATGATCATGCAAGTCTGACTACATTACTGAGGAGAACGCAATTGAAATGGAATGATTAAAGAGTTCCAGTTATGCAAAAGCATAAAAGGAATGAGGTGCAGTTGTGCAGAATAAGAAGGATATTCATATTATTGGATGGGACAAACCACCAAATGATTTATTAAAAATAGTTTTGACAGGTCTAAACTTTCCACCGCAGTGGCAGCTCGTTTTATTATTCGTGACTGTTATGGCGCTTTAGTTATTGCACTGTCTACTACCTTGAGGTATTTCTCAATTATTATTGCAGAAGCTATAGCATTGTGGAATGGAGTTAAAAAGGCAATCAGCAGAAGGTACCAGTACATCATAATTGACAGAAATAGTCTTGAAGTTATCAAAGCATTAAAAATTCCCAAAATCGCTTCGCAGATTTAATTGCTGATCTATACCACATGTGGATCACAGTAGAAGTATGACAGACTGATTGTTAACCATAATCTACTAGAGGGGCAATCAGCAACTGAGTGGTGTGCAAGGCATGGGCAATTTTTTTACAATTCGCAATTTTGCAGTGTGGTCCTCCTTTCGGTTGCCAAGGTTATGTAAGGCCATCTTGGACAACAACCTGGGCAGGACCCTCACAATAAGGGTCTACTAGGTTCCATTCATTATCATTCCCAAAAGAAAAATGATATGGATCCAAATTTGACTTCTTAAATGAGGAACATTTATTTTGTTGATAAAATTATTGTAGAAAGAGTGAGGGCCCAATGCTATTTTATGATTGTCCCTTTTGTAAATGGGTGACAACCCCTTGGTATATATTTTTTACATATTTTTTATTACTCGTTTAAAAAAAAAAAAAAAAAAGAGGATCATTAATTGTTGGAGTGTGAATTGGGGTTTGCTGGCATCGATAAAATTAAAGGCATTGAGCATGCTTCTAAGCTGATGAATTACTCCATCCATTGCCAACTGATTTTTGGGTTGGAACCTCAGCAGGGCTTATAATCAATGCTCATTTGTTCAAAGCCAATTAATATATAACTTAACATGGTGTCAAAACAAGTGCTTGTTGTTTGTTTTAAACTGTCCCCACTTGATTGATTATGTCACGTGATGCTCCTTGTTACGACTTGTTTTTTAAGGTGAAAAATTGGAGCTGGAAATGGGAAGGAACGGGGCAGAGTATGATGGAGTGGATTTTTCTAGGAGTTGGAAGGAGTGGGATCGAGTAGAATGGATTGGTAGAAATGAGATGGAGTTCGAAATTTAGATTTCCTACCCAAAACAAGTGGAAAATTTGGAGCGCAATACAGGAAGGAGTGGCATACATTCGAATTTATTTGGAAGGAAAGGAAAGGAATAGGGTGGAATGGAAATCTGGGTTTCCTGCCAAAAAGGGCAGGTCTTTAGTAGCCCATATGTGAGGTGTATGGGAGTGAGAAATTGGGGGTTAGTCCCATATAGGTAAAATCAATAGTTTTGAGCATGAATACAACTTAGGGGATGTTTGGTTCACCAATAGTGGAATGAAATGGAATGAAATTTTAAATTTGGGAAGAATGGAATGAGACTTGATTTATGAAATAAAGCGTTTAGTTCACACCAGGAATGGAATTAAAACCCAATACCCAATTTCAACTGTTTGGTTCATTATGGAATGAAATCAAAACTATTTTTTTTAAATATATTTTGCTAAACTAAAATTATGTTTTTCCTTACAAATGTTTGATTTAGTGAAAAACCATTTTTGGACCTTTATTCTTTTTAATAAATTATGTTTTTTATTTTTAATTAATCCTTTAACTTTTGATCAACTTTATAGGTAATTATATTTTCATTATCATATAAATCTGTCCATCAATTTTGGATGATGTGTGCACGATTTTCATCCGAGGGAAGCAACCGAGAGCATGACACAGCTTACTGATAGAGAAGGTGCCTGTGATTATGGCTTGGCTACCAACAACAAAGGCTAGAATAGCAATTCCCAGCACTGGCCACCTCAAATTCTCTGCCATGTGAAATTTCGACTTCAGTTTCATTGAAAAACCTTTTAGATCTCTTGCTAAGTACCAGATACTGAAACGTAGAATCCAATTTGATAGTTACTGGAGATCACATGGTGTTTGGGTAGATAGGAAGTTTGGCCCATACAAGCAAGAATTAATGCGGGATACACAACAAAAGTGAAGGCAATCTGAACAAAGGAAAATACTCTTTAGAAAACCCAGAATTTCGAAATAGAAAAGGAACTTCAAGTGTTTGTCAACTCGAAAATTGGGGGCTGGTTGGACGATTCAGCAACTCGAAAATGAGGGGGGTGGACGATTCAGCAAAGGAAGATCGAAACCAGAGTTACAAAAGAAAAGATGGGGAAAAAAGGGGAAGAAGAAGCTCGAACTTGGGGCATATCTGGTTGATTGTCGCTCCAACACTGAATTTGGTGGTTTCCGGATGGCAACTTCTCTGTTCGTTCTGTCTTCTTCATTATCTCTCACAGCAGGTAGGGTTAGCTTAGATTTTGATGAATATGGAAGAAAAGAAAGGTTAGAATAAATAATTGTAATGTTTTTCCCTTTTAAAAAAAAAAATCTGATACCTTGGATGAATGGGATTTGATAGATCTTAGAAAGCAGGGGAATTAAAACTCTTAAATTCCCTTAAAAATCAAGTCACATTTCTTAAAAGTCCAACCAAACACTAGGTATGGGGACTTCAAACCTAAAGATATCATATTTCATTCCTTTACCCCAACCAAACAGCCCCTTAATGAATTACTCCACCCATCGCCCACTGGTTTCGATATGGAAGCTAAATGGACTTATATGTACCACTGATTTGTTCAAGGGTCAATTTATAAAGTTGGAGTGTGAAAGTGAGGTTTGTCCCACATTGATAAAATTACTGACTTTGATATGAATAAACCATAATGAGTTACTCCACCTATTGTCAATTGATCTTAAGATGCAACCTCACTGCATTGCTCGTTTGTGTAAGAACCAGATTATATAAAATCTAATACCATTGACAATCATGATTAAAGGTCCACAACCAGACTTACCCTTAATCTTACAAGAGAATGCATAATTTGTTTACCATAAATCACCCTCATACTAAGTAGCATCCCTTGTACCATGTACCGATTTTTGTACCATGTAATGGACTTAATATAGTTCCATACAACATTGATGTAACCTAAAGGAATCCAATAAATGCAACTCATGAAAGAAAGAATACATACCAGCAAGTTCTCCATTAACAAATATGTGAACCACATCACGCATGCTGTCAATTGTAATTGCTGGACTGACTCCATTTCTCTTCCAAAATAAAATATCATCACCAGAAATGTATATTCTGCATTGCATTTACGCATGTCATATGTATTAGGCAGCCACAGATGCTTGGAATTGGCTGGCTGTTATTAGCAGTCCAGCAAAAACTCACTCAATAGTAGTTTCAGAAGATGAGAGCTTAAAAAATAAAGTTCACCTCGTACAAACTGTGACAAATAAATGCAAGCAAAGCCTCAAATATGGATGCACAATTATATCAAGGCAAAATTATTATCTTAGGAAAAGTGACCAAAGTGGGGTCGATGCATTACGGGATGAAAGCAGATCTTGGAAGATCGCAAAAAGTCATTCCAGATGCAAATCAGGTCAAAAGGTTTTCTAGGATAATCTCATCAAGACTCTCTATTATTGGGATAATGGGAACTTTGTCCATTCTTCTTTCAATGATGTATATTTTGAGGATAGTTTCCCTATATCGGATGTATATAGTCCTTTAATAAGATGCTAGCTTTGCATCCAACCTTTTGATCATCATACATATTATTCTATTAAAAGCAATTTCCTAAAACACTGACACAAGATTTTGAAAACACTGTTGGCTGTAATAATTAACTTTTAGAAGTCCCATCCAATGGCTTCTATACAAGGTTATAGTAGTGGCTGCAGGTAGACTGAAGTAGTACCTCGTGAAATACCAAAGATAATCAGAAGAGTCCTTCGTTACATTTAAATGTTCTAAAATGCCTTGGACAGTAAAAGTGTGATCACTCCATACATCCACAGGCTCCTTGACAGTCATCCACTTCTCAGAGATCAAGGATAACCTATCCTGAAGCAAATATCTTTGTAGTACTGATGTGTTTGAAATTACAGGCAGAACAAAATCTAGCTCTTTGATTGATGTTTGAGCCCCAACCTGCACCAAAAGGGGAAAAATATACAGAGATTTAGATCCATGATTTCTCATTTCTGTTTCACCAGATCTTATCTATATATTTATTTATTTAATCTTAATGTAAAGTAAGGAATAAATAAAAATGTACTAATATTCCATCCAAAAAAATGTACTAATAACTCACAAGTTATGGTCAATAATTAACCAACACATTAAATAACAACATCAACTAATTACTTTTGGACCTTCGATAAGTAACCAACATATCCAAATAATAACGTCAATTATATGATTTTGGACCTTGCCCCTCATTTCTTAAGCGATATTTACAGGAAATTAATTAAGTCTCTCCTTACATGAATTCTTTGTCCACCCAAAGAATCTGCTAGGCTCAAAATCAATGAGGAGGACAGAAGGAAAAAAGAAACTAAAAACACAGAAATGACTAATAAAATTACCTATCATACAAACCAAAAAATTGTATTATTGAATACAAATTTGAATTTTGGCTCATTTTCTTCTCTATTAGTAAACAAAGATGCCAAATTCAAGTGATACCAAATGGGAAAAACTAAAAAATGACCAGCTTCTACCAGCCAGAATGAATTATTAGGCTTGAAGCCTAGTTTGAATTTTATCCCTGTACATGGCTCTAGCAACAAAGAAAAGGTTCGAGGAGAGAGAAGTTCAAGGTTTTGCTACCCTATATTTTCGGCTTACAGTGGGGTGGCCCAGAAAGCAAATTACAGCCACTGATAATTAGTTTGAAGTCACTGATATTAGTATCTTGCCATCACCAATTTCAGTGATTCTTCAAAGAACATAAAAGGAGAGGGTTATTCAAGGAGCATGAGAAATAAAGGAGACTGAAAATGGGGGATATCAGAAAGTAAGATGAGACCTTCAAGGAGCAGATACAGATGACACTGAATATGGAGAGAGAGAGAGAGAGAGAGATGTTCTATGGAGAAGAAGAGAATGGATAGGCAACACTGTAGAGGGAGAGGACAAGTGAATGAAATGACAGAAGCAGAGCGTATTAGGTAGTGTCCAGGGTTATTTCTGACGTTTTGAGCCCTTGGCCTTCACTGTAGTAAGTCTAAAAAATTGGGTGGGTTCGCATCAGGTTTTTCGGGTCGGGGCAGGTCAAATTTTTCCACGTATACTACAGGCGATCCAAGTGTCATTTGAGAGCTTTAGGAGGTGATTACTAAACATAAAGGAAACCATTCAGTTTTTTAGGGAGGATAGAAGACTGAACCCCAAAGTTCCGCGGAAAAAAAAGGTGTCATTTCTGTCATTTTTTTTTTTTTTTGATGAGTAACCAGAAAATATGTATTAAAAAACACCAAGGGGATGTCAACCCATGTACAAAAGGTGGTTACCAGATTCTTCCCCCACTAGGCACATCGCACACCTACTAGCCAACTTAAAATTTCTCCTTTTAAGCGTGTCCTCTGTTCGAATCATCCCTAAAGTGGCCGCCCAAGCTAGAAAACATGTTTTGGTGGGAGCTGTAGACTTCCAAATTGCCTGAACTAGAGAGTAAAGATGATTTGACCCTTCAAAACCTCTTTGCAGAAACTCTTTAACAGAAAAATACCAACTCGAATCATATGGCCAAATAATCTCATCATCACCCTCAAAATAAACCTCTATATTTGCAAGCAATGCTAGCATAATCAAAACATTCTCTTCTTCCCAGTCACTCAAGCTTCTCAAGAAAGTTACATTCCAATGATTTTGGATGTCATTCCAAGAAACTACTTCTTGCACTGTTGCCTCTTTCAAACGAGCCATCCTAAAAGATCAAGGAATTAAATCTTGAGAGGTTGATCTCTGCACCATGCATCATTCCAAAACAAAACCTTTGACCCGTTTTTCACCTTAAAATGCACAAGAGAACGAAACCGGTCCACACCACTTGAAATAGATTTCCAGCAACCAACCCCATGAGCATAAGGACTCTTTTTGCTTCACCAGGCAGAATTATCAACCCCATATTTTGTGGCAATCACATCTTTCCATAAAGTGTTCTCTCCCTTAGCAAACCTCCAGAGCCACTTGACCTTGATCTTCATTCACTGAGCGCAGAGGTCCAACACCAAGGCTACCCCTATGTTTAGGATAACAAACATCATCCCAACTGATCCAATGAAAACTCCTATTTTCATCATTAGTAGACCAAGTTTCTCGTGATTTTCTCTAATTGAGTGGCAATACTGACAGGAATGGTAAACAAAGACATGAAATAAACAGGGAGACTCCATAAAAGATGCTTTGCAATAAAGTAAGTTTACCCCCTTTAGACAGCAACTCAGATTTCCACCCGGCCAATCTCTTTGGAAACCTTTCTACTATTGGTTCCCACACTCTGCATTTATAAGAAGCTCCAAGAGGAAGGCAAGAACTTTGCTAGGTGATAAAGGTTTGGCACATCTCCAATGGGAATGAGAACACTTTTCAATAAGTTGACTCCCAAACCAGACATAGCCTCAAATGACTCTACAGCGGAAATAACCCAAATTGGTCTCCTCAGGTTTGCAAAACAGAGTATCATCCGCAAAAAGCAAGTGGGAAATCAATACTTTCTGACCGAGAATTCGTTATGTGAAAACCTTCCAAGAGGCCAACCTCCACTGCTCTATTCACCAATCTGCAGAGAGTCTACATCACCAAAATAAATAAAAGGGGAGATAATGGGTGACCTTGACATAGCCCCCTCGAGCTAGAGAAAAACCCAGTTGCTTCACCATTGACTAAGACAGAAAAGTGAATGGTGGATATACAAAAGTACATCCAACTCCTCCTGCTAGGGAAGCCCATTTTTTCAAGAGTAACCATAAGGAAGTCTCAAGAAACATGGTCATAAGCTTTTTCAATGTCAAGCTTGATTAGTTGGATTTGAGATAAGAGTCAACGCACTCATTAGCAATCAAAACTGCATCCAAAATTTGACGACCATGAATGACAGCATGTTGATTTGGGCTAAAAAATTTTCCAACAACCTCCCTTAGCCTTGAAGCAAGGACTTTAGCTAAAATTTTATAAACACGCCCCACTGGCTAATAGGCCTAAACTTCTTAACGTCATCTGCCCGGCCACTTTAGAGAGCAAGCTAATGAACATTGCATTCAGGCTTTTTTCAGAAGCACCCTTATCATAAAAATCAACAAAGAAACCCACCCTCTTGACAATACTCCAACAATGCTGAAGAAAAGCAATATTGAAACCATCTGGAGCTTACTCTTTCCCTAAGCCCATGATTGGATTCTACAATTCCTCTTCTGTGAAGTTCAATTCAAGATCCAAAGCATCATCAGCACAGACAAGATCATAAGAAATCCCCTGAAGTAAAGGCCTTAAAGTATGTTCCTCACGATAAAGGATCTTGTAGAAACGAACAATAGCCTCTTTCCAGCAGAATCCTCCGCTTTAATGCTGCGAATGGAATTGAAATTCCTCCTGCTACTAGGCACTCTATGAAAAAATTTGGTGTTATGATCACCGTACTTCATTCAGAGCATACTTCATCGAGAGCTCCTTAGCTCCTCCAAACGATGTCATTCCAATTACACAACAAAGATAGCTGTTTCTTCACCCCAAGTCGCATGAGTAAGGGCAAGCTGCTGCTTTTTCTCATCTAAAAGCTTAATCATCTCCACCAAAATTTCCATCCTATGGTCCAAATGGCCGAGAACATCTCTATTCCAGTCTTTCAACTTTATTTTCAAAAATTAAATTTTTGCCAAAATGAATCTAGAAGAGACACAAACATTAAACTCATTCCACCAAGCTTTCACAAGGTCAGAAAACCCTTCGACCACCAGCCACACATTTTCAAATTTGAACGGCCTTTTAGCTACAGGAACATTACCAACATAGAGAAGGATTGGAACATGATCAGATGTAATTTGAGGAAGGACAGCTTGATGAACCCTCTGAAAATGGTCTTCCCAGGCAGTAGAAAAAAGGAATCTGTCTATGTGAGACAAAACCAGAATCTCCTCATGGCTAGACCACGTGAAATGAGCGCCTTCCAGTGGAGGATCAATCAAATTGCAAAAATAATAAAATCAGAAAATTCATTTATAGCTGCAATTAGTCTACCTCCAGACGATCTCTCATTCAGAAATCTAACTACATTGAAGTCCCCTCCTAAACACCAAGGGAATATCCTATAAAGACATGAATGCAATCAACTCTTCCAATAAACCGACATACAGACTATCATCATTCCCAAACAAAATTATCATGAATAGACCTCATCTTGAGACATACTGAAAAAACTCCCACCTTAGAGTCAATAACCTCCAAAGTTTGAGAGTCCCACATGACTATAGTTCCCCTGAACGGCCAATACAAGGACCGTAACGTGAATCCAAAATCGACCCCAAAGGCTAAGAGCAACAAGCCGATCGACCTTTTCCAGCTTGGATTCAAGAAGAATGGAACATCACAAGCAAACCTACAAAGCACCGATTTCGCACTTCCTCTCTTAACCGGACAATTAAGTCCCCTCACATTTCAAGAAATAATCTTAATAGATGTCCTCATTAGACAAAGAACACTGACCCCACAGGCTAAGAGCAACACGCCGATCGACCTCTTCAACCTTGGACTCAAGAAGAGTGGCAACATCACAAGCAAACCTACGAAGCACTGATTTCACACTTACTCTCCTAACCGGACAATTAAGTCCCCTCACATTCCAAGAAATAATCTTAACGAGACGTCCTCATTAGACAACTTCCTCTCTCCCTCCTTCCTCGTGTCCAGCCTCATCCAATGCATGATTCCCCTTCTGCTTGTTAGATTCCAAAGAAGAGAAAAGTGTCAGCAACTCCACCTCTCGACCTTCAACAACTAACCCCAATCACTTACAAAATGGAATAATGTGCTCAACACCCAAGATGACCCCGTGTCAAAGTTTTGGTACTGACCACGTCAAGGAGATGGATTTTCCTCCGAGACATGCTCTTTGTCTCGTCCGGCTTACTCCTTTCCCTATACACAAGTTCCCATATGATCAAACCTTTTCTTTTGGCTGGGAAGAGACATTTGAGCATATATGTCTATTAGGATAAGATCATCTTGAAGGTGCATGCCTCTGTATGAAATTTCACCTTTTTTTCTGGGTAGTTAGATAAGTTGTCCACCCATCCGCCCGCTATGGAGGGCTGACCTTGACCCAATGTGCTGGTGTAGGGCTGGCAAATAAACCCTTATGAACAACGACCCTAGTTTATGCCTTCAAGGTCCCTAAGAAAGATGCTATTCCACATACTGATGGAATCTTGCACGAACAATTTCATGTCATCGTGTTTGTCTATAGCTTTTTTTTACAAGAAAGTTAGTCATCCATTTTATTTCATTTTATTTTATTTTTCTTGGCATACATATGTTTCTGTTAGGTAACTTGATCTACTTCTGCTCTATTTTTTTAATTAGTAATCAAAAATAGTGTATTAAAAATACAACAAGGGGATGCGACCCTTATACAAAAAGAGGCAATCACAATAATATTATGCCCTCAAGCTCTCAATAGTAATTTTTTTAATTAGCAATTTTTGACCCGACCGAAAGCCCGACCCAACCCGACCCGATTTTTTGGGTTTTGGAAAAGAAATTTGGACCCGAAACCGAAATTACCCAAACCCGAAAATTTTCGGGTCGGGTTGAGTCGACCCAATGGGTCAAAGACAAAAATCACAGTTTGTTGGGCTTGGTGAGGGAAACCGGAGAGTTGAAGTTGGGCTTGTATTTGTTTACAAAAGTGGCCCATGAAAATGACAAAACCCTTCCTCTCTCGTCTCTCGCCTCCCCTCTCTCGTGGCTTCCATCGCAGTCTTCTTCCCCAAGCCCTCGCTGCCATTGGCTGCTGCATCTCGCCTCCCTCTCTCGTCTCTCGCTTTTGCTTCGTTCGCCTCCCCTCTCGTCTCTCGCTTGCTTCGTTCTGGTGGCTCGCTGTCTTCCTCTTCCATTGCCGAGCCTTGCTGTCTTCCTCTTCCCGACCCTCATGCTGCCACAACGTCGACCTAGCACAGCCGACCGTGGAAGAAGAACACCCGGTTCAGGTAGTTCGACGCCTGGTCTACCTCCACTTGCCCGAAGTAGTGGAACCTCAAGCCCTCCTTGCTCCAATTCTCCACGTTTACCTCTCGATTTATCTTTCTAATCTTTGTTTACCTCTTTGTAATCTTTGTTTGAATGCTTCGATTCATCGATTTCTGCTTGTTCATTTCTTCCTTTTTTCTTTTTTTTTGGGGAGGGGCGCTGGGGTGATTGGGTGAATTTCGATATAGTGCTTCACTTGATTTCATTCTGAAAACAATGGTGAGCTGAGCTGTAAAAGGACTGTGTAAATTGATTGATAATGGTGATGACACCTTTGACTACCTGTCATTATTGTTAAGTGAATGCCAACCTACTAGAATTAGGTTTTGGGCCTTGAGAATTACTGAGAATAATGATACTAACTTGTTTAGAATTCTTGGTTGTATTTTTGTTGCAAGGGTGATTTGCAAATTTAGGTTGTTTAGGGTGAGCCAGCTACAATTTGGAACTAGTTTTTTGAATCTAGGCAATCTATATTTGTGAATCTAGGCTCTAATGGAACTAGTTTCCATGTAATTCTGCGGTTTAGGGTAGGGTAAGCCGGCTACAATTTGGACCTATCCACACTCGCCTAGGCGGGACTTTGGGTGTGTGGATTTGGATTCGAATTTTTGGTTGTGTGAGGTTCCTGCTTGTCTTAATGTTTGTAGAGCTCGTTTCACTCGCTAATTTGTCGGATATCTCATGGCCATGGTTTTAGATCTTAATGAAAACCTATGGCAGAATAAATACATTCTCAATCATTTTCAATTGTTGGTAGTGTCGGGCACCACATGATTGAGACATGATTGAGACGGAACGAAACCCAAGTATATATTACCCACATGCTATATTGCTTGCTAATTTGAAGCCAATGAGAAATGGACAAAGTGGTTTGAGTGCAACTACTTATTTCCTGATAGAGTAGTAGGTTTCCTTTTCATGAATTATGTTAGGTTGGAGTTTCTCTATGCTTTTTGGTACTTGTGTTTTGTTCACATGCTTTTGCGAAGATTAAGTTTCTAATTTTAAGATTCTATTTAACTTGCAATTTGCTGAAATTAAGTTTTAGATTTGCTTGTTTAATTTTAGTGGTCAACATTTGTTAATTTAGTAAGAAAGATGCTAATGTGTCAATATTTTTCATTTTATAGGAAGCTCTACCCCATCATCAGCACCGTTTAGTGTTGAATCGGATGGAGATATTTCTTCATCAAAGAAAAGGCGGTGGAGTTCACCTGTGTGGGATCACTACAACATTAAGGAAGGCAAGTTTTTCGCCGATGGTAAGGCTCGTGCTTATTGTAAATATTGTAATGGAGGGCCCACAATTGCGGAATCTGGACATGGTACCTCTAACTTTAGACGTCATACCGAGAGTTGTAGTGCCCGTGCAAGTAACGATGTGGGTCAATTAATGATGGCTAAAGATGGGAAGTTGGCTAGAAAATTTGAGAAATCTGTGTATAAGGAATTGGTTGCTCTAGCTATTATTAGACATGGTTATCCTTACATGTATGCACAACATGAAGGAAATCGACTAATTCATCGTTATTTGAATGAAGATTGTAATCCAATATCTAGGAACACGGCAAAAATCATACATTGAAGATCCATAAACGGGAAAAGGAAAGGCTTATAAAGTCATTAAGCCACGTTCCTTCTAGAATTTGTTTGACTAGTGACTTATGGACTTCTTGTGTGGGTCATGGTTTTCTCTCTTAACTGCTCATTATATTGATGCCCAATGGAATTTGCATGCTAAGATACCGAGCTTTAGTCACATGCCTCCTCCCCACAATGCACATACCGTGCATGATAGGCTTCATGACCTACTAAAGGAGTGGAAAATTCATAAGAAAGTCTTCACCATTACATTGGATAATGCTCGATACAATGATAATATGCAAGACTTGTTGCGTGATACTCTTAATGTGCATGCTAGATTGCCTTGTAGTGGTGAATTTTTCCATGTGCGATGTGGTGCTCATGTATTAAATTTGATTGTGAAAGAGGGATTGAAGTTGATTGATGTGGGGATAACTAAGGTTAAGGAGTTGGTGAAATATGTGACTGGTTCCGAGGGAAGAAAATTAAGATTTGCAGAAATTGTGTCGGGTCTTGGCATTGATTGTTCAAGAAGCTTATGGTTGGATTGCCCAACAAGGTGGAACTCTACCTATAAGATGTTAGTGAGGGCATTACCTTATCGAGGTGCATTTTCAAGTATGAGGTGGATGGAGAGATCTAGTTCTAGTTTTCCTGAACTTCCTACAGATGAAGAATGGTCTAGGATTGAGAAAATTTGTGAGCTTCTTCAACCTTTTGATGAAATAACCACTGTTATATCTGGTCGAAAATATCCAACAGCAAACTTGTATTTGAAAAATGTATGGAGGATTGAACTTTTATTGTCTTCACTTGCTGATTGTGATGACCCTTTTATTAAAGCTATGGCGACAAAAATGAAGGGGAAATTCAAGGACTATTGGGATTCTTATAGTACAATCCTTTCTTTTGCTGCCATTTTCGATCCTCGTTACAAATTTCAATTTGTCAAGTATTGCTTTTCACAATTGGATTCTGAAACTGCGGAGTTAAAGTCCAAGCTTGTCAAAGATCAATTATACAAGCTCTTTGGTGAATATGTGAAAGACAATCCCATATCAAATGTGGGTGGGGCAAGGAAAGAAGATGATGCTCTAGCGGTATGTTTTGAAATTTTCTTCTATTTGTTCTTTTATAAATTATAATACATTACGTTTCATTTTTATAATAACATATTTTCATGTTGTAGGGATTTGCTAATTTTGACCAAGTTGCGGTATCTACTTCCACAATTTCAGAGTTGGACAAGTATTTGGATGAGTATAGATTAGATCACACTTTGGAATTAGATATTTTGACTTGGTGGAAACAAAATTCGAATCGATTCCCTTGCTTGAGTGACATGGTGAAAGATGTATTGAGCATTCCTATTACGACTCGTGGCTTCCGAGTCATGTTTTAGTATGGGATCTAGAATTCTAACAAAATGGAGAGCTTCTCTTTTGCCCGATAATGCGGAGGCATTAGTTACCACTCGTAGTTGGGTTTTCGGATTTGAGATGCAAGGGGGTAAGTTTCATTGTATTTTTGTAATCTTTATAATCATTTTGTATTTTATAAGTATATTAGTTTAACTTGTGATTGTGAATATTTGATGATATAGATGAAGAGAATCAAGAAGTGAATGGATTGGCAGCTCATTTTGCTAGCGTTCAGCTTGAATGTTGAAGAAGATGTACAAGAAGAAGATGATGAAGAAGATGTGGTGGAGTTAGAATCAAGAGACGGAACGAAGTCGAAGATTCTACCATTAGTTAGTAGATTAATATTACAAGTTGATGTTGATGGACTTGCACTTTATTAATTTAGTATGTGTTTTGTATGATTGTCTATGGGATTGTGAGTTTATGGTATTGTGAAGACTTTGTGATATGTAATGTGTTTTATTTGCTTTTGAAGACTTTGTAATTTGTAATGTAATATTACGATGGACTTTGTGATTCTATCAGTTTAAAACTTAATGTTTGGAGTTTTATTTGCTTTTTAATATTTTGTAATTTGTAATGAGTTTTATTTTAGCTTTAATGGTGAATTTAGTAAGCTTGTTTTGTACTTTGTTCGTCAACAAACGTTTGAGATAAATACTTATGAAATACTCAACATGACTTGTTAATAGATTTACGTAGTTATAAAGTGCTAATTCTTATTAATGTTTAATTTATGCATTCAATTTATGTTTAAAATTATAATGGTATTATTGTTACCAAAAAAGTGAAGGATATATTCATACAAGGTTGATTAATTTGACTCTAAATATCGATTTTATTTTCTCGAAAAAATAAGAAAAAATGGCGCTCTTGACCCGTTGGGTTGACCCGAAACCCGCAAAACCGAAATACACCCGACCCGTATTTTACCCGAACCCGAAATACACCCGACCCGTATTTTACCCGAACCCGAATACACCCGACCCGTATTTAACCCGCCCACCCGAATTGACAGGTCTAGTAATTAGTTATCATACCAACAAAATCCAAAAAGGTCAACTTGGCACCATGATCTAGTACTTGACCTAGTATACAAGTTCTAAAGAAGTTTGAAATTTCGAAAAGAGATAGCGTTCCCCTCAAAAATCCAGCAAATCCTCTCCTTCCAAGTACACCAAATAGCCAAAAGCATCAACTTACAAACTCCTAGAACCCATTTTCTTTAACCTTCTTGGCTTCTTCTCCACACCACCGAAACACCTGTTACGGTTTGAGGTTGCACCCAACTGACCCCCATCAAAAAGAATGAAAAATGCCATAATGTGAAGACCGGAGACCAACCGATAATGGACAAAACGGACGTGCGCTGACTCTTTCTCCACCAAGCACATCGGACACCTACTATCCAACTTAAAATTTCTCCTTTTAAGCATGTCCTCTATTGGAATCTTCCTTTTAGGGGCAACCCAAGCAAGAAGGAACACTTTGGTGGGAACTTTAGCCTTTCAAACTGCCTCATCCGGTGCAGAAATTTGCCTACTAGAGTCATGTTGCCAAAGGACCTCATCATCGTCCTCTAAAAAAACTAGGTATTTGCTAGCAAAGCCACAAGACCGAACACAATCTCTTCTTCTCAATCATTCTAGATTCTCAAGAAAGTAAAATTTGGTCGCCGTTCCATGATACCACTTCTTGCACTCGTTGCGTCTTTCAATCGACCCATCCTGAAAAGACATGGGAATGGAGTCTTGAAAGGTTGATCTCCTTACCACACATCACGCCAAAACAAAACACTCAAACACATTTTTCACCTTATATTGCACAAGATAACGAAAATGGTCCAAACCACTTGAAACCGATTTACAACGGCCCACCCCATGAGCACAAGGACTCTTTTTGCTCCACCAGCCAGAATTATCAACCTCATATTTTGTTACTCTCACATTGTTCCACATAGAGTTCTCTCCCTTGGCAAACCCCCAAAGCCTTTTGGCCTCCAGAGCATCATTCATTGCATGAAGAGGTCTAATACCAAGGCCGCCCTCACGTTTAGGATGTCAAATATCATCGATATCGTCCTAAGGAAAGCCATTATTAGTATCATTGCTAGACAAAAGGAAGCTTCTCATGATTTTCTCTAATTGAGTGGCAATGCTAACAGATCTATGCATCTACTTGTGCTCTATATTCTAACTCATTGACATTGTTGTATTCGATGCCTTTTCGTACTTTGTTACTTTCTAATCTTATTAATAGTACCATCTTCCTTACAAGTATCCTTAATGTGCACACACCTACAACCTGCATTTTTCTTTTATATCTTGTTTTTGGTAGCCAAATCATTTTTGGGTATCTTGGACACAACTTCTCTTGCCTAGGGTAAGGCTACACAAATCTAAAACTAGACTAAACTTAGGCAGTTGTTGTTGGTGGTGCTGGTGACGGTTATAGCCATAGGTGAATGATGTAAAAAGGCATCCACTCGTCCTCTTATAAGAAAGATCCATTTTTTTTTCCCTAGGAGGTATACTTGTGAAGAAGAGTAGAGCCTGAGAAGTGGCTAATCACCTTCTTTTCATTGTAATTGAGTCATCTCCGGAATTTGGTTTGGTCATTGTCAGGCATTTTAAATTGAGTCGGTCAGCATAGTGACGTCAAACATCTTTTGGTGGTTTAGAAATGAAGAATGAACACGAAATGGATATTTTGGGGTTTGTAATGCTGAATAGTAAATGATAATTGACCTTTCTGCATTTTGTTGATAATATCATTCATGAGATCCTGAGGACACGGTGCTTTCTGTATCTGCCACTTACGTGCATAAATGACATCCAACTTGGTGTACGGAGAAAACATTTTATGACTCATAAAAAATAAAGGAAAAAGCGAGAGAGGGATTAAAAAATCATGGAAGCTCATCCATTTGACAACTTTGTGATGGCTATGGAAGGGGAAAAAAAACAACTAATTTTAAGGACAGTTATTTCAGATTACATTTTTTTAGTAGCTTTGTCATATTATAGATAAGTTTTCCTTGACATCATAGCTTGAAGCCAAGTGCTCAATGGCATATGGGAAAACATGTAAATCTGTGGGGTTGGTTTCCACGAAAATTTGCAAGCAACCAGAAGGCTTATAATTTTTAAAAGAAAAATACCGAAGAGAATCATACCTTGGCAGTGTTGTAAGCCACATTTTTGCAGTCAGGCAATACACTGACAGACCAAGGAGGCAAGGTATACACACGACCCTGGAATCGCACTGAAGCTGCATTATGTTCATCAATATTTGCAAGAAATGCCGAGCACCTACTTTCATCTCTTGATTGACTTAATTTCAACTCGCCCCCATTTCCTTTTTCATGATAAATATGAGCCTGATCCAACAAAACTAACATTCAATTCAGAGAGTAAAATATGATAGTTAAAGTTATATACATCTTTAAAGAACTGCAAGTAGGTAGATACGAGACATCACCATTATGGAGCTCCTCAGTCATTACACAAATGTTTGAGTTTGATCTTAGACAGCTTTGTCCAATTAAAATGCTGTTCCAAAACAAAGGTTCTTTTTCCCACAAAGAACAACACCTCTAAACGATCAGGCGGTGCCTAATTAGGCATACATTTTCATAGGCTTCCCCCTCCCTCCAACTCCCAAAATTGGCAACTCAGCTCAAGATTCTAGTCCAGATATCAGGTTCAACAAGGACTAGTACATACGCCTATAAACAAATTGTCTCACCCCCCTGCACATGGGCAGCCAAAGGGGCCACCAGACTCCCACCAAAGGAGTAGTGTAACAGTTACCACCAATAGTATTTGACCCATCTTGCATCAAAAGATGTAGGGTTCAAAATCCACTAGTGGCAATCAGAGGGGTCAATTATCCATTCCCCCACCTCCTTAGGATTCTTCCTTCCTGAGCACACTTCTACTAGGCAGCTCCCAAGTTAGATGAGCCCCCTTGGATGGAATATCTTACCGAAAAAAAGGGGGGTGGGGGAGGTTCTAGACAAGGCTGATGCTATCAAATTCAAATTATGGCATTCTACAAAAAAATACAATTAATTGTTTAAAGAGAAAATTGAATAGCTCTCACGAAAGTCCAGAGTTACTAGTCGCTAAAAATAAAGTCTGATTGAACATATTGTGACAACTCAGACCTACTGGTTGCCTTCAATGTAGACCTTGATAATTTCAGCATGAAACATTCAAATTTTCCATAGCTAAATTCTTCACACAAGGAATCTCAAGAATAAATACTTTCTAAATTCTTCACACAAGAAATCTCAAGAGTAAAATATTTTCATAGTAATAAATAGGCAACTCTAGAACAAACCTCCTGATTTGGTCCCAGTTTGAGATATTGAGGTGAATCAACTGCAACTAAAGCAGGTTCACAAAGCTTGATTGCAGCATGAAGATCCTTCAAATGACCCCATTTAGGCTGGCTCAGAAGACCTGCAGAAGGAACGGATGTTAAAAGGTTTACATATCCACTAAAAACACATCCAGAATAGATCTCAAAATTTTGCTTACCATATTCATCAATTGGGGCATCATAATCATAACTTGTGATATAGAATGGACCCCCAGCTGTCCTCCCAAAATTTGTTCCACCAAAATACTGCAAACACAAAGCAAGATATACACGAGTTTGAATATCTGCTTGCGGGTAGAAGTACCCAAAACCATTTTTATGCCTCCAATAACTTTCCTAACTCATCAACTAAATGATGATAAGGAACTAAGCGCTAGTATATAAAGTGCAATTTAGGAGAACAATTCTTTGCATCCTTCCTAAAGATATGGAGATTTTGAAGTTAAAATATAAACAACATTCCCATCTAACATGGTTTTAGATTTTTGGCCTCCTGCCCAGTGGAATAAACGAAAAAGCATCTGAATGAGGGTCTACCATAGACAAGTATCACACCTTTTCATGCTATCAGCAGTCCTGCCAAACAGTTAACCACTTCTAAAGAGTAAAGTACGATCTCAAGTATATTGATAAACGGCATAAATCATATCGGAAAGATATAGAGGCTCATGTGGTGATAACACCCAAGTTCCCAACAAATTAATTAATGATAGTCTGAAATGGGCAATGCATTTTTCATTCTCATAATTGTTTTGTCGAGTGATTTTTCATTTGCACCAAGAAAATCTGATATCAGCTCTAACAGTTATGCACATAGCCCAAACTCACACTGGTTGAGGAGGAGAGGTATTTCTTATTCATGTGGCATTTTGTATAACTGCAACTAAAAAAATTCAAACTAGAAGTCTAGCAATCAGCAATCTCATTACTGCAAATGCAGCACATCTTACTTAGCTGTATTACCATATAATAATTTTGGAGGCTACCTCCCCGTTGAAAAAAACGAGCCACGGCAAAAGCGAGGTCTTGGACAGGTCTATGAGGTAATCTTCCACCCCAAGTAGTATACCTAAAAGTAAAGCAAACAATGTAAGCATGCAAGATATGGAAGTCAAATAACTTATCTCCCTACTGAATGATGCAAGGCAATCATCATGTGAGCTAGTATGAGCTTTCACACATTAACTCCACATGCTATGGCGGCACCTAGCAGGAAATCCAATCAATGGCATCGTATACCATGGTCCACGCCCTCTCAGGAGCATGCGCTCCCAGGCCATACATGAACAACATGCTTTTCTTTTGCAGTTTCCTTTTTTCCCCCTTCCTTTTGTTTTTTTTATATCTTTTTCAGCTTAATTTTTTCAACATCCTAACTAAATTTTTGTTTTTTCTTTCTTTTTTGTGTTTTCACATTTACTACGATAGCCAAAACATATGAAAAAGGTATTCTAAATTTGTAATTAATTTTTCTATGAAATAAAAAACCTATTATATGACATTAAAAGCATGTAATTGCATGCTCAGGTCAAGAACGCTCAACAAACACATCCTACGTCATGAATATTCATATTCTCTGTAATTAAGATTCACTTTCTGGCATGAGCTTCAGTATTTCAGGTCGTGAATTATACCCTATTTTCATAAGTGTTTATGTTGCAAGTCATGAGCATTCCCACAAGTTATTAACACCTCAAGGTGTTACACTTAGGTACCAATCCAAGTGTCCTAAAATCCAACTAGCCAAAGCCAAAAGTTCAAAGCATAACACACGGAGACAATGTGATGCATTATCTCCCACAAGATATTTTGGGAATATCTATTCTAGGGAAAATAGGAAGTTTAGAAATTTAGGAATTTTATTTAGGGAGAATTCTATCTTCTAGTTATTTCCTTATTATTTTAGTTAACAAACATTATCTCGTGGATTTTAGTATCTTTTAGTTTCCTTATTGTTTTAGGGTTCTTCGCTATTTAAACTCGGCCTTATGTTTTAGCAAGGCAGACTTGAATAATATTGAATTGAATTTCTGAGTTATTGTGAGTTTTCTTCGGCGTAGGAATTGCTCTCAGAGCGTCCTTCATCAGATGGAGGAATTGCTCTCGAGCGTCCTACATCACAATGTCTGTTTGGACCTCTTGGGACAGATAACTAGACTTGTTAAGTCGGATATGTAGAAGGCATCTCAAATTCGATAAGTCACAAAAATGCCCAACAATTAAAAACTCTAATCCACCAACCATACTGAACACAGTTCACATCCAAAAGATTATCAATATTTGTTGTCATCACCAAAAAGTAGAGTTCAATTAAAAGAAGAAAATTTTGTACAAATTCTATGACGGAAAATTCTGAAGGGTCATTAGAAAATACAATAGCAAATAAAGGAAGACAAAGGACCATCATATGCAATCCTGTCCATCATTCATGTCGTCATTTCTCCATTAGAAAACACAATAGCAAACAAAGGGCCATTAGAAAAAGTAGAGCTATCCATTCACGTTGTATTTCTCCATTAGGAAATACACATGATGGACCCCTATCTCATGTCTCCAGAGATGTCATCTTGTGTTGCTTTGATAAGTGTCGCGCTAAAAAGAAATGGCAAGCCCAAGTAACAAATGGCATGCAAACCATATCCATATATTGTACGAGCCAAAACATTGCAGGGACATGATTCATGATCGAAAAATCTTTTCACATATGAAAATTGGAGGAAAAATGTTATATATTAACATGAAGTTTTTGCTTTAGAAAAAGAAAAACATTCACATTCTTCTGGTGCTCCACAATTCTACCTAGCATCTAAGCACCACCAGCATAACCAAACTACTTAACTTCTCAAACAAGTTATGGACAATCAAACCAGTGAATAAAAATAAAAATAAAAAAACTCCCTCCTGGTTCTAGTGGTCTGAAATGGATCGTTTTTTCCTTTTTCTGATGAGAAATAAAAATTAAATATAATAGTGAGGCAGCAAGGGGTTGACACCCATATACAAAAGGGAAAAATACAAAAATCATCATGCCCTCAAACTCTCGTGCAATATAAAAAAGATAACTTCCTACCATAATTGAGCACTTTGGCTCCAACCATACAAAATTCTCAACAAAATAGAGCTTAGGATGCTACATGAGCATAGCTTTGCCCTCAAAAACCTGTCAGTTCCTTTCCTTCCACATATACTGCCAAATAGCCAAAGGAATCAACTTCCAAATTCCTAGAACCCAACTCTCCATCATCGTTCTTCTCCAAGCCACCAACACATCTTTGAAATTCGAACCAACAAACACCTGTCAAGGAAATGGACAAAAACCAAAGCAAAGAAACCCAGTAGCAGTGAACTAGGAGGTGATGTAAAAATAAATTGTCTTTTAAGCTTCTCCACCATAAGAGTCTTGCCTTTAGCTGCCATCCTAATAAAAGAATGATTTCATAGGAGCTTTAGACATCGAGGAATGCACAGTAATTTCACTCATTAACAAGATTATTAGGAAAACTATTCATGGAAAACAACTAGTTAGATTCACGGTGCCAAAGAATCTCATGATTACCCTCAGACATAACAAGTAAAAGTGAAAACCCAGAAGGCTAAAACAGCTTTCTGCTTCCAAGTCATTCAATCGTCTTGAGAAAATCATGTTACAATGCCTCTGGTCACCATTCTAAGAGACCACTTCTTGAACGGTTGCTTCTTTTAAGCGTAGTCGTTCAAAAAAGATTAGGAAAAGAGATCCCCGCACCATACGTCATGCAAAAATAACACCCTACACCATTCTTTGCATTGAAGCAATACACATGATTTGAAATGGTCCAGACAAGCTCATTGTTGAATCACAACCACCCAACCATCCCCATGAACACGAGGACTCTTCTTACTCTGCCAACCAAATCTATCGACTCACATGGTTGGTCGTGATCATGTTTATCCAAAAGACCATCCTCCTTTTTCAGCATACCATTAAAGCTAGGTGGTATGAAGAGCTTCATTCATCATCAAAGTTCTTATGCCTATCCTTCCTTGCTCGGGACGATAGGTGTTGTGTTACTTGACCAATTGAAGTCAATTGTCAGATTCATTAATGGACCGATTTGCTTTATAAAAGAAGATATCAATGAACTTCTATGAAATGATTTTACGGATTCAGCCAATGATCGTGGGATATCATTCAAAAATAGGAATCGCGTGTTATCAGAAAGGATTTCCACAGCGTTTTCTAGTATGGAATGAGTCAATCATCCACTTTGGATATCTTATTGAACAAAAATGGTGATAATGTTCTCAATTGATCAAGAATTTCGATTTTGGAAAGTATCATGATCATCAATAGACACTTGCTCCATTTAGTTAGTGAGGAGGTTTACAAGTCGTAAGAAGTTATAAGAGAAAGTTATAAGAAGTTGTAAGGAATATAAAATGTTTAACATGACTTGATAAAAATGTTTAATATATTTTTATATTTATGTACAACATATTTGTACTTTTATTTATGAATTTAATGTAAATTATAAAATTTATATATTTGTAATGTTAAATGTATATGTATCGGTTTGATGATTTGTTTTCTTCTTTTTTATTTTTAAAAAAGAAATTATGTTTGATACTTATGATAAGAGTTTTTATAGTTGCATAAATGACTTTCATATAATAGACACTTGAAAATTACCTTAATTTTACAAGTTTGAAATAAATGTTCTCAACTATTATGTTCTCAACTACTAAAATTAGTAACTAAGGACATTTATTTCAAACGTGTAAAATTAAGGTCATTTTCAACTACCTATTACATGAAAATTATTTAGGCATTTATAAAACTTTTTTCATAAGTATCAAATATAATTTCTTTTTTTTCAAAAACAAATCATTAAACATGACATATATGCATTTGGCATCACAAATATATAATTTTAGGGTTATTAACATTCAGTACCTCTCGTACTATGCTACAATCATTTTCGCCATATCGTATTGAAAATTATTTTCATACCTCGACTTCTTGACATATTACAGTTGTAGGTAGAATTGAGATTTTAAGTTGACCGGAAGCGTGAAAAAACTAAAATGACCGAAAATCAATTTAAGGAAAACAATGGTGGGGTTCATTTAAGGAAGGGCAATTTAGTTTTTCACGTTTCCAGTCAACTTAAAATCTCAACTCTACCTACAACTCGTAATATGTCATGAGGTTAGGGTATGAAAATAATTTTCAATACGAAATGGGCAGAAAATGATCGGAGCATAGTACGAGGAGTACGGATGTTAATAACCCATAAATTTTATTATTCTATTACGTAGAATTCATAAATAAAAATACAAATATGTTGCACATAACTACAAAAATACCCATATGAATACATTAAATATTTTTATCGAACCATATACAACATTTTATATTCATTCTAATGTCTTCCAACTTCTTATAACTCCTTATATCTTTTTACGCATCATTACAACTCCTTA
Source organism: Talinum fruticosum (assembly GCA_021018815.1). Classification (NCBI taxonomy): domain Eukaryota; kingdom Viridiplantae; phylum Streptophyta; class Magnoliopsida; order Caryophyllales; family Talinaceae; genus Talinum; species Talinum fruticosum. Next base: position 2,832,253 of record JAITYX010000020.1, read on the forward strand.
GAACTTATGCTAAATGGAACAGGGCTCCCAAATAATTTCGTCACTCAAATTAACTATTCACCTATAAACTTAAACTTTAACAAAATGTCTCAGATTACATGATAACTAGCTTAAATGGACATGAGTACTTTTGAAATTAATTATTCGTCGGAATTTGTTTGTGAATTTCTTAAGACATAAAATTAAATTAGTATATCCAATGGGTATTAATTATCAAAATCCTTACACATCTATACAAATAAATCCGATATACTCAAAATATCTTATGGGAGTATCAAGTATAGGAATGGGAAAATAGGGTGTGGGTATAGAATAGGACATATCCCACGGCCATCCCTAGTAGACACCTTTACATACATAAATATTCACCAACAAAAAATTTTCATTAATGGTAGAAAAATAAATTCACAATAAATTTCAATATGAAAAATAATATGTACTTGTAAGGAGTTGTAAGGAGCCGTAAGGAGCTTGAAAGCTGTAAGGAACTGTAAGGCTGTAAGCTAAAGATAAATGGAACAAGGCCTAAGAAGGCTTTCAATTTTTTCAAATGAACGATTTGAAGACCATAACAAGTCTCTTGTGATGTTTTCCAATTGACTAGTGATGCTAGCTGGAATTGTATACAAAGGCACAAAATAAATCGGAAGACTCCATAATGTGCTTTCCAATAAAGCCAACTTTCCCAATTTAGACAATAGCTTGTCTTCCACAATGTGCTTTCCAATACTGTTTCCACTTTAGGCAAAAGCTTTGACTTTCACCCTGTTATATCTTTTGAAACCTTTGCACAACTAGCGCCCAAACATCTTTGCATGTATATGAGGCACCTAGAGGGAGACGAGGGAAGAAGAAAGCAGATAATAAACCCTGCAGCTAAAGAAGTGCGCCAAATGATGAATGTTAGGAACCTTACTGACAGGATGAGAGCAACATTAGAAATAGCTTGAAGTGACAGAAGAATACGTCTCAAGCACCCCAAATTGCACTAACAAGGTTTGCAACAAATCTACATGTTGTCAACAAAAAGTAGATGGAAAACCAACAAACCCTGAGACCGGGAGTTACTGATTTGAAATCCTTAGTGAGAACCCACCGCAATAGCTTTGTTCACCAATTTACTGAGTGCAGCCTAAAACAAAATAAATAAAAAGCAAAATAATGGACCGCCTTGACACAACATCTTGAACTAGAGAAGAAACCCTCTCAAACTAGAGAAGAAACTCATAGTTTCACCATTGATCAAAATCAAATAGAATGCAAAATGAAACCCATTCTGTTCACTAGCTAGGAAAGTCGATCTTTATAAGAGGGATTTCCAAGAAACATGGTCATAAACCTTCTCAACATCAAGCTTACAAAGAACTCCTGATTTATTAACAATTAATAGGAACACAAGTTTTTATGAAACTCATAGGGAAGTCGACATCCAAGAAGGATAAAGGACAAAACTGCATATTATAGTAAATCAGTAATAGATCCAGACATTGAATATTATTCTAGCCACCGCTATATAAAAAAATCGTGACTTTTGGATCAATACGGAGAAGAGTAGAATCATACAATGATAATACATTTGATTTCACTCTTGTAGGATCATAAGTTCCTACATGAACTAACATTCCATGAAGTATACAGATTAATTTATGGTTACTGAACCCAGGATTCAAATGTGGAGTCAATTGCGATAGCGGTTTTGGTCGCGGTACGGCAAATTTGCCCTAGTGTGGCAATCGTGTTGCATAAAGCGGTTATCGTGGGGCGAAAAAGCAGTTCGCTGAATTTGAAAACCTTTCCGATGTGGCCTTTTCGTCGCAGAATCCAATCATAAGATTAGATTAGGTTATTAACAACAATGCTTGAACTTACAATATTTATGCCAAACATAACACACTTGGTTTCCATGATCAATGATGTTAAAGGATTCTACACTCTCCTTATCTGTGGATATTGTTTATCCAACGCAATACTATTTTAAGGGTCGCTGTAGACAAATAAACTATATTCACGTCATAAATTCTGAAAACACATCATACCAGCCATCCCAGTCCTCAGTCCAAAAGATAGGCTTCTTGTTGGAATTTGGCTTAAAACCATCACAATAGTATCCATTGCAGGTATTAATCTGTAAAGGAGAGAAGACAACTTTAAATCAAACTATTCATGATCGCAAAGTTCTAAATTGCAAGAAAGAGCTAAAGCATTCAAAAAGCATCATAAACTCTTACTAAGAATTAATCGAGCCCAATAAAACTGTACTAGCCTATCAAGTTTCATGCACCATTCAATTGTGAGGAATAATAGCATGCCTGGAGTCATCACAGAAGTACATATCACATAGCAGGTACTAATCTCTCGTAAGTGAAAGCTGAAAATTTTAGCTGAACAAAGTTTCAGGAATTTAAAGTTTCAGGAAAAATCCTCAAAAAGCATCATTACTTTTCATTGACATTTGAGAACAGTAATGTTTCAAAGCTCTACCAAACTGCACCAGGTACTATCACACAAAGTAAACCCACTATTTGGAGGCGAGTGGACTTACAATGAACTCAGGAGCATCAGTTTGTTTGCACATCACCCATGGGACACCAGCGCCAAGTCCAATAGCCATGTTGGCAGCCCACTTAACATACTCCTTCCCTCTTGAGCCATATGAACCTTCGACATCTCCATATTCATTCTCAATCTAGTAAAGCCAAATTTTTTGATGAGTAATCAAAAAATTATATTAATTAGACACCACGCGGGCGATACTCAATCTGATAAAAGCCAAATTTATAAAGAGAACCATTTATTTCTTTTACAGGAATTTTCTACAAGCTACCCCCATCCTCTTGCAAGTTTTATTTAAGATCTCATGCAATAACGTCTTGTTTTGACATTAGGCACAGGTAAAACACGATGCCATGACACAACTTTGTTCATTTAGAAAAAAGAAAAGAAAATTGCAGGGATATGACTATAAAATGGACACAGAATGGAATATGATAAGATTCCTGCTTACCTGAAACTCTCTTGCTTAAAATGTGATTAGTCATAAAATCTCTCTCTTACACGCACACACAGTTGCAATAACACTCTCCATTTCCTAATATTCACTCCTTAAGAAAAAGAAACAGAAAACTTATCTTAATTAATTTTTGAAACCCAAAATTATGCATGTTAAGAGAAAATCGAAGCTTCATCATCAAATACCATAATTCAAATGTGAAGAGAAGGAAGAAGACCTCAATTCAATCCATTGCAAACTTCACGAAGAACCACATGATACATCCATTAGAGCCAACTTTATATCAAATTTGATAGTGGGGGCAGAATATTACAAGGTAAGTTTTAATTGGTAGCAGGGGCTTGAATTGCCAGTGAATGGGACCAAGGACGACACATGCATAGGACTATGAGTCTTGCTTATTACGGAACCTATAAAGAGGGTTGACAAAGAAAACATAAAGGAAATCAAGTGTGAGTCAACTAAAAATGCATGTCGAAATCAAATGAGGGTCTTGATGAGGGTCTTGCAAATGAAGTGGAACGAACAGATGGGACATTTTGGTCTTCGTACATCACCATATGTTCCCAACTATAAGAGGGAACTCCCCCTCTCTTTCTAATTAACTAGTTAAATTGTTACAGCATCATATTTAGTGGTGAAAATCTAACAGCAACCAAAAAGATGGACACACAGGGCCAATTGTCAAAATCAAAGGGGTAACATATGGATCCTTTTAAAAAGAAAAGTTTTATAAAAGATCTCCTATAAAGAACTTACAAGAATACTGGAAGACCATATACAAAATTTCCTTTTCTTTCCACCAAGAGATGTAAGTTCGAAGGAATACAAGTATGTAAATTTGGCAGTATTTACATATGAAAGTCCATTGAACATGAACTCTAAGAACTAAATTCATCATTTTCATAAAAGCATATATTCTTTTCTTGGAAAACTGGAATAGGACAGGACGAATGATAAAGCAATTACTATTCTATGTCGAAAAGAGACAAAAGTTTAATTTACCTGTAGCATAATTATTGGTCCACCCTGCCAAGAGAAGAGCATTTCATCTCGCATTAAGTTTACTATTTTTGTCACATAACGTTGCATCTCCTCCTGAAAGGATTAGATGGATGACAGGTCAAATAAAGGTAGTTGGATAACATAAAGATACAACATTCGGCTTTCAAAATTACAAAGTTTCTAAAAAGCTTCCAAATTAAAATTTCAGTTTCAAATCATACATAGAGAAGATATGACTATGAACTGTGAACTAAATAAAGTACACATGCAATAAACCATGTTCGCTTTCTCTAATAAATTTGAAGGCATGGCCAGCTAGAAGTCAACAAGTGTGAAATTCTTGCTGGCTTATGAAAAAATGAAAAAAATAGCCTTTTCTCCTGGCATAACCTGGCCTCCAAACCGTTCTTGTTAGTGGTATGCCCCAATGTCTTCTTTTATTATGGTATTCACTAGTTTGCTGGCAATTTTCATCCAATAAAGTTGTCTCTCCAGTTGAGTGCTAGCTTGCCCCTTTCTAGAATGGTTTTGACATCTGTCCCTTTTGGAGGGTTTTTATCTGCATACCACCACTAATAGGAGTTATGGGTGTCCTATGGGCCAATGTCTCAGTCTATGCGAATCGATATCCTTGACCCAGATATGGACTACTGTACGAGATCAATTCATTCCTCTCAAAAGCTACGGTTATAGGGGGCTTCCAAGAACTTGTGCAACAACAATTTAATGGAAGGCGATCTCCAATATGATGCAGTTTAGCTTTTTAGATAGATTTTTTCTACACGATGCTTTGAAAGCATAAGGAAAGGTTTTATGCCAGAACGTCATGCAGCCAGAGGCATGTTGATTCCGTTTAAGTCTATTTAATGGATGCAACCAATTCATTCATACTAAGATCTTCTCTTCAAAATCTTCATGAGGAGAGTCAATATACATGTACATGTGTACCTTAAAAGGCGCATTATCTGTTCGAAATTCTATGCCAGGGATGTCGCGCAGCCACACAGGAAAGCCACTGAAACATACAAAAACAAAGGCAAGAAATTATAATTAACAGCTGATTTACAACCATTCTCTTTGTTTTCAAAAGCAGCACTGAACATCCTTATTTTAAGACTCCTTTTTGCCAGCAAACTTCATCTCAACAAAAACACAAACACACACGTGCACATGCACAGAGACATGCAGGCATCCAATGGAAAGGGGAGATGGAACCCAACAAGCAACAAACGAACAATAATTGAGATAGTAGTTATGTTTTCTTTGTAAGTCAGCAAGGCCCAATGAGATGATTTCTCCAGTTACATGACAGCAGAAATTTCTGGTGACACTTCTGATCCTTCACGTATAATTAGATACTCAACCAAGCTACATATGATCCAGACATGTAAATATCTGCTGGTCAAGGAGCAGCCAAAATTAACACTGAATATTGTAAATGGACTCCATTTCATCTCCACTAAGACAGTGAACAAATATTGAAAACAAAACCACTCAGGCCCTAATAGCTGAAGCTTAAGCTTAAACTGCATGCAAGCCTAGACAATGACTATGCTACATGTATTGCAAAAACATACAGCAAAATATTATCTATGGTTCTATATATTGTAACTCAAACAATGCTTTTCATAAAAAGATCAACAAATAATGGGAAGATGAATGATACCCAAAGTTCCACTCTGCACACACATAAGGTCCTATTCGGAGGAAGAGATAAAGTCCACTGGATCCGACTATCTTTGCGAACTTAACAAGATCATATCTCCCTTCAAAATGATACTGTATTAATTATTAGAATACAAATAAGCATGATAACAATTACATATATTTTTCAACCAAAATGGGATAATTTAATGAGATTCCCTGCATCTACACTACATACACAGGATTAGAGACGTGCCCAACCTTTCCTCTCACAGGCTCATGTCCGTTCCAAAACGTGTAAGTTTCAATGACATCTGCACCACCCTCCTTGCTTTTGGCAATCAGAAGAGGCCACATCTGGCATCACATTAAACTAATTCATTATGGGTCAATGTAAAACAATCACATCAGCTGCTGTTCACAACAAATTAAACTAGCTAGCAATATAGACAGAATCTGAGGCACTTTGAGTCTTTGACTAAAGCCCTAGATCCGCAATTGCATCATTAATGATGGAGGTCTCTCGAGTGAAATTGGGTTATGGTTCCTAAACCTAACAACTATATTGTGTTATTGACAACCTCATACTTTCTATACTCCCTTATTTAAATATACATCTCAAATTAGACTTTTCATGGTTAATGCTAAAGTTGCTAGAGTCCATGTTTTATGAAGAAGATAATAACCTTTGATGTTGAAAAAATGTGAATGTGTGTGCTCCAACCAAGCATCACAGTACTTATATCAATAATTATTGTCAAAATTATCACCATATTCCTTCCACGCAAAAATTTCTTTTGGGCAATTTTTTAGCTTGGGCCTTGGATAACAGTTAACTAAAGCAAAATGCCTCAGTTTCCTTTTTTTTTTTCCCTATCCAGTAGGCATTCAGTGGATTTAGATATAGGTCCTGTTCTTTTAGCTGGAAGAAGTTGTACGGCTGTAAGAGGCTATAAGCTATATGTAAGGAGCTCTAAGAAATTGTAAGGTGCTCTTAAGAGCTGTAAGAAACTGTACCATAGTAGTAAGGTTAGTTGTAAGCCTGGAAGCGAAAGCTAAAAAGAACCTGGCACCCTACCAAAAAGCGGATATCCGGGTATGGATTAAGAGAAAAGTCAAGTACGATGTTCACTTATATCAGAATTGATCAGATTCTCTGTTATGTCCATAATCTGGATAGCCAAAAGGGGGATTATTTAGATTCGAGTGGACTAAAGCAAAATGTCTCTCTAAACTTCCCTGCTTCCTTTTGATGGAGTAGTCTTTGGATTTGGATTGAGATTCTCCCTCCTTTCACTCCATCACCAAAACCAACAAACTTCGAACATCAGTGTCATAATTCAATGCTCACATGTTCAATCAGCTAGCCTTGACATAAGCATAATCACACTCCAAAATACGGCAAACCCATAAAACTAAAACAATGTGGGACACTGAAACCATAATTCTTTCATAAAGCAATTTAAACCCCCACCAACCCCCGCCCAGCCAACAACAAAAGAAGGAAATGAAATGGGGTTTGACCTCAGGAGTGGCACGAGGGTAGTGGATGCCAGCAGAGACCAGAATTCGACGCTGACCGGCGATGATCAATGATCGATGATCGTAAGACACATTGAATGGCTCGAAGAATTGGGCGTCAGAAAGAGCAATTGACATCAATAGTGCCCAAGTCAGGAGTATCCGCCATTGAAGCAGAGCTTGAGGGCCAACACCCATCTCTTTTCAGTAACTGCCCCCAGGCAAAGTCTACTGGTCTATCCACTCCGGAGAGAGAATATAGAGATGAGAGAGAGAGAGATGACTTGCACTCAATTCACAGAGAAAAATCGGATAGTGATTGCTCAACTCCTGACTCTCTCTCTCTGTCTCTCTGTGTGTGTGTGTTAGTGTGTGTGTTTGCGTCTGGCGGAATTTGCCGAGGAATTGATTAACGCGCACTCAATTAACGAGGAATTGCCGAGCCAAATTTGCAAGGTGTAGGTAGTGACGTGGGATAATTGTCTAACATCCCACCCGCACAACGTATTCTTTGTGCGAAGGCCACGTATTTATGGAAGCCAAACCGGAACTGAAGTTTCAAAACAAAGAAAGGTCGAATTGTAATATTAAGTTTGATGTAAAATTTTTAAATGTATTTAGTAGAGAAATTTTTCAAAAGTCCAGTTACGGAAATTATCATAAATATAATTTATTTTTAATTTTAAATATTTTTTAAAAGACTTTAGCTAATGTAACATAGTATAGTATAATATCGTTTTGTAATATAATGTTTTACGAGTAGTTATGTTTCGTCGTGTTATGCTTAATAGCGTTGTATATTGAACTTGTATTATGTTTCACAATGTTGTGTACTGTTTTATTATATATGGTTATGTTGTACAATATCGTGTGGTATTTGTGTTATACAGATGTCGTGTTATATATTGTTATGTTGTATTTTGCAATATTGTGTATTATTGCTTTGTGTATGATTATGTTGTGCAGTAGTCGTATGGTAATTATGTTGTCCAATTTCGTGTTGTACATGGTTGTATTGGGTGTTGATACTATTAAGATGAGTTGTTGCCTTAATTTTTATGGAAAAAACTTTAAAATCATTTGTGAGAGAATAAAATTTGAACGAAAATATATCAAAAGAAATTAAATTGGTACTCGGGAAAAATAATTTAGTGATTTAAAGAAAAATTTAAATATATATCTTTTTTATCTAAGAATTAAATATTCTATTCGACCTCTTGTCACACCCTTCATTCCGCAAAGGACTTTAGTGGACTTATTTCAGCTTTTTAGTCTCGTTTCCTCTCTAAACTCTCAAATTTAAAGGTATAACACAAAATTTTCATGAAAACTAATTTTACTTTTCTCTTTCTCGAAAAGAAATTTTTTCAGAACATCTCTCACTAAATAATCTTGAGTGATCTATTCTTCGCGCAAATTACCTCTGCCTTTTTTCTTTTTCCTTTACATATTTATAGACCTCTTTTAATCAATTATTCAACATTACTTGGCTTTTTCTACTGATTCATTTTTCCATCTATGGTATAGTGATAAAACAATTCCTCTAAAAGATAAGAAATGTTATAGTTGTCGATTGCATTTATGTTGGCGGAATTTCAGTCATTCTTAAATTTGCTTTTTCTTTTTTTTTATAATTTTGTAAAGTTTTTCTTGGCAACTGCAGCTCTCAGAAACGATAGGGGCATCAACTCGTAGGTAAATTGGAATTATTTTTCATCATATTCATTTGTTTTTGTGCCTTCTTTGGGGACATGATCGACTTTTTTTTTTTTTTGGTAATTGGTCCGAGCATTGTTAAACTCGAAGTATTTGAAAATTTTCTCTTTACTAACTCTTGTGTCAAACTTGTTAAAAATATGTCCGACTTGAATTATGCTGATAATTAGGAATATTGTTTCAGTTTCTTCATCTTTTTCTAGTCAAACATTGTAGAATTTTAAAAAATAGGTGTTTGTTTAAAATTCTTAATGGTTTGGATAACAAAGGGAAACTTTACATAATTCTTGGGGATTTGGTTGGTGATAGACTAAATCAAGGTATTCAAACTTATAAAATTGATTTATAAGCTCTAGATATGCTCTTTAACTAATGGTTAGTCTAGAAAAAAGTGACTCCCATTGGTGTAAAAGATTTGAGATAGGTTGAGAACTTTTTCATAAGCTAATTCAGTAATTGTTCGGTATTTGTATAAAACGGATTACATGATGAAGCTAATTCATGGAGTGAAGTTTCACCTCTAGTTTGAATAATTGGTCTTTTATCTAATAGATTACATTTTCATTCTTGCATCTCTTTCTCTTCTTCAAGAAGAAAGGAGTATAAGACTCAGTTAATTCGACTGAGCGGATAAAATACGGGGGTGTATTTGGGTTCGGATAAATATGGGTTGGGTATATTTCGGGTTCGGATAAAATACTAACGGTGGTATATTGGGTTATATGGGTTGCGAGATCGACCAAATTAGCTAATAGTGCATTTTTAATCAATTATTTTTCTTTTATTAATTATAAAAATCCAACATAATTTTTAGATAGTATTTGTATTTTCTAAAAAGAATATTAACAAATATTCAAACTTTCATTATAATATTTGTGTGAATACCCTATTGAGTCGAGCGGCTTGACCGGTTGACTCGTTGAAATAAGGTCAATGAAAGTTTTGGTAAATAATGAGTTGTTTTGTTAATGACTCATTTAAAGTTTCGATGTTTATTTCATTTCTTCTATTATAGTAAGGAGGTTTTTATGTATATTACTCCATTTTAAAACAAACGAGAAAGGATTAATCTGGGTAGGCTCAACCAACCCATTTTACTCACTAAGAAAAACTTGACTCTGTTTTAACCCGACCTATTATCCATTATAGGCAATATGTTTCAAGTATAGGTAAAACAGATCTTAAATAAATGAGAATTAGAGATTTACAATAAACTAAAATTATTATTTTTAATTATGACATCAAAATTTTACGTTATTATAGTAATATTATTTCTACAAAACAAAAGTATATTATTTAAGTTGTGACTAGAGATATTCACTTCACAAGGAAGAGCCAAAGGATTTTCCAATATATAATTTACGGGTCGAATGGAATTCCTAGGTATGGGAAGAAGCCACTCTCGAATAAAGATTTTTCTTTTCGACCATATTTCGATTGTAAATACTGATATATAAGGACCACTGCTACAAAGAGTACTACACCCTTGATTGTGAAATATCGATTGCTTGTTGAACCTCGTGAATTATGTGAAAGTAGGATACCCCAAGTCGGGGTCGAGTGGTTTATAAAACGTTCTTGGTGGAAAAAATGTGGAATAGAAAGATCCTACTAATTGAATTGGGCTCATGAATCTAAGAAATGGTGAGAATTCTTGGTCTCTCTCGATTGAAAATACTAGGTTTGAATTGATGTCCTTTCATTGATTCCTCCTAAATTGCACTGATTTATAAAAATACTAACAATATAACTTGTATACTTTAATATTTTCAATACATCACGTCCATTTGAATCTAAACATTATATAATTGATATTTTATTAAGTATAATTTTATATATAATATTTTTTATGAAAAAGAAGTTGAGAAAGGAAATAATATTTGTGTTCATTGTCAAATGATCATAGCAAACTAAGTAACGTCTCTCCAAATCATGCGATATAATAGAATAACATTACTAAAAGAGTGATAAAGTGAAAAGAAATTCATATAATGGGCATAAAACATTCAATCAACAAAACGAAGCTAAAATTTTTGTTTTTATTACCTTGACCCAAAGGATTAAACGAGTTCAGCTTGAATTTGACTCGCTAATTTGCGGCTTTTTCAAGTTCGGTTTTTTTGCTTTCGGATTAAGAAAATCGTATCCAAAACCCAAAATTTTTAGGCGGGTTCAAGTCGAGTTTTTGAGTCAGGTCAAGTTGTGTCGGGTCTAAGTGTGATACATTTCCCTTTCTAATTCTCTTACTAGGAGATGAAGTAGGGTGTGAGGATTTCTTGTAGGAGTGTTTTCTCTAAGCTCTTCAAACGTTTTTAGCATTATTGCTACAATAGATTTAGCTTGATTAAGGTCATGTCTCATTGCTTCGATTCTTTCTTGTACTTCGTCCATATTTGTTCTAGTCATTCGAGTTACTGACTTCAAGATATTTATTGAAGTCTAACACTTGTATGTCTTAGTTCTTCAATATGATGTTTTTGTTTGTCCATGATTCTTAAGATACTTTACTTCTCTTTTTAATTTCTTGCAATGTGTTCATAACACAAAGTTAAACTGAGACAAAAATGTTTGCCATCTATAAAGTTTTCTCATACAAGGTCCGTTATGTAATGTTTGTTTAACGAATTTGTTGCAGCTTTATTATCAATTAATACTTTAAAGGATTTTGGTAAAAGAAATAATCTACATCTTTTAATTCCTCAAATAATAGCTAATAACTCCTTTTCCATTTTATTATACTTTTCTTCTTGTTGCGAAAATGTTTAGCTATGATTTTCTCGTATTTCATTTAAATTAGTTTTAAAGACTGTTTTCTCACGTATATTCAGAAGCATCGATGCCGTAATATAAGATCATCTCCTAGTTCCGGGAGTTTTAAATTTGGCAAATTTTCACATTCATTTTTATAACTTTTAATTATGTTTGTATGATGATTAATCCATCCTCTAGTATTATTTTTTTATTAAAAGATTTTGTAAATCTTTCTTTTTCTTAGCTAGATCTAAGATATAAGAACTTGCATATGAAGGTTTCAGTTCGGAGAGTCTAAATCACCTAGAGGGGGTGAATAGGGTGTGAAGAAAATTTTGCAGAAATATTGAAACTCAATACACAAGTCGAACTCGTAAAGGATGTGTTAAGTCTAGATTATACTCAAAAAGATAAGAACAAGATATTTTAAGTGGAAATCCTCCGGGGAAGAAAACTACCGCTCAGTATCGGTCCAAATACCAAGTCAAATCCACTATTTTGAATTTCATAAAATATAAAGATTAACTCTCTCGAATTGTTCTCTTAGACAATTCTACATAAGTTTTTCCCGTGCATAGAAGATACATTATCTGTCTTAGTACTTCATAACCGAGATACCATTTACAACTAGGTACAAATGAGCTGAGTTACCCCTTACAGCTCGATCAACGTAATTTACTGAAGCATTGAGTAAGTAAGAATGTAACTTATTACAAGACTTCTTGTTTCAACTCAATAGAGTTGAAAGCTAGAAAGATTAAGTATATGAGTTAAGAGTTGTGTTCCAACAATCTCCTAAGTCTTGTGAAATGGCTTCTATTTATAATCAGCAAATCGGATAGCACTTGCGCCTTAATCTTGATCGAAGACAGCTACTAGTCGTTGTAATAGATAGTACGAGTCCCTCGGAAAAGAACCATTGTGGAGATAGACGTTGTGCATTGGTCCTTGGCTCAAAATTGAAGTTTACTGGAAATGGTAACAAACAACCCCGACACGGTGTTTGAGCCTTCCTAAAAATACGGTTTTTCGTCTCGTTAAGAAGCCGCTTGTTCTTGCTTTTCAAATTGAGAATAATAAACTTTTATCAACCTACAAAAACAAATCAAAGTGTTACTCAAAGTAAGTACTTTGGTCCAAGATTAATCAAGGATATAAATTAATTCAAATAATTAAACACTTGAATATCCTTAATCTAATCAAATACAATTTTTTAAGTCCGATATTCAATAAGTTTCAATTCCATTTATGTCTATCTTTAGATGATAAAATAATTAAAGTAATATATAGACACAATTAATCAATTGCTATAAAATACTTTTAGTTAATTAAATATAGCTTTAGTTAGAATTAAAAGAGTAATTCTGATTTAAATTTTAAAACGAGCCAGTTGAGATAACAAGTTAAATTCAAGAAATTATTTAGGCGAGATTTCCGTCCGAGTCAAATCCGAGTGGGTCGAAACCCAAAATTAAGTTTTTACTCGGTTAGAGCTTTTGAGTGGATCGGACGGAGATGAAAACTTGAAAATAATGTTTCTAAAGTGTGAGAATGACTTGAACTCAAAATTATTAAGAGAGATAAGTTTGTACCTTAGTCTTCAATCTCCCCTTCTTTGATAAAAAGGCATTTAACAGTTAGAAATATGAATTAGTATCATAAAATGATAAGTTTTAGATAGAAAAATAATTCAATGCTCAAAGAGTGTTAAATATCGGAGATGTGTTATGATTGTTTGAGCTAACCGAGTTATCATGATATTTGCAATGATCATAAAGAATATCGTAACAAGATAGAATCAAAGCAAAACAAGATAAAATCAAAGTAAGTTGTGCGAGTAGAGAAGTGATAAACAACTATCATTGAGACAGAGAAATACTTGACGTCCGCATTGGTTACAAAAATGAAACATACTCCCCTTAACTATACAACTATCTCTCCCCTTTTAAGCATTTAATCGAAAATAACAAGTGGGGTAGGGAGAAATATAATATTGGACAAAATAAAAGAAAATAGAATTAAGAGGGGGTTGTGCAGGTGTTGATGTAGGATAATGACTAGAGTGCCCTGCGCCTACGCTGATAGAGATAAGATGAAGTTCTTGGTTGCATAATCGGCGATGATGGAGGAAGAGGCAACGATAAAGTTCTAGTTTGAGCAATCCGAGCTAGCTGGACTGGTCTATGATAAACGAAAGGTTGCTCTTCCCTTCTTCCACATCTCGAGCCCTCATCTTGAACAAGTTGAATGGGCTACGAAGATGTTTAGGCTTGAGATTGGCCAACTTCCTCAAAAGTTGATTCTATGCCCTCGAAAGAGATGACTTGGGCTTCAACTTCTTTTTCTCCTTGGCCTTCTCCTTCTCCTTCTCTTTCTCCTTCTTCTTATTCTTCTTCGAGTCCGGGGAGGAAGAGGAGTCTTATGAAGAGTCTCGAGTTTGATTTTGAGTCCTTTGCAACTTTTGACCGACACTCTTGGAGGCGGTTGATCTTCTCCTCTTGCCTTCCGATGACCTCTTTAAGCTCGTTAATCGAGTCCGACTCGATCTATCTCGCTTTTGAGTCGTGCTTTAAAGTTGGGTCAGAATAGGTATGAAAGCCTGGAAGGCATCAAGAGTTGAATGTAACTCTTTGGCTAGAGTTGCAAATTGAGAAGCCACCTTCTAAAGAGGTTCGAGTAAAGGGGCCGACCGATGTTAAGGACTAGCTATCGGAAGGAGGGATCTTGTTTACTCTTCTTGGGTGGAGATGTAGGATGAGGAATCTCGGAAGAGTGAATCTAGACACCAGGTTTAATTTCCTGGTATCCGAGGTTCGAAGCTCATTTTTTCCAACGTAACCGACTCCGGAAATTTTGAGGGATGATCAAGTAGAGAAACCTTAAAATGAGCAAAAATTTTGGAGAGAAGAGCTCCAAAAGGAAAAGGGGGTTTCTTCTAATCTAGTGGAACGAAGCAATCTGCTCAACAATGAAAGGGAACAGGTCAAGCTCATACCCTTCTAGAATATCATATAAAACCTTAAGAACCATGCTATTAGAGTTCTCTTTGGAGGGAAAGAATGAGAAAATTGTTCTCATAAGAAAGAAACATAGAAGTCTAGCCTCATACTTCAGTTGTGTAACAGAGAAATTTTTGTAAGCCTTAGGAGGGGCTTGACAAACTTAACAAAGAATTCCTCTCGCTAATTTGGCAAAAAGAATAGGATTATTGTTTGAAAATAAACAGTGAACATCAAAAAGTTTGTGAAGGAGAAGAAGATTGATGGTAATTCTCTTGTCTTCAATGACTTAGTAAAGGACATTGTCTTTATAAGCTAAGTTATGATAGAATTCTCGAGACTAGATTAGGATAGATGTAGTCACGAAGCACGGATAATTGAAGATACCTATCTTAGTGAAAGGCTTGATCCAAGATAGCTTTGTGGTAAGAAAGAACTTGTCTTCCAAGAAGTAGTGTTAGGCAACGATTGAGTGTTTTGGATCTTCAAAGGCTAGAGTTTTGCCCTTCAAAGTATCTTTTACGACTCATCAGGTTGAGAAACTCGAGTTCTTGCCTTCTTAACCTCCTTCTAAAACAACTCCTCTTTTAGGCATGTTATAGAGATGGAAAGAGAATGATGAGAAAAGTAGAAGTTTGAAGAGTGTGTGTGTGTGTGTGTGTATGTGTGTGTGTGTGTGGGGAGAGAGAGAGAGAGAGAGAGAGAGAGAGAGAGAAAGTAAGAGTCCGAGTCCGATTCCGAGTCCGAGTCCGAGTCCGGAAGTTGAAAGTGTCCGAGTGAGGGAAGGTGATTTTGAGTTAAAGCTTGAGAATAAGAGAGTAAGAATAGCAACGTGAAATAATGAGGGTGAATAAGAGCTAATTAAATACAAAGGTCGTCAACGGATAAATTCCTCAATTGACCCATTATTCGAGTAACGGCTAGTTGAATCGTTTGGCATTCTAGCGTCCTTCCAACAGTTATCTTCTGAAACTACTTTTTTAACGGCTAGTTTCTTGACCGCTTACATGCCAGAGATATAAAAAGAAGTCTTTGAAAATATTTCCAAGATTCTCTATTAAATTAGAGATCATCCCGTAAGTTTGAAGTCCATTTTCTCTTAACCGAGCTCGACTCGATGAAACAATCTAAGTTGCTTAGAACGCACTCGAAACTTATAACTATAGCTTAGTATTATGACTTATCAATTGAACCACTAGTTATTTATACAATGCTTTAATAACACAATATAACAACATAGTATGCCATGAAATAAAGCAAGTAATCATGCACTCAACATACCATGTTCATTCCTAATAAAACAGAATTGATTCTCACTTAGTGGTTTAGTGAAGATATTAGCTAACTGAAATTTAGTAGGAATAAATTCAAGTTCAATATCACCTTTTTGAGAATGATCTCTCGGAAAATAATATCTCGACCTTAACGTGTTTCGTTTTTTAATGCTGAATTAGATTCTTCGTAATGTTGATAACACTTTGATTGTTGCACTTGATAGGTATAGTTGCGAATGTCATTCCCAAATCTTTGAGGTGTTGTTTAATCCATAATAACCGAGCACAACAAACTCATGCTTAGGGATGGCAATGGGTCGGGTCTAGGTCGGGTCCGACCGGACCCAAACCCATTTAAATTTTTAGACTTGGACCCATACCCGACCCGGACCCGACGGGTCTGTAAAATTTGGGGCCGGACCCGAACCCAGCGGGTCCACGGGTCCATGGGTCTTAAACGGGTCTAGTATATTTTGATCATATGAGTTTAAAAATTAGTATTTTGTGCCCTATTTTAATATTATTGTAAATTTACAAGCAATTTTGTTACATATAACCTCTTTAGTATTATACTAACTTATCTATCAACCAACCTATTGTACAAACCAAATATTTAGTTCATACAAACCAAATACACCAATATATTAAACACAAAGTTCATCAAAGTTTGACACCACAAAGTTCAAAATCCATCAAACCTTAACAACAAATTGTGGGAAGGGTTTCCAAATTGCACTGGGTTCAAATTTGCATGAATACTACAGTTAGAATTTTTTAAAAAATAAAATTAGTATTCGAGTCTTAAACGGGTCTTAAACGGGTCTCGAGTCGGGTCCGGGTCTTATTTTTGAGACCCGAACTCGGGACAGTTAGACCCAGCACCCAACCCGGACCCATCGGGTCCAAATTTTTGGACCCGGACCCGATTAAATGGGTCGGGTCTAGCGAGTCTAGGTCGGGTCCAGGACCCACTCGCCATCCTTACTCATGCTCGCTATGTACTCAGCCTTAACCGTTGATAATGCGATTGAATTTTGCTTCTTTGAGTGTCGAGAGATGAGTGATTGACCCATAAATTGACATGATCCTGAAGTACTTTTTCTATCAACCTTGTATCTATCATAATCAACGTCCAAGTAGCCATTGAGGATCGGACTTGAGTCTTTTGAGTACTAGAGACCAAGTGTCCGAGTTCCTGCAAGATATTTGAAAATTCTCTTCAATGCAAGTGAGATATGATTCCTTTGGATTATATTGAAATCTTGCACATAAACAGACACTAAACATGATATCCGGTTTACCGGATGTAAGGTAAAGTAGAGATCCAGCTTATACCTTTGTAAAGTTTCGATCTATCGCCTTACCTTTCTCATATGAGTCCAGTTTGATATCTGTTTCCCATTGGAGTTGCTGTATGTTTGACATCTTGTAGCTTGTAATTCTTGAGTAACTCGTTTGTGTACTTGGACCGATGGACGAAGGTTCAAACTTTTCTTATTTGATTTGTATTCCAAGAAAGAAATTGAGTTCTCTCATCATACTCATTTGAAGCTCCTGTCTCATAAGCTAAGGAAATTTTTGGCATAGAATTTCATTAGTAGCTCCAAAAATTATGTCATCAACATAAATTTGAATTTATGAAAAGTCATTCCCCTTGGTTTTTGTAAAATGAGTTTTATCAATCGGACCTTTTTGAAACCATTTTCAACTAAAAAGTTACTTTATCTTTCATACCAAGCTCTTGAAGCTTGCTTCAAACTCGTATCAAAGCCTTTTGTAATTTGAAAACATGATTGGGAAATTAAGAGTTTTCAAATCCAGGAGCTTGTTTAACTTAAACTTCTTCTTGAATATAACCATTAAGGAATGTACACTTAACATCCATTTGATATAATTTAATGCTCACGCTACATGTAAATGCTAAAAGGATTCCGATTGCCTCAATCCTAAAAATAGATGCAAAGGTTTCCCCACAATCAATTCCTTCCTCTTGATTGTAACCTTGAGTAGCAAGTCTAGCCTTATTTCTTACTACCAAACCTCCTCGTCCAGTTTGTTCTTAAATACCCATTTGGTTCCTGTAATCGGGTAGTTAGAAGGTCATTTAGTCAAGGTATAAACTTGGTTTCTTTCAAATTGTCGAGTTCTTCTTGCATGGCCTCTACCCATTCAGGTTCAAGTAGGGCTTCTAACACATTTTTGGGTTCAATTAATGAAATAAATGCAGAGAATGCACACAAGTTATGCAAAGAAGAATGAGTTCTTACCCCTTAGTTGATGTCCGAGATGACACTCTCGGGTGGATGACTAGATGCATATTTAAATGCCTTACCTGTTCTCTCGATTTACCGGAATGGATGGTTGAACAATAGGTTCTTTAGCTAACTCAGCTAGTTGTATCTTTTCTACTCCTTGTGCTTCAGTGGTTTGAGTTGGTTCTTGAGTCGACTCGCTTTGAGTTGTCTCGGCTTACTTATTATCTATCATTTTGAGCTCGACTTCAACTATTTCATCATCATTTCGTTGAGCTTGAGATCCGAGAAGGTAGATTCACTAAACCTGCCATTGTCAACTTCATTAAAGATAACATGGATGTTTTCTTCCACTTTGTTAGTTCTTTTATTAAAAATACGATAAGTTTTGCTATATGAAGAATAACGAAGAAAAATACTTTCATCCGACCTTGTATCAAACTTAGTCAAATGATCCTCACCATTGTTGTGCACAAAGCACTTACACTGAATAGCTTGAAGTAAGAGATGTTAGGCTTCTTTCCCTTGTAAAGCTCATATGGTGTTTTCTTCAAAATAGGTCGAATGAGGCATCTATTGAGTGTATAGTTTGTTGTGTTCACTCGCCTCAACCCATAAATAGTAGGGAAGATCGTTTTCAATCATCATAGGCCTTCCTATTTCTTCAAGACTTATGTTCTTTCTCTCCACTACTTCATTTTGTTGAGGAGTTCTTGGTGCTGAGAAATTGTTGAAGATGCCATTGTTTTCACGAGAAAGATGCAAATTCCGAATAATTGAACCGCCTTCCATGGTCGGTTCATATTCTTCCGATCCGAGTAAAAGACTTCACTTGAATTTGCCTGCAGATCTGTGTGAACTCTCTAAAGGTTTAATTCTTGTTCTTTAGAAAACAAGCCCAAGTAAATCGTGAGAAATCATCAACAATGACTAGAACATATGATTTACCTCCTAAGCTTTTTAATAAGGGTTTCACCACACAAATCTATATGAATAAGTTCAAGCACTTTTGAGGTAGAAACGGTTTTATGTGGCTTAAAATATGATTTGACTTGTTTCCCTTTTGTGCATACATCACATATTTTATTTTTCTTAAAATCACAGTTAGGCAGTCCTCTAACTAACCCTTGAGATGTAAGTTTCTTAATAGTATGCATGTTGATATGACCTAATCTACGATGCCATGTCCATTAATTATCATTAACTAAAACTTTTAAACATGATAAATTTTGAATAGAATTTGAAAGAGAAATAGTATAAGTTTTACCTAATCTCGGACTAGAGAGCTTTGTCTCATTTATGGCAGCATCGTAATGAAGAAATTGGTCTAAGTGGATCTTACCACTTAACCTTTGTCACACGATCGAGAGATACTCAATAGATTATATTTGAGTCCCTTAATATGATAGACTGGACTGACCGAGTAGTCACCATAACCAACTCTACCAATACCTACAATCTTGCCCTTATTTTTATCTCCAAATGTGACATTTCCTCCTTTCATCTTCTCCAGTTCAAAGAAGAGTCTTGATTCTCTAGACATGTGACGTGAGCAACCGTTGTCTAAGTACCAGTGATCTCTCCTTTTCCGAGTTGCCCGCAAAACAGTAAACAAACTAACCCTTCTCACTTTCTCTTACAAACTCAGTAATTGTCCTTACTGTTGCCATTCTTTGAGAAAGAGCACTTTTGGGAACCCAAATTTGAATAATTTTGGACTTAGTCTAATTTTGAGTCTACTTCTTAGGAAACCGAGTCCGAGTCTCCTTTTGAAATCCTTTCTTCTTGTAAACAAGTTGTGAAGACTTTTTCTTAAAAGCAAGTCCGGGCTTAGTCCCTTTCTTCTTTGAATGAATAGGACCATGCTCATCTTTTTAAAATTGATTTTTCTAAAATTAGTTTTAAAAAGATTTTTGTAGGAGTTGTCCCCCTGTTTAGCATTTTAGCCAAAACCTTCTTTTCGAAATGATACACACTAAGAAGCTATAAGCAAATCAAGGTTTTCATTCTGACCTTAAGTAAGTTTCAAAACTAACTCTTGAGACTCGATGAGCTTCTATTTCGGTTGCTCATTCTCTCGTTCCGAGGCACTCTAATTCAGTCTCATTATCTTGAAAATTAGTCTCTAGTACCTTCAGAGTTAAGTCTAAGGTTTTTCAAAATCATTTTTTAAAGATTTGTTCTCAAACTTCAAAGACTCCAATTCTCTTTAAAATTAGAAGAATTAGAATTGGACTTTTCCTCTAATGTAAAAATATATCTAACCAAATCATGCTTAGAGAACTTAAGAAATAGTCAATTACCTCTTGAGGATCAATTTCCTCAGTATTTAAAGCTTCATTCTTTGACTCGGATCCAACTTTTGAGTCCGTTAGAGTCATGAGATACTTTGATTCATTATTTGTGTCATCATCTTCGATTAACTCATCCTCACTCTATCCGGCTACCATTCCCTTTTTTCTTTCTTCTGTCTTTTCTTCTTTTTGGGCAATCTTTAACTATGTGCTCCTTACTTCCCATTAAAAACAACCATAATTTTTTATTAAAGTCAAATTTGAAGGGGATGAGAATTTACCTTTCTTTTCATTCTTAAAGACCTCATGCTTTGGATCTTTAGCCACTTTCTGTATTTCATCATCTTTTTGAATTCTCCGGCCAAAAGTGCCATGTGGTCTTCCTCAGAATCCGATGAGCTCGAGACTTGGATTAGGTTTTTCCGATGAGCTCATAGCCTTAAAGTTCTTTACGTGCTTCTCATTCTCTTCAGGAGTTAATTTTGAATTCACTTTGGCTACAGAGTTGAGTGTCATCCAACTTTGTGGGAATATAATTTTCATTACGGATGATTCCCCAAGCTTCCTCGTCATAGTCTTGGATAAAGCATTCCATGATCTTCTTCCAGCAGGTGAACTTGAATCCTTTAAACTTTGGTAGCCTAGTGAAAGATCTTCCTTCATTGAACTATCCACAATTAAGAGTCATCCGATCTTTAGACCAAAGATTGTTAGATCCTTTTTGAAAGGTTTAACTCGATACCAATTGAAGGTTTATGTACAGAGAGTCCGAATCACCTTAAAGGAGGGGTGAATAGGGGGTAAAGGAAGTTTTACGGAAATATTTAAACTCAATACACAATTCGGAACTCAAAAAAGATGTGTTAAATCTAAACTGGACTCATAAAAGATAAGAACAAGATATTTTAGGCAGAAACCCTCTAGGGAAGAAAACCACGGCCAGTATTAGTCCAAATAATAAGTCAAATCGACTATTTTGAATTTCATAAAATACAAGGATTAACTCCCTGAATTGTTCCCTTAGACAATTCTATACAAGTTTTTTCCAAGCACGAAGGTCCCTTATATGTCCTAGTACTTTCTAATTGAGATACCCTTTACGAGTTAGGGTACAACCGAGTGAATTACCTTTACAGCTCGGTTAAGGGAATTTACAAAAGCATTGAGTAAGTAAGAATGTAATTCATTACAAGACTTCTTATTTCAACTCGAAGTTGAGAAAACTAACTACAGAGTTGAAAGTTAGAAAGATTGAGTATATGAGTTAAGAGTTGTGTTCCAATAATCTCTTAAATCTGGTAAAGTGACTTCTATTTATAATCAGTAAAGCGGATAGTCATTGTGCCTTCATCTTGACTAAATAGAGCTACTAGCCATTGTAATAGATACTATGAGTCCCTCAGGAAAAAAAAAATCGTCGTGGAGATAGACGTTATGCATTGGTCCTTCATTCAAAAAGTAATCCGACCCACTTGTTGTGACTAGGGGTGTGCAAAACCGGTTAACCGTGTTTTCGGTTAACCGATTTTCGGTTAATCGTAATTTCGGATAGTAAAAATCCCGAACCATAACCGATCCGATTTTTCCGGTTAACCGACGTTTCGATTAACCGAGTTTACTGGATCAGCAAAATCCCAATCCTTAACCGAACCGAAAAGTTCGGTTAACCGGAAAAATAAGATCGGTTTACGGTTAACCGTTATTTGAAAAAATAAATTCAAAGTTGTGCAAAATTAAATCCAAAAATTTGTTTCGCCAAGCAAGTTGCAAGCATTAGAAAAATGAATTCGATCTTAGTAGCAAAACAAATTGTTCTCGAACTATAATACACAAAGTGAAGTCCACGAATTCCGGGCGATTCAGGCATCGGTAACAAGCGGCAACACCAGGCACTAGCGGCAACAAGCACCATAATCGGTAAGAGGCTTTTCGTAAACAAATTATTTGCTACTCCCAAGAGCAGCTTCATGGACAATTTCCGGTCTACACCAAACACAAATTCCGCAAAAAAAAAAAAAGAGAGAGGGGAACCCGAGTCGAGCGTCGCTGGGCCGGTAATAGTCGGTAGGTCCTTGGTAGGTCGCCGGTTGTCGTAGAACGAGGACAGAGGGGGAGGGGCAGGGAGAGAGAGAGAGAAAGGAGGGGAGCGACAACCGAGTGAGAGAATCGCAGCAAGAGAGTGAGAGGAGCGTCGCCGGGGCGGTAATCGTCGGTAGGTCACCGGTAGGTCGCCGGTTGCTCGCCGCGAACGAGGACGAGAGGGGAGGCGAGAGGGGAGAGAGAGGAGGGGAGTAGCTAGCCACCGAGCGAGATAACCGCAGCAAGAGAGTGAGAGGAGAGCGGTGCTCGACGAGGGTTTCCCATTTCAAGCGTTTTTTATTTTTTAAAAATTCGGATCGGTTAACCGAAAATTTTCCGATTGCGAACCGTATTTGAACCGTGAACCGAAAAAATTCCGGTTCGGTTAACCGAACCGATTTTTCTAAATAAATTAATCGGTTAACCTTTTTTTATCGATTTTTCGATTTTTCGGATCTATTTTTCGGTTTCGATTTTTTCTACACACCCCTAGTTGTGACTGAAAACTAGGGTAGAAACAACTCGTTAGACTCAAAGTTGAAGTGTAGCAAAAATGGTAACAAACAACCCTAATACAGAGTGTTTGAGCTTCCCGAAAATAGGGCTTTTACGTTTACTGGTGTTTAACAAGAAGAAGTCGGTTTTTTGCTTTTCAAATTGAGATGAATAAACTTTTATCAACCTGCAAAAACAAATCAAAGCGGTACTCAAAGTATAAAAACACTTTTGTCCAAGATTAAGCAAGGATATAAATTAATTCAAATAATTAAATATTTGAATATCCTTAGTCTAATCAAATGAAATTTTTTAAGTCTAATATTCAATAAGTTTCAATTCCATTTGTGTCTATCTTTAGATGATAAAAGAATTAGAGAAATATATAAACACAATTCATCATTTGCCATAAAATAATTCTAGTTAATTAAATCTAGCTTTAGTTAGAATTAACGCAGATAATTCTGATTTGAATTTTAAAACAAGCCAGTTGAGATAACAAGTTGAACTCAAGAAATTATTTAGACGAGATTTCGTCCGATTCGAATCGAGTGGGTCAAAAACCCAAAACTAAGTGTTTACTCAAGTGGAACTTTTTGAGTGGGTCGATACGGATAAAAACTTAAAGATAATATTTCTAAAGTGTAAAAATGACTTGAATTCAAAACTGCCCGAGTCTTCAACATAATTGAGCAATCATAAAAATCCTTAGATTTTTCGTTTAGTTCTTAACTCATTAGGATAGTCCTTTATTTTTCTTGAAATATGAGGCTGGAGAGAAATTTCATTTTTTCCTAATTTAAATACTAGAAATTCACTTTCTTCTTGCTCTATTATGGCTCTCTGGTCACTAAGACATATTCTTTCTTTAATTTTAGTTTCTACGAATATATATAAGTGTTTCCTATATTTTTCAATAGTATTAGAATTAATTAGAATATCGTTAACATAAACGACTAAAAAATTATTATGACGTTTAAGTGAGTCATTAGTTCTTCTTTGAAAAATTCTTGATGTATTTTTTAATTCAAAAGGCATTACTATCCATTTATATAACTCTTAAGGTGTACTAAAACCTATATATTTGATATTATTTTCTTCTAATTTTATTTGTTAAAATACATATTTACAATCAAACTTGGAATAATATTTCTTATTTTTAACAAGATTAATAAGGATTTATTTAAAAGGCAAGAACTAATTATCAGTTTTAGTGTACTAGTTAAGTTTTTTATAGTTGATTATCATTCTCCTTTCTTCTTTCAGCTTCATTCATAACCATGAATACGTGAGACAAATACGCTCCTTTTGAAGGTCTAGTTAGTCCTCTTTCTCACAATTTTTTAATTTGTTGTAAAAATTCTTTTATATTTGCCTCAAAATAAAGCATTGAATTTTCTTTGATGTAAATTTCTTGCGTAAGTTTTATTACTGCTTTAGGATGTTCAAGTTTTCAAAATTGTAATGAGTTTTTTAGATAATTTTTTAAAACTTATTTTAAAGTTGTTCTTTGATTATAATATTAACTTTGAAATATTTTGCTTGAGCTTGAGAATTAAGTGAGTTTTTTATATTCTTATCCATCAGGCTTCTCATGTACTCTATAAGGATGTTTTATAGTTGGGATTTTTAGAATTTGACCATGCTTGGTTGTGAAATATGTCGTATAAGATGTTTGTGTGAATTTAACAAATTGTTTAAGGAAATCATTTCCAAGTAATATGTCATGTCCTGAATTATATTGAAACACTAAAAGTACTATGATCTTATTCCTAATATTATTGGAACATTAGTCTGGATAATTTTTTTAAGTATGCAATTGTTGAATGTGTCCATTTAATTTGAATTTTCTTATTTGGTGGGATCTTTTCCCATTTAGATAAAATAGGTTCATGAAAGAAGATTTTATGTCTTGTATCTATTAAAGTCATTGGAGTAATATCTGGTTCTTTAACGGTTATATATATATATATAGGTACAAGAAATTCAATTTGCTTCATATGTAAAGGATAATTTAATCATTATTATTATTAAATAAAGTAATTTGAGTAGGATTTATTTCATAGTAAGTGAAGTTATCTAAAAGAGTCATTCCTAATAAAATATGATCGATAAAATTTATTATTTATAGTAGAGTCTACATAACACTCTTGTTATAAAAGAATTGATTTGTGAGTTTTCATCATAATTATGGATATTTAATTTAAGGTCTTTTTTTACCATTGTATATAACAAAGTTATATTCTTCAATTGGGATAGTTTGTTGGTAATGTTCTATAGTGGCATTGAGATGCTCCTATATCTATAAGAATTTTGTATATTATTTTATCCATTGATATACTCTTAATTTTGCTCTATAAGTATTAGATAAGGTAAAATTTCTTACATATCGATTTGGTGGCCTAAGGCTTCTAGACACATTAGGTTGATTTGAAATTTTTACTCCTTTATCTGTTTTTGATAACGAAAGTCTTGGTACTTCACTGGTTCAAGCTTTTTCATCAACTGATTGGAAGTATGTTAAGGAGGGAAAACTAGCCTTTTGTGGTGGTGGTGCTATAAATGTACTTATGGTTGAAAAGATCATATCTATAGTGATTTTTCTATTTGATTTGTTTCTCTTATGGAAAAAAATTTGTGTTTGAGAGAATGTATAATCCTCGATAGTAAAAGGATTGTAGAGTGTTTAAACTGTAAATTAAGGGTATCTTTAATATTAACTTCTAAGAGTAATTGAGTAGTTTGGATAACATCCAAAGATTAATTTTGACTAAATTAGATTTCCTTGTTACGTACCTAAGTAACCATTTTGTATGTTTCTAAATCTCCGATCATGGATAAATAGGGTAATAAGTGAGTTGATTCTTTTTTTGAAACAAGATTCTACTGTTATTTGAATTCCTTGTGAGTGAATATATTCAATTAATTTTCTACCAGAAAGGATTTCCTCTAAGAATTTTTCAATTATTTCTCACTTCATTAATTGTAGCTTAATATGTTGAATAACTTTCAAGTTGTAATGAACCAATAAGTGAAGTAAGTTCAAGTCAAAGTGAAAGCCTAGTAGAATCTGACTATGAATACTGAAGAAACTAAAGTAGTCTAACAATAAGAACATAAAAATAATGAAAATTACACTCGAATAGTATCTTTTAACTAATGTCTTTATGAGAAAATCTAGTAAAGGAATTATCTTTAAAAGACTCTCAAACTTTTATGAAAAAGATAAAAGATTTCATTTAAAAAAATTTATAAGATACTTTAACAACAAAGCAACCGGTTTTTGTTCAAAAACATCACCATATTTGATTGTAAGATATATAGTGTAAGGAGTTTCTGTAAATTTAGAAAATTGTTTGAGAAAGTCGTTACCAAGTAATGTATCATATCCTGAATTATATTGAAATACTAAAGGTATAATAAGAATCTTATTTCCTAATATTATATGGACATTAGTTTGAACATATTCTATATAGGTTATTGTTGAATGTATTCCTTTAATTTGAATTTTCTTATTTGGAGGGATCTTTTCCCATTTAGGTAAGATAGGTTCGTGAAAGAAAGTGATTTCAGATCATGTATCTATTAAAGTTGTTGTTGTAACATCTAATTCTTGAGTAGTTATTTCTCTCTATATAAGAACAGGAAATTCAATTTGTTTTATATTTTGTAAAGAATAATTTGATTGTTATTGTTGTTAACTAAAGTAATTTGCGTAGGCTTATTTTGTAAGAAGTGAACTTATCTAAAAAGGTTATTCCTAATAATATATGATAAAATTTATTATTTATAATGGAGTCTACATAACATTCTTGTTCTAGTAGAATTGACTCGAGAGTTTTCATTATAATTATTGATTTTTTGATTTAAGGTGGTTCTTCTTCCATCGTATGTAACAAGGTTATATTCTTCGAATGGAATAGTTTGAACCGATAATGTTCAATAGTGGCATTGAGATGCTTCGGTATCTATAAGGACTTTATCTTTAACTTAAAATTTTGTATTAAAATATTCTAATTTTACTCTATAGGTGCTAGATTGGGTAATGTTTCTTATATACCGATTTGGTAAGGTAAGGCTTCTAGACATGTTAGGTTGATTAAAAACTCTTACTCCTTTATCTGTGTATGATAGTGAGAGTCTTGACACTTCACTAGTCAAGCCTTCTTCATCAACTAATTGAAAATCAGTTAATGAAGGTAAACCGGCCTTTCGTGTTGAGGGTGTTATAATTGTGCTTATAGTCAAAAGATCGGATCTATAGTGATTTTTTCCTTTTGATTTTCCTCTTTTATTGGGAAATTGGTATTAAAGAAAATGTATAATCCTCGATAATAAAAAGATAGTGCATCATTGTCGAGTTTCATGCCTATGTCTGCAGAAAATTTAAATTGTAAATTAAGGGTATCTTCGATATTTTCACTTCTAAGGGTAACTGATAATTTGGGTAACATTCAAAAATTAGTTTTGAATAAATTAAGGTTCCTTGTAATGTACCTAAATGACCATTTTGTATATTCTTAAATCTCTTATCATGAATAGATAGGATAATAGGTGAATTGATTCCTTCTTTGAAAGCAAGATTTTACTGCTATCTAAATTCCTTACAAGTGAACATATTTGATTGATTTTCTATCCTTAGATGAGATTCATTCTAAGAATTTATCGATTATTTCTCTATTTATTAATCTTAATCTAATATTTCCTTGTAAATTTTGAATAAAAACCGGTTATTTTGTTGTATGGAATTTGAAATATCTTATAGATTTTCTTTTAAAGAAAACATCTACATTTTTCATAAAGTTTCGAAGGTCTTTTAAAGATAATTCTTTTACTACAATTTTTTCATAAAGAATTTTATTAAAAGAAATTATTCCCTTATAATTTTCATTATATTTTTCTTCTTGTTGATGAACTTTTTCAGCTTCCTCAGTATCCATGTTCCGATTATGTTTCGCTTAGATTTGAGCTTTCATCAAGAAGAAAATTGCAATGAAGAAAATTACAATACAATGGAAACAGAATTGTTAGCTATGATTAGAGGAATTAAAAAATGGAGAATATTTCTTTTACCAAAACCATTTAAAGTATTAACTGATAACAAAGCTGCAACAACTTTTGTTAAACAAACGTTAGATAATGGACCTCACATGAGAAAACTTCACGAGTAGCTGACCTTTTTTTTATCTCAATTTAGCGTTGTTTATGAGCATATTGCAGGAAATAATAATTTTTTAGCAGATTATTAAACAAGAGAAACATAATATCTCGAGGACAATGGACCATCAAAAACATCAAATTGAAGCACTAAGAGACGCAACTTTAGATTTCAATTAATATCTTCAAGTTGTAACAGAAAGACTTGAGCAAATACGCACCGGAGTACAAGAAACTATTAATGTAATGAAACATGACTTCGATCAAGTCAAATTTGTTTCAGCTATGATGCTAAAAACGGCTGAAGAACTCGGAGAAAATACTTTTACAAGCAACTCACAAAGTCCTACTCTATCTCCTAATCAAAGAGTTAAAAAGGAAAAGGCATCAAACTCCTTTCTTCCCGAGGAAGAGAAAGACATGCAAGAAATAAAAGGTAAGCTATTAGCTAAAAGACCCATTATTCAAACTACAGGTGAAACTTCAATTCAAGAATTAACTTCATTCTCGCAACCCCTTTTACGCAAAATATCGAAAGGTTACGGAATTAGCTTATGAACAAGTCTCGAGTTTATCTCAAGTCTTCTATACCAGTGGAGAATCACTATTCTCCATATTAACTATTTGGTCAGGAGTAGATCCACAACTCATTTACCAATTTTACAAATTTGAATACCTTAATTTAGTATACCCTAAATCAAACCTCCAAGAATTATCCAAATTATCTCCAACCATTATTCAAACTATAAAGAACTTTAATCAAGGACCCATTTTTGTAATGTTTTACAGTATACCTCCTGAAAAAGACGAAGAGTATGAAATAATATTCCTAATAATTAGTATAATTCTGATCGGACATATCTCCGATAAATTCGAACTAAGAATTAGCAAGGAGAAAACTTTCAAAAATTTTAGGTTTAAAAATTCTTGGATTAATAACTACGGAAGAACAAGTTGAGCCATAACCGTCAAGTGCCAAGGTGATCGACTTTTTGGATACGGTCTCCGAACTTTACATCAAGAACAAAATTTAATCATTATTACAAAAAGGGCACCAAGCTAGATGAATTCGATGAATAATTATTCCAATTCACCTACAGATTAATGCCTCGCCACTTTCAAGGAACTACAATCTGTCAAAAAAATTTGCAGAATTATACAAAATAGAGAAAGAAAAAGTAGCTTTGAGAACGACTCAAATTCTTTCGGCATAAATGTAATCCACAATTTGTATGTTTATATTATCAATAAGTCTGCGGCAAAAAAAAGGAGGAGACAATTTGTCGGCAACATTTCATTATCTCTACTATTGCTTGTTATGAATCAACAAAAATGAAAATGATTGAAAGTGAAAGAACTAGTATTAAAATGTAACGATTGTGTTGTAAAGGGTAGAAGCAATTTGGACGAAGAAAATATCACTCATATTGTAAACTGCTAAATGTTCGAAAAAACTCGCTTTTGGGAAAGAGAGAAATAAATAAGCTTTCAAGAAAAAAATAGTCTTGTACTTTTAAATTTGAGAGTTTAAAGAGAAAAAGAGACCAAGGAGTTGAAGTAAGTCCAAGTAAGGCCGGTAAGGCCCGTTGAGGAAGGCATGGTGGCAAATAAAAAGGTCTATTAAAATATCTACCTTTTAAAGGACAAGACGTAATATTTAATTTTTCTTTGAATTGCTAAGATTATTTGTTTGCGAGTACCAGTTTATTTAATGTGATTTCTTTTTCGTTCAAATTTTGCTTCTCATCAAATGGTTTTAAAATTTTTTCCATAAAAACTAAGGCAACAACACATTTAACTAGTATAAGAGTTGTCAATCAATATATTTAGCTACCGTATTAAATTATTTTAACTATAATTTTAGCTATTATTTATATTGGAATTCTATTCCAGCTACTATATTTTGTTACTTAGCTACTAGTTAGCCATTAACCAATGTATTCATCTACATTATTTTAGCACCAAACCATCATATTCATTATACGAAATCAACATATTCAACTATTTTCAACTATAATATTTAATTTCTATTCATCATTCACGCTGTACTTGCTTGATAGAAAAAGTTAAGTACTATTCGCTCTTTCTTGTCAAATAAATAATTAAAAAAAGAAAAGAATATATATATTTTAATTTAATTTATTTTTTACTCCATTTTCGAGCCTATAACTTTAAAATAATAAAATAATATTTTTACAAAAAATAACAAAAAAAGAAAATGGAAACCACAGTATTCTGAACCGAATTGCCACCTATGGGAAAAAGAAATAGTTTTCACTTGCTTTGGGAGCGTACTTCAAAATTCAAAAGCCCCGCTGTTGATGAACGTCGAGGAAGCAGCAGCAGCAAGAGCACCCCGAGATAGCAAGCGAGAGAGAGAGAGCTAGAGCGAGAAGGGGAAGAAAAATGGAGTCCCAATCAATCGATCTCGATTCCGTTCGCAGGTACTCTCTCGCTCATCCACTTCATCCCATTTTCATGCAATATTCTTATTCTAATTCTGTTTTTACGCCATTGCTGGGGGAATTTGTTAGTCGAATTAACGAATTGAGATACTTCCTTGCGAATTCCGGCGAAATCTCAGCATTTTCCTCTTCAGAGTCCGAGAAATTGCTGCAGAACTTCATTGTAAATTTCGAGGTATAGTCTCACTTTCACATAGTACAGTTTTGCTTCTTCTGGGGAGGGTTGTGGTTGAATTTTGTTCAGTTCCGCCACTTATTGAGGTTTTCTTCTAAAATTTTGTAGACTAAAGTGAACCAAATGGTCTCAGAGCACTCCGATGTAGGTTCTTTGCAAGATGAGGACAGGGGTAAGCGCGCCAGTTTTGTCTTTCTTCTGTTTTTTTGCCTTTAATTTGGCTTTGGACGAGATACTTTGCAGTTGTTAACTACGCTAAATACCCAAATTAATCATTTCAATGCAATACATTTCGCATGTGTTTATTTGATGAATTTAGAGAAGGTAAGGAAGAACTTGAGGAAAAAAATAATTGCCCTCTCTCTTGTTGCATTGATGCCACAACATCCATATATATACCAGGGGCATCGAATACATAATCCTAGTACAATTAGGAAGACTATTTCTAATAGAATAGGAGAGGTAAATCTAACAAAAAACATGGTTTCTAAGCATAACAGAATACATATTTGTTCCTCAACACTCCCCTTAACTTGGATCATGTAAATCAATAAGGCCCAACTTGCTCTATAAAAATTGAAACTGACGCTTTCTTAACGACTTAGTGAAAATATCATAAGTTGATATTTAGAAGACACGTATGTTGTTTCTAAATCTCGAGATACAAGATGTTTTTGAACAAAATGATAATCAATGTCTATATGTTTTGTCCTTTAATGAAAAACAAGATTTTTGGCAATATGTAATGCAAGTTGGTTATTAGAGTGTAACTTCATTGATCTATTGAGAAATACTCCCAGAGACGTCACAAAGGACTTTATCCAGATCAATTCACTTCATTAGTCATCGCTGCAGTAGCCCTGGATACCTTACTCTAATTTTTCATTTTCCAAGTAATAGAACATGTTCCCCAATTTGAATTTCTGAATCACAAAAGGCACCTAAATTACTCTTCTAACAATATACCTTGACCTAGATGTCCTTTCAGATATAGATTCCATATTCTTGCATAAATTACGATAAAATATGATCAACATAGCATAGTTTTGGTCTTGTAAGTGTGAGATATATGAGTCTCTCAACTAGTCTCCTATACCTTGTTGGGTCTTCAATAGGCGGCCCATCTACCAATCAACCAATCCAAGTTTATGATTGGATTCCACTTGGGAACTACGTTCGCTTTGAACCAACCAATGCAAGTTTTTGATTGGTTTCCATTGGGAACTCTATTGGCTTTGAACCAAGTAACCTGCATTCCTCAATTATCTCAAGTGCATACTTCTTTTGACTTAGAAGTAGCCTTTTGAGCTCCTACAAACCTCAATTCCAAAAATAAAAAACCTTAATCCCTAGTCATTCATATGAGATATTCTTTGAACTTAGCACAAGCTTGTAAGCATCAAATCATCTACATATGCTAAGAATGCCATCAATATACCATTTTTATTATATGTGAATAAGGAATAGTTAGATGAATCCATATTCATGTAACTTTGATGAAATCTTGGCAAACCACCTCATGTGCTTGTTTAAGCTCATAAAGAGATTTCTTTAGCTTACGTGCCTTGTTAGAACCTGAAATTCTAAATCTAGGATGCATCCATGTAGAAAAGCATTATTCATGTCCATCCGATGTAGTTCCCATCCTTTAGTAGCTCCCGGGACAAAAACACCTAACATTGGCCATCTTGGCCTCGGGAGCAAAGATCTCATGATAATGAAATCCTTCAGTTTGTTGTCCTCGTATGACAAATTGTGCTTTACAGCGCTTAGCTTAATAGATCGGTCCGAATTGTACTTAACCTTGTACACCCACCCACTTGCAATTAATTGGCTTCTTGTCTTGTCGGAAGGTAATTCCTTCGCCTTCCAAGTCTCATTTAACTCTAGGGCCTCAAGTTCTTTGACCATCGCCTTTCTCCATCTAACATCCTTTACACCTTCATGAAAAAAACCTCAATAACATGGTAATGTCGGAAAATTTATTACAGGTAATAAAATTAGGTAACAAAATAAGCTATGGGATAAGGTTTACCTTAGGAGACTTTTCGAAGTGGGCTATTTGAAGAGCTCTTAGAAGAAGAGTCTTTAGGCTTGATAATCCTCTAGATGAAATAGAGCTCTTCGCTTATGCTTCTCAATTTCCTTATTTTAATAATTTGCAAAAGGAAAATTTTCTTCATGACATATATGTCTTTACTTACAAAAGTACCTCATGTATTTCATAAACTTCCCATCCCTTTTTCCAGTACGGATAAGCAACAAACATACACTTTGTACTTCTTTTTCTAAATTTATATTTTTTCCTTTAATATTTTTGACCATAATACAAACTTCCAAAAACCCAAATATGTTTAACAAAATTTCATATAGTGTGTGACCATGCAAAATTGAGGACGGTGTCCGATTAACTAGATATGGAGCAACGAGATATTCTCCCGAAAATCAAGTGGAAAGTGGGATTGGAAGTGTTAAAATATGTATGTTCTTTCTTTTAACTCTATCATTCTGTTGAAGGGTATGCACACAACTTGTTTGATGAATAATACCATGCTCCCTATAAAACTTTTTCATTGGTTCTCAAGTGAACCCACTACGATTAGCACTTCTAATAACTTCGACTTTGGTTTCAAATTGTGTGTGGGCCATTGCACAAAAATCCTAGTAACCGAGAGGCTTCACTAGCATAAGATATACCCAAACAACTCGACTAGCATCATCAACAATAACAAGAAAATAATGCGCCCCACGTAAAGACTTAACACATGATATGGCTGCCAAATATCAAAATGAATAAGATAAAAAAGGTTCAAAGTTTTACTTTCACAAAGAGGAAAGACATACGAGTTTTCTTGACACATAAGTTTACGTAAGATATATCATTCTTACTAATATAGTTCAAATCTATTTGATTATTGCTTTGCAAGCATAAATTTGGTTTAGCTAAGCCTAATACATGAATAATTAGCCACCAAAGGGCTAATCACAAACCAAGCCAACTAAACTACTCATTAAACATTACAAAAACTAAGCTAGAGCATAAACTAGCAAAATTAGAAATAAACGAGGAGAGAGAAAGAGTAAATCTAAAACAAGTAAATAAGCATGAATCTAACACTAAAAATTAAGCATTTAAATAAATTACAACTTAAACTAATGTTAATCTTGCAAAAAGAACAAGAACAAAACAAGAAATAAGGAGAGAGAGATTGGAAGAAAGCTTAGCTATTTTTCTTGAAAGCTTCATGGTTCACAATCTTCAACCTAAATCTACATTAATCTAACCTAATTACTCCCTAATGGAGCTTTATTTTGGCTAACTACAAAACTAATAACACGCATAAGACTCGTGTCACTTTCTGGATGAAAAAGGAGCGCCGGTGACATGCGCATGTTAAAACGACATGTTAAAACGACAGGTGACATGCGCATGTTAAAACGACATGGTCTTGCATGTGTCTGTTTTGGACGTAAAAGGAGAGGAGCTACGAAAAATGGGCCACCACGATCTCCCCCGTACCAAGGGCCTGACCGTGGGCCTTGCCACGGGCTTTGCCAAGGTCTTGTGCCCTCTTGCTGGCCTCTTCTCACTTTGGCGTTTGTTGGGTAGCCTCGGGTCTAGTCCGGGGTGATTTGGCGGCTTATAATTACTCCGAAGGATCTTCAAGAGGTTTGTCTTGGGTCCTGAAATGCCGCAAATGCTTGAGCCTTGAGTGTGGCGCTTCCGAAAATTTACTTCAAGCTTCCGAAACTCTTTCGGAAGGTTCACTTTGCTTGCAAATTGTCCAACATGGCTATGGCAAGATGAATATGGATCTTTGAAGCTTGATTTGGCGAAATTATCATCACTTATGCTCTATTTTCCTTAAGATGTCGAGTTTGGTGTATTTCTTAAATAGAACAAATAAAAATCCTAAAATTATATTATTTACGAGCCAAAAACAAGTGTTAGAGGGCGTATAAAATACATTGTTTACACTTCCAATAGGAAGACTACTTCTAATAGAGTAGGAAAGCTAAATCTAACCAAAAATATATTGGTTTCCTAAACATAACAAAATACATATTTGTTCCTTAACATTGTTTGAATACCCTGGCTTTATATTTTATGAATTAGAAATCATCTGCCAATAAAAAAACGTCACTTAGAGGTTTTGACATTCAATTATGAAATTTAGAACAGCACATGCACCTATGTAAATTAGCCATAGATTATCATGTGGAAGGAAGGAATAGAGCTTGGTTAAATGAGCTCCTGTTTTCTGAATATATGAGCGAAGTAACTTGTATGCAGTTACTAATTTCAAGGCAGAACAAACTTTTTCTTTCTATATGCCTATAGTAGAAACAACCACATTCTTTTGGACAGAATGAAGCGTTGAGCATTTACTAATAGCGGGGAGGTTGTGTTTTCCTAATTGGATGTTTGTTGCTGTTACTTTTTTCGTCCTGTTCCTATCTAGAATAAAGGTATCAATCATAAGATACTGCGCTCATTGAGGCTTTAAGTCTAAGTACTTAACTCAGGTGTTATTGTAACATATAGTCATGCTTTTAGAAATATTGGAACACAACATTCAACAGAAATCCATTCTCTCTTGTGATGTGACAAGAGACACAGATTGATCCATTTGTGATAACGTCTTAACCTGAGTTATGCTTGCAGGTGCTTACATAGATCGCTTGAGAGTTGAGCTTGAGATGACAGAGGCTGAAAGTGCTTCAGTTTGTGAGGAAATTGAGGGTCTTACATCATCCTGCATGGAAGGTGAGCAACCATACTATTTTCCAATATTCTCCTAATATGATGTTAGATTAACCACATATGCACATTGGACAATTTCAGGTACTTGCAAATTGGAATGTAATCTTGAATCCTTGCACCATGCTATGCATTATGTTGAATCAAAGGTCAGTGGCAAATATTAGCTTGAATTACACTTAATTAGAAGGCCTATGAATGCTGAGATTATGGAAGGAATGCAATTGTGGGGAACTTACGTTGGTAGCATATATTGCAGCTCCCTGAGTTTTCTGTTGACAGGGAAAGTTATTCTTGCATTGGTTTTCTTAAGAGCATCCTTTTTCTCTTCAAGCACTTATCTGTTGAAACCATTTTAGGTTTTAAGGAAGGCCGGCAGCTTTTGTAGCTCTTGGGTTTCTAGTTTAGTCTAGCTATTTTTAATTATCAGTTAATCCCCCTAGTTGTTTCTCTTTGGGCCACTTTCTCAAGCATTTTGAATTGGTTTTTGATTTTGGGTTGCCAGTGCAATCTGTTGAAATCCATTGGCAAATTTGTGAGGTTTTACTTTGCATATGTTCTAACTTGTTGAAGTCCTTTGATGATGATGGAGTCTTTTGGAGGAAGGTTAGTGCAAGGGTCTTCTTTCCTATCCCTAAGAAATGGGTGATAAGAGTTTACATCTTGGGCAATCGCAGGAGTCCAAGCTCAAGGAGCAATTGTGAGAGTTCCTAGGCTTAGGGGTGTTATACTTTTTTTATCGTGCATGATCCTAGTCCTAGGCATAGTCCCTCTGTCCCAAAAATTTGAGAAAACTGGTCAAAGAGGATATTCATTGACCATTTTGCTGGTATAGTCCATTGAGTTATTAATGTACAAAATTAAATATATTAAATTTCACTTTTAAATCATTACCTCTAAATTTTGTTCAAATTTTTTCATATGGTCAAAATATATCATCTTTGATCAATTCTGACGAGTATATGGGGTGCAGGGAGTATTTTAAGTCCTTTATTTAGGTTAATAGGTTGTCGTTCAAGAATTTCACTATTTCTCGACTTATGTTTTGACTTATAAATAGGGGCCTTATGTAATGCCTTTCTTAGTGATTTCTAAAATTTGAGTCTGAGTTTTCTGTGGGAATTCTCTTGTTTGCTATTATGGTTCTTAATTTATAATTCATTTATGTTAAAAAGCTTTTGGAGTTAAATGGGAAAAATTTGGATGTCCTCAGCTTTTATCTTTGCCTTGAGCATTTTGGGTCTAGACATGTTTTGAAAAGAATTGCAATTTTTGACTATTCTGTGGATGTTAAGGCTGTAGATGAATGGAGTTTTCTCTCTGGAAAGAGTTACTGGTTGTTTTTCCTTTGGGATCTTGTTGTTTCTTTTGATTTTGCTCTGGCCTCATGCTACTGGAGCTGTTTTCGTTACTTCTGTAAATGGTCTTTTAGGAACTGCATGATTGGTGTAAAATTTGTATCACTGGGGTTCCACTAGAGATAGTTTTCTGAATAATGAATGTTATTCAAAAAATAACTTCTTCCAGGGATACAACTTGGAATTCATACAGGTGCTTGTCCTTTAAAGTTAACCCTACTAGTTGAACTAGCTTTTGAAGTTTGCGAATGACTTGATCTGATCTGCTTGGTGTCGTGAAGAATAGTTCTCTTTAGTCATGAAATAGCATTAACTATTTTCTGCTATATATTTAGCGAAACATCTACATGTGAATCATTTGTATAATATGGTTGGATATCATCTTTCAGGGATTAAAGCCAGAAAAAGCAGGGCATATTGACAACGTCAAAGATGGGGAAGATCATGTAAGATCATCAAAGGCATATGGTGATAACAATATCCAGGTTATCCTTTTTGCACAGTACCCACCCTTATAATGCCAGCTAGTTTGCCTATAATGGACTTGTTTTAATTTCAGTAACTTGCATTTTTTATTCACTATTGGTGTGAAAATGTACTCTATTTTAAGTTTGCAGAATTCTTTTGCTTACTTTTAGCCATCAGTTCATGATTCTCTTCATTCTTCCAGATATTAAGCCTGAAACATCAAATTGAGACAAACAAATTGGCATTAGAGTCATTTCAGGACCTTGATCTCAAGTTGAAAAGGTAATGCAATGTTCCTGTCTTATTTACTTGTTACATGAAAAAGTTGTGTTTAGCTTTTCCACACTGTTATAGGTTTCAGTATTTTCAAAGATTGAGCAAACATTCACTGGTTGGGAGCGTTGTTTGACTTTCAATTGCATTATTTGGAGTGGCTTTTAGGCTTGAAGCTATCGAAAAATCGAGGAAGCATTGACTGGTTTGAAGGTAATTGACTTTGGGGGAAACTACATTAGGTTCTCACTAAGGACGTGCATTCCGCCTGTAGAAGATCTGTTGTGCCTGCGAAAGGCTGAAAATGATATCCAGCCACATGAAGTGAGCCACGAGTTGCAAATAGAGGTCATAGATGGGAGCATGGAGCTAAAAAATGTGCAGGTAGAATATCAAAGCTTTTTCATGTCTATCGTTTGAAGAATTTTGAAAGTTTTATGGTCATTAGAGGTTCTAACTATGTTACTTGGACTTTGTTACTAGTGTTTTAACATGGATATATGTCCTAATGTTGGAGATAGAATTTTCAAGGATTTTTGTGGGCTTCTAGTTCTACTTTCATGTCTACTTTGAAGTGTCTACATGTTTTATTGGGGTTATATTTGAGCCAACCTTAGCAGAGCCTCAGCTCGTGAGGTTTGAAGCTCAAGCTTGGCTGATGGACCGAGCTTGACAAACTTAGCTCAAGCTTAGATCATGCTACACTCGAGCCTGATCTAGGCTTGTCAAGGGCTTGTATATGAGGTTCACTTGTCCATGGCTAAAGCTTGAGCTTGGCTAGTTTGCTTGTTTGAGGCTGGTTAATTTCTTCCTACTCATAAATTACTCTTCTCACAGAGTCAAAGTAATTCACAGTTCTCAAAGAGTCTAAGTAATTTTGTAACATAAAAAGGTTTGAACTGAATTTATGAAATTAAACCTTAAACTTTACCTTTTAAGAAGGCTTAGATTTTTATTCAACAGCTAGGCTTATTTTGACTCAACAAGCTTGCAAGCCCTAAACCTAAATGAGGAAGAGCCCAGGCTCAGTTTGAATTGCCGAATTATCTCGGATTCCTCTGCTCTGATCTGCCATGAGCCAAACTTGACAAGCTAAAGGATGAGTGGGCATATAACCACTGACCCCTATTGTACCCATATTGAAGAGTCAAGTGCTTAACATGGGTATGAGAGGGGGCTTGCAAGCGGGCTTGGCTTAACTATGCTCCTACTGTACCATGTCAAAGGGCCAAGTGCCTGACGTAGGTACGGGAGAGTGAAATAAAGAGTCCAGTGAACAGAGACATATGTTACTCTCACTCTCACTCAGGCACATGTTGGAGAGTGGAACAGATCTAACCAACATGTGGAGTCCAAAAATATTTGAACTGGGGCTATGGATTAGAAATTTGAATACCATTTTGAATTTCTTCCCCACTTGCATTTAAGTGCAGTCAAAATCCTGTTTTCTTCATGGGATTACTTCAGTGTTTCTCTACTTAACTTATTGAATGTAAATATTTTTG
Source organism: Talinum fruticosum (assembly GCA_021018815.1). Classification (NCBI taxonomy): domain Eukaryota; kingdom Viridiplantae; phylum Streptophyta; class Magnoliopsida; order Caryophyllales; family Talinaceae; genus Talinum; species Talinum fruticosum. The sequence goes on from JAITYX010000020.1 coordinate 2,871,456, forward strand.
AAGTTTTGAAATTATTATACCTCATATAGTTGTATTTTAAGTCAGGATGAACAAATTGCACCATGGATTTGTGTTTAAGCTCAATAAATCAAAACACATTTCCAGCCTGCTCATAAGAACCTAACCTGCCTTAGATATGAAGACCTGATAATTTGCTACCATACATTCAAAAGTTCCTGTCATGTTTTTGTCTTCTGGCAGTTATAGTCATTCATGTCTTCGTTCATTCAAGATTCAGTACAATTGTTCCATTATGAAGTCAAGAGTTTCAAACAAATGGTCTGAATTTTTTCAATTGCTTTAGAGGTTCTGTGTAATTAATTTGCTACCATACAATCAGAAGTTCTTGTCATGTTTTTGTCTTCTGGCAGTTATAGTCATTCATGTCTTAGTTTGTTCAAGATTCACAACAATTGTTCCATTATGAAGTCAAGAGTTTCAAATAAAGGTCTGAGTTTTTCAATTGCTTAGAGGTTCTGTGTATTTATGTAAACCTTGCAGATTTTCCCGAATGATGTCTACATCGGAGAAATTGTTGAAGCTGCAAGCAGTTTCAGGTTTGTCTTTGAGAATCTCTTTTTTTTGCTCTTTTCTTTTCCTGCTATTGTCCTTGTTTTTGGGAAATTAATTTTTAGTACCCTAACGTATGTGACATTCATTTTTGAGGGTCTCACCTTTTTAACCTAATTTTAAAGTACCCTCACCGTTTAAACTTGTATAAAGTAGGGCTCACCGTCTGATGAGTGAATGTTTGACAAGTGATTAGATGATTATACCCTTTCTAAATGTTTAGCAGCTGAAAATTTTTATTTTACTTGAAGCTCTCTGTCTCCCTTAGTCTCTCTCTTCCTCCCTCTCTCTCAACCAAGCTCTCGAAAAGAAGAAGAAGATGAAGATGAAGATGATGAGGAGGAGGACGAGGAGAAGGCAGCCAAATCAGAACAAAAGAGGAGAGATAAAATGAGGAAGATAAAGGAGTTGAAGAAGAAGAACATATTACTACACCTAAATCCACAAATTTGCATTGGACGGCAATTCTCAACTTCACAGCATCATCATCGGTTAAAAATGATTCAATTAATTAATTTGATTATCCGAGGTAGGGAGTACTAAGCGAGGAAACACCCTGAACCTAAGCAGCCTAGTAAAGGGAGAGTCCGGCATTCTTGCCTTCTCCTCTTCCTCTATCTCAGATTTTGATGCTTCCTTCTTCGCTTTGTGAATCGATGAAACTCCATGGAGGCACCCCGCCAGCAACTTCACTCCTCTTGCTTCGATTATCAGCCTCTCCACCTCTTTCTTTGGAGCCTCTTCCTGAAGAAATAGGCAATGGAGGAGAAAATTAGAGCCTAATTTTCAAACTAGTTGTGCACCTCCTATTTATCTTGACCACCAATTTGAGAAAAAAGAGGAAAAAAAGGGAGTATTTGAAGAAGCTGAAAATCGAAATACAAACTCATTTCAAGATCTTTGAGCTCAAAATACGCCTTCCAAGTAAAAATCGAATAAAATTCTAGAAAACAGATTACAAAGGGATACAATTAGAGACTAACCAGATGAGCTGCCTGTTGGATTTCTCGATCAATGGAGACTCTCCGATAGCTCTCTCGAGATTGCTTCGCTGAATGGCTCGAGCTTCGGGATATCTCTGAAAGCTCGCTTGTTGGACAACGAATTCCAGAGCTTGGTTGAGAGAGAGGGAGAGAGAGAAACAGGAAGGAGATGAAGGAATTAAAAAAACGAAATTTGAAAAACAACACTTACCTTGCCTCCTCGACAATGGAGTCCACGATTTAGGTTGGAGATGAAGGAAGAGAGCTTCAAACTTCAACAATGGTGGAAATGAAGGGGAGAGGAGAGCTTTAGCTTTTTTATTTTAACCTAGATGCATTAAGGGTAATGGTAATTCAACCGCCATTTGTTGCCTAAATTGTTCACTCATCAGAATTTTAAATCTTAGTCCCACTAATGTCAACGCTTCCAACGGCGAATGTACTTTAAAATTAACTAAAAAGGTGAGGCCCAAAAAAATGAATGTCATATACGTCAAGGTATCGAAAAATTAATTTCCCTTGTTTTTTTATGACTAATCACAAAATATGTATTAAAAGACACCAAGAGGATTTCACCCATGTACAAAAAGGGCATACACAAAATATCAAGCCCCCAAGCTCTAGACAAGTAATCATATCAATAAAATCTCAAAAAGTCAACTTTGTACCATGATGGAGAACTTGACTCGAACTATACAAAGTTCTCAAAAAGTAAAGCTTGGAATCATCAAAGGACCTCTCCTTGCCCTCAAAACTTAGATTAAAAAGCCCAAGGGGCAAAAAGCGCACAGGGTCCTAGAGCCCGGGGCGGGCTTCGAGGCGAAGGCGCGGGCTTTTTGGAGCGAGACGCACTTTTACATAAAAATACTTAAAATTCATTCCCAACCTATATTTTTTGATAAATAAGTAAGATAGTACATCAAAACAATGTTTAGACAACATTTTACCCATTGAAAGCATCACATAGTCTTAAGAACCAAAATTTGACATTCAAATATCTCAAAACACACATTTGAAAGTCTAAAAACAAACAAGCAAGCATAGTCATAAAAAGCAACACACAAAGCATAGTTTGTAAGCCCCCTCCCCATAGGTGAACTAAGCATCATCATTATCATCATCATAATCATCTAATTCTAAATCTAACTCCTCTTCATCCTCATCCTCTTCCTCTTCCTCTTGAAATTCCTCTTCCTCATCTTCATCAATCAATTCCAATCGAACTCGAGAAGATTTAGAACCGGAGGCTTGGGCGGGAGCTTTCCCTTTGTCCTTCGTTGATGCTCTAATGGTACTAGATGATCCTCTACCCCTCCTCGTACCATAACGAGACTAATTTGCCCGAAGCTTGAGCAACAGTTGCCAAGTCAAAGTATCCCCCTCAAATACAAAATCATCATCATCCGAATCATCTTCCATCCTACGATTTGATTTGACAAATACCAAATCATTCAATCGGGATTGTGCCAATCCATTTCTCTTCTTGGTGTGAAGTCGTTAACAAAGTAAGTAGGCATAATTATTCACTAATAAGCTAATTTATTTAATATCCTCATATAAAAATTTTGAAAGTTATAACTTACGTGCTAAAAACACCCCAATTCCTCTCGCATCCCGTTGCACTACAAGTGAGGGTAAGAATCCTAATGGCAAATTTCCTCAAATTTGGTGTCGATGATCCATATTGAGTCCACCATTCACCTATTCACAAAAACCTTAGTTTAATTAACAACTTTGTAAGGTTGATTAGTTGTGAAGATTAGCTTTGACAATAAAATTTCTTACCGGGAGGTATTGTATTCCTTTGCCTTATAGCCAATGGCTTTCCAAAGAGACCCTCGGCATTTCTATATGATTGCAATTCCAAAGTCACCTTGTCTTGGATCTGTGATATCCGGAATCATCCTTAAAATGCAATCAAACAAACCATCTTTAACATCATGACTCTCTTCAATAGCACTTGCATTTGGATAATAGATCTCTGGATTCAAATAATGGTCCGCCGCATGTAAAGGTTGATGCAGTTGACATTCCCATCTTTTATCAATATACTTGAATGCCTCCTCATAGTTCTCCTCCTTGTGTTGAAAGCTGTTAGCAATAGCTTCCTTAGCTCTATCCATAGCCTTATATGTATAACCCATGTGTGGTTTTTCTCTCTATCAATTATGCGAAGAACCTTGATTAGAGGCCTCGTCAATTTAAGAGCATAAAGGACATTCTTCCAATAGTTATCTTGCAAGATATAACTTGCTATCTTCTTTCCTCCACCATCCTTTACCCATTTGCTTATGCTCCACTCTTGAGAAGTTACCGACTTCCTCAAATTGTTTTTTTGTTTGTGAATAGAGGAAAGAGTGATAGATGATGTTGCAAATCTAGTCACGGCAGGCCTATGGAGGTTCCTTTGATTAGTGAATCGCCTCATCAAATTCACAAGGGCAACAGAGCTATGGATATAGGCATTGATGGCCATACTCTTCTTTAAAGCACTCTTGACTTTTCCAATATGTTTTCCAATATCTTCCAACATCGGATCAATGCGATGTGCGGCGCATGGAGTCCAAAAGAGATGTTTCCTCCGAGCCATCAACAATTTTCCTAAAATAAAATTATAATAGAAATTATAATTTTAGAAATTTATATTAAGTAGCTAAGTAATAGAAATTATATATTGTAACATTGGGGAACAATTTTTCTTACATGCCTTAACATAATTTGATGCATTGTCGGTCACCACTTGGACCACATTTTCCTCTCCAATCTCTTCCACCATCCGATCAAGAACGTTGAACAAAAGATCCGAATCTTTTACAACTTTAGAAACATCCATTGATCCGATGAAGACCGACCCTTTTGGAGAGTTCACAAGAAAGTTGATAATATCCTTTTGGACGGTGGTATCACACCATCCATCGGATAAGATAGAACAACCTACTTCTTCCCATTCTTTCTTATGTTCATTCATTACCTTATGGGTGTCCTCCACTTCTTTCTTGAGGAATGGAACTCTTCACTCATACATAGAAGGTGGTTTTAAACTAAGCCTCAAAACCGGGTAATTCCTCTCTGTCCAAGTACTCCACCAACTAGCTAAGCTATTGTCTTATATTGTACTTGAACTATATTGTAACTTCGGCGCTTTGCTTTTTCAGCAACAAGTGCATGAGTTCCTTGATACGGAAATACCTAATAAGCAAAAAGGTGCTGAACGTAGGCTTATAGAGTTATGGCAAGTAGCTGTACATTGAGCCCCACCCCCACACCCCAAAAAAGACATCTAGCCGAAACTAGAAATTAATATTAAATTGTGTAAGTTTTTATATTTCTGTTTGAGTTTGTCATTATATTTCATGTAGGTATATTTCATGTCCTTTTGTTGTATGTTAATTATACATATATACTGTTACGATGCCAGCAAGCTATTTTCTTTGTCTGTTAGTGCCGGAGACAAGGTCCTCGTTAGGATGGCTTCGCAGAAAGTTCAAGATAGAATTGTTATGTGCACTATGAGGCGGATAATGGTGAAGCTTGCAAATAAATCAAGGTGATTTTTGTTTTTCACACTCAAAAAGTTAACTTCGCTTGTTTAGTACTCGTGAATATGATATGCATTGTACACATATAGCCTCTCTCTCTCTCTCTCGATGGCACTAAGCTCGGACTCGGAATCTAGACAGGGGATCCGAGTTGAGCTTTAGTGGCATATGGGGGTGGAAGCTTGGATGTGGTGGTTAGGATAAGAGTTGGAATTGATGAATGGAAGGGAAAAGGAAAGGATAAGTTGATAGTTGGATTTGGAAGGAAGGATTTTACACTCCTCTATAAACCAACTACTATCAATAAGGAACAAGATAGATCCAAATTGACTAAGAAAACCGATTCACTCTGCTTTCCCTAAGACAATATGGGGCAGCTTAGAAAGTCGATTCACTCTGCATTTCCTAAGACCTAGAAGATCACCACTTGGTTGCCAAATCAAGATACACCAACTAGGGGATTTTGTAGAAAGCCGATTCACTCAAGCACTTTGGGTTGAAACACAAAGTGTATCAAAGGGGTTTTTAATTCATCAAAAGTTATTCAAGTACATGAGTGGGAAGACCTTTTATAATGAGCCTTTCTCGCCAAAAGTAGCTTTCCTAATCAGTAAGAAAATGGTTAAGACTAATCATAATTAATTAACACTAATTATAATGATTATTCTTAACTAAGACAGAAAAGCTAAAGCCGGAAGTTGCTCCGGTGCTGAATCCGACCGAGCGGTCTTCCGGATCAATGATAACTCTGCTTTCCACTTTGGCAAGTTGCAATAGGTTGAGAAAAGACTTAATACTCTACTTGAAGAAATCTTATTGGACCGTCCAAAATGGTAGGCCTGAAGCCTAGTAACTAGCTTGCAAGTGGAAACCGAAGCTCGAATTATTGTGAATAAAACAGGGTCTTGTCCATCTCACATTTGGAGATGTCCGGGGTACTCTTGGACTCGGACTCACTTGTGAGCCTTGTACGAAAGATTCTTCATCAATAATAATTACTGCCGTGAGTCATCATTTCGTAGAACACCTTAGCTCGGAACCTCACCTCCTCGACTAAGATTGATATCAATTTGAGATCTTCATTGGTTGTCCGGGTGCTTCTTGAACTCAAGCAAAAGATTCTTTCTTTCTTGGAAGCTCTTCTACTAGTATTTAACTAGGTAGGAGTGGGACAATAATCCTTTCGACCGGGTCGGACTTGTAAACAAGCATAGTATTCTACCTAATGAAATGTAAGTAACAACGTACGGACTCTTCAAAATTATTACAAACCAAGAATTGTTTCTGTTCACGAATGACAATGTTCATAAGTATCAAATAACAAAAAGCCTTAACAAGTGAGTGTAGCACCAATTGAATGGGGTCGAGCTAAGACGAGGCTTGAATGGGGGTTTTTCTCCTTTGCATTGATCCGCACTCCAATGCTTTTGGACTGGAGCTTTCTTTGGACAACAAGGTTGGATCTTTAGGTGGCTCTGCTCTTGTCTTGCAGGGCCTCTTCCTTGACTCTCGGATTGGGCTTATCTGTTGAGTTGTTGAGTTCCGAGTCCCGAACTCGGAATTGTGGAATCTGGTCCGATCGCTCGAAAGGATGGAAAATCATCAACACTCATGGTCGGGACGAGGTTTGCTTTCCTTTTCCTTGTGTTCAACCGAGCTCGGCTCGCCCTAGGACCAATCCGCACATAGATGTTAGAAATCAAGAATGATGATGGAGAAATGTTTCCATCACTCGTGTGTGTGTGTGGACACACTTTGGTTCCAGTGTAAGAATATTTTGTCACTTCCACTATCGGGCCATCGGTAGAGTTTTAGCTATTGGAAGTAGTAAAGTGAAGACCGATATGGATGGCTGCAACCAATTGTAGATTTATTTATTGCGTTTTATCCTAATAAGATATCAATTAATGTGGTGTCCATATTCACCTGGTGCCTAGTAGTAGTACTTTGTTTTCGTGTTCTTGATGAAGATCCTCTTCGATCAATTTAATTTAATTTTATTTCATCTCAAACTGTGAAAATGAAATAGCATCGAATGATTGTTCATAACCTGAGAACACATTTCTTGATAAGAAAAATTATTTAGTAACCTAACACGCAACTTTTATTTCCTAAACTATAATGAAGCTATTATCTTAAATCTAATTATCCTAAAAATAATCCTAAAATTAAATCCGAAAATTAGTAATAAATCTGAAAAATACATGCATAGCTAACAATAGGCTCAATCAGTGGCGGACCCAGGAATTTACGGAAGGGGGTCGAATTTTGTCGTTCTTTTCCCTGTGAAATTTGTATTTGCATCGCCTTCTTCATTCAATGGTAAATTTTCAGATTTAGAACTTGAAGGAATGGAGGGTTCCGTAGCTATATTTTTGAAATATCTAAACATTTTGACCTATAATAAAAATTAAACAACAAAAATAAAACCTTTATTGTGAAATTGGTCTAAAGAATGAATGAAGTGAAATTGAAAAATTAATAAAATCACATAAATTAAGGATAAAATTAAAGAAATTAAATCTAATATCACACAAATTATACCTTATATTGAATTGAAATTGAAAAACTTAGAAGTTGTGAACTTACGGATATGGGAATGAAAGAGAGAGTGTGGTGCGGGAGAGGAGAGGAGATGCCCACCGGCGACCGGGCGGGCGGCTGAGTGGCGGCGGTGTGCTGCAATCGTTTGGGGCTGGCGCCGGCGACCACTAGCCGTGGTGTGGTTGGCTGGGAGAGAGAGAGTGTGTTGGAGAGGGAGGGGGTGAGTAGACACTCGAGGGCTCTGGCTGGGCTGGCAGCACGGTGGCAGTGGTGGCGTGGGCAGCAGCGGCAACGGCGGCGTCGATGCTGCAACAGGTTGGGGGCCGGGGCTGTGGCCACTGCCTGGTGGTGGGGGCGAAGCAGAGGCAGTGTCGTGGCTAACGAAGGGAAAAGAAGTGAAATAAAACAAGAAAGTTCAAAAGTTAAATTTTGAAAAAAAAAAAGGGAGATTGCTTGCGGGAGGTTCGCAGACCTCTCTTTTGAATACTAAAACTCTTACCAACTCAGCTAGCGTTTTCATATTATTCTCTGTTATATAAAAAATTTATTTTTTTTTGAGAGGGGGTCGGTTGACCCCATTGACCCCCTCAGGTCCGCCCCTAGGCTCAATTATCATTTATGAGGTTAACATTGCAGCCTTTGATAGAGAGGATTTGAAAATTATAGGTTTGAAGTAATCCACTTATTGTTGAAACATTTGATAAGTCTAAGAATTTGTTGTTGTTGAGAAATTTGAGAGAAGGCTTTCTCGGTGGAAATCAAAATATCTTTCCAAATGGGGAAGATTGACCCTTATAAAAGTGTCCTTTCCGGCATTCCTGCGTACTTTCTCTCCCTCTTCCACATTCCTTCTTCGATGACTTCTAAATAAATTAGAGGCAATCCAGAGAAAGCTTCTTTGGGGTTCTTTTGAGAGTGACTTCAAGTACCATATGGTTAGATGGAAAGTTAAACTTCGGATCCGTAATGGAGGTTCGGGTGTCGAGACTTGAAGATCTTTGACGAGGTGTACTTGGAAAGTGGTTGTGGAGATTCATGAATGAGAAGGGCAGCCTTTGGTGTAAGGTGGTGACAGATTAAATATGATGAGGATGGTTTTGGGTGGTATCCCTCTAGACGGAATGGTTCTTGTGGCCAAAATCTTTGAAGGTATTTATCCGAAGGATTGGGAAAATTTCCTTCCCCATTTTTCCTTGGAGGTGAGGTTGTGACGTTCATATATTTTTGGCATGAATGGTGACGTGGAGGGGCTCCCTTGAAAGATCTTGTCCAATCTCTTTATGCCCTGGCAAGCGACAAGGATGCTTTGATGGTGGATCATGTTGAAAGAGGGCCTAATACTATAGTTTGCTCTCCGATTTTTATGTGAGGCTGTTATTGATGACGATACTATTCTTAGTCTCTTTGTCAAACTTAATGACATTACTCTAGGAAACTCCTCTCTTGATATGGTTAGATGGGATCTCAATCTGAAAGGGGTTTTCTCCGTTAAGTCTTTCTTTTTGAAGCTCACTTCCATTCGATGTCCCTTTTTACATCTCTACACTAACAACCATCTACGATGGAAGGTAATTTGGATGTCTCTGGAGCCTTTAGAAGTTTCGTTTTTTTGTGTGGGAAGCATGCCAAGACAATATTTTAACTTGCGATAATTTACAAAGGAAGGGACATATTTTGGTTAATAGATGCCCTATGTGCAAAGCTTGATTTGGAATATACTAATCATTTGTTGTTGCATTGCCCTCTTTGCTAGAGCTTTATGGGAGTTAGCCTTTAGTTATTTGGGAGTCTCTTGGGTTCTTTTAAGCTCTATTAGGAGTCATCTTATGGATTGGGAAGGCTACTTTGGGAGAAAAGCTACAGAGAAAAAAATCTTGCTTATCCCCCATGCCATTTTTTGGAGCATTTGGTGCAAGAGAAATAGGAGTCTTCAAGGGAGTGGAGACTTCTCTTATACGCTTTAAGGATAAGATTACTAAGACTCTCTACTTTTGGGATAGTGGCTATTTTTGCCAATCTTATTTTGATTTTGTAGATTTTGTGGATCGTCTACATTTTGGTTGTATATAGTCTTTTTGTAGGATGATTGCTTTGCATCCATCCACTTGATCCAATATATATTCTTTTTCTTATGAAAAGAAAATAATTCATCTCCTTTGCCATGGACTTATAAAGAAGCAGAGGCTCATCTTTAGAAGGTTGTGAATCTTTGAGTTGAAGGTAGTGACAGACATCTAGACGAATCTGGTTGGTGCTTTCTGTTAGGAAGGTATGCTTGATACCCTTAATTGGGTCCCAACAAATAGAGGTGAGAACTACGTTTGGAAAATATTGCTTGCAGTGGTGATGCTAGGATGATGGCAGGCACAGGTTGCTATGATAGAAACAACTCTGTGACGATTGTAAAAGATTACTAAAACCACTATTGGTCCAAAAGGATGGCCTTGGTTGGCACAGAACCTCCGCTGTGACTCCAACTTGTCGGAGATTCTCTTCCATTAGATAAAAGTCAACTCTATTCTATCTTCAAATCTGAATATAGCATAGAAAAGGTATTTAACATTTATCCTGAATAACAGTGCAAGGTAAGGATAATTATCTATTATATTTACATATCTAAAACATAGCTTTTGTAAACAATACCAAAGCTAATATTTTAATATCTATTTTTCCCTAAACAATACACTGTAAAATTAAATCCAACAATAACAGTCTGAAAATATAGTTGTTTCCTAAAATTAGCAAATTCATAGACGTAATAATCTTCTTGCTTCACTTTCTTGCCATTTGCTTTAGGTGGAGCACACTTTATCTACACCTTGATGTCCTGACGCGGCTTGTTGAAGCAATTGTTTTTGTTTTTGTTTTTCTTGGCTACAGTAGAGGGAGCAAAGCTCGTTGTTCAAACAATTGTAAATTTCAAAATTTTGATGGAGTTTAGTAGTATTTTCTTTAAAGAGTTCCCTTGAGCAAAGATCATCCTAAATTTTCCTAGATGGTGATTTAATCTATTTGTTCCTCCTGGGGGCAGAACCAGAAAGATGCCGAGGTAGAGAATATTATAAGATAAACTATTATCATATATCAAACGTTAGTTATAATTAATTTGTAGAGAGTACTATGACGAAAATTTATGTAATAAATAGATAGGAAATCATTTAAATTGTGTCCGTCTTTCTTCAATCTTGTCAAAATCGTCTATGTTCTCTTTGACATACTTGGTTGAACTAGATAAGAAAATATACTTCTTTAGTCTATGTTATTATTAAATTAGTTGATAGTAATTAACTAATTTAATTAAATAAATAAACAATAACAATAATAATAATAAAGTATAAAATTGTAATTAAAAAATAACAATAATAAATCATAGTCATAATATTAATACTAAACATACCTAGAAATCGATTGTAAGCCTCGAAAAAATGGTCTTCTTTTGGGAATTGTTAATTGGGAATAAAATTTACACTATTTTAAATTGAAAGGTAGAGAGAAAGAATAATATTAAGGTTGAGAGATAGAGAGCAAGACAAAAAAATTAACAATATCATGGTTATGTATATTACAATAGCTTGTACCATATCTTTTTCTTACTAATTTGTTAGATATTTAACTTTTTTTTAGTATAAGTATCACCAAAATTTTTCATAATTTAATTTAATAAATATTATTTTGTTTAGATCAATTTTTTTAAAGTTAAATATTAATTTAATTTTTTTCCCAAAATCATGGGGGGACCATGGCCTCCCGGGTCCGCCATTGCGGTTCCCCCTCTCCCTCAATTGAAAGAAGAAAATACTAAAGTTCCTTGTTGAAGATTATTGATGTATCCGCGGATCACATCAACTTTTATTTGCAAACAACTCCGTGGATCACATCAACTTTTATTTGCAAATGACTGTGATTTTACTTGTCAAATGTATAGGGACTTTCTTCATGATAATCCATGTTTGGCCTAGCTTCTACAAGAGTTTCTAGACTGTAAAGGCAGGAATCTAAGCCAACAGGGGTACGTGTAAAGTAAATTCAGGTCCCAAGAAGCTCAAATTAGCACCAGATCTGTCTAGAAGCTGAAGCTATAATTTGTGCATTCAGCTTAAGTTTCTTTTGGACAGCCCACTGCATGCTTCTTTTAACTATTTTTTCCTTATGGACAACAGTAGGCTCACTCAGCTACTGGAATCTCAGCATGTCCCATGCAAAAGAATTTCAGAATTTCCATTTTCCTATTGTCTTGGAAGTTACATCTCATACCTCTCTGAATTCTCATTTCTCTCTTAGCAGTGCTTATCCGATTTTGTACCCTCTGTTGTGAAGGGAGTGTTAATGATCCAACCATGTAATCGTTTCTCCTCCTTTCATCTGGTGCTGACAATGAGATGCTCCTTGACCTATTTTCTCTCCTCACCATGAGCATAGACGTAGACCCCTTCCTGCACTCTTTCCAGATCTGTATTAAGAAGCAATTTATCCCTCCTTTACCCCTCCCCTTCGTAATTTGCAATTCTTTGTCTTGTAACGGATTTTTTTGGGTTATATATGCCCTTAAAAATTTGTGCTAGTTTTTAAGGTTTATTTACATAATTCATTTTGTTCACTCCCTTTTGTGTGTGGCGTTTTTTGTTGGGGGTGGGGGTGATACATTGAATGTATTGTTGCTTTGAGTGCTTTCCAGCAAGCATCTGACTTCTTTCAATGTGTAAAAGTATTTGTTAGTTTAAAACTAAACAGAAACCAGAGGAGGTAGGAGATGGAGAGATAACCAAACTGTTCCTAATTCCCATAAGCACTTGTGCAATTGAGTCACCAAACTCCCAACTTCTCCTGTATTAGCTTCTGAAGTTGCATTAAGAAGCTATTTTTCAGAAGTAGCCCACAAGCTCACAAGCTCATATTATATCCATGTTGATAGATTTTTGTTTTCAATACAGGCATTCATTTGATTATGTGGATAAAGAAGAGTTGATTATAGCTCACTTGGATGGTGGGGTTGATGTCTCTATAAAGCCATCCAAAGGTTGGCCACTATCCATGTCGGCTTTGAAGCTAGTCTCTCTCAGGAGCTCTAATCAGAAAATTTCTTTGAGTTTGCACCGCAAAGTGGAGGTGAGTACTTTTCTTTCTTCTGCTATGTGTGGTAGCCATTTCTCTTTTCATATCCTGGTAATGGTCTTGCAGTGTTATTCAGTTCAAGGGAAAGTTTCTGCCACCACTAAACCTAAAAATTTAAAGCTCTAGTGATTATAGTCCGGAAAACAAGAAAGGTTTTGAGGAACCACTTTCCTAGCAGTAACTGAGATGTCTAATGAAGGGTAGGGGTTGTTCCTTTTCAACTTTTCTATTTTGTCACTTGCATCAGATAATGCGACGTGTTTCGGTTGTTTATCTGCCTTTTTAATCTTATTAGTCTCTTCTAGGAAAGGGGAAGAAGCGTTATTCATAGAAATCCCTCATGCTTTACATCTCGCAATGTAGGTAAACAAGGGAAGGAGTTGTCCAATAAACAAGAGGAGTCTATTCAAGGAAGTCTCACATGCTTTGAATCCTTTGACATATAAAGATTAATATTATGATTGTGATGAGTTTTATTATGCTATTAGCAGACTTTTGTTACTCAGGAGTCAATAGGATTAGATGCTCTCATGGACTGAATGTTACTTGCATGACTGGTACTTCACCTTATCCATCGTGCGAGCCTGGATTGAGTTGTGGGCTGGGGGATTAAGGCTGTTGATGACCGAAGGAGCAGGCATCATTATTGTGCTTCCTCAGCTCACAATTTTACAAATTTTAATTGAAATGGATTAGTCTGGGGACTTGACTGGACCAGTCTGATTATGCTGTCTGGTTCTCTAAGACTTCTGAGATTTCTTCAGCATGTACACTACATTCCACAGTACACTTGTTCTGTTTGAGATTGTTTCTGTAATGCTGATGATTCCAATTCCTTTGTCGGGGTCATGCAGGAGGCAGCAAACTCCTTAGATGTTGATATACGGAAAAACATTACAGACTTTGTGGATGGCATCGAAGAGATACTTCTGGAAAAAGATGCGTGCTGAACTGCATTAACTTTTGGTATATCCGCCCTGAAGACAAGTAACAGGTGTTTGACTGTTCAGGTAAGGCTGATATTACCTGTGTAGGGATGCTTTCCTGTTGCCTTCTGCCCACTACAGCTTTTCTTGCTTAAAAGAATCCATTATTTTTTAAATGTAAAACAGCTAGTAGATACACCATTTTATGTCATATTTTTCATCTAATGATGTCTGTACATGTCATGATCGTTTTGATGAGTCTCACCTTTGCACACAACTGATTTTTGTTGCAGGTGATGTTCGATATAAGTGTAAAAGCAGCGATGTTGTGCATATGTAGTTTCATGCATGCATCTGCAAATACGTTAGTACAAGTGAAGAGGACGGATTACTCGTAGATAGGCTGCTTGTTAGAGATGAAACTGCGTTTCTACAAGATTTGTCGGTGAGGAGGACGGAGTACTCGTAGATAGGCTGCTTGCTAGAGATGAAACTGTGTTTCTACAAGATGTGTCGTCCGCTATAGCTATCAGCCACGGTTATACATGGGTGAAGTTTGTTAAAGCATTGAGACCAGAAAATTAAACTGTTTCTATGAAAACAGTAGTAGCATTGGTTCGATGCTCTTGGGTATTCGTATTAGAGGGATACTATAGTTCTTATATGTTTCATATGCGTGATTCTATTCAACCACCAAACTTGGTGATTGAAAGATCATGGTATCCCATAGGTTATAGCGTAATTAAGTGATTTTTAAAAGAGGCAAATCTAAATACGACCTATGTTACGAGAATCGGACCGGCCCGTTTGAGTGGTTCAACTGGGAATCAAACATGGATCGGGTATGAACATGCTAGTTGACCCGTTGGAGCATTGAATTGGACGAACTTAGTCAAAACCGCTTAACCCGAATACGATTCGACCCAATTGAATTGCGGTAGGATTGGAATTTGTCCTTAATATAAATCTTTTTTTTTTTTAAAAGGGCAAAAACTCAAATTCAATGGGTTTCATGATTTTGTCCATGGTTTCATTGATGGTGGAAGAAATAAAGAGGAAGGAGAAGTGAAAGGCATGTAAAATCAACAAATCTTCTTGGTTTGATGAGTCTCAGAAACGCCTGTAGATGATGAAGAAGTTGCTCGAGGAAGAAGAGGGGTAGAAGCTAAAGAAGTCGCTGAACGAGGAAGAAGAATAGAAGATGAAGAAGCTGCTCATGGAGAAACGGCAAAGATGATTACTGAAGGAGTGACTCTCCCTCTCTGGCTCTCTCTCTATATCTCTCTCACTGGAGGAAGGGGGTTTGAAAGTGGTTAGGGTTTATCTTTTTGAGAGGTAAAAAGATTAAAATAATAGGACTTGAATGAA
Source organism: Talinum fruticosum (assembly GCA_021018815.1). Lineage (NCBI taxonomy): Eukaryota > Viridiplantae > Streptophyta > Magnoliopsida > Caryophyllales > Talinaceae > Talinum > Talinum fruticosum. Next base: position 2,886,498 of record JAITYX010000020.1, read on the forward strand.
GTTTTACAAGTTTTTAAATAAGGCCTATATTTCTTTTCATAAATATATGCTGGTTTTATATATATATATATATATATATATATATATATATATATATATATATATTGTTTGACCTGTGTAACTTGGTTCAACCATTAATCGAGTCAACCGATTTAATCCGGGGTTAAACGGTTCGATCGGTCGAATCATTGACCCAATTTGCTGATCGAGTGAATTAGCGAGCCGGTTCTCTTAATATAATGTACGATTGTTTAATGGTAATCTTTGGTATGACTCATTGCATATTAGCACCTTTTGGTACTATCATTTTAAGTAAGGTTTCATAAATTGGGATTTGATAAATCCCTTAAAAAATCCTTGTCTTTTGAGTATTGTTATTTTTTATAGAAATAAAACAAATTTATGCTAAAAGTAATGAACACTGTTACCAAAAACTCATGGCTTGGATAGTAAATGAAATTAAGCGATTAATGGTATAATTAATTTGTTGGTGGATTTTATTTTCTTTTGTTAATTTTTGTTTTAAATATGTAAAATATAATGTGAAAATTTGGGGATACAATTGAAATATGTAGAAATAATGTTGAATAGGTTATAAGTCGATATGTTTTGGCATAATCTAAGATTAGTATAAGGTTAGTAAATTATTATTGCACTTAGAAGAAAATAGTCCAATTGAAGAAAAAAAAATCAAATGAAATTTTTCCCTCATTTAACAAGAAACTCATATAAATGCTCAATCAATAAGGATAATGTGGCAAACTAGGCTACCAAAATAAAAAATCAACAAAATTTGATACTTGTTCATAGATTATTTATATTTAGAAAAGACCTAGCAAAATACACTTATTCTTACAAAAATATATTGATGTTAATAACATTTGATATGAGTATTAACACGAAACATGGATCAATATATGAAATCAAATTTTTTTACTTTTTTAAAAAAAATCCTCAATCATGAGCTTGGTACAAGAAACCCACTTAGAGCTCTGGAATTGGAGGTCATCATGGAGGCCTTTAAAATTTAATAATTGAAAAAAATAGAATTAAATAGTCACATGAGGTGACATATATACCGCAAATTAAGTTTTTTGCAAGCACAAAGATATTTTTCTTAAACTGGAGACTTATAAAATCTTTTTGAGATTACTAGTTAGAGCATAGTTATTAACAATAAGGTGACATGTATCAACCAATATAATAATAATTTTATATTCTCTTAAATAATGAGCGTAACTTGTATTCAAGTTTGTCTTATTTAGAGTGTTTACATTGCATTATCTCAAATTCAATAAGTGAAATTTGTAGGTCAGGTCAGTCGATCACTTAGAGCACCCAAGGAATTTCAGCTCAAAAAAGGCTCGTGAGTCCCTCAATTTTAAGCAGTGTTGGGATTTTTTTAAGGAACCGGGAATTGGATCCCAATGAATCCCCAATGAGATCCACTCGGATCTATTTTTTAGGGCAAAAGTTCCACGAAATGATGTCGTTTTGTGCAACTTTACCCATTTTTTAAATCTTTTAAACGCGTGCAACTTTGAGAAGCGTGACTTATGATAAAATTGTTTTCTCTATTCAATAATTAAAATTGTTTTTCCTGTTCAATATTTGTGATAAAGAGTGCAAATTTTGATTTTTATTTAAAAATTGAATTTTTTTATATATTCTCTTATATTTTTCATTTGCTCCTCACAAAACACACACACACACACTCTCTCTCTCTCTAATATTTTGGTAAGTATTACTTAAAAATAAATATGTATTTAATTTATTTTTTATAATATATGAAAATATTAATTATTGTTTGTATGGATATTTTTGTAGCTCTCTCTCTCTCTCTAATATTTTGGTAAGTATTACTTAAAAATAAATATGTATTTAATTTATGTTTTATAATATATGAAAATATTAATTATTGTTTGTATGGATATTTTTGTAGCTCTCTCTCTCTCTCTAATATTTTGGTAAGTATTACTTAAAAATAAATATGTATTTAATTTATGTTTTATAATATATAAAAATATTAATTATTGTTTGTATGGATATTTTTGTAGATAAATTTGAGAGCGGTCTATCAAGAAAAAGATATGTATAATGGTCTTCATCTATTTTATTTTATGTTAGATATATGTGTTTTTTTAAGTTTCATGAACATAAAGACATGCATAAACATAATATGTTATATTTAAATTTAATCAATTTTAACAATTAAATTACATTTTGTAAAAATGTACTCCCTCTGTCCCAAAAAAATTGTTTGTTTTTGACTTTTAAGGTCAAACTTTATAAATTTTGACCAATATTTAATCAAAATATATATTGATTTACAATATGAAATAATCATCAATATATTTCTTTTAAAAAGTACTTTCATTATAATATAAATTTTTAATTTTTCTATTACATAATTTTAAAAATCGACGGTTAAAGTGATACATTGGAGACCGCAAAATATCAAACAAGACAATTATTTTGGGACGGAGGGAGTCGTTAATTAAAAAATATCACCTTCAAACTTTGTTAAGCTTAATTTTTACAAATGTATGCATAAAAATAAATTTAAATTATGCTAAATTTAAATATAATTCATGTTAAAAACTATATGATTAGTTGTAATATTATTTGATTAGTTATACGTGATTTATGTATTTGAATATTAATGAAAAATATGCTATGTTTAAACTTTGTTAAGATTAATTTTGACAAAAATATGCATTGGTACAAATAAATGCAAAATATATTATAATACTTAACATTAAAAAAGATATAGTTAGTTCTAATATTATTTAATTAATTATCCATGATTAATATATTTTAATGTTATTTAGAAATATGTTTGAAGAATAAACTTTGTTAAGATTAAGTTTGACAAATGCATGCATAAAATAAATTTAAACTATGTTATATTTTGAAGGTTTGCTCTTGGAGAGATTAAGTCACCCTAGAGGGGGAAAGGGGGATGAATAAGGTGATGGAAGATTTTAAATAAAATCAAACTCTTTTTGCACGTAGTGAGCATAAGTAAATTCTAAGTGTAGATTTGACTCAAAAAGATAGACAAACGAAGTACGTGGAAACCTTCATGGGGCGAGAAAACCACGGACAGTGTTAATCCAAACACTAAGTCAAATCCACCAATTGAATCCTCAATTACAAAGGACTCGACTCTAACCAAAATTTCTCCCTTAGACAATTCTTTTACAAGTTTTTCCTATACTCGGAAGTTCCCTTATCTCGATCTAGTACTTCCTGACTGAGTTAACCTTTATAGTCGGGGACAACTAAGCTGAGTTAACCCTTACAGCTCGAGTAAAGGGACTTACAAAGAAAGTAAGAAAAGAATGTAAGTGATTACAAGACTTTCTTTACAACTAAGAAAGTAAGAAATTACAGATTAGGAGTTGTAAGCTGAAGATTGAATAAGAATGCACTAAAAAGTGATTTCTATTTATAAGCACCCGGACGGAATGTCCGTTAAGGCTGGTTCTGGACTTGTGATCTTTACTAGCCGTTATAACGACTATTCCGAGTCACTTAGAAAAAGATCCGTTGGGATGTGAATGTTGTGTAACGGTTCATGGCTCCAAAAGTAGTCTAACCCTCTGGTTGAGACTGAAATTTGTGGTGGAAATAAGCTGTTAGACCCGAGTAGGAGTTTTCCAGTTTTGGAAACGAACAACCGTGACACGGTGTGTGAGTCATTTTCGAAGTAGTTGTTTTACGTCTCGCTGGTGTTTAACGGGTGGAAACCGATTGCTTTTGTACTTCAAAAGTAGATTATGCTTGTTTAAATAACCTACAAAAGGAAATCACATTGTTACTCAAAGTATAAAAATACTTTGGTCCAAGATTAGGCATAGATAATAATTAAATTAAAGTAATTAAGCACTTAATTATCATTGGCCTAAAAGAGTTGAATTTTCTGAGTCTAATATCCACTAGATTTAGATTCCATCTTGAGTCAATCCTTAAATGATCAAGTTAGGAAAAATAACACAACAGGATACATGAACTTGATCTAACAAATAACTCTCCATAAATAAATTGACTTGAGGACAAAGAATTAACGCTATAATTCATTTTGACTTGAAACATAAAGTCGGTACTCGGAATAAGAGTGTTAGAGATATTATTTGATCATGTGATAGTTCCGAGTGATGTCCGAGTCGATCGAAACACAGTTCGAGAAATATGCAAGAACGTGTTCTCCGAGTGGGTCGGAATAGAATGAAAACTTATATAAAAGTTTCTATAGAGTTCAGAATGACTTAGAATCAAAATCTAAGAGAGATAGAGAGTTATACCTGAGTCTTCAATCTCCCTCTTTTTGATGAAAGACGTTCTAAACTTAAGATAGAAAATGATGAGTTAAAAAGGTAAGTTTTCATAGCGTATTGATCGAGTAAAAAAATCTTAATTAAGGAAAGATAAGTGTAAGTTCAGCTCGGATCAAAGCATAACTTAGAATATATTTCTTGATATTAATCGGAGCAATACAAAAATAAACAAGACAAATATGTTAAAGAATCAAATAACATAGCTATTAAAACAAGGCAAGTAAGTAACTCGAAACAGATGTACTCGAAAAAAAAATTTCATTCATTGCCGAGTCATATATACAAGAAACAAAAGAAATAGCTAAACTCAAAAAAGGGGAAAAGCCTCCCTTAGACCAAACATCTAAATTTTCTATCTATGTCTCTCCCTTATGCGTTTCAACAAAAGTACACCCAAAGGGAGGAAAGAACAAGTATAGGAGATGTTGGACCAAAAAAAAAAAAAACGAGATTAAAAAAAAAAGTAGAGGCGGTTTGTCTTGAGGTTGAGGAGCGAGCGGTGCGCCTTCGCCTATATGCTTGTGTTGAGGTAGTTGAGTGAGGAGGCTGCAGAATTGGTACATCAAGAAGTGGAGAGGTCCCGACTCTATGAACCAAGGGCATATTGTCCTTTGCTTCTTCGTCTTCCTCAAAGACAGTCGCTGGTCGGGGTTATGAGGCAGGAGCTTTGGATTGACTAGCTTCACCAACCTCTTCGAGGCACTCTAAGCATGATCGGAGGAGATCGGCTCAGGCTCTTTATTGTCCTGGTCCTCGAGTCGAGCAGACTTCATCCCCTTTATTTTCTTCTTCTCATTGTTCCTTAATGATCTCCTTGAGCTCGAAATTAGTTCTTGGTTCTCGCGGAGCTGAGACTCGAGCTTGTTTTGGCATCAAAACCAAGGTTGGAATGAAAGTTTTGAAGTTTTTCGAGTTGATTCAAAATCCTCGATCAAAGAAGCAAATTTGTTGGCTATTTGTGCAAATAGCTCAGCGGAAGGAGTGGGTTGAGAAGCGAGAATGTCCAGCGAGTCGAAGTGAGATCTCTAGAGTTGTCTCGAGTCCGAGGAGGAGAAGTTAACTCGGACACATGAATCCGGACACCATGTTTAACTTCCTGGTATCCTAGACCCGAAAGACAGACAAGCTCTAAGCAATCTTTGGGATAATAAGAAAGAGGGACCCGAAACTATTTAAAAACAAGTGGTCGAAGTGCCCCGAAAGGAAAAGGAAAAGACTTCTTAGAATGAGCATGCACAGTTGTCATTTGCTTTGTAGAATGAAAGGAAAGAGGTCTACTTCGTAGCCCTCAAGAATATCATAGAGAACCTTAAGAACTTTTGAACCGGGGTTCTCTTTACGGGAATGATAAGAGAAGAAGGTTCTCATCGGAATGAAGCAAAGAAGTCTTGCTTCGACTTCATCCGAGTCACAAAGAAATTCTTTCCGGACTTAGGAACCTTTTTAGCGAATTTTTCAAAGAAGTCGTCAGCAACTTCATTGAAGGGAACAAGGTTAGAGTTTAAAAAAGAGTCTTCACATTGAAAAGTTTGTGAAGTAAGGCAAGGTTGATCCGAACGGTCTTACCTCGAATAAGATAAGTAATGACGCCTTCATTGGCAGTCATATGAGAGTAGAATTCAAACACTAGGTCCGGATAGATGTATTAACAAAACAAAGATAGTTGTACACACTAGTTTTTGTGATGTGTTTCAACTAGGAGAAGGAAGTGGAAAGAAAGAATTTATCGTCTAAGATGAAATGTTGAGTGACAAAATATTTTGGAGGATCCGAGGTAGGTTCTTTTCCCTTACCTTGTGAAACCTCGGACCGAGTAGACTTAGTTTTGGCCTTCTTGGTGGTCGAACCTATTTTTGAGGGGTTCCTCTCTTAGGCATGTTTGCAAAGAGATTAGAGAGTGAAACGAGATATTGAATTAAGAGAGAGTAGAGAGAATTTTGAATTCGGAGAGAGAAAGTGAGATCGGAGAGCAATTAGAGCGAGAGTGAAATCAATAAGTAGGCAAAGTAGAGAAAAGAAAGTGAAGCGATGCTATTTATAGAAGAAAAGGCTTCCAACCGTCTTTGTGACTCAAACACTAAGCAACGGTTCTCGGACCGTTGTGTCACTCGCACCGTATACGGCTAGTTTTCCAACATCTTTCTTCCAACGGCTAGTTTCTATTGACTTGTTTGCATGAGAGAGAGAGAGAGAGAGAGAGAGAGAGAGAGAGAGTTTTCGAAAACATTTCGAGAGATTTTCCATTTATTTAGAGATGATCTCGGAATTTTGATGTCCATTTTGCTCATAATCTGAGTCCGACTCGATAAAAGTGTCCGAGTGGCTAAGAACACTCGGAATACAAATAACTCATAGCTTAGTTTCAATCCGAGTGAACTTATCCATTTGTTATCTATTCAAAGCATATAACACAATATCATGAGAGAATAATGCATGCAATAAATGACACAATCATGCATTAATCATGCCAAGCTCATTCCTAATAAAACAAAACTGATCCTCACTAAGAGGCTTAGTGAAAATATTAGCTAACTGAAACTTAGTAGGAATAAATTCAAGCTCAATGTCACCTTTCTCGGAATGGTCTCTCGGAAAATGATACCCGACCTCAATATGCTTAGTCGTTGAGTGCTGAACCGGATTCTTACTGATGCTAATTGCACTTTGATTATCACACTTGATTGCGATGGATGTGAATGATAATCCAAGATCCTTCAAGTACTCGCTTGATCCAGAGAATATGAGCACAAAGCAAGCTCCAGTTGCAATGTACTCAGCCTCAATAGTTGATAGAGCAACCGAGTTCTAATTCTTTGAATGCTAGGAGATGAGGGATTGACCCAGAAATTGACATGCTCCCAATGTGCTCTTTCTATCGACTTTGTAACCAACATAGTCAGCATATGAGTATCCAGTGGGAGTCAGCTTCGAGTCCTTTGAAAACCATAGACCGAGATTTTGAGTCTCTGCAAGATATCCGAAAATTCTCTTGACTATAGTGAGATGTGATTCTTTATGATTAGCTTGAAACCTTGCACAAAGATAGACACTCGAACATGATATCTGGCCTACTAGATGTAAGATAAAGTAGAGATCCAATCATACCTCTGTAGAGTTTCGATCTACAACTTTACCTTTCTCATTTGAGTCTTGTTTCAAACTGCTACTCATAGGTGTTGCTGCATGCTTTACATCTTGTAGCTTGTATTTCTTCCATAGCTCTTTGATGTACTTAGATTGATGGACATAGATACCATCCTTATCTTGTTTAATTTGCAGACCAAGAAAGAAATTGAGTTCTCCCATCATACTCATTTGGAACTCCTGTCTCATCAACTCATAAAACTCTTAGCATAGAGTTTCATTAGTAGCTCCAAAGATAATATCATCAACATATATCTATATGATAAGAAAATCACTCCCTTTGGTTTTTGTGAAAATATTTTTGTCAATCTAACTTCTTTTGAAATTATTTTCAACCAAGAAATTGCTTAGTCTTTCATACCAAGCTCGAGAGCTTGTTTAAGACCATATAAAGCCTTTTGCAACTTGAAAACTTGATTTGGAAATTCTGAGTTTTCAAATCTAGGGGTTGCTCAACATGAGCTTCTTCTTGGATAAAACCATTGAGAAATGCACATTTGACATCCATTTGATAAAGTTTGATGTTCATACTAGATGCAAATGCTAAAAGAATTCCGATTGCCTCAATCCTAGCAACAAGTGCAAAGGTTTCCCCACAATCAATTCCTTCTTCTTAGTTATACCCCGAGCAACCAGTCTAGCCTTATTTCGACTACCAACCCTTCCTCATCCAGTTTGTTCTTAAAAACCCATTTGGTTCCTATTACTCGGGTGGTCGGAAGGTCATTTATTCGAGTGTCCAAACTTGGTTTCTTTCAAATTGATTAAGCTCTTCTTGCATGGCCTCTACCCATTTAGGTTCATTTAGGACCTCTAGTGCATTTTGGGTTCGAGTTAATGATATGAATATAGAGAATGCACATAGATTATGCAAAGAAGATTGAGTTCTTACCCCACTGTTAATATCGAAAGTATGTTCTCGAGTGGGTGACTAGATGCACATTTGAAAGCTCGACTCGTCCTATGATTCACCAAGTTTGTTGGTTGAATAGGTTGATCTCTAGTTGGTTGTTCTTGTTGAGCCTCTCGCATTGGCTTGTTCTTCGATATTCCGAGCTGGCTCTTGACTTGTTCATTCCGAGTCACAACATTATCGGTTGTCTCGTTCCGAGTTTCCTCATTCCGAGTTGTCTTAGTTCTTCTATTTTAACTCTTTCGAGCTCGGCTTCGAGTAAGGTCATCTTCGTCCCTATTAAGCTTAAGATATGAGAATGTGGATTCACTTATCCTTCCAAGATCAATTTCATCAAAGACAACGTAGATACTTTCTTCCACTTTGTTAGTCTTTTTGTTAAATACACGATAAGCTTTACTATGAGATGAATAACCCAGAAATATACCTTCATCCGACCTAGCATCAAACTTAGTCGGATGTTCCTTACCATTATTATGCATGAAGCATTTACATCCAAATGGTCCGAAGTAGGAGATGTTGCGCTTCTTTCCCTTTTATAGCTTATTAGGTGTCTTCTTCAGAATGGGTCCGATGAGGCATGTATTAAGTGTGTTAATCGCCTCGACCTGAAGTAGTAAGGTAGATTATTTTCAATCATCATGGTCCTTCCTATTTCTTCAAGAGTTATGTTCTTTCTCTTCACTACTCCATTTTGTAGAGGAGTTCTTGGTGTAGAGAAGTTGTGAGAGATGCTATTCTTGTCACGTAAATATGCAAATTTCGAGTAGTCGAACTCCCTTCCATGGTCGGTGCGAGTCCTTTTAATATGAGTCTCGGACTCTACTTGAATTTTCCTGCAGATCTTAGTGAACTCTTTGAAGGCTTCATTCTTGTTCTTTAGAAAACATACCCAGGTAAATTGTGAATAATCATCAACAATAACAAGTATATATGATTTACCTCCTAAGCTTTTCACGAGAATTTTACCACACAAATCCATATGAACTAATTCAAGCACTCTAGATGTAGACGCAGTTTTGAGTAGTTTGAAAGATGATCCGACTTGCTTTATTTTCGTGCATGCTTCACAGATTTTATATTTCTTAAATGCACGAGTTAGGTAAACCCCTAACTAATCCATGAGATGAAAGTTTCTTGATAGTATGCATACTAATATGACCTAGTCTACAATGCCATGTCCATGAATTATCATTCAAAGATGTTTTTAAGCATAATAAATTCTAACCTCTTGAGGAATAGTATAAGTGTTACCTAACCTCGGATCTGAGAGCTTGTCTCTTTAGTGACTGCATCGAAATGTAGCAGCTTGGTATGAGTGAACCTTACCTCTTGGCCTTTGTCACATAGCTGAGAAATGCTAAGGAGATTGTACTTAAGCCCTTTGACAAGGTAAACTTGGCTAACTTAGTTGTTTCCCTGACCAATCTTGCCAATCCCAACTATCTTGCCTTTGCTATTGTCTCCAAATGTGACTTTGCCTCCATTCGGATCTTCTAACTCTAAGAAGAGTCTTGAATCTCCGGACATATGGCATGAACAGATCCACTGTCTAAATACCAGTGACCCTTCTTTTTCGAGTCGATTGCAAAATAGAAACAAACTAACCCTTCTTACTTCCTTTTATAAACCTAGTAACTCGTTTTTACTGGGGTCTTTCTCCGAGGAAGAACACTTTTGGGAACCCAGATTTGAGTGATTTTGGTATGGTCCGATTCTCGAGTCTTCTTTCTAGAAAATTGAGTATGTTTCTCTTTTCTTTAAAAATCCTTTCTGTTATAAATAAGTGGAGAAGGCTTTTTCCTATAAACCGGTCCAGGCTCATTCCTCTTTTTATGAGAATGAATGTGACCGTGCTCAACTTTCCTGAACTTCACAGCTTTGGAATCGGTTTTGAAAAGACTAGAATAGAAATTTGATTCATTTTTAGCATTGTAACCAAGACCTTCCTTTCGAATGAGACACACCGAGACTCGAGTAAAAGATCAAGGTTTTTCGACCTTGAGTGAGTTTTAAAGCCAACTCTTGAGACTTATTGAGCTTTCTTTCGATTGCTCATTCTCCGTTCGAGTGACTCGGACTCGGTCTCATTGTCTTGAGCATTGGTCTCGATGTAACACCCCTAGACCCACCCTAGGGGTATTACATGCCAGGGTTCCCGAGAGGAACCCCTAAGGCTGCTTAAAATCTCAACTTGGGGTTAATAACCCTTTCTTGGATTGGCGGAAGCGTAATTCTAGGTTTTCAAAGGTTTTTCGGGAAATTTCGGCAGAGTTTCCTCCGTAAGCTGGCTAAACCCATGGGCTTAAAGCCCTAACCCCGCACGAAATACAATCTTAAACTCAACGAGCCACACGCTCGGAGAAACACAACACAACTCAACGAGCCACACGCTCGGAGTATTCACATAGGGATTTACATTCAAGGTCAAACTTAAATTCGGATACAACAGTCTTACAAGCATGAAAAACAGAAAGTACAAAATAAGTCCGGAGAGGTCCTATCCGATGGTTCGCTTCTTCTAGTAGCCAAAAGGAACTCCAGGGAGTCTTAACTTCGCACCTGAAATGTTGGTGATGTCATGAGCTCACTAGCCCGGTGAATAATCTAAACCCAACCCCGGGTTTCACTTTGCACATTAATTCATTAACAAACACACGTAAGTTCATAACTCATTCATAACATGCGATTCAAATCAAATAAGTTTAAGACATGCGAGATTCTAAACTTACCAACTTGCCGAGAATCATAATGACATCACTTATTCATGAATTCAATTAAACATGCATCATTCGTATTTCTATGCAAGTAAATCATAGAATCACTTATTATGCAAATCATTCATCACGTAAATCATATCTTAGTTCTTATGGTATTCATTTCTTATGAAAATAGGATTCGATCTTCTTCTTATTCTTTTTCTTGAGTTCAATCATGCAATTCATAAATCATCGGTTCTTTCTTTCTTATTCGATATGCACGATCATTCGTTTCTTCATATCATAGTCCTTAAGTAATCTTAGTTTCGAATGGAAAGAAGATTTATGCTCGCTCTAAAGACCCGGTTGTTGGAGCCAAAACAATTCGTGGGCTCGGTTCACGGAGGCATACAATTCGTGGCCTCGAGGCATAACAATTCGTGGCCTCGAGGCGGCCTCCCATCCCCGAAGGACGCGTCATTGTCAATTCTTAGTGGAAGCAATTCAATTCGTGGCTTCGGGTTGACGAGACACTTCTATGGCCATAGCTTCAGAGGGTTCTTTAATTCGTGGGGTCTTAGATCAATAACACAATCCTTTCTCCCTTCTTTAGTTCTTTATGTTTCTTATCTTCTTATTACTTATACAAGAGATGCACTTAATTCATATGATTCATGCTCAACATGTTCATGCGTAACTTCTTCAAAACAAGCAATTCACATAAGCAAGTTCCAACTCCAACACAATCCATTCATTTCACATACGCATGCTTATGCCATTCATAATCAACGTAATTCAAGATAAACACACAATCACATAAGCATACCACTTATGATTTCTAATCGACGAACTTATCGTTTTCATGCTCGCGTAATATCGCGTATAAGTGGTTAATGGTTCTATAACTTTCCTTAATCAGTATATATCTTTTAATCTAGCCACATAGCTTCTTAAATCTCAGTTCTTAATTCAGTTACTCACTTAGATGCGATTTAGCCCAAAACAGAACATTTTCACTTAAAATTGCATATCTCCTAATCTACTCATCCAATGCACACGAAATTTTACAGGAAATTCTCATAAATCATCAGGAAGCTGCAGTAAAAATTTCAGGAAATTTGGGCCACACATGAATTCGCAGAAATTCGGACAGCATGCTTATTTACTTGAAAAATCTGCATACGAATCATGAAGTTAACTTTCGATTTCTCCCCTAATTCTGCTCAAGCTAATCTTATCTAATTCTCAATAACCATGCTCAATCATACTTAAACATCACAATTTCAGAACTAGATAAACATCACAAATTCACAACATGCTCTTGGTTCGTGAGTGGCTAATTTAGTGAATTTAGGCCTCTAGCTTCTTCAATTAACTTAGGGTTTCCAATTTCATGCATCAATTTCAAGTTCAAGCCACCTAATTCATTTTATTTCAGAGGTTGAATTCAGACTACTCACCTTAAATTCTTAGAGGTTCTAAGAATTCGGTTCTACGAGGTTTCGGATTGGGTTTTGCGTTCTCTTCTCCCTCCTTTCGCTGCCCTCACCGCTTTCGCTTCGTCTCTCCTTCTTTCGCCCTCTCGCTCCTCTTTCCTTTCTCCTTCGTCCGTTGCCTGTCCTCGGGCCTGCCGTGCCCGCCGGCAGCGGGTTCCGGCGTTCCTCTTGCTCCCGCTCCCGCTTTGTTCCGCTTCTCCTTCGTCTCTGCTCTCGCTTCTTCTTTCTTTCGTTCCTCTTTCTTCTTCCGCTCTGCTCGGCCTCCCTCGCCCTCGCCCTCCCTTCGCTCACCGGCGGTGGCGTCCTCGCCGTTCGAGGCGGCTCTCGCGCTTTCTCCCTCTCTCGCTCCGTTCCGCCTTGGCTCCCTCTCGTTTCCCCTGTTTCCGCTTCTTTCCTTTTCCTCTGCTTTTCTTCCTCCCGTTCTTTTCTTCGGTCTCAGCCTCACTCTCTCTCCTTTTCTCCTAATCACACCTAATGGGCTTGCTGGCCTATTTCCCATTGGACCCCTTCCCCTTGCTCTAATCATCCGCCAGGTCTTCCCCTAATGCCACTCATCCATCATTTCTCATTTCCTTTTCTTTTTAGCTTAATTAGGCCCAACTTCAACTTTAATAAGCCCAATTAAGCTGGCCCATGCTCGGTTTCAATTCTCGGTTTCTAATTTCGACTCGGAAAAATTCTAATAATTCACTACCAGTGCAAGCACACGAAATTTCGGGTCTCACACTCGAGTACCTTCGATTTTGTCTAAAGTTTTTTAACTCATTTTTCAAAACATTGCTCTTAGCGATAAGAGACTCAAGTTGTCTTTTGAAATTTGAATTGTCGAATTGGTCTTTTCTTCCAAAGTAAAAATATATCTGGTTAAATCAACCTTGGAGAACTTAAGAAAGTATTCAATTACCTCCCGATGCCTTGTTTCCTTAATATCTAAGTTGTCACTATCTCGACTCATATTCAACTTACGGGTGCTGTTAATGCCTTAAGACACTTCGAGTCATTAGAATAATCTTCTTCGATAAGTCATCATCACTCCAGGTAGCCATCATAGCCTTTTTCTTCTTTTTGTCCTTCTTTCTCTTTGGATAGTCCTTGACTACGTTCTCCTTGCTGCCACATTCAAAGAAACCAGAGTTCTTAGTTAAAGATAACTTTGAAGGGGATGAATATTTACCTTTTCTATCTTTCTTATATTTCTTGTAGAACTCTTCCTTTGGCATCTTTTGCCACTTCTTGTACTTCATCATCTTTTTGAAGCCTTGGGCAATGAGTGCCATGGGAGCCTCTTCGATTCCGAGGAGCTTAGACTTTGATGTCTGCTTTTGAGGCCTTTAGCGTAATATTCTTTTTGGTGTTGACCACCGCATCCTCTTCTTCCGAGATGAATCTCATGAGTAAGTAGCTTCCTAATGAGCTCATCCGGCTTTATTTGAGAAAAGTTCCGAGCCTCTTCAATAGCTGCCACCTTGGGACCCCATCGTCTCTTTGGTAGGCTTCTCGAATTTTTCGACCATTTCCTCGTGTGAGATCTTTCTACCTAGAGATTTTAGATTATTAGTAATCTCTGTGAATCGAGCATACATCCGAGAGATATTCTCTTCGGCTCCATCTTGAATAACTCGTACTTGTGAAGATATTGGCTTATCTTCGCTCGCTTCACTTGACTTGTTCCTTCATAGCTGTTGACAAGAGTGTCCCACACCTCTTTGGTCGTGTCATAGGTAGAGACTTTATTGTACTCTTCTCGGTTGATGACACACATTAGTGTGTTCATAGCTTTGAAGTTCTTTTTGAACTTCTCGAGTCTCTTCGAAGGTTTGCTCTTGGAGAGTCTTAGTCACCCTAGAGGGGTGGGGGTGAATGGGGTGATGAGGAAATTTTAACAAACTTGGAAGATTAAAGCTTGAAAGCAATAAACAAGACTGTCCGAGTCTAGATTGGACTTAGAAAAGTATGAACTCGGATTTACGTAGAAACCCTCCTAGGGCGGAAAACCACGGCCGAGTGCTAGTCCAAGCACCAAGTCAAATCCACTATTTTTAATCCACAAAATACAGTAGACTGACTCAATCAAAATTGCTCCCTTAGACAATTCCTTACAGAATTTTCCTAAACTCGAAGTTCCCTTATCCGATCTAATACTTCCTAACCGAGGTAACCTTTACGAGTTAGGGACAATTGAGCTGAGTTAACCCTTACAGCTCAGTCAAGGGACCTTACTCAGAAAGTAAGAAAGAGTATGTGAGTGACTATAAGACTTTACAACTCAAAAAAGTATAAAGTACGGACTAGGAGTTGTAAGATGAAGATTGAATGAATATTATACGAAAGATATAATTTCAGCAATGTGTTCAGCAATCTTCAAGTCTTGAGAGTTGGCTTCTATTTATAGATGACCAAGTAGATTAGCCGTTGTGACTATCTTCCGAATAGAAGTCCTTTGTGACCATTGTAACAGTTCTTCGAGTCGCTCGGAAAAGATCCATTGAGTTGTTAACGTTGTGCAACGGTTCTTGACTCCTTAGGATGTCCTAATCCACTAGTGGTGTCCGAAAAGTAGGGTGGAAACCATCGTTGAGATTAACGTTGAAGATTTCTAGTTTTAGAAACAGACAACCCCGACACAACGTCCGAGCCTAGTTTAGAAGTAGAAAAGCCTTGTCTGCTGGTGATTGACGACTTGAAGCCGGTTGCTTTTGTATTTTAAAAGTAGGATAACCTCGTTTAGATAACTTACAAAAGTAAACAAATTTTAGTTCTCAAAGTATAAAATACTTTGGTCCAAGATTAGGCACAGATAACAATTTAATTAAGATAATTAAGTGCATAATTATCTAAGATCTAGAAGAGTGAAATTTTTTAAGTCTAATATTTATTATACTCAAATTCCATTTGATTCAGTCTTAGGAAAGATCAAGTTATAAAGAGAATATCGTAGTATGAGTACTTGATCTAGACAAATATATTTCAAACAAACATGCTCGACTTAGAAAGGTGAATTAACACCGTAATTCACTTTAACTTAGAATATGAAGTCGAGCTTAGATAAAAAGTATTAGAGAGAATGTTTGAACATGCGATATATGTAAGTGGTGTCCGAGTGACTCGAAGCATCGGTGTGAACTGATGTCCAAGAAATCGATTTCGAGTCAGTCGGAATCGAATGAAATATATGCAATAGTTTCTATAACACTCGGAATGACTTGTTATCAAAACCTTGGAGGGATGATGTTTGTACTTGAGTCCTTGATAATACTTAGAATGATGTAAATTTAGAGTCCGAGTCTTCATCTTCGAGTGGTGTACTCAGATTTCTCTTTAGGTATAGATCTTACACCTTCCGTCTTCATTAGAATGAAGTTCCCATTTTGGATGATGTTCCGGACATCTTCACATTATCTGTCAGGAAGAATTCCATCATCTTCTTCTAATGTGTAAAGTTTGACCCCTTCAACTTGGGTGGTCCGGTAGATTATCTTCCCTCATCGAACTCTCAATTGTTCTAAGCCATTTGATCTTTATACCTTTGAATTGTGAGATCCTCTTGAAAGGTAAGGCTCGATACCAATTGAAGGTTTGCTCTTGGAGAGATTAAGTCACCCTAGAGGGGGAAGGGAGGGGGCTGAATAGGGTGATGGAATATTTTAAATAAAATCAAACTCTTTTTGCACGAAGTGAGCGAAGCAGTTCCGAGTCTAGATTGGACTCGAAAGATAGACAAATAGAAGTAAGTGGAAACCCTCCTAGGGTAGAAAACCACAGGCACTACTAATCTAAGCATCAAGTCAAATCCACTAATTGAATCCTCAATTACAAAGGACTGACTCTAACCATAATTTCTCCCTTAGACAATTCTTTCAAAATTTTTCCTAGATTCGAAGTTCCCTTATCCGATCTAGTACTTCATGACTGAATTAACCCTTACAGCTCGGTCAAGGGACTTACAAAGAAAGTAAGAAAATAATGTAAGTGATTACAAGACTTTCTTTACAACTCGGAAAGTAAGAAATTATAGATTAGGAGTTGTAAGTCGAGGATTGAATAAGAATGCACTAAATAAGTGTTGGAATATGTTCAGCAACAATATTCAAGTCTTGCAAAGTGGTTTCTATTTATAAGCACCCGGACATAATGATTGTTGAGACTCGTTACGGATTTGTGATCTTTAGCAGCCGTTATAATGACTATTACGAGTTACTAAAAAAGATCTGTTGGGATGTGAACGTTGAGCAACGGTTCTTGGCTCCAAAACTAGTCTAACCCTCTGGTTGAGGCCGAAATCTGTGATGGAAACAACCGTTAGGCCCGGAGTTGGAGTTTTTAGTTTTGGAAACAAATGACCACGACATGGTGTCTAAGCTATTTCGAAGTAGTTGTTTTACGTACTGCTGGTGTTTAACGACGAAGAAACCGATTGCTTTTGTACTTCAAAAGTAGATTAGGCTTGTTTAAACAACTTACAAAAGTAAATCACATTGGTACTCAAAGTATAAAAATTACTTTGGTCCAATATTAGGCACATATAATAATTAAATCGAGTAATTAAGCATTTAATTATCTTTGGCCTAAAAGAGTGAAATTTATGAGTCTAATATCCATTAGGTTCAAATTCCATCTTAAGCCAATTAGTAAATGATCAAGTTAGGAAGAATAACACAACATGATACATGAACTTGATCTAACAAATAACTCTCCATAAATAAACCGACTTAAGAACAAAGAATTATGATGTAATTCATTTCGACTTGAAACATAAATTCATTACTCGGAATAAGAGTGTTAGAGATATTATTAATCATGCGATAGTTTTGAGTGATGTCCGAGTGAGTAAGAAATATAGTTCAGAGAAATATGCAAGAATGTGCTTTACGAGTGGGTCCGAATAGAATGAAAACTTATATAAGAGTTTGTATAGAATTCAGAATGACTTATAATCAAAACATAAGAGAGATAGGGAGTTATACCCGAGGCTTCATATTTAAATTTAATTTATGTTAAAAATATATGATTAGTTGTAATATTATTTGATTAGTTACACGTGACTTATGTATTTGAATGATAATGAAAAAAATATTATGTTAAAACCTTGTTAAGATTAATTTTAACAAAGTCATGCATTAGTACAAATAAATGCAAACTTTATTATATTACTTAATATTTGAAAAGATATGAACAGTCATAATATTATTTGATTAATTACACGTGATTTATATATTTGAGTTGCTTCCCATATATGGTGTATTGTCATTAGTAACTAAGTTCACAAACGATTTTGGAAGATTTGGATCCATACTACCAATACCCACATCAATTTAGTTTAATATTAATTAAATATCATATAATTAATCAAATAAATAATATTATAACTAATTATATTTTTAGTTATTAACAAAATTGATTCTTGAAACATATTTCTCAATACCGTTAAAATATATAAATCACGTGTAATTAATCAAATATTATTATAAGTAATTATATCTTTTTTAATATTAAGTAATATAATATACTTTTCATTTATTATACCAATGCATGCCTTTGACAAAATTAATCTTAACAAAGTTTCACATAACATATTTTTTATTACCATTCAAATACATAAATCACATATAACTAATCAAATAATATTACAACTAATCATATAACTACGGGCAAATGCCCCCATCTTATTACCCCCACCTAATCCAAATATGTCTAGTGGAGGCTCAAACCAAAATATCTCTAATTACCTAAATTTCCCCACTTCATTACTCCCCACCGTATTGCACACCTCCTCCTCTTTATTACTTATCGGGGGTGGCAACTCTATGCCTCAATCCAGTCAAACACCATTTGAATCAGCCACCTTAGGCCACTCCAAAACTAAAGAAATTTCTACAAAGAAAGAATTACATATGGGTACATTTTGATTTGGTATAATAATTTATGTAAACTACAATTTTAGATAAATAATTATGAAACATATGAGATTTGGTTAAATATCATGGGGATTAATTGCAAGAACAAACTTTATTTTCCGGTAAAAAGCTGAAGTGTCTGCCTCGTCATTTTTTGTCGGAAAACAAAGTTTTTCCCGAAATGAATCCCCATAGTATTTAACCAAACCTCATATGTTTCATAATTATTTATCTAAAATTGTGGGTTTTATAAATTATTATACCAAAACACAATGAACTCAAATGTAATTTTTTCTCCCATAAATAATGAGGCAGTTTGGAGATGATGAGGCCCTTATGATAAGAGGAACATAGGGAATGGAGAATGATAAACGTCTCACAAGTGCTTGTTAACACAAGCATGAACCTCACTTGTCTTGGCAAAGCAAAAGAAAGGTAACTTTTGGAATAATGTGGTGTTGTTCAATGCTACTACCGATGTGCCCCATTATTATCAAAGTTCAAAGTCGTAATAGAGGAAATGTTTTGTCTAAACCAAAGTGGCGAGATGTATGGAGGAAGTTGTTTCCGTGCGCATGACTACTACTCGTGAATGAAATGGGGTGACGAGTTTAAGTTGGAACATTGGTGGCGATTGCTTCATGATCCACCCAAATGGAAATCATTTGTCTTCCCTAATAATTCAGACGGAGGATCTTCGAAATGATCGAAGATTAATGTGCAAGGAACTCATGTTAACACCTCGGTTTCCGCTAGTGAAGACACAACTGTTGATGAAGGAAGTGGGCTAATCCGAACAAAGCGAAGAAAAGCGACCAAGAGAAAGGCTAAGGAAAAAGCTTCCATGAAGGTGGTGGATTCAGTTGAAAATCATCTATCTACCATGGGCACATCGAATGTCAAGAAGGTTGATGTTCTCCGAGACTATCCGAAATAGAAAACGGTTTCATATGAGGAAATAGCTCGAGTAAGACAAAAGAAGTTGGAGTTGAAGGAGAGAAAGCAATCCTTTATGTACTTGGACTGATGGATAAAGATTCCATCCTTTTCTTTCTTGATTTTCAATCTCAAGAAAGAAGTTAAGCTATCCCATCATACTCATTTGAAACTCATGTCTCATAAGTTCGGAAAATTCTTGACATAAAATTTTCGTAGTAGCTCCAAAAATTATATCATCAACATAAATCTGAATTATGAAAATGTCATTTCCCTTAGTTTTTTGTAAAAAGAGTTTTGTCAATAAGACGTCTTTGAAACCATTTTGAACCAAAAAGTTACTTAATCTTTCATAACAAGGTCTTGAAGCTTGTTTCAAACCATACAAAGTCTTTTGCAACTTGAAAACATGATTAGAAAATTGAGAGTTTTTTTAATCCAGTGGATTCTTTAATGTAGATTTCCTCTTGAATATAACTATTAAGGAATGCACACTTAATATCCATGTGATATAATTTAATGCTTATGCTAGATGCAAATGATAAGAGAATCCTAATTGCCTCAATCCTAGCAACAAGTGCGAAGGTTTCCCCACAATCAATTCCTTCTTCTTCATTATATCCCTAAGTAACAAGTTTGGCATTTATTTCGACTATCAAACCCCCTCATCTAGTTTGTTCTTAAATACAAATTTGGTTCCTATAAGCTGGGTGGCTAGAAGGCCCTTCGATCAAGGTCCAATCTTGGTTTCTTTCAAATTGTGAGAGTTTTTCTTGCACGACCTCTACCCATTCAGGTTCAAGTAGGGCTTTTAACACATTTTTAGGTTCAATTAATGAAGTGAATGCAGGAAATGCACATAAGTTATGCAAAGAAGAATTAACCCCGAGTTAATGTCCGAGATGATGTTCTCAGTGAGTGACTTGATGCATATTTGGAAGCTTTACTGTTCTTTAGTTTACTAGAATTGTTGGTTAAATACTAGGTTGTTTAGTTGGTGCAGCTGGTTGTATCTCTTCTTCTCCTTGTGTGCTGGTTCTTGAGCTTACTCATTCCGAGTTGGCTCGGTTTGCTTGTAATCAATCATTCCGAGTTCAACTTCCACTATTTCATCGTCATTTCGGTTGAGCTTGATATTTGAGAAAGTAGACTCACTTATCGTGCCTTTATCAAATTCATCAAAGATAACGTGGATGCTTTCTTCTATTTTATTAGTTCTTTTGTTGAAAATTTGATAAGCTTAGCTATGTGAAGAATAACTAGGAAATATACCTTCATCTTACCTTGCAACAAACTTAGGGCTTGTTCAAACCTACATACAAAATGCACATAAATAGAAATATAAACAGAAACGAACATAAACAATCATAAAAGAGCATAAATGAATATAAACAAATAGAAACGAACACAAATGAACATAAGCAAACTTAAACCGACAAAATTGTTAAATAAGAAAGAAACATAAATGAACGAACATAAAGGAACACAAAAGAACATAAACAAATATAAATGCACATAAAATAACATAAACGAACATAAAACATAAATAGATTTTGTTTTTCATGTAAAGTCAAATAGGCCCTTAGTCAAATGATCCTTACCATTGCTATGCACAGAGCATTTATTCCCGAATGGCTTGAACAAAGAGATGTTAGGCTTCTTTCCCTTGTAAAGCATGTACGATGTTTTCTTCAAGATAGGTCGAATGAGGCATCTGTTAAGTGTGTAATTTGTTGTGTTCACTACCTCAGCCCAGAAATAAAAGGGAAGATCGTTTTCAATCATCATAGTCCTTCCTATTTCTTCAAGAGTTTTTGTTCTTTCTCTCCACTACTTTATTTTGTTGAGGAGTTCTTGGTGCTTGAGAAGTTGTGGGAGATGTCATTCCTGTCGCGGAAATTTGCATATTTGAATAATCGAATTTCCTTCCATGGTCGGTTCGTACTCTTCTAATCTGTGTCTATGGCTCTACTTGAATTTTCTTGCAGATCTTAGTTAACTCTTTAAAGGCTTTATTTTTGTTCTTTAAAAACACACCCAGGTAAATCGTGAGAAATCATCAATAATGACTAGTACATATGATTTACCTCCTAAGCTTTTAACAGGATTTCACCACACAAATCCATATGAACCAGTTCAAGCATTTTTGAGGTACAATCAGTTTTGAATGGCTTAAAAGATGATCTGGCTTGTTTCCTGTTTGTGCAAGCATCATACTTCTTTCTTGAAGTTGCGGTTAGACAGATCCTCTTACTAACCCTTGAGATGCAAGTTTCTTAATAGTATGCATGCTAATATGACCTAATCTACGATGCCATATCCATGAATCATCATTAACTGAAACTTTTAAATAATATAGCTTTTGAGCGAGAATTAGAAAGAGGAATAGTATAGGTGTTACCTAACCTCGGACCGAGAGAACTTTGTCTCATTTATTGTAGCATCGAAATGAAATAATTGGTCTGCGTGAATCTTATCTCTTGACCTTTGCCACACGGTTAAGAGATACTTAGTAAATTATATTTGAGTCCCTTGACAAGATAGAATGGATTGACTGAGTTGTCACCATGGACAACTATACCAATACCTACAATCTTACCCTTACTATTATCTCCAAATGTGACCTTTCCTCCTTTCATCTTCTCTAGTTTTGAGAAGAGTCTTGAGTCTTTAGACATGTGTCGTGAGCAACCACTATCTAAGTACCAGTGATATCTCCTTTTCAGATTTGCCTACAAATGCAGAGACAAACTAACCCTTCTCACTTTCTCCTACAAACTCATTAATCTGTCCTTACTTGTGCTCATTCTTTGAGGAAGAGCATTCTTGGGAACCCACATTTGAATAATTTTGTACTTGGTCCGATTCCTGGTCTTCTTCTTAGGAAACCGAGTCCGAGTCTCCTTATTTTGAAATCCTTTCTTCTTGTAAACACATTGTGAAGACTTTTTCTTAAAAGCGGGTCTAGGCTCAATTCCTTTCTTCTTTGAATGAATAGGACCATGCTCAGCCTTTCTAAAATTGATTATTTTGGGATCAATTTTGAAAATATTTTTTAGGAGTTGTCCTCTTGTTTAGCATTATAGCCAAGACCTTCTTTTTGAAATGAAACACACCGAGAACCTAGAAGTAAGTCATGGTTTTTCCGACCTTGACTGATTTTCAAAACCAACTCCCGAGACTTAGTGAGCTTTTGTTTCAATTGCTCATTCTCTATTTTAAGGCACTCTAACTCAATCATTATCTTGAGAACTAGTCTTTAGTGCCTTCAGATTATGTCTCTATTTTTCTAAATCATTTTGTAAAGATATGTTCTCATGCTTAAGAGACTTCAATCTCTCTTTAAAGGTAGAAGAATCGAATTGGACTTTTCCTCCAATGTAAAAGTGTATCTAGCCAAATCATGCTTGAAGAACTTAAGAAAGTAGTTGATTACCTCGTCAGGATTAGTTTCCTTTGATGCTTCACTTTCTAACTTAGGTCCAGACTTTTGAGTCCGGCAGAGCCATGAGACACTTTGATTCATCACTTGAGTCATCATCTTCTTCCGACTCATCATCACTCCATGTGGCTACCATTTCCTTTTTCTTCTTTCGGTCCTTTCTTCTTTTTGGACAGTCCTTGACTATGTGCTCCTTGGTTCCACATTCAAAACAACCTGGACTTTTAGTTAATGTCAAATTTGAAGGGGATGAGAATTTACCATTCTTTTCCTTCTTGAAGACATCCTACTTTGGCTTCTTCTGCCACTTTTTATAATTCATCATCTTTTTGAATCCTCTAGCCGGAAGTGCCATGAGGTCTTCCTCGGAATTTGATGAGCTCCAACGTCGACCGGGTTCCTTTGAGGCTTTGAGAGCAATGTTTTGTTTGGTGCTGACCTCATATTCTTCTTCCCTAGATGTAAATCATGGGTAAGAAGTTTCCTAATGAACTCATCTGGTTTCAACTAAGTGAGGTCTTGAGCTTCTTCAATAGTTGTCACCTTTGGTCCCTATCTCTTCTTTAAAAGACTCAGAATCTTTTTGACTATCACCTCCTGGGACATCTTCCTTCCAAGGGATTTGAGATTATTAACAATCTTAGTGAAGCGAATGTACATCTACGTTATGTTCTCATCAGCCTCCATCTTTAACATTTCGTATTTGTGGAGGTAGTGACTTATCTTTGCCTGCCCACTTGACTTGTACATTCATAAGTGGTAATAAGAGTGTCCTACGAGTTCTTTGACAGATATCACAAGCGGATACTCTATTGTACTCTACAACATCAATGGCATACATTAGAATGTTCATAGCCTTGAAGTTCTTTTTATGCTTCTCATTCTCTTTAGGAGAGAATTCTGACTTCACCTTGCCTACTAATCGAGTACCATCCATCTTTGTAGCAATGTACTTTCCATTATAGATAATTTCCCACACTTCCTTGTCATAATCTTGGATTAAGCTTCCATAATCTTCTTCTAGTGGGAGAAGTTGGATCCTTTAAACTTTAGTGGCCTGGTGAAAGATCTTCCTTCAACGAACCCTTCATAGTTAAGAGCCATCTGATCTTTAGACCTTAGATTGTTAAATCCTTTAAAAAGGTTAGGCTCGATACCAATTGAAGGTTTGACCTCTGAGAGTCTGAATCACACTAGCGGGGTGTAAATAGGGTGTGAAGAAAATTTTGCGGAAATAATAAAATTTAATGCACAAGTCGAACTCGGAAAATATGTGCTGAGTCTAGATTGGACTCGGAAAAGATAAGAACAAGATATTTTTATGTAGAAACCCTCCGGGACAGAAAACTACGGCCGGCATCACTCTAGATACCAAGTCAAATCCACTATTTTGAATCCACAAAATATAAGGACTGACTCTCCGAATTGTTCCCTTAGATAATTCAATACAAGTTTTTGTAGGCACAAAAGATCCCTTATATGTCGTAGTATTTCCTAACTGAATTACCCTTTACAGCTAGGTACAATTGAGCTGAGTTACCCCCTTACAACTCAGTCAAGAGAAATAATAGAAGAATTGAGTAAGTAAGAATGTAACCGATTATAAGACTTCTTGTTTCAACTCGAGTTGAGAAAAACTATGTATAGAGTTAAAAACTAGAAAGATTAAGTATATTAGTTGAGAGTTGAGTTCCAGCGATCTTCTAAGTCTTGTGAAGTGGCTTATATTTATAATCGGGAAAGTAATCCATCCCACTTGTTAAGATTTAAAACTGAGTTGGAAACAATTGTTAGACTCAAAGTTGAAGTTTACTAGAAATGGAAACAAACAACCATGACACGTTGTCCGAGCCATCTTAAAAATATGGCTTTTTTGTCTGCTGCAGTTTAACGAGTGAGAAGCCTAGGTTGTTTTTGCTTTTAAAATTAAGATTAAGCACTTGAATATCCTACAACTGTTATCAACCTGCAAAAACAAATCAAAGTGGTACTCAAAGTATAAAAATACAATGGTCCAAGATTAGTCAATGATATATATTAATTCAAATAATTAAACACTTGAATATCCTCAAACTAATTAAATGAAATTTTTTATGTCTAATATTCAATATGTTTCAATTCCATTTGTGTCTATCTTTAGATGATAAAAAGTTAGAGAAATATATAGATACAATTCATCAGTTGTAATAAAATAATTTTAGTTAAAATAATGTCTGGGTTAAGTTAGAATTAACGCAGTAATTCTTATTTGACTTTTGAAGTAAGCCGAGTTGAAATAACAAGTTGAACTTATGAAATTATTTTAGGAAAGATGTCTGTCTAAGTTAAATCTGAGTGGGTCGGAAAGCCCAAATTAAGTGTTTACTCAAGCATAGCTTTCTAAGTGGGTCGGAGAAAGATGAAAACTTAAAGATAATCTTTCCGAAGTGTGAGAATAACTTGAATTCAAAACTTATTAAGAGAGATAAATTCATACCCGAGTCTTCAATTTCCACCTCGCTTCGATGTAATCGTTTATTTATCGATTTCCTTTATTACTCTCAATTAGTTGCTTTCATTTATTGTTTTACATCATATTTTGAATATCTTTAATTTCCATACTCACATGTTGATTATTTGTTTTCTTTAATGTGATTTTTATTCACTTATCTAATTAGTAGAGGTCGTCTTTATGATGGGCGGAATGAGGAGCATTCCCCATCATTTCATACATTTCCCGAACACCGGAACATTAGTTTGACCAATGGAGTCCTTTTCCAAAACCTTTCTTAATCTGTTGAGTTTTTGTCCTTCAGGTTATCCCTTCGAGTGGACACAGAAGAATAAGAAATTAATTTATTTTTGTTAGTTTTTCTTTCAAAACTAACTAGCGACTCCTTTTAAACTCAAAATAATATGAAATTTGCTGATGGTCCAAGCTATCTGACCGTGGCCAACGTCCGCCGGTTAGTCTAGCAGGTCGACATGGGCACCCGGACCACTAGTCGGGTTAGGCAGCTACAATTGTTTGCCCCAATAAGCTATTGCGCCAACCTATGATTTATTTTCTCTTTTATGTTTAAAGTATATCCCGAGAATTCTAAAACTATTTCCAAAAGTAAAATGTTTCTAAAAATCACCAATAAACATTTTAAAATTCAAAGCCTTATTCGCCTTGATAAGCAAAACCTCACATGCAGCCAACATTCATGGCAAACGCGATCCATCCTACGGGGTCGGGCCTTGGTTCCTACATATACTATATAATAATTTCAAGTTATTTTATATGTATTTATTATGTTCAAAATGTTTTGATTTTTAAGGGTGTTAATTAGCCATTGAGCATGAGGCTAGCTCACTTCCTTCTCTTTTCATTCTTTTTAGAATATAAGTAAGTGCACGTAGAATTAGCAAATGAATAGTTCAATTTGAGTAGAGTTAGGTCAACTTCAGAGAAGATCATATTTTAGTCAACACCATTTTGGGTATGTTTGGGTTTAGGCTAGGTGATTTTCGATTCGAGGTTGACTTCAAGGCAACCAAAATTTTGTCTAATGAATTTGTGTTATAAAAAGAAGTAACTTTATTTTGTGTATGGCAGGCATGTAATAGCTGAGCTGAGCATGAG
This sequence comes from Talinum fruticosum, assembly GCA_021018815.1. NCBI lineage: Eukaryota > Viridiplantae > Streptophyta > Magnoliopsida > Caryophyllales > Talinaceae > Talinum > Talinum fruticosum. Next base: position 2,912,969 of record JAITYX010000020.1, read on the forward strand.
CTTGGTTAGGCTTAGCTCAGCTCATTAAGAAACCGAGACGACGAGATTAAGTCACCCTAGAGGGCGGGTGAATAGGGGATGGAAGATTTTTGTCCGTTAGTGTTTAAAGGCTAGAAACCGACTACTTTTGTATTTCAAAAGTAGATTTGGCTTGTTTAATCAACATACAAAAGAAAATCAAAGTGGTACTCAAAGTATAAAAATACTTTGGTCCAAAATTAGGCATGGATAATAATTAAATCAAAATAATTAAGCACTTAATTATCTTCGACCTAAAAGAATGGAATTTTCCGAGTCTAATATTCATTAGGTTCAGATTCTACCTTGAGTCAATCCTTAAAATGATCAAGTTAGAAAGAATAAGATATCAGAATTTATAAACTTGATCAAGTAAATAATTCTCAATAAATAAACTGACTTAGAAATTAGAATTAACGTTGTAATTCATTGTCACTGGAAACACAAAGTCACCTGCTCAAAATAAAAGTGTTAGAGAAATTATTTACTCATGCGATTGTTCCGAGTTGTGTCCGAGTGGGTGAAAAACACAGTTAAGAAATGTTATGCTTGAAGAATGGTTTCGAGTGGGTCGGAACAAGATGAAAACTTAGATATGAGTTTCTATAAAGCTCACAATGACTTAGAATCAAAACTTAAGAGAGATAGAGTTATACCGGAGTCTTCAATCTCCCCTTTTTGATGAAAGGTATTCCACACTTAAGATAGAAACTAATCAGTTCAAAGAGTTAAGTTTTCATAGAGAATTGATCGGAGCACAAAGTATTTATCAAAGCAAGAAAAATAATGATGAACATTTATTAGTTTAGCTCGGATCAAAACATAACTCGGAATATGTTTCTTGAAGTAATTAGAGCAAAGATGTTACGGATTAAAGATATAATATCATATGAAAGATAAAAACATATACTCAAAAACATATATACTCAGAAATAGGCAAATTTCATTCATTGTAAGAAACATTTGTACAAGAACAAAATTAAGTAAACTCAGAAAACAACTAACAAAAAAAACTCCCCTAAACCAAACATCTATTTTGCTATCTTTTCTCTCCCATTTCATCAAAAAATAACAAAATGAGGGAGGAAAGAACAAGTAAGTACATAAGATGTTGGACAAAAAAAAAAAAAAAAGAAAAAAAAGAAAAACTGAGTTTGAAATTAGGAGGGAGGGGCGAGTCTGGCGTGAGGTTGAAGAACGAGTTGTGTGCTCGCGCCTATATGCTTGAGTGGAAGTAGTTGGGCGAGGTGGCATCGGAATGGGTAAATCTGGGAGCGAGAGGGAGCCGGGTTCTTCGAACCAAAGCGAGATCTTCCTTTTCTTCTTCTTCCTTAAAGACTATTGCTGTCTCGAGGTGCTGAGGCAGGAGCCTTAGGCTGGCCGACTTTACCAGCCTTTTCTAAGGCACTCGAGTGTGATCCGATGAGATCACCTCGGGTTCTTTGTGTCCGTGGTCCTCGGGTTAGACAGACTTCATCCTCCTTTTCTCCTTCTTCTTCTCATCCTTTAGCCTCTCCTTGGCCTTCCTCTGCTACTTCTTCAAGCATCTTCCGATTTAGACTCGGAAGAGCTGGAGGACTCCTCGCATTCTACGGATGATTTTGAGTCCCCGGTTGCCTTTAATCTTCTCTCTTGAAGGTGCTGAATTTAATCGAGTTGTTGCTTGATCACCTCCTTCAGCTTAGAAATCATATCTTGACTCGCTTGAACCGAGTCCGAGCGTGGCTTTGCATCGAGTTAGAGTTGGGATGAAAGCTTGGAAAGAGCTCAAAGTTGATTTCAACTCTAAGGCAAAAGAAGCAAGTTTTTGGCCACCTTTTCAAGAAGCTCGACGAACGGGTAGGCAGAGATGTAAAAGGTCTAGCGATCGGACGCGGGACCTCCGGAGTTATATGAATCCTAGGTAGAGGAGGAGGAGGAGGTAACTCGGACGAGTAAACCCAAAAACTAGGCTTAATTTCTTGGTATCCAAGACTAATGAGTTCACTCCTACCAAGGCAAATAGCGAGGCTCCAAGACAAGTTGAGGGTCGAAGGAAGAGGGACCCTAAACTAAGTGAAAACAACGAGTGAGAAGAGCTCCGAAAGGATATGGAGTCTTCTTAGAGTCGAAGGAACGGAGGTTATCTCGCTCCAAGATGAATGAAAAGAGGTCGACTTCGTAGCCCTTCATAGAAAACCTTTACAACTTTGGAGTTGGGGTTCTCTTTAGACGGGTAATAGGAGAAGAATGTCCTCATCGGAATGAAACACAAAAGCCCGGCTTCGGGGTCATCTAGGTCACAAAAAGTTCTTTACGGACTGAGGAGGTTCTTTAGCATATTTTGCAAAGAAGTCATTAGCGACTTCGAGTGAAAGAAATTGGATTGGAGTTGAGAAAGAAGGACTTCACATTGAAAAGTTTGTGAAGTAAGGTAAGATTGATTCAAACGGTCTTACCATGAACAACGAAGTGATGATGCCATCGCTGGTCGTTATGTAGGTGTAGAACTCGAGACACAAGGTTTGGGTAAATATACTCACGAAACAAAGATAGTTGTACACACCGTTTTTGGCGATGTGTTTCAACTAGGAGAAGGAGGTTTTGGAAAGAACTTGTCATCCAAAATGAAGTGTTGGACGACATTGTGCTTTGGGTCTTCCGAGGCGGGCTCTTTGCCTTTGACTTGTGCTGCCTCGAATCGAGTGGACTTAGTCTTAGCCTTCTTGGTGGTCGAACCACCTTCCACAACAGATCCTCTCTTAGGCATGGTTAGAGAGTAGAGAGTATTTGAGAGAAATAAGAGAAAGAGTAGAGAACACAGAAAAATAAGAATCAAAGAGAGAGAGCGAGTGAGTGAATGAACTTTCGGAGCAATGAGAGCGAGAGAACAAGTAATAAGTATGTAAAGTAGAAGAAACAAAGTGAAGCGAGTGCTATTTATAACGAGAAAAGGTTTGCTCGGGAGAGTCCGAGTCACCCTAGAGGGGGTGAATAGGGTGATAGAAGATTCTTGAGAAAATCAAACTCTTTTGCACTCGAATAGAGACAGAGATAGATTCCGAGTCTATCAACGAGGTCGAAAAGATTGGACTCGAAGGCTATCAATCGGAAAGAGCAAGAGCGATAAAAGCTGTTTGAGTCTAGAATGAACTCGGAACGATAACACTTAGAATTTACATGGAAACCCTCCTGGGGCGGAAAACCACGGACCGTGTCAATCCGGACACGAAGTCAAATTCACTATTTTGAGTCCACAAAATACCGTGAACTGACCGAACCCAAGTTGCTCCCTTAGACAACTCTATACAAGTTTTCCTAGACTCGAAATTCCCTTATCCGATCTAGTACTTCCTAGCTGAGATAACCCTTACAGCTAGGGACAACTAAGCTGAGTTAACCCTTACGGCTTAGTCAAGGGACCTTACAAAGAATGTAAGAAAGAGTTTGTAATCGAGTACAAGACCTTACAACTCGAAAGTAATGAATTACAAAGTGGGAGTTGTAAGTTGAAGATTGAAAGTAAATACAATAACTTTGAGCAAGTATGTGTATTAACAATATGTTCGGCAACCTTCAAGTCTTGTGAGATGGCTTCTATTTATAGATGACCAGGCAGAGTAGCCGTTATCTTCATCTCGCGACCGAGAGTCCTCTGTGACCGTTGATAGAAGCTTTACGAGTCACTCGGAAAGTATCCATTGTAATATGAACGTTGGACAACGGTTTAACTCTCTTGGAAGCCCCAAAACCATTAGCGGTGTCTTGAAAGATAAGGTGGAAACCACCGTTAAGCTTAGCGTTCGAGTTTTCTAGATTTGGAAACAGACAGCCACGACACAATCTACTGGGACTGGAGCGAGAGAAGGTGAAGAGCCATGTCTGCTGGTGATTTGACGTTCGAAGCCTAGGTTACTTTTGTAGTTTGAAAAGTGTATCCTCGATTGAATAACCTACAAAAGTAAATCAATTTTGGTTCTCAAAGTATAAAATACTTTGGCCCAAGATTAGACACGAGATAATAAAATAATTACGATAAATAAACCAACCGATTATCCGAGTCGAAACGGAATGGAATTTTCCGAGTCCAATATCCATGATACTCAGAATTCCATCCGACTTAGTCTAAGCGAAGAATCAAGTTCAATAAAGAATACCAGGGCAAACCGGGGCTGGCAGCGAGAGGAAGAGGAAGGAAATGAAGAAACTTACCTAGGCCGATCCGAAACTCAAGCAAACCTTCATCCCTAATTCGAGGTGGGTAGTCTTATACTTTAAATTTAAAGTAATTTCGAAATTCAATTGAATTTGTTGTGAATGTTCAGATATCCGTATTGTAGAATAGACTTAGTAATTGTTTAAGATTGAATTACTTAGAATGAATCTAGGGAATCATTAGGGCTGAATCGGGACATGAGAGGATTTACTTGGGTTAAATAGTTAGAGTTGAATTGGAAACTTTGAAGAAATTTAGTAGTTGTCAAAATTTGAATTAGAAGCCTTGAAGTGATTTGGTAGTTGTTTAAGGTTGAATTGGAAACACTGGGAATTCAGATGGAGTTAGGTTGCTTAGGTCTAGTAAGTAATATTGAGTTTTCAGTCGGTAATTTGGGATGAGCAAGTTCCGATTTGGGCATGAATTGTGAATTGATGCTTCAGTTGAACCTTTAGAGATTTCCTAAGTTCTTTGCATTGGAAGGTAATAGTTCGTATTGGGAAACAATGATTTGAGTATAAATGTAACGCCCCAAACCCGTAATCACCGGTTTTAGTCTAAATAAACCGCTAGCCGATGATTAGCGTAGCGGAAAGGAGGTTAGGGACATTACCGCCGCCCTTACCGGAGGAAAGGACAAAGCTTTGTATGCATTTTACCCAAGGTTATACCTTGCTAGGAAACTACAAATTATGCAACAAGTACATGTTAAACCGATACTGAAATCAACTTCACTTGACCACTGATACCCCAACTTGCTATTGCGAGCCTCTAAGTCATGAATAGACTTTTGCTTCATACCTTCAACATCTTACCTAAAACAAAACAAGAAAACATTTTTGAAATGTGAGCCGAAGCTCAATACGTCCATTATCATGCTTTGTAAAATAAAGGTTATGAAATAGTTGAATTGAGCGCATGCATTTTAATTCGTTTGTAAATGAGGGGAGTGAATAATGTAAAGCTGTTGCTAATTAATTATCTGTGTGGTGACCCTTGCGATCATCGGGTTTCCCTAAATGTGTACACACCCAGGACCGATCGGGAAGTCCGGTTGGTGCGGCGTAGTTACGGTGTGCCGACTTTGAACAATGGTGAAGTAATGATGGGCGGACCCACTTTTATATGACAAATACTGTTTGCAAATGATTCTTTATTGTTGTTGATGTCGGCCATATTCGGCCTTGATTTGTAAATAAAACATTGAAGGGCACGATCAATGAGCGTGCACGATAATGTTGATAGTATACTTGTTCTTGGTGGGATTTGCACGAGGACCCGAGCGGACTTCGATTTGATGGCCCTTAACATAGAGTTTTGAAACACATTTCATTAATAAGGATTTGGTTTTGGCAATAATCACCTTATTCCATGGTAATTGATATGATTTTATAAGTATTTGGCTCATGCCTTATTTTATTGAAATTTTAGCTAAGTTATTTTATTTGTGAATGTAAATAATAATAATCATTAACATGAATTATTTTAGAAATTAAACATGCATTTTAATATCTTTAACTTAGCTAATTACAAGTTTAATAAATATGCATTTACTCATTAAGTGATTATAGTTTATGCATGAATTTTACTAAGCATGCATTAATATTTTTGGTGATTTACACATGCAATCATGTACTACTACTAGTTTATTTATTAATTAAACATGCTTTAGGATTTAACTAATTACTTTAAGTTTATAGCTAGGTTAATCTTTGATTAATCATTTAAACATGCACCTAATAACTAAATAAATTTCTATTTTAACAATACTCATGTAATGAACATGCTACTTATTTAACATGCATGCAAGAATTTAATTATGAACTTATTATTAATATGCTAATTTATTTTTACTTAATCATGCATGCAAGGTTTAATTTACATGTATTAGTATACTACTAGCTTTTATTTAACATGCATGCATAATTAATTACTATTAGTAACTTAAACATGAATTATAATGAATCCATTACCAATTTTATTTTCTTAATTACAAGGGTTAGAACATGCATGCCTTGATTAAATTTTTATGCTTACTAATCTGATCATATTTCCTGTGTACTTCATATTTTATCTAATTTTAATTAGTTTTTAAAAGCTAGATTAGGTTAAGCTAATTTTTAGGGTTAGGGTTTAGGTTTTTACCTAAGGAAGAAGAATGGAGCAAAGGTGGTGGTTGCAGGTGGAATCCGGCGGCGGCAGGCGGTGCTCCGGTGGCAGCGGCGGCGCCGGTGCTCGATGGTGGTCCTCGGTGGTGGTGGTGTGGCAGTGGTAGTGGTGGTGATGGTGGGTTTTTTGAGGAAGTTGGTTTTAGGGCATATGTAAAGGAGAGAGAGAAGGAGAGTGTGTATGCATGGGGGCTGCAGTGGTGGTGCTTGGGTGGCTGCCGGCGGTGCATGCAGGTGGCTGCGGTTGGGTTTCCGGTCGGTGGTCAGGTGGTCGCGGCCATGGGTGGTGTGGAAAGAGGAGAGGTGGTTTAGTGGTTTTGAGTTATTTGGAGGGTTTGGAGGGTGTTTGTTTTGGGTGGCTTGGTGGCCGGTGGTCGGCCGGTGATGGCGGTCGGCCGCCCTGAAGGGTTGGGCTGCCGGAAGGGTGCTGGCCAGCGTGGCTGAGGGTGGCCGGAGGTGAGAGGGAGACTATAGAAGAGTGAAAGGTGGTGGTGTGAAGTTGGTTGACGGGGGTTTTCGGGGCAATTTTCCGGCGACCGGGTGGCCGCAATAGTGATCGAAAAGGTGTTTCTTGTTCGAGTGCAGCATGGAGAAGAGTTATGATGAGTTAGGGTTGATGGAGGAGGTCGGTGATGGTCTGTGGAAGGGGCCAAAGTGGGCTAGTGGTCAGCTGCAGAGAGGAGAGAGAAAATGCTTGAGATTAGTGTTTTTAGGCCCAATTTTGCTTGCTAAAACACCCTTTTTATACCAAATTTGATGATTATCTGCATGATTAAGCTGGCATGGGCTGGGTTTTGTGGATGACAGATGGTAAGGATGCATGCTAATCAAGTGCTTTGTCAATTGCTAAGCAAGGCTAGGTGTGATTAGTGGTGTCAAGTTTTCACTTGACCCCTAAAAATATCTAATAATTCCTTTATTATTTTTATTATTTATTATTATTAATCTCATCAGTTGGCTGCTTATTATTTTTATTTTTATTATTTTTCTCATGATTATTTTTATTTATTATATATAGTGTTTTTGCTAATAAATTTTGTTTATTTGCTTAAGTAGAAGTTTAGGTTAACCTTATTTCTAGCAATTGACATTAGATGCTCATGTACATAAGTGCGTTGAATTAGTTTTGGGTGATATATTTTATGCTTACATATAGGTGTAGGAATGCCTCTATATGTATATATAAATGTTTATAAAAAATTTGATTTAGATTAAATGTTTACAATAGAAAGGATCGGGCATGAATTATAAGTATAAGTAATATTTAGGGAGTTGATACTTTATGAATTTTATTGTAAATATTGGCCATCCATCGTCAGTCGACTTACGTTTGGGTTCTGCAAGAAAATTTTGATACACACATATATATATGATATGAAAATATTTTGGAATTGAAATGCACGCGCTTATTTTAATTGAACGTATTAGATATAATACGTTTTAAAGTTTGGGTTGTTACAATAAAGGAGGAGTGTGGAGTTCATCTTGATTAGTACACAATTGAGGTAGGGAAATGGTGAGCTGGGCATTGTGAGGTTAAGCTGAGTTTAGAATGTGTCTAAGTCCTTAAGATTGAATTAAGTTTAAAGATAAGCATAGCGAGAGGAACTTGAGTGATGAAGTGAGATTAAGAGTTATATGGTTGAGTATGGGCAAAAAGGAGTAGATTAATAAGGTAAAGACATAACATGAGAAATTGAGGTAAAGATGATAATTTGTGAGAAGTTGTGACGTATGAGTTAAGTGGTAACTACTTGTGGTTATTGTGGCTCGAGAAAAAGGAATTAATTTTACTAAATCGGTAAATTTAGAAAGGTATACTCGGAAAGGAGCTGAGAATGACTATCTGCGTTGAATTGTGACTATTTGTACAAGTGATTGTGTTATATGATGTTCAAAAAGTAGTTTTGAAAGGAGTTTTGTATTTTACGCTAAGTGATTCTTGAATGCAACTTCTTGATAACTGCTTTTCAAACATGATTATGTTTTAAAAGAAGTGAGTTTGATTAAGAAACTGAAATTGGAAGGATGACACGTGGTGCTATGCCTTCTATTGTGTTAAACCAATTTGAGAAAGCTGTTTGAAGCAGACGTGATGAATGATTACGTACAAATTGTTTTGAATCGACTTGGCTAGGATCATTTAGCATACCGAAAGGTTTGAACTAGGGTCCTCATTCATGAGGATGCCCGACTAGAAACTTCGAGGGAAGGGTTCTAACAAGGGTCCTACGGTATCGGGATGCCCGATCCGAGACTTCCTAGAAGATAGGTCCGGGAGCCTTTGTTCGAGGTCGTGCCCCCAGAGAAACTAAGAACCGCTAGTTCGAGTCCATGAAAGCCCGGAAAGTTTATTCGGTTCTAAAAGAATTGTTAGTCATTGTGAAATCATGCTTATAAATGATTAAAGTGTTATAATCTTTACATTGCAAACGATTTCAAGAGATTTAAGTGAAAAGTATCTAAATTTGTATTATGTTATTATGTTTTCACCGATTTCATTATTATGAGTAGTATGTTAACACTCTCCAATGAGCTCGTGGTTTGCTCACCCCCACAAATTTCCCCCTTTTCCCTCCCAGTTGTAGGTATCCTCCGAGATGGTTGTCCTACCTCTTCCACGACTAAAGTTCATGATGGTCGTGAGTTGAAGTTGGTTTCATGTGTTTTCATGTTTAGCATGTTGTATATAGGCGGTTGCTTATGTAATTATGCAATAATGTATAGTGAAGTTGGATGTATGCTCGGAGACCCGAACTAGTAGCTCCGATAAGCCAGGAATTTCCTTTCACTGGCAATTTTGCTCTTAAGCGGTTGTAATTTAGTTTTTAACTTAGTTTGTAACTTAGCTTGTAAACTGGTTTGAAATTTTGGTTTTGTGGTTGTGAATATACTCCGGCATGTGGCCGTTGAGTTGTGTACTCCGAGCGTGTGGCTCGTTGAGTTTTATTGTGACTTTCATAAAGGTTTTTAAGGCTTTTAGCCTAAGGGTTAGACCATATTTCAAATGGAACTTTGCTGAAATTTTTAGAAAACTTCTAACCCTTGTGGAAAATTTCCTTCCTTACCTTTAAGTCGGATTTAGATAGCCAAGTCAACACCTGAGTGAGCATTGGGAGTTCCTTTGAGCAACTCGGCAATGTAATACTCCTAGGGTAGGATTTGGGGTGTTGCATTGATAGTATGCATGCTAATATGACCTAGTCTATGATGCCATGTCCATGAATCGTCATTCACAAAAGCTTTTAAGCAAGATAAATTCTCACTAGATCCGAAAGAGGAATAGTATAAGTGTTACCGACCTCGGACACTGAGAGCTTTGCTTCTTTAGTGACTACATCAGAAATGTAGCTATTGGTGCGAGTGAATTTTACCTCTTGCCTTTGTCACATAGCTAAGAGATGCTAAAGAGATTGTACTTAAACCCTTTGACAAGGTAGACTGGATTGACTGAGTTGTTTCATTGACCAATCTTGCTAATCCCAACTATCTTTCCTTTGTTGTTATCTGCAAATGTGACTTTTCCTCCCTTCAAATATTCAAACTCGAGAAGAGTTTTGCGTCTTCGGACATATGACCTGAGCGACCATCTGTCTAAGTACTAGTAAACCTTCCGTTTCGAGTCACCTGCAACATAGAAACGAACTAACCATTCTCACTTCCTCTTACAAACCCAATAAGCTGTCTTTACTTGTGGTCTTCTCGAGGAAGAGCACTTTTATGAACCTAGATTTGAATAATTTTGGGTTTTGTCTTATTCTAAGTCTTCTTTTTAGAAAATTGAGTTTGTGTCTCTTTTATTTGAAAATCTTTTCTTTTTTAAACAGATTGAGAAGGCTTTTTCCTGTACACTTGGTCTAGGCTTAGTCCTCTTTTCATGCGAGTGAATGGGACCATGCTCAGCCTTCCTGAACTTTACGAGTTCTAGAATAAGTTTTGAAAAGACTTGAATAGGAATTAGATTCATATTCGATATTGTAACCAAGACCTTCTTTACTAAATGAGACACACTGAGAGTCAAGTAAAAGATCAAAGTTTTTCTAACCTTAAGTGAGTTTTAATACCAGTTCTTGAGACTCATTGAGCTTCCTTTTAAGATGCTCATTCTCTGTTCCGAGGCACTCGGACTTAGTCACATTGTCTTAAGCACTAGTTGAAGAACTTTCAGATTTTGTCTTAAGATTTCCAACTCATTTTTTAAAACAGTACTCTTAGCGATAAGAGACTCAAGTTGTTCTTTAAAATCGGAAGAGTTAGAATTGGACTTTTCTTCTAAAGTAAAGATATATCTAGCAAGATCAACTTTGGAAAACTTAAGGAAGTATTCAATTACCTCCCGAGAACTTGTTTCCTCGATATCCGAGTTGTCACTATCTCGACTCGGATTCAGCTTCCGAGTCTGTCGGTACCATTAGACACTTTGAGTCATCATAATCATCTTCTTTAGAGGAATCATAATCGCTCCAGGTAGCCACTATAGCCTTCTTCTTATTTCCATTCTTCTTCCTCTTTGGACAATCCTTGACTATGTGCTCCTTCCTGCTATACTCAAAGCAGCTAGAGTTCTTAGTTAAAGATAACTTAGAAGGGGATGAGTATTTACCTTTCTTGTTCTTCCTGTCTTTCTTATAGAACTCTTCCTTTGGCCTCTTTTGCCACTTTTTTTACTTCATCATCTTTTTGAAGCCTCGGACAATGAGTGCTATGGGATCCTCTTCGAGTTTGAGGAGCTTAAACTTTGTTGTCCGCTTTCCGAGGCCTTCGAGTGCAATGTTCTTTTTGGTGCTGACCTCGGCATTCTCTTCTTCTAGGTGCAACTCATGAATAAGTAGCTTCGTAATGAGCTCATCAGGTTTCGATTGAGAGAGATTTTGAGCCTCTTAAATTGTTATCACTTTAGGACCTTATCTTCTCTTTGGTAGACTTCTCGAAATTTTCGACCATTTCTTCATAGAGATCTTTTTACCCGAAACTTGAGATTGTTTGTAATATCGGTGAACCAAGCATACATCCGAGAAATGTTCTCCTCGGGCTCCATTTTGAGCAGCTCATACTTGTGAAGATATTGACTTATCATTGCTTGCTTCACTTAACTGGTTTCTTCATAGGTGTTGACAAGTGTATCCTACACCTCTTTGGCCGTGTCACAGTCGACACTCTATTGTACTCTTCTCAGCTGATAGCACACATCGGAGTGATCATTACTTTGAAGCTCTTTTTGAACTTATCATTCTCTTCAGCCATGTACTCTGTCTTCTCTTTAGGCACGGATCTTGTTCCTTCTATCTTCATTGGAATGCATTCTTGATGATGTTCCATAATTCTTTATAATTATTCAGTAGAAAGCATTCCATCATCTTCTTCTAGTGTGCAAAGTTTGACCCCTTGAACTTGGGTGGTCTCGGTGGATGATCTTCCTTCATCAAACTCTCCATTGTTGTAAGCCATTTGATCTTTATACCTTTGGATTGTAAGATCCTCTTGAAAGGCTAGGCTCGATACTAATTGAAGGTTTGCTCTTGGAGAGGTTAAGTCACCCTAGAGGGAGGGTAAATAGGGTGATGGAAGATTTACGTCCGCTAGTGTTTAACGGCTAGAAATCGGTTGCTTTTGTATTTCAAAAGTAGATTAGACTTGTTTAATCAACTTATAAAAGCAAATCAAAGTGGTACTCAAAGTATAAAAATCAAAGTAATTAGGCATGGATAATAATTAAATCAAAGTACCGGCTACTTTTGATCCAGAATTAGGCATGGATAATAATTAAATCAATGTAATTAAGCATTTAATTATCTTCGACCCTAAAAGAATAGGATTTTCTGAGTCTAATATTCATTAGGTTCAGGTTCCATCTTGACTCAATCCTTAAAATGATCAAGTTAGAAAGAATAAGATATCGGAATTTATAAACTTGATCAAGTAAATAATCCTCAATAAATAAACTGACTTAGAAATTAGAATTGACGTTGTAACTCATTTTCACTTGAAACACAAAGTCAGTGTTAGAGAAATTATTTACTCATGCGATTATTCTAAGTTATGTCTAAGCGGATCGAAACACGGTTAAGACATGTTGTGCTTGAAGAATGGTTTTTCAGTGGGTCGGAACAAGATGAAAACTTAGATATGAGTTTCTATAAATCTCAAAATGACTTAGAATTAAAACATAAGAGAGATAGAGAGTTATACCTGAGTTCTTAGCCTAGAACCCGTGCTTTATCAACCCAAGTTTGAGTAGAGCTAGACCTTACTTAAGCTTTGAGATACACACCTTTTCTTGTGTATTTTCAATCTTCCCATATTGAATGGAAATGTATTTTTACTTTAAAGAGATTAATGCCAACCTGAAACAATAAGGATAAAAATATGGTTTAAAGATTAATATCAATATTCAAATTGTAAACTCAACAATGAAATATAGTGTGATTTACTTCCAAAATAAGTAAACAAGCTCAACAAAGTTGAGCCGAGGCCAAGTCGGTTGTGCCAAGGCTTGGGCTTGACTTTAAGGATGACAATGGGTTGTGGACTCATACCCATTAATTATTTTTAGACTTGCATCCAGACCCAAACCCATAATGGGGGTCCACGGGTTCTAAACAGGTCCTAAATAGGTTAACTATTTCATGCTAAAATTTCTAAGAAATATCATAATCTTATTATTTTTATTCCTCATTTAATATTATTACACATTTATACGCAGCATAATATTTTATTTTTTCACACATGAGCTTAAGTAATGTAGTATATGAAAATTTAAGGTGCTAACTTAATAAGAAATTAAATTATTAAAAGTTAAGCTAAATTGAAATTATTGAAAAAATTAAATTATGATTTTTCGAGTTAAAATGAAAATCCAAAAATTAAAACCCCAGCATGATTTAACTAAAGTGGGCCTAGTGAAATTAATTGGGCCCAATATCATTAAATCTAAAATAGAAAGCGAAAAAAAAAGAAAAGAAAGAAAGAAGCATGCCTGGCATTTAAGAAGGTGGTGGCGATAAAGGAGCAAGGAATTATTGGGGTCCAATATCTATCTCCCACCAAAACCACTTATGTGGAGTCAAGAGAGGAAGAGAGAAGGGAGAGAGAGAGAAAGAGAGCTTAAGAAGGCTTAAGAGAGGTACCCGTTTAAAAAAACAAGTAGCGAGAGCGAGAAACAAGAGAAGAAGAAGAAGAAGAAGAAGAAGAAGAGCAAGAAGAGGAACGAAAGAGTGAAAGAAAGACTCGAGAGGGGAATCGGGCAGAAGTAGGGATAGTGAGAGAAGGGACCGAAATGAGAGAGCCGAGCGAAGGGCTGGAACCTCAAACCGGAACCAAAGAAAAAGAAGAGAATCTGAATTGACGAAGCGAAAACGAGAACCCGAATGAAAGCCAGAGAAGAGGAAAATGAGAGAATTAACAGAGCAAAGAGAGGTAAGGGACTGAGCGAGAGGGAGCGAGAAGCGGAAGCGTAAGAAGAGGAGATGGCAAGAGATCGATAGAACCGGACCGGAAGAAGCGAGAGAGGGAGCAAGAAAACGAGACCAAGAGACCAAGGGGGCACAAAACAAAGCAGAGGAAGAAAGTGAGAATGGGGATGGCGAAAGAATGGACAGCAAACCAGAGGTAGCACGAAGGATAGGCAAATCAAAAGGAAGAAGAAAGAGAAGCAAAAACACCAATTCAAAACTCTTCAAACTAAAATTCATCCAAACCCTAATAAATCAAGGTGAGTAATTCAAATTCATCCTTTAAAGGTAAAATGAATTAGGTGGATTAAACCTGAAATTGATTCATAAAATTAGAAACCCTAGATTTAATTGAAGAATTTAGAGGCCTAATTTACTAAATTAGCAACTCGTAAAGTGGAAAGCATGTTGTGATTTATGTGATATCTAATTCATGAATTTAATGGTGTTTGAGCATTGTTGGGCATGATTATTGAGCTGTTGTTGAGATTTTAATGAATTTAAGTTGATTAGAACTAGTGGGTGAGATCAAAAACTAAAAACATGAATAAAGTGCGAGATATTTCGTATTAATACCTACTCGTCCAAATTTTTATGACTTGATGAGTTGCCCAAAAATCTTGAAATTTTTACTAGAGGTGCATGATAATTTACGACAATTTTTTATAAAGTTTGGTATGCTTTGGATGAATATCTTGGCATTATGAATTTTTGAGTGAAATTGTCCTGTTTTGGGCGAAATAAGGATTAATTGAGTAATTTGGTCGAAATTGAAGTTGAAGAAGGTACTTTGATAGTTTAAGCGTGATGGTCAAGGAAAGTTGTGGGACCATAAACCACCTATGTGCGATAATACACAATCATAAAACGATAAGTTCGTTAATTAGAAATCCTAATTAATATATTTATGCTATGATGTGTTCATCTTGAAATATATTGATTATATGTGATAGAAACATGTTTATACTTGAGTTATGTTAAATGGAAACATGTTATGTGTATTAAGTGTATCTTGTCGGTAGATGTAAGTAATAAGAAATAATAAGAAAATAAGAAATATGAACAACTAAAGAAGGGAAAAAGGATTGAAGACTCGAGACATCTGCTCAATGCCTTTACGAGTTGTATAAAAAGAATCAGGTATAACAATCTCATACCTACGAGTTTTGATTCCAAGGCATTCTCTCGTATCTCGAAACTTATTTGAGTAAAATAGTATCTTTTCCGAGTGATACAGCTCTTACTTATTATATTTCTTGCTTATCCGTAGCGACTCGAAAAGCTGGTTCTTTGTTCCGAGTCCAACATCACTCAGATTAATCGCAGATTAAATAGACTAGTATTTCGTCTTTTCTCACTCGGAATCGACTTGTGGTTATAAGTCCTATTTTGTTATAGTCAGTATTCTTAGCTTGTTTCATGCTTAGTCTATATCAAGTTAATCCTCTCTGCTATTCTTTATTGAACTTGATTCTTCGCTTAGACTAAGTCGGATGGAATTCCGAGTATCATGGATATTGGACTCGGAAAAT
The DNA here is from genome assembly GCA_021018815.1 of Talinum fruticosum. Taxonomy (NCBI): domain Eukaryota; kingdom Viridiplantae; phylum Streptophyta; class Magnoliopsida; order Caryophyllales; family Talinaceae; genus Talinum; species Talinum fruticosum. The sequence goes on from JAITYX010000020.1 coordinate 2,928,333, forward strand.
TCCATTCCGTTTCGACTCGGATAATCAGTTGGTTTATTTATCGTAATTATTTTATTATCTCGTGTCTAATCTTGGGCCAAAGTATTTTATACTTTGAGAACCAAAATTGATTTACTTTTGTAGGTTATTCAATCGAGGATACACTTTTCAAACTACAAAAGTAACCTAGCTTCAAAACGTCAAATCACCAGCAGACATGGCTCTTCACCTTCTCTGCTCCAGTCCTAGTAGATTGTGTCGAGGCTGTCTGTTTCCAAATCTGGAAAACTGGAACGCTAAGCTTAACGGTGGTTTCCACCTTATCTTTCAAGACACCGCTAATGGTTTTGGGACTTCCAAGAGAGTTAAACCGTTGTCCAACGTTCATATTACAATGGATACTTTCGAGTGACTTAGAAAGCTTCTATCAACGTTCACGGAGGACTCTCGGTCAGCGAGATAAAGATAACGGCTACTCTGCCTGGTCATCTATAAATAGAAGCCATCTCACAAGACTTGAAGGTTGCCGAACATATTGTTAATACACATACTTGCTCAAAGTTATTGTATTTACTTTCAATCTTCAACTTACAACTCCCACTTTGTAATTCATTACTTTCGAGTTGTAAGGTCTTGTACTCGATTACAAACTCTTTCTTACATTCTTTGTAAGGTCCCTTGACTAAGTCTGTAAGGGTTAACTCAGCTTAGTTGTCCCTAACTGTAAGGGTTATCTCAGCTAGGAAGTACTACATCGGATAAAGGAATTTCGAGTCTAGGAAAACTTGTATAGAGTTGTCTAAGGGAGCAACTCGGGTTCGATCGGTTCACGGTATTTTGTGCACTCAAAATAGTGAATTTGACTTCGTGTCCGGATTGACACGGTCCGTGGTTTTCTGCCCCAGGAGGGTTTCCACGTAAATTCTAAGTGTTATTGTTCCGAGTTCATTCTAGATTCGGACAGTTTTATTGCTCTTGCTCTTTCGATTGATAGCCTTCGAGTCCAATCTTTTCGACCTCGTTGATAGACTCGAGAATCCGTCTCTGTCTCTATTTTGTGCAAAAGAGTTTGATTTTCTCAAGAATCTTCTATCACCTTATTCACCCCCTCTAGGGTGACTCGGACTCTCCCGAGCAAACCTTCAATTGGTATCGAGCCTAGCCTTTCGGAAAGGATCTAACAATCCAAAGGTTTAAAGATCAAATGGCTCGGAACACTGGAGAGTTCGACGAAGGAAGATCTTCCAACGAGGCCACCAAAATTCAAAGGTTGAAACTTTGGGCACTTGGAAGAAGCTTGTGGAATGTTTTCTTATGGATCATGATGAAGAGGTATGGGAAATCATACAACAAGGAAACTACATTCCAATGAAGACAGATGAATTCAGAATCCTTCCTAAGACAAAGGTCGAGTTCACACCAGGAGAAGCAGAGAAGTTCGGAAAGAATTTCAAAGCAATGAACATCCTTATGTGCGCCATGAGCTCGGAAGAATATAATCGAGTTTCTGCCTGTGACTCGCTAAAGAGGTGTGGGATACTTTAGTCAACACCTACGAAGGTACAAGTCGGGTGAGACAAGTAAAGATCGATCGATATCTTCATAAATATGAGCTTTTCAAAATGGAGCCAGAGGAGAACATTACTCGGATGTTCATTCGCTTCACTGAGATTACCAACAATCTCAAATCTCTGGGAAAGAAAATTTCCCATGAAGAAATGTACCTGGAAAATTCTTAGAAGCCTACCCAAGAGACGATGGGGTCCGAAGGTGACTGCCATAGAGGAGGCTCGGAATCTTTCACTCGTAAAGCCGGACGAGCTCATCGAAAGCTTCTAACTCATGAGATACATCTAGAAGAAGAGGATGCTGAGGGCAGTACCAAAAGAAACTTAGACCGAAAGCCTCGGAATCCAAAGAAGCAAATCCGAGCTCTTTTGACTCGGAAGACGATCCCACGACACTCATTTCAAGAGGCTTCAAGAGAATGATGAAGCACAAAAGATGGGACAAAAGGCCAAAAGAGGAATTCTACAAGAAAGATAAGAAAGACAGAAAAGGTAAGTTTACCTCGCCGTCTAAATTTTCTTTGACTAAGAATTCTGGTTGTTTCGAATGTGGCAGACAAAGACCACATAGTTAAGGACTCGTCCAAAAAGGAAAAGGGACAGAAAGAAGAAGAAAGCCATGATGGCAACATGGAGCGATGAGGATTCATCGGAAGATGATGAGGACTCGGATGACTCGAAATGTCCGATGGCAATTTCGATTCGGAAGTTGAACAGAGTCGGACTCGGACTCGGACAATGAGGAAACAAATCCTCGGGAGGTAATCGAATACTTTCTTAAGTTCTCCAAAGTTGATTTAGCTAAGTATATTTTTACTTTGGAAGAAAAGTCCAATTCGATTCTTCTCAATTCAAAGAACAACTTGAGTCAATCACTGCTGAGAGCACTTCTTTGAAAAATGAATTAGAAAACGCGAGACTCTCATTCGAGAGAACTCAAGACTAGTGCTCAATCTAATGAGACCGAGTCCGAGCTGCTCAGGAAAGAAAATGAGCAACTAAAAAGGAAGCTCATTGAGTCTCAAGATCTGGTTTTAAAGTTTACTCAAGGTCGAAGAACCTTGACATGCTCTTAGGATCACAATGTGTCTCTTTTCGAAAAGAAGGTCTTGGTTTCAACAAAGAGGAAGAATCTAATTCCTACTCGGAATTGTTCAAAAGGATTCCAAAACAGTAAAGTTCAGGAAAGTCGAGGATGGTCCCATTCACGAAATGAAAGGAGGACTAAGCCCAGAACTATTTACAAAAAGAAACCATTCTCTCCTATTTCAAAAGGAAAGGTTTTCAAAAAGAAAAAGACACAGACTCAGCTCTCTAAGAAGAAGACTCGGAATCTGATAAAACCCAAAGTTATTCAAATGCGGGTTCCGAAACACCTTCTTCCTCGTAAAAGGACCACGAGTAAGGAATGTTACTGGGTTCGTTAGAGGAAGTGAGAAGGGTTAGATTCTCTCTGTTTTTGCGAGTCACTCGAAAAGATCAAAAGGACATTGGTACCTGGACAGCGGATGTTCACGACACATGTCGAGTGACCAAGGACTCTTTTACGAGCTAGAATCATACAAAGGAGGAAAAGTGACTTTTGGAGATGACAAGCAAAGGCAAGATAGTGGGTATTGGCAAGATTGGAAATGGAAACAATCTGGTGAGCCCAGTCTACCTTGTCAAAGGACTAAAATACAATCTACTTAGCATCTCCCGGCTATGCGACAAAGGTCGGGAGGTAAGATTCACTCAATCTAAGCGCTACATCTCCGATGAGACCACCAAAGAGATAAAGCTCTCGGGTAAGAGATCCGGTTACACTTATATCATTCCTCTTTTTGACCCAAGCCAGAATTTATCCCGCTTAAAAGCATCTCTTCATGATAATTCATGGTCTTGGCATCGTAGATTAGGTCATATTAGCATGCATACTATCAAAAAGCTGGCATCTCATAGTGCGGTTAGAGGTTTACCTAACCGTGTCTTTGAGAAAGACAAAGTTTGTGAAGCATGTACAAGGGTGAAACAGTCGGATCCTCATTCAAATCTCTCAAGATTGTTTCGATATCAAAGGTGCTTGAACTGCTACATATGGATCTATGTGGTGAAATCCCGAGTAAAGAGCCTCGGAGGTAAATCCTACATTTTTATCATTATTGATGACTTTTCAAGATTTACACTGGTGTGTTTTCTCAAGCATAAAAATGAAGCCTTCAAGGAGTTCAGCAAGCTCGTAGAAAGATTCAAGTTGAGTCTCGGACTCAGATTCAAAAGATTCGAACCGACCATGGAAGGGAGTTCGACTACTCGGAATTCTCGGAGTTCCGCGATCAAAATGGAATCTCTCACAACTTCTCGGCGCAAGAACTCCTCAACGAGAATGGAGTAGTAGAGAGAAAGAACAGAACCCTTGAAGAAATAGCAAGGACGATGATGATTGAACACAATTTGCCCTACTATTTACTAGGCTGAGGCGATCAACACGACTAACTACACTTTGAGCAGATGCCTCATCGGACCCATTCTGAAGAAAACACCCTACGAGCTCTACAAAGGGAAGAAGCCAAACATCTCATACTTTAAGCCCTTTGGTTGCAAGTGTTTTATTCACAATAATGGTAAGAATCACCTGACCAAGTTTGATGCTAGGTCGGATGAAGGTACTTTTCAGGTTACTCTTCTCATAGTAAAGCTTATCGTGCCTTTAACAAAAGAACTAGCAAAAGTGGAAGAAAGCATCCACGTAGTGTTTGATGAATGTGAACAGGAGAAGCCAAGTGAATTATCATACTCGGAACTGAAGCTTAGTAGAGATGGTGATGAAGCCGAGATTACAAAGACTCGGACTCAACCTACTCAAAATGAGGCCACTCGAACGAGGAAACTCGGAATGCAACAACTCAAGAGCTCACTCGGATCGAACAAACCAATGAAGAAGATCACTCGGAACAAGATCAAGTGGTTCAACCCACAAATCTCGTGAATCGAAGAACTGGTAAAGCATTCAAATTTACTTCCGAGTCATCCCCAAGAAAACATCATTTCGATATCAACAGTGGGGTAAGAACTCGTTCCTCTCTACATAATCTATGTGCATTCACTGCATTCATTTCATTAACTCGAACCCAAAAATGCACTAGAAGCTCTTAATAAACCTGAATGGGTAGAGGCCATGCAAGAGGAACTCAATCAATTCGAGAGAAACCAAGTCCGGACTCGACTAACCGACCTTCGACCACCCAGTTATAGGAACCAAATGGGTTTTCAAAAACAAACTAGATGAGGAGGGTGTAATAGTCGAAATAAGGCTAGACTTGTAGCTCGAGGATATAATCAAGAAGAAGGAATTGATTGTGGGGAAACCTTTGCACCCGTAGCTGAATTGAAGCCATTAGAATATCTGTTGGCATTTGCATCCAACATGCATATTAAATTATATCAAATGGATGTTAAGTGTGCGTTTCTCAATGGTTTTATTGAAGAAGAAGTCTATGTCGAGCGAGCCTCCTGGTTTTGAAAACTCATAATTTCCAAATCATGTTTTCAAACTTCAAAAGGCTCTCTATGGTCTTAAACAAGCACCTCGAGCTTGGTATGAAAGACTCGAGTAGCTTCTTGGTTCAAAATGATTTAAAAGAGGTCGGATCGACAAGACTCTCTTCATAAAGACCAAGGGGAAAGATTTCCTTATTGTTCAAATCTATGTTGATGATATTATATTCGGTGCTACTAATGAGTTTACGTGTCGAGAATTTTCTCGAGTTGATGAGTCAAGAATTCCAAATGAGCATGATGGGGAACTTAATTTCTTCCTTGGCTTGCAAATCAAACAAGACAAGGATGGAATCTTTGTTCATCAATCTAAGTATACCAAGGAATTGTTGAAGAAATACAAACTTCAAGATGTAAAGCACGCATCTACACCCATGAGCGAGCAGCATAAAGCTTGACTCGGATGAGAAAGGTAAAGCGATAGATCGAAACTCTATCGAGGTATGATTGGATCTTTACTATATCTTACTTCCAGCAGGCCGGATATAATGTTCGGTGTTTGTCTATGCGCAAGATTTCAAGCTAATCCAAAAGAATCACATCTCACTGCGGTGAAGAGAATATTCGAGATATCTTGCAGGCACTCGGAATTTAGGCCTATGGTATTCCAAAGACTCATAACCGACTCTTACTTGGATACTCGAGACGCAGACTACGCAGGATACAAAGTTGATCGAAAGTGCACATCTGGAGCGTGTCAATTTCGGGTCAATCCCTAATATCTTGGCACTCAAAGAAGCGTAACTCAGTAGCTCTATCAAGCTGCTGAAGCTGAATATATTGCGCTGGCGCTTGTTGCGCTCGATTCTTTGGATAAAGCAACACTTGAGAGATCTTGGACTATCATTCAAATCAGTACCTATCAAGTGTGACAACCAAAGTGCAATTAGCATCACTAAGAACCCTGTCCAGACATTCGAAAACAAAGAATATCGAGGTCGGATATCACTTCCTATGCGATCACTCGGAAAAAGGTGATATTGAACTTGAGTTCATTCCTACTAATCTTCAATTAGTCGATATCTTTACTAAGCCTCTTGGTGAAGATCGGTTTTGCTTTATTCGGAATGAGCTTGGTATGTTAAATGCTTAATTATATGCTATTCTTATTCATTGCATAATTACGTGTTATGTGCTTTCACCGTTAATAACCATTAGTTCGGTTGATTCGGTGATACTTGGGCTGATAGTTATTTCGTGTTTCGAGTCACTCAGAAACCTTTCGAGTCAAACTCGGACGTAGAGAAACTTGGACTTCAAATTTTTGAAACTATCTCTAGATCGGTGGAGAGTTTCGGATCATATTTTCAAAATCTTTCTCTTTCTCTCTCGAGCGATGCGATCGGATATTAGCCGTGGATTTCTAACTGCTGGAATCTTAAACGTTGACGAGAACCGTCACACCGGTCTTTGGTGACTGATGGACAAACCGAGTCGGAACGGAGTTATACTTAACGGATAGTTGACGGGCGCGCTTATTTTTTATAAATAGCGTCTATTCATCTTCGTCTCGGTACTCTAAACTCCATCTCTCTCAAACGAAACCTCTCGCGGAAGATTACTACGTGAACAGTCATCCTTGATCGTCCGTAAGCGTTGAAGAAGCCCTTTCTCGTAAGTTTTGACTTGCTCTCATGTTTTTCTTCTACATCATTTTCGTTTCTTCTCTTCTACCTCTCCTTCTCTTTCCTACTCGAAAGTTTCATCTTTCCTTCCTTCTTTCAAAATGCCTAAAAGAGGAAACCATCCCGACTTCCAGGTCTCCTCATCTTCCAAAAGCCTCGCACCAATAAGCCGAAAGCTCAACCCCTTCCAAACCCATTGTCACCCGAGCACCTTGTGTTGGACGACAAGTTCTTTCCTACAACCAAATTTTCTTGGTTGTCCCACATTCAAACCATCGGAGCATACAACTTTATGTGCTTCAGCGAGTTCATCTATCCCGAACTCGTTTCGAGTTCTACACTCACCTCACCCACTCGAAAATGTTCTAACCTCTAGGGTTCAGAACATCAGCTGTTCGTCTAAACACCTCTCTCCTCCACCGCCTGTTCAAGGTCTCCTCTCTCTTCTTGAACAGCAACCCCATTCCTTTCACTTGAAGTCGCCGACGACTTCTTTGAAAAATACACCAAAGAGTTCCCCGAGTCCGGAAAAACTTTTACGTGACTCGGTTGAAGTCGAAGCTCGTCTTACGTAGCTTTCTGCTGATGAGAACCTTTTTCTCACAGCATTCCAGCAAGGAGAACCCCAACTCCAAGCATCTCAAAGCTCTCTTCGACATCCTTGAGGGATACGAAGTAGACCTCTTCCCTCCATCATTGAATAGATGGCCGCTGTGCCAGCTCAACTCCAATCTAAGAAGAACACCTCCCTTCCTTTCGGTGCTCTTCGACCCTTATTTTCAAACAATTCTAAGTTCCTCTCCCCTCGGACCTAAAAGTCGTGGCTGAGGTTGCCATGGTTGTTGGCAAAAAGGAACTGCAGGGGTACGGATACCGGAAGCCGACCCTACTGTCCGGGTTCACAACTCGGAGATGAGGCCTCCTTTTCCACCTCGGACTCGGAAATCAACCCCTCTTTCTCTCCCCTCTCCACCTGGTGGTGCTTGCACCTCAGGTGCCTCAAAATCTCTCTCTGCTCTCTTGTCCCCCATTTTTATGGACAAGATCGGCTCTGCGTCCTCCGATTTCGGAGACATGCTCCGAGCTTTCAAATCTGTTCTCCAAAATCGACCATCAACCAAAAGGCTGGTCAATCCCAAATCCGAGAGCAACGAGTCTCTAGTTCTTGAGATGAGGGAACTGGTAAAGGAGCAGAAGGAGCTGGTCGAGCTCCTCGGAGAGAGACGGTCCAAGGCGGCTTAGGACCATGATGACTCGGACGCGTCCGAAGCGTCTTCGAGCCCGAGTCGACCTCCTCGGACGAGCTGGGAAGAAGAAGAAGAAGGCTGCGGATGCAGAAGGCTGCAGACGCCGAGGAACCTGCGGGCTGAGGCGGGTCCTTCGGGCAAGGGAGGAACACAAAGAAGAAGCAGTGGGAACTGGCTGAGGGACGGATCGCTCCACAAGCTCAAATAGCGATGACTCGGCTAAGACAGCGAGTCCGAGTAGGTCGAAGACCTCGCTACTCCGGCGGGTCGAGACGGAGCAGCCCCCTCCAGCTACCGAGGTTCCAAGGGAAGAACCCCTCGATCCACTCACTCCGGGTCGGCCACTCAAAGCCGAGCCCCGACGATAATCCCGGTTCTCCCTTCGCCGCGCTCAAGCAAATCGTCAAGGTCATATCAGCGCCGGCGAACCTCCGCTCCCTCCGCCTCCACTCGGAAATCTCCCTCTCCCTCGTAGGCGCCATGCATTGAGTCACAATTCCTCGGTCCGCGAGTTTTCTTCTTTCGAAATTTTTTTTTTTGTCCGGACATCTAAGTTGTATTACTTGCTATTTTCTTCCCTTCTTTGTCTTGTTGTTTTTCTTTGAAAGGCAAGGGGGAGAAACAAGTGAAATAGAGTCGGAAAAACTTGTTGTCTTGTTTAGGGGAGTTTTTCCGCCCTTTTGATTTTTAATGGATTAATGCATTTCATTATTAACTTCGAGTTCATTATTGCTAGCATGTCTTTTCAGTTAATGTTAATTACTTAAAGCATACTTTATTTTTTCTTTCTTGCTCGATATATTAAGTATTGCTCCGATCCATTGAGTATGTCTTACTTATCTCATCTCATGCGCAAACCACTCAGAATCAATTTTTTCTCTAACAAAGTTTCGTTTAAGTATGGAATGCCTTTCATCAAAAGGGGAGATTGAAGACTCGAGACATCGCTCAATGCCTTTCTAAGTTGTATAAAAAGAATCGGGTATAATAATCTCATACCTACAGAGTTTTGATTCCAAGGCATTCTCCGTATCTCGAAACTTATTTGAGTAAAATAGTATCTTTTCCGAGTGATACGAGATATTACTTATTATATTTCTTGCTTATCCGTAAGCGACTCGAAAAGCTGGTTCTTTGTTACGAGTCCAACATCACTCGAGTTAATCGCAGATTGAATAGACTAGTATTTCGTATTTTCTCACTCGGAATCGACTTGTGGTTATAAGTCCTATTTTGTTATAGTCGGTATTCTTAGCTTGTTTCATGCTTAGTCTATATCAAGTTAATCCTCTACGATATTCTTTATTGAACTTGATTCTTCGCTTAGACTAAGTCGGATGGAATTCGAGTATCATGGATATTGGACTCGGAAAATTCCATTCCGTTTCGACTCGAGATAATCGGTTGGTTTATTTATCGTAATTATTTTATTATCTGTGTCTAATCTTGGGCCAAAGTATTTTATACTTTGAGAACCAAAATTGATTTACTTTTGTAGGTTATTCAATCGAGGATACACTTTTCAAACTACAAAAGTAACCTAGCTTCAAAACGTCAAATCACCAGCAGACATGGCTCTTCACCTTCTCTGCTCCAGGTCCTAGTAGATTGTGTCGAGGGCATGCTGTTTCCAAATCTGGAAAACTGGAACGCCAAGCTTAACGGTGGTTTCCACCTTATCTTTCAAGACACCGCTAATGGTTTTGGGACTTCCAAGAGAGTTAAACCGTTGTCCAACGTTCATATTACAATGGATACTTTCTGAGTGACTCGAAAGCTTCTATCAACGTTCACGAGAGGACTCTCGGTCAGCGAGATAAAGATAACGGCTACTCTACCTGGTCATCTATAAATAGAAGCCATCTCACAAGACTTGAAGGTTGCCGAACATATTGTTAATACACATACTTGCTCAAAGTTATTGTATTTACTTTCAATCTTCAACTTACAACTCCCACTCTGTAATTCATTACTTTTTGAGTTGTAAGGTCTTGTACTCGATTACAAACTCTTTCTTACATTCTTTGTAAGGTCCCTTGACTAAGCTGCAAGGGTTAACTCAGCTTAGTTGTCCCTAACTCGTAAGGGTTATCTCAGCTAAGAAGTACTAGATCGGATAAAGGAATTTCGAGTCTAGGAAAACTTGTATAGAGTTGTCTAAGGGAGCAACTCGGGTTCGATCAGTTCACGATATTTTGTGGACTCAAAATAGTGAATTTGACTTCATGTCCGGATTAACATGGTCCGTGGTTTTCTACCCCAGGAGGGTTTCCACGTAAATTCTAAGTGTTATTGTTACGAGTTCATTCTAGACTCGGACGGTTTTATTACTCTTGCTCTTTCGATTGATAGCCTTCCGAGTCCAATCTTTTCGACCCTGTTAATAGACTAAGAATCTGTCTCTGTCTCTATTCACGTGCAAAAGAGTTTGATTTTCTCAAGAATCTTCTATCACCCTATTCACCCCCTCTAGGGTGACTCGGACTCTCCCGAGCAAACCTTCAAGGATTGTGTTATTGATCTAAGACCCTATGAATTAAACAGACCTCCGAAACTATGGCCATAGAAGTGTTTGTCAAGTTGAAGGCATGAATTATTGACGAGTATGCGTCCTTCATTGTTGAGGCCACGAATTGTTTTGCCTCTAAGAATTGAGCCCACGAATTATTTTGACTCCTAGAATTAAAGAACTAGGTCTCTAGAGCAAGACATGAATCTTCTTTCCATTTGAATGAACATGACTTAAACCAAGAATTATAATATGACGAAATAAATGATTGTGCATGAAGAACAAGAAAGAAATAATAAATGATTTATATGATGATTGAATATATGAATGAGCTCAAGAAGATGAATGAATCTTGTTTTTATACTAAATTTATATGATGTAAGACAAGGATTATGATATGATATTACATGAGACGATTAATGAATGATTATGCATGACGAGCTTGAAATGTAAGAAAGATTACTAATGTTATTGTACGAGCAACATTATGGAAGGAATAAATGAATTAGGTGTTAGCTGAATGCATGAAAATGTGGTATTATGTGCAACCCATTGGTAAGTCCGGTAATGTATCTTGCGTATCTTGAGCATGTACACTCTAAATCACATGTTATAAGTGAATATTGAACTTATGTATGATTGTTAATGAATTAATGTGCAAAGTGAAATAAAGGGTTGGGTTTGGGTTATTCACTAGGCTCGTGGAGCTCATAACTTCACCAACATTTTCAGGTACAAAAGTTAGACTACCTAGAGTTGTTTTATGGTTTTTAGAAGAAGGAAACTAACGAGATAGGAGACTCCGGACTAGCCATAGGTTTTCTGTTTTCATTTTGTAAAATGGTCGATTGTATTTTAAACTGAATTTTGACCATGTATACATGAAAAACCAATGTGTTTACTCCGAGCGTGTGGCTCATTGAGTTGTGCTATGAATACTCCGAGCATGTGGCTTGTTGAGTTTATGGTTGTATTTTGTGCAAGGTTAAGGCTTTAAGCCTATGAGATTAGCCAAATTATAGATGAAACTCTGCTGAATTTTTGGAAAACCTTTAAAAATTTAAAAACACACTACTATGTATTCTAAGAGAGAAGCTAGCAAACCTAAGTTGAGGCCTTAAGTAGCCTTAGGAGTTTCTCTCGGGGAATCTTGACATGTAATATGCCGACTTAGGCCCGGGTAGGGTGCTACAAGTAACCTATAAATTGACAAATTAAAACAAATAATCAAAAATCAAGAAAATTGAATAAATTTGAAAAAGAAAGTGAAAGTAACTATATGAGAATTATGCGTGATGATTGATTATACGAACGAGGAAAGAAGTGATTGACTTGTTTAAGGAAATTAGGGCAAGCCAATCTTAAGGCATTTTTTTTTTAAAAATAATTAATAATAGGGTTTGTGGGTTAGGCCTAGGTCTCAAATTCCAAACCAAGGCCCACACCTATTTAACACCACTTGAACCCCGGAGCCGATCCAAATTGATCGGGCCTAAAATGTTTTGGACACGGACACTGCTAACTTGGATTGTGTCCGGTGGGTCCGGTTTAGGCTAAGGATCCACTATCATCCGTATTTGGCTTACTAAGTAGATAAGTAGAGCCCAAATGAAGACAAGCTTTTGTTAGACCGAACTCGAGCCAAGCTTTGACCGAGTCAAACTCGAGTGTTCGGCGTAATTTTTAGGTGAATATGTTTTCGGTGTCGGGTTAGGTATTGATACATGCCATTCGGTTAGGATTCATGTTTTTTTTATCACTTTTCCCAGGTTATTATGCCTAGAGGATGAAATGTAATTTTGTGTTAAGTACTCCGAGTGTGCGGCTCATAGAGGAAGTTTGAGTTTATTTATTTTTATTGTTCGCTGGTTGTGCATAATTTCTTTAACCTCTTTAGAATGAAAATACAAGCCAACCATAACAAAAGCGAAAAAACCCTATTAGATCATTGTTAGATAGAATTAATCCTTGTTCTTAACTACTCTTATAGACTTTATCATGGAGTTTTGCTGATAAAATATTATTCTCATGAGAGAGGGGTGGCACATGTAGCTTCTCAATGACACGAAAATTATTAAGTCAATGTGAGAAAATATATTTGAGGAAAGATGTTGCAACAACTAGCTGATGTACTTCGATCATATTGAATATTCAATCATATAATAAGAAGACCAATGGCATGGACAAGAATTCCAACTAATCGGCTACCATTAAACGAGATCTTGTACTTGTTATGTTTAAAAACATAAGGCTTGTCATTCGTACTTTGTAGCAAGAGGTTAGATGTAATTTTCTTGTGAGTATAAGCACATCTATTGAGGCATGAGGAGTGCCACAAAAACTAAAATGTACTTGAATAATTTGTCAAAAAGCTAAGTGAGGGGTCCTTATGACTTGTACTCGATGGAATAATTAAAGTGCTTTGAATCCTAATAGAAAAACCTTTAGGTGGAAATCTAAATTAAAATTTAGTAATGGAGAACTTAGTAAAAACATCATTAGTGTTTGTCCCATTTTACATTCAATACTTGATTGCATTAATTATGTAGTTGTTAGAGGCCGGTGTCACCCTCTAGGACACTCGGAATTTCTCAAAGGCCAAAAAATTCTTCACACTATTCACCTACTTTTAAGGTGATCATATCTATTTGGGACTTTTATATATCTAACCTAGCATAAAAAAATGGATTGATCAAATTAGCCTAAATGGAGCTAAATCAAACGAAGTCAATTTAAAGTTTTTCCTCTAAACTTAGCTTCTTTTTTTTTTTCTATAACACAACTTTCGTGAATCGGATCTAAATTGACCATAAGCGAGAACGGAAATGGGATAGTTTAGACACCTAAAATGTGTCATCCCTTATCTCTTTTATTTCTCGTAATTTATTTTGTTGGCCCAATGATGAAATCCTAAGTCTTGTTTGAAGATTTGGATCATTGACGGTATTTGATTGGTGCGACGAAGCCGATAAACCACAAAAAACCCTTAGCACAAAATAAATAGCCTTTTGCCTTGGGTCGGGCCAAAAACCCCTTTTCTTTCGGACGGTCCAAGCCCGGGTAAAACCTACAAAGTCAACGAAAGTTTGGTACCATGTAAAGGAGATTCTAAGCTCAAAACATAACGTTTCATCACCACTACCCAACCTAAACACGGAGTCGAAGACACCAAAACAACGTCCGGTGTCGCGTTTCATTATCACAAGCATCAAAACGCCGAGCTTTGCTCCAAGACAGTCCGCCCGAGCCACGGAGCTTCCTCCCTTGAAACGACATCGTGTTTGGCGTCGCGTAGCATGTCCATTTTCACCTAAAACGCTGCGTTTTGCTTGAGAATCCCATTGTAGCATGGAAGGAGCTCAAGAACCCAAAACAATATTGTATGGTTAGCGCCCCAATAGTGGGAGCCGGTTATATCCGGTTCAATCTTTTTATTTCCGGCCTAGTTTTTTGTGATTTTGCAACCGATTCTGATTTATGTTTGGACGACTGGCTGAATTACTAGCATCTCCCTATAAATAGAGAATCTAGGCTCTCATTTTCACAACGAATGATTCCTTAGCGTTACACTATCGAAACTAGACTAACAGCTATTGAATGCGCCTGTTAGTATTGTAATCTCTTATTCTCTTTTCAGCCTATTTTCATCGTATTTCCCCATATCCGATCCTTAAACCCCATCATTCACACATCATTCTACCTATCTACACTCAAAAACTCATAAAAAGCCCTTTTCGATTCACCACCGTCACATCATCAAATCCAAATTCGAGATCTAGATCAGCAAGTGGGACAACCCGAGGGCACCAATCCGGCCTTCATAATGGTTATATATTTTATGTTTTATCGCTTTTCGTATTGTGGAGAAAGAGTTGTATCACATTTATTTCTTTCCCACCCGATGTAATCCTTTTAGTTTTCACTTTCGTTTCTTTTTCGCTTTTCTTTTGCTTTCGTTTATCACTTTTTCATATTTGCTTTTTATTGCTTTCTTTTTATCATCTGTTGGTTGTTTTTAATTTCGTATCGCATGTTGTATGCTTGTGTTTAATATATTATTTAGATTCACTAGTCGAACTATTGGGTGGAACTAAAAGGTTTATCCCTACGTTTCATACCCTCGCTCCTGAATCCGATTCTCGGTTCTACATCGATGGAGTCGGTTTTTTAGCCTCTTTCAACTTAGTTTTCCCATACTAAAGCCCCACGGCATTTTTCGGTTAAGAAATAATATCCCGGGATTTCGAAAATAATTTATAAAAGAAAGTAATTAATAAAATTGCCACTCAATCTGATTTAGTTCATTTTAACTTAATTTATAAAGTTCGAAATCTAAATAAGAGATTCATCTACACTTTCAAAAATTAATCTTCAAAACCCTAAAATCATTTTCATCTTCGAAAACCAAAAGCAAAATTTAACACCTGCCAATTCATGGGGAAGTTCGTGTCCCCCTGGAGGAGACAAGTGGTTCCTATAGTGGTGACTCCACTGGGGATAATCACTTATTAAGAGGGAAAAACTTGAAAACTTAAGTAGTGAGTTTTAATAATGTATTTGTATTAGGCATTCCGCATTTTAGCAACCTTGAACATAGTTTATTTTTGTTATTGGACCTTAGGAGTTACCCTTCTAAGAACAATTTTTGGAAGAGGCTCCTATTGTGTCCCGGACAAGCCCAATTAGGCTTGATTGTCAACGGAGGTGGTACCTCTTCCTTCATACCACTCGCTCTTGGCTTACCGAGATGCACCGATGATTCAATGTTATATCCTGTCACACACCACACGAGAGGACTAAATTCCCAAACTATAAGACACCATGTATCCTACCTATTTTTAACCCTTTTTTACCACAGACCCTTGGTCTCTAGGTGGCACCTTGTCTCTTCATTTGCATGCTTGCACGAGTTTGGTTGTTTTAGATTTAATCTTCTGCTTGTAAGCCTTTAGGAGTAGGTAAGGAGTGTTGATTAGCCCTTGCATGGGTGCAAATAAAATACCATAATAAATTTCCTAGAGTCGGTCCATTATGTGCATTTTTAGTCAAAAATAAACTTACCTTTCCCTTTTAGGTCGGTCCATTAATCGCATTTTTAGTCATCCCAAAATCTTTCCTAGGTTAGGCGGTCAAGGTAGTTACCGCCGATCGGTCTAGAAGGGTCCAGCCAAGGTCCCCTCTATCTTTTCGGTTAGGCAACCTTTATATTTTGACCTTTTTTTGCATTTGCATCTCCATTTTGCATTTAGCCAAATATAAATTCATCTCAAATTAGGTGAATCCATTTCTCATTTTTCATTTAGGCAAAATAAAATTCATCGCAATTAGGAGAATTTGTTTTGCATTTTACTTTTTCCATTTTAGCCAAAATAAATCCATCTTCCATTAGGATCAATCATTTATGCATTCCAATTATACATTAGCAAAATCATAAAATAATCCCAAGTTAAGTCATAAGCATCATTGCATACACTTCATTTGTTTTGCTTTCTTTTTATGCATCCAAATAAAAAGCATTCCTAGTCTCTTCGGTCTCGTGCTTAAGCCCCTTCCTCCTAAAAGTGGTATTCTTTCACATGGTCCTAAGCATCATATTTTGGGTTGCATAATAGGGAAGTTTACTGCGATTGAGTATCATCGGAATCCAAGCTCCAAAAGGTTATAACACCTCAACAAGGAGTCCGGCACATCCGCACCATGCTCTGCACCACATTTTGCCTCGTGTCTACACCGGTGCGACATACTGTAGCGCATATCACACCGGTTCAGTCCATTTTCCGTCGTAGGATGGCAGCTAAAAGAATTCCCCTCCAATAGAATAAACACTAGAACAATCTCCTATTCTTGCTTTGCTCAATGAAAACCCAGCCAAAATGGAAGTCTGTGGGGCACAAGACAAGAAAATGGAGTCCATAGCGAGCGATCTCAAAGCTATCCTAAAAGCTATTAAGGATAGTAAGAGATGAGGAAGAAGAACGATTAAGAAGAGGAAGAGTTCCTCCACCTCCACATAGTCCATCTCCTCCAAGCAGTCCTAAGTATAAATCCAAGCTTGATCCACATATAGATCGGATAGAAAAAATGTTAAGGGAGTTATCCATGTTTGCTAATCACTACTTTGACCATAAGGGATTCACTTCAATCCCTAAAGGAAACTACCCCTAAGTTCACTATGCCCGATATCAAGTTTCGAGGTTACGAGAATCCCTATCACCATGTTCGCAACTTCTTAGGAGCAATGACACTTAAGAACATACCGGAAGACACTTACCACATCATCTTCCTATGGACTTTTGATATCGACGTAATGAAGTGGTATAATGCAGTTGACCTACGCAAGGTCGCCAATTTGTTA
Organism: Talinum fruticosum; assembly: GCA_021018815.1. NCBI lineage: Eukaryota > Viridiplantae > Streptophyta > Magnoliopsida > Caryophyllales > Talinaceae > Talinum > Talinum fruticosum. The sequence continues at coordinate 2,945,153 of JAITYX010000020.1, forward strand.
TAATAATGATCTACCTATCACACTTAGAGACCTGGGTTGATCAAGCAAGGTGAGAAAGAAAGCTTTACGGACTTCCTCACCGGATGGAGGGTAAAGGCTGCCCACATGGTAGACCGACTTTCCAAGAAGGATCAAGTATGGATCATAGTGAAGAACCTTTAGCTCGCCTACAATCAGCATCTCAAATTCCTACCTTTCATCGGTTTCTCAACCCTCGGAGATGCTTTGGTATGCTGATAGAAGAAGAGTTGTCTACCACGACCACAAAAGTCATGACGGGGTATAGAGGTACTTATCAATATAAAGTTAAGAAAACCTCCAACCAAGGAAATACTAGTAGGGGTGCGGATGTTAATGCCCTCAACAAGTATAACGACTACACTCCAATCGATACCACATACGCTCAAGCCCTTGACCGCCTACTGGCTAAAGGGAAAATAGAATTGCCACCCATTATAGTAGAATCGAAACTGCAAAACAGTCTAAAAATTAGGACGCATACAAATTTTGCAAATACCATCATGCACGAGGACATGACACCGAGCGGTGTTGGATGTTCAAGAACAAACTAGAGAGTATGTTTCACAATGTCAACTTCCTCTTCCTAAGGCCGCTCGAAACCAAAGCAACAACAAAAATCCTTTTAGTGACACTTTAGTTACTTTCTCCGAACCTATTCCAGTCGAGTGGGATCCATCTATCTTCATTCAAGACATCGATAAGTCCAAGCCACTTTATAACTTCCCTCCTTTAGACCCAAAAGTTCATGGATTATGGGTAAGTGATGAAAAGGACGTGTATGAAACCAAAGGCAATAGTGATAATGATGATGACTTTTAGGGCACACCACCCTTAGAAGAAGAAGACTTTTGGGAGATCTAAAGGGTCCGAAATCCAATTCCTTACTAGATCCGGATGACACAATACACCCGTGGGTCCACAACGAGACTCAAAAAGCCCCAAAAGAACCTAAAGTTGCTAAAGAAGAAGACCCAATCCTAAAATAGTTTCAAAAGTTAAAAGTCGACATTTTAATCTGGTAACTCGTATCCGCTTCCCAAAAACATAGGCGAGGCCTTAATTAATGCACTTAGCAAGATCAAGGTCTCTCCTAAAACCACGCTCGAGGAAGTAGTAGGATTGGTCAATAATGGGGACGGAACAATCACTTTTGATTAAAAAGATCTCCCTAAAGAAGGCATTGTACACAACAATGCCCTTTATTTAACTATAACTTGTATTAACAAGTTCATTCCCTTAACCTTGATAGACAATGGATCTGCTTGTGAATGTTTGTCCTTGGAGGACCACCAAAAGGTTAGGCATCAAAGAGCAACAACTCTCTAAACAGATCTGTTCATCTCGACGCCTATGACAATTCTAAGAGAACCGTCTTGGGAACAGTGACCTTATCAATCAATGTAGGGCCCGTGGTTAAGAATATTGACATCCAAGTCCTAGACATCCCAAATACATTTCATTTGCTTCTAGGACGCCCTTGGTTACATGACCATCAAGCGAGTGCCCTCTACACTGCACCGAAAAGTTAAGATGATCATCAAATGTTAGGTCATAACCGTCAACGGGGACAATCTCGTGCTACAATCACTTCCAAAGAATCGATCGCCGAAATTAAGCGCGATGTCGATGACGAAGAGCTTTACGGATTTGAAACTATCGCCGCCTTAAATAAGGATGAAGCCCTCTTAACTTCAATCCTTATGGTAACCCTAGTGTCCACTCGATGCTTAGGGAAAAGGGGTATTTTCCAAGCCTAGTTGAAGGCCGGAGGGCATACCACCCTATCCTTCCACCCCTTGAACCCACTAACAACTATAAATTTAGGCTAGGCTATCAACCTACCGCTTAGGAAATAGCCCAAGCCACGTGGGAAATTCGGACTAGGAGGACTGCACCTCACACAGTTCATTTCATCAAGCCCTTTCCTCATACTTTAAATGAGCGGTTTACGAAAGAAGGGGATGACTTCCCCACTACGGCTTTCTTGAGCCATACTACCTCAAAGAGAAGTGTATTCGGTACTTGGCTTGGAGATCTTGAATGATTATTATATATTGGAAAATAAGGCATCCTACCTCCTTGAAGAGGGACAGTCCACACAAGACTAGACCAACGTGGCTGGGAATAACATCTTCGATCCGCTATTCGGAAAGAGAAGAACCTAGAGGAGAATTCGGTCTCGGTAATGTCTCGAGCCATATTGCACTCATAGTTCGATCCGTCCGGATTCATCACCAACGTTGACATTGAAGGGTCTAAGCACATTACTTGGATCGACGTTGAGGAGGGCCAAAAGTTTTCGTTAGCTGAGGAGAGCATCCCTTTCCTGGTTTATTTCTATTCTTGTTGCTTCTTGTTCATCTTCTAATTCTGTTGTTTTTAATTCTACTGATTCACGTTTCCGAGTCCGATGTACTCATTTCCTAATTCAATAAGATGAACCTTTCGCTTACTCCTTGTCTTCTCTTATTTTTAATTGTTTTGCCTCTAATGATGAACAAGAAATCCCTAAAGAATTAATAAAAGCTACGGAAGATCATGAAAATCGCTCACCAATAATAGAGGAAACAATAACAATTAATCTAGGATCGGTTGATCAACCCCAAGAGGTTAAAATCGGGAAGACACTGGGTCTAGAAGAGCAGAAGCAATTTACTTCGCTCCTTACAGAGTTCATAGATGTCTTTTCATGGTCCTACAAAGACATGCCGGGGATAGATCCAAGTATAGCAAAACATAGAATTCCACTTTACGAAGACGCTAAGCCGGTTAAGCGTAAGGCGAGGAGGATAAAACCGGAATGGGCACTAAAGATTAAGAAAGAGGTCCGAAGCGGTTAGAGACTGGGTTCATTAAAGTAGTCCACTATCCTCGGTAGGTAGCAAGCATTGCACCGGTTCTAAAAAGGACGACGGGGTTCCGATGCTCGTCGACTTCAAGGATTTAAGCAAGGCAAGTCCCAAAGATAATTGTCTGCTGCCCCATATCGACATCCTCTTAGATAACACGAGTGGGACATGCTCTGCTCTCATTTATGGATGGCTATGTTGGGTACAATCAGGTGAAGATGGCCAAAGAAGACATGGAGAAGACCACCTTCATCACACAATGGGGGACATACTATTATGTGGTGATCCCATTCGGACTCAAGAACGTTGGTCCAACATATCGGAGGAGAGCTACAATGCTATTGCACCAAATGATCCACAAGGAAGTCAAGGTCTACGTAGATGACATGATCATTAAGTCCAAGAATAGGGCAGGGTACCTACCCAACCCGAGAAAATTCTTTGAAAGACTAAGAAAATACAACATGCGTCTTAATCCTCAAAAGTGGGCCTTTGGGGTAACCTCGGGCAAGCTGTCGAGGCTATGTTGTCGAGTCTTAGAGGAATCGAAGTTGATCCATTCGAGATCAAAGTTATTCAAGAAATTTCGACAATGAAAACAAAGAAGGAGATACGAGGTTTCTTAGGATGTTTACGATGATCAGTCGTTTCATATCAAAATTGATTATGGTTTGTAAACCCATTTTTAAGAAACTGAAGAAAGGGTCTGAGCCTATTTAGGATGATGAAAGCCAAAAAGAATTCGAGAAGGTTAAAGAATATCTAGCCAATCCTCAAGTGCTAGTTCCACCCCAACCGGGGAAGCCTTTACTTTTGTACCTTGCCACAACATAGATAGCCATGGCAGCATGTTATCTCAACGGGACGAGAAAGGAAGAATATGCGGTATATTATTTAAGTAAGTTCTTAAATTATGTGACTAGATACACGCCATTATAAAAGACATCGCCGGCACTAGTCCGGGCTACCAAGAAGCTCAGGCACTACATGGCCCACACGGTACATGTGGTAGCACCGATGGATACCATCATGTACATCCTTGAGCAACCAACCATTAGTAGCAAGATAGCTAGATGGACCATCATGCTGTCTCGAATTCGAACTCAAGTATGTCCCTCAAAAGAAAGCAAAGGAAGGGTAGTGTCGGAATTCCTAGCCAATCTACCATGAATCGAATCGCAACCCCGAACACCTTGACTTTTCATATGAAAATATCTTACAAGTGGAGATGGACGTATCAACAATGTACTTCGACGATGCTTCCAATCGGAAGGGCTTCGGAGTAGGGATTCTTCTAGTCTCACCAGAGAGGGCATACACTCCCATTTCGGTCAAATTAGATTTTGAAGTCACCAATAACGCCGCGGAATATGAAGCATGCATCACATGACTTCAAGATACCATAGAGATCGAGTCAAGAGCATCGGGGTTTTCGTTGACTCCAGTCTAATCCTTCACCGAGATCTTGCAAAAATGAAAGGTACGCAGTGAAGCCTTGGCCCTCTACCGAGCACACCCGATGGAATTGTCAAAACATTTTGAAATTATTTCGTATACATACCTTCTACCTTCCTAAGGATGACAATTAATTTGGGATGCTTTAGCAAAATTAGCATCCATAATCAATAACCCTAAAGGCATTCATTAAATGCCCATCCACACAGAGCGACGAGTCGGCCTGCGTACGTACACACACTAAAAGTGTCTAGTACCGACCAAACCAGTTGGTACCATGACATCTATCAATATTTGGATAAACAATAATATCCGTTGAACACCACGCCTAAAGCCCAGCGAGGAATTAGGATGCTAGCAGCCCGGTTTTTTATCAACCAGGGCCGGTTGTACAAGAAAACCAACACAGGAGTTAGCTTACTTTGTGTCAATAAACATGAAGCAAAGTGCATCATGGATGAAATTCATGGTGGGGAATGTGGACCCATTATGAATGGAAGGATGTTGGTTTAGAAGCTTCAAACGCTAGGATACTACTCGGTCGACCATGGCAGGGGACTATTATGAATTCGTTAAGAAATGGTATAAGTATCGGTGTATGCAAATTTACAACACCAACCACAATCGTTTCTCATGACACTTGCATCACCCCGACCATTCTCGGTTTTGGGAATTGATATTATTGGCAAAGTGGGTGGTCACGAATTTGTGTTAATAGCAATTGACTTCTTCACCAAGTGGGTAGAAGCAGCCTCTTACGAAACCTTGACATCAAAGTAGGTAGCCAAGTTCATCACTCGCTACATCATTTGTCGATATGGGGTACCCTATGAATTGATTAGTGACCATGGTAGTCACTTCAAGAAAGAAGTTGCGAACCTACTGGAGAAGTACAAGATTAAACATCACAAATCTTCTCCCTATCACCCTTAGACTAATGGAGCAGTTGAGGCTACTAACAAAAATATTCGCAAAATAGTGGAGAAGATGGTTGTCGACTATATAAGGACTAGCTCGATAAGTTGCCCTTCGCTTTATAGGGCTACGGGACCTCCATCGGAACCTCAACGGGAGAAACACCTTACTCCCTAGTGTATGGCATGGAAGCAGTCCTTCCAATAGTTTATATCCCCTCGTTATGAATCATTGTTGAGAGTTAAATTCTCGAAACAAAAAGGGCTAAGTCACACTACGAAGAGTTAGTGTTGCTTGGATGAAAGGTGCCTCGAGCCTTGCATAATGTCCAAATATACCAGGCACGCATATCAAAGACATCTAATAAGAAAGTGAAGCCTTGAAATTTGCAAGTTGGAGACTTGGTCCTTAAGGAGATTAGGGCGCAATCCAGGATCCTCAAAGAATGTTTAAGCCTAATCGGCAAGGCCCACTTGTACTTAGTCAAATATCGCCAAGAGGAACAAGTAAAATTAACCGATTTGGATGGTGAAGAGGTCTTTCAAGTACACGAACTTGGAACAACTGAATAAGCAATATGTTTAGCAGGACACTAAATAGATTGGTGCTACGAGCCAAGTCCGACCCAACAAGGTCGTGTTGTGGTAGGTGCCTGGTCATCACCCGGACAACGGTAGGTCGCTCGGGCCGAACAATTTCCCTTGGAAATTAATTCTGTAATTATTTGTTCTAAAGGTCCAATCGGACAATCCATCTAATTAATTGTTATTCTATTTTAGGCGGTCTAATTAGATGGCTCATTAGTTGAATTAATTCTTTAATTTTAAAGACGGTCCAATTAGGCGGTCCAATTTATTTACTACTTTAAGATGAGTGATTAAAAATAAAATAAAGTATAAACTTACTTTTTACTTCTATTAATAAAAAGCCTACCACTTACCCGAGTACATAACTAATAAAAGGGAAAATAAAACAAGCACACTACTTATAAAAAAATAAACTATTCTAAAGAGGTAAGACTCAACTTCCTAAATTCTTTTATTTTCTTCCTAAAAATTCTTTCTAAAAAAATTAAGCCCTAATCTACTTTCACTTTCTTCCCTTTTGGATCACTAGACTCAGACCCATCATCTTGAATGTGCTTCTTTAGCTCTTCATTCCTGCGAGCCCTCCTCTTTTGAGCTTCTTTAGCCGAGAGATTCCCTTCGCGGGCTCGTTCATCTATCCAAGGGTTTACTTCGCGAATTTGGAGTGGTGTAGTAGCGAGAACAGACTTCTTGGGGATTCAGCTCTTGAGCCTTTAGTGCCTTGTGACGTTTTGGGTTGACTTATGTTATCTACTCTAGATAATATGCAGATACCATAGTGGTACACTCATCTACAGGTTTCAGGAGTTTCAGCGAGTTCATTCAATATTCGAGCCATGACTTAACTCGCCGAGAATTGCCAAAACCTTCGAACAATTCAAAGGAAGCAGGCCAAACATAGTCCAGATAAGGAATCACCTGCTCTCGTCCCATTTGCCACAATACATGGTCATGGAAGTAGTAGGTACTGGTTTTTAGACCCGAGCAGGCGTACAAAGGGTTACTATCTAGTATGCGTCCTAAATAGGGACACTTTCCGAGTGTTTAATGTACCATTCAATGGATTGTGGTTTTTAAGACAATCCTCCCACTAGAAAGCGAGGATGATCGGTTACCACATCTAACCCCTTCAGCTGACGAAGTGTGTCGCCGGATACGTGTCCGCTCTTGTAGGAGCTTGGATCGGTTGTAGACTCTCTATTAATCAAATCTACATACAATACATAAAAAAATCATAAGAGTCCTACATGGTTGAATTCAACCTTATTTATGGCCCAACAGGACCAAAAATAAAAATAAAAGAAGATCGAAAGGACAAAAAATTGAAACTTTGGGTAAAACCGGAGGCTTTTTCAGCCTCGACGACGCCGGATTGCCACCCCATGGGCCGGCGCCACCGACCTTGTCTCACCGATTGGTCTTGGTTGTTGTTATATGCTTACCTGCAATAATAGAGGGCTCCCAGGAAAGTCTTCCTCTGGATTGGCCTCGACCCGGTCCAACCCTATAAGTGTTTGAACGACTATCACTAACTCGAGCAACAAGAATCCTCCAGTTTGCTCAACAAAGCTCATAAGTGCAGCAACAACCCTTAGGAAAGTCCAATAGACTTTCACTTGGCGAATGCTTGAATAGGGTATTCAACCCATGTTGTGACAATCCTACCCTCTCGGTGTTTGCCATCTCATGCATCCAACGAGATAACTCAATCATGAAGTTCATCTTTGAAGGAAGTAGAAGGAAATTGAAGGCACTAAGGGAATTTTCTTAGGAACTATTTTCCGAGGAATTAGAGAAGAAGGTTCGAAGGCATAATTTTTGGTATCTAGCAAGGGTCCAATTTATAGCGAGTTCCAGATACAAAAGTCCTATTGCGCCAACACCACCGAAGGCCCACGAGCACCTCGGTTTCCAACGTGGCGGGCACTAGCCAAGTCTTCCGGATCGGTCGGTCCGCTTTTTTTTTGCTGAGCATTCCTTGGGCCATTACTTGTTTCTGTCCCTAGCTCATTTTCGGTTAAGCTATATTATTTCGGGCCATGCACTTACAAATTCCCATTTTCGTTTTTATTATTTTCTTTTGGGGGAATACGGGCTTGTACGGAATTTTATCGAGTTGTCTTTGTACTTTTCCTTAGCATTTTTTGCATCATATTAATAAAAGAAAGCATTTTTAGAATCGAGTCTTTGCATTCATATCATTGCATGGAGTCAAAAGTTTACAAAACATTAAAATTTAACAAAGCACCCAACAAGGGATCGACTAATCTTCATCATCGGAAGCATCATCAAAGAGATAATTCCCGAAGTTTTCCAAGATGGACATGGAAAACCGATCGTCTCCACCACTCGTACGAAGAGTTAGCCCCATTGTCCCAAGATTGAGAAGATCCATCTGAAGGCCCATAATAAGACATCTAGTGGAAGTTAATCGGGTTCCCATGACGATCAAGTGCTTGAACATGACGTACCGAAGTCACACGGTTAAGAGCGGACATCAAGAAGCCTATATCATGGGCTTTGGGCTATCCAATATAGATTTTTTCCCATTGAAGGTTTGCTCTTGGAGAGACTAACTCACCCTAGAGGGGGTGAATAGGGTGATGAAAGATTTTAAGAAAAATCAAACTCTTTTTGCACAAAACATAACGAAATAGATTCCGAGTCTAGATTGAACTCAAAAAGTTAGACACTTATAAATACATTGAAACCTCCCGGGCGAGAAAACCATGGACAAGTGCTAATCTAAGCACCAAGTCAAATCCACTAATTAAATCCTCAATTACAAAGTACTGACTCTAACTAGAATTGCTCCATTAGATTATTCCTTTATAAGTTTTCCTAGACTCGAAGCTCCCTTATCTAATCTAGTACTTCCTGACTGAGTTAACCTTTACAGTTAGGGACAACAGAGATGAGTTAAGCCTTACAGCTTAGTCTAGGGACTTAGAAAGAAAGTAAAGAGTAGAAGTGATTACAAGACTTTCTTTACAAATCAGAAAGTAAAAGATTACAAATTTGGAGTTGTAAGCTAAAGATTGAATAAAAGTATAATGTATTTAGTTCTAGCAATATGTTCAGCAATATATTCAGGAGCCTTCAAGTCTTGTGGAGTGGCTTCTATTTATAAGCACCAAGGCGAGAATGACCGTAGAGACTTGTTCTAGACTGGTGAACTTTCCTAGCCGTTGTAATGGCTGAGTCACTAAGAAAAGATCCGCTGAGATGTAAACGTTGTGTAATTGTTCTTGGCTCCAAAAAATGGTCCAATAATCTGGTGGTGATTGAAATCGAGGTGGAAACAACCGTTAGACTCAAAGTTGTAGTTTTTCAGTTTTGGAAACAAACAACCACGACACGGTGTCCGGGCCATGTCCACAAATGGTTAATCTCTGTACTGTTGGTGTTTAACAGCTAGAAATCGGTTGCTTTTGTATTTCAAAAGTATATTAGGCTTGTTTCAACAACCTACAAAAGCAAATCACGAGTGGTACTCAAAATATAAAAATACTTTGGTCCAAGATTAGACACGAGATAATAATCAAATAAAAGCAATTAAGCACTTAATTATCTTCAGCCTAAAAGAGTGGAATTTTCCGAGTCTAATATCCATTAGGTTCATATTCCATCTTGAGTCAATCCTTAAAATGATCAATTTAGATAGAATAAAATATCGGGATACATGAATTTGATCAAGCAAATAATTCTCCATAACTAAACTGACTTAGAAATTAGAATTAACACGAGTAATTCAATATTCACTTGAAACACAAAGTCGGTTCTCAAAATAAAACTGTTAGAGAAATTATTTACTCATGCGATAGTTCCGAGTTGTGTTTGAGTGGGTCGAAACACAGTTCGGAGTGATATGTAAATTAACTAGTTTTTGAGTGGGTCGGAATAAGATGAAAACTTAGATATGAGTTTCTATAAGGCTCGGAATGACTTAGAATCAAAACCCAAGAGAGATAGAAAGTTATACCCGAGTCTTTAATCTCCCCATTTTGATGAAAGTCATTCCATACTTAAGATAGAAATGTGTTAGTTTAAAAGGTTAAGTTTTCATAACGAATTGATCAGAGCAAGAAAGAATCAATCGAGTATAAAAATTTATATAAGTTCAGCTCAAATCAAAGCATAACTCGGAACATGTTTCTTGATATTAATTAGAGCAATGACGTTAAAGAGTCATGTATCAAAACAATTAAAGCAAAGTAAAGTATATAACTTCGAAACAGATATGCTCGGGAATAGATTTCATTCATTACTAGAAGCATATGTACAAGAAACAAAGAAAAAATAAATAAACTCATAAAGTAGCAAAGGGATGAACTCCCCTAAACCGAACATTTAATTTTCTATCTTTTTCTCTCCCCTATGCATTTCAGCAAAAAATTAAAAAAGGAGGAAGGAAAGAGCAAGTAATTACGGAAGATGTTGGAAAAAAACAAAAAAAATTAAAAAATTGAGTCCGACTCAGTAAGGTGTTTGAGTGACTCGGAACACAATTAGAAAATTGATAACTCATAATTCGGTCTCATTCGAGTCAATCGATCCATTTATTATCTACTTAAAGCATGTAACAATTAATCATAATAGAATAATTCATGCAATAACTCGGATAATCATGCATTTAATATGCCAAGCTCATTCCTAATAAAGCAAAACTGATCTTCACTCGGAGGCTTAATGAAAATATCAGCTAAATGAAATTTTATAGGAATAAACTCAAGTTCAATATCACCTTTCTCAGAATGATCTCTCGGAAAATGATACCTAAGCTTAATATGCTTTGTCTTTAAGTGTAGAACTGGATTCTTTATGATGTTGATTGCACTTTGGTTGTCACACTTGATTAGAATAGATGCGAATGATAGTCCAAGATCCTTAAAGTGTTGCTTGATCTTGAGAATCTAAGCACATCAAGCTCCAGTCGCAATGTACTCAGCTTTAGCAGTTGATAGAGCAACCGAGTTCCGCTTCTTTGAGTGTTAGGAGATAAGTGATTAACCCAGAAATTAGCATGCTCCTGATGTGCTCTTTTTATCAACCTTGTATCTATCATATTCAGCATCTAAGTATCCAGTGAGAGTCGGTTCCGAGTCCTTTGAAAACCATAGACCAAGATTATGAGTCCCTGAAAGATATCTAAAGATTCTCTTCACAACAGTGAGATGTGATTCCTTAGAATTAGCTTGAAATCTTTCATAAAGGAAAACACTAAACATGATATCTAGCCTACTAGATGTGAAACAAAGCAAGGATCCAATCATACCTCTATAGAGTTTATTATCTATAGCTTTACCTTTCTCGTCCGAGTCTAGTTTCAAACTACTACTCATAGGTGTTGCTACATGCTTCACAACTTATAGCTTGTATTTCTTCAATAGCTCCTTGGTGTACTTAGATTGATAGACATAGATTCTGTCCTTGTCTTGTTTGATTTTCGGACCAAGAAAGAAATTAAGTTCGTCTATCATACTCATTTGGAACTCCTTTCTCATCAACTCGGAAAACTCTTGACATAGAGTTTCATTAGTAGCTCCAAAGATAATATCATCAACATAAATCTGAATGATAAGAAAATCATTCCCTTTGGTTTTTGTAAAAAGTATTTTTTCAATCCGACCTCTTTTGAAATCATTTTCAACCAATAAACTTCTTAGTCTTCCATACCAAGCTCTAGGAGATTGTTTAAGACCATATAAAGCCTTTTGCAACTTGAAAACATGATTTTAAAATTTTGAGTTTTCAAATCCATGGGGTTGCTCAACATAAACTTCTTCTTGAATATAACCATTGAGAAATGCACATTTGACATCCATTTGATAAACCTTGATATCCATGCTAGATGCAAATGCTAAGATAATTTTGATTGCATCAATCTTAGCAAAAGGTGCAAAGGTTTCCCCACTATCAATTCCCTCTTCTTGGTTAGACCCCTGAGCAACCAATCTAGCCTTATTTCGACTACCAACATTTCCTTATCCAGTTTGTTCTTAAAAACCCATTTAGTTCCTATTAGTGGTGGGTCGAAGGTCATTTGGTCGAGTCCTAACTTGGTTTCTTTCAAATTGATTTAGCTCTTCTTGCATGGCCTCTACCCATTCAGGTTCATCTAGGGCCTTTACTTCATTTTTAGGTTCTGTTAATGATATGAATGTAGAAAATGCACACAAGTTGCGCAAAGAAGATCGAGTTCTTACCCCACTCGTTGATATCGAAAGAATGTTCTTAGGTGGGTAACTAGATGCATATTTGAAAGCTCTACATGTCCTCCGATTTACCAGGTTGGTTGGTTGAACAGGTTGTTCTTCGGTTGGTTAATCTTGCTAAGCTTCTGCATTTGCTTGTTCTTCAGACATTATGAGTCGGCTCTTGAACTTGTTCATTCCGAGTCACGACGATTCCGAGTTGGCTCATTCCGAGTTGCCTTAGTTCTTCTGTTTGACCCTTTTTGATCTCAGCTTCAACAATGTCATCTTCATCTCTGTTAAGCTTGAGATCCGAGAATGTGGAATCACTTATCATGTGAAGATCAATTTCATCAAAGACAACGTGGATATTTTCTTCCACTTTATTAGTCCTTTTGTTAAAAATTCGATAAGCTTTACTATGAGATGAGTAACCCGGAAATATACCTTCATCTAATCTAGCATCAAACTTAGTCGGATGTTCCTTACCATTATTATGCACAAAGCATTTACATCCAAATGGTCTGCAGTAGGAGATGTTGGGTTTCTTTCCTTTGTATAGCTCATAGGGTGTCTTCTTCAGAATGGGCCCGATAAGGCATTTGTTGAGTGTATAGTTTGCTATGTTGGCTGCCTCAACCCGGAAATAGTAAGGCAGATCATTTTCAACCATCATGGTTGGTCCTATTTCTTCAAGAGTTCTATTCTTTTCCTCTACTACTCTATTCTGTTGAGGAGTTCTTGGTGTAGATAAGTTGTGGGAGATGTCATTCTTGTCACGAAATTTGCAAATTCAGATTAGTCGAACTCCCTTCCATGGTTAGTTTGAATCCTTATGATCCGAGTCTCGAGACGACACTTTAATTTTCCTTCGGATCTTAGTGAACTCTTTGAAGGCTTCACTCTTGTTCTTTAGGAAACACACCCAGGTAAATCGTGAATAATCATCAATAATAACAAGCATATATGTTTACCTCCTAGGCTTTTCATAAAAATTTCACCACATAAATCCATATGAATTAACTCAAGTACTTTAGATGTAGACACGGTTTTGAGTGGTTTGAAAGATGATCCGACTTGCTTCCCCTTTCTGCACGCTTCAAAGATTTTATCTTTCTTAAATACACGATTAGGTAGACCCCTAACCAATCCATGAGATGCAAGTTTATTGATAGTATGCATGCTAATATGACCTAGTCTACGATGCCATGTCCATGAATAATCATTCAAGGATGCTTTCAAGCATGATAAATTTTGACTAGAATTTAAAAGAGGGATAGTACAAGTGCTTGCTCGACCTCATACCCGAGAGCTTTGTCTCTTAGGTGACTGCATCGAAATGCGGCAGTTGGTCCGAGTGAACCTTACCTCTTGGCCTTTGTCACATAGTTGAGAGATGGTGATAAGATTGTACTTAAGCCCTTTGACAAGGTAGACTTGACTGACCGAGTTGGTTCCTAAGCCAATCTTATCAATCCCAACTATCTTTCCCTTACTCGTTGTCTCCAAATGTGACTTTTCCTCCCTTCGGATCTTCTAAATGTGAGAAGAGTTTTGAATCTCCGGACATATTGCATGAGCAGACCACTGTCTAAGTACCGGTGACCCTTCCGTTTCTAAGTCACCTGCAAAACGAAACAACCTAACCCTTCTCACTTCCTCTTACAAACCCAATAACTCCCTTTACTATGGTCATTTTATGAGGAAGAGCACTTTTAGGAACCCAAATTTGAATTATTTTAGGTCCGGTCTAATTCCGAGTCTTCTTTCGGAAAACCGAGTCCGTGTCTCTTTTCTTTGAAAACCCTTTCTTTTGCAAATAGGTGGAGAAGGTTTTTTCCTGTAAGCTGGTGCAGGCTCGAGTCCTCTTTTCATTTGTGTCAATAGGCCCATGCTCACCCTTCCCGAACTTTATAGTTACGGAATCGGTTTTAAAAAGACTATAATAGGAATTAGATTCCTCTTCAAGCATCCTTCTTTCCTGAATCGGACACACTAAGAGCCTAGTAAAAGAACAAGGTTTTTCTGACCTTGAGTGAGTTTTAAAACTAGCTCTTGAGACTCATTAAGCTTCCTTTTCGGTTGCTCATTCTCTATTCCGAGTGACTCGGACTCGGTCTCATTGTCTTGAGCACTAGTCTTGAGTACTTTCAGATTTTGTCTCAAGCTTTCTAACTCATTTTTCAAAACATTACTCTCAGCGAATAAGAGACTCAAGTTGTTATTTGAAATTTGAAGAGTCAAAATCAGACTTTTCTTCCAAAGTAAAAATATATCTAGCTAAATCAGCTTTAGAAAATCTAAGGAAGTATTCAATTACCTCCCGAGGACTTGTTTCCTCAATGTCCGAGTTGTCACTCTGTCTAACTCGCATTCAGCTTCGAGTCTGTTAGTTCTATAAGACACTTTGAGTCATTAGAATCATCTTCTTCAGATGAGTCATTAGAATCATCTTCTTCGGATGAGTCATCATCACTCCAAGTAGCCATCATAGCCTTTTTCTTTTTATGTCCTTCTTTCTCTTTGGACAGTCCTTGACTATATGTTCCTTGCTGCCACATTCAAAGCAACCTGAGTTCTTAGTTAAATATAACTTTGAAGGGGATGAGTATTTACCTTTCTTGTCCTTCTTATCTTTCTCGTAGAACTCTTCCTTTGGCCTCTTTTACCATTATTTGTACTTCATCATCTTTTTGAAGCCTCGGGCAATGAGTTCATGGGATCCTTTTCTAAGTCCGAGGAGCTCGGACTTTATCGTCTGCTTTCTAAGGACTTCAGTGCATGTTATTTTTGGTGCTGACCTTTGCATCCTCTTCTTCTTGGTGCATCTCATGAGTAAGTAGTTTCCCAATGAGCTCATCGGGCTTCGGTTGAGAAAGATTCCGAGCCTCTTCAATGGTCTGTCACCTTGGGACCCCATCTTCTCTTTGGTAGACTTCTTAGAATTTTTCCGACCATTTCCTCGTGTGAGATCTTTCTACCTAGAGACTTGAAATTGTTAGTAATCTCGATGAACCGAGCATAAATCGAGAGATATTCTCTTCGGCTCCTTTCACGAACAGCTCATACTTATGAAGATATTGACTTATCCTGGCTTGCTTCACTTGACTTGTTCCTTCATAGGTGTTGACAAGTATGTCCCACACCTCTTTGGCTTTGTTACGAGCGGATACTCTATTGTACTCTTCGAGTCGATGGAACACATCGAGTGTTCATGGCCTTGAAGTTCTTTCTAAACTTCTCATTTTCTTCACGGTGTACTCGATTTCTCTTTAGGCATAGATCTTGCACCTTCCAACTTTGTTGGGATGTAGTTAAAGACTCGGGTATAACTCTCTATCTATCGTAGATTTTGATTCTAAGTCATTCTAAGCCTTATAGAAACTCGTATGCAAGTTTTCATTCTCGTTGTGACTGGCTCATAAAGCACTTCATTGCATATCTCTCACTTGCACTTCGACCCACATAGACATCACTCGGAACCGTCGCACGTTCAAATAATTTCTCTAACTCATTTATTCTAAGCACTCGTCTTTGCACTTCAAGTTAAAATGAATTACAACGTTAATTCTTTGTTCTAAGTCGGTTTATTTCTTGGAAAATTATTTGAATGAATTAATTTTATGCTTATTGCTAATTTAATTTCAAACTTGATCTTTTAAGGAGACGCAAGATGGAATCTGGTCTTAATGGATATTAGACTCGGAAAATTCCATTCTTTTAGGCCAAAGATAATTAAGCACTTAATTACTCGATATTATTATAATTTGTGCCTAATCTTGGACCAAAGTATTTTATACTTTGAGAATCAATATGGTTTTATTTTATAGGTTATTCAAACGAGCTAATCTACTTTTTAAAATACAAAAGCAACCGGCTTCTAGAAGTTAAACACCAGCAGACAAGATTTAGCTACTTCGGACATGGCTCGGACACCGTGTCGGGGTTGTTTGTTTCCAAAGCTGGAAAACTCCAACTCTAGGTCCAACTGTTGTTTCCACCTCGGTTTTCAATCACCACCAGATGATTGGACCATCTTTTGGAGCCAAGAGCCGTTGCACAATGTTCACATCCCAACAGATCTCTTCGAGTGACTCAAAATAGTTGTTACAATGGCTAGTGAGGACTTCGGTCTAGAAACAAGACTCAACGATCATTCTACCTAGATGTTTATAAATAAAAGCCACTCCACAAGACTTAAAGATTGCCGAATTTATTGTTGAACTAATTGTTGGTCTCATACTCACTCAATCTTCTACTTACAACTCTCACTCTATAATTCATATTTTCCGAGTTGTAAAGAAAGTCTAGTAATCAGTTACATTCTTCTCTTACATTCTTTGTAAGTCCCTTGACTGAGTTGTAAGGGCTAACTCAACTCGGTTGTCCCTTATTGTAAAGATTAATTCAATCGGAAGTACTAGATCGGATAAGAGAACTTCTAATTCTAGGAAAATCTTATAAGGAATTGTCTAAGGGAGCAATTCTGGTTAGAGTCAATCTTGTATAATTAAGGATTCAATTAGTGGATTTGACTTGGTGCTTGGATTAGAACTGTCCGCGGTTTTCTACCCCATGAGGATTTCCACATACTTCGTGTGTGTATTTGTCCGAGTCCAATCTAGACTCGGGATCTCTCTTTGCTAAGTTCAGTGCAAAAAGAGTTTAATTTTATTTAAATTTCTTCATCACCCTATTCACCCCTCCTCTAGGGTGACTTAGTCTCTCTAAAAGCAAACCTTCAGTAGTTTCCATTCTTGATGATGTTCTAGACTTCTTCATCATTATCAAGTAGAAAGCATTCCATCATCTTCTTCCAATGTGCAAAGTTCGACCCCTTGAACTTAGGTGGTCCAGTAGATGATCCGCCTTCATCGAACTCTCCATTGTTCCGAGCCATTTGATCTTTACACCTTTGGATTGTAAGATCCTCTTCAAAGGCTAGGCCCCGATACCAATTGAAGGTTTGCTCTTGGAGAGGCTAAGTCACCCTAAAAGGGGGGAATAGGGTGATGAAAGATTTTAAGAAAAATCAAACTCTTGTTGCACAAAACAGTAACATAAATAGATTCCGAGTCTAGATTGGACTCAGAAAATTAAACACTTATAAATACATGGAAACCCTCTTGGGGTTGAAAACCATCGACGATGCTAATCCAAGTACCAAATCAAATCCACTAATTGAATCCTCAATTTAAATGGACTGACTCTAACCGGAATTGCTCGCTAGAGAATTCCTTTACAAGTTTTCCTAGACTCAAAAGTTCCCTTATCAAATCTAGAACTTCCTGATCGAGTTGAACTTACAATCGAGGACAACTAAGCTGAGTTAGCCCTTACAGTTCGATCAAGGGACTTAGAAAGAAAGTAAAGAGTAGAAGTGATTACAAGACTTTCTTTAAAACTTAGAAAGTAAAAGATTACAAATTTGGAGTTGTAAGTCGAAGATTGAATAAAAGTATAATGTATTCAGTTCTAACAATATGTTTAGCAATATATTCGATAGCCTTCAAGTCTTGTGGAGTGGCTTTTATTTATAAGCACCAAGGCGTAATGGCCGTAGAGACTTGTTCTAGACTGGTGAGCTTTATTAACCGTTGTAATGGCTAGTCCGAGTCACTCGAAAAGATCTATTGAGATTTGAACGTCGTGTAACGACTACTACGTAAACCACTTTTGACTATGGTTAAAAATGACCTTTGACGACGGTTAATAGGCGTCGTGTATGTAGGCATCGTTGTATGTACCACCAACCATAGTCATAGGTCACCTATAACGACTGTTCTTTGAAAGGAACCGTCATCATAGGTAAACTTATAACGACGGTTCTTTTCAAAAGAATCGTCGTTCTATGTTTGAATTTTTTTAAAACAAAATAGACCACTTTCAAATCTGAAACTTTGGGAATGAAAACTAAAAGCTTAAATGGAGAGGAAAAATATGAATGACCAAAAACAAGTCGGATCTAAAACTAAAAGCTAAAATGAAGAGGAAAAAACGAACGAATAAAAACCAGTCTAACAACGAATTCATTACAATGGAAAATTATACATCTAACAACGAACCATGAGATCCAAGAGACATTCAATTCTTCAATTACACATCTAACAATGAAGATCCAAGAGATTTTATTGGAAAGAGAAAGAGAAAAGGAAACAAACTTTTTACCAGCTTTGTCGTTGGCTTGGGTGGCTGCGTGAATCGGGAACCTTCTCCTTCTCCTCTTCGTAAGCATCATTTTCTCTGGTTTCTCCCATTATCTAAACAAAGAACGCATGAACAATTAAGCAAAAATTTAGGGTTTCAAGAACTAAATCGAAAACGAATACAAGATCTAAAACTACGATTCAACGAGATTAGAAATTCAAGAAACAATGAAACACTTACCAGCTACTGAAGTTCAAATTAGAGGTTACGGTTAGGGCTCGGCGAGAAGGCATCCTGCTCCTCCTCCCAACGGCGGCGGCAGATCTTGGGCACGAGACGGCGATGCGTAGACAATGAAGGGCGAGGCTGGTGGATTTTCGGTAAGGAATGAGAGAGGAGAGAGAGCGGGGATGAGTTAGCCATTGTAGGAGGGCAAGGCTGGTGGATCTTTTGGTAAGGAAGGAGAGAGGAGAGAGGAGAGAGGAGAGAGAGCGGAGGGGAAGTTACCCATTGGAGGAGGGCGAGGTTTCACCGAAAGGAGAGAGGAGAGAGAATGGGGGAGTCGAATTTGGGGGAAGATGAAGCGAGGAAAGAGAGAGAGAGCCACGGGGGTTTCGGATCCGACAAAAGAGGTGAGAGAGAGGTGGGAGGGGGAGTCGGAATTTGGTCGAAGATGAAGTGAGGAAGGAGAGAAAGAGCCGCGGGGGTTTCGAATATGAGAAATAAGGAGAGACAGAGAGAGGAGAGGAGGGGAGGGGAATTAATTCATATAAGGACTTTTTGACTATGGTTCAATTAAAGAACCGTGGTCAAAAGTACCTCGAAATTTACTCTAGACTTTTAACTACGGTTCAATTAAAAGAACCATAGTAAAAGGTCTATCTAGACTATAATTTTTTTATAGAACCGTAGTCAAAAGTTGATAGCTTTACCTATGAAAACGGTTCAATTGAAAGAACCATAGTCATAGGTCTTAAACAACGGTTCTTATTTACAAAAATGTTATCGGTCCATTTTTCATGACGGTTTGTCCTTTTAACCGTCGTTAACAACCCGTCGTTAAAAGTGGTTCTTGTAGTAGTGAACAATTCTTGGCTCCAAAAGATGGTCTAATAATATGGTGGTGATTGAAATCTGAGGTGGAAACAACCGTTAGACTCAAAGTTGCGGTTTTCAATTTTGGAAACAAACAACCTTGACACGATGTATCGAGCCATGTCCGGAAATGGTTAATCTCTGTCTGCTGGTGTTTAACGACTAGAAATCGGTTGCTTTTGTATTTCAAAAGTAGATTAGGCTTGTTTCAACAACCTATAAAAGCAAATCATAGTGGTACTCAAAGTATAAAAATACTTTGGTCCAAGATTAGGCACAAATAATAATTAAATCAAAGCAATTAAGCATTTAATTATCTTCGACCTAAAAGAGTGGAATTTTTGAGTCTAATATCCATTAGGTTCATATTCCATCTTGAGTCAATCCTTAAAATGATAAAGTTACGAGAGAATAAAATATCGGGATATATGAACTTGATCAAGCAAGTAATTCTCCATAAATAAACCGACTTAAAAATTAGAATTAACTCGGTAATTCAATATTCACTTGAATTACAAAGTCGGTGCTCGAGAATAAAACTATTAGAGAAATTATTTACTCATGCTATAGTTCCGAGATGTGTCCGAGTGGGTCGAAACACAGTTCGAGTGATATGTAAATTAACTGGTTTTTGAGCGCGTCGGAACATGATGAAAACTTAGATATAAGTATGTAACACCCGTTCCTAAATATAACGTATTAACATAATCCATCAATAATAAGGAGCACGTACATTTCAATTCCAAGATATTTTCATATTATGTTATATATCTACATGTGTATCAAATTTATTTTTGCAGGACCCAAACGTAGCGACGACGATGGATGGCCAATATTTACAATAAAATTCATAAAGTATTAACTCCTCAAATATTACTCATAATTCATGCCCGATTCTTTCAATTATAAACATTTAATCTAAATCAAATTTTTATAAACATTTTTATAGGCATTCCTACACCTATAGGTATGCATAAAATATATCACCCAAAATTAATTAAACACACTTATGTACATGAGCGTCTAATGCCAATTGCTAGTTAACCTAAATTTTTTTACTTAAAGCAAATAAACAAAATTTATTAAAACACTAGATATAATAAAAATAATTATGAGAAAAATAATAAAAATAAAAATATTAAGCAGCCAGCTGATGAGATTAATGATAAAAATAATAAATGGAATTATTAAATTTTTTTGGGGTCAAATGAAGCCTTGACACCACTAATCACACCTAGCCTTGTTTAGCAATTGACAAGCACTTGATTAGCATGCATCCTCACCATGTGTCATCCACAAATCCAGCCCATACCAGCTTAATCATGCAGATAACCATCAAAATTTAGTATAAATAGGGTGTTTTAGCAGCAAAAATGGGCTTAAAACAATAATCTCAGCATTTTCTCACTCCTCTCTGCAGCTGACCACCAGCCTCACTTTGGCCCCTTCCACAGACCATCACCGACCTCCTCCTTCGATACCAACTGATCATAACCCCTATCCATGCTGCACTGAACGAACAGAACCCTTCCGAGCACCGTTCCGACGACCCAGCTTGCCGGGAAATTGCTCCCGAAACCCCTCCGTCGATCGACTTTTCACCACCATCTTCTACTAATCTCCCTTTCATTTCACTTCCAAACACCACCAACGCCACATCACCCATGGCCACCACCACCTGACCACCGACCGGAAACCTAACCGCCGCCACCTACAGGCACCGCCGGCAGCCACCCAAGCACCACCACTGCAGCCCCATACATACACACTCACTTTCTCTCTCTCACTTATATATGCCCTAAAAACCAACTCCCTCAAAAACCCACCATCACCACCACTACCACTGCCACGCCACCACCGCCAAGGACCACCACCAATCTCCGGCACCGCCTCTGCCACCGGAACACCGCCTGCCGCCGCCGGATTCCACCTGCAACCACCACCCTTGCTCTATTCTTCTTCCTTAGGTAAAAACCCTAACCCTAAAGATTTTCTTAACCTAATTTAGCTTTTAAAACTAATTAAAATTAGATAAAATATGAAGTACACAGAAAGTTATGATCAGATTAGTAAGGATGAAAATTCAATTAAGGCATGCATGTTCTAATCCTTGTAGTTAAGTAAATAAAATTGATAATTGGTTCATTAATAATTCATGTTTAAATTCATAATCAAATTATGCATGCATGTTAAGTAATAGTTAGTAACACACTAATACATGTATAATTGTAAATTAAACCTTGCATGCATGATTAAGTAAAAGTAAATTAGCATATTAATAATAAGTTCATAATTAAATTCTTACATGCATGTTAAATAAGTAGCATGTTAATTACATGAGTATTGTTAAAATAGGAATTTATTTAGTTATTAGGTGCATGTTTAAGTGACTAACCAAAGATTAACCTAGCTATAAACTTAAAGTAATTAGTTAATTCCTAAAGCATGTTTAACTAATAAATAAATTAGTGATAGTACATGATTGCATGTGTAAATCACAAAAAATATTAATGCATGCTTAGTAAAATTCATGCATAAACCATAAACACTCAATGAATAAATACATGTTTATTAAACTTGTAATTAGCTAAGTTAAGGATATCAACATGCATGTTTAATTTCTAAAATAATTCATGTTAAAGATTATTATTTGCATTCATAGGTTAAATAGCTTAGCTAAACTTTCAATAACATAAAGCATAAACCAAATATTTATGAATCATACCAATTACCATAACATAAGGTGATTATGGCCAAAACTAAATCCTTATTAATGAAATGTGTTTCAAAACTTTATGTTAAGGGCCATCAAATCGAAGTCTGCTCGGGTCTGTACAAATCCCACCAAAAACAAGTATACTACCCACAATATCGAGTACGTTCATGGATTATGCCTTTCAAGTTTTCATTCAAAAATCAAGGCCGGATATGGCCGCCATTAACAACCAACAAAGAATCATTTGCAACAGTATTTGCCATGTTAAAGTGGACCCGCCCATTGATACTTTACCATTGTTCAAAGTCGGCACACCGTAACTCGCGCCGCACCAACTGGACTTCCCGATCGGTCCGGGTGTGTACACATTTAGGGAAACCCGATGATCGCAAGGGTAACCACACGGATAATTAATTAGCAACAGTTTTACATTATTCACTCTCCCTCATTTATAAAATGAATTGAAATGCACGTGCTCAACCCAAATATTTTTAACTTATATTTTACAGACATAATAATGAGCGTATTGAGTTTCGACTCACATTGCAAAATTATTTCTTGTTTTGTTTTAGGTAATTTTTCAGAAATCTCAGGATGTAAATACTCGAACGTAGCGGCTCGCAAGGAGACTCGTTGGTTGGTTTAGCAATTAGGAAAGTCATCCGTCGATCAAGAGTCGTGTTATCATTTGTAAATATTTATAAGTTTCGATCGTATCTTTTATTAATTGCCCATCGCTAAGTTATATTTATGTACATTATTAACACCATCGGACCAAGCCTTGCCCCGTCTACGGACATGGGCGGCGGTGACGACTCCCGACCTTCCTTTCCGCTGCGCTAATCATCGGCTAGCGGCTTGTTTAGTCTAACACCGGTGATTTCGGGTTGGGGGCGTTACAAAGTATCTATAAGGCTCAGAATGACTTAGAATCAAAACTTATGAGAGATAGAAAGTTATACCCGAGTTTTCACCCATGATACTGAGGCCGAAAATGTAGGGTGATTTGTTGAGCCAGGTAAAAGGCGCGGAAATATTCATACCACCACAGCTACAATTTTTGCAAAATAAGTGAGATTTTTATCCACACAAGATAAGAATATATCGGAAATAAGTGAAGAAATAGAGCATACCTTAATGATCTTCCACAAGCCACATAGCGGAAGATATTTTGTCAAGTCCTTCCCGGGCTTAGTATGCCTCACACGAGCACGAGGACCCTTTATAAGATAAGTATTTGCGGGTGCACCCCGGTTAAGCTCTTTAATCCTAACAAGGTCCACTAAGTTTACCAAATAGTGAACATGAACCTGCGAAGCTTGGTGGGAAAAAGTATTGTGCTTAACAAGAGAGTAAGCACAACTCGGACTTTTTGTTGAGGTGAGTGTCAAGCCAAAACCCGACATCCTCAAAAGCATCAAAAAGAATGGTGTGTTTGAAGAAATTCTCCCAAGGAAATCTACTAGCCACGAGACCGAAGAGGTAACCTAGATAGTCATGGTTTTTGTACAAGTTTCGATCATAAACTAAAGGCTCCCCAAGAAGCCCAAACCCGATGAAACAGACAAAATCAAAAGGTGTAATGGTCATCTCCCAGAAAGAAAGATGGAAGGTGTTAGTGGTATCCCTAAAGTGCTCACTAATAGCCTTAATGGGACCCCGCTCCTTGTTACATAAATGACTCAAAGCGGTAAAGAGAAAACCAAACCTCGCATTATTCATGATGTCTTATAAAAGGTAGTTCCTCTTTGTACATGTTTCCATAAACTTCGGAATAGCCCCACTACGCCGAATTGAGCCTTTCTACAAGATGAAAATCCAATGAGATTTTTAGTAGAAGTATTACTCTAAGTGAGCAAATAGAGAAGTTTAAGCCAACAAGCTTACTGATGGAGTAATGGCGAGTGAAGACACGTGATTTTCGGCCTCCACTAAGAGATCATTTAGGCTCCATTCATCATGGGGGTGCCACTCTCACTCTAAGAAGTTGTCATGAACTAATTTCTTAACCCGGGTTGTTCCAATTGGATGAGCTTTTCTTCTAGACATGTTTGGAAAGATATCTTGACGACCAACTAGTTTTCTCAAAGAGCTAAACAAGAGCACATGAATGAGCAAAGTTAGAGGAAGCAAAGAGAGGGGTAAGTGAAGTGTACAAAACGAATACACTAACCCTTCCTTTTATAGAGCCATTCGGCCAAGGCAAGCCAAGCATACAAGACAAAAGTCAAAAAAGCAAGAGGAGACTAACAGAATCCGGCAGCACGTCAAGGGCCAGGCTCGTAAAGGTTGGCCGACGCCGACCACGAGGCATGGTGGAGTTCCATCGGCGGCAGCTTTGCAACCCTAGTTGGTGGCCTAGCTTAAGGAGTCCCATCGGGCATGGCAAGTGGATGTTTGGCACTGAAAGTTTGCTCTTTGAGAGTCTAAATCATCCTAGATGGCGGTGAATAGGGTGTGAAGGAAATTTTGCTGAATTACATAGTTTTCTATAAAGAAAAGACTTAGAAAACTATTCCGAGTCTAAATTGAACTCGAAGTGCGGAACACGTAAATTACATGGAAACCCTCTTAGGGTAGAAATCCACTATTTTGAATCCAAAAATACAAGGACTAACTCTTACATAATAGCTCCCTTAGACAATTCAATACAAGTTTTTCCTAGACACAAAAGTTCCCTTATCTATTCTAGTACTTTCTAACCGAGAATAACCCTTATAGCTAGCGACAACCGAGCTGAGTTAACCCTTATAGTTTAGTCAAGGGACTTTACGAGAGAATTAAAAATGTAAGAGTAATTACAAGACTTTTCTCTTTACAACTCGGAAAGTATGAACTTAAGAATAGAATTGTAAAAGCTAGAAGATTGAGTGAGATTAGATTTCGTGTAGTTCTAGCAATGTTCAGCAATCTTCAAGTCTTGTAGGAAGGCTTCTATTTATACACAGCAAGGCGGATTGGCCGTTGTGACTAATTCTTCCACGTGGATGAGAAAAACCGGATAGATGTTTGGACAACATGGCATTTCGAGATAGAAGGAGGGAGGTGGAGTAGTGCGAGTGGATGAGGAAGAGCGAGGACCCCTTCTTCTGCGTCGATAGCCTTGAGTGGAAACTATTGGTCGAGGAAGAGGTGGCAAGAGAAGAGGTAAGTATGGGACTCGGTGTTGCAAACCTGTGTACCGGAGGTTGTATTTAGTAGCTCTTAATCGGGTTTCAGCGGTGTGACACATAGGCGAAGTCGTGCCAAAATGAGAGCCAAAGCTCTATATTTATAAGGAGAGAGCTAGGCCACAAATGACCTAGGGTTAGCTCTCGGCCAGCCGTTCGAAGCATCTGCATCGGATTGAACCGGATAGAATAGGATAAAGCTGGGTAGAATAGTGGTCGGAGGCGCCGACCACCAAGTGTTACCCTAGGGTTTCGTGCCCTAACGTGCTTGAAACGGGAGTCTTCGAGGCCAAAACGTGGTGTTTCAAGTGAAATAACCCGAGTTGTGGGCGCCGGCCATGACGTCACTTTGAAGGGAGGTGTGCTCCTAGTCTCGGGCAGACTGTCTTGGAACAAAACGCGAGTATTTTGATGCTTGTGATCATGAAATGCAGCGCTTAACGTCGTCTTGACATCTTCGACTTCGTGTCCGATTTGACAAAAGAATAAGACGCACAATTCCGAGCCTGGAATTTCCCGTACGCAACACCAAACTTCCTTTGACTCTGGAGGCTTGGTTCGAGCTTGGATCATCCGAAAGAAAAGGGATTTTTTGTCGACCCAAGGCAAGAGGCTATTTATTTGGTGTTGGGGGTTTTTGTGATTTACTAGCTTCCGTCGCACCAATCGGATACCGACCGTGATCCAAATCCACAAACAAGACTCAGGATCTCTCCTAAATTCATTAAATTAACAACTCACAAATTGGAAAGCATGTTGTGATTTAAAGATGTTTGATTACTTATTGACAAGATACACTAAATTCATTAAATCTCTCCTAAATTCATGAATTTAAGGATGTTTGAGTATTATTAAGCATGATTATTGAGTTGTATATTGAGAATTGGATGAAATTAGCTTGAATAGAGTTAGTGAGCAAAATCGGACAATTGACTTACATGATTTAGGTGCAAATTTTTAGTATTTATACATGTTGTCCGAATTGTTGTGCTTTTATGAGTTGCCCAAAAATCCCGAAAATTTGATTGTAGCTTCATGATGATTTATGACAACTTCCTGTAAAGTTTGATAAATTTCGGATAAGTGGATCGAAAGATATTAATTTTTGAGTGAAAATATCCTGTTTTGGGCAAAATTGGGGTTGTTTGAGTAATTAGGTTGAGAACTGAATTTAAGAAGATATATGGATAGATTAAGAGATATCTAATGATTAAGGAAAGTTACAGTAACCATAAACCACCTATGCGCGATAATACGCAATCATAAAACGATAAATTCGTTAATTAGAAATTCTAACCGATATGTTTATGTTATGATGTGTTTATCTTAAAATACATCAATTATAAATGATATAAGCATGTCTATATGAGATATATTGATTGTACTTGAGTTGGAACTTGTTTACGTGAATTGCTAGTTGTGAAGATGTTACTTATGAAGTTATTGAGTATGATTTATATGAATTAAGTGTATCTTGTCAATAAGTAATAAGAAAATAAGAAATATAAAGAACTAAAGAAGGGAAAAAGGATTGTGTTATTGATCTAAGACCCCACGAATTAAAGAACCCTCTAAAGTTATGGCCATAGAAGTGTACTGTCAAACCGAAGCCACCACGAATTCTTAACAGTACACGTCCTTTGGAGTTTGAGGCTTGCCTCGAGGCCACGAATTATTTTCCCTCCATGAACCGAGCTCGCGAATTATTTTGGCTCCAAGAATTGGGTCTTTAGAGTAGGACATAAATCCTTTCCATTCGAATCAAAGAATAAACGAATATGCATAACGAACAAGAATATAAGAATGAATGACTTCCATTATGGTGAAATGTGTGAATGAGCTCAAGAAGAAGAATAAGAATCAACAATTTACATGATGATCGAATATACGAATGAACTCAAGAAGAAGAATGAATCTTGATTTCGTACAAGACTAATATGACGTAAGACATAAACTATGATGTGATTTACGTGATGAATAATTTACATGATGAACGACTATATGATGATTTGAATAGAAGAAGTATGAATGAATGTATGACGAATACGAATAGAAAGAACGAATGAAATATGTGTTGATTGATTACATGAATGATTGATGTCATATTTTCCACTTAGCTCGGTAAGTTTGGTAAGTTTAGTATCTTGCGTATCTCAAGCATGTATAATCTAAATCACGTGTTATGAGTGAATATTGAACTTATGTGTGATTCCAAATGAACTAATGTGCAAAGTGCAACAAGGGGTTGGGTTTGGGTTATTCACTGGGCTCGTAGAGCTTATGACTTCACCAATATTTTCACGTACTCGAAGTTGATTCCATGGAGTTGTCTTGTGGCTTTCCGAAGTAGCAAACCGACGGATAGAAGATGCTTGGACTTACTATATGTTGTTGTGTTTCTATGTTTGTAAGACTTGGATGTATGTTGAACTCGTATTTTGAGTATGAATATGAAAGACCAATGTGTTTACTCCGAGCATGTGGCTCGTTGAGTTTGTGTTGTGAATACTCCGAGCGTGTGGCTCGTTGAGTTTGTGTTGTGAATACTCCGAACGTTTGGCTCATTGAATTTATAAATGTGTTTCGTGCGGTTTTAAGGCTTTGAGACTATGGAATTA
This sequence comes from Talinum fruticosum, assembly GCA_021018815.1. Classification (NCBI taxonomy): domain Eukaryota; kingdom Viridiplantae; phylum Streptophyta; class Magnoliopsida; order Caryophyllales; family Talinaceae; genus Talinum; species Talinum fruticosum. The sequence goes on from JAITYX010000020.1 coordinate 2,972,920, forward strand.
TCCAAATTACGAGACGAAACTCTACCGAAATTTTTGGGAAAACCTTTGAAAGTATAGAAACACGCTTCCGCCAATATAAGAGAAAGCTAGTAAACCTAAATTGAGATCTTAAGTAGCCTTAGGGGTTCCTCTCGGGAACCCCGGCATGTAACACGCCGACTCGGGCCGGGGTGGGGTGTTACAGCTTATGGTATCGAGCAAGAATCCTCCGACCTATAGGTTTTCCTTGAGTCGAGCCTAGGACTTGATTGAATAAATGACTAAGTGAAAAACAAATTCTATGATCTAATTTATGAATGTATGTGCATGTCTCGTGAGTGATTGAAAGATAAGTATGTGATTTGATCCATGAACCTATATGCCTATATGTGACTCGATTGGATGTTATATGATCCGATTTGTGAATAAATGTGCATATGTGTGATTCTATGAATCGTGTGTAATAATATAGTGAAGAGTTAATAATAATCCCGTAACTTAACCTTGTTAGATGGCTCATGGCGAAGGAATTGGTAGACTCGATGAGCAAAGCAACGTAATCGATCTAATGATAGGCATTAACCTTCGAATAAATTTCTAAAATTACAAACTTACAAGTTTAAGGGTACTGCTAATCCTAGTGAATTAGATGAATGGATGAGGGAGATAGATAAAATATTTAAGACTATGATGTGTCCTGAAAAGTATAAGATTGGATTAGCCATACATCTTTTCGTTGGAGAAGCCGATCATTGGTGGGATGCGGTTAAACCGAGCCTAGAAGAGGAACAAATAAAGCCAATAACTTGGGAGGAACTAAAGGAAAAGATGAATGGTCGAGTACTATCCTAGGGATCTGCAGAGAGCTAAGGAATTGGAGTTTATTGATTTGAAGCAAGGAAAAATGAGTATTATGGATTATGGTGCAAAGCTTACGGAGCTTAGTCGATTTGGTAGGTATTTGGTAGATACAGAGCAAAGAAGGGTTGATCGATTTAGGGATGGTCTAACATTAGATATACGTGAAAGAATAGCTGCCAAAACCATTAGCACATACCAAGATATGTATCAAAGAGCCATGCGCATAGAACGAGTTCTCGCAGAATGTAAGGGCATCGAGGCTGCTAATGCTAGAAGATCCGGAGGTCGAAATGCGAATTATGTGAATTAGAGGAACAACCAAAGGGGTGTTGGGCAAGGACAAGTTGGTCATAATGTTAGTGGTATGGCAAGAAAGCCATACAATTACTGCCATAAGGTTCATGAAGGGAATGAATGTTATGTTAAGACCGGAAGATATTTCAAATGTGGAGAAAAGGGACATATTGTTAGGAATTGTCCTCGGAGGAACAATGAGCAAGGTATTGAGGTGGTGGGTACCAAGAGGCCACACCAAGGTGAAGGAATTAGCTCGTAACCGCAAAACAAGAGAATTGGATACGACAAGAGTGGGAGGCCCCACTTACTATGAGCAGAGTCTTCAACATCAAGGAACCATACCCATAACATCCTAAGTAACTTAAGTTTCAAGTTTCAAGGACGAAAATTTTTATAAGTGAGGGAGAAATGTAATACCCGAAAATTTAAGGTGTTTACGTGGTAATGAATTAAGTTATTAAAAGTTAAGTTAAAATTTAAAAATTTTAAATTAAGTTGAATTATAATTTTTCCGAGTCAAAATTAAAATCTGAAAATTAAAACCAAGCGTGGCTTAATTAAATGGGCTTATTAAAATTAAATTTGGGCCCAATTAGTTAAAACCCAAAACAGAAACTATAAGAAAATAAAAATAAATGAAAGAAAATGAGAAAGGGTGCTGGCATGTTGAGTAGGTGGTGTCAAACCGAGATTGAATTTATTTGGGGCTAGAATTTAGAGGATTAGTGGCAGATTTGCTGGCAAAGAAAGGAGCAAGGATATTAGGGGTCCAATAGAGTTAGAGCAGCGAAGTCCATTAGGTGTTGATTGGAGAAAGAAAGAAGGAATTAAAGATAAGACTAGGGAAACAATAATGGAAAGAGAGAGAAAACGAGGGTCTAGAAAAAGGAAGCGAAAAAGAACGAGAAGCGTAAAAGAAGGGGAAAGAAAGAAGTAGAGTAGAAAGAGAACAAAGAACAAACAGCGAGGGATAGAAACCGAGAGAACCAAAAGTAGAGAAGAGCGAAAGGGAGACTAAAACAGGGGGAATAAATGGGGAAAGAGGAACGGGGAAAGCGAGAGAGGGAAATCGAAGCAAAGGAAAAATAAGAGGGAAACGAGAAGGAAAAGAAAGGAACACAAAAGCGAGAGATGGAACGAGAGAGAGAAAGCAAGAGCGAGAGAGCCCGAGGAACCGAAACGAGAGGAAGAGAGCCAAACCGAGGACTCAAAACAGACATTGGGAGGGAAAGAGAAACCGAGGGGGCGAAGAGCGAAAAGGAGAGACCGGAGTAGAGAATGAAAGCAGAGGAAAGAGCGAAAGGGAATCGGAGTAAAGGTCGAAGGAGGAGGAAGAAGCGAGATGTCTGGGAAGGAGGAGGAACCGGTGAAAGGGAAACCGAGAGGAAGGAAGAAGAAAGAGAATAAAAACGCCCCATTCAAAATTTAAAATCCAATCCAAACTTAATGGAGGGGTTTTCTCTACATTTCGTACCCTTGCCCCCAAATTCGATTCTCTATTCAAAGACCGATGGGGTCAATTTTAGCCTCTTTTAGTCTTAGTTTCCCCATACTAAGATTGGAAGAACAAGTTTTGATTTTTGTTAGTTTGCATCTTAAAAACTAACTGGCGACTCCTCTTTTTATGCTTATTTTTTATTAAATCTGCATCGCCGTTATTTTCTTATTACAAGGTAAAAGAAATCAGTTCCGGATCTGCTAGCTAGGGCGAGAGACCAAGGCTAATCTTCAATTATTTACAAGGTAAAAGTAATTTTAGCCAAGCCGAAGACCGAGTGGTCAGGCACGTGAGGCTTTGGTCCATATTGGTGTTTTCACACCGATCCGGCCCTAAAACTTCACGACAGTAATCAAAACTCTAATTTTGTTTGTCCTTCAATTAGTAAATAATATCTTAAGAATTCGAAAAATAATTTATAAAATTAAAATGATTAATAAAATCGTCATTTAAAATTTGTCTAATCGGATTTAATAAAACTCGAAATCTTAATAAAAGGTTCATCCCCACTTTCTAAAATACATCTTCAAAACCCCAAAATCATTCCTTAAACTTTCTAAAACCCTAATGCCAACCATTCGTAGGGAAACTCGGTCCGCGTCCCGATGTGGGGCCCAAGGCCGTGGTTCCTACGGATGTATAATCATTCGTTTCTTTATATCATAATTCTTTAAGTCATCTTAGTTTCGAATGGAAAGAAGATTTGTGTCCTACTCTAAAGACCCAATTCTTAGAGCCAAAACAATTCGTGGCCTTAGTTCTTGGAGGAAAACAATTTGTGGCCTTGAGGGATAACAATTTGTGGCCTCGAGGCAAGCCTCAAACTCGAAGGACGCATATTGTCAAGAATTCATCGAAGCAATTCAATTCGTGGTTTTAGTTTGACAAACACTTCTATGGCCATAACTTCGAGAGGGTTCTTTAATTTGTGGGGTCTTATATCAATAACACAATTCTTTCTCCCTTATTTGGTTGTTTATATTTCTTATTTTCTTATTATTTTCTTATTACTTACATCTACCTAGGCAAGATATACTTAATTCATATGAGTCATGCTCAATAACTTCATAAGTAACATCTTCACAACTAGCAATTCATGTAGACAAATTTCAACTCAAATACAATCATTATAACTCATATAGACATGCTTATATCATTTCTAATCGGTGTACTTTAATATAAACACATCATAACATAAACATATCAATTGGGATTTCTAATTAACGAACTTATCGTTTCATGATTGCGTATTATCGCGCATAGATGGCTTATGGTTCCTTCACCTTTCTTAATCATCGCATATCTCTTAAACTATCAAAATAGCTTTTTAAATTCTAGTTCTTAACCTAATTACTCAATCAGCAAAACAGGACAGCTTTCACTCAAAAATTCATATCTTCCAATATACTCATTCAAAATTTGTCAAATTTTACAGGAAATTGTCATAAATTATCATGAAGTTACAATAAAAATTTTAGGAATTTTGGACAACTCATGAAGGCACAATAATTCGGATAGCAGGCATATTATCGAAAAATCCACACATAAATCATGAATTCAATTTTCTGATTTTTCTCAATAATTCTATTCAAGCTAATTTCATCAAATTCTCAATGTACAACTTAATAATAATGCTCAATAATACTCAAACATCATTAAATTCATGAATTAGATATCAATCACAACATATTTTTAAATTCGTGAGTTGCTAATTTAGTGAATTTAGGCCTCTAACTTCTTGAATTAAACCTAGAGCTTCAAATTTATGCATCAATTTCCCCAATTAATTGACCTAATTCATTTTTACTTTTAGGAGATCGGTTAAATTACTCACCTTAAATTCTTAGGGTTCTAAGAATTTGGGTTTGAAAGGATTTGGAATTGTCGTTTTTGCTCTCTTTTCTTCTTCCTCCCGGTTTCTTACTTTCCCGTTTCCTCTTCTTATTTGATTTCTTTCCCATCTTCTTTCTCTCGTTCTATTTCCACTGGCTCTCTCTCGTTTTCCTCTGTTTCGTCTCTCTCTCTCGTTCTTCCTCTGTTTCTTTACTCTCCTTTCATCTTGTTTCGTTTTCCTCTGTCTTCGTTTTGGGTTATGGCTCCCTCGGACTCTCTTTTGTTTCTCTCTGCTGTTTCGGGTTCCGATACCGTGCTCGCTCTCTCTCTTTCCCTATTTCTCTCTCCTGCTTGCTTCTTCTCTGTTTTGGTCTAACACTCCTCTCTTAACCCCCTTCCCGAGCTTTCTCTCTCCTCTCTTCCTTTCAACACTTAATGGATTTGGGTTTTTAATTTCAATTTGACCCCCAATACTTCTCTTACTCATTTACTGCCACCAAAGCTACCCTTTCTTTAGTCTCCTCCTCCTCTAAATGTCAGCCTAACCCCTTTCTCATTTTCATTCCTTTTACTTTTTATTTTAATTTTTCTGTTTTGGGCTTTTGTGTAATATTGGGCCCAAATCAATATTACAAGCCCATTTTAGTTAACCCATACTCGGGTTTCAATTCTCGCTTTAATTCCGACTCGAAAAATTACAATTCATCTTAATTTAATAATTTTCAATTTTTAACTTTACTTTTAATAACTTAATTCTTTTATTAAGCAAGCATCTCAAATTTTTGGGTATTATATTTTGAAACCCCCTCCATTAAAGTAGAATTTATTTTAATTCAATAATCATAATTTGTTTGCTATTAAGAAAAAGATTGAGTGAAACATATCAATAGTGGAAGTGAAAAAAGTACGAAGAAAGGAAATCTAAGTAACAAATATAAAAATTCAAAACTTTTTATAGTTGGATTTGAACTCAAAACTCTCCACACATATCTAAATCAAGACAAGTTCCTCCACCATCAATCCATCATATTTTTTCTAGTATGCTTTTCGAAATAAATTTATTTATTAAATAAATATATATCAAAATTTATTTATTAAATAAATATAGGCTTGACATAACAAGTAAACTCAATAAAACCAACACTAATCGAATGATACTAATCAAATAAATATTTGATCTCACACTCAAAATAGTTAATTTTAAATAGATCTAAAAGTAAAATGAACCCGAATTAAATTAATCAAACCAGTTCCGCCACCATCAATCCATCATATTTTATCTAGTAAGCATTTGTGACATAAATTTATTCATTAAATAAATATGGGTTTGACATAACAAATAGACTCAATAAAACCAACCTAACCAAATGACACTAATCAAATAAATATAATATAACACTCAAATAATTAATTTAGATAGACCTAAAATTAAAATCGACCTGGATTAAATTAATTTAAGTTTTTTTACAAATTATTAATATTTGTAAAACATATTAAACTAAAAATTGAGTAATTAAATTCAATTTACGTGACATAGACCCAAATAAAAACAGTTTTTATATATATTTTTGGACTCGACTACATCCCGAATTCGAAGCTAATTCAACCCGAAATCCATTTGGGTGTCCCATTTGTGAGGTAATGAGATACAAAAAGGAAAAACCATGGTAACTGCACCGATCAATGTTGTGTTGGGGGCCGGTAGTGAGCGCGAGAACAGAACTAGTTGGGGAAATTTGCGCAGCTACACCATAAAATATTTGTAAGAAGAATTCGAACTTAATCCGGTGCGTAAGATTCAATCCAAAGATTTCTTTGGATTCCCTCCAATTTTACTGCGTAAATTCCCTCAAATTTCTCACCTAATTTTTTTTCCTCAAGAATTCTTAATTTTGTATCCAGTTCAAGTTCGAATTCTTGTTACTGATTCTTAAAATTAATTTGGTTTTGTGGTGCAGGATTGAAATCTGTTGTAATTGGAATGGCTGATACGAGTAATAAAATCAATAAATACAGTGTTGAAGCTGCCGAGATTTTGGCTAATGAGGCGCTGGTAATATCTGTAGTTTTGTGCGTTCGTAGGGCTTGCTTCATTGTTCTTGTTGTTTGCCATTCAATTCGCTACTTTGGTTTGGTTTTTCAGCATTTGCCAATTACTGAGGCAGTACCCATATATGAGCAACTTCTGGCTGTATACCCTACTGCTGTAAGCTCTTTATTTCTCTCTCCTTGTGGGTCAATCATAACTCATATGTTCTGCTTTGTAATGGGCTTACAAGATTTTCCCAGTATCAATATTAATGTGAAATTATTCTCCGATTAAGATCGAAGTGCTAAATTGACTAACAGAGAGGAAAAAGACAGAGCAAAGAAGAGTTTTGTGCATTTATAGCCGAATTTAGGTAACTAATTCAACATTACCACTAATATAGTCTAATTTCTGTCTAATTCATATCGTTACATATGTTACACAAAATTCATGTAAAGCTGCCTACATATAGTTCTACACCTGAACCCTGCTGTCAGTAGAATCCACCAGGGGTGGTGGTTGTTGTTAATGTTGTTATAGCTATATAGGGGATCAAATTACTAAATGCTACTAATTAAGTTGGAAAAGAATTCATGTGTATTTCTGTCTGGTCGGAGACTGTATCTGTAAAGATTTTCCGGCTAATTTGTTCCTTTCTATACTGTTCATCTGTATGTTTGATTTGATACCTGTTGACTTAAACTCGCCATCATTATGTGTAGGCAAAATTTTGGAAGCAGTATGTGGAGGCACAAATGGCTGTTAACAATGATGATGCAACGAAACAAATCTTTAGTCGCTGTTTATTGAATTGTCTTCAAGTTCCTCTTTGGTTTGTGTTTGCATTCCATTTATTTTTGTCATTTTGGCTTAAATATGTACTCTGTGAATTGCTCATAATTGCAATACTGCGTACATTGCACTGTCTTTGTGAATGGCATTGCTGGGTGTTGTGGTACCCATGTTTTGGTGCCTTGTAGATAGAATTTTTCTTGAGTGATATGTTCATTGGAACAATCAAAATCTCTCAGTGTACTTAATCTTGGGTCAATAGGAGGTGCTACATTCGTTTCATAAAGAAGGTCAATGACAAGAAGGGTTTTGAGGGTCAGGAAGAGACGCGAAAAGCATTTGATTTTATGCTGAACTATGTTGGTAAGCATATTACTCTTGCCTAATTGTATCTAATGATTTTGCAGTTGGATGGAATCTTCTAAGCTTTGTCTCGTCACATATATATATGTGTCTATTTATTCTATGGTTGCATGTTGCATCTGAAGCACATGGTGTCTTCCCCACCCTGTTTCGCATAGACACATTGTTTGTCCTTCGAGGGCGAAGGTGGGTAGAGTAGTTTAGTGATCTTCTTTGCTTGCTTTTGTTGCGACAGGAGCTGACATTGCTGCTGGCCCTGTATGGATGGAGTACATCAGTTTTTTAAAGTCCTTGCCAGTATGTCGAACTTCTATTGACAATTTCCTTTTCCTAGGCATAATACCCTGAATTTTTGCACGCTATGACCATGTAATGTTTTTCTGCTCTTTAAACTTGTTGATTTGGCAGGTCCATACAGCACAGGAAGAGACTCAAAGAATGACTGCTGTTCGCAAAGCTTACCAGAGGGCTGTTGTTACTCCGACTCACCATGTGGAACAACTATGGAAGGATTATGAGAACTTTGAAAATTCTGTTAGCCGTGCACTAGTATGTTTCTACTTCTTTTAATGCGGTTTTGAATGTTCAATAATTTTTTAATTGTTTTAGTTAATTACGCTGTATCAGTTGGTGTAAATGTATTTCCCTCATTGGCCTTGTGCGATGCATGTAGTTGTTATTATTAAACTGGAAGGCTAGATGTCTGGAGCATGTATAGATTCACTTATTTTAAAGTGGATGAGGTTGGGGAAGCTGTGTTTGAGATAGGAAAGGGTAAGGCACCATGTTTCTTATTGCTTTTATAAGGGCTTTTTGCAAAGTTTGTGGATGTTGATGTGGGATTACTGCCAGCTTCTTGGAATCACAGAGGGTTATTGTACTTTTTAGATGTTTGAATTTGATTTTTGTTATGCTTATCCTTGGACAACATCGTTCAAGCTTGTTTATTGGTGTGTGTAATGTAATCCGTAGAGTTAGAGGACTTTGGTGAAGCTTTTGTTTGGGTGTTGGTCCTCATTATCTTTTTGTGGATGAGGCTAGCAATTTAAGATTGGAGTTGCTTTCATTTCTAGCTTCACTAAAAGCAATCAGAAAGAAAGAAAGCTAGCTTCTTTAGATTTTTAAGAGTTGTAGGGTTGATGATGAGGAGGAAAGAACATTATCTGATTGGGGCAAGTGCTAAAAGTTATTTCACAAAATGTGAGGGCAATTGAGAGGAAATGTTTTGTAGGTGTTGCGTAAGGTTTTCTTGTGATATTGGTATCCATTAGAATCTAAAGTGCAAGTTGCTAACCATTAAATTGCTACTAGTTTGTGTGTCCTGCGTTCAGCTGAGCTGGCTTTTCTTTCCCTCTGTGGGTACTTTAGGATTATTATTTTTGTCTAGGATCCTCTAGTTTTGAACCTTGTTGACTAAAAATTGGGTCTTTCCTATGTGTTGTTAGTTGAAATCCTTGTAGGACAAATCTGAGTGGGGTCTTATGAGTGTCTATTGTCCAGATGATGCCAATATGCGGTATGCCTCAAGGGTCTTATGGGGGTCTATTGTCCAAATGACAAGAATATGCCGTATGGCTTATTTGAGAACCTTGCGTTTTTAATGTCTACTTGCCATGTCTCATGGCTTTTGAGATGTGACTTCAAGTTCATTGTTAGGTTTTCTTGGAAGAGAGGTGCTTACTTGGCTATGAGGTAGTTCTCCAACTTCATTGATTCTTGCAACCTCATTGACCCTTCTTTAGAAGGTGCCCACTTTACTTAGTCTAGCCATGAAGAGGTCCCCATGTTATTTATGTATTGGTTGAGTTGTGTTTACAGATGGTCAGGAATATCACTTTCCAGAGATGGGGCTTCATGTAATGCTTCCGAAGATTACTTTAGATCACTTTCCTATTCTTTCCTTGGTATTAGGATTTCTGTATGACCTTTCAAATTTGAAAAATATGTGGCTTGAGGTGAAAAGGCTTCGTCACCATGTGAAATCTTTTCAAGAAGTATTTCAATCCTTCAAGTTCTATCTTGGCTAAAATGCTGAATTTTCTTAAGCTAAAACTCAAATACTGCTGTTAGGAAGTTTTTGGCCATCTTAAACTAAGATGGCTAATTTGGTCGACAAGGTTAAGTTCTTGGATGAGGAGCAATAGCAATCCTCACCATGACTCATAGAGCTAGAAAGGTTGCAAGAAGGAGCTTTCTCTGGTGTGTTGTGTAATTGGATTGGCAGCTTATGGCAGCAAAGAATAGAACAAGGTTGGATTAAGGATGGTGATTAACAACACTAAATTCTTCTATAGGGTGGCAAATAGCACAAGAAAATTGAATGCTATTCGCAACATTAAAGTGGGTGGTAAACTTCACATTGAGGGTTCTTCTGTGAGAGGAGTAATCACTTCTATGAAATAAAGATCAATGTCAACCATCAAAGCCATTTCTCGACAGTATCTCTTGCAACTCTATCAGTCTTAACAGCCCCATGGAACTTGGAAAAGATTTCTCGAAGAAAGAAAAGTCAAGAAGTTTGGACCTATTTCCAGTAGACGTAGGCAATTATAAAGCACCGAGTGGGATAGTGTTAATGTTGCTTTTCTCAAGCATTGATGCAGTATTATAAGGGGAAATTGTGGCATCATTTGCATACTTTAAGAAACACTCTATCAGTCTTGACAATCCCATGGAACTTGAAAAAGATTTCTCCAAGAAAGAAAAGTCAAGATGGCTGGACTATTTCCAATGACTTAGCCAATTATAAAGCACCGAGTGAGGTGGTGTTAATGTTTCTTTTTCAAGCATGGTTGGAGTATTATGAGGGGAAATTGTGGCATCATTTGCATACTTTAAGAAAGATGTTTCTACAAAAAGCTTTAATGCCGCATTTGTTAGCCTACTCACTAAAGTGTTAGATAAAGAAGTTTAGGCCTAGTAACTTAGTGCGGACTATTGACAAAATTCTAGCGGAAAGTCTTGTCCTCGAGGTTAAGGAATATTGTTGGCAAAGTTGTTGGCCCTAATCAACATACCTCCATTCCTGGCCATCAAATATTGGATGCAACATTCATGGTTAATGAATGTATTATCTCTGGAATCGTATCTAATTAATTGGGTGTTCTATGTAAGCTCTATATTTAAAAGGCTTATGATCATATTTTTAGGACCTTTTTATGACCACTCCTTGAAAAAGGGCTTTCCGACAAGTGGAGGGGTGGGTTTTCTTTTATATCTCTGTTAGCATTCTAGTTTTGATTACTAAAGCCGCTTGTTTTTCTCTAGCTCAAGAGGGTTAGAGTAGACCCTTTATTTCCCTTGTTTATTTTTAGTGATGGACAACCTCGGTAGGTAGGTTGGAGAATCGTGGAGCACTCGAGATGGGCCTACTAGAAGGTATCCATATTACTAACTGTTGATTCAAGAGGATTATGATTTACGATGTGTTTATGGCATCATTCCAAATCCTAGTGAGTGTAATATGGGATATTTGAGATTTATTCTTCACGCTTTCGAAGTAATTTTGGGGCATTGAGTCAACTTAAATAAAAGTTTCCTCATCCTCATTGGTGAGGTTCAAGAGCTTCTTTGCTTGGCTTTTTTCTTTGGCCGTACGGTTGATTATGTTCTTTCTTCTTACCCTAGTCTCCCTCTTGGCACTTATACAAGCTAACCAAAGGTTACGGAAGATATTAGCAAGGTGGATATCAAAGCTTTTGTTTAGAGGGGAAAGATTGCCGTTACCTTTGTTTTTAGATGAGTAATCAAAAAATTTGTATACCAAGGGGATGCCACCCATGTAAAAGGGGGCAATCACAAAATAAAATCAAGCTATCAAGTTTCCGACACAACAAAATCCAAAAAAGTCAACTTTGTACCATGATCAAGAACTTGACTCCAACTATATAAAGTTCTCAAAAAGTAAAGCTTCAAGTCATCAAAGGACCTCGCCCTGCCCAAAAAAATCCTGCAATTCTTCTCCTTCTAAGTACTCCACCAAATAGCGAATGGAATCAACTTCCAAACTCCTAGAACCCAACTCTTCTTCAACCTTCTTCTCCATGCTACCAAAGCATCTCTAATAGTTAAAGAGGTTGCACCAAACTAACCCCCATCAAAGAGAAAGACAAATGCCATAAGGTGATGACCCACTGACCATGGACGAAAAGGTGGTCGCTAGGTTCTTCCTCTGCCAGGGCACATTGCACACCTTCTAGCCAACTTAAAATTTCTCCTTCTGAGCACGTCCTCTGTTGGAAAGATTGATGTCACTGACAAAGCACTTTATGGAGTTTGCCCATATTTGTGTGTGTTTGCCATTCACACTAAAATTGTTAGTTGTTTATAAAAAATCATGAGAGACTTTCTCTAGTTTAACAATAAAAGAGGTGATGGTCTTCATTTTCTTGGGTCAAGTGGGAAGAAGCATGCTGGCCTAAGCAAGAGGGAGGATTTGGCGTAAGACCTCTTTGTGAGATGAGTGACGTTCTTGAAGTCAAATGGTTTTTGTAATGTACTACAGAGGAGAATGCAGAGAAATATGGTCACTGCTGAATACGATGTAGATAATTTAGGATGGTTGAGTGAGAAGAGTCTATTTGCTCATGGGTGGGTTGCTATAAATCTATCTTAGAGAGCTTGGAGCTTTTAAGTCCTTATTGCATATTGAGGTGAAGAATAGTCTGATGTTTGATTATGTTGCGATTGCGATCGTCTTCTTAAAGCTCATTTTCTAGATCTTTTTAGATAGTTCATTGTTAAAAAGCGAGCGGTGTAGGAACTGTCGTCGGAGTGGGGACCAGCAGTTGGAACTTAACTCTCTTGAGAAGCCTGAATGATTGGGAGAGGAAAGTGTTTGTAGTCTGTTAGCCTTTTCTTGCAGGTAGTAATGTTCCTCTGGGCAATAATGAGATTGTCCAGCCTCATGACCTAAGGGTTCTTTTACTTTTTACAATTTTTGTAATACTCTTCATGAAGGGTAAAGTACTCTTGATTTGCAGCTGTCACCGTATGAAAGTTGAAAGCTCTTATGAAAGGCTGCTTTTACTTGGTTGGTCATCAAAGGAAATATTCCCATGGAGGGCATGCTTAATAGAAGTTTTAACAGACCAAGTATATGACATTGTTGGCCTATGAAGTTGCTAGTGCTTATTGAATGATAATCACATTTGTTGCAATTTTCTTGGCCATGCGAAATAGAACAAAGCTTGCAGATTTCTGTTTTTTTTTTTCATTTCTTGTTTTCGGGAAATGCTGATTGCAGATTTCAAGCCAAAGTATTTTGTTTCTGTAAGTGTGGAGTGAACTTCTCATGTAACATTTCCGTTTGTACCTATTAATTTATTGATAAAGATGATGGCTGTAAGCGTGGAGTGAACTTCTCATGTAACATTTCCATTTGTACCTATTAATTTCTTGATAAAGATGATGGCTAATGATGCTAACTGTTATGGCTGATGTGAATTTTATTAGTATGTATTTATAGTAGCGCTGATTGATTCCTTGTTCTTTTAGTTCTTTTTTCTTGATAAAGATGTGAATTTTATTAGTTTTTGACTTAGTTTGTTGTTTCACGGCTGTGTGTATTGATATGTCTCCACTCAACTCCTCCATTTCAAATGATATCTTGTTCTTTTAGTTCTTTGTTGCAAAGGTAGCTTTAGTGTATGAATTGGTTGCTGATGTGGCTCCCCCTTTCTTTTTTGGGGTCAGGGCATGTCCTTAGATAGAGGAAGTATGTTGTGTGTGGCTCAAATTCTGCCGTTTTATGTATTTGTGTATCCCTTCATGCATCCTCTCGTCTTCCCTAATTTTGTGGTGGCTTTCTGATTCATATGGGACACATGTGATGATGATTAGATTGTTGTTGAATTTGCAGGCTAAAGGGCTTCTATCTGAGTATCAGCCAAAATTCAATAGTGCAAGGGCTGTCTATAGAGAACGAAAGAAATACATTGATGAAATTGATTGGAACATGCTAGCTGTCCCATCTGCTGGATCTTGCAAGGTAATTTTTGATGCTCCTATATATTCTCATCGTCCTGTGTTATGTTGCCATCTTGGATGCATGTTTTCTTCTGCTCATGTTTTTGCCTTATCATTTTTAATACTTCCTTTGTCTCTACATGATTGTCCTCTTTGGCTTTTGGCTATGAGACTACTTAGTGCAATTCAGACTGTGTGCAAGACTTTGTTCTATGACAAGGATTACATGGCTTACCTAAAATGGATTAATTGAGGGCTGTACTTAGATTCATGACTTAATTCTAAAATCTTAAGTCCTGTAAATTAGATTGTCGGTTGCTGGAATTACTCCTTGAAAGTTTAGGGCTTTTTGTTGACAGAGAGCAGGACATAACTGGTGATTTAGATGGTTGTGACTGGCTACCTGACAACTGGCACTGATTCCAGTATTTCTGTTCTTGGATTTTGTGGGGATTTTTTTTTAAAGATATCTTCAAGGACTTCTGTGTTCGTGCAAGCCTTTGCTCTCATAAGTAGCTTTCTCTGCCTTCTTGGATTGTACAAATGCGCTTGTGCTTTTGTTCACCTTTTCAAATGCTTTATATTTACGTTTTCCAATTTCATTTATCAATGTTGCCTTCTAATATCATGCTTTTGTTCTTATCATGTATGTGTGTGTATCTTGTTGGCGCTTTGTGACATTTAACATTAGATTGGCATGCACAGCCAATGTTTTCACACTGCAAAATTTTCACTCTACTTAAAAGCAGGATATCAAAATGTAGTTTCGGTTAGCATTGTGGTAATGAATGCGATATCACAGAATTACTCTTATGTAGTTATTGTGTAACATGTCTCGCTTGTCATGGAGTGAAAATGTGGTTTGCTCAATTTCAAAATCTTCCTGATGTGCACATTTTGTTGCAAAACAACCTTCTTTTGTATCGAAAGTATAAGAGCTCTCACTAACCAAATTCTCCAAGAAAATGGCTAAGACACAATCTCATTCTGGAAACATAACACACATAAAGAAGGTGCCTGATGAGATCTCTTCTGCAGAAGACTGTAGGTGTTAATCCTATAGCATGAAAGCGAGAGCTTCAATCTTAGGAGAGACCCTGAGTTTCTGAATGAGGTTTCAAAGAGGGAAACTAGTAGGGGTAGAGACTCCTAGTGAGGGTTTGAGAAACAAATTTGCAAGAGAAAAACCTGTACTTTTTGTTGGTCGAATCCTCTAGCTCATGTGAGAGAAAAATAATCAAGAAATGAGCAGTTTTCTATGCATCTGGACCACTGCTGTCCATGAGGCTGCATTTTTTAAGAGCCAATATAGAAACACTGAGAAGTCACTGTGTGAGTATCCGAAAGAAGGTGCTTTTGATGCTGTTTCTGCATGCAAGTGTTTCAGGATTAGTCTATATTTCTTTTCATTGTTGGTTCTGATTGTAAAGTATCCTTGTTATAAAAAAGGGGTAAAAAAGACGGCCAATGAATTCACATTTTATTTGTCTATGTAACCAGACACTGTTTGTCTCGCATGCACTGAAGATTTCAGGTATTATATACTAGTCCACTTTCCATGTTAGTTGGATGTAACAGTACTTTTGTTTTTTCTTCTCCAGATTTGTATTGTATGGATGAGGATAATAAGTCTCTCTGAACAGTCTACCTTTTTTTAAATTGTACACTAGTATCCATTTAACACCTTTCAAACTTTAGATCGGGCCATCGACAGTTGTTGTCCTGTACTTTTTGTTCACTCGAACAGCGTATCTGCTATTGAATTGCATTATGCCATAACCCCTTCTATTATGCTGTAGAAGGGACTCTTGCTCTTGGTCTGGAAAGTGTGCATTTAATTTTGTGTCAGTGCTTTCATAATCTATTTTATTAAAATGATCATTCCTTGCTTTAGTTGTAGAACATCCATTCCAAGTAATACTTCATCTCACGTTTTTCCTCTCGCCAAGATTTTGAATTATACTCTACCAAATTTCAGGAAAATGCTCTACCATTGAGCAAAGATGATGGCCAAAGTGAATAGCATGGAGAAAAAGTACCTTTATAAAAATATAGGAAGAGACAAGTATTAACAATACAGTGAATACATATTAACTTAGACTCTGTTAAGGCACAAATTAATAACCTGAATGGGGATAGAAAAGAGTGCAAGAAAGGACACTCACTAGGGGGCAAAATAATGAAAGAGTGTAAGAAAGGGCCTTTATAAATGACCTTAGCTATGTTGATAAAGCACAGCAGGGGAAACTAAAAAGATGGATCACAAATTGGGGCAAGGACAGAGTACCAAAAAGGAAAGAGTTCCAAATGAGGGGATTCTTAGTCATTATTGTGGTAGGAAATATTGATTTCCCTTTGTTTCTTTCTTCTATGTGTATTGCATAGCGCTGTGACACCGAGTCTATGTGATGTCATTGCTTCTATACTTAAGACATTTCTGCTTGATAATAGGTTACGTTTCTAGTCTTATATATATATACTGCTGCATTTTGCTTTCTTCTTTCTGTTCTTGCTCCTCAGCAGTTCTTCCTAGAATCTTGAAGATATTTTCTCTTCAATTTGTTTTTTTTTTTTCGGGGTGGGTGGGTGGGTGGTGGTTGTATGTGTGTGTCGAAAGTAGCCTCTCTGCTAGTGTCCTAGGTGCCCATATCCTACTTGTATTCGATTCATCCTGGGTATTGGTGTTTTTGTTTATGCATCACCATTTAAACAAAGGGCCTCAATGTTTCTCTGATTAAGCTTAATTAGTCTATGTTATCTACAGGAAGAACAACAATGGATGGCATGGAAAAGACTTTTAGCATTTGAAAAGTAAGCATCATTACTATAACCTTACTATATCTCATTCTTGTTCTGCAACTTTCCCAGTGGTTGTGCTCAATTTTCTTCGTATCATTGCTATCATCTTGTCAGCTTTCTTACTGCCCAGCTTACTATGCAGGTAAGTTCTATGAATTCCTATGATTAAAGAAAAATGGTCTTCCTCGGTCTAGAACTTCATGTGGAGGCTAAGTTTCTGTCTTTGGATGAGCCTTCAATTGAACAAGTGGCCTTAATATACTAACACAAACATCACGCCACATGAAGTTGCCCTACAATGCTCTGTGTCCTGATGTTTTTGTGTATGTATCCTAAAAATGAAAAAAAAAACGAAAATCTGTTTGGCATTGGTCTATTTTGTTGATTTATGCGTGGAAGGAGCCCTAGAATGCCCTGTCTGATGTTTTTGTGTTGTATCCTCAAAATAAAATAAAAAAGAAAATCTGTTTGGCAGGTTTATTTTCTTGAAATATGTGGGGAAGACATGCAACCTTTCTAAGGAACATCGGACATATGCCCCTTGTAGTTGATGCTTTAGCTTGGTTCATGAGTCTTGGTGGGATAAAGAAAAAGTCTGTATATTTTTATGTGTTTAATATTTTTGGGAGAAGGGGTGATGTATGTGGGTCACACGAAAGACCCTTTCTCATTAGACGAGAAATCAAGCTCTCTCAGAGGATGTGCTTGGAACAATGTTGTATATTGAGCTTCTATTTTGGTCTTTCTGGCAAAATTATTCTATTTCATGTTTGAGAGCTTTGTCTTCTTAACAACACTTTCTTGATGTATTATCTTGTAGTCCTTTAAGTTGCATAATGTAATTCCTTCTTTAAAATGGTTGGAGTAGTATCTTCTATTTTCATTATATATAATGGTTGGTGCAGTGAAATAAGAACTTTCGTAATGTTGAGAGATTAAATGCTTTTTTATTGCTATGCCCCATCTTGGAATGAATTGTGTTTTGTTGATTGGTTCAAGAATCCTAAGGGCTTAGTCCTACTTCACATAGCTGTCAAATCATTCACATATCTTCAACCTCGATAATAGTTGCCTAAGGAGTTAGACTAACACTTAATTTTGATGCAAGGTAGAAAGAGGCTGTCTCTCTATTCCTAACTTATCTAGGTTGTTTTTAGAGTTTATGCACTTCGATATTGAGATTTTCTTTTTTGACTTGGAATTGGGGATGTCATTAGTGAATTACCATGCAACATCTACCAGCAAGCCAAACATAGTTCTAGAATACCAGACAAATTTTCCTAAAAAAGCTAACTTGCAACGTGTTGGCAATTGAGTTCCATGTAATTGTTTCGCCTGCTTCTTCTTGAAAGGACCCCTTAATTTTAGCTTAAATGAATTGATCTATGAAGTAGACTTTTGGAAAAACAAGGTCAAGATTGAATACGTCTCTTTGAGGGGTTTTCTAGTGTGGGTGTTGGGTTGCGCTAAGAAAGATCAATGTTTGATTCTCCTTAAGTTCGATTGTGTGTTCATATTTGCAAATTTACCAAGCACAAAAAGATCAAGAACAGATTTTCTAGACTAACAGATTAACCCGTCCTATACTAGTCCTCTTGCACTCGAAGAGACCAACTTTATTGAACTAAAACTACTAATAAGCTAACTACAGCCATAATTAAACCAAGAACCTGTCAGGTAGGCTGATGGTGGTTCCTCATAGAGAGGGTTCATGAGATTAAATTTGACAGATGGTTTTGGGACTGGATGAGATATTTAGGAAAGGATAAAACAGAATCCAAATGCAGAAAGATAGGGTGGTTTTTGACAACTCTATGGGAAATTTGGAAGGAGAGAAATGCAATCCTTTTCCAAGGAAAGAGATTAAACCGGGAAGAACTAATTAAGCTTATTGGGGCA
The DNA here is from genome assembly GCA_021018815.1 of Talinum fruticosum. Lineage (NCBI taxonomy): Eukaryota > Viridiplantae > Streptophyta > Magnoliopsida > Caryophyllales > Talinaceae > Talinum > Talinum fruticosum. The sequence goes on from JAITYX010000020.1 coordinate 2,991,237, forward strand.
AATATCTCGGAGTGCTGGAAGAGCAGAAGGAGAGGAGGGGTTGATATGTTACTCACCCATGCAGAGGAACAGGGGCAGCCATCAAGCTTTTCTCAAAGAGACCTAAAGGAAGGACTGGAATTAGTGCATATTGACATGGATGGTGCTTGGAAGAAGAGTACTTGGGAGGGGGAGCTGTGTGGATACCACAAGGGAATGGGTTGAATTTGAGTAGTGGTACTTGGAGTGGTTATGCTCAAAGCGCACTATAGCCAGAATTAATGGCAGTTGAGATGGCACAACATGCAGAGACTTGGAAGGGAGCCCAGCAAGTTATTATTCGAACTGATTCTCAACAGCTAGTTATAGAACTCCAGAATAAGGTTTCAGGTTCAAAAGATAGTATAGTATTCAGGAGGAAAATAGCTAGACTGCTGCAGAATTTCAGTTATTTTCCATTGTTAAAGTCAGTAGGTCCTTGATTAGAGAAACTCATACCCTGGCCAAAGCAGCCAGGAGAAGGTCTATTAGTTTGTAATTCAGTACCGTCTCCTTTGGCCAAAAAAAAAAATGATCCCTCAGTAATGAGATTAAGGTTGGAAAAATGGGCTTGCTTCTCAAATAGTCTGGAGAATGTGATGCATTTTGTGCAGATTGTAAGTTTTTAAAATTTTTTTAGGAAATCTAGGTATGCATTGAAAATTCTTTAGCTATATTGTTGGAGTACATAAGCTTTTCATGGAACTTGAAAGCTCATAACATGGTAAATGCACTTCCTTGGTCAATGGTCCAGTGAATTCATTACAGATTTTTCTTGACATTGACCTTTTGTAAAGTGAATCTTTGAAAAGGCTGTACATGCTTAGTTGCCTACTTCTATGAACAAAGGTTTTAATCCATTCTCTTTTTGCTACTAAGTTGGCAATGGAATGTAATATGCATGTCGCCATTTAGATGACTTGTTCTAGTCATGAAGTTATGGTAAAGCATTAAGGAGCACTGCAGGCCTTCCTTTAGTTTTGGTTCTAGAGTTAAGGAGATTCCATGTTGTGGGTTGGTGTAAGAACCTAAGAACAATGGGAGGCTTAGCTTTTGACTATGTTATGTCCAAAGATTATTCTTAGTTGGAAGATGGTCTCATTAGTCTCCTTTGCAGTTTGATTTTAGAAAGTTTTTCCCTCCTATAAGGAATGGTACTGATGCCTTAATAGGGAAGTGCCTCATGTCTGAGTTTATCTCTGAGGTATCATTTCCTTTTCTTTCACTTGATCATCCATGTAAAATTTTTTAGCAAAAATGTTATTGTAGGTCTCTCGAATTGGCCCCTGTGCTCACAGGGTTTGGCTGCCTAGACCATGCCTTGTCAATGTGGGATGCACACTGGGTGTACTAGCTGTTTTGAATAATTTATGTGGTTGTTTATGAGATAAATGGGATTACAGAAGATTCTTGAGCTGAGGTGCAGCCTTTTCATTTGTTTTGCATCGTCTTTGAATTGTCTTTCTTTGTTGTAGGATTTAGACCTGTTTTGAAATTCTTGCAAAACGGAACATTTCTCGTCCTGGGATTTCCACTTTCTGGGAAAGCCCAAACAATACACGATTTTGCCAGGTTAAGCATTAAGGGGCTAGCAGGGTGGCATCCTAGGTCCTTAGCAGCTTCTTAGGCTGAAAGGAGTTTGATAGTTTGTCCATGATATGGATTTTAGACTTGAAACAAATCCCAGCGACAATCTTTGTTTTTTCTATTTGGCCTGTTCTATGTTCTCCATACTTCCTATCCTTCGAGCACTTTTTCCTCATTGATTTTCCCCTCTCTTGGCTGGAATAGCCTTATTTATTTGACATTTGATAGTAGGGAGAAAGAAATACTTAGGATTTTTGCTTTGTTTTGTTTTTGGAGCCAATTAATTATAGAATTTAGGATTGACCATAACTGATTTGTTACCCTTTTCAAAACCAGATGGCTTCTGAGTACATTGTGCAATGACTTTTTAGTATTTATTCAAAAGAAATCAAACTTTTAGGCAGCGAAGGTATGATTTTATTTATCAGGATGATGGATTATATACTGATCTTTTTTCCGCATAAAATTAAAACATAATGATATTCTCAATATTGTAGCGGTTTTTGCAATTGGTTCTAAAGCAGCCTCATCATCATCTAAAAAAGAGGAGATAAGTTCACAACTAAATTCATTTATGTAAGAACTCATTTCTTTAGCATCACTTCCCCATGCTTTGAAATCCGACCTTTGGTTAGGAGGCTTCGAACTTTTCTAGTTATGGTGGTGCGTTGCTGCTTTCCACATATTAGGGATACAGCTATATGTATCATAGACTCTTCTGGTTTGTTTCTTGTGGTTGATTCCTGAAGTATACAGAAGATCACACGTCCTAAAAACTTCACTCTTCAATTTTATTTGAAAGCCTCAAGTGTCAGAGCCTAAAGGGTTTGTTTCAATTGGAGTTGGGTGCATGTACATCAAAACTGTCTTTGGATGTCAAATAGAGCTATTTTTTAGACCCTATGTTTATCATGTGTCGGATAATTAGAGATAGAGCAACCTTTGTTTTTATCTGATATGAACAAAGATAAGTGCTTTGTGGGTCTCTTGGAATCAGTTTTTCTGTTTGTAGAATTGTATGCAGGGGTAAGGCTTTTCAATGTTCCTAGACGTTGTGGAAGTAAGATCCGCACTAGGAGTAGTAGTTGCTAGATGAACAAAGAGAACTGAATGTGTGTGGGCATCACGCTGTAAGCATTTTTAAAGTAAATATGTTGTTTTTGGGATATATGTGATGCTTTGGAATAAGGTTTCCACCATAGTTACCTAGGTCAAGGTACACCCAATTTGCTGGAAAGTGCCTATTACATTGTACAACCCTAGGTGGACAATCTCATTTGCCGGATTTTTTAAAAAGATTTATTTTTGGTTTTCGGCCCTTTATTGTTTGAGGGTGAATACATGTTTGCAAAAGGGTGGAGAAATGAAGGTTGTAGAATTGAGAACTAGTAAAAAGGCTCACTTCAAGTCTTTAAGAAACTCTTTGTTTTGTTTTGCTTAAGTTCATCTATTGGAAAACAATTCAAAATTGTTGCAACTAGAATAGATTTGGTGAATTTGCCATATATGGGGATATAGTACACCCAAGAATTGCTTTTCAAAATGCATGGCCTAATTCATGTATGGATGCAGGGTCAGACAGAATTTGGTAGCTACTCTCTTCTCATGTACTTTTTAAGGATTAAGAGATTCGCCTCTCCTTTTCTACCTTTCTTGTAAAGTCATTTAACCCTGCATTTTTAGACTTTCTTTTACTGAAGGGTAGACCTGGCAAAACCGACCCGAACCGAACGTGTCAACCCGAACGACCCGAAACCCAAACCGAACCGACATCCGAAACAGTTGAACCGATTTTGACCCGAAAATCGAAATGAACCGACCCGAACTGAACCGAATGCAAAATGACCCGAACCGAAACCGACCCGAATGCAAAATGACCCGAACCGAACCCAAAAATGACCCGAACCGAATCAGATCCGAATCGATTTAACCCCAATAAAAGTGACCCAACCCACAATTTTTTTTTGTTGGGTCTCTCGGGATGGACTTTTGTGCCTATAGTGGTACAATTTTGAATCGATTTTGACCCAAAAAGTGACCCGATTACAACTAGATCCGAAATTAACCCGAATCGAACCCGAATGAGATTGACCCGAAGTTGAACCGAACCGAAGTTGACCCGAACCGAAACCGAACGAACCCGAACGAGATCGACCCGAAGTTTACCCGAACCGAAGTTGACCCGAACCCGAAACCGAACCGGATACGAACAAGATCGACCCGAAGTTAATCCGAACCGAACTAACCCGAATCGAACCCGAACTGAATGACCCGATTGCCAGGTATACTGAAGGGTGACCAACACATTATTGACATGAAGTTTACCGCTGTTAAATATTATATAAATTGGACCTTAATCAATTGAGCTATCCATACAAGCCCATGATGTTCCATTCCCAACCAATTGGCAATAGGTGAAGTAACCGACAAGCTTATATACATTCTCAAGGCCGTTTATTTTATCAATGTGGGACGACACCCACTATCAAATTCTTCACATGCCCCCTCACGTGTGGGCCTATTGATAAGCCCAACAATGTGGGAATGAGAGATTGAGGTCATTCTCAATCTTGTGACCTTCTGACTTCATTGGTTCTGTGTGAGAAACGATATGTATATCGTTTATACATGTGTTTTATGATTGTTTATATGGTTAAGTTGCATTATGCAGATCAAAATATGTTATTGTTTGTAAGGAAAGCAGAAAAAGAAAAATATGGGCATCAAAATATTTATCCATCAGTGGAGTTCATTTTCTGTTTGAAACCCTTTCGATTTGTTTTAATGTTTTTTATTTGTCTTGTTACTCTTGTACTAGCTTGGGGTAAATAAAATTGTATTCCTATTACTAAGTTATGCTTTTCAGAGGAAACCCGCAGAGGATTGATGTGGCATCTTCCAACAAGAGGACTGTCTTCACTTATGAGCAGGTAAAATCCTGATTATGTATCTGTCCAGGGAAGCTCATTAACCGTCTTTTCTTTCATGAAGAGTTTTTGTTCTTTTTTCTTTCTTTTTTCTTCTTCCTGGAATTGATCTTTTCCTTGCAAAGAGTATTAAATGGATTCACACTAGTTTATGGTGTTGGTGGCCCACATTGATCGGTTAGATCTGTTGCACTCTTAGTTCTATGACTAGTTTTGTTCACACCTGTTGAGAGTATGGGAGCATGGTTTGAGGGTTTATGTGAGAAGTTGATGGATCCAAGCTGTGGGAATAGCAGTTATCAACAATTGATAAAGCTATGAGGTTGGAAAAAGTGGGATTTGATAGTAAAACAGGGGATAGGGCTGGCCGACTCAGAAGGGACAGTGTGTCCAGCTTCGAAATCAAACAGGGGCAACAAAGAAGAAGTTTGAAGACAGAACACCACTTGGCTGCCAAACCAAGCTACGGGAGCTAGGGAATTTTTGAAGATAGAAGGTTGATTCACTCAAACTTTCTGAGTTGAAAACACAATAAATGTATCAATCATCAATAGCAATGTATTCCAAAGTTGTTCTTACAATAGGTAGGATGACCTTATATAGAGGACCTTTTCCGCGCAAAATACCTTTCCTAGTCATTAAGGAAAGATTAAGACTAATCATAATTAATTAACACTAATTACAATGATTAATCTTTGATTGACAATAGAAAACTGAAATCTGCAAAAGTGTTGTGAATGCATCAGTAATATGAACCAATAAGAACTCCTTCCTCTTGACAAGTTGTGGTTGGTTGAAAAGATTGAAAAGGCTTGACAATGCCACTAGAACACATCCTATTGGACTGCCACAAAAAGTAGGGTGGAGCTAGCTTGCAAGTGGGCTAGTTTCTGAGGCTCAGAAATGTGGCTGACTTGAGATAAGTCTTCTCAATCTGATTTCTTCTTCTTCTTCTGAGGGAGACTTGCGGATCCTCTGGACTCAGAAAGACTCCTTCACACTTCACACTGGAAACTTATCACCACTAATTGGGCGGAGTGTGGCTCCTACTTACAAGAGCAAGTACTCTACAAACAACTATATAAAACAATACACAATTGTCTCAAATTATTACATACCAAGATTGAAAAACAACTAAATTGTTCAAATGACAGATAACAGAAATCACTCACTGAGTGTAGTGAATTCTGGGTGCAGATGATATTGATGAAGATGAGATTGATGGAGCTGAAACTGAGTGTAGTGAATTCTGGTGCAGATGAGATTGATGAAGTTGGGATATCTGATCTTTCCTTTTCATTGATCCAGGCGCATTAGTCCTGGACTAAAACTTTCCTTCACGTCCTTGATTAGCATGGCTAAGCTCTTGGTCTGCTTTGTTGCTGGCTGAGAATTGTTGTGTTCAGTGGATTCTGAGCTGACAGTGCTTGAGATGATGGAATATTTCCATCAGAGGTGAAGGGATTGAAACTTTGATAATACCATAATCAACATGGAAATGTGCAAACATTATATTTCTGTTGTCAAATGTGTCACAGGCATCTAATTACAGTGAGCATTTTCCAGCTGATTTAGGTTATCATTTCATTTCCAGATTGGTGCATAACTGTATGAAATAACATCCTGACTACTTAATGTTTGGTGTATTGATTGGAGTGACAATCACAGAAGGCATGCCTTAGCTAGCCTGCATCTGCATTGTTTTCATATTTTTTTGTTTAATCTTCATGTATTGGCTGCCCCATGCTACTTGGACCTTTCTCTTAACTCGTCCCTGTTTTTTTTTTTCCTGTTACCAGTGTCTGATGTATTTATATCATTATCCTGATATATGGTACGACTATGCTACGTGGCATGCGAAAAGTGGTTCTGTGGACTCTGCTATCAAAGTTTATCAGAGAGCACTTAAGGCTCTTCCAGGTATGTTTCCTTTTGTGTTTCACTTACCAAAATTATTCAGTCGTAGCCTTTGAAGGCATCTGCTGATGATTGCATAGTGTTGCTCTTTCTTGCTTCCACATTTACCTCCAATTTTTCCTTGTAGCCTTTCTCTCTGCTTAATGTCACTAATTTTCTCAAGCAGATTCAGAACTGTTGAAATTCGCTTATGCTGAACTGGAGGAATCACGCGGAGCAATCCAGGTATGATATCTGATGTTGCACTAACATTTAGGATGTGGTCTCACATGTACCATATTGTATCTGGACTGCGTTGGTCTGTTCATGATTGTGTGATGTTCTGCCTTCTTGTAGCCTGCGAAGAGAATTTATGAGAGCCTGATAGGGGATGGTTTGAATGCAACAACCCTTGCACATATCCAGGTATGTCTTTGAGAAACTTTGTTGTGGCATGATTGAAATGTGGTGCCTAGGTCTAGAGCGTATTTAACAGTTCTCTGAAATGAATGTGAAGAGCTCCTGATATTTTGCAGACAATTTATTATGGTTTTAGGATCAAGATGAAAATTTTAAAAAATCCACCATTCTAGACTATTTGCATCAAATTATCAATTAAAGTTAATTCAGCTAAACTTCTTCCAGAGGGAGTTGGTGGGCCTGAACTTACTTTCGACTGTCCAATTTAAATGCATACAAATAAGTGTGGAAGTACGCTCTATTTGATTTGGGGAAATTCGGGTAGAAACAAAAATTCAAATGGAAAAAAAGTGAAGTGGAAAAGGAGTGGAGAATTTTTTATTTTTTTTTCTCTTGTTTGGATTAAAGAAAATAGACAAGGAAAAAAATAACTGTATGGATATTATGGTATATATTTGCTAAATATAAGGGGTATGATTGTAATATTGCAATTCATAAACCCTAAATATAAATGTAATATAATTTCCTCTCTCCTCTCTCTCCCTTTTCCCCCATTTCAGCTCTTGCTCCTGCTCTCCTCTCTCTCCTCAACACAATCCCCTCTCTCTCCCTCTTCCTTCATTACATTCGTTCCCCCTCCCCCTCCCTTTTCTCTCTCTCTCTCGCCCCCTCGTCCCTCATTATAGCAATCCCCATTGTCTCCCCAACTCTCTCTCTCCGTCTTCCCTCATTACAGATTCCTGCGATTTCGCTGGAGTTTTCTGCCATTCCTATAACTACAAGGTCATCTTCCTCAACAGCAACGACCCACGAGCCGGTTTTCCGGGTTTGACTGGCCAAATTGACCTGGCTTCCGGAATTCGGGTTGCACTTATAGCTTGGGAGTGAAGAGAGAAGGGGAGGGAAGGTTTGAGCATGCATATGGGTTGGTGGGGGTTCAGGCTCTCGTTTTGTGCATTTTCCCAACATTTTCCATCCAATTTTGTAAGGAAAATAGTACCACTTGTTTTTAGAAAATTTTCCACTTGTTTTCTGCCCCAATTTTTTTCTTTGAAACTCTCCACAAATCAAACATCGGAAAAAAGTTACTTTCCTAATTTTTTTCTTTCCTCGTGATTTCTTAGAATCAAATATAGCCTTAGTGCATATAATATTGTTCCAAATGATAAGTCACTGTATAGTGATTCTTTCCATTTTGCTCCCTGCACAGCTCCTTTTGTAGATGAAAAAACATTTTACATTAATGAAAGTAAAGGTTCAACATATTTGACATGTAATATTCTTTGAAGAAGCTGAACGATAGTACCAAGATCAAGTTACGTTGTATCTCTATGAGAGGTATTCCTCTAAACGTCAGAGTAGCTGGCCAATGAGGATGCTAGTGTTCTCCTTGATGAACTTTAGACACTATAATAGTTTGAACATGTGATATGTGTTCCTCAACAGTTTACTCCCTTTGCTAGTGTATTTATTTTAATGACAATGTCGTACTGGTCATCATACTAGTTGATCCTTGCCAAGGGGAGTGGCTGCATTTCTGGGTTTGCTAATTTATCGTGTCAGGGCAGGCATCGATCATAGTATAAATTTTATCAAATGTATGTGGTCTAAAAGAGCTCCTTATAATTCAGTGAATGCTGGGCAAGGTAATCGAAGAGCTATTTGGAATATGTAAGCAATGTGCAATGTAGTCTCCCCTTCGGAGATCATAACACAGTTATTGCCTTACTTTTGGATAAAGCAGTAAAAATGCAAACCAGTATGCAGGAAATACTACAAGAAATCTCTTGTTGTGGACTAGGCATATTTGAGCAGATTGATTCTGACATTTGAGAGCTAAAATTTGTGAAAACCACATTCAAAATGTGGAAGTTGATCAATAATATTTAGAATTGGCATCCCTATCCTGATTTCGAGTAGAAGGTTTGAATGATGCTTTGCTACATATAGTGATAAGACACATCTTTCTAGCTTTCTGAGAAGCTTCTGTGCTTTTACTGGAGAATGCGAGCCACACTCAATTCTATACAATTGATTTTGTGCTGTTTCGTGCTTCAGTTTATCAAATTTCTAAGAAGAACAGAAGGAGTTGAAGCTGCCCGCAAGTACTTTCTAGATGTCCGCAAGTCACCAAATTGCACATATCATGTTTATGTTGCCTATGCTATGATGGCTTTTTGTCTTGACAAAGATCCTAAGGTAGCTTGCACTCTCATCTCCCTGAACCCTTTGATTCAGTTGAGTTCTATGGTATAAGTTTTGATGGAGTAGGAAGGATGACATACATAAGGAGTAATCCTTGTTTCTTTGTGGCTGCTGGGAAACATATAATGAATTTCTGTAATAGCTGTATCACCTGAAAGGTGGAAAGAGAGGGTATTAGGGATTGGTGTGATAGAGACATTGCAGTTGCTGCAAATTTGATCACTTGTGGCTTGGCTTAATGGGTCTGTTTATTCATTTGAGACAACCCTCTTGGAAATAAGATGAAAGTAGAGAATTATCTTTTTTGTTGTCTTATCAGCTGTTAAAAGTCTACTAGTGTACCCAATTCTCTTCAAAATTTTTAATTGCAGTTTGATCCATGTTCTTTTTAGTATTGTATTGCTACCTAATATTTTTCTGTTGTATTTGACACAGATTGCTCATACTATATTTGAAGCAGGATTAAAACGTTTTATGCATGAGCCAGGATACATTCTTGAGTAAGTATAAGTTGCAATTTCATGAACAGGTTACTGCATAATACATATCTCAGCACTTCCAATGTGTAGATATGTTATGAATATTCTTCTCTCTATTGTGCTTGAAGTTGTGGCAAGATTTGATGAGGAAATGATTCTTAAACAGCCACTTACAAGAAATACATTATTTTTGCATCCATGTGATAATTTTTGTGGGACCAAGGTTCATTTCACTGGTACTAATAGTGTGTTGCAGGTATGCAGACTTTCTGTCCCGGCTAAATGATGATAGAAATATAAGAGCTTTGTTTGAGCGTGCTCTCAACTCTCTCCCGCCTGAGGAATCTGTAGAGGTAGAAAAATTCTCTGATGCTACAGACTTGGTCAGTTCTTAGGATTCTTTGGTGGTTGAATTCTTTTTTCTTTAGTCGGGGAATGAGGTGGTTTTTTTTTTTTTTTTGCGGGGGGTGGGGGGTGCAAACTGGGTCACATAGAACCCAACCAATGAAATAAACTTGCTTTGTTCATTTGGATGTTTCCATTGCCCTTTTTATGCTAGTGCATGATTGCCCTCGGTGGCTTCATTTGGCAATTGCCTTCAGCAAACTTTCTTTTGTTCTATTTTGTCATCTACATATCTCTGGTACTGCCCAAAATCCATACTTTGAGAGTTCCTACCTTGGTGGGGTATGCTGTGTTGGATCTAGCAGTCTTACCCCTAGAGAAAGGTTGGTTCCATTAGACCTTGGATTAAAATAGTTGACTTCCAAAGGCCAACTAATCCATAGAAAGGATGCAGATTGCAGAGGACAGTTAAAGGAGGAGTTTTTATTTTTATTTATTTATTTTTTAGGAGAGGGTTGGTTAGGCTGAGGCATATATATCGTGTTTTTCCCATACAGGTCTGGAAGCGATTTGCAGAATTTGAGCAAACATACGGAGATCTTGCTAGCATGCTTAAGGTATCCTATCTGTTACCTATAATCATTCACAAATCTGATTCGCCACTACTTACTGTACAAGTCTTCTGAACTTTTGCTTGGGTATGATGTGTTATATTTCATGGGTTGTGCAGTCACACTTCTGTTTGCATTGATTTGATTTTAATACAGCAATGTTTTTGATTTTTTAAATGAGAGTTCAAAAATGCGTGAGGACACCTAGGAGGTATCACACATACAAAAGAAGTTGGAGGCAGTTAGGGGGTGTGGACAAAACGCCTGCCTGATTGCTATTGAATTATTTTGCATACAATGAAAAAGATCAAGTGCCATTCATAGCTCACGATAAAGTTAATATGAAGATAGATAATTCTCAGGCAAACTAAAACTCTCGATTAGACAATGCTTTGCTTCAAAATCTAGCTAATTCCTTTCGTTATGTATACTTCATCAAATAGCTAATAAAATCATCTTCTAATTTCTGAGATCGTAGCTCTAGTTTGTCCTTTACCATGCTGCTACACCAGTGAAACACTATCAAGGGAAAAGATATTTGCAAAGCAGAGAGTCCTATAACAAGGAGGTCGTCTGTTGATTCCTCTTCGTCAAAAGTACCTGCTTGCTATGTTTAAATTTTCTTCTTTTTATGTTTTGAGCGTAGATTCTGCATCAACTCTTTGGTGGCTTCCTACAAAAAACAGATGTTTTAGGCGGAGAATTTGTCCTAACATTGGCCTTGGCAGGCATTAAGTAGCCTAACACGGAAATTTCTAATGTTAATAAACGCCTGTGTATCATGTGCAAACCATCAAGTAATTATATCTGACTAAAAAATTCATATTGGCTAGTGAAGCCATTAGACTTAGAAAGGTCTCTCTTCCCAGTCATTTGGAATTCTCACTAATTGAAGTCTCGATTGCTGTAGTCACCGTGAATTCTGCACCATGGTGTCCTTTAAATCCCTTTATTTCCATTGCCTATACCAACTAAACTGCCAAAACTGAATTCTAGAACTATCCTTCTCAAGGTGCACAAAGACGAAAAATGCTCCTGAGTAGCTAAAGCAGAACCCAGACAACCCATCTCTTGAGCAGTAGGACCCTCCTTGCTCCACTCTCACTCTTTCAGCCCCATGTCTCTCCTGCATTTGTTCATGAAGATTCCTACTCTGTTGCAAAGCAACATAGTATTTTATCCTTGAAAGTTTTATACATGATGCTATGCGCCTAATCTCTCTTGCTTAATATCATATACACTTTTCATCATCCAGCTAACTTTTGCCGAACATTTTCTGCAATTAGATCCAAACACTTTGCAGTTATATGGAGCACCAAGAAGGTGGCCAAGGTACGAGGTAAGAAAGAGAAATGCCACAGCCAATAATCTGCGCCAAATGATGAAGTTCCTGGAACTTACCCACTGAGATGAGAAAACTTTGTGTGCCTTAATACATTTTTGTTACGTGTCTTGTGTGTTTTAAGAACTGCACCTGATGAAGTTTTGGGACCTCACTCACTGGGAATGAGAAAGTTTTGTGTGTGCAATTCAGTTATGTGCTTTTATATATATCTTGAAATTAGTCTGATATTCGGCTGGCAGGTTGAGCAAAGAAGGAAAGAGGCTCTTTCAAGGACCAGCGATGATGGAGCTGTGGCACTGGGGGATTCACTTCATGATGTCATCTCACGGTACAGTTTTATGGATCTTTGGCCATGTTCTCCGAAGGATCTGGATCATTTAGCACGGCAGACGGTGCGTTCACTTGTCTTTGTGTGTGTGTGTGTGTGTGTAAGAGTTCCTTCAAAACAATCAAGGAGAGCATTGAGTACAAACCTCAGGTTCTCATTCCATGGTCCCCAAAAAAGGAACTGAGATTGGAGTGTTACTGGGGCGACTAAGTAAAAATGAGTAACTTGTAACGCTCTTTTTATCTTGTTTGAAACAATACTAGTAGGCACATATTTGTGGGAGAAGTTTGGGGAGACTGATTAACTAGCTCCTTGATTGATACATAGTTTAGAATTTGTGCTGTTGAACTCTAAATTAAGAGAGTCAAGAGGCCCGTGACATGGTTTGACTCAGAAGGCAGTAGTTGCTGTGATAAAAAGATATGGCCATTTAGCAACGAAACGGCTGCATCAGAAAGGTTCCGGAGTTGACTGAACCACATTTTCACCCCTTAACAACCGCAGTATGCAACAGGATTGCCACATTATATCAATTTTGCTATACCGTGACCGAAACCATAATCGCAACAAAAATGGCATTTTGAATCCTTATATGAGTAACTTGATTGAGCAGTCTCACTGTAACAGTTCATTAGAGAATGAATCTTGAATTATCTGCTGGGCTGAATAGTGTATTCGTTGCTGATTTTATGTTGGGAAACTTCCATTCACTGTTGGTCAGTAGAAATCTCTGGAGCATGCTTATTTGAAATCTTACTGTATCGACTTGTGTTTTTTCCTTGCTTTGAATGAGATTTGTTTGAAAAAGGTAAAAGCAAGAATTGCTGTGATCTCAGGTCCCAACTGATAAAGAATCATTAGCATTTATTCAGCCTCGATGAAAAAAAGAGTAAAAATACATAGAAGATTTGAACTTTCTGCTTTTTTATATCTTCATTTAGATTGGAGATCTTATGGCTTGGGGCATTTTTTAAAAACAAAATTTCAAATATGTTGAACATAACCTAGTACAAGATACCCTGCATTGCCTGGACTAGTCAGTTAGGATTGCCGTACCTGTGTCCGTACGATCCGATGCGGATTCAGACGTGGGATATGGATCAGACTTGCCCAGATCAGTAAGACACGGACGGTCTGTCAGTGCAATGAGATGAATTGATGTCTCAAAGATGTCGCTCGATGTGTGGGGGAGGGGGAGTGAGCTCCAATCGTCGTGTGCACTGCCGATGCCGCATAGGGTTTTCGGTTTTCCAGGCTTCAATCAATGTGTCACACTGTTGTCGCCACTTAATTATGGCTTTCTTTACCCTTTCTTCTTTTCCCTTTTTCTTGTCTTTTGGATTATTTTAAATGATATTTATAGTGGGCCAGCCCCACAAAGTAGGTTGTTCCTTACGGGCTGGAGCTTTGATACTGACAAGACCTATGTGGATGGCAGGGTTTTCTTTCTATTAAATAACTGTGCAAAATTGTAAATCTATAATATGGGTTAATATAACTATAGAAAAATGTGGACTGCATAAAAGAGAAAGGAAATATGGGGTCATATAATTTACTGATTTTGAAGAAAAATTTGTTCCTCACCCAAAATTTTAATCAATCTTCAAATCCGTGTCCAAACTTTGGACAGTGGCCCTGTGTCCTATATTTTGGGATTTGATGTGTCCGACTCCTGGTTCCGTCCCCTTGTCCCGAGTCCAGTAATATAGGATATATCATGCCACTCTAGATGTTTGTGGCTTTGGAAAGATGAGGTGGAAGTGGGGCTCAAAGTAGGCTGCTTTCTCCCTTTGTACACTTATAGCAGGGTAGAATTTGCTATAATGGTCTATGTTTGGTCTGGCGGAGCAAACGTTAATAATACATGACTAGGCTTGAAGGCTTAAGAGGTTAGTTTTGCAATAGTTTGCTGCTTAATATGTACAGTTAGGTCAATTTTATCATCTTGGTCAAGAGATGAACTCTTTTGCCAGCAAAAATAATGCTGAGTTAGGTCAACATGGTGATATTAGATGACAATGTGGAGTTGTTAGCTATTAGGATGATGTCATTGCAAGTCCATTGTTGGCTGTGAAAGTGAGCTCAAATTATGCAATGATTTTAGCAAGTAGAGTAGTTATCATAAGCTGACCCGACCTGGATCACCATTACATTTTGTTTAAGAGTTGATGAATTGTGGCTGTGCATTGTCTGCATGGATGTAGGCTGTCAGCTTGTTTAGCTGGTTGTCTTTGGGGCTTAGTACTAGAGGTCTGAGTTCAAATCTTGTCCACATTGTCCTTTGTGCCTCCTGTTGCTCTGCTGTTTCACTTCTCAGCAGAAAGGGAATAGATATGAACTGTCTGAAGGTCTTTGAAGTTAAATTGATGGCTGCTGTTGTGAAATTTATTGGTGGCGCTTAATTTCCAGGTGCTAGTATCATATAGTAGGATAAGGAAATTGTTGGGGAACTCATATTATACTAGTAACAAGTGAGTAGGGAGGAATAATCAAATGAATCAGAATAACCGATACAGAAGTGAGTGAATGATCTCAAAGCTGTGGGATGAGGTTAGATGAATGATCTCAAAGAAAGTGAACGGTTTTATGAAGCTTAAAAATTCTGTAGAACTGATAGTTGATTGGTGACTATTATTAGTATCGGGCATCATGTGATATCTGTTTGTACTGCATCAGATACTTGCATTATGTATCTCTATCTATAGATGGCTTTCATAATTGCTGTTGAATAAGTAGGCTGAGTAGTAGCTTAGTGCTTTTGCCTCATCCATTCATGCCAAACAATTAAATTTATAGTTGCTCAATAATGGATGTTTCCGTTAATCTAATTCCTTGGATAGACTTTCCCTATGTAGAGCTCTTACTACATGGGTAGAGTCGTTGAAACTTGAATACATGACTATGAATTGTGCTTGCTAATGCAAAAATCATTTTGCTTATTTAGTGGCTGGCTAAGAACATGAATAAGAAAGCAGAGAAGCCTGGTCTACCAAATGGAGCCAGTGCAACAGGTATCACAACTTTTCAACTACATTGGCGTGTTTAAGTTGCACAGATTTTCATTATATTTCTTGACCTTTCATGTGGTGTATTCATAATTCTTAGGTGAAGAGAAAGGCACATCAGGGTTAGCCACAATGTCAGATCAGTCTTCGAAGGTTGTTTATCCTAATATTGCGCAGATGGTGATATATGAGCCGGGACAGAAACATGGTATGCAACCATGCCTCGTAATATCTTACATAGGGGGTGTTTGGTAGAGAGCTTTTTGCCCCCAAAAGCTCTTTTTAACTGTTTGATTGGTCAAAAAGTTAGTTGGACTCTTTGGTAAAAAGTTTTTGGAATAACTTTTTTGACCCAATTACAAAAAGTTCTTTGGAAGAGCTTATTATAATTGATCCTTGAATAGGGTTGTTCATCGGTCTGGGCTGGACCGAACTGGACTGGACTGGCCTGAACCGAAGATCGAATAACAGAAAAATTAGAACCGAGGACCGGACCGAATGAGGTCGGTTTGGTGTAGGACTGGACCGATGAAAACCCGGACCGGACCGAGGACCGAAAATGTGGAGAGGAGACTTATAAATTATAATCCAATCGCTATTCAAATAAAATGCTCGAATGAAAAAACGCTATTCAAACCAACAATTTGACTAAAATGAAAGGGTGAGGTATCATCGGACTCTAGATATTTACAAGAGAGAGAGGAAGAGAGGGTCAGGTACCATCATACTTGGCTGCCGGCATCAACAAAGCTTCTTGCCATAAGATTGGTTTTGTAGAGTAGTGATGAATGCACTTAGTACTCTCTCTCTCATGTATGTTAGAAAAAAGACATTCAATGAGTACACATTCTATTCACAGAGCAATTCGGGAAAACAGATCCCAGAATGAAATCATTGAAACAACAAACAGAACCCGCATATCCAGTTACAATTGATCATGAAGAAATTCCACAAATTCAAAACCCTTTTTCTTTGTCGGATAGCCCCACATTTGATTGAACCACTAATTTCTGCAACTTTAACACCATTAAATTTTTCATCGGACAAAGCAATACAACAATTGAAACAACACTTACTAAGCCCTCTCAACTAGTAATGTCGGCTCCACCATTACCCAAATTGCCCAAATTGCAACGGACTATTGTCAACATTAGAGATGCCTTTCAATGCTTCCCCGTCCATCTCCATTCCTATAGATCAGTAAGTCAAATCCCTGATTTGAGTTAGGGTGTTGGATTTATTTGGATGGATGGGAGAGGCGTTGGAAAGAGAGAGAGAGGGACAAGAAGATAGTCACGCTAAGGCTGGTGGGGGCTAGCCGTACAGTGATGGAGATGGCGGAAGGCAGTGTCGACGGCAGCTACTTCGCCGAGAGAGAGAGAGCACCACGAGGAGGGTAAGGAGGAGACTGGGAGTAGGAGAGAGAGAGAGAGCAAGGAAGAGACCGGGAGTAGGAGAGGTGGGGGTGGGGGGAGAGGCGCATAGAAAAAGGCAAGACGCAACTATATACCACTGAAAATGACAAATAAGAAACTCTAATTTAGTTGGTCTTCGGTCTTCGGTCCGGACCGGTTAACCGGTGGACCGACCCGGGCTGTACCGAATACCAAATAGCAAAAATTTCAGGACAACAGTAGGTCCGACTCGGTCCAGGCCGGTCCACACTGATTTTCGGTCCGATCTGATTTTTGACCGAATAATGCAGGTTATCATATTGCCTTTCACATTTTGGTGAAATTACGCTTATGTGTGAGATTTTTTTAGTTCATATTTTTTCACTTTTGGAACAAGAGTAGAGGATGATTATATGAATATTTAAGTTAATATTTTTTTATTTTAATATTTTCTATACTTTAACAAATAATTTAGTTTATCATAATAAATAAATAGTTTTGTCACATAAATGTCAACTATATTAATTAAAAATGAATTTCAAAAAAATATATATATAATTAAAATTGTGTAGAAGGTATAAATATAATTTTATGTATCACATAATTCTTAACTAATGTTGAGAAAAAATATGAATATGAAATAAAACAGTTAATGAAATTGAGTTATGGGTATCAATGGAATTTCACCAAACAACCTTGTTAGAACAGCTAATTTTAAGTTAAGCAACTTAGCTAATACATACAAACAGCTAATACAAACAAGTAACAGTTAGAACTACTTTATAACCCCCCTACTGTAGGTTTCTGATAAATGTTTTTTGAAGGGGATGTCACCCATGTACAAAAGGGATGCAAACATCATCATGCCCTCAAGTTCGAATGCAAAAGTTATCTGCAAAATTCAAAAAAAGTAAGAGTTCTTCCACAATTAAAACATTGGACTCCAAGTAAACAAAATTCTCAAGAAATAGAGCTTGAAATTGATGGGGACATACTTTTCCCTCAAAATAATAATGGTCTTTTGAGATTTGGTGCTTGAGTTTTTGGAACTACTTTCACAATGAAAAAATCAGACTGTTGACCTTTCATATAGGCAAATGGTCTCAAGAATCTGACTAAAATGCCCTTCTGTTTTAATAATAGTAACAGAAGCAACCAAATGGAAAAAAGGAGCAGCCTGTCCACCCACCCACCCCTTCTCCCCAAGCCCTCATCCCCCATCACGAATCATTTCCACCCACGGCTTGCTATACCATTGCACATCCTCCTTCCTCCCCTAGCCACCCCTCACTCTTCATCTGTCCTCCACGTGCCCCGAAACTATCAATTCTCCTCCATTTTCTCCCTATTCCACAGAACCACCCCCTCATCTCTCCTTCGACTCCCAAACTGCACTCTTGAGAGAATGTGGAACAGTGCGGCCACCATGGGCATCTTTCATTTGTGTGGAGTTGCTGCTCAATTTGCAGTCATAGTGGCTGCATTATTAGGGATGAGAGAAAAGGTTGAAAGACAGAGAGAGAGGTCTGGGGAAGGGATGAGGCATAGTTCTTAGTGACGGCTGCCTAACCATCATTTCCTCTCCAGTCACAGGAAAACCTTAAAACTAGGTTCATTGCCCATTGAGGAGGGCTTCGGCAGCCATTGGAGTAGCTGTACAAGTAGGTGAAAGGGCACTTGGGGTTTGGGGCTTTCCTAAAGGCTAAAATTAGTGTTAAAGGTAATTGACTTCTGCCTCCCTTGGGATTTAACTTGCATGCGGGATGTTACTTGTTAGCTATGTTACTTTGACACTTGATGCTTGAACACTTGGCGAATGTTGGTATTACCAAACTATTCAAATGACTTAACCGGTAGACTAGGCAAAACTGATATTACCAAACTGAAACACAAAATAAGGCAACCTGATATTGGACCACCCAAAATGAACAGTAAATTTTTCTAAACTAATATTGATTGCGCTTCCTTGACAGCAAGACAAGCCTATAGTAGACTTGAAAGTAGTATGATCCAATCTTAATATGTTTTCATGGTCATATTGGTCCCACATGAAAATCAGCTTGACCAAACATTATGTAGACTATTTGCTTCCTAGGTGTACTTATGAGAGGACCAGCCAGAGTAAGGGAATGCTACAATGATGGATTGACAATGTTTTGCATAGAGTTTTAGCATATTTTATTTTGTCAAGTTATACTCTGTCCAGTATCTGTTAAAAGAAAACAATTAGTCATTAATGAAAGTGTCTTTGATGTAGTATGATACTGGCTCTGTTCATTTATCTATTTTTTTAATGAGTTGATTATTCAAAAAATTTGTCTTAATAAGAGACCAAGAGGATGTAACCCATGTACAAAAGGGGCAAGCACAAAATAACATCATCCCCTCCCACTCTCTAGAATAATCTTATGAAACGAAATCCAGAAAAGTCAATTTTCTACCCTGATTGATAACTTGACCCCAACTATACAAAGTTCTCAAAAGTAAAGTTTTAAATCTTGATAGGATTAAATCTAGCCTTGCCCTAAAAAATCCACCGATTCTTCTCTTTCAAAGTTCTCAATCATATGGCGAACAAAATCATTTTCCTAATAGCTAAAACCCCAATAGTTCTTCAACCTTCTTCTCCAAGCCAGCAAAACATTCTAATAGCCTGAGGTCCTCTATTCAATTCATTTTGTGGTTTCAAAGTATATTTAATGTGCAATTTTTCAAGGCAAATTACAGCTCCTTTAAAATATTAGAGCTCTAAAAAGTTTGGGGATAATGTACAAATTCAGACCTACTCTATAGAGTCTAGGGTTCCTCTACAAATTTCAACTCTCCTGGTAAGTCTTTGACTTTAATATACGAATTTCAGGTATCATATAAACATTTCAGGGCTTCTAAACGTCTCAAAGCTCTATTAAGAATGTCTGTCTTCTTTGTAAGGAATTTCTTATCAGATCCAAGCACATAAGATAAGCTACCAGAACCACTATGTTTGCTTGACAATAAGGTTGTTCTAATCCTTGATGGAACTTCGGATAAGGTTCATATGAAATTGGAAGATTCCATCAATGATCAAATCTTACAATCTGTTTGGCAAGGCTTTAAGTGGGGACTCTCAAAGATAACAAGCTAAAAGCAGTGACACCTTCATTGCGCCTACTGTGTCATACCATTCTGGTTTCATGTTAATTCTACTAATGCATCCTTCATAGAAACGAACTGGTGTCATGAGTCCTTCTAACTTTCCTGGTAATGGTTGAAATTTTGATCATGGACTGCAGGGCCTGGAGTTCTTCCAAGCGGCACGACAGTTATTTCTAGCACCATGTCATCATATGATGGGATTCTAAAAGCTGCTCCACCTGCACTTGTAGCATTTATAGCGAATCTGCCTGCTGTTGAAGGTGATACATTCTACTTAATTTGTCTAAATGTGTGAAGTTCATTCATGAAATACGCAAACCTCTTGCCTGATGTGAGACAAAAATCAACGTTCGTGTTTTCTATCTTTAGAATGGGTGATGATTGATGATGTGTGCTTTGGTCCTCTTTTGTTTAAAGAGCTTGAATATCTGTGATGCCGACTGAATGACAAAAAATGTTTTCCACATAGATTAAATGATGGCTCGATCTTGATTGTGTGTGCCATTTTTTCTGTCCCCCTCCCGAACATAAGTATTGGGGCTTGTATTTGGCATCACGTTAATTTTTTCTACGAGTTTTATGTGACCCAATGCCAATAGGTATGCCTTTCTAGGTGTCATCATGCATTTGAATCTCTTCCTGCCCCTCGAAAATCCTACCCCAGGCGAGGCTTTATGATATTATTCTGGAGTTGGAGGAGTTTTAAATTCATTGGGGACATCATTGCTGCTTTCACGAGCGATTGTTGCTCATGTAGTCATGGACCTAGTTAGTTAGCATTTTGAGCATTGTTGTCTTACAGACTTTAAATGTTCCCATTCTTACCATCTCAAAAAGCTTGGCTAATTGATCATATTTAAAAAGCACAAGAAAACTTTTAATCCAAGTTGGATTATGAAAAAAGTTATGCAAATTTGATCATAAGATGATAGTCAAACAAGTCAAATGGAGGATCCCAATGCTGAATGGTAGAGTTGGTAAAGTATCTAGGAGTTGTTACATATTTGGGTTCAAATCTGATTTTGCCTCACTTTACACCAAAATGAGGGATAATGTCAATGGCTATCAAATTTCTAATTTCTGGGACTCAATACAAATTTGGAAAAAGGACAGTAGGATAGTCACTCGACATAGCGGAAGTAGCAGTTCACCCACAAGATGTACCTCACTTATTTTCATACCTTGTCATACAAAAGCAACCCGTTACTGTATTTTTAGCTAAAGGGTATCTAGTACTTCACTTAGCAATATTATTTGTCTTTATGAAGAGTGAATTTTGAAAGTAGTATTCAGTCTGGTTCTACCTATACCCATCATTGTTTGTACTAATGGTTTAATCATTATTACCCCAAATGACAGGTCCAGCACCAGATGTAGATTTTGTGTTGTCCATTTGTTTGCAAAGCAACACAATAATGGCCCAGGCTGCAAAGCAAACTACCTCAGTCGCACAAATACCTGCAGGTGCTGCTCCAAGTATAAGTGAGCCTTCTGCTTTGAACAAATCGCGCCCTGTACCAAGTGGTTCATCTGTGAGAATGACAAGACCATCTGGGAAGAGGAAAGATGCAGATAGTATGTTCCTCTGCTCTAGTTGCTTCTTTAATTTCATTGTTCATATGCCTTTTTCTCAGGGATG
This sequence comes from Talinum fruticosum, assembly GCA_021018815.1. NCBI lineage: Eukaryota > Viridiplantae > Streptophyta > Magnoliopsida > Caryophyllales > Talinaceae > Talinum > Talinum fruticosum. Next base: position 3,012,571 of record JAITYX010000020.1, read on the forward strand.
GGGTGTGGGGGCATGTTTGACGAAGAAATAAAATTGCGAAGATGGCAGTTCGAAAAACCTTGACTTTGCAATAGTATCCGTCTTCCACCATCGTCATGTCAACATACTTGCTTGACACAACCTATTGTGACCTTTTTTTTTATGGACGACCAATTTTGACCTTTTTGGGAGGTGTATAATCAATAGTCATAAAAATGAAGGTTAGCTCTTGGAGAGTATAAATCACCCTAGAGGGGGTGAATAGGGTGATGAGGAAACTTGCTTGAAAATTAAAGCGAATAAGGATCCGATGCGAGTGAGAGGCAAGGATGTACTCGAAAAGCACGAACTCGAATACGGTAAGTAGTGAAGAAACAGATTGATTAGAATTCAAAGCTGTCCGAGTCTAGAATGTACTCGGAAAAGTAATAGCTCGAAAGTACGTGGAAACCCTCCCGGGCGGAAAACCACGGACCGTGCTAATCCAAGCACGGAGTCGAATCCACTATTTTGAGTTCACAAAATATAGTAGATCGACTAGACCGACTTGACTCGAGTTGCTCCCTTAGACAACTCCTTACAAGTTGTTTTCCTAGACTCGAAATTTCCTTATCCGATCTAGTACTTCCTAATCGAGATCACCCTTACGGTTCCTAATCGAGCGTAGGGACAATTGAGCCGAGTTAACCCTTACGGCTCGGTCAAGGGACCTTACTTAGAGAGTAAGAAAAAAAGTGTTTGTAATCGAGTATAAGACCTTACAACTCATAAAGTTATAAAATACGGAATTGGAGTTGTAAGTAGAAGATTGAAAATGATTACAATGACTTTTTGCTCAAGTATGTGTATTAACAATAGATTCGGCAATCTTCAAGTCTTGAAAGTTGGCTTCTATATATAGATGAACAAGCAGACTTAGCCGTTGTATCCATCTTCCGACTGGAGGTCCTTTGTGACCGTTGTAAAGGATTTTCCGAGTCACTCGTAAAATATCCGTTGAGATATGAACGTTGAGCAACGGTTCTTGACTCCTTTGGAAGTCCCAAAACCACCTGGTAGTGTCTTTAAAAATAAGGTGGAAGCCACCGTTGAGCTTGGTGTTGTAGATTTCCAATTTTGGAAACGGACAACCCCGACACGATGTTTGGGGCTAGGTCGGAGGTGGAAAAAGCCTTGCTCGCTGGTGATTTGACGTTTTGAAGTCGGTTACTTTTGGAGTTCAAAATTAGAGTAGCCTCGTTTGAATAACCTACAAAAGTAAATCAATTTGGTTCTCAAAGTATAAAATACTTTGGTCCAAAATTAGACGCAGATAATGATATGATTAAGATAATTAAATGATTAATTATCCGAGTTAGAAAAAGGAATGGAATTTTCCGAGTCTAATATCCATTATACTTAAAATTCCATTTGAGTCGAGTCTAAAAGAGAATCAAGTTAGATAAAGAATATCGAGTGAACGAACTTGATCCGGACTAAAACAAAGTTCAAACAACACAAGTTGACTTGGGATAGAAAATTAACATTGTAATTCCTGGAACATGAAGTTAGACCTGAGTTTGTGTGTGTGAATACGAGAGTTTGAACATGCAATAATTGTGAGTGTTGAGTCACTCGGAACTAAGTTAGTACAAGTATACTTTACGAGTCGGTCGAGTCACGCAAAGACATATGAAATAATTTCTAGAAGACTCGGAATAAATGCTATATCACTCAAAAAACTTTCTAAGGTTCATCGAATGACTTGTAATCAAAACCCTATGAGAGAAGAGATCTTATACCCGATTCCTAGATGGAACTCGGAAAAGTGTAAGTATAAAGTTTGAGTCTTCAAAAACAATTCCCTTCCGTAAGGTTTCTACAAATCGACTACGAAGTTCCATGTTTATGACAAATTATAAAATATCGAGTGTTAAATGTCCGGGTCTGATTTCATGTGATCTTCATGCTTATGGAGTCTTTTCTAATACTGAACCCTAACCTATTGCCTTCATCAACATATAATGAAATATTGCTTTAAAAAGATTTGTAAGGAAGAATCAATGAATTGGTCAGCTCCTCTTATCCTGGAAAGCTCATCCAAACTATGTTACTTGCACTTGTCGAGTGTCTCACATGGGAGTCATGTCGGACTTGGCTATTTTCGGGAGAATTTTGTGTACGTTTTGTTCGAAAATGAATGGTCAACTACCTATACCCATGTCCTAGTGTCAAATGTCCCAATACAGGTACTTGAGGCGGAGGAAAGAATAGACATAACATGGTGTACAAGTAGTTATTTTTATTTTTTATTTTTTTGGGTTTGTGGGGAGAGGGGTTGCTTTTGTAAAAAGGAGGCACAACCACCTCTCAAATGAGCTAAGCTAAGGAACACCCATAAGTTTACCTAAGTTTTCAACATGCACATGCTTCCCTAGATATTGTTTTTGCAACTGCCATTACTATACGTATCGTCGTCATCTTTTCATCCTCCTTGGCTGATTTGGTTCATAATTTGGAAAATTGTAAAAAAATGTCTTCAAATGAACTGATTAGTGTAGTAAAGTGGAATTGCCAAAATTTTGTTAGGACAATAAGGTGGGATATTAAGAACTGCCATTTGGTTCAAGTTTACGTGCTCGCCTTTACATTAACTTCTGACGCCTTATCCGAACATATGTAGTTTGGGTTGTAGCTTTTCCGATTGTGTTTGTGATTGCTTGAGAACCATTGGATTTTTGTTCTTTAAAATTTATTTGTGGTTAGGATTTTATCTCATTGAGTCCCTATGACAGGGCTGTCCACTGGGGCTTAGTGGGAGTTAGGGATAAGGAGTAGGCCACAACCCATAAATAACCCATAAATACCCGAGGTCAAAGGCACGGCTGGTCACCGCTGCAATTCCAAACAAAGCATTGTATGTACTGGGATTCAAAACCTAGTCTACACAATGGGCACTGACCTTGATGCCAATTGAGCTATATGCTTTTCGGTGATCATTGATTGTTATACTTAATATATCATGATTCCAAAGCTGCTCCCATTCCTCAAAGCCTGGCAGCACAGTAAACTCCTCCTTCGGCCAGTTCATGAGCTTCCAAAAGCGAACTCGTTTGCTTGGTTAATTATCAGACGTTGAGATTCCCTCCTGTCAGCGCCACTGTCATTGCCTCCTCATTCCTTGTTTATACTGGTTTTGATATGAAATTGGCAAGGTTAAGCTTCCCTAGATGTTTTTATCCAGTTGAATAAATCAGAAACAGTCTACGGCGGCTAAACAAAATCTATCTCGGGCCTTATCTGACCAATCTCTCCTGGCAGCGGCAATGGAGGTTCTAGCTGGTGGTTATAGCTGTACTAGCATTTGAATAGGACTTTTAAGTATCTTTTTAAGTTTACCAGAATTGTCATTTTGGGTAATCATTTCAAATTGACGTTAGCAGCTGTAGTTCATTAGTTTGCACTAGATAATCATTCAAATGAACATGGTTTCATTGATAGGGCAAGATGATGATGAAACGGCAAGTGTTCAGAGCGTGCCGCTTCCCAAAGATGTTTTTAGGATACGACAAATGCAGAAAGCTCGTGGAGGGACAACTTCACAAACAGGATCAACATCATATGGAAGTGCCTTTTCTGGAGAACATTCTGGCAGCACCAGCTGATTAGCTGATTACATTTTTGTACAATTAGTCTTGTATTATCAATTTTTACCCATAGTTTTTTTTTTTTTTTTTTTTTTTTGTTAGAGGTATAATAGCTACCCGCCATACTTATTCTTTAAACCTTTAATATATAAGCCCAGAAATAATGTAATTTGTCATAGATTTCGAGTGTTTTGAAATTCTTTCAATTCTGTCATAGCCAGAATGCTTCCCAAAAATGTGGGCCAGATTACACGTAGTAACCACTCTTAATTATGGCAACTATTTGAAGGACCCTAGTTTTCAAAAACCGACCGCAAGGTACCTCGAGTCGGCTGGAAACTACATAAAAGATCTTTGGTCACTAGTTCAGTTCACATTAGGTTCTTTGTTGCCCATTCAACTTTTATTCGGTATTAGAGCTATGTTAGTGATTTAATTTTTATAATTACGATTAATTAATCACAATGAGTGTGTATTTCTAATGCTTGAATCTAACACTTGTTTGCGCTACACCTATGCTAAGAAATCCGGACGGTACTAATTGGTTCAACCGGGAATTGGTCAATTTAACAGTCCAATTACTCTCAAAACTCGTTCTAAACAATGAACTAGGAAAACCCGATCTAACCGGGTCGATTTAGAAAATTCGGGCAACTCGAGTGACCCACGATCGGATCAGAATTTTCCCGAGTTCATTGTTTGGGTAGAGCTCTCTTTGCTCGAAGAGATAGAGCTTTACCCACGGTTTAAAGCTTGGGTGAAGAAAGCATCGGAGAATTATCAAGAAAGAAAAGAAAAGAAAGCATCATAACCTATGTTACGAAAACCGGATTGACCAGGCGGGTTCGACTGGTCGGGCGGAGAACCGGTCACTTTAATGGTGGTTTATTATTTAGACTCGGTTAGATAATCGAATCGGAAAAATCGGCCTAAACCAGTGAACCCGCTTGACTCGGATGAAGTGGCCGAACCGCTATTCAACCGAAATTTGAAAATCCAACTAAATCCCTCGTTTACGCTCTCTGTCTTCTTCTTCTCTCTCTCATTGTGCAGCTCCCGTCGCCTCTCCTTGTCGTGCCTCAACGTCGGCCTTGCCTCGATGGTGGTGCTCGTCGATGTCTTTGTTTCTCTCTCATCCGGATCCGGCTCACATTTGTTGGTGGTGCTCTCGGGGAAAGAAGGGGAAAGAGGTGGCGCTAGGCAAGAGAAGAAGTAGAGAAGGAGCAGGACAAGGAGTAGAGAAGAGAGAAGGAGCGAGAGGAGAAACACCGAGAAGGTGCACGTAAGAGGTAGAGAAGAAGGGCAAAGGAGAGAGGAAGGGGGAAAAGGGTAGGGGTGGGCGGCTAAGAAGAATAAGAAAGAGTATAAGTATAAATTTAGAGTTTTTTAATTTATTTTTTAAAGTTTTTTTTAGTGAACGTAAATATGAATGAGCTTTTTCTCATGAACCATATGATATAATTTGTTAGTTTCTATACTTTTTTTTATAATATATCTCATTCTTTTTATTAAATATAGAAAAGACATTAACAACGAAAAAATGGCTAAACATATATAGAGAAATAATTTTGTGCCCAATCGGGTTATGACGTTTCAACCTCGGTCCAACCAATAAACGCGTCAACCAGGTTAATCCGATTTAAACGGTCCGACTGGTGGACCCGTTGACCCACTCTCCAAACCGGGTTTATAACCGAGTCGGTTCTCTTAATATAGATCATAGCACACTTATGCTTGAGGCAATTTCGGAGCTCCTTGGTTGGTCGCTCAAGCCTCATCAAATTAAGAAATCTCTTCGCACAAAAGGGGAGGAACTAGCTGAGAGCACAGAGATATAGGTGTTTCCGGAGAAATCCGAGTTGATGATGTGGATTGATGATTCGGAGAGAGGAAGGATTTACCGCTCCGGCTCCGAGGACGTGGCGCGATCGATCCGAGTTCGAGTGGCGACCGCTTGAACTCGCAAAAGGTGAAGCCCCGGGTGGTGGATCTCGGGAATGCCCCTCCGACGCTCAAATTAGTAGTGAACTAAGTTGAATGGATTGAGGAGATCTTCCTCGATGTGCGTGGGGGATTCCTTGGGAGTCGAGAAGTTTTCCAAAGATGGAAGTTCGGGGATGAGTGTGGATGAACGTTGATGAACGTTGATGAATGTGGATGAGTGTTGAGAGCTTGGGAGCTTGAGAGCTTGGATTATCGGAAAGATGAGATCTCTTGTCCAATGAACATTACATAACATGCCTTGGGTTTGGGAAGTGATGAGTATTTATAAGAGATTTTAAAGGGGTAAAACGGTACTTTACCATGGTTTAGGAGAAACCCTAGCCCTAGTAGGCTTTGGGCTTTTACCTGGCCCGTTAAGGGTTATCTTGGGCCGATTCCTCCCTTATCCAACCGATTAGGCCTAGTTGGTCGATGACGTGGCGGGTGAGGTGGTATGATCCGGGAAATAACCGAATCATTTAGCCCCTCACGTTCGCCCGCATGCCTCCCGAGGTAGGTAGGTGGAATGTGGAGCAAACAACGATTGAGCATCGCCGACCATCCTTCGTCGCGGAGGCGTTCTACCGGCTTCTCATTGACGACGCTTGGAAGCCGGGGTTGATAAATGATGGTGAGGAGTATGGTAAGTTGCTTCCAGCCACGATCCGTTACGAGTGGGACATGCTTGAGGCTTGGGTGGAATGTAATCACAATCCTATCATTGAGCTTCAATTGACGAACCTTAATTCTTCGGTGAACGTTGCGACGGGAGGAGGAACCGCTCCCGGAGTTGGCTCGTCGTCCGACCCTCCCTTGGAGAGTGGAGAGTTAGCGAGATGGCCCTTTACTCCCTCTTAGGGCCGGAGGGACTTGCCTAAGGCAAAGGGGAGTAGCCTCCTCGTGGAGAAGAAGATGCACCTTCCGGCGGAGAAGAGGCGGAACCTTCCGGCGGAGAGGAAGAGGAACCTTCCGAAGAAGAAGTGAGGTGGTAGCCATGGCTCTCCTTACGTCTAAATAGTGTAATCGTAGTGTAGTATTGTAACCGTGGTATGGTAGCGTAGTATCTTTAACTTTAGACGCCTTGTTTTCGTTGTAATGGCGCGCTGCGCGCTCTCGTTGTAATGAATGAATGAATGAATGAAGTTCGCTTTGTTAACTTTGCTTTTCTTCGCTTCTGTCTTGTCGTAGACGCTCCGTTGTGAAAAATGACTTTTACGTAGCCCCTCGGGCTTAGAGAGTAATTTTTGAGCAACCTTTCGGCTCCTGGAGGCTTGAAAATGCTTGCGACACTGTTAACTTTAAGTTAGGAGTGCAAGTGCCCATGACGGAATGGGTCTTTGCGCGACCTTTCGATTCCCGAAGGTTCGCAAGTGCGTGAATGCCCATGACGGAATGGGTCTTTGCGCGACCTTTCGATTCTCGAAAGTTCGAAAGTGCGTGAATGCCCATGACGGAATGGGTCTTTGCGCGACCTTTCGAGTCCCGAAGGTTCGCAAGTGCGTGAGTGCCCATGACGGAATGGGTCTTTGCGCGACCTTTCGATTCTCGAAGGTTCGCAAGTGCGTGAGTGCCCATGAAGGAATGGGTCTTTGCGCGACCTTTCGATTCTCGAAGGTTCGAAGCTGCGTGAATGCCCATGACGGAATGGGTCTTTACGCGACCTTTCGATTCTCGAAGGTTCGAAACTGCGTGAGTGCCCATGACGGAATGGGTCTTTACGCGACCTTTCAATTCTCGAAGGTTCGAAACTGCGTGAGTGCCCATGACGGAATGGGTCTTTATGCGACCTTTCGATTCTCGAAGGTTCGAAAGTGCGTGAGTGCCCATGACGGAATGGGTCTTTGCGCGACCTTTCGAGTCCCGAAGGTTCGAAAGTGCGTGAGTGCCCATGACGGAATGGGTCTTTGCGCGACCTTTCGATTCTTGAAGGTTCGAAAGTGTGTGAGTGTCCATGACGGAATGGGTCTTTATGCAACCTTTCGATTCCCGAAGGTTCGAAAGTGCATGAGTCTCGCTAGGGAACATCCCACGGAGAACGCGACCCCCAACCTTCCGTTAGGAGTGCGAGTGCCCATGACGGAATGGGTCTTAGCGCGACCTTTCAGCTCCCGGAGGCTTGAAAGTGCTTGAGAGATAGCTTCTTGAAGGGTACCACCTTATGGGGCTAAGAGTGCGATTTTCGGCTCCCGAAGGCCAAGTTGTCGCCGAGTGCAAGCCGATTTTGAACCCTAAAGGATATCCCCTTGTGAAGGCGAGAGATGTGACTTGCCGGCCCTCAAGGGCTAAGTCGTTGCTTGACGAGCTTTCGGGCCTTGCTCGTTTTGTTGCAATTCTTTGCGATTTTTGTGATTGATTGATTGACTTTTTACTTAGCCCCTTGGGGCTAAAAAGGAGTCTTGCGGGGAGGATGAGTTCTCTTGTGATCCTCCCTGGGGCTTTCTCGTGGAGGATTAGTCCTCCCATGGTCCTTCTAGGGCTCTTGCGGGAGGATGAGTCCTCTCGTGATCCTTCTAGGATCCTCAAGGCGTCCCAGCCCCTATGTGCCTCGGATTCGAAGAAAGTGAGTTTGCCCATGGTAGCGTTGTCATAGGTCCTTTACGCGACCTTTCGGCTCCCGGAGGCTTGAAAGTGCATGAACATAAGTATCTCGCAAGGGCATATCTCACGGAGAGCGCGGCCCCTAACCCGAGTTAGGAGCGCGAGTGCCCATGCGGACATGGGTCTTTGCGTGACCTTCCAGCTCCCGTGGGCTTAGAAGTGCATGATTGTCGAGCGCGACCTCCTAACCTTAAGTTAGGAGTGCGAGTGCCCATGCGGACATGGGTCTTTACGCGACCTTCCGGCTCCCGTAGGCTTAGAAGTGCATGATTCTCGCTAGGGAACATCCCACGGAGAGCGACCCCTTAACCTTAAGTTAGGAGTGCGAATGCCCATGCGAACATGGGTCTTTACGCGACCTTCCAGCTCCCGTAGGCTTAGAAGTCCATGATTGTGTGTCCTCCGAGAGGTGTTCCTTTTATGAAGTCGGGCGTACGATTTTTAGCTCCGGAGGCTAAGTTATCGCTACCGTAACTTCGAAGGATGACCCTTTGTGGAGGTGGAAATGAGACTTATTAGCTCCCGGAGGCTAAGTTGTTGCTTGACGTCGAGAGACGTTTTGGCTCCGAAATCACATGTTTCATTACGGAAATATTTTGAGAAATTAACACAAATTTCAATCTTGAGGGGTTTACGACTCCAACCCAAAAGCTTACGCTACGACTCCAACCAAAAGCTTACGCTACAACTCCAACCCAAAAGCTTACCCTACGACTCTTACCCAAAAGCTTACGCTACGACTCCAACCCAAAAGCTTATGCTACGACTCTAACCCAAAAGCTTACGCTACGACTCCAACCTAAAAGCTTACGCTACGACTCCAACCCAAAAGCTTACCCTACGACTCCTACCAAAAAGCTTACGCTACGACTCCAACCCAAAAGCTTACGCTACGACTCCAACCCAAAAGCTTCCGCTACGACTCCAACCCAAAAGCTTACGCTACGACTCCAACCCAAAAGCTTACGCTACGACTCCTACCCAAAAGCTTACGCTACGACTCCAACCCAAAAGCTTACGCTACGATCGCACCTCAAAGCTTACGCTACGACTCGCAACCCCAAATGCTTACGCTATGACTCCAACCCAAAAGCTTATGCTACGACTCCTACCCAAAAGCTTACGCTACGACTCCAACCCAAAAATCTTACGCTACGACTCCACCCCAAAACTTACGCTACCTCTCCACATCCCTCGCGGCGACCCCTCACACACACCCCTCGCGACGACTCCTCACGCACCCCTCGCGGCGACCCCTCACGCACACCCCTCGCGGCGACCCGTCACGCATACCTCGCACCGACCCGTCACGCACATCCCTCGCGGCGACCCTCACGCACATCCCTCGCGGCGACCCTCACGCACACCCCTCGCGGCGACCCTTCACGCATACCTCGCACCGAGCCCTCACGCACATCCCTCGCCCCGACCCCCGCGCGAGCAGCTCAAGCCGACTCTTTTTTTTTTTTTTTTTTTTGGTTGACATATTTTTGGGGAAACATTCCCAACCAATTTTATGTGCAAAAATTTTCGAAGAGGACGGAAAAATACCGACCTCGATTTTAGAGTGGAGAAATTGTAAGCTCCTTCGGACGGAGAATATCGACCCAATTCGAAATGCGATGGCCCTGTCTCCGTTAGTCGAAACATATTAGGCGTTTTATGATCACGAAAAATCAGACCCTTCTTCGATGAGCTCGTGTTGACTCCCGTTGAGCTTAAATTGTATCAACTCTTTAGTATGGGCCTTCGTAAGGTGCCTCCGATTGTGCCCAAGTCGTAATTTTACGTTGGAGGCCTTCGTTAGCTTCTCGTTTGCCTTCGAGCTTGATGTCGTTAAACGACGTTTAGCGTTGGGCTATAATATCGATTGTACGCCTTGATGGGCTAAAAACCTTCTTCGTCTTCATTTTGTGAACCATCGCTCCCTTATAGTGTTGGAGCGGTTTCTTGCTTGAACAAACGTGTTCTTCGAGGGCGTTGACCTTGTGCCTTTTCTAGTGACTTAAGGCTTGAGTGATGTCTCTTAGAGATCCTCTATGATCTTATGGGATCTTCGCTTATCGAGTCGTGTACGCTCGTAATTTTTCGTCCAAGAGGCCTTCTTTTGACGAATGTACACATTTGAAGACCATAGTCGTTCTCTTCGTGCTTGGCATTTACTTGTGTTATGCTTGAATCTCGCTCCGAAGGTCTTACTTTGGAGTCAAACTTTGTGGCCGTATCGATCGCTTAGGAGGGAGCGCCAAAGGAGGGGAGATCCCCGAGGATGATGGCGTTGGCGACGATGCCAAAGATGGCTCCGAGGATTAGCCCCCTTTCCATGACTCTTCGTGGAATATGAGTTATTTTTGACGTCCCGCATGCCTTTATGACTTGATACTCTTTCGCTTTGCTTGAACTTTTATCTTCGACCGATCCTTGCTTTGATGCTTGTTGGATGCTCACTCAATGCTTACTCGCCTCATTGCTTCTTTTTATTGTTGCCGATTTTTGCTTTCTTGCCGCTTGGGGTGCATGATCACCTTTCATCATAGTTGGGTCTTCTTTGAGTTTTACAACTTGGTTGTCCTAGGGGTTGTATTAGCCCCGGTGTTGCCCCCAGAATCGGCACAATGAAAAACATACAACGAAAGAAACTAGCAGGCCTTAGGGGGTCATATTAGCCCCTACTTTTTCTTCTAACTTTGACAAAGCTAAGAAAATACAAAGAAAGGAACCGAGGGCTTAGGCGCTCTAGGGGTTCGTATTAGCCCCTATTCATGCTCCGAAGACCGTCTTAAAGTAAAGTATGGGACGTAAAGATGCAGAAAACTTGCTCATTGTATTGATGAAAGATCGAAGTCCTTACGGAAGGGAGGAATGTGTGCCCCGTTGAGCGCTTTCGAAAAGTCGCGTCAATCGTGGGTGATTCCTTTACAAAATCTCCGGGACTTAAGTTGGGTGGGTCTTTAAAAAAAGCCCCCACGCCGGAAAATGAGCTTAAACTATTTACATAAGCACCACTATCTCATGAGCTTGTTGTCTTCGGGAGGCGCAAGTCGGACCTCGACATGATCTTCCGTGGTGGTAAAGCACACCATCATCGTCTCGGAGACTTTGGTTGGGGCTCCGCCTTTAACTTCTTACCCTTGGGGTCATCATGAGTCTTCCCCTCTTCTTTCTCGCTTCTCCATCAAAGGTCGAAGGCTTACTACATGGCATTCACGTGCGGTCTTTTGGTCTCCATAAGTCTCACCTACGGATCCGTCATCAAGCTCATACTTCATGAGGAGAAGGTATGGAGCGACGACCGCTTTGATCCGGTTGAGGGTGGGACGTCCAATGATGACATTGTAGGCGAAGGGATGTCGATCACTAGGAATTTGACTTCGATGTTTCGGCCCCGACCTTCTCTCCAACCCCGACTGGTAGGCGGATCATGCCTATTGGGTGTATCGTCCGCCCTCCGAATCCGACGACGGGATTGACGAGGGAAACGAGATTCCGAGGGACATACTTCAGCTGTCTCGGGCATTCCATGGTGATCACGTCTACCGAGCTCCCGTGTCGATAAGGACCCCGCGGACTATGGCGTCCGAAATCTTCGATGTGATGACCAAAGGATCCTCATGTGGGACGACCATGCTTTTCAAATCTTGTTCTCCGAAGGTCACTGTGGGCACCTTCGGAGGTGGAGGTTGGCCGGTGATCGGGACTTGTTGAGCGCTCCCGAGGTGAGCCTTCTAGGAGGAGAGGGTCGTGCCCCTGCGAATCCCCGGTGATAGTGGCTACAATCTTAGTCGCATCGTCATCATCATAGTGCTCATATCCTTGCCTTGAAGAACCTCCTTGTGCTCCATGAGTATCTTTTTTGAGGAAACGATCAATTTGTCCATTATCCGCCAACTCCCAAGCGCCTTCTTTAACGCGCGACATTCAGTAGTGTTGTGTCCGGTTTGTTCATGAAATTCGTAATATTTGTTGGAAGCTCGCGCTTTCGCAGGAGTGGACATGGGAGGCGGTTTCTTGAGCATGGGATGCCCTTTGATCTCCATCGGAATGCTCTGGGGGTCGGTGTTGAAGCGGTGGTCCACTTTATTTCGAGGATTAGATTTTTCATCTCCTCCTTTCTTTCGACCTCATCTCCTTCCTCCGCGCAGATCTCTGTGGCTCCGAATAAAGTCGCCGCCTTTCGGAGTGCTTCGCCAAGGTGGACACCTTTTGTTCGGCGAGGGAAAATTTGAATCTTCCGCTTCGAGTCCGTTAAGGAAGGCAAGTGTAGGCAACTCCGTCTTGAAGGTCGGAGATAAGGACGGCCTCTCCATGAAACCTTCGGACATAGTCCTTAAGGGTCTCGTTTCTCTCTTGCTTAATCTTGGAGAGGTGGATGCTAGTCTTCTTCGCTTACAACTTGCGATGAATTGTGCGACAAACTTCTCGCATAGCTCTTCGAAGGAAGAGATGCTCCCTTGGGGAAGATTGCTCGAACCATTTCGCGCGACTCCCTTTAGTGTAGCAGGGAAGAATTGGCAGTAGGTTGCATCGTCCCCGTCCCGAACGTACATGTGGGACTTGTAGTACGCCAAGTGATCTTCGGGATCGGTTGTGCCATTGTACGGATCAATGTTTGGAACTTTTATCTTCTTCATTCTGGGAGCATTCATAATCTTCTTCGAAAATGGAGTGTTGAAAGCATTCCGAGTTGGCCTTGAATCGGAGCCGAGAGATAGGGACGGCGCGGGGCTGGTGGCGTGGAACTTCCACCGGGGAAGGACTCCTCCTCCTCTCGGATTTAGGAGGAGTGCGCCTAGTCCTCTCCGACTTCTCGGGACCCTTCGGATTTGATTGCTCATGACGCCTTTCTCTTGATCGCTCTCGCTCTCGGGCGGCAAACCGCTCTTGGTTGCGCCTTGGGGCATTGCGAGGCTCGATGAGAATTGTGGCTACGTGTAGCCGATCGTGCGAGATCGGCGGACCTTATGCTCCCCGGGGCCTTCGCTCCGTGTTTGGGGCAAGGGCGTCGCCATGATCGTCGAACCGGGCGAACGCCTGCTGTGGGTAGCATAAGGGGTCGAGGTCGTGTGCGAAGTTGCAACATTCTCGTTGGCTTTACGGAGAGCTTTCTTCGCCTCGATAACCCCTCGGGCATCGCCTTCTTCGTGACGCCTTGTCGGGAGGACACTTGGCCGCTCAGGAGCAAGCACAGCTTGGTGCCTCGGTTGGTCGTTACTGGGCTGCATGGGAAGGCATCCCGCCCGAGAAGTAGCCAACAGTCGACCTCCCCGGGGTTGTGCCGCACCCATGAGTCGGGCGTAGTAGAAGGGCATGATTGGCATGCGCCTGTTCCATGGTGGCTCGCACTTGTTCTTGCACTTGTCGTGCGACGATCGTTTTAAGGGTCTCTATTAGGTTCGGAGAGCCCCTAGGGTGACGTACCCCTCCAGCCCTAGTATGGCGGTTGCCGGTAGACCGTCGAGACGATTCCGCATCCTCGGCTTGAGGAGCGTCGTGTCGCGTGTTCGTGTCGCGTGTCATCTTGGATCGGGATCAAGTGCACTGGCGACCATATGCTACCTTCCTCCCCACGGACGGCGCCAAACTGTTTCCGGAGAAATCCGAGTTGATGATGTGGATTGATGATTTGGAGAGAGGAAGGATTTACCGCTCCGGCTCCGAGGACGTGGCCCGATCGATCCGAGTCCGAGTGGCGACCGCTGAACTCCGCAAAAGGCGAAGCCCCGGGTGGTGGATCCCGGGAACGCCCTCCGACGCTCAAGTTAGTAGTGAACTAAGTTGAATGGATCGAGGAGATCTTCCTCGATGTGCGTGGGGGATTCCTTGGGAGTCGAGAAGTTTTCCAAAGATGGAAGTTCTCGGGATGAGTGTGGATGAACGTTGATGATTGTGGATGAGTGTTGAGAGCTTGGGAGCTTGAGAGCTTGGATTATCGGAAAGATGAGATCTCTTGTCCAATGAACATCACATAACATGCCTTAGGTTTGGGAAGTGATGAGTATTTATAGGAGATTTTAAAGGGGTAAAACGGTACTTTACCATGGTTTAGGAGAAACCCTAGCCCTAGTAGGCTTTGGGCTTTTACCTGGCCCGTTAAGGGTTATCTTGGGCCGATTTCTCCCTTATTCAACTTATTAGGCCTAGTTGGTCGATGACGTGGCGGGTGAGCTAGTATGATCCAGGAAATACCCGAATCAATAGGCTATGTTACGAAAATCGGAAGGACCAACTGGTTCGACCATCGGATCGAAAATCGGTCACTTTAATGGGCGGTTTAATACGTATACTCGTTTACGCAATCAAACCGGAAAATCGATCTAAACCGGTCAACTCGCTTGACTCGGATGAGCCGGATAACTCGCGGTTCAACCATGATTTAAAAACCTAAGTCTAAATCCCTCGTTGGTCACTCGGCCTTTCCTCTCTTTCTCTCTCTCTCTCTCTCTCTCTGCTGGTCTCTGTCTCCTCTCCTTGCCTTGCCTCGCTGGTGCTCGCCGGTGGCCCCGCTTCTTCTCGCTTTGGATATGTTGGTGGTGCTTTCCGGGATAAAAATGGAGATAAATGGCCGGAGCAAGAGAAGAAGTAGAGAAAGAGTAGATATGGAAGAGTAGAGGAGTAGATAAAGGGAGAGAGATGGTCCGGTCCTCATCTAGAAAATAGAGGAGATGAGCACCGATAAGGAGTAGAGGGGTAGGGAAAAAGGGGCAGAGGAAAGAGAAAGAGGGAAAAGGGTCGGGGTGTATGCGGCTAAAAAGAAGAATGATTTAAATGGAAGTTTAACTAGGGTTTTACTTTAGTTTATTTTTGAAAGTTTTTTAGTGAACGTAATAAATGGGTTTTTTTCTTGAACCATATAATATAATGTGTTAGTTTTTATGTTTTTTCTCGATAGAATATGTCAATTTTTTATTAAATATAGAAAAGATAATAATAATGAAAAAATAGTTGAAGACATAGAGAAATAATTTTAGGCTCAACGGGTCATGGCAGTTCTCTTAACAGTCACTCAATCGACCAACTTTACTAATCGAGTCGATCATCGAGCCGATTCTCTTAACATAGCCTTACACCTAAATGTTTAAATATTGTGCATTCTCTGGAAGGAGCTACTACATTAGCACCTCAATTTAACTATACTAGTTTGGATTAACATGCAATGCCTGCAAAATATAAAAGAGTATTATAATTATATTAGAGAAAGAGAGAAAATTATAATAATCTTTTTAAAATCATACTTTTAAGATAATAGGAAATTCATTTAGATGGTCTTGGATATTATTTCCATCCTTTAAGTTTCTCTCCCTCTCTAATACAATTATAATACTCCGAATTTAAGCTAGCAAGTAAACGTAGGTCAAACTTTGCTAATGTGTAGTCACTTATTGTAACGCCCCAACATAAACTAACCAGGCACGTCACCGACGTGGACATGCTATTTGGATACCCATAAGGTTATCTTAATTTCTTAACCTTAGTCTATTGAACGACTAGCGCAGCAGAAGCTCTTACACGATTTAACCCAAAGTTGGCTGAGGGTAATTCTAAACATACAACTCGTACACATATCTAATTATATCATAACGGATATACAAATTCCAAGTAAAATACATCTGTTTTATTTATCAACATAGACTAGGGAAACAAGTAGCAAAATAGAAAGGATCGTCTTCCTAACTTGGATCTCCAAAAGTTGCTACCCATTGGCATTCTTAGATGCTTCCTTGGATCTTTTTAACTTTCAAAACCTGAAAAATGGTGAGGTCATGAGCTCCCTGAATCCGGTAAATAACCCTTACTTTCCTTATTGTTGCACTTTGCTCATTAACCGGTTAAGACATAATCATATGATACACATAAACATATATAACATACAAACTTGAATCATATGGAAAGTAATATATGAATGCAAATATTTCTCGCACATAATTTCACAATATTTTTGTTCATATCATTTAGATACTTAAATAATCATAAATAAACAAAAAAATCGTATATAATTATTATAAGACAAGAAATTCAACTAAATTAGTCATACATGTCCCATTCTAGACACAATTTAAAGACTCTCGTTTTCACTCAAGTCTCTAAACAAATTTCGATACTAGTTTATTTTCTAAACTAACCATATTTGTCCCACACCAACCATGTCCTTTAGGCTTATTAATCCTCACTCAAGCCCAAAAGAAAGCAAAATCCACTAAGTTAGACAAAGAACTTGACTATAGCCATAACTCGCAAATACATAAAAGCATATACATATGTATAATAAATTTTCACAAACTCATTGAAATCATCTAATATATTTCTTAGAATGAATCCAATACCCATACATATAGTTAAAATTTAAATATTTCAGTCTCACAAATATCATAAGCCAAAATCTATATCACAAACCTTTCAAATTTAAGTCGAAATCCATAATCATATCATATCGTATATTCTTACATAAACGAAATTACATAACTTAGGGAAATAAACTCACGATCCATATAAAGAACCATCACAACAAAAAGGTAATAAACATATCATGAAAGCACAAGCCGCAATTCATTCATATGGTACCAACGAGTGGACTAGGTACGACTCAAATATACGGCACCAACTAGGGACCCTCACTCTAGAGGATGCGAACTCGTCCATATAACATAAATTATGGAGTCATATTCATATCCCAGCAAGTTCAAGTCAAAATCCTCATCACCCACCTTGGACTCACATAGCTAACATAATCTATGAGTTGAAAAACATATCCCTCAGGATCAATTAGAACCTTTCCCATTCGCGATCCTAGGTTGACAAACATATCTTAGGGGATCGCTTAAACCTTTCCCACGAGGAAACTCAAATATAAAGATAAACGCTTTTATGGTCATAACTCTAGAATACAAAAGTGATAGCCTTTAGGTAAGACACGGACCTCTTTTCCCCAAAAATATAATTTGATGATTGTATTGTCATAATACATGATAATATTATTTTTCCGAAAAACTCGTATTCATAATTCATGCAAAATTTATTTTCATAATATAGTTAAACAATACATTTTTAAAACTAAACAATTTTTTCAAATTTATAATATATACTATAATTAGGGTATCTTACTATTCATTACTCAAAACAACACTCACCAAATTGATTTTCAACATATTTGCATAAACATTTCTAATTCGTGCAAAATGGGACAGAGTTATTCAAAAATTCATAACTCACAAACAACATACCCAAAATTCATGTAACTTTACAACAAATTGCCAAATATTACAGATAATCTACATGAGCAATTTCAGAAAATTTCACCAAACCAATAGTTACAGAAAAATAAAACAGTGGCTGAAAAATAATGTAAATTTGAAATTAACCCATCTTCAACTAATTTTATTCTTTTACCCATAATACTCAAGCAAATTAGACATAGTCAGATGCTTATTGATCCAATTCAACTCTACAATAATTACAAATACGCATATATTAGATGAGTTTCTAGTCAATTAAAATTACATTTTCTACTCCATTAAATCTTAAAATATCAATTACATATATTAAACCATGCATAAATTTTTCAAATTCAAGCATAAATTTTCAAATTTAATCTTTCCCTAACTAATTTAAATTAGAAAAAAAAATTACTCACATAAATTTTACCTCTTCCTCTCAAAAAAATTACTCACATAAATTTTACCTCATCCTCTCTTCCTTTGATTTTCCCCTTATCTTATCTGATAGAAAAAAAGTCAGCCTTTTCCTTGTTCTTTTTCTTTTTTTTTTCCTTCTTAATTAAATTTCTTTACTTGTCGAATACTTCCAACATCTCTTTTCTTTCTATATTTTTCTTATACTAATTCATTAGTAAGTAATTAGTACTAATTTCATAAAATTGAGATCACAAAATAAAATTTTTAAACGTAAAATAACTTACATATTTACATGTAACATGTAAATTTATAGGTTAAATTTCGGAGTATTACACTAAGCTCTTTACATCATCTTAAAAAAACGATAGACGTTTATTGTGAGTAAAATCATAATAGTAATGAGCATAACTCGGATAAATTATGAGTATTCATCTTAATACAAATTATGTTCTTCTTTCGGTTCTCAAACTCATGCACCTCCAAGTTAAACTCCTATTTTATGACAACCTAAGTAAATATAAATTCTTTTATTATACAAAGTAGAAATCAAAATATGCTATCGAGAGAAAGAATTGAAAGACAAACTTTTGATTTTGAGATATAGTTTTTGAATCAAATTGATGATAGACAGTGATACATATCAAAAAACCTATAAATAGATAATGATAAGTTTTTATGAGTTTATTTTCTTAAAAATATAAATTTTGATGAAGCTATTCTCTTCTATACATGAAACAATTCGAATCCAACAATTTTTAGTATTTCAATTTAAAAATTTGATGGGTTTTTTAAGTAAAATGAGATATAAAAGGTAATACAATTACAACTACCATCCAACCTAATGATTCACTTAATGGAAGAATAAATGAAGAGAAATTGCTAGGAGAAATGAAATGTAGAAAATGGGAAAAATTAATGTCAAATAGTAGATTTTTTTCTTTTACTATGAGAATACTCGTGTTATTTTAACAGGAGGGAATAGCTCATGATGCTTGAGCCATGCAGGAAAATAAATTTATGGACACTTGTATCAAAAGTAGGGTTAGCAACGGGGTGGGGAGATCCCCCACTCCTTCCTTTGCACCCCGCCCCACTCCCACCGAGTATCCGTTCCGCGCTGGGCCCCAATCCTCGAAGTTATTTCAAAGCCTAGAAAAATCCAAAGTCTAGATCTGATCGAGGCAGCAGCAGGGAAACAAGAAAGAGGCGAGGGAGGATTGTGTTTGAGGAGAGAGGAGGGTCTCCGTGGCGGGCGGTCGCCGACAATGGAGGAAAAGGAGAAGAGGGCGAGTGCAAGAGCTAGTGGAGAGGAGAAGAGAGCAAGCAATCGTCAGAGAGAGTGGAGAAATGCCAGAGGGAGAGGAGAAGTGCTGGAGGCCCAAAGGAGAAGAGGAGTGAGATAGGAGAGACTGACCGAGAGGAGAGAGCCTGAAAAGAGGAGAGAGACTGAAGAGAGGAGGAGAGACCGAGAAAGGCGAGAAATTGAGAGCATGAGAGAGACTGGAGAGAGAGAGAGATATAGAGAGAGGTTGAGCGGCTGAGAGGAGAGAGGCTGAGAGGACTTTTATGGTTACGAGTCTTACAGGTACTTGAAAAATTCAAAAACAAACGGCGCAAGGAACAGGGCAAAAACCTTCCCCGATCAAGTCCCTATCCACTCGGGGATACATTTTGCTCTCATTCCTCATTCGAAGCAGGGGATTTTCCCCAATTCGAGTTGGGGCCTCGCTAAGGGGACCCGCTTTGTTGCCAACCTTAATCAAAAGCAATTCAAAACTAAATAATTACTATAATCCCATGAAAAGAAAATCATTAAGGTAGTATTAGTTTGAGTGATTAATGACACCGTAAGGCCTTCTCCACTGTTGCCATCAAGTACGCTTTGATTTGGAGAGAGGTAATGTAACTTTAAATGAATTCACTATACTGTTTTATATGATAATTAAATTAAGTCAGAAAATGGAGTAATTGCACATTACTGAAGCAAAATTTATTTTTTTAGTCAGAAAATGGAAGCTAATGAATTATACATTACACTTTTGTTGTTGTTGTTGCCTTGCTTTGGTCTAACATCTAACTCTTTGATCTAACATCTAACTCTTTGATCTAACATCTAATTTTATATATAACATAGATAAATTTTATGCGAAGTTAAGTGGGGATAAAAAGTTATGTAAAAAATAAAATGCTTCTAAAAATACATCTATAAAATTTTGCAGGAAAAGTAGATGGTGATAATATGAATAGTTAAATCATAAATAACGCTAAATATTAAAAACATTTTACTGATATTTGAATCAAAATTTTATATTTACGGATATTTGAATTATCACATCTCAAAAAAATTTAAAATCTAGGGAAAAGGTAACTAACTTACATCCAAAATGTAGGAAATAAACCCATTCCATATAATACAATCTACCCATTTGATTTGGTTATGAAAAAGAAAATTATTTGTGCATAGTAAAATAATTTACAAAGAACTCTAATATGGGTTTAAAAATATTAGGAACTTTGTATTACATAGACAATTATCTTATGGCATTATAATATTAACGTTTTAGATAAAAATAAATGATAGTAGAAAGGTCAAATATTACAAAAATTCAAATTATAGTAAACAAAAATATACACATAATATGAGAAATTACAATCTATATAAATTAAAGATGCATGCAACCATCTTTAGAAGGGTGATTTTGAAATGGATGCATATTGCGTAACTAGAGTCCAACCTTTTTTTATATTAATTTTTCTGAAATGGATGGTGGAAAAAGACTATCACAAAGCACCATAAATGTCATTGAGATTTGAGACCTAGACTCTCTCTTTCTTCAGAACTATTACTCTTTGATTTAGTAAAAGGGTGTTTGGCAAACAATTTTTGCCACCAAAAAGCTCTTATTACGTGTTTGATTGGGTCAAAAAGTTACTTGTATTGTTTAGTAAATAACTTTTTGGAATAACTTTTGGACCCAAAAATTTTTTGAAATAACTTTTTGGAAGACCTTATTGTAATTAATACTTAAAGTTACTATGTTACCTTTCACATTTTGGTGAAATTATGCTAATTTCCATTGAAATTATGCTTATGTACAAGATTTTTTTTTAATCATATTTTTCTACTTTTGGAACAATAGTGGAGGATGATTATGAATATTTAAGTTAATTTTTTTATTTTAATATTTTTTATATTTTAATAAGTAATTTAGTCTATCATAATAAATAAATAATTTTGTTACATAAATGTCAAATATATTTTTAAAAGATATACATAATTAAAATTGTGTAGAAGGTATAAATGTAATTTTATATATTGCATAATTCTTAATTAGTATTGAGAAGAAATATGAATATGGAATAAAAATAATTATAATGTATAAAACAGTTAATAAGATTAAGCTATGGGCATAAATGAAATTTCATCAAACAGACTTTATTAGAAACAACTAATTTTACCTAACACATTTTCCTCAAACAGACTAATGCAAACAGTTAAGTCAAACATATAATATAAACGAAGAACAGACTAACAACTAATGACTAATATAAACAGACTAATAGGTAACAATGATTGCCAAACAGGGTTAAATATTTACTTTAGTAAATTTGATAGAAAAAAGAGAGCATTAGAGGAAGGCAAAATAGAGGGTAGATAGATACAAAGGAGGGAAGTGTCAAATTACAATTTTTAATGGAGAGACAAGAGAGAGAATTGCGCTTATTGAAACATAAGGCAATTGTTGACGCGAGTAAGTTATATGGGGTGGATGGATTGTGCAACATCATATAACCAACTAGGAAAAAAATCTTATTGGAAATGTTCTAGTTGTTTTAGACAAATCTACCCATATAATTCACCGTAAAATAGAGACTAACATGACAAATTAAAAGTTATACATCACTTTAACCCTCTTAGCTTTGTATATAACATACATTATTGATGCAGTTTTAGAGTTCAAATTTGAATTAGAAACAAAAATTAAAACAGAAGCAACGTGACGATAATATAAATGGCAATGGAGTTGGGCCCTCCCCAAAATTGGGAAATGCTCCCCGTTGGCGCAGATGGACCCAGGGGAAAATCTTCGCCCCATTCCTCTTCCAAGTACTTTTTTGTTTGAACCTTTTAAAATCAAAACCGAGGGTATTTTTATAATATGCCCCTTTAAACCTTAAGTGTAAAAGTTACATACTCTCCCACTTTCCTTAACCTATCCACCTGTCCTCTCTCTCTCTCTCTCTGTTGTCCTCCTTGGTCTCTATCTTCTCCTCCTTTGGCTCTCGGTCTTGTCTTTTCTCCCTGTGATTTTTGCTCTCTTCTTCTCGGTTCACTGCCCGCAAAGGCCTTGCCAACGAAGCCTCCTTGCTTGCTTGTCTCTCAGCATTTTTGAATTTATGCCTTTAAAATTCAAATCTGAACTCTTGCGTTTATAGGCCTTGCAAAACCCTCCTTGACAACATGGGGCGGAGGGAGAAGCGGGGGCAGATATCCCCGACCCCTAATTGTCATGTTGCCAACGCTAGATAACATCTTTTTCAAAAAAGTAAAATAAAATATTAGCATGTACATCTTTTGAAAAAAAGGGTACCATCTAAGCTTCATGTTAATTTATAAATGAGATGATTTTATACACGAATTTGTAATTTAAATAATTTTAAGAAAAATCATGTAATTGGATCATACATGAACTTACTAAACGATATCTTAAACCCTTTCCTAACACAAGCTCAGATAGCTAAACGTTTTTGCAAATTCATTACGTGGCCCGTTTTGTAGTTTTGCATGATAGCAATACGCAAAAAGTACAAGTTCACGCATTTGTCAAATAAAAGACAATGCTTCACATTATTGTCATTTCAACAAAATTTTTATTTCTGTATCATTTTTTTAAAAAACAGAAGAAAAATTGCATAAACATGACATCTTGTTTTTGAGAATTTTCTTGATATAATATTATACGTTCAAACAGAAAACTGTATTTGTTTTCTTTTTCTAAGTTATTATCCTTATTTTTTACTTTAAACAAATTTCTTTCGATCTTGAGCTCTAAGATTTATGTACACAGTAACACAAAGTCTAAACTATTCCTCGTCTTTAGGCGCTTTATTCTTGTGGACGGACTCTACCGCTTCTTCAAATGATTTCTGCAAAAAGCAGGAAAACTCCAGCAATTAGAGACAGCATCAACATCCCAGTATCACCTTAACCAAAGGCACATCAAATTCAAGCAGCAACTGAACCAGCCGTTGGCACGCGCGCACGCACACGCACGTGCACACACACACACACAAACTAATATTTATAGCACACACCAGAACAAGGCATCTTTAGACCTGCAAGTGAATTACGTTCAATAGTCGGTAGATTAAATCAGAAACGTCAAATAAACCAGGGTACTGGTACTCCCATTGGAACTTTCAGACTAGCCTAGACACACAAGCTAGTTTTTGTTGGTGTAATCAAAGATCTGTGAGACTAATATTCACAACACAGCATAAAGAATATTGCCAGATATGATACGGACTGAATTAGACCAGTAAGACTTCACAGCTCGAAATCAAAGGTGACTGACCAGAATGGATAGAAAAGGCATAACAAGCAAGTCAACTTGAAATACTTCGCATCAAAATCTTTTCCACACTTTCTATCCTGATCTTTTCTTCCTTTGTTCGAAATGTAAGGCACACCACGACGTTTTTTTTGTCTTTCTTTCGAAAAGAGATATTATTTAATAGTATTTAAAACTGGTAATAACCGGCAGACAGTCTTTCCCAAGATGTCTCTTTGCTGTGCTGTGGATCTGTGGTGTTACGAATGCTAAGAAACATTTGAGGCTGTATTTCATACATGTATGGTCTTCCTCAGAAATATCTTCAAACTTGTTTCTCTCCTCTTACTCAATATCTTTAGGGGATCACCTTTATCGTAATGGCTATTTAGAAAAACAGCACTCTTCCGTTCGCCTTTGGCTTAAGTACATTGCTTTTGCAAGAGGATAATCTGACTAGCTGTGCTATTTGGATAGGCCTTTCAATTGGCCTTTCAATCCTTTTTTCAATTACAATTCTTGAATCGCAGGTTTCTGTCTTCTCATGGAGACACCCACTCTTCCTTTTTGCAAACTCATATCACCCGTAGCTAAAAAACACCAAGTAATCTAAAGATGGGACCCATGGGAGAAACAAGAGTTGATAGCTCTATGTTCAGGAAATGTACAAATTCAAATGCACAGATATGCAGAAGTGGTGGGGAGAGGGGACTTCACAAATGCATATACATACCCCAGTGTTACGCATCTTCCATATAGTATCCCCGCTCATGTCAATTGCTACTGTACCAACAAGTAATATACTGCCAAAAAAATGAAAAAAAGAAAAACAAAATGTCAGGTAACCATCATTAAGTAATAAAAACTAACAATCCTATCAAACAAAATTTTTCATTTATATTTATTCTAGAGGGGTTTGATGCCAATATTCTCACCTTTTGGGTATTAGACAATAACAATACCAACTTTAAGCCTAGCAACCAACATCTCTATCTTAATGGTATGTATTTTGAGTATACCACATTACCTAGACTGAGTCATGAACACTATGACCCACCGATTGGATAGACTTATTTTACTTCCTTTTTCTGAAGTAATCAAAAAATTTGGATAAAAAGACGTACAAAAGGGGGCAAACACAAATTAAAATCGCATGCACATAGTATGCCGTCATTCACAGTTTCCACCACCACTATGCACAATAAACTAACATGTCAGCAAATAGTGAGCCACATGTTCATTTACTCATTTAATAATTATGTTATCTTTCAATATTTAAATCTATTTGTTCCAAGCTTATGCAAATAATAATTTATAAAGTAAATATGCCTTCCTATCTTCTTAATTGAAAAGAATGAAGAAAAATAGGAGTTTCTTTAGAATTATTGACACTTTTTTAGAATTTTTAAGAAAAATTGCTATTTAGAATTATTTATTTACATCTATTTGTTCCAAGCATGTGGTATCGACAAATGATAAAAAAGTCCCTCATGCATTGTAATAGTACCCTAAGGTATTGTGTATTTAATAACTCATTACCTCCTAATTTGATGAAAATGAATTATGAAAAATTTGATGCAAATTTTCAGGTAATTATTTCAAAAATGCCCTTGGTCCTTTTTTGAATTTTAATTTTCATTTTTGATAGATTTTAATATTTGTATTTAGTAAATGTTATTTTTTAATTTTTATTTAAAAGTAATGGTAATTTTATATCTCTCTCTCCCCACATCCCTCGTTTTTTCTCTCTCTCCTCTTCTCCTCTATTTATGGTTCATCTTTTACCCGTAAACATGGTAAAAAGGTTTCTTTTTAAAAAATAGTTTAATTTTTTATATTCCCTTTTTCTCTATTCTCTTCTCTAGTTATTAGTTGGAATTTTAATATTTTTTATGTAAATTAAATTTGTAATTAAATCTTAAAAATTTATTTTTAATCTAAGGGCCTAATTATGAGTAACTAATTTTCTTAAAAATCAACTCAACTTAATTTTTTCAATTCATATCACTTATTTATTGATTTTCCCAATTCACACACACACACACACACACATATATATATATAATATTTCTTATAGAAAAATCATATACTCAAGTAAATAAAAAAAATAAGGGCAATATTGTCATTTAACTCCTAAAAAAGTAGTCGTTTAAAACTAAACATTATATGATACCTCATAATAGTAATTTATTATTTTTGATACCTGAGGAACTTTTTTTATCATTTATCGATAATCCAGGGTAGTAAAGTATAAATAATTCTTTTATTGGGTTGAAACCCCACTTGAGCACTTAAAACAAGCCGCTCAAGGCTTATGGGAGGAAAGGTTTTTTGTTCTTCAATTGACGTAATTGATTTGTGGATAGCCTATTTTAAGCTACAATTAACAGTTTGTTACAATGTTCACTCATCATCCATTTCTTTGGGTTTTTTTCTAATTAATATGAATATGCTAATACTTTATCCTTATAAAGAAAATAATCATATTATTATACAAGTAAATCCTTTCAAAGTAACAGACATTGTTGGGTGATCCTTTGTGAAAAATTTCATCACACGAACAACTACAAACTATCACATAATATCAGTGCAACGCCCCTGTATTACACCTGTTAACCCAGTTATGACTGAAGCAGCATTTTGAATCCTTAAATTGTGGGAGAGTGCCCACAGAAGGATTTTCCACCACCACAACATCAATACCCACCAACCAGAAGAGTAGAAATTGAAGCCATGGTTGTAGCTGGCTCACATTGTAGTTTGGAAAGTTGCAGATTTCGATGAGAACAATGTACACAGATATGGACAAGTTCTTGTAGCTTTTTTTCTCATTTAGCGGCTGGTTGGACGTGGTGCTCGGTCTATTACACCCATCTCATCGGAATTGCCGGCTAAGTTTTAGGTATGGAAGATAATCCTTAACAGCAGTAGGTATGTGATATAATCCTTAACATGGGCACTTCCCGAATTGCCCAACAGGGAAGCTACTGTAGGTATGGACTATAATCCTTAACATGGGCACTTCATTTTATACTTGGGCTATCTTGGCTCGTCAAAGTCACGAGGAGTCAATACAATGTGCTAAACAATTGACCGCCAAATCCACCTTGCTCCCAAGTAGGGGTTATTCAGAAATATCTGAACCCAAAATCCCAAACCGCTAACCCGTGACACGATAAAAAATTTTAGGTGCCCCATTGTTTTATCCAAGGGTAAATGGTTCGGCCATTCAATTTTATAGTTTTTTTACTCCTCATTTCAGATACAAGTTGACATTTTTGCTATTTTGAGTACCCAAAAACCTGAAAAGATTTTCCTTTCCTTTTTGCAAAAAAGAGGCCCCTTTTAGAAATCATAAAAACCAAGTTGTCTACTACAGTCACACCGCCTTCCCACGCTCCCCAGACACTAACTCCTCTCCCTTTGCGGAGGCTAAATCCCCCAAGTTAGTATGTATTCATGTGACAATAGGGAACAACTTAAGATTCAATTTAGTGGTGACAGCAGAAACCCAGAACTTATGTTGATTGTTAGAGGGTGATGCGAACTTTGCGGTGAATGATTGATGTTAGTTTCTAGTGCCCAAAAAAAAAACAATTATCTTATATTAATGGGGTTTTGGATTAAAATAGACCGCACTTTGGGGGTATTACCTTACTTTGGGGGTGATTTTTTTCTAGACAACCACCGATTTAGGGGTGCATCTCGGTTGTTTTATGACATGTAAAACTAAGAACAGGGGAGTTACTGTGCTACCTCCCACTAAATCAGTGTTACCCCTACTAAATTAGTTATCCTTCCTTCAATTGACTACCTTGCCCTTGCCCAAGTTGACTCTCTCTCTTTCATTCTTCTCCTCTCAAACTCTCTCCCTCTCTTCGATCTCTCGCTCTCCATCCAATTTTTAGTGCTCTTCGTCTCTTTAATCTCGAAATTAGGGTTTTTGAACAAAGAAGACGGTAGAGTTGCCACCCCCTAAATCAGTGGTGGTTTAGAAAAAAAAATCACCCCTAAAACAGTCAACTTTATAGTTTGGTATATAAACGTCCAATACCATTCTAAATTTAGCTGGCCTTGTCAAAGTCACAACAGACCCAAGTGTATTGAATAATATGCAAGGCTAAGGATGGCATTGCCTTGCATTGTGATCAAGCTAACATTGGATGTTGAATTAAATGCACCACTAGCTCAATTTAGATTCTAATCAAGTAGGCCAAAACTGTATCAAAACTTTATTCACTTAAGAAGAATATGAAGGCAACATGGCGCTAACTTTAAACGAAGAGGAAGGGAGAAATTGAGGCAAATGATACAGCAACAAGAGATCTATTATAAGCAACGGTTATGATAGGAAGCGTAGGGGCTATGATTTGGTGAAAGGATGAGAAACCATTTGAAATTCCAGAATGTTTCATGGCAGCAAGATATTGTGGAAGAATGTCACTGGGAATAGTAAGAATCATAAAATGAGGCTGGAGAATTAGCTCAAATGAGCTAGAAGCTCGGTAATTGGAGAGAGAAACCTGCACTCGCAATCCTCTCGAAATTACATGATTTAAATAAGCCATGGAAGTGAGCTAAAGCAGGGAACTTGGTCAAAGTTAGGAAGCATTCCGACTTTGCTATGCCAGACAGTTATAAAGGCCATGTAAGATCATTGCACGACAATACGAAAAGACCAGATAGAGAGAGAGAGTACCTAGCGAAGACGAAACTCCGGAGGAATTCCCGAGTAGTTATATAGCAAAGAGCAGCGTCTAAATTTGAAGCCCATCGACTCGAATGTGAGGAAGAAGCAGTTCTGTAAGAGTTGTTGTAATAGGAACCTCCACTACCATAGTTGTAATTCGAATTATAGTAAGCATTATTATAACCATAGCTACCACTACCACCGGAGTAGAAATTTCCGCCATTGTTGTAGGTCCTGCGACTCAAATTGTATGCAGCACGCTTGCGATCGTCGATCAGAACCTCATACGCCTCCGAAACCTGCTTGAATTTAAGCGTCGTCGCATCTCTAGCTGATTTGGAAGATTGAGCGTGCTTGTCCGGGTGGAATTGAATCGCCAATCTCCGAAAAGCTCCTTTGATCTCTTCCTTCGTTGCATTCTTGGTCACTCCGAGGATTCTATAGTAATCCGCCATGGCTGATTACCACCGAACAAAACCCTAACTTCGTCCACTGTTTGTGAGAGGAGGTAAAAGGTAAAATTAGGCGTTTGTTTTGGGTGAGAAGCATACATTTGCGATGGTGAGAGTGATTTTTATCTGCAAATGCAATGGACTGGTATAGAATGGAGCGTCTTGGTATGTGAGAGAGAGTTTCAGGCTTCGTGGCTCGGTTTATAACCGCTCCACATTCAGCTCGTAAGAATATAACCCTCCTAGGCCTGGTTCTATTTATGTATAGGGAATTGAAAAGCTCTAAAACGTAATAAATTGTAAAAAGGTGTAAGCTTACTGTAAGTATATAAAAGAAGGTGTAAGTAATTGTAAAAATGTGTAAGAAGTTGTAACAGTTTTGGAAGAAGATGTAAGGAAATGTAAGTAGTTATAAGAAGTTGTAAGGAGTTGTAATAAATTATAAGAAGTTATAAGGAACTTTAAGAAGTTGTAATCACTTGATAAAATGTTTAATATATTTTTATATTTATGTACAACATATTTGTATTTATATTTATGAATATAATGTAAATTATAAAATTTATATATTTGTAATGTCAAATGCATATGTATCAGTTTGATGATTTTTTTAATCTTTAGAAAAAACTAAAATTATATTTGATACTTATAAAAAGAGTTTTTATAAATGCATAAATGACTTTCATATAATAGATAACTGAAACCGACCTACATTTTACAAGTTTAAAATAAATATTCTCAACTATTAAATGTTTTCAACTATTAAAATTCATAGTTGAGGACATTTATTTCAAACTTGTAAAATTAAGGTCATTTTCAATTACCTATTACATGAAAATTATTTATGCATATATAAAAACTCTTTTCATAAATATAAAATATAATTTTGTTTTTCTTGAAAACAAATCATTAAACATAACACATATGCATTTAGCCATCACAAATATATAAATTTTATTATTCTATTACATAGAATTCATAAATAAAAATACAAATATGTTGCACATAACTCGTAAAAGTACACATATGAATTCATTAAACATTTTTGTCGAATCACATACAACATTTTATATTCCTTCTAACTCTTTTTAACTTCTTACAACTCCTTATATCTTTTTACACCTCCTTACAACTTATGCTAAATGGAACAAGGTTAAAATAGCCTAAATTATTCAACTTGACTATTCACCTATAAACTTAAACTTTAACAAAATGTTTGTAATATTATTTATGATAACTAGTTTAAATGGATGAATATGATACTTTTGAAATTAATTATTTATTGGAATTTGTTTGTGAATTTCTTAAGATATCAAATTAAATTAATGTATCCAATGCATATTTATTATCAAAATCCTTACACATTTATACAAATAAATCCAATATACTCAAAGTACGCAATGGGAGAATGAGTATAGGAATAGGGAAAATATGTTGTGAGTATAGATATATCCGAAACGTACATATCCCACGACGTAGACACCTTTACACATAAATATGCACTAACAAAATTATCATTAACGGTAGAAAAATAGATTCACAATAAATTTTGATATGTATAATATTATGTACTTGTAAGGAAATGAAAGCGGTTGTAAGGTGTAAGAAGTTGTAAGGAGGTGTAAGGAGTTGTAACGAGTTGTAAGAACCTGTAAGGAAAGATGTTAAGGAGTTGTAATGTCTGTAAGGTCAAGCTAAATGGAACAGGGCCTTAGAATACTATGTTAGGGAAAAACATAATGAAGTCTATCATTATATTAACTCGGAATCCAATATATCGAATCGAAAGAATAGTTAATATAATGTACTTTGAATGATGTGGTTAGGTCTTCCGGATTTACACGTAGTATTAAGAGAACCTTTAAATTTTCTATAGTCTCACAATCTCTCCGATAATGGGATGTCGAGAGAGAATTAATTTGTACGCGTGATCCGGGGACCATAACCTTTATTTATAGTTAAACCCTTCGAGGATTTTGACACACTAGTGTTCCGCCCATCATAGAACAGTAGTGGGCCACCGGTCTCTACACATGTAAGGCCCATACCCTACTAGATACATTAATGCCCAATTAATTGTATCCTCATTAGATCACTTCTAGTTTGGGCTATAACTATGACAGTCTTTACGATACATATTTAATCACATATAAGCTCATCGTTGTGATCCAACATACTATTGTACTCGTCAACCAAGGTTGCACGGTTTTTATATAGTACACCTTAATGTACGGAATTACGGTATACAATGCCCATCCATGAAAATTCTTATATCATCTATACTTGCATTATGTTAGGCGTACAAAATTTCTTCTATTTTTCTTTTTATCTAATTATCTATTAACATATGTGCAAGCAGCAGATACTTTTACTTGTATAATTTATGGCCCATCCACACTTTTAAACACCTAATCCCAAATGCTAAAAGATATTAGATGATTCCAGTATGGACTCAAATCACTAAATAATAAAAAATTAATTTTTTAACCCCTAAATCATCCCCTCTAATTTCCCCTCCCCTCCCATATATCGAAACGGAATCACGTTATAATCTTTGGCCAAATGCAAAACTCAAACAACTATTGCCAATGAATAAAGGAAATGAAATTTCAAATTAAATTGGTCAAATGTTAATTTGAAGATCAAATCAGAACAATTGGTTAAAAACTTGAACTTCGTTGTGTGGTTTGCATTTTACTGACAAGAAACTTAAAGTAATTTTTGGACCTAATACAAAGTATTGAGGGATTTGTTTCAAAATTACCATTCTAAAGTTTTAATTTTTTGCTTAGTCATTTTCTTTAAAAAAATTATATTTGTTCTCTAAAGAGTAAATCTGTTGTTCACCAACAATTAGCATATTATTCACTAAAGAGTATTCCATTGTTCACCAAGAATTAACATATTATTCTAATATGCTTATAGTCAATATGAGTTTGTATCTTACATATTGTTCCTCCATTTATCAAGAATTTCGATTTTTGGACAGTATCATGATCATCCAACAAGAAGGCATACTAACATTTTTTTTTGATGGGTAAGCGGGCCACCCGTTGGGCCTCCTATCTCGGGGAAAGTCCAACGAGCTTAAAAGGGTAGGGAATAGGGGAGTGTCAAGCCCATTAACCTCCACCACACAATATCCTCACAAATGAGGAAATATTACTCCCACCCAAATTCGAACCTAGGTGGGCTGGATGGAGGATAGAGCTAGTGGCCATCATGCCACTAGCCTCCTCAACACTAAATACTAACATATCATACAACAATAATACAAATATAAAACTAAATACTTAACAATAACCTATCATACACTAAAAAATAATTTATTATACACTAAAATTTTTTTAATGTAATTTAGAACACTACAAAAATAAGGCAATTAAAAATAAGAGAGAAATATATAATACTAAAAATAATTATAATCTTCAAGTCAAACTAATATATTGTTCACTAAAAAAATAAAATTAAAGTAATTATAATGTTCAACATTGACCTATTATACACTAGACTAATCTATTATACAATAATACGATAAATATAAAACTAAATACTAAACACTAATATATCATATACTAAATAATAATCTATTATACGTTAAATTTTTTAATGTAATTTAAAATACTACATAAATAAGGCAGAAAATTATAAACATAAAAATTAAATAACAAAATTAAAAATAAGAGAGGAACATGTAATACTAAAAAATATTATAGTATTCAATGCAAACTAATATATTAGTCACTAAAAAATAAAATTAAAATAGTTGTAATATTTATTAAATTAAAATTAAGTAAATTTTGCCCAAGAAAAAAGATAGAAAGATAAAAAAGAAAAATTTTAAAACATAAAGATTAGTGATGATGGGATTCGAATACAAACTCCAATACAGCATTACTTCCATCCATAGTTTCTTACCATATGAGCTAATTACATTTCTCCTAACTCATCAGCAAACATATACTAAGTAGATAGGCCCGCATAAATGCGGTGTGTACTGTAAAGCTTGTACGATATAATTTTTGAAGGTTATGATGATGGAGACGAGTCAACCAATGAACAGATTGGGTCAATGGCGTATCGGTGAGATCGGTCGGACCAATTAGACTAAATCTCTTCAAGAAAATACTAAGTAATAAAGTGGAAGAACTAAAGCAAGTTATGGGACCTCTGGTAGCCCTCGAGATTAGACCATAAGTAATCTCCTCGGTTTATACATGCACGAGACTTCTAGTGGATCACATGAGTTATGGTGTCTTGTGAAAGGATTTTGATAAGACCCCTGGTAGGTTGCCCACATGTAAAATGAATCATGTTAATATTTCGGTATATGAAATGAAATATTTTTAACTCGATGTACTTATTAGGGTTGGGTACTTAAATGCTTTTGAACAACTTAAATTAGTTCCCTTTACCCCCAAAAATTATTAAGTAAACCCTTAGATACCGGAGTTAGGTACACACCTAGTTCACGTGTGCCGCGTTTATTTATTTCTGTACACTATAAGTTTATATATATAAATTCTTAGCCTAGAATAGTATGTATTGCTACAGTTAGGTTATTGGCAAGAGCTTTGGCTGATGACAAGTAGGTTAGGGGTTCAAATTTCTTTTCAAATTTTGTGAAATATTTTTCTTACTTTTGAAAATACGATTTTAGAAACATATTATCCAAGTAAATTAAATTATTTTGAGATAAAGTTGATTTATACATTAAAAACACATATAATACTTACTAAATTAAATTAAATTAAAGTAAATCAAATTAATTTGAGTTAAGGTTGATTTACACATTAAAAATATACATGTAATTTTCACTAAATTAAATTTAAATGTTTAGTGTATGATAGAACAAAGTTTAGTGTTGAGCTTTTAATATGTGATTTTAGCTTTTAGTTTTTAGCTTATATTACAAAATTATTTAGTGTATGATAGATCAATATTTAGTATTGAACTTTAGATCAACACTATAGTAGTTTTAGTTTTAAAATTTTATTTTTTAATGTATATTAGAATATCGTTTAGTGTATTCTACATTAGTGTTCGAGTGTTGAACATTAAATCTAGAACATTGTGGTTTTAGTTTTTAGTTTATTATAATATAAGTAAACATTGTAAAAAATTTTAAACTATATAGATAATTTTTTCTGAAAAAATAGGATTGAGGTTATCAGCATTACAATGATATTTTGTGTATAATACATTAGTTATTAGTGTATAATAGATTAGTGTTTAGTATTTGGTATATTTTTATGAATATTAAAATAAATTTAAGGGAATATATTTTTATTGAACACCAAAATAATTTTAGTGTTTGATTGTTATTATCTTATTATTTCCTAGTTATAATTTTAGTGTTTCCTATCTATCGGTTTAGTGTTTCCTAACTATTATGTTAATGTTTTATAGTTTTACTTTTAGAGTTTTATAGAACATTTGTGACAACCCTACCATAACCCACATTTGTGACGAGCCGCTAAATTAATATTTCATAAAGGGGAGAAAAATATTTTAAATTCGAGTACGTTCATTGCACTGTGCTTTTTGAAAATTCACATATTTCAACAAATCTCAATATTTCTTATATATATATAACTAATAATGAATCATTTGCAAATCAAGTTTTGTCACCTAATTAAGTGGTCCCCCATCGGTTATCGGTTATCAATCATCAATTGTCGGGGCTTACGCCCTTCAATTCCACCCGCGCTGCTTCAACTTGGGTTCTCGGTTGGGTCGGGAGGTGTGCACCTTACTCAAAGATCGCATCAATTATATAAAGGGTTCCACTTACAAATAATAACTCTCAAGAAAGTTTGACTCATATTCTCTCCTCTCCGATTTCGAACTAAAATGAATTGAAATGTGCGTACTCAATTAAAATGTTTTCAAAATAATTTAACTGTGTATGCGTACTGAGTTTCGACTCATTCTTCAAAATATTTTATTATTTTTGTTTTAGGAAAAGTATCGGTGAATAATCAATTACCTACCAAGTCCAACGAAGGCAAACCATAACTGGACATGTTATATTTTCGGTTACGAAGGTGTTTAGATGCTCACGGTAATTATGTCCTCAACCGTGACTTGGGTATGACCTTGGAAATTTTTACATGTTGCATACTATCTTATAGAATAGACAAATATATGGGTTGTATAAATATTATGTCGGTGAACAATTGCACTATATTTTGGGCCTTGTTTAAATATGAAGTATAGCTTAACTACTTGGGATGTAAGCATTTTATCATTTTAGTGTATTAGGGCCTAACTTAAATATGAAGTATAAATTTCATTTTATTTTATTTTGCTTATTTAGTCTTGTCCTATTTATAGGGCGGCGATGACGCCTTCAATCATTATTTTCCGCTACGACCTTACGTAATACTCTTTAATTAGGCATTATAAGGTAATGGTGGTTGGGGACGTTACAACATTGTTTAGTGTTTTGTTAGTTATCATTTTAGTGTTTACTAGTTATCAATTTAGTGTTTTCTAATTATTAGTTTAATGTTTTCTAGTTTTACTTTTAATGATTTATATAACATTGTTTAATGTTTGCTAGCTATCGTTTAGAGTTTGCTAGTTATCGGTTTAGTATTTGCTAGTTATCAATTTAGTGTTTTCTAGTCTTACTTATAGTTATAGAACATTATTTGGTATTTGTTAGCTATCAGTTTAGTAAGTGTTAGTTATCGGTTTAGTGTTTTTTAGTTTTACTTTTAGTGATTTGTATGACACTTGTTTAATGTTTGATACGTGATTTTAATTTTTAGTTTTTAGCATATATTACAACATTATTTAGTGTAATAGATCGATATTTAGTGTTGATAAAGCTCAACACTATAGTAATTTCAGTTTTTAAGATGTTATTTTTTAGTGTATATTAGAATATCATTTAGTGTATTATACATGAGTGTTCAGTGTTGAACATTAAATCTAGAACATTGTGGCTTTAGTTTTTAATTTATTACAAAATAAGTAAACATTGTAAAAAATTTAAAAATAGATAGATAATTTTGTTCTGAAAAAATAGGATTGAGGTTTATATCAGCATTACAATGATATCTTGTGTATAATACATTAGTTATTAATGTATAATAGATTAGTGTTTAGTGTTTAGTATATTTTTATGAATATTAAAATAAATTTAAGGGAATATATTTTTATTGAACACCAAACTAATTTTAGTGTTTGGTTGTTATTATCTTACTGTTTCTTAGTTATAATTTTAGTGTTTCATATCTATCAGTTTATTATTTCCTAGTTATCAAGTTAGTGTTTTATAGTTTTACTTTTAGTGTTTTATAGAACATTGTTTGGTGTTTTGCTAATTATTATTTTAGTGTTTGTTAAGTTATCAATTTAGTGTTTACTAATTATTAGTCTAGTATTTTCTAGTTTTACTTTTAGTGATTTATAGAAAATTATTTAGTGTTTGCTAGCTATCGGTTTAGTGTTTGTTAATTATCAGTTTAGTGTTTGATAGTTATCAGTTTAGTGCTTTCTAGTTTTACTTTTAGTGATTTATAGAACATTGTTTAGTATTTGCTAGCTATTAGTTTAGTTTTTATTAATTATCAGTTTAGTGTTTTATAAAACATGGTTTAGTGTTTATTTAGAATTAGTAAATATGGTTGCAAAAACATTAAATTATTAGTGTTTTATAGAATAACATTTAGGCCCTGTTTGGTTGGGCAAAAATGGAATGGAACTTGATTCCTCTGGTTTCAAGTTCCTTTTCGGTGTTTGGTTGGTTATTTTGAAGGTGGAACTTGAAATTTACAGGTTTCAAGTTCCCTTCAAAACAAGGGAATTTGAATCCCCCAAATAGTAGGGGAATCAATTCTCAATGCCTCAGGGATTAGTTTATAATTATTAAAAAAAAGAAAAATTAGCCTATTAGCTATATTATTATTATTATTATTATTATTATTATTATTATTATTATTATTATTATTGTTATTATTATTATTATTATTATTATTATTATTATTATTATTATTATTATTATTATTATTATTATTATTATTATTATTGTTGTTGTTGTTGTTGTTGTTGTTGTTGTTGTTGTTGTTATTATTATTATTATTATTTTGGTTATTGTTATTATTTTTGTTATTAGGTTGGGGTATTTTTTTATTATTGTTTTTTTATTATTTATTTATTTATTTATTATATATAATTTTTTTCATATTGTTTGATAGAACATTACAGTTTGAAAATAGGTTTACTAAAAATTATAAATAAAATTTGTTAATTATTGAAAAAATTACAAGATAGTTAATTAAAAAATTAAATAAATATAAGACTCAATGTCAGCAAATATGCTAACGAGCTTCAACTTTTATTGAATCAAACGATAATAATAATAATAATTATAATAATAATAATAATAATATTTAAATAATAATATTTAAATAATAATAATAATAATAATAATAATAATAATAATAATAATAATAATAATAATAATTTACAATGATATAAAATAATTAAAAAAATAAAACAATTTTAATTTTATTCCATGATTAACAACCAATAAGAACTGGAACTTGATTCCATTCCTATTCTTTACCAAACACTTGAAGAGAATATTCAAGTTCCATACCTAACCCCTCGGTATCATTCCTTGATTTCATTCCATTCCAGTTTTGCATACCAAACGGGGCCTTAGTGTTTCGTAGAGTAAATTCCTTTTTTAAAAAATAAAAATTAAAAAAGTGTTGCAAAAAATATCCATGTTTCTAGATTTTATTTCCTATACGAGATATGGTACATTATTTCGTTATAAAATAAATTAGAAAGTTGCAAATGGGTTGTTGGTAGGGTTCTGGTCCGCTATCAAGGAGGTCGAGGGTTTGAATCGAGGCGGCGCGTTTTTTGTTTTCGGGTGAGTTGCGTCACTTTTTCTTTGCATTTGGACCGTGCATTTTTATGTTTTGGGGCTAGGGTCCGTACAATACTCCTGGACCCCAGATTCCATGATATAAGAATTGCTCCGCCCTTCCCAAAAAAAAGAAGTATTTTACTCAACTCCTAAATCTATATTAATAAATATTATTTCCGGAGGAAAACTAGTGTGATAATGTAGATGATGATTCGGAGGGAGAGATGATTTCTTGCTCCGGTTGCGAGGGTGTGGCATGATCGGATGGATTCCACGTGGCGGCTATGAAACTTGCAAAAGGTGAAGCCCGGGGTGGATCACGGGAACGCCCTCCGACGCTCAAGTTAGTGTGGCGAGCCGAATGAGCAAATCGAGGAAAATCTTCCTCGACGTGCACCAAGGGGGTTTGTTGGAATTCGGGTTTGCTTACCGAAGTAAGGCTTTTTGGGATTGGTGAGCTTTTTCTAAGAGAGGAAAGTGTTGGAATTGGAGTTATGAACTTATGATTTGATGTGGGGTAGGTGAGTATTTATAGAGAAATTTGATGGGGGTAAAGTAGTAATTTGCCGTAATTCTAATGGAAACCCTAGCCCTAATGGGCTCTTGGGCCTTACTGGGCTTGCTGAGAGTTGGTCCGAGCTTGTACCTTCATTGTCCGGCTGATTAGGCACAAGCGGCTAATGATGTGGCGGGTGAGCTGGAACAGTGCGGAAAATATCCGGATCATTTAACCAATCACGTTCTACTTGCACGCTTCCCGAGGTGGGTAGATGGAATGTGGAGCAGCAACCATTACGTTTTTGTGGCCCCAAGTCTTTATAACTAGGAGGTGAACTTGAGAGAGTTGGTAAGAATTCTTCAACTTAGCTCTCCCCTTCGATCATAGTGAAAAATGGGTTACAGAGCACTTCTTGCTGGTTACGAGAAGTTGTGTCCTCGATTTAACCGGGACCTTGCTGAGCAAATAGGCTGTAGAGTGTTGTTAACCGTCATTTGTTGCGGAGTCTGTTCTACGAGGAGCTCATCGACGATACGGTACAAAGTATCTTAGGTTTTTTCAAGCCGCGATCCATCCCGAGTGGGATGTACTTGAGGCTTGGGTGGAGTGCAACCATGATCACATTATCGAGCTTTACAAGAGGGATCCAAGCTCCTCAACTAGCGACGTGGCGGGAGGCGGTGATACTTCAAGTGTTGGCTCATCATCCTATCCTCTCTTGAAGAGGGGCGAGTTAGTGGATGACCCTTTGTCCCGCTCTTCTCTCGGCCGAAGGAACCCGCCCAAAGAGAAGGGGAGGAACCTTCCTAAGGAGAAGAAGGGTAGCCTCCCTAAAAAGAAGTGAGATCCCGATCATGGTCCCGGTCTTGGCCTTAAGACATTGTAGTAGTGTCCTGTTACGTAGATGCTTTAGTGTTGTTGTAACGTCATGCTTCGGCCTTTATCTTTGTAGTACCGTGGTTGTGTTTCTCCTTGTTAGCCTGATCTTCTAGCGCTTCAATCGTATTGTAATGGCATGCTTTGCACCTTTGTTTTAGCAAATGAATGAATGAATGAAGTTTATTTTGCTAGCTTTGTCTCTCTTTGTCGACTTGTTGTTGAGGCTCAATTGCGATGAGTGATTTTTACTTAACCCCTTGGGGCTAAAGAAGAGTCTTGCGGGGAGGATGAGTTCTCCCATGGTCATTCCGGACCTTCGAGGTATTTAAGCCCCTGCGTATCTAGGGTTCAAAAATGTGAGTTTGCCCTCGGTAATGTTGTTGTGGGCTCTTTTACGCCGCCTTTAAGCTCCTGAAGGCTTGAAAGTGCTGAGTGTGAGTATCTCGCTAGGGAATATCTCTTAGAGAGCGGGATCTCCTAGCTTTAAGTTAGGAGTGTAAGTGTCCATGATGACATGGGTCTTTACGCGACCTTTCAATTCCCGGAGGTTGAAAGTGGACGAGTCTTGCTAGGGAACATCCCATGGAGAGGGCGACCCCCAACCTCCTGTTGGGAGTATGAGTGCCCATGACAGAATAGGTCTTTGCGCGACTTTTCAGCTCCCGAAGGCTTGAAAGTTCTTGAGGATGTGTCCTCTAAGGGGTATTCCTTTATGGAGTTGGGAATGTGATTTTTAGGTCCTAGAGGCTAAGTTATCGCCGAGTGCGAATTGATGCTGAACTTCGAAGGATATCCATTTGTGGAGGTTAAAATAGGACTTGTTAGCTCCGGGGCTAAGTCGTCACTCGACGTTAATGAACGTTCGGGTTCGAAATCGTTCATTTCATCGCTGCTATTTTTACAAAGTTGTGTGGTTTTTTAAGTTAAGTTTTTATTATTTTTTCAACCCTGGACAATTCCCAACTTCAACCGCTTAACCCCGCCTTGCACTTGACTTCTCCTTCTTCCCTTCTCTCTCGCACTGGGCCTATTTAATCTCTTGGCGGTTTCTCTCTCTCAAACCCCCACCCTATGGTTCCCCTAGTTTCTCTCTCCAACCCCCCACCCCCTTGGGTTTACTTCTCCGCTCTCTTCCTCTAAGCTCTCTCTCTCAAATGCCCACCCCCTAGTTCTCCTCACTCTTTCCCTCTTCGGCACTCTCTCCCCCTCAAAGCTTCTCACCCCCTTAGTTCACGAAAATCTCTCTCTCAACCCCCATCCCCCTCGGTTCACTCCTTCACTCTCTTCTTCTTCGGCACCCTCTTTGTTAAACCCCCCACCCCCTAGTTCACGGCACTCTCTCTCTCCATCCCTCCCTCACCCATAAGTTTCGTGTTCACTTTCTCTTAAACCCCTCCACCCCTAGTTCCCCTTACTCTCTCACTCCCTTCCGGCGAACCCCTTCCTCACCCCGATCTCTGCACTCTCTCTCCCCAACCTCCCCACCTCCTTGAGTTTAACTCTCTTCCCTCTCTCGCTCACCACGGCGCCCGCAAACCCCCAAGTTTCAGTGCTCTCCTCTCTCTCTTCCTCTCTCCCCCAAACCACCCCCACCCCCACCGGAACCCTAACCTTCCCCAGACTCCCACCTCGGCCCACTTAAAACCCCTAACCGAAAACCCTCAACCGGAAAACCCTAAAACCCTAAAAAACCCCAAAACCCCAAAACCCAACCCTCCAAATTTTAGTTTTTCTTTTAATTTTTATGAGTGAGGTGAGAAATTTGAATTTTGAAATTCAAATTTTAAAATTCAGCTGAGTCGGGGACGGTGCGACTTCGCTCTATACTCGACCGATCGGAGAGGGGCTCTATAAAACCCTCCTTCTTGGTGCTTCACTTGACCATTCACAAAATAAATCCCAAAGTGAGAGTGAGCACTTGAGATGAGACTTCAAGCAAGAGTTGGGCATTCAATGTCTTCGTTCAACCTTCAAGGTATATCTTCGAATCACCTTCTTTAAGTTTGAGTATTCGAGTAGATGCATGCTTTAGAATAATAAGTAGCTTTGGGGACTTGGTTGTGGATATATGTAATATTCCCTTGGATGATTGTACCTCAAGTAGTGGTTTGTCAAGTCCCTTGAATGGTTATCTTAGTAATGATGTTGTTAGGGGAAGGGGGAGGGGAGTCTCGGGGGTTGTTGCATTCACGAGTTTAGAGGTTTTTGTAGACCTTGGTAGTCACCTTGTCGCCGGTTTTCGTGAGTTAGTTGAGGCTAGTCGAGTACCATGGTGGCAAGTTCATGCACCTAGCAAGGTTGCGAAGACCATTCCCTTAGTTTCGCCATTTGCAACTTTGGACTCCCTTTATGAAAGGTCCCCTACCTACTCCTAGCTTCAATAGTTGTACTCAAAAGGTGGTTTATCGTTGGGAGGTTAAGAAGAGTCATAATCCCCAAGGCCAAGTGACATTTACGGGTTGCACCTTGCAGGATTTCGGTAGCGAGGGTATGGTTAGGCTTAAGACTACAGCTAGGACCAAGACCGTGGATGACCTCTTGTAAGAGGGGTACTCCAATGGTAGCTCTCCATCCTTGGACATTTCACTAGATGATGATGATGATGATGCCACTTCCTCTTTTGTATCGTTTGAGGGGGAGACTAGTTAAGCTGAGTCATATGCGTTGCACGAGAGGTCGGACCCTAGTGATGGCCCACGTTCACATTTTATTAACCGTCAATTTGCAAACGATATGGTATGTGCTTCAGGACTCCATAGTCGTTATTGCCTACCTCCTGATCGTAGAATGTTGATTTCGTTGGAGTGGGATATGGTTAAGTCCCCCGAGTGTCGTGCTTGGTTGTAGCGAGGGTATGGTTTCTGCTCCATCCCTTGGTTGTATTGATATGCAATAAGTTCAACATGGCTCCGGCTCGGATTGTACCCAATTCATGGTATACCATATGCTCGTTCATCGCTACTTGTGAGTTGAAGGGTCTTCCTTGTACTTTAGAATTTTTGCCTCCTCCATGACCTTCAAAAGAAGGCCTCTCCCGATGGCGAGTGAGGTTGGTATTTCTTCGTAAATAAGAAGGGGTACACGACCGCCCTGAATAAGGAGTCTTCGGTTCATAGGTGGAAATACGAGTTCTTCTTTGTAGAGAAATCGGGTGGGACATGGGACGTCCCTTCTTGGAGTGAGGAGGATGAGGTGGTTAAGATGCATGTTTCTCGCTGCACGGTCTACCGTTCGAGGCATACACCATTGCTTGAGTACTTTCGTATCCACGAGGTACCTCACCCTACGAAGGAGGGAGAAAGGAAAGTCTTCCTTTGAGCTGGCTTCCCAAGAGGCCGTACTTCAAGAAGAATGTGTTTCTTCTTGCTACCGGATTGGCCTTTAGCTTGAGACTATCACATGGTACTCATTCCACCTCCTATCGCTTTTGTTCATATTTCGAACCGACCTAACTTTGGTTTATTTTTTGTAGAGAATGCGAAAGCCCTTCTTTCCAATGCTATGGCCGGAAATACTCCTCGAGTATGACCGAACCAGGACATGTGCCCTTCTCTCCAGGGCAAGGGTGCCCTAGAGAGAGAGAGAAGAAAAGGAAGGACTCAAGATCTTGCCCTAAAGGTCCCATGGCACCTATCGTGAAGGTTGCCACCGGAGCATCCCAGTGAGTTTCTTATCCTTTGCCGCACCATTTTGTGACTTAGCTTGGCTTTTATAGTAACATGGTCTCTCATTTGTAATAGACTTCCCTCCCTCTTGTGGAGAAGTAACGTGGTCCTGCCAACCCATCTCCTTATATCAATATTAGGATTGGGGCGCAACTCGTGCGAGACTCCTCCACCTCGAGCAAGTGCTCGAGGGATGCTCGCTGGTCTTTCCTCCCCGAGAGAGTGCCTTCTACTCCCGGGAGCAAGCAAATTTGCCTTGGCCTTGCTTCTTCCTCGCTTTAGCCTAACCTTGATCTTGCTTCCCCCTTGCCTCGTCCTTTGCTAGATGCCGACCCTTAGGACAAGGCCGTTATGGTAGGGCACCTACTCAAGGCGTATGAGGGCGTTCCGGGCGAGGGTCCCGTCTCTCCCGTTTCTGCCGACACTCGTGACGGTTGTTGAGGTAAAAGAAAATTTTCTTCTTACTTTACGCTTGTGTTTCTCTTCATTTTTGGTTCTAACATATTCTCTTTGTAGGCCTTATCGAGTTATGAGCGTCATGGAGTCCAAGCCCTCCTTCTTCGCTCTTCGAGAGAAAGGTGTCTTTGCTTCGGAACTCTTTGGAGGACCTTGCTAAGGAGAAAGAGGAGGTGAGCCAGCTGAAGGCTCGGCTAGAGACAGCCTAGGAGGACAAAAGAGACCCGGGATCTCGCCTTGAGGCTTCCCAAGAGGGTAAGCGAGACTTGGAGGCTCGCCTCGAGATTGGGAGGCTTGCCTCAAGACTGCCTATGAGGGAGATGAAGAGCTGAAGTTTCGTTTGAAGACCACTTGAGGGAGAGAGCGGGATCCGAGATCTTGTCTTGAGACAGTCGAGGTAGAGGGTGCAACCGCCGGGGATTCAGCCTTCCAAAGGCTCCTTGTGGCGCTTTCTCCGACCTCGGGGATGACGCTGTGATGTCGGAGAAGTGGGTTACCTTTTCTTCTAATTTTTAAGCCGATGCCCTAGCTCCGGAATCGAGTTCTCCAGCTAGGTGCACCCCGAGGATGGAGATATTCCCACGAGAGGATGGAGCTAACGACGATGTTAGAGATAGCCCGAGGATTAGTCCTTCTTTCCTTAACCCTTCTCAGTGCTAGGACTAATTTTGATGGCCTGCGTGTCATGTGACTTTGGATGGTCCGCGTGCCATGCTACTTGATACTTCCTTTAACCTTGTTTTGTCCGAACCTTGATTTTTGCATGGACCTTGTCTAGTGTTTGTTGGATGCTTGCTTGATGTTTACTTGCCTTGTTGTTTCTTTTTGGTTATTGCCGATTTTTGCTTTCTCACCGTTTGGGGTACATGATCACCCTTCATCATGATTAGGTCTTCTTTGAGCTTTACAATTTGGCTATCTTAGGGGTTGTATTAGCCCCTAGTGTTGCCCCCAAAATCGGCGAAGAAAAAACATACAACGAGAGAAAACTAATGGTGTAGTTACCTTAGAGGATTGTATTAGCCCCTAGCCTTGCTTCTAACTTCGATAAAGTTGAAAATATACAATGACATATACCGAGAGTTTAGTTGCTTTAGGGGATCATATTGGCCCCTAGTCTTGCCCCCAACTTGGTGAAGGTAATGTGTGAGATACAAATATCTAAAACGCTTGCTCATTGTATTAAGAGAGAAGATCGAAGTCCATACAAAAGGAGGAATGTGTGCTTCGGAAAAGTCGTGTTAAGCGTGGGTGATTCCTTTACAAAATTTTTGGACTTGGGCTGGGTGGGTCTTTAAAGAAAGGCCCCCATGACAGACGATGAGACTAAGATATCTACATAGGCACATCATCTCATGAGTTTGATATCTTCGGAAGGCGCAAGCCGAACCTCGTCATGATCTTTTATGGTGGTGAAACACACCATCATAGTCTTGGGGACTTTAGTTGGGGCTCCAACTTTGGCCTCTTACCCTTGGGATCATCTTGGGCCTTCCCCTCTTTTTACGCTTCTCCATCAAAGGTCGAAGGCTTACGACATAGCATTCACGTACAATTCTTT
The DNA here is from genome assembly GCA_021018815.1 of Talinum fruticosum. Taxonomy (NCBI): domain Eukaryota; kingdom Viridiplantae; phylum Streptophyta; class Magnoliopsida; order Caryophyllales; family Talinaceae; genus Talinum; species Talinum fruticosum. The sequence continues at coordinate 3,057,030 of JAITYX010000020.1, forward strand.
AGTCTCCATAGATCTTGCCTACGGATCCATCATCAAGCTCATATTTCATGAGAAGAAGGTATGAAGCCATGACCACTTTGATTTGGTTGAGGGTGGGACATCCAACGATGACATTGTAGGTAGAGGGACGTTGACTTCGATGTTTCGGCCCCTGGTTTTCTCTCCGACCCCGACTGGTAGGTGGATCATGCCTATGGGGTGTATCGTTTGCCTTTCGAATCCAAGGATAGGATTGATGAGGGGAATGAGATTCTTAGGGGTATACTTCGACTTACTTAGGCATTTCCTGGTGATAATGTCTACCGAGCTTCCCGTGTTAACAAGGATCTTGTGGACTATGGCGTTTGAAATATTCAATGTGATGACGAAATGATCCTCATGTGGGTGGTCATGCCTTTCAAAACTCGTTCTTCGAAGGTTACTGTGGGCACCCGCATGAGTGGAGGCTGGCCGATGTCGGGACCTGTTGAACGCTTCGAGGTGAGTCTTCCAGGAAGAGGGGATCATGCCCCTGCGAAGCCCCCAGCGATGGTAGCCACGATCCTAGTAGCATTATCGTTATCATAGTACTCATATCCCTACCTTGAAGAACCTTCTTGTGTTCCACGAGTATATTTTTGAGGAAGCGATCAATTTTCCCATTATCAGCCAATTCCCAAGTGGCTTCTTTAATGTGTGACACTCTACGAGTGTTGTGTCCGGTTTGTTCATGGAACTCGCAATATTTGTTGGAGTTTCGTGCTTTGGCGGGGTGGACATGGGAGCCGGCTTTTTCAGCATGGGTTAGCCTCGATTTCCTTAAGGATGCTCCTTGGATCAACGTTGAAGCGATGGTCCTCTTCATGCCCCTAGGGCCTCTTATCACTTCGATGATTGAACTTTCCGTCCCCTCCCTTCCTTCCGGCCTTTTCTCTATCTTCGAGCATATTTCCATGGCCTAGATGAAGTCAACGGCTTCCGGAGTGCCTTTACTAAAGTGGATATCTTCTTTTCAATGAGGGAGAATTTGAATCTCCCGCTCCTAAGTCCGTTAAGGAAGGCGAGTATAGGCGACTCCATTTTGAAGATCGGGGTTGAGGACAACCTCCCCATGGAACCTTCGGACATAGTACTTAAGGCTTTCATTCCTCCCCTGTTTGATCCTAGAGAGGTAGTGGTTTTCTTTTATTTGCAACTCGCGACAAATTGCAGAATGAACTTCTCACAAAGCTCTTCAAAGGAAGAGATGCTCCTTTGAGGAAGACCGTTCAACCATTTCTATGCGACCCCCTTCGGCGTGGCGGGGAAGAATCGAAAGTAGGTCGCATCGTCCCCGTCCTACACGTACGTATGGGACTTATAGTACGCCTGATGATCTTCGGGATCGGTTGTGCCATTGTATGGGTCAATATTTGGGACCTTTATCTTCTTCATTTGGGGAGCATTCATAATCTTCTTCGAAAATGGTGTGTTAAAGGTGGGCTGAGTCGGTCGTGAATCGAGCCGGAGATGGGGAACAACGCGAGGTCGATGTCACGGGACTTCTAGTAAGGAAGGGCTCTTCCTCCTCTCGGATCAAGGGGTGTATGCCTAACCCTCACCGACTTCTCCAGATTCTTTAGATTTGATTACTCATGATGCCTTTCCCTTAATCGCTCGCGCTCTCGGACGACAAACCGCTTTTGGTCGCGCCTTAGAGCATTGTAGGCTCGCTGATAATTGTGGCCATGCTTAGTTGATCGTGCGGGACTGGAGGACCTTCTGCTCCCCGGGGCCCTCGCTCGCATTAGGGACAAGGGCATTGCCATGACCCTCAAACCGGGTAGAATGCCTACTGTGGGTGGCGTAGGGGTTGAGGCTGTGTGCGAAGTGACAATCTTCTCATTAGCCCTATGAAGAGCTCTCTTGGCCTCAATAATCCCTCGGGCATCACCTTCTTCATGACGCCTTGTCGGAGGGGCACTTGGCTGCTGAAGGAAAAGACGCAGTTGTTGCCTCGGTTAGGCTGTCTTTGAGGCTGCATGCGAGGGCATCACTTATGGGAAGTGGCCAACAGCTGACCTTTCTAGGGGTTGTGCTATACCCAAGAGTTGGGGTGTATTGAAAAGGCATGAGGGCAAGCGCTGCTCCATGGTGGCTCGCACTTGCTCCTGCATTTGTTGTGCAATAGTAGTCTTTAGGGTCTCAATCAAGTTTTGAAGAGCCCCTAGGGTGACGTAACCTTCCGACTGAGGTTGGCGGTTGCTAGTGGAGCGCCGGGACAACTCCATGTCCTCGGCTCGAGGGACGCCGGGGATTGGCCCCGTAGGCATGGAATGATGAGGATGGGGGATGGGTGGATCGGTTGCGTCACATGTCATCCTGGATCATGATTGAGTGCCGTTAGCAACCATAAGCTAGCGCTCTCTCCACGAGACAACGCCAAAATGTTTCCGGAGGAAAAGCTGGTGTGATGATGTGGATGATGATTCGAAGGAGAGAGGATTTACTACTCCGGTTGCAGGGCGTGGCGTGATCGGATAGATTCCGCATGGCAACTACGAAACCTGCAAAAGATGAAGCCCCGGGGTGGATCTCGGGAATGCCCCTCGACGCTCGAGTTAGTGTGGCGAACCGAATCGGCGAATCTAGGAAAATATTCCTCGATGTGCACGAAGGGGATTTTGTGGGATTCGGTGTTTGCTTACCAGATTAAGGCTTTTTGGGATTGGTGAGCTTTTTCTAAGAGAGCAAAGTGTTGGAATTGGAGTTATAAACTTGTGATTTGATGTGGGGTAGGTGAGTATTTATAGAGAAATGTAATGGGGGTAAAGTAGTAATTTACCGTAATTCGATGGAAACCCTAACCCTAATAGGCTCTTAGGCCTTACCGGGCTTGCCGAGAGTTGGTTTGGGCTTGTACCTCCGTTATCCGGCTGATTAGGCACAACTAACTAATGACGTGACATATGAGCTGAGACTGTGCGTAAAATATCCGGATCAAATATTTAAACGCAAAATAAATTCTTTTCATCAATTAACACATATCACTCTCACATATTTGCTTTTCTAAAATGTTTTATCCCCATTAGTATAAGTGGATACACTTTGGATGTATACCATCCAACCAAAAGACAAAGAAAAAAATGTATCAATTGATCCAATCATACTAATTGGTGGATGTTAATTTTTTTCCATTATATTTTTCTTTTAATTGTGGCATTAATATTTTCGTGTTATATTTTTCTTTTAATTGTACCACTTTTTGTTGGTATAGATTTAATGTCTATTTTGTTAGTATTTTAAAATAAAAGACACTATTCTTACTTTTAAAAAAAAGTATATTATACATATACTAATATATTGAGATTAATTCATCTTAAATTTTTAACAAAACCCCTATTTTTATAATGAAATTTTCAATGGCGTTATGACATGTTATATTAGTAAAAATACAAAGCCATTTCATTAGTATGCTTAAGATGATTGCTTGAAATAATTTTCCCTAAAACATAATATCCCATCAAACCTACCTGCATCTCACTCCCACAATAAACTCACACATCCAAATGCCATTTTAATATTTAATTATTTGGTTGAACCCACTAAATTATACTACAACACTTGCATAAATATTTCTTTATATTCTTTGCAATGTCCCAAATATTCATATCGGTAGATGCGGGACTAAAGGGTATAAATAATAATTCTTATATGATTATTGTTTATCGGTAAATAAAAGATATTATTACTATTCATTAGTCATTATAGTATAATTATTGTTATCGGTAAAAATACTTGGATAAAAGTTATTGATTCCATATGATTTATGTGACTGTAGCCGGTATAGACATTATACTCTTGCTAGCGCTTGATCCTTATGGCAGATCGTATGATTTTTATTGGATGTCCTATAGTGGGCCTTATTATGAGGCCTCACAAACAACCTAGTACTTGTGGAGCTAGTTCTTCACACGCAGCGGTGGATACACGAGCTTTGGCGTCGATTACGAGAGGATATGGGCAATTATCTCTTTGGCGACATTAATGACGATGATGATGAAGATTATTGAATAATCACTTGTAGGGTGCTTTGCAGTTAATATTTATGTAGTTTGTACTGTGATTAGACTCTATGCAATGAGATGAATAAAAACTCGATCTAGAATGCTTTGTTTTGGCCTCGTTCGGTTGCAACGGTTATTTGGGAAAAAAGAGTTGTTTGAAGGGGGGTAGTTGTTTTGGTCAAAACAGTAAAGTAGTCAAAACAGGTAAAGTAGTGTTTGGTTAAAGTAGTGTTTGGTTAAACAGTTATTTGAAAGAGTCTGTTTGGCATCTAGCGACTCTTTCTCAAACAACTCTTCCCATTAGTCTTTTGGGAAGAGTCTGTTTGTAAAAATGACATATTTACCCAAAAGTTTAGAGAAATTACGCCATATATCACCAACCCTTATTATTTATTATTATTATTATTAATACTATTTTTAATTTAAATTGAATATAATAAATATTATATTAGGTAGAAAATGAATATAATTTTGTAAAAATAGTAAGAAATTAAAATTTTATAAATGAATATAATTTGTATACATAACATAATATAATTATATTTGAAAAAATAAAATGATATATATATATATATATATATATATATAAGACAACTTATGATATAAGGGTATAAATGAAATTTCACTAAACATCTTTTCCTCAAATAACTAATTTTACCAAACACCTTTTCAAGAAACGAGTTAATTCAAACAGACTAATGCAAATAGTTAATAATAAACGAGTTGATTCAAACAGACTAACAACTATTTGCCAAATAGGGCCTTTATTTATATGATGGTAAAATTTGAAAGACAAATTTGACAAAAATGAAAATAGCCCCATTCCTCCCAAAAGAAAATAATAAAAAGAAAAATGGAAAATGATAAGTTGAAGGAGCATGGTCTCGAGTTACTAGATTGTAAACCACGAGCAAAACGGGCGACGAGCAAGCGAACGACCCAACTGCAGCGCTGGACTCGAGCGAGTTAGTAGACCGATTGAGAAAACCGGCGTAGGTCTATGGATCGGGCTTAGGGTAGCGTGACGTAAGCCACGAGATAAGAGAAATGCAAGCCCCGAAAAGTGCTAAAATAAGTCGCGGTAGGGTTTCGAGAAGATACGCTTGAAAACCAAGCGATAACTTTCCTGAAAAAGATCCCAAACACTTTAAAATTTCCTACATCCAAGCCTAAAAATGAATTTCATGGTTGAACTAATTTGCTAGATGCACAATATGGGCGATATAGAGAAAGTAGGGCTTTCTATCTACAGGATGAATACACTATTAGGTGAAGGTATAATGGACACTTATGAGGGTTGCGATGTCCTTCCGGTATCCCGTGAAGCACGTCTTCGGGTTTGGGTTCAAAGAGTTTTGCTCTCTCCCGAAGATTTTGATGCCATTCTTCAAAGCAAACCCGTTGTTCCTATGCCATCAACTAACATGGTAGGAACCTACAAGTAGTTGCTTGGGGTTGAACAAGAGGAATTTGGAGTGGATTCGATTAGGGATGAGGTGAACTCGGCGAATCTGTCGCAACACTTCGCTCCATGTATGGGGCAAGTCCAACGCACATCTAGTAGCGTCGGGCTATCATCATGTGTATGGTGGGTGGCTTCCTGCTGGTGGGAGGCCATAAAGATAAGGCATCTGTTGTGCTACTCGAACGTGGTAAAACAATTAAGGGAATACCATTTGTTGACCCCTTTAATCCTCGCTAAAACTATCCTAGGGATGGACCTAGTGGAAGCGAATCCGAATGCGGACTTCGCAAGCAGACCCTAGTTATTGCAAGTAAGAACTATAAATAGTCGTTAAAAACCCATCGACGGCACCAAAATGCGGTGCCGGTTACCGGAGGAAAGCACGATGTCGACGAGTCCAACTAATTTTTTTACCCCTATTGGGTCGCGAATTAGGATGAATTCAACCATGTAGGATATTTAATTTCTAACTTTTGCATTTGTTATGTGCGGATCTATTTAGTGGAACATTTTGGGTTGGTACGAGAACCCACGAAGGCTGATGAATACTTGGCATCCCAATGTAGTACTTACCGATCGGGTTGCATCTTTGTGGTGGACTTGGTTGGATGTCGGTCACCCCATAAAATTATACATCAAGCACTAGCGAGTGTCCTAATTTAGGATACATGTGGGAAAGTACCCTTATGTACCATTTCGTTGGGATTTAAGTCTAGTACGTACTATTTTCCTAAGCGTGTGATACGACAAATGGGTCGGGTATAGGACTTGCCCTACTTGGATTGCATCCCGCCTTCCTCTTTTGATGTTTTGAGTAGCGTTAGGTGAGTACGAGTCTTGGAGTGAGTAATGGATGAACCTATCGTGGTTACTGAAGCCTGCAAATAAGCGATCTGAAGTTGTCTCTGCATTCTATCTTGAATAGATAAAAGAGTTTGATCCCAAGAAGCATAAGACACTCGGGGCTCGAGAATGTGACCCAAGGAGGAAGGCTCCTATTACTACACCCATGTAGATCCGCAAAGTGGTCCTGAAAGCTTATGAATGGGACCGCAGAAGGGAAGCAAAGGCTAAGGAGGAAGAAGAGTGAAGGGCTCATAGGATTGAAGAACCGATAAAATGAACCCAAGGAGACACAATTGAGTCAAGTGATTCAAAGGGAAGAAAATAAAAATAAACTAGGACTTAGGATTAGGAAGAATTTATTTTTAGGAGAGTATTGTTTTGCCTCGTTAGAAGCTGTTTAATGTTTTAAGTTTTATGCTTGTTATTTCCCTTTTAGCTATGTACCTTGATAAGCAGTAGGCTTATCCCTATTATTAATAAAGTAAAAAGCAAGTATTATTCTTACTTTTATGCGTCATTTTTATTTTAAATCGCACACTTAAAATAACCATTTGCAAATAACGAGACTACCTAAAATGGATTGTCTTGAAAATGACTAAATATGGGAAGGGAAGATTAGACTGCCTCAAATTGAACTAGGCCCGACCGGGCTCCTGTTGACCGGTGCTTGGTTTAGGCCGTCGCCTCGGTTTGGGTTCGGCTCGGTTTTTCCTAAACCATTTAGTTTAGTGCTAAACATAATTTTTGTTAAACTAGTCTAGATTTGTGTATTGAAATAACTCTTCCCCATCTAAGTCTGTTAGTTTGACTTCTCCTCCTATAAGGATTTGACTAGGGACGTATGGTCCTTGCTAGTTGGGCCTAAATTTCCCTCTCGGGTCTTGAATAGGTGCTTTGATTTCCTTATGGACCATATCATCAACTTGTAAATGATGAGGTTTAACCTGTTCATCAAATTCCCTTGATATATATTTGGACATTATGCAAAACACATAAGCTCCATTCATCTAATAAAACTAGCTCTTCATACCGTGTTTTGGCCTAGTACTGCTTATGGGATTTTACTTTCAGCTATGATTCTTAACAATAGGATGATAGTCTCTATTGGAAGGATTGCTTCATGCCATACACTAGAAAGTAGGGTGTTGCTCTCGTGGATGTCCTAATCGAGGTTCGATAGCCCAAAAGGTAAAACGTAGTTTGTCGGGCCGATCTTTGTAGTTGATCGCCGTTTTCTCCACTATTTTAAGGGTGTTTTTGTTGGTTGCCTCAACCGCCCGTTGGTCCGAGGGGGATAAGGAGAAGACTTGTGATGCTTTATTTTATACTTCTCTAGTAAATATGCTACCTTTTTCTTGAAGTGACTGCCATGGTCACCGATCAACTCATAAGGTACACCATATTGACAAATGATGTTGTGAGTGATAAACTTTGCTACATGCTTCGATGTTATGGTCGAGTACAATGCTGGTTCGAACCATTAGGTGAAGTAGTCAATTTCTACGAGGACGAATTTGTGACCTCCCATTTCTTTAGGGGTCACCTTACCGATGATATCTATGCCCTAAGCTGAAAATGGTCGGGGTGAAGCAAGTGTAGTTAGAAAAGAAGGTGGTTAATGTTGCAGATTGCATATATTTGACACTTGTAACATCTTTTAACAAATTCATGACAATGTGATGCTATGGTTGACAAATAATACCCTAATCACTAGATTTTCCGAACCAATATTCTTCCATTCATGTGAGGTCTACATTCTCCTCCATGAACATCGGTCATTATGCTCTCGCTTCATGTTAATTGACACAAAGTAAGCTAATTCCCATGTCGGTTTTCTTATACAACTGTCCTTGATTTATGAAGTATTGTGCAACTAACATGTGAATCGCTCATTGGGCTCTAGGTGTGGAGTCCGTGGGTATTCTTGACTATCTAAATATCGAGTCAATATGATAGTACCAACTGGTTTGGTCGGTGCTGAATACTTTTAATGCATATATATGCGTGGGCGAGACTCCTCTATTATATTCTTATAGGTATTGAATGAATGCCACTAGGAAAGTTAATCATAGAAGCTAGTTTGGCTAAGGCATCCGCTAATTGATTATCATCCCTAGGAAGGTAGGTATATGTGATGTTGTCAAAGTTCTTTGCTAACTCTATTAGTCTGTGCTTTGTAGGGTGTTAAGGCTTCACTTCGTACGTTCTATTTCGTGAGATCCGATTGATTATCAAATGTGAGTAGCGCGTAGAACCTAATGTTTCTAGCTCTTATCGCTATTGCGATTTGCGATCCAGTGATGCACGCTTCATATTCTGCGGCATTGATTGTAACCTCGAAGTCCAACTTAACCGAGATGGGAGTATGTTCTCCTCTCGGCAAAACCGAAAGGATTCAAAACCCAAAGCCCTTCTAATTGGAAGTGCCATCGAAGTACATTGTCCATATGTCAACCTTTACATGTAGGATTCCCTCGTTTGAAAAGTTGAAGCTGCTCCGGTTGTGCTTAAGTTGTCGGTAGACCAATAAGGAATTCGGACACAAATCTCCCCCTAATGGCTTTACGTGGGATGTATTTTAGTTTGAATTTTGGTAACATGACCCACCATCTAGCTATCTTACTGCTGACGATTGTTTGTTCTGGAATATACTTAATAGGATCCTTTGGCGCTACTACTTGTACCGAGTAGGCTAGCATGTAGTGTCTAATCTTTTTGGTGACCCAAACTAAAGTTAAGGACATTTTCGCTAGGGATGTATATCGGGTTTCATACTCTAAGAATTTCTTACTTAGATAGTATGTCTGTATGTTCTTCTTTTCCATCCCGTTCAGCTAGCATGGGTACCATTAAGGTCTTTGTGGTGGCGAGATATAGAAGCTATGGTTTTTCGGGTTGTGGTGGAATTAAAATGGGTGGATGAGCCAAGTACATTTTAACCTTTTCAAATGGTGCTTAATACTCATCGTCCCGAGATAGGTTTAGCTCCTTCTTGAGCTTCTTGAAGATCGGTTCATAGACCATAGTAAGTTTTGATATAAAATGACTAATGTATTGCATATGTCCTAAAAAACCTTGCATCTTCTTCTCGGTCTTTAGCGGTGGCACCTCCTAGATGGTTTTGATCTTGGATGGATCAACCTTGTTTCCTCTAAGATAGACTACATAGTCTAACAATATGCCTAAGGTCACCCCAAGGGCACACTTCTAAGGGTTAAGGCACATGTTGTACTTTTGCGGTCTTTCGAACAATTTCCTAAGGCTAGGTAAGTGCCTTGCCCGAGTATTTGGACTTGCTTGATCATTTCATCGATGTAGACTTCGACTTCTTTGTGTATCATGTCGTGCAACAAAGCTGTGGCTGTCCTCTAATACATGGCTCCAACATTCTTCGGTTTGAATGGCATGACTACGTAGCAATAAGTCCTCTATTGAGTGATGAAAGTCGTTTTTCCATGTCTTCCTCATCTGTCTTCACCCGATTGTACCTAGCATAACCATCCATGAAGGAAAGTAAAGTGTGGCCAGCCATGTTGTCAACTAAGATATCTATGTGGGGTAGAGGAAAGTCATCCTTGGGGCTCATCTTATTCGGATCCCCGAAGTCGACACATATTATATTCCTTCTGTCTTTCTTCGGGATCGGCACAACATTTGCTAGATATTGAGGGTAGTGGACAAGTCCGATGAACCTGATGTCTAGCTATTTTTGAACCCCTTCTTTGATCTTTAAGGCCCACTTGGGTTTCATTCGCGTAGCTTACGCTTAACCGGTTTGGCATCTTCATAGAGTTTAATTTTATGTTTTGCTATACTAGCATCTATCTATGGCATGTCTCCGTAGGACCAAGCAAAGACATCTATAAAAATTGTAAGGAGCGAAGTAAAGTGCTTCTACTCTTCGGACATAGAATTTTCCCAATCTTAACCTCTTGGGGTTGATATGGAGAACCTAAGTTAATGGTTATTGTTTTTTCTATAAGTGATAAGTGATTTTCATGATCTCCCATAGCTTTTATTAATTCTTTAGGGATTTCTTATTCTTTATTAAAGACAAAACAATTAAGCATAGAAGAAGACAAGGAGTAAGCAAAAAGATTCATCTTATTGAATGAGGAAAGAAGTATATTAGACTCAAAATCGAAGTTGCGAGAATTAGGAGATGAACAAACGGAATTGAAAATAGAAAAATTAGCCCTAGCCATAGACTCGAAGTAGACTACTCTCCTAGGATGAAATGAACTCTTGGCCCTCTTACGTGTCAATATTAGTGATATGCTTGGATCCTTATTACGTCGATGATGAACCTCGACGGGTCAAACTTTTGGTGTGACATGGCTTGGGATAGTACAAAAATCGTGTTCCCCTCCGAGCGTTTCTCTTGTCCGAATAGCAAATCGAAGATGTTGCTTTCGCGGATTGGTCCGAGTGTGGACTGTTCTTTTTAGAAGTAAGGGTGCCTCCTTTTCTAGGATTTCATAGTCATTGAAGATCTCTAATCCTGGGACTAGGATGCCCTTCTTCTTCGAGATAGTAGGGCTCAGGAAAACCATAGTAAGGGAAGTCATCCCCTTCTTTCAAAAATTACACATTTAAGTTGTGAGGATAGGGCTTAATAGAGTGCACTATTAATAATGCGAGTCCTCTTAGCTTGTATTTCCTACTTAGCTTGGGCTACTTCCTTAGCAGTTGGGTGGTAGCCTAGACTAAACTTGTAGTTACTAGTGGGTACAAGGGGTAGATAAATTGGGTGGTATACACTCCGTCCTATAGCTAAACCATGAAAATACCCATTCTTCCTTAGCATCGAATGGACGCTAGGGTTAGTATAAGGATTGAGGTTTAAAGGAGCTTCATCCTCTTCTATAGTAGCTACGGTTTCAAATCTATACAGCTCTTCGTCGTTGGTATCATGCTTGACTTCAACGACGGACTCTTTAAAGTAATTGTAGCACGAGGTCACCCCCTTAACAGTTACCACCTATCCTGTGATGATCATTTTAACTTTCTGGTGCAATATAGAGGGCACTACCTAGTGCCCATGTAACCAAAGGCATCCTAAAAGGAGGTTAAAAGTGGCGGGGATATCTAAAACTTGAAAGTCATTATTCTTTACCACTAGCCTGATATTTATAGGGAGAGTTACTATTCCTAAAACTATTTTTTGGGAATTATCATAAGCTCTAAGGTGAATAATTTGCTTAGAAAGTTGTTACTCTCTTATACCTAGCTTCTTAGCGAGTCCTCCAAGGGCGGACATTCACAACTCGACCCATTGTCCACTAAGCAAGGGTATGAACTTGTTGATGCGAGTCACGATTAAATAAAAGGGAATTGTTGTGTGCAAGGATTTCTTCAGGTAAATCCTTTTTATCAAAGGTAATGGTTCCATTCCTAGCGTTAACCAATCCTATTACCTCTTCGAGTGTGACTTCGAGAGATACCTTGATCTTACTAAGTGGATCGATCAAGGCTTGTCTATGCTTCGAGAAGCGATTATTAGTAGCTAGATAGATATGTCGGTTTTGAGTTTTTAAAGCTATTTGAGGATTGGATTTTCTTCTTTGATAGTTTCTTTTTATTTTGGGGCTTCTTGAGTCTGTTTGGACTTGTTAGTGCGTTATGGCACCCGGATCTTGTTAGGAACTGGACTTCGGGAGTCTTTGGTTCTCCCAAAAGGTCATCCTCTTCTAAGGGTTGCGTGCCCCATAAGTTGTCATCACTATCATCCTTAGTCTCATAAACTTCCTCTTCATCACTTACCCACAGTTCATAAACCGTCGGTAAGGGAGGTAAGCTAATGTGTGACTTGGGTTCATCTATGTCTTGAATGAAGATATAAGCATCCCACTGACCTAGAATAGGTTCAAAAAAGATGGTTAAGGTTTCGCTAACTCGGGTTCTTGTTATTGCTGAGTTTCTAAATGACCATAGGAAAAAGAAGTTAGCCATTACGAAACATACTTTCTAACTTGTTCTTGAAGGTCCATCACCGTTACGTATCATGTCCTCATGCATGATGGTGCTTTTAAAATTTTCTCGCATCCTAGTTTTTGGTTGTTTTGTGGTTCCTAAATTTCTCTGTAATGGGCGGTAGCTCAATCTTTCCCTTGGATAGTAAATGGTCAAGTGCTTGAGCATATGTAGTATCTACCGGAGTGTAGTCGGTATACCTATTAAGAGCATTGACATTTGAACCCCAACTAGTAATGCCCATATTAGAGGTCTTCTTATCTTTATTTTGGTAGTTACCTCTATAACCAGCCATGACTTTTGTGGCCGAAGTGGACAATTCTTCTTCGATCAACATCCCCGCGTCTCTAAGGGCGGTAAAGCTCATAAAAGGTAGGAACTTCAAATGTTGATTATGGGTGGGACGAAGGTTCATCATAATGATTCTAACTTGATCTTCTTCTCGAAGCTCAGTCTATCATATGGGTAGCCTTTGCTCGCCACCTAATGAGAAACTTCGGTGAAACTTTCTTTCTCCCCTTGTTTGATCAACTCTAAATCACGAAGGGTGATAGGTAGATCGGTGTTGTAGAGTACTGGTATAAGAACTCTTTGCATAGATAAGTCCAATTAGTGACCTTGCATGGGTCAACTACATTATATCACTTCATAACATCTTTATCGAACGTCCAAGACAAAATTATATGGTATGTATCCTCGGACACATTCTTTAGAGTCATTGCTCCTATGTGTAGGAACCACGGTTGGAACCGACCGAGCCGCGCTTCCTCATGAATGCTTGGTGTAGGGTTTTAGAAAGCTTTTAAAGAATGATTTAGGCTTTTGAAGATGGATTTTAGAAATTGGAGATGAACCTTTTATTAAGATTTTTGAGTATTATTAAATTGAGTTGAAACGAATTAAATGAGATTTGAATGGCGGTTTTATTAATTATTTTATTTTAGTAGTTATTTTTAGAAAGGTAACGGGATATTATCTTGACAACTCGGACTTTGCATGTATAACATTCTGAGTACTATCAAGGAATCGGTACAAACTTCATCTCTTGTAAGTTTTGATTACAAGTCATTCTAATTGCTATAGAAACTTTTACGAGTGATACGGAACCTTCTCTCGAGTGTTACGTAAACTATTGCATATATTTTCATTTGATTCGACCGACACGTAAAGCATACTCTTACTCATCATTTCACACTTATTGTTCCGAGTCACTCGGACTTATCGCATGTTCAAACATTTGCTCTAACGCATTTAAACTCGAGTCCGACTTCATATTCCAAATTCAAGTGAATTACAACGTTAATTCATTTCTTTAAGTCAGCTTATTTTGTTTGAACTATATTTGTCTAGATCAAGTACTCTTAGTCCGATATTCTTTATCTAACTTGATCTTTCTCCGAATTGACTTAGATGGAATTTGAGTGTAATGAATATTAGACTCAAAAATTCCACTCTTCCGAGACTCGAATAATTATGCACTTAATTATCTTAATTAAATTATTATCTCGTGTCTAATATTAGACCAAAGTATTTTACACTTTAAGAACCAAAATTGATTTACTTTTGTAGGTTATCTAAATGAGGTTATCCTATTTTTGAATTACAAAAGTAACCGAGCTTCAAGATATCAAATCACCAGCGAGACAAGGCTTTTTCTACTTCGGACCAAGGCCCGGACAATCGTGTCGGGATTGTCCGTTTCCAAAACTGGAAATTTTCAACGGTAAGCTCAACGGTGGTTTCCACCATACTTTTCAAACACCACCAGTGGATTGGGACATCCTAAGGAGTCAAGAGTCGTTGCACAATGTTCACATCCTAATGGATCTTTTTTAGCCACTCGGAAGAACCGTTACAATGGTCTTAGAGGACTTCTAATCGGAAGATAGTCACAACAGACTAATCTGCTTGGTCATTTATAAATATAAGTCAACTCTCAAGACTTGAAGATTGCTTGGAATCATTTGTCAATACACATACTTAAGCAAAAGTCTTTGTATTCGTATTCAATCTTCTATTTACAACTCCAACTCTATACTTAACATCTTTCGAGTTGTAAGGTCTTGTAATCGGTTACAAATTCTCTTTCTTACTTTTAGTAAGGTCCCTTGACCGAGCTGTAAGGGTTAATTCAACTCGGTTGTCCCTAGCTATAAAGGTTACGTCCGTTAGGAAGTACTAGATCGGATAAGGGAACTTCGAGTCTAGGAAAATCTTATAAGGAATTGTTTAAGGGAGCAATTCTGGTTAAGTCTTTCTATTGTATTTTGTGGATTCAAAATAGTGGATTTGACATGGTGCTTGGATTAGCACCGGCCGTGGTTTTCCGCCCTAGGAGGGTTTCTACTTAATTTACGAGTTAACACTTTTCCGAGTCCAATCTAGACTCGGACATTTTCAAAGTTCTGTTTTAGAATTTAATCTTCCATTTGTTGATTAAATTTCCTCATCACCCTATTCACCCCCTCTAGGGTGACTAGGTCTCTCCAAGACCAAACCTTCATATCTCTTAACTAAAAAATAGAATTAGGGTTTATTAACTTTGCCACGAGGCTTTAGGGCCAAACTAGTGTGAAAACACCGGTTTGGACCAAAGCCCCACTTGCTGACCACCCGGTGTAGGCGGCCGCTTACACCTAGTGGTGGCCGACGCCGGCCAAGGGCTAAGGTCGAGACAGTCGGCCTAGGCCTTTGGCACGGCTCTGCAGATCCGGAATCCTTTTTTCTACTATTCAATTAGAAATAGTGGGAAGCATATCTAGAAGAAATAAATTAAAAGGGAGTCGCCAGTCGGTTTTAGGAAAGAAAAACTAACAAAAACAAAATAAATGTTCTCTTAATCTTAGTATGGGAAAACTAAGACTGAAAGAGGCTAAAAATGACCGCATCGGTCTTTGAACCAAAAATCGATTCGGAGGTAAGGGTACGAAACGTAGGGATAAACCATTTCATTCCGCCCGTCCGAAGATGAACATTATTAGTTTGAGTAGTAAATTAAAATAATGCAACAAAACCAAGCAAACAACATGCGAAGCGAAATTAAAGCAACCAAAGCAAGATAAAAGAAAGCTATAAAAGCAAAAGTAGAGAAAGCGGTAAAGGCGAAACAAAAGGTGAAAGCGAAAGAAAAGCGAAAAAGGAAAAGAAAGCGAGAAATATAAAAGATTACATCGGGCGGGGAGGAATTAAAAGCGATACACCTCGAATCCACAATACGGAAAACGATAAAAGCATAACAAAAAATAAACCTTGGTGAGGATCGAATTCATGCCCTCGGGTTGTCCCACCTACCGATCTAGTTCTCGAATCTAGATCTAGTAATGCAACGATGGTGGATTGAAGGAGCTTTTTGTGACTTTTGAGTGTAGGTAGGTAAAGGAGATGTATGAATGATGGAGGCTTTTTGGTTCGGATGTAGTTGGAATGGGGAATAGAAAGAGAACAGCTGAAAAGGGACCAAGAGATCATAATACGGAATGGAGTATTCGGTATCTCATAGGCGAATTTGAGCGAGTAATATTAAGGGATTAGTCATTTTAGGTGGAATACAACAGCGTGATGCTAAGGCGGAGAAGTCGTGATGAAATAAGAGCCAAGGCTCTCTATTTATTGGGAGAGATTATGTCAAGAAAATGATGTAAGGCTAGCTCGGCCGGCCGTCTAAAAGCAGCAGACAAAATCGGGCGAAGATATCCCGAGATTGAACCAGGATAAAGAAGAGATAAAACCCGATAAGTAAGGGGTGGCCGGTGCCTGGTCATCAAGGGATGCATAGGGTTTCATGCCCTAGCGTGCTTCCAAGGGAGTCTCCAAGCCAAAACGCAGCGTTCCACTTAAAATTTTGAGGTGGTCGGCATCGGCATAGCAGCCTTTCCAAAAATGGAAAGTTTTCATTTCACAGCGGGTTTTCATTTTTGGTGCGTTTCATTTTTGGTGCGAGATGCGTGCTCCTAGTCTCGGATAGACTGTCTTGGAGCCAAATGTAGCACTTTGATGCTTGTGATCATGAAATGCGGCGTCTAACGTCATCTTTAGATCTTCACCTTGTTGTCCGGTTGGATAAAAGTGAAATACGGTATTTTAAATTTGGAAGTTCCGGTACATAGCACTAGACTCTGTTGTCTCTGGAGGCTTGGCCTAGTCTTGGATCGTCCGAAAGAAAAAGGGAATTTTGGGTTGACCTAAGGAAAAAAGGCTATTTATGTGGTGCTATGGGGTTCTTTGTGGTTTAGTGGCTTCCGTCGCACCAATCAAATCCTAACCGTGATCCAAATCCTCAAACAGGACTCGAGATCTCATTATCGGGCCAACAAAATAAAAAACGGAAAAACAACAACACTTTTTTGTTGTCTACACTATGAAATTATGGAAATTATGATGGGTAGTTTTAGAATCGTGAAATTTGATGTCTAGCATGGTAAATTTAGGAGGTGGCTTCCCTTTAGGGATTGATGTAAATCCCATGAGGTAAAAATATTGACTTTTGAACATGGAGGACTCTCTTAACATTCTCTCTATCTAATGATTGAGAAATATTTCATACTTCGAAAATGCATTGCGAGATATTATCATTACTTATAACGGTTATGCGGATAACACATTAACATAGAGATATGAACAGATAATATCGAGCAAAAAAAAAATGATATGAGAGATTGAACTCGAAAGAATTAACTCGTAAATAAGTCTATTCAAGTAAGAGAAAATTCATTCATATATATATATATATATATATAAAAAAAAGAGGGTGAGCTCCCCTAAACATAATAACACCAATTTTCTATATTTCTCCCCCTTGCATTTCATCAAAAACAGGGAAGAAAAATATCAAAAAGGTACACTTGATGTTTGAAAAAAAAATAAAGAAAATAAAGAAGATAGACTAAGAAGGGAGGGCTTGCGGTGCTGAGGTGGAGGAAAGAGCGATGCGCTAGCGCTGGTAAGCTTGAGACGAAGTTGATGATCGTGGCGGCGCAGCACGGGGATGTCGGGTAATGGCTCTATTGCGGTCGTCCGACCTAGGGCCATATCATCCTCGGGCTCATCCTCATGGAAGATAGCGGAGGGAGGTGCTTCGACTTGAGAACCGTGGACTCGACCAACGTCCGCGACGTCTTCTAACCCACTCAAACTATCATCCGAGCCGATCGGTTCGGTTCGGGGACTATAGCACCTTGTCCCTCGATCCGAGCCGCTTCCTCTTTCTCCTCTTCTTCCTCCTTCTCCTATTCCTTCTCTTCCTCTTTCTCTTCCTCCTTTTCCTCCTCAGGTTGGGCTGCTTCAGCTGCAGCTTCTTCTTCGTCAACCTCAGTCGAGGGAGACTTGGGCTAGGCTGGAGGACTCCTCGGATGTGTCCGAGCTGCTGCAGGTCCTGGGCAGCCTTATATCGGCGTTCTTGGAGGAGTTGGAGTTGCTCATTCTACTCCTTGATGATTCCCTTAATCTCGATGAGTGGATCCCGGGGTTCCGGATCCGAGGTCGGCCGTCTTACGGTTGATCACCGGACTCGAAGGACAGTCTTGAGAGAGCGGATAGCGCCCGAAGTTCTTCGGACACGGAGGAGAGTTTGTCTATCAAAATAGTAGACAAAGCGGCGATTCTTTGTAGAAGGTGGGTCATTAGTGGATGGAGCACCTGATGGAGGAGGGAGTGGTAAAAGAATCCGAGTCCGAGTGGGAGGAGGTGAAGGGGTTGTAACTCGGACCGTGAACCCGGACACCGGGCTTGACTTCACGATATCCGTAGCCCGAAGCTCTTTCCCGCCTACCACTATGGCAGCCTCGAAACTGCATTAGGATTTAAGGGGAGGGGAACCTTAAAGCTGTTTAAAGACAACAGTTAGAAGTGCTCCGAAGGGGAAAGGAGAACACTTTTGGATTGAGTGGCATAGAAGCCATTTGCTTAAGGATGGTCGGGAAGAGGTCTACATTGTAGCCCTTTAGAATGTCAAAAAGAGCTTTGAGAATTTTGGAGTTTGGATTCTCCTTGCTCAAGTGATGAGAGAAGAAGGTTCTCATCAAGAGAAAACACAGATATCTGGTCTCAATCTTCACCTAAGTCACGGAGAAGTTTTTGCGTGACTCGGGGACCTCCTTGGCGTATTTTTCAAAGAACTCATCCACAATCTCATTGAAGGGGATGGGATTGCAATTCGGGAAGAGAGAAGAAACTTTGAAAAGTCCGTGTAGGAGAGAGAGGTTGATGCGAACAACCTTGTCTTGAACTCGCGAGGTAATGACTCCCTCAAAGTAAGACATGTTTGAGTAGAACTCAAGCAACGAGTTCAGGATAGATGAACTCACTAAGGCATAGAAAATTGTAGACTCCAGTGGTTTTGATGTGCTGCAACCACGAAAACGATGTGGTTAGGAAAAATTTGTCATCCAACGTTAGGTGTTGGATGACGAAAATTTAGAGGGGTTAGAGGTACCCTCTTGAGGTGTTTTGGTGTGGGGTTTCTTGGTAGTAGACCCCGGAAAATCTTGGGCTGAACCCCTTTTAGGCATGGTGAGGTTTTTGAAGAGAACGAACGAATGAACTTGAGAGAATGAGAGGACTTAGAATTCGGAGAGTGAGAGCGAGAATGCTTAGAGAGTAAGTAAGTACTAAGTAAAGTAGCGAAATGAAGGTAATGAGGTGCTATTTATAGCAAAGAAATGTCCTTCAGCCTTCGATCCGACTCGAACCTTCAACCGTCGCCTCGGACGAGTGTGAAGTTTCGCTCTCCAACGATTAGAATTCCGAGCAACTTTCTTCCAATGGCTAGTTCGCTCCGATCAATGCACGTGGCGAGAGAGAGAGAGAGAAAGAGAAGAAAGACGTTTTTTATAAAAAAATATTTCGAAATTCTCCATTTATCTAGAGATGATTTCGAAGTTTTATGTCCATTTTGCTCAAAAGCCGAGTCCGACTCGAGTACGGTTTCGAGTGACTCATAATACTCGGAGACCTAATAACTCATAGCTTAGTTTTACTTGGTCAACTAAACCAATTGTTATTAAGAAAAAGAAAAACATATAACACATAATCATGCAAGAAAATTTCACTTAGAAAAACACATAATCATGCATTAATAATTCCAAGCTCATTCCTAATAACACAAAATTGATCCTCACTAAGTGGCTTAGTGAAAATATCAGCCAATTGAAATTTCATAGGAATGAATTCAAGTTCAATATCACCTTTCTCAAAATGGTCCCTCGGAAAATGGTCCCTCGGAAAATGATACCGACCTCAATATACTTTGTCTTTGAGTGCTTGAACTGGATTCTTAGTGATGCTGATTGCACTACGATTATCACATTTGATTGGGATAGTGTTATGAAGAATTAAGTCTTAAAATTTATAACCGCAAGTGCATGACGTAGTTGTAGCTAGCCGGCAAGCACGGGTCGTGTCCACAGAGAGTTGTGTTTCAAATATCAAAACTAACTTAAACTTTCTATCTAGGCGAATCAACATAGATGAGATTGATATGGTGATTAAACTATCCTAGAAAGCAAATAAAAATATGCTCGAGTTGTGATTTTACCACTTAATAAGCTAACTAATCAAGACAAGCCTAAACCTAACCAAGTCTATGCAAGCATTTAGGAGTGGTCGGTTGCACCATTAAAGGCCACTTAAGCCACACTTTCGAGGGTCATGAGCTAATCTAATTTTTCTAACCACCTACTTTCGTGTGGTTAGCCTAAGTAGATTACAAGAGTAGCAACCTATGGACCTAGCTAGGATTCGGGCTATTTTCAGGCCAAAATCCCGACTATCCTCTTTACCCACGCCAGTAAATTGACTCCACCTTTCAATGATAGACCAATCACCCAAAAATCAAGATGAAAATCCCTTTCGGGCATTTCATCGAACACGTGGTGGGCATGAGAAACAATCCCAAATAACAATCATAAACTAGTTGGGCTAATGCCTAAACAAGATTAATTAGCCATTAAGAGATTAATCACAACCAAAGTGACACAAACTAGAGCCTAATTAACATAAAACACAATTAATCTAATAACTACTAATAAAAATTGACTCGAAGAACGACATAAACTAACAAAATAAAATTAAACATGAAATTAAACAAATAATATAACTATTACTAGCATCAAAATATAATAAAAATTGAATCTTTAAACTAAATCAAACAAACTAAAGAGAAACAAAAGACAAAAGGGAAGAAGAATCGAATTGAGCCGAAAGCGTCGGAAGCTGAATTATTGAAACTAAAGGATGAATTGAATCTAAATTTACAAGAGAAAAAACTAATTAAATAAAATTGACCTAAAACTAAACTAATGCTACGGAGGAAGACCCCGAGCCACCACTAAAAACCACCCCCTTTCGTCCCCAGCGTGTTGGCTCCCTTTTATACTCGAACTTCTACACCGCCTTTCTTCTATTGCCGACCTAAGTCACGTGTAATGGGCTGGACAATATTTTGAGAGTGGACGCTTAACTCCAAGCCTTTTAGACTATTATCACATTGGTGGGCTAATTGATGATCACGTGATAATGATTTCATTTGCTTGCCTAACTTCATACGTTAACTCCCTTATTTCTCCAACAAATCATAATCACCTCTTCACAACAATAAACCACATCATCCAAGAAATAGGAGAATTCACTAAAGTCTTTGACTTTGAAAAATCGGATTCCAAGTTAATATCCATTATCATGGATTAACTTGTATCGAAAAACTTATCAAAATGCCCAAATTTTCCATTGACTTGCTATCACTTACTCGAGTCGATTTATTATCTACAAAAACAAATAAAACAAGTAAAAATTCTAAAATTATATTATTATACGAGTCAATAACTAGATATAAGGGTATATAAATAATGTAATATTTAGGCTGAATAGATAGATTTGAATGAAAGTCCAAGATCCTTCAAGTATTGCTTGATCCACATAATCCGAGCACAACATGCTCCAGCTGCAATGTACTCAACTTCAGCAGTTAATAGAGCTACTGAGTTCTGTTTCTTTGAGTGCCAAGATATGAGGGATTGACCCGAAAATTGGCGGGCTCCGATGCGCTCTTTCTATCAACCTTGTAACCAGCACGATCGAGCATCCGAGTATCCACCGAGGGTCGGTTACGAGTCTCTTGAAAACCATAGACCAAGATTCCGAGTTCTTGCAAGATATCTAAAAATTCTCTTCACCGCAGTGAGATGTGCTTGTAATCTTGCACACGGACATACACAAAACATAATGTCCGGCCAACTAGATGTGAGATATAGTAGAGAACCAATCATACCTCTATAGAGTTTCGATCTACTTGCTTTACCTTTTTCAGTCCGAGTCCAATTTCATGCTACTACTCATGGGGGTTCTTTGTATGTTTCACATCTTGAAGCTTGTACTTCTTGAACAGTTCCTTGGTATACTTAGATTGATGAACATATATGCCATCTTTTTCTTGTCTGATTTGTAGACCAAGAAAGAAATTGAGCTCTCCCATCATGCTCATTTAGAACTCCTGTCTCATCAACTCGTAAAACTCTCGACATAGAGTTTCATTAGTAGCTCCAAAAATAATATCATCAACATAAATCCGAGCTATAAGGAAATCTTTCCCTTTGGTTTTTATGAAAAGAGTTTTGTCAATCTGACCTCTTTTGAAATCATTTTCAACCAAGAAGTCTGCTCAGTCTTTCATACCAAGCTCCGGGAGCTTGTTTAAGACTATATAAAGCCTTTTGCAATTTGAAAACATGATTTGGAAATTTTGTGTTTT
This sequence comes from Talinum fruticosum, assembly GCA_021018815.1. Classification (NCBI taxonomy): domain Eukaryota; kingdom Viridiplantae; phylum Streptophyta; class Magnoliopsida; order Caryophyllales; family Talinaceae; genus Talinum; species Talinum fruticosum. Next base: position 3,079,081 of record JAITYX010000020.1, read on the forward strand.
CAACTCCAGGGGTTGCTCAACATAGACTTCCTCTTGAATGAAACCATTCGGAAAAGCACATTTAACATCCATTTGATACAGTTTAATATTCATGCTCGATGCAAATGCCAATAGGATTCTAATTGCTTTGATCCTAGCAATTGGTGTTGAAGACTCGGACACTCGCTCTATATCTTTCCGAGTCATGCAAAAGGGAATCGGGTATAACGATGACATTCTTATAGAGTTTTGATTCCAAGGCATTCTCTGTGCCTCGAAACTTACTTGAGTGAAATAATATCTTTTCTATGTGATTCGGCCTTCACATATCTCTTTAATCGCTTTTCGGTTAGCGACTCGGAAAACTTGTTCTTTATTCCGAGTCCACTCTCACTCGAGAATCGACTTGTGGTTATTTACTCTATTTTGCAAAGTCGGCATTCGTAGTTCTTTTCGTGCTTAGTCTACATCAAGTGTTTCCCACTCGATATTTGTCAATAGAACTTGATTCTTTGCTTAAGACTAAGTCTTATGGAACTACGAGTATCATGGATATTAGACTCGGAATATTCCATTTCTTTTCGACTCGAGATAATCTGTTGGTTAATTTTTATAATTATTCTATTATCTCGTGTCTAACCTTGGACCAAAGTATTTTATACTTTGAGAACCAGAAGGTGTTTTACTTTTGTAGGTTATTCAATCGAGGATATCTTTTCAAACTACAAAAGTAGCCGAAGCTCGAACGTCAAATCACCGGCAGAGATGGCTTTTCACCTACACTGCTCTAGTCCCAGAAGATTGTGTCGGAAGGCATGCGCTTCCATATCCGGAAAAGCTGGAACGCCAAGTCTAACGGTGGTTTCCACCTCATTTTTCAAGACACAACCGATGGTTTTGGGACTTCCAAGAGAGTTAAACCGTTGTCCAACGTCCATATTTCAACGGATACTTTCTGAGTGACTCGGAAAGCCTTTCACAACGGTCACGAGAGGACTCTCGGTCGGCGAGATGAAGATAACGGCTACTCTGCTCGGTCTTCTATAAAAGGAAGCCACTTCACAAGACTTGAAGAAGAGCTGAACATATTGTCAATACTCCAACTTGAACAAAGTTATTGTATTTACTCTCAATCTTCAACTTACAACTCCCACTCTGTAATTCATTACTTTACGAGTTGTAAGGTCTTGTACTCGATTACAAACACCTCTTACATTCTTTGTAAGGTCCCTTGACTAAGTCTGTAAGGGTTAACTCGGCTTAGTTGTCCCTAGCTGTAAGGGTTATCTCGGCTAGGAAGTACTAGATCGAGATAAGGTAATTTCGAGTCTAGGAAAACTTGTATAGAGTTGTCTAAGGGAGCAACTCGGGTTACGTCAAGTTCACGGTATTTTGTGGACTCAAAATAGTGGATTTGACTTCGTGTCTGGATTGACACGGGCCGTGGTTTTACGCCCAGGAGGGTTTCCACGTAAATTCTCCGTGTTCTATTTACGAGTTCATTCTAGACTCGGACGGCCACTGTTGAACGTGTTTACTACGATTCATTACATTACGAGTCCAATATTTTCGACCCCTTGCTTAGACTCGGAATTTGTCTTTGACTCTTCTCTGTCAAAAGGTGTGTGCTTTCACAAAGAATTTTTCATCACCCTATTCACCCCCTCTAGGGTGACTCGGACTCTCCCAGTTCAAACCTTCAATTGGTATCGAGCCTAGCCTTTCGAAAGGATCTAACAGTCCAAAGGTTTAAAGATCGGATGGCTCGAGACACCGGAGAGTTCGACGAAGGTAGATCTTCCAACGAGGCCACCAAAATTCAAAGGTTCAAATTTCGGTCACTTGGAAGAAGCTTATGGAATGTTTCCTTATGGATCACGATGAAGAAGTATGGGAAATCATACAACAAGGAAACTACATTCCAACGAAGACAGATGAATTCGAGAATCCTTCCAAAGACAAAGGCTGAGTTCACGCCGGCGAAGCGAGAGAAGTTCGAAAGAACTTCAAAGCCATGAACATCCTCATGTGCGCCATAAGCTCGGAAGAATATAATCGAGTCTCTGCTCGTGACTCTGCTAAAGAGGTGTGGGACACTCTGGTCAACACCTACGAAGGTACAAGTCGGGTGAGACAAGCGAAGATCGGCCGGTATCTTCACAAATATGAGCTTTTCAAAATGGAGCCGGAAGAGAACATTACTCGGATGTTCATACGCTTCACTGAGATCACCAACAATCTCAAATCTCCGGGAAAGAAAATCTCCCATGAAGAAATGTGCTTGGAAAATTCTCGAAGCCTACCCAAGAAACGATGGGGTCCTAAGGTAACCGCCATAGAAGAGGCTCGGAACCTCTCACTCTTGAAGCCGGACGAGCTCATCGGAAAGCTTCGACCCATGAGATACATATGGAAGAAGAAGATGCTGAGGGTACTTCCAAAAGGAACATCGCGCTTAAAGCCTCGAGAATCCAAAGAAGCAAGTCCAAGCTCCTCGACTCGGAAGATGATCCCATGGCACTCATTGCAAGAGGCTTCAAGAGAATGATGAAGCACAAAAGATGGGATAAAAGGCCAAAAGAAGAATTCTACAAAAAGGACAAGAGAGACGAGAAAAGGTAAGTTTTCTTCACCCTCAAAGTTATCCTTGTCTAAGAATTCGGATGTTTTGAATGTGGCGGCAAAGACCACATAGTCAAGGACTGTCCAAAACGAAGAAGGGACGAGGAAGAAGAAAAAGGCCATGATGGCAACATGGAGTGACGAGGATTCATCCGAAGACGACGAGGATTCGAGATGACTCAAAGTGTCTAATGGCAATTACCGACTCGAAGCCGAAAAGAGTCGGACTCGGACTACGGACTCGGATAATGAGGAAGCCGATCCTCAAGAGGTAATAAATTACTTCCTCAAATTTTCCAAAGTTGATTTAGCTAAATACATCTTTACTTTGGAAGAAAAGTCCAATTCGATTCTTCTCATTTCAAGGAACAACTGGAGTCAATCACTACTGAGAGCACCTTTTTAAAAAATGAATTGGAAAAGCTGAGACTCACACTCGGAGAACTCAAGACAAGTGCTCAAACTAATGAGGCCGAGTCCGAGTTACTCGAAAAGAAAATGAGCAAGCGAAACGAAGCTCATTGAGTCTCGAGATCCGGTTTTGAAGTTTTCTCAAGGACGGAAGAACCTTGATATGCTCTTAGGATCACAATGTGTCTCATTTCGAAAAGAAGGTCTTGGTTTCAACAAAGAGGAAGAATCTAATTCTTACTCGGAATTGTTCAAAAGGATTCCGAAGCTGTTAAGTTCAAAAGGCTGAGCATGGTCCCATTCACAAAAATGAAAGGAGGACTAAACCCAGACCTATTTACAAAAAGAAACCATTTTCCTCTGTTTCAAAAGGAAAGGTTTTTAAAAGGAAAGAGACACGGACTCGGTTCTGCGAGAGGAAGACTCGAGAATCGGACTAAAACCAAAGTCATTCAAATACGGGTTCGAAGCACCTTCTTCCTCGAGAAAGGACCACGATAAGGAATGTTCTTGGGTTCGTTAGAGGAAGTGAGAAGGGTTAGATTCTCTCTGTTTTGCGGGTCACTCAGAAAAGATCAAAGGACACCTGGTACCTGGACGGCGGATGTTCTCGACATATGTCGGGTGACCAAGGACTCTTTTACGAGCTGGAGTCATATAAAGGAGGAAAGGTGACCTTTGGTGATGACGAGCAAGGGCAAGATAGTGGGCATTGGGAAGATTGGTAATGGAAACAATGCGGTGAGCCCGGTCTACCTGGTCGAAAGGACTAAAGTACAACCTACTTAGCATCTCCCGAGCTTTGTGACAAAGGTCAAGAGGTAAAATTCACTCAATCCAAGTGCTACATCACGGATGAGACCACCAAAGAGGTAAAGCTCTCGGGTAAGAGATCGGGTAATACCTACATCATCCCTCTCTCGACCCAAGTCGGAACTTATCATGTTTAAAAGCATATCTTCAAGATGATTCTTGGATTTGGCATCGTAGATTAGGTCATACTAGCATGCATACTATCAAAAAGCTTGCATCTCTTGGTCCGGTTAGAGGATTACCTAAGCTGTGCTTTTGAGAAGGATAAAGTATGTGGAGCATGCACCAAAGGGAAACAAGTCGAGATCTTCATTCAAATCTCTGAAGACAGTTTCCACATCCAACGTGCTTGAATTACTACACATGGACTTATGTGGTGAAATCCTGTGAAGAGTCTCGGAGGTAAATCTTACATACTTGTTATTATTGATGATTTTTCAAGATTTACCGGGTGTGTTTTACGAAGCATAAGAATGAGGCTTTCAAGGAGTTCAGCAAGCTCTGTAGAAAGATTCAAGTTGAGTCTCGGACTCGGATTCAAAAGATTCGAACCGACCATGGAAGGGAGTTCGACTACTCGGAATTCTCGAGTTTTGTGACAAGAATGGAATTTCTCACAACTTCTCGGCACCCAGAACTCCTCAGCGAGAATGGAGTAGTTGAGAGAAAGAACAGAACTCTTGAAGAAATAGCAAGGACGATGATGATTGAACACAACTTGCCTTACTATTTACAGGCGAGGCGGTAAACACGGCTAACTACACTCTCAATCGATGCCTCATCGGACCCATTACGAAGAAAACACCTTATAAGCTCTACAAAGGAAGGAAGCCAAATATTTCCTATTTCGGATCTTTCGGATGTAAGTGCTTTGTCCACAACAACGGTAAGGATCATCGACCAAGTTTGATGCTCGGTCGAGACGAAGGAATTTTTCTAGGTTATTCTTCTCATAGCAAAGCTTATCGGATATTCAACAAGAGAACTAACAAAGTGGAAGAAAGTATCCACGTAGTGTTTGATGAGCTTGAACAGGGGAAAACCAAGTGAATCTTCATACTCGGAATTGAAGCTCGAAAGGATGATGACGAAGATGAGTCTATAAAGACTCGAAGGAGACCACTCGAACGAGGAAGCTCGGAATGAGACAACTCTAGAGGTCGCTCGGAACGAGCAAGAAGATCACTTAGAGCAAGCTTCGAAGATCAAGCAATTCAACCAACAAACTTGGTGAATCAAAGAAGCTGGTAAAGCATTCAAATTTACTTCCGAGTCATCCCCAAGAAAACATTATTTACGATATCAACAGTGGGGTAAGAACTCGCTCTTCTCTTCATAATCTATGTGCATTCACTCGCATTCATTTCACTAACTCGAACCCAAAAATGCACTAGAAGCCCTTAATGAACCCGAATGGGTAGAGGCCATGCAAGAAGAGCTTAATCAATTCGAGAGAAACCAAGTCCGGACTCGACCAATCGACCTTCGACCACCCGAGTTATAGGAACCAAATGGGTTTTCAAAAACAAACTGGATGAGGGTGGAGTAGTAGTCGAAACAAGGCTAGACTTGTAGCTCGAGGTTACAATCAAGAAGAAGGAATTGATTGTGGGGAAACCTTTGCACCGAGTAGCTAGAATTGAAGCCATTAGAATACTGTTGGCATTTGCATCCTGCATGCATATTAAATTATATCAAATGGATGTTAAGTGTGCCTTTCTCAATGGTTTTATTGAAGAAGAGGTCTATGTCGAGCGGCCTCCTGGTTTTGAAAACTCGGAATTTCCAAATCATGTTTTCAAACTCCAAAAGGCTCTCTATGGTCTTAAGCAAGCCCCTAGAGCTTGGTACGAAAGACTGAGCGGCTTCCTGGTTCAAAATGATTTTAAAAGAGGTCGGATCGACAAGACCCTATTCATAAAGACCAAAGGGAAAGATTTTCTCATTGTTCAAATATATGTTGATGATATTATTTTCGGTGCTACTAATGAATTTACGTGCGAGAATTTTCCGAGTTGATGAGTCAAGAGTTCCAAATGAGCATGATGGGAGAACTCAACTTCTTCCTTGGGCTGCAAATCAAACAAGACAAAGATGGAATCTTTGTCCATCAATCAAAGTACACCAAGGAACTGCTGAAGAAATACAAACTTCAAGATGCAAAGCACGCATCTACTCCTATGAGCGACGAGTATAAAACTCGACTCGGATGAGACAGGTAAAGCGGTAGATCGAAACTCTATCGAGGTATGATTGGATCACTGCTATATCTTACTTCAAGCGGACCGAGATATAATGTTCGGTGTTTGCTTATGCGCACGATTTCAAGCTAATCCAAAAGAATCACATCTCACTTGCGGTGAAGAGAATATTCGAGATATCTTGCGAGGCACTCGGAATCGAGGACTGTGGTACTCCGGAGACTCGGAGCGAGTCGGCGGGTACTCGAGCGCAGACTACGCAGGATACAAAGTTGATCGAAAGAGCACATCCGGAGCTTGTCGGTTTCAGGTCAATCCCTAATATCCTGGCACTCAAAGAAGCAAAACTCGGTAGCTCTATCAGCTGCGAAAGCTGAATATATTGCCAGCTGGAGCTTGTTGTGCTCGAGATTCTCTGGATAAAACAACACTTGAAGGATCTTGGACTAACTCTCAACTCTGTCCCAATCAAGTGTGACAATCAAAGCGCAATCGGTATCACTAAGAATCCTGTCCAGGCACTCAAAAACAAAGCATATTGAAGTCGGGTATCATTTCTTACGCGATCACTCGAAAAGGGTGACATTACACTTGAATTCATTCCTACTAATCTTCAATTAGCTGATATCTTTACTAAGCCTCTTGGTGAAGATCAATTGCATTTTATTCGGAATGAGCTTGGTATGTTAAATGCTTAGTTTTGGTGTTGTGATTCTTGAATTTTTACTGTGCTATGTGCTTTAGTTGTCAATAATCATTAGTTCGAGTTGATCATGTGATCTTGGGCTGATAGTTATTTCGTGTTTCGAGTCACTCGAAACTTTTACGAGTCAAACTCGGACGTAGAGAAAATTGGACATCAAATTTTACGAAGCTATCTCTAGAACAGATGGAGAGTTTCGGATTATATTTTCAAACTCTTTTTCTCTCTCTTTCTCGAGCGCTGCGATCGGATCTTAACCGCAGATTTCAAACCACCGATATCTCAACCGTTGAAGAAGAACTGTCACACGGGCATTAATGATCGATGGACGGGTGAGACGGAACGGAGTTACTTAACGGATAGTGAACGGGCGCGCGTACTCTTTATAAATAACGTCTATCCATCTTTCTCTCGGTATTCTAAAACTCTTTCCCTCTCAAACGAAAACCCTCTCGTGGAAGTTCTCTACGTGAACGAGTGTTCCCTTGATCGTCCGCAAGCGTTGAAGAAGCTCTCTCTCTCTCTCGTAAGTTTTCGATTGCTCTCTTCTCTTTTTTCTTCTACCATTTTCGTTTTCTTCTCTTCTACACCTCCATCTCTTTCTCTTTCTCTTTCGAAAAGTTTCATCTTTTCATCTCTCACAATGCCTAAAAGAGGAAACCACCCCGACTTTCGGGTTTCTTCATCCTCCAAAAGCCTCGCTCCAACAAGCCGAAAGCTCAACCCCTTCAAAACCCATTGTCACCCGAGCATCTTGCATTTGGACGACAAATTCTTCCCAACAACCAAATTCTCCTGGTTGTCCAACATTCAAACCACAGGAGTCTACCCTTTCTTGTGTTTCAGCGAGTTCATCTATCCTGAACTCGTTTCGAGTTTTATACTCACCTCTCTCACTCCGAAAATGTTCTAACCTCTAGGGTTCGGAACGTTACTGTTCGATATCAACACCTCTCTCCTTCACCGTCCGTTCAAAGTTTCTTCTCTCTTCTTGAACAGCAACCCTATCCCTTTCACTTGAAGTCGCCGACGACTTCTTTGAAAAGTACGCTAAAGAATTCCACAGGTCCAGAAAGAACTTTTACGTGACTCGGTTGAAGTCGAAGCCGAGCTTCGTGTTTCCTACTAATGAGAACCTTCTTCTCACGAGCATTCTAGCAAGGAGAACCCCAACTCCAAGCACCTCAAAGCCCTCTTCGATATCACTGGAGGGATACGAAGTCGACCTCTTCCCCTCCATCATTGAGCGAGATGGCGCGTGCCGGCTCGGCTTCAAACCAAGAAGAACACCTCCCTTCCTTTCGGTGCTCTTCTCACCCTTGTCTTCAAACAATTCCAAGTTCCTCTTCCCTCGACCCTAACGCGGTGTACGAGGCGGCCATTGTGGTCGGCAGAAGGAACTCCGGAGTACGGATACCGGAAACTAACCACGGTGTGCAGGTTCACTAACTCGGAGCTGAGGCCTCCTTCTCCACCTCGGACTCGGAAATCAACCCCTCTCCCTCTTCCCTCTTCACCTGGTGGTGCCTCCACCTCCGGTGCTTCCAAAACTCTCTCAGCCCTCTTGTCCCCTGTCTTCATGGACAAGATCACCTCTGTGTCTTCCGATTTCGAGACATGCTCGGAGGTTTCAAGTCCGTTCTTCGGGGTCGACCATCAAGCAAAAGACCGGTCGAGTCCCAAATCCAGGAAGCGACGAGTCTCTTGTTCTTGAGATGAGAGAGCTGGTTAAGGAGCGGAAGGAGCTGGCTGAGCTCCTCGGAGAGAGACGGTCCAAGGCCGCTCGGGACCGGATGACTCGGACCCATCCGAGACGTCTTCGAGCCCGAGCACGACCTCCTCGGAGAGCGAGGAAGCCGAGGAAGCGAGAGGAAGAAGCTGCAGATGCGGCGGAGGACGCGAGGAACTGCGGGCGAGGCGGCTCCTTCGGGCCAAGGGAAGAAGAGGCCGTGGCAGCTGCGAGGGACGACCTGCTCCCAAGCTCAAGTTCGTTGTACTCGGCTCGGACGGCGGTCCGAGTGGGTCGGAAGATCTCGCTCCTCCGGCGAGTCGGCCAGAGCAGCCCCTCCAGGCCCCGAGGTCCCAAGGGAAGAACCCCTCGATCCACTTTCTCCGGGTCGACCACTCGGAGCTGAGCCCCTGCGGATTGTTCCGGTTCTCCCTTCGCCGCGCTCAAGCACATCGTCGAGATCTTATCGGCGCCGGCGCACCTCAGCCTCGACTCGAAATCCCCTCCCTCCTAGTTGGAGCCATGCACCTGCGTCACGATTCCTCGGTGCCTCCAGAATTTCTGTTTTCAAAATTTTCTTTTTGTCCGGACAACTTATGTGTATTACTTGTACTTTTCTCCCTTCTTTTTGTTTCTTGTTTTTGCTTTGAAAGGCAAGGGGAGAAAATGTAGTCGAAACTGGTTGTCTTGTTTAGGGGAGTTCTTTCCGCCCTTGTAATATTTTTTATGAGCTGAATGCATTTCATTATTAATTTCGAGTTCTTTCTTTTACGAGTTAATGAGTTCAAGCATACTTTAATTTGCTCCGATCTATTCATTATGCCTTACTTTTACTCAAACTGCTTCGGAATCATTCTATTTTTCCTCTAACAAAGTTTACTGTTTAAGTATGGAATGCCTTTCATCAAAAAGGGGAGATTGAAGACTCGAGACAACTGCTCTATATCTTTCGAGTCATGCAAAAGGGAATCGGGTATAACGATGACATTCTTATAGAGTTTTGATTCCAAGGCATTCTCTCGTGCCTCGAAACTTACTTGAGTGAAATAATATCTTTTCTATGTGATTCGACCTTCACATATCTCTTTAATCGCTTTTCGGTTAGCGACTCGGAAAACTTGTTCTTTATTCCGAGTCCACTCTCACTCGAATCGACTTGTGGTTATTTACTCTATTTTGCAAAGTCGGCATTCGTAGTTCTTTTCGTGCTTAGTCTACATCAAGTGTTTCCCACTCGATATTTGTCAATAGAACTTGATTCTTTGCTTAAGACTAAGTCTTATGGAACTCGAGTATCATGGATATTAGACTCGAGAATATTCCATTTCTTTTCGACTCGAGATAATCTGTTGGTTAATTTTTATAATTATTCTATTATCTCGTGTCTAACCTTGGACCAAAGTATTTTATACTTTGAGAACCGAAGGTGTTTTACTTTTGTAGGTTATTCAATCGAGGATATCTTTTCAAACTACAAAAGTAGCCGGACTCGAACGTCAAATCACCAGCAGAGATGGCTTTTCACCTACACTGCTCTAGTCCCGGAAGATTGTGTCGGAAGGCGCTGCGCTTCCATATCCGGAAAAGCTGAACGCCAAGTCTAACGGTGGTTTCCACCTCATTTTTCAAGACACTAACCGATGGTTTTGGGACTTCCAAGAGAGTTAAACCGTTGTCCAACGTCCATATTTCAACGGATACTTTCGAGTGACTCGGAAAGCCTTTCACAACGGTCACGAGAGGACTCTCGGTCAGCGAGATGAAGATAACGGCTACTCTGCCTGGTCTTCTATAAAAGGAAGCCACTTCACAAGACTTGAAGAAGAGCTGAACATATTGTCAATACTCCAACTTGAACAAAGTTATTGTATTTACTCTCAATCTTCAACTTACAACTCCCACTCTGTAATTCATTACTTTCGAGTTGTAAGGTCTTGTACTCGATTACAAACACCTCTTACATTCTTTGTAAGGTCCCTTGACTAAGCTGTAAGGGTTAACTCGGCTTAGTTGTCCCTAGCTGTAAGGGTTATCTCAGCTAGGAAGTACTAGATCGAGATAAGGTAATTTCGAGTCTAGGAAAACTTGTATAGAGTTGTCTAAGGGAGCAACTCGGGTTCCGTCAAGTTCACGGTATTTTGTGGACTCAAAATAGTGGATTTGACTTCGTGTCCGGATTGACACGGGCCGTGGTTTTCTGCCCCGGGAGGGTTTCCACGTAAATTCTCCGTGTTCTATTTTTGAGTTCATTCTAGACTCGGACATGACCTCGCTGAACGTGTTTACTCCGATTCATTACATTCCGAGTCCAATATTTTCGACCCCTTGCTTAGACTCGGAATCTGTCTTTGACTCTTCTCTGTCAAAAGGTGTGTGCTTTCACAAAGAATTTTTCATCACCCTATTCACCCCCTCTAGGGTGACTCGGACTCTCCCCGTTCAAACCTTCAGGTGTAAAGGTTTCCCTACAATTAATCCCTTTTTCTTGATTGCAACCTTGAGCCACGATTCTAGCCTTATTTCTAACTACCAACCCATCCTCATCCAGTTTGTTTTTAAAAACCCATTTAGTTCCTATAACTGGGTGGTCGGAAGGTCGTTTAGTCAAAGTCCGGACTCGATTTCTCTCAAATTGATTAAGCTCTTCTTGCATGGCTTCTACCCATTCAGGTTTGTTTGAGGCCTCTAGTGCGGTTCCGGGTTCCATTAATGATATGAATGTTGTGAATGCACATAGGTTTTGCAAAGAAGAACGAGCAAAGAAGAACGAGTTCTTACCCCACTCGTTGATGTCAAACGGAATGTTCTCGAGTGGGTAGCTAGAAGCATATTTGAATGCTTTACTCGTTCTCCGGCTCACCAGGTTTGTTGGTTGAACTGGTTGATCTTCGATAGTCCGACCTTGCTGAGTTTGCTCATTCTCTTGTCCTTTAGCATTCCGAGCTGGCTCTTGAGCTGGTTCGATCCGAGTCATGATGTTCTTAGTCTGCCTCATTCCGAGTTTCTTTCTTCGACTCTTTCCGAGCTCGGCTTAAGCAAGATCATCTTCATCTCGACTGAGTTTCAGATTTGAGAAGGTTGATTCACTTGTTTTTCCCTGATCAATCTCATCAAACACAACGTGGATACTTTCTTCCACTTTGTTAGTTCTTTTATTGAAAATACGATAAGCTTTATTGTGAGATGAGTAATCCGGAAAGATACGTTCATCCGATCTAGCATTAGACTTGGTCGAGTGATCCTTACTATTATTGTGAATAAAGCACTTACATCCAAAGGGTCTAAAATATGAGATGTTGGGTTTCTTTCCCTTGTAAAGCTCGTAGGGAGTTTATTTCACGATGGGTCCGATGAGGCATCCGTTAAGTGTGTAGACCGCCTCAGCCCGTAAATAGTAAGGTAGATCACGTTTGAAGACTCGGGTATGATCGACTAACCCCTTGAATGTGTTTTGATTTCATGCATTCATCTAAATTTAGGATAAAGCAAGAAGCATCCTAAAAGAAATTCATTTAACTAAGTCATATGCTTTACAATTCATCATTTCAATATGACTTATTCTTGATCGAACTTAGACTTAAGCATATTAAGATTATCCGACTAAGTCCGACCCACTAAGTCGGACTCGGACTTAGAAAGTAGAATTTGAGTTAGTTATGACAGACTCAGTAAGTCCGACCCACTCGGATCCGACCTACTCGGAACTCGCATTTTGACCCACTCAAAACTCGGACTCAAATCCGACCCACTCGTAACCGCATTCGACCCACTCGGATTTGACCCGTTCGTAACTCGGACTCAGATCCGACCCACTCGGAACCAGATTCGACCCACTCGGAACTCGGATTCGACCCACTTAGTCGGACTCGGACATTTAGTTTACCTACGCTATTATTTGTTTAATCATGCGTAATTGTAAAATGTCTATATAACTCATGTGCCCATTAAGATTGAATGATTTATTTATGAGTTTTAGCATATCCGGAATCCGAGTATATTGAATATTGAACTTGAAATATTCCAGATTAATAGATTAAGGTAATTAGTCATTAAATGCTTTATTTAAACTAATCCTTATCTAATTATGGACCAAAGTATATTTATACTTTGAGAACCATTGTGCTTAATGTTTTTGCAGGTTTTTCTAATGTCAATTATCTGAAGAAAAAGCAAAAACAAAAGGCTTCTAACCGTTAAAGCACTCGCCGGACAAAAAGTTGGAATTTCTAGAAAAGCTCGGAACTTACTGACGACCTTGTGCATTCATTGTTTTGGGTAATATTTTATTTCGAGTCTAACAGTCTTTTTGTTCGCTTTTTAGTTTACAAAAGCTGGAAAAGAGTTGTTGGAAGCTAGGACCAAGGCACAACGGCTATTTCTAGGTGGTCCGAAGTCCGAGTCACTCGGACTATCCGTTACAACGGCTAGTTGACTCAAACGGCTTCAACAGAAAGACGTTGGAGGTTCAACGGCTATCTGTTCAAGGCGGACTATTTATAGAAGTCTTAGCACAAGATTTCAACTGAAAAATGAAAAAAAAAGAGACCATATTGAACATCTTCTCTAGCATACAACTCCCAAGTCGTAATTCTAATATTCCGAGTTGTATTTTTCTAAGTCGGTTGTATTGCAATTCTTACTACTCTTCTACTCTTTCTCTCCGACTGAGTTGTAAAGGTTACCTCAACTCGGTTGTCCCAAACTGTAAAGGTTACCTCAGTTTGGAAGTACCAAGTTAGATAAGGGAACTTCTAACCACGGGAAAAATTGGAGGATCCCAAGTTGATAAGGTAACTTCAACTTGGAAGTACTAGGTCGGTTAGATAAGGTAAATTTTGAGCCTAGGAAAATTGTAATAGATTTGTTTGGGAACAAATCTGGGTAGTCATATTCATTATAATTGAGGATTCAATTAGTGGATTTGACTTGGTGTCCGGATTGACACCGTCCAGTGGTTTTCTCGCCCGGGAGGGTTTCCACGTAAATTTGAGTTCATACTTTTCTGAGTGCAATCTAGACTCGGAATGCATTCTGTCTCTATTCTGTTCAAAAGAGTTTGATTTTCTCAAAAATCTTCCACCCTATTCACCCCCTCTAGGGTGACTTAACTTCTCCAAGAGTAAACCTTTAATGTTCAATCATCATCGTCCTTCCTATTTCTTCAAGAGTTTGGTTCTTTCTCTCCACTACCCCGTTCGTTGAGAAGTTCTGGGTGCTGAGAAGTTGTGAGAGATACCATTCTTGTCACAAAACTCTGCAAATTCCGAGTAGTCGAACTCCTTTCCATGGTCGGTTCAAATTCTTCCGATATGAGTCCGAGACTCTACTTGAATTTTCTCGCAGAGCTTGCTGAACTCTTTGAAGGCATCATTTTTGTTCTTGAGAAAACAAACCCAGGTAAATCGTGAATAACCATCAACAATCACAAGTACATATGATTTACCCCCAAGACTTTTCACAGAGATTTTACCACATAAATCCATATGAAGCAATTCAAGCCCTTTGGATGTGGAAACAGTTTTGAGAGGTTTGAAAGATGATCCGACTTGTTTCCCTTTTGTGCATGCTTCACGGAGTTTATCTTTCTTAAATGCTTAGTTAGGTAAACCCCTAACTAATCCATGAGATGCAAGCTTTTTGATAGTGTGCATGCTAACATGGCCTAGTCTCGTGATGCCATGTCTAAGAATCATCATGCAATAATGTTTTTACACAAGATAAATTCTAACTTGGATCAAAGAGAGGGATAGTATAGGTGTTACCTTACCTCTTACCCGAGAGCTTAGTCTCTTTGGTAGTTGCATTAGAAATATAACAGTTGGTCCGAGTAAATCTTACCTCTTGACCTTTGTCACATAACCGAGAGATGTTGAGCGGATTGTAGTTTAGTCCCTTGACAAGATATATTGGGCTAACCAGGTTGTCTCCTTTTCCAATCTTGCCAATTCTAACTATCTTGCCCTTACTATCATATCCAAAAGTGGCTTTGCCTCCTTTAAAATCTTCTAACTCGGAAAAGAGTCTTGAGTCTCCCGACATGTGGCGTGAGCATCCACCGTCTAAATACCAATGACCTTTTGTCCTTTTCTGAGTTACTTGCAAGTCGAAACATACTCACCCTTCTCACTTCCTCTAACGAACCCAGTAACTCCCTTTATTGTGGTCCTTTTCGAGGAAGAAGACTCTTGGGAACCCAGATTTGAATGACTTTGGGTTTGGTCCGATTTTGAGTCTTCTTTCTAAAAATCGAGTCTGTGTCTCTTTCTTTTGAAAATCTTTTCTTTTATAAACAGGTGGAGAAGATTTTCTCCTATAAACTGGTCCAGGCTCAGTCCTCCTTTCATTCTTATGAATAGGACCATGCTCAGCCTTCCCGAACTTCACGGTTATGGAATCCTTTTTGAAAAGATTTGAGTAGGAATTAGATTCCTACTCTTCGTTAAAACCAAGTCCTTCTTTCCTAAAGGAGACACACCGAGAGCCTAAAAGCATGTCAAGGTTTTTCTAACCTTGAGTAAACTTCAAAACGATTTTTGAGACTCATTGAGCTTTCTTTTCGGATGCCCATTCTCTCTTACGTGTGACTCGGACTTAGTCTCATTATTTTGAGTACTAGTCTTGAGTACCTTCAGAGTTAGTCTCAATTTTTCCAAGTCATTTTTCAAACAATTGCTCTCGAAGTAAGAGACCCAAGTTGTTCTTTGAACTGAGATGAATCAAAATTGGACTTTTCTTCCAAAGTGTAAATATATTTAGCCAAATCAACTTTGGAGAACTTGAGAAAGTATTCAATTACCTCCCGAGGACTTGTCTCCTTAGTGTCGAGTCCGACTCGATTCAGCCTTCCGAGTTTGTTACTCGCCATCGGACACTTTGAGTCATTAGAATCATCATCTTCTTCACAATGAGTCGTCATCACTCCATGTGGCCATCATAGCCTTTTTCTTCTTTCACGTCGTTCTTTCTCTTCGGACAGTCTTTGACTATGTGATCTTTGTCTGCCACATTCAAAACAGACCAGAATTCTTAGTTAAAGATAACTTTGAAGGGGAAGAGTATTTACCTTTTCTGTCCTTCTTATCTTTCTTATAGAATTCTTCCTTTGGCCTCTTTTCCCATTTCTTATGCTTCATCATTCTTTTGAAGCTTCGGGCAATAAGTGCGATTGGATCCTCTTTTGAGTCCGAGGAATTCGGACTTTCCCCTCTACTTTCTATGATGGTCCTGCAAAAGCTTCGTACCATTTTTTGAATTACCACCGAGTTTTTTCCCCAATAATTGCAAATTGCTTTCGGTATGCCATTGATAACTTAATACCCAAAATGTTGCCAAACATCCGAGATAAACTTTCTTTTCTTTCTAAATGTTAATGTATCCACCTCCTCCTCGGTACGATTCGATGTTCCAGGTGAATCATAGTTTGATGGAGGAGTTAGAGTTGGATTTGGATTTGTTTCTCCCTCTCCCGGGTCTTTATTTGTAGAACATGGAGATGGTTCACTAGCACTCGCCATGATCCGTAATTATCATCAACAATCAAATTTAACTCAAGTGACAAATAACAAATTAATGTTCCCACAGTACATATAAAGGAAGCATGCAAGTTAATAATAGCGAGGGAATAATAGCAGGCATATGGCTGAAAACCTAAGCTCAATGTATTCACAAGATCAAAACAACATAATCTTATTACGCCTATACTTAATGTATGAGATTCATTGATGACTTTTTAATTTCCTTCTTTTTCCAAGTGGGAAAATTTTGATGGTACATTTTCTATATATTAATAGAGCATAGATTGGAAAAAGGCTTACAATGGTCCCAAACAAGTGTTGGCATAGTTACTAGGGAGAAAGACACATAAGAAAATAAACAACATCAAGTGTGACTATAGTTTGTGGATGCTTATCACCCAAAAAAAAAAAAAAAGGAAAGAAAGAATGTGGTCTTCTGAGTTCGATGATTTATTGATCGATATTCATCTTTTATAATGCTTAGGCTAAAACTAATTTGAGGAAGCGACTAATAAGTTTTGAGGAGGCCACTAATTCTTATAGCTTTTGGTTATATCCATAAGCAAGGGGCAATTGCTAAAATCTGGTCAAATTAAGAGAACAACTCCAATATTTCGAATCCATTTCTCACACGTAGGTAGTTGACAAACAATAGGAAACATTTCTAGAGTTTCCAACAAAGATTTCAAACATTATTTTGTTTTGAAATATCCAAATCCTAATTACTTCAGTATCTTGTGGGCAATGGAGTAAAATGGAGGACATTAGTTGAACAAACATACTAGTCTAGTATACACAAATGCTCCACATAGTCATCTCGCAAACCCAACAGGCAAGACACAACCTTCTAAGGTGGACATGAACCACTTGTTGTAAGATTTTACACAAATTAAAGTGATGCTAAACATCGATTAAACATAGCAAGAAACATAGCATGAACATTAATGTAATAAGGACGAGAGGAGAGAAGAGCTTACCACAAGTTGACAGCCACGGTCTATGTCTCGGCGGTGAGAGTCGAGATTGCGAGAGTCACCGGGAAGGAGAGGCGAGGGCTACTAGATGCGGAGCGAGTGGTCTTTTGGGTGGCGGAGTGATGACGAGCCCGGTCACACGAGAGGGAAGGAAGTCGGACAGGTGAGAGCGGTGGTGGAGACGAGAGAAGGAGAGGAAAGGAGAGGAGAGAGAGGCTAAGGTAGGCATGACAACGAGTGACGAGAATGACGACAGGCGAGAGGGAAGGAGGTCGGCGCCGGCCAGGCGAGAGTGGTGGAGGCAGCGAGGCGAGGCGGTGGTGGAGGCGAGAGCGGTTGTGGAGAGGAGAGTAGAGAGAGACGAAGCGAGCGAGAGGCAACGGTTGTGCAAATGAACCAGGCATCCGAAAACCTAGGGCATGTATTTTGAATTATTGAAATTACCTTTCTGCCCATGAGTTATAAGCACAAAATTGAGGGTATATATGTAATTTAAACTTCGGGTAAACGGGGACGGGTGTGGGATTTTCCCCGTCCGGATAACGAGGACGGGGACGGGGAGGAAATTTTCCCCGTCCCTGTCCCGCCCGGGCACAAAACCCTCCCCTGCCCAGACGGGACCGGGAATTTTCCTCGTTTCGGAGCGGGTCCCGGCGGGGCCGGGAAAACCCGCCCGATGCCATCCCTACCAATGTCTATCACCTACACAAGGCAAAATTGCCCCCTTATATGACTTTATATACAACTCCTTTTTAAAGTATGGACTTACAAAGGTCTCGAGCATCTTCTTTTAACCAAGTTGCACAAGCAACGACATGACAACATGGAACTCCGGTGATATCCCATCTTCCGCAAGTAAACATACCGAGTATTCATGTCAACATGCAAAGTGTCCGATCTGTGTGCTACTTGAAAGGTTCTATTGCTCGAAGGTATAGGAAAACAATTTCTTGCCTCATCCTTTTCTGTCTCTAACTTAGCTCTTATTCTTGGCAAATATCATCTTCAACATTTTCCATACTAAGCCTTTTGAGCACCACCCTCTCCATCAAGGCAGCCTTGATATCTTCTAACATGTAGATAATGTATTTTGCCCTAGCTTGCATAATATATGCTTTAAATGTTTCAGCCATATTATTGACAATAACATCACACTTAGGTTGAGTATTAATAAAAGCCCTACAAAAACTTTTAGGATCTTTTTTAATGAAGTCTTCTGCCGCTCGAATTGATACAAGTTTCAAAGCTTCCAAAGCTGTAATCAACCTCATTATAAGCTTTAGCGAGCATACCGAATAACAACTTTAACTCTTCTCCCTTGTGAGTCTTGTGCAAATTTGCATATATGTGTCTTGCACAATTTACGTGCTCACTTTGTGGGAACACATTTTGAAAAACATGAATGACAGACCTAAAAAGCCTTCTAATTAGTTTTATGAGCTAAGAAATTTGTTTAAAAATTTCACAAGTTGATCTCTTAGAAATAATACCTGGTGTTGGTCGAAATTATTGTGAAACCTTCACCATATGTTCCTCCAATGCAAGTCCTAACATTATTCGAAACCACGACCAAGCTGTCATTGTTCTCACCCTCGACCACCGCCCAAGCAAGTGGAAACATCCGATTATTTCCATCAATTGCAACAACAGAAATCAAGGTCCCACCAAGGAAAGTCTTTAGGAAACTGGCATCTATGCATAACATTGGCCTGCAACCACTTACGAACCCCTTTCTCAAACCATCAAAGCAAACAAAAAACCTCCGAAACATCGGGATATGATATGTGACTAAAGGGTTAGTACTCCCTTTGTTAGATCTCTTCAACTCTTCAATATACTCCCTAATTTGTAGTAATGATCTTTCATTGACCCATGAAGGAGCTTATGTGCTGCTTTTTCACTCGTATGCTACCCACAACTTCAAATAGACACCAAAGTCCCTCTGTACTTTACTTATTATGTCTTTCGCTAACCGAGTGAGGCTTGTCCTTAAACCTAATCAAGTGATAATCTGCTAGCCATGATGACTTACATTATCTGTTCTTCTCCATTCTTCTTATACGGACATGATGATTGATTGCTATTTTCACCACATATGTTTCTTTACTTTTCTCCCAAGAAGCATACACTTTAAACTTACATCCAACTTTATACACTACTGCAATTCTCCTCATGTTTTTATCCGAGATAGTGAATGTTAGGTTATAACCTTGTGCCAAAGCAAATCTTCTAACAGCGAGCCTAAGTTTTTCCATTGTCCCAAATGTCATTCCAACATCCCATCGCAGCTTTTTATAGTTTGTGTGCTCATCAACTTGAAGCTTCTTTTTTTTTTTTTTTTTCTCAATACTCGTTGTCATCGTTATCGTTCTCATCGGGTGTCAAGGTCAGCATCCGAATCTTCATACTCACTTTTAAACTCATTAGTTATTAGGACTTCACCATCGATTGTCATTGGGACATAACTATTGCATGTAGTTTCTACTCTTTCGAGCATCTAATTCCTTTTGTCTTTTAAAATCTTGCAATATGTTCTTGGCAACTTCCCATTCATCATCACTAGTTTCAATGTCTCCAACAACTTTTATCTCATCTTCATTTTCCTCATCTTCGATTTCATCCGGGTCCAAAACATCTTCTTTAATTGTTGCATTAATTTTTTCTTCCAATCATTGCCATCCTCCACCCCAAACTCATCGGACTCTTCATCAAGCTCGAGGTTGATATTCACTTGTCTCCGAATATCCACTAGTTGCATCCCATCTCGTCGAGTTCATGCCATGGGATTGGAGAGTCGAGCCTATTATCTTCAAAATGAAATACCAACTGCTCTTAGGTTGCACTACCAACAATATGTGGGTTTTTATACATGAGCGAGGTTGGGCCACTAACTCAATTTGTTTTGGACTTTGAGAAGATAAGGTCTTGACTTTAAGACTCATTACTTTCTTCGTGGCCACATGGTGATTTTCAAGTATAAAATCATCTTCACATGTTCTAGGACAATCTAATCACAAACAAACCAAAATATCATATTCCAACAAGTAGGAAACAGGAGGTATAAAATCATATTACAATATAAAATCATTTGCTCTAGGTTGTCCACATGCTTAATTTCTAGGTATGCGCGTGCCTTTGCCTAGCACCCCTTTTACAACCCTTTGTGCATCGGTGCACTTTGTACGGTTGCACATTTTAAAACTAAGGATCCACTAAAACTTAATAATATGGGTGCAATCCTTGTGACATACTATATCCACTTCTTATGCTAGTCATCTTGCTTATCATACCATCACAAAGTAACACACAAAAATAGCCAAAACACAATGTATTGCTGCCCTCATGCTTAATCACCTCACCTTCAACGAAAAAAATTTGGGGGAAAAATAAGAGTTTTAAAATTTCTTACCTTCAAGACCTTTGAAATTCATGTTGTGTTTGATTCCACTCGTTGTTGTAAATTACACTTTTCAAATTCAATTAGCCTTCTTCCACTTCCAATTGACGAGATGAAATTTTTAGAGTTTGTTCAACTCAAATACCCACCCTCTTCCACTTTCACTTCGATTGTTTCTTTTCGAAACGCCAAAATATACAAACCCTAAATTCAGTTTAGGGCTCCTCTAATCTCCATCAATTCGATCGGTCCATTAACTTTGTTTCAAGTGATGATAGGAGAGAAAAAGTGATAGCTTCTCATAGAGGAGAGAGAGGAGAGTAAAGAATAGATAGAGATGCAACACACACGGGGGTTAAAAATTAGGTTTAATTTCTTTTTTTTTTGATAAAATTAGGTTTAATTTCTATTCTTTTTACCATGCCGATTTGTTAAACAAAAAAATTTTAAAAAAAATTATCATTATTATTTTTCACGTGGACGGCCACATTATCGTCAATCGAGTTCAACTCGATGATAGTATAAAAAGTAAATAAATCTAAAGTTAGAGGTGTTGACGTCCAATTATCTTATTGAAATGAATGGCGTCAACACCCCAAACTTCGGATCATTGGAGTTCAATTTTCATTGATTGATTTATTTATTTATTCAATTTAAAAGAGGCATCCCCAATTGATTGATAACACGGAATCCCATAGCAACCCACATAACCCGGTTCAGAGCAAATAGGTTCCAGGGCGAGGGCAGAGCAGCCACCTTCATCTCTATCTCTCTCTATCTCTCTCATCGCTTGGTCGACGACGCTCGAGGTAACCCTCTCTCTCTTTGTACTTTAGATCTGCTTCAAATGTGACGGCAAATCAATACATCATTATACTCTTGTTCGAAATCTCCAATTAGGGTTTTACGTTCGACTTTTTTTTTTTTTCGGGCAGCAAGTAAAATTAGGGTAAGATTAATTATTATGTTGAGCCGAATACCGTTACTTCTTCAATTATGTTCGGATTTTTCTTATTCTGGGTTTAATTTCAATGGGTTGATTGATATATGAATCGTTATGAATTGTTGAAATTAGGGTTTCATGGCTGACCGGAATGGGGCGATTGCTCGGCCTGTGTGGATGAAGCAGGCGGAGGAAGCGAAGCTGAAGAGCGAGGCTGAGAAAGCTGCGGCGGCCAAAGCAGCTTTCGAAGCAACGTTCAAGGATGTCGAAAAGAACAAGTCTAAGGCCTCTGATTTGTCTTCGGATAGCGATGATGACGAGGGAGAGGACCTGGCTAACAAGCCTATTGGTCCTGTTGATCCACCAAAGTGCACTGCTGCTGGGGCGGGAGTGGCCGGTGGATCGGCTTGCTCACCGTGTACTTTCATTGTGACTACCAAGGACTCTGATGCGAGGAAGATTCCCACCGGTGGGGCACAAATTAAGGTCAAGGTTACGCCAGGGGTAGGAGTTGGAGGTTCAGACATAGATGGGATTGTGAAGGACCAGGGCGATGGGACCTATTCAGTAACATATGTTGTCCCAAAAAGGGGAAATTATATGGTTAATGTGGAGTGTAATGGAAAACCTATCATGGGCAGCCCATTTCCTGTGTTTTTCAGTGCAGGTAATACTCTTATTTGTACTTTTAGTTTGGTCTTTAGAATGTTGTGTTTAGTATGCTGCAATTTTGACGATAAATTTAGAGATCACGGCATATGTAGATGAGGAGGTAGCAATTTTTTGCAGTTGACTGTAAACCTTTAGAAGACTAGCTCCCTGCCAAAGTTCTGGGCAAGTAATTACCCATATTAAGTACTTTTCGGTGTTTTGTTTTGGTTGTTTGAAACCAAGTAATTTCAATGACCCCCACTTTAATGCTTTAGGATAGCCTTTTTGTGTAAGCATTTTGTAAGTGAGCAGTCCTACAGGCTACATGTCCTAAACATCCTCAAAGAATGTGTTGTGTTTTGACTTGCCTGTTTGATTCTTTATGGAAGGTGGTGTGTGGTTTTAGGCCATTGAAAGTATGACATGTTAAAGTTTAGGACATGAAGATTTCAAGGGTTGAAAATTCTGTCTGAGCTTTCCTGTGTGTGATTTTGACTGTAACCCACCTTTTACCTTCCATCCCCTGCTTTATATTTAATTTCTTCTAGACCTAGAAGAGGAGTATAATCAGATTGTAGTTCTCTGAGATATGGGGCTCTGAGGCCTCTTTTGCAATTGGTTTCTTAACCATGAAGTTTCTTTTTGAACTGAGAAACGAACAAGTTAACTTTGAGAATAATATGAGGCACTGCTGATGGACTGAATCCAAAACCTAATCTAAATCAATACCCCCAAAACTGTCATCTAGAGAAAGGACGTTGGGTGGGGTGGGGGGATGTTGTAGGCTTACCCACAAATTCTAGAGGTGGTGTTAGGTTAGACCTGATATTAAAAACCATTCACTGCGTAATTTTCCGTACAAAGAAAGCATAGGACACTTGTGTTCTTGCATTGGATATGGACGCTTCTGTTGCTAATTATTGTGAACGAGTGTTAGACACTGTGTTTATTCACCGGTTTTCATCCATGACACCTTCATTGATGAGGACATTCATTTTAGCTTTCGTAATAAACTGGTTGATTTTTACTCTGTAGGAATATTCTCTTGATACAATTAGATGGGATCTCAACTCTTTATCGTCAAATCTTACTATTTGAAACTTGTGTTTTGTTTTGTTGTCCATCCTTTACACCCCTTTTAGATGATCGACTCCCTTGGAAGCCTTATATGGGAGTCTTTACCTCCTTTAAAGAGTTCTAATTATTTTGACATGTGGTAACTTATAATGAAAGGGACAAATCTTGGTGAATCTATATGCAAAGTGGATGGCGAATCTCTTAGGGCATGTTTGGTGAGAAAGCTTAGATTAAAAAGCGGAAGGTGCAAAAAGCGCAGGGTCCTGGAGCCCGGGCGCGGGCTTCGAGGCAAAGGTGCAGGCTTTTTGGAGTGAGGCACACTTTTTACATAAAAATGCTTAAAATTCATTTCCAACCCCTATTTTTTGAGAAATAATAAAGATAGCACATCAAAACAGGGTTTAAACAATATTTTAACTACTAAAAGCACCACATAGTCTTAAGAACCGGAATCTAACATTCAAATATCTCAAAACACACACTTAGAAGTCTAAAATAAAACAAGCAAGCATAGTCACCGGGTTGATCCTCCGTTCAAATCACAATAATCAACGCAATTCGCTACAAACAATTATCACAATAAAACAATTAAAATATAACACTGGAAAAAAAAAAGAAACACAAAAGTATAACACAAATCACTACAATTTTTAATAAAAACCCTTGATTCTTGACCCACTGAGTCAGCCTCATAAGATAAAAAAAGGAGAATGAACAGTCACTGCTTCATAACCCTGGAAGAGGGAGTCCAGAAGAGAGAAAAAAATGGATCAGCCTCATAACACTGGAAGAAAAGCTCAGAAGAGCCCGAAACCAGAGAAAGGAAAAGAAGAGCTGAGAGGAAGGAAGAGGAAAAAAGAAGAAGAAGAAGAAGGAAAAGCTGAAACCAAAGAAAGAAAAAGAAGAGCACAGGAGAAGAAGGAAAAGGGTTCTGGAAACAGAAGAAGAAAGATGCAGGAAAAAGAAAGGAAAAAGAAGAAGGAAGAGGAAAACTGAAGAAGAAGAAAAATGAAAAAGGAAAAAGAAGATGAAAGGAAGAGCATACCTGGTAGTGGCGACCACGTCAGCGCCAGAAAACACCAAGGTCGGTGCCAGAAAAGTCACTGGATGGATGGAGCTGAGGAGGAAGATGGAGGAGGAAGGTCTCATGAAGCTAGGGTTTGCTTGTTCACTTCCCAAGAAGTATGGGGTCTCCAAACAAGTAAGTTGCAGGCGGCTCAGGTAAGTATAAGCCTTTTTTTTAAAAAAAAAATCAAACAAATGGTTCATACTAGAAAGCCCGCTCCTCGGCCCAAAGCGCGCCCTGAAAAAAGCCCAAAATGCGCGCGCTTTTCGGGATTTTTGGAGGGGCTGCTCTTGACCCCCAAAAGCCTAGAGGGGTGCGCCCGAGCTTTTTGTGCCCGGCGCACTTTTTTAAACTAAGTGAGAAAGTAATGTGTAATGGAATCAAATTTCAAGTCCTTGGGGGTTGGGGATGGGGCTTGAACTCGAGGTGTTTGATGAGCAATTAAGGGATGAAATCATCTTCTCACCTCCCCATGATTTTTCTAGTGACCTCTTTATCTCTCACCCTCCCCCATGCCCTCATATTTGGAAAATAATAAAATGAAAACTCGGAACGGAGGTAGAAGAAGAAATAAATCTAGAAGAAGAAGAAATAGACCAGGAAGATGAAGAAGAAGGAGGAGGCAGAAATAGATCTAGAATAAGAAGAGGAAGAAGGAGGCAGAAATAGAAGAAGTAAAAGAAGAAGAAAAAGACGACGATGACGAAGAAGAAGATGAAAAAATGTCATACCGCGTCAATGTGGGACGATGTTTGGCTGCCTCTTTTGTCATTGGTTGACGGTGCTTCCTTCCTTGAGGTGGATGACGACGACCTCGCTCCTCTTTCTCTCTCCTGGAGTTTGGAGTGTTCATGATCCCTTGGCAGGTTGGGACTTGATACTCCTCTATAATAGGGGTTCAAGTTCCTGGTGGGTGGGTTGGGGGGGTGATACCCCGGATATCAAGTTCCCCTTCCAAAATTTTTCACCAAACAATGGTGAGTGAAACTTGAGACTTGAGAGCCCCTTTTCCCTCACCAAACCACTCCCTTAATCATTTGTATCTTCATTGTTGATTTGCAAGAGCTCTTCGGGAGGGTTACTTCAAGATCTGTTAGGAGCCATTGTTTGGCTTCGGAGTGTTCTCTGGTAGGGAAGCTAAAAATAAGAGTGCATGCTATTTACGTATGTAATTTCTTGGAGTAGTTGGTGTGAGAGAAATAGAAGAGTTTATAAGGGTATGGAAATGTCTCTTCAACATTTTAAAGATAATCTCTTCACGACTCTTTGTTTTTGGGATAATGGGAACCTTTGCCTTTCTTTTATTGATGTTATAGATTTTGTGTATAGTTTCATATTGGATGTATGTAGTCCTTTTGTAGGATGCTAGCTTTGCATCTGACCTTTTGTTCTTGATATATGTTATTATTTCGTTTTCCTTACTCCTAACCACCCTCCCCCAACACCAAAAAAAAAAAAAAAACGAAGAGCACAGGATAATTTAAAGAAGCATTTTGCTTTGGTGTACTATAATCCTAGGTGAAAAATTAGCCTAAAACTGGATTTTCACTTGTCTGGATTATGGGCGTAGGCTAATGTTTGGACTAAGAAGGGTAACAAAGTGGAAATGTCTACTAATAATTTCTATCATACGTGATTGGTCAAACTGAATTTTTCTCTTGGAGTGATTTTTAATCCACAAGTAAAGTTAGATGGACTGTTTAATTAGAATAGTGTTCCAGTTTTCACATGATGTCCCAATTGTGAAGAAAAGCACAATGTTGAGAATTGTTGGTTTTATGTGTTATTTACATAGTGCCGATGATGGATCATTTGCTTTTGATTAACAATTTAATTATTGCAAAATTCTCTAGCTATGCAGATCTTTGTTGACATTGAAGTATGGTGTCAGATATCAACATTGTCAAATATTTTTTTGCTGAATGGATTTTGTCTATTTTGTAGGGAGCTCAACTGGAGGACTGCTTGGTGTAGCTCCAGCTACAACATTTCCTAGCCTTGTCAACCCAAACATGCCAAACATGCCAAATTATGCAGGTTCTGTTTCTGGAGCATTTCCGGGTTTGGTTGGAATGATTCCTGGACTTGTTTCTGGTCCTTCTGGAGGGGTAATTTTGCCTGGCATAGGAGCCTCCTTGGGAGAAGTGTGTAGAGAATTTTTAAATGGTCGGTGTTTTAAAACAGATTGCAAATTCAACCATCCAGCACACAATTTGCTGATGAGTGCCATAGCTGCAACGTCTACCATGGGAACAGTAAGTCAAGTGCCAATGGCACCGTCTGCAGCTGCAATGGCTGCTGCTCAAGCAATCATGGCTGCTCAGGCCCTCCAAGCCCATGCTGCTCAAATGCAAACTCAAACTCGGTCATCAAAGGAATCAGCTGGTACTGCTCTCTCTCTCCCCTCCCCTTCTTTTCTGACTTATGTGGGCCGAAAGATTATTGATAGCATAACCTTGTTATCTGTATTCCAATACATAAGAAATTGAAAATAAAAGAAATTCAGGTTTCGGACTGATTATTCAATAATTGTTAAAATGACTGGTTATTGTGACTGCTCCTCTGTCTAAGTGATACTGCTTTTTGCAAAGACATTTATCCCTTGTTTTGGATGACTCAAAAGATTTCCCTATTTTCTAAGTACACAGTAATATCTTGAGCTGCAAAGTCTCAACATGGTTTATTCATATGAAAAACTGACAATTTTCATGGTCAATGTTTCCATTTGGATTAACAGTTTATTGTATTTTGGTTAGAAATAATAAATTTTCTTACTAATTAAGAAGATTTACAAGCACTCCAACTTGATTCTGAACTGTGGACCAGGAACATATCTTGTTATTTTTTTGTATTTGGCATTGCCTGAATATAGATAGTGTACTATATTTGGTCTAAAAACATTTAAAGTCCTCTAAAGATGAGGCCAGGACTTAGGCCTTATTCTATTTAGCTTTAACTTATGACTTCTTAAAGCTCCTTATAACTTCTTATAATTCATTACAACTTTCTATAACTAACTTTACAACTATTTTATAGCTCCTTCCAGCTTTCCTTACAAGCGCCTCACAGTTAAATGGTACAGGGCCTTATTCTAAACCCTGAAGTAGAAATTTATTGGCTTTTCGGTTATATGCTATCAAGTACATTATGAAGAAATTTAGACATTTCAGTTTAAGATTTTGTTTTGGCATGATGTGTGGTGCAGAGATCAATCTCTCAGGATTCAATTCCCTCATCTTTTTAGGATGGCCCGTTTGAAAGAGGCTCATTTGAAAGAGGCAATAGTGCAAGAAGTAGTTTCTTGGAATGACGACCAAATTCCTTTTTTTATAAGAAAAATCAAAATATATAAAAATATAAATGAAAAGGGTGGATGCAAAGCAAGCATCATACGAAAAGACTATGTACATCCAAAATGTAGACTATCCACAAAATCTACAATATCAAAAGAAGATTGTCAGAAATTGCGCTGTCCTAAAAGTAGAGAGTCTTGAGAATCTTATCCTCGAAGCGATTAAGAGAAGTTTCCACTCCCTTGAAGACTCTCCTATTTCTCTCATACCAAATGCTCCAAAAAATGGCATGTGGGATAAGAGAGGCTGTCTTCTCTTTAGCTTTTCTCCCAAAGTAGCCTTCCCAAGCCACAAGACATTCCTTAGAACTAGAAGCAACCCAAGACACACCCAAACAACTAATGTCTAACTCCCGCAAAGCTCTAACAAAATGCAACAACAAATGATTAGTGGATTCTAAATCAGCTTTTCTCATAGGACATCCATTCACCAAAGTTTGTCCCTTCCTTTGTAAATTATCACATGTTAAAATATTCCCATGACAAGCTTCCCACACAAAAACACTTTTAATGGCAACCAAATTCATTGGAATTTAAATTTCTTAAGAAGCCCGAATGATTGGGAAGAAGAGCGTGTTGAGTTTGCTAGCTTTGCTTGCAGATACAGAGGTATATTTGGAGTGATGATGAGATTTGTTGGCCACATGATTCATGTGGGGATTTTTCTGTGAAGGAGGTTTTTGAAGGTTCGAATCATTTTGTTTTCAAGATGAGGCTATTTGGAAGTCTAAAGCTCCCACTGAAGCATGCTTTCTTGCTTGGGCAGCCACTTTAGGGAAGATTCCAACCCAAGACATGCTTAAAAAGAGAAATTTAAGTTGGGTAGTAGGTGTGCGATGTGTTTAGTGGAGGAAGGAGGAAGAATCTGCTGACAATCTTTTTGTTCATTGTGAGTGGGGCACCGCTTTATGGCACTTTGTCTTTTTCTTTGATGGGGGTTAGTTGGGTGCAATCTTTAACGGTAAAAGATGTTTTGTTGGCGTGGCGAAAAGGGTTGAAGAAGAGTTGGATTCTAGGTGTTTAGTTGTTAATGCTGTTAGCTATTTGGTGGAGCACATGGAAGGAGAGGAATTGCCGGATCTTTTAGGGCAAGGTGAGGTCCTTTGAGGAGTTCAAGCTTTACTTTTGAGAACTTTGTACAGTTGGAGTCAGGTTCTCGATTATGATACAAAGTTTACTTTTTGGGAATTTGTTGATATGATTACTGTCCAGGATGGCTTGATTATTTTGTGTTTGCCCCCTTTTGTACATGGGTGACATCCCCTTGGTGTCTTTATTACATATTTTGTGATTACTTATAAAAAAAAAAGAAATTTAGACATTTCAGTGGATCAGTTCTGTTTCATAGTATGAAATTTAACTTTAGAATGAATGGGGTGCATTGAGATTTGAGATTCATTGGGGGCACAATCCAAAAATGTTCAGAAATCATTGATAACCTGATTTGTTACTAAGAATTAGAACAGTTGCCAATGTATCATGCTGTAGAACAAAAGTTCCATAATGCCCAGGAAATAAAAAGATTAGACAGTTCTCCGTCCTTTCTTTTGACTCAATGTTACGTGACTGCCCTCCCTCTTGAAAAGCAGAGATGCTTATTCAAAATTCCCTACTGCTATATTTTAACCCACCTCAAATAACCCCTGTCCTGCCTGTTTTCTTTTTTTAATAAAAAACCCTGCTCATTCCCAGAGAGTTGTGAGCAACAGCAGCAGAAGAAGGGCTAGAGTAGTAGGAGTAGAGAAAATTTGGGAAAATCGGACAGTGTAAATTTTGGACAAAATATATATTTCCTTTTGATGAGGAAAATAGAATATATTACTAAAAATATGAACAAAAGGGTCGATGCAAAGCAAGCATGCCAAAAGGACTATGTACACCCCACAATAGCACCCCACAGTAGAGCCTACATGGAAAAATTTACTATGTTGAAAAGGGATTGGCAAAAATTTCCATCGTCCCATAAAATATTTGTCCAATACTTGGTTGCTTTGGGGCTAGACAAATTGAATAAGCCTAAATTTAGGTTTAAATTGGCATCAGATTGCATAAAAATAAAAAATGTTGCGCCCAGTTTTGAAATTTAGACAAAAAATTCATGGCTGTATGTGTTTTTAAATGACTTTTCAACGGCTGAGTCATTGAATCTTCTCTTACACCTCAATGTTTGCAAAATACTATGACGTGCACAAAGTGAGTGCCTAGCACAAAAGACACTCTGCACTGGGCCTGTCTAAGGTGCCAAGACCATCGCCTCATTCCTGAGTGCACCTCCGATGCACTTTTTCAAACAGATGCATAAAGTTAGAAATTCGAAACCAAACCCCCTCAACCTGCCCCCACCACCCTAAGAAAAAGGAACCAAAAAAAAAGAAAAGAAAAAGGCAGGAGATATGAACATATGACCGTTTTATATGATAATAATTTATAAAATGAATGCTACTTATAAAAAAAAGAAGTTGAATGCAATAGAAATAAATTAGAAATAAGCGTCATGTCAACTACTTTTGAAGAAAACTGCATGCAACATTAAGAATATGACCAGGTGGTTCCCTCATAATGATCTATTAGATTGACTGAAGGATTGAGATAACTTGCCTATTTAATTGACATGAATAGTAATGCATTTTCCATCATTGTGTAGGAGTTTGTCTATCATATTTGCTGGCCATTCGTATCATGGAACTGAAACAGAAATGCACTTGACAAATTTTAGTGTCTGATTTTCAGTTCTTTCATTTTTTTGTCCTCTTACTGAGACGTTACATTTTATACATGTTTGCATGGGAGTTTCTGTTAATCTGGGTACCTTTATGTTTAGGTACATTTGAGAAGGACAATAAAGCTGATATGCTGAAGAAAACAGTCCAAGTTAGCAATCTCAGCCCTCTTCTCACTGTCGAACAGCTGAAACAACTTTTTGGATTTTGTGGAACAGTAGTGGATTGCACCATTACTGATTCAAAGCATTTTGCTTATATAGAATACTCAAAGCCTGAAGAAGCCACGGCTGCTCTTGCTCTAAATAACATGGATCTTGGTGGTCGCCCCTTGAATGTCGAGATGGCAAAATCACTTCCTCAGAAACCTCCTGTTTCTCTGTCTTCTTCCCTGCCTATCATGATGCAGCAAGCAGTAGCCATGCAACAAATGCAATTTCAACAGGCTCTGTTGATGCAGCAGACAATGACTGCTCAGCAAGCAGCCAATCGTGCTGCTACTGTGAAGTCTGCTACTGAGTTGGCATCTGCTAGAGCGGCTGAAATAACCAAGAAACTGAAAGCTGAAGGACTTACCAATGATGAAAAAGAACCCGAAAGAAAATCCAGGTATCTTTTATGTTGGAGTTTTAGAGTTTTGAAATGATATGAACAGATATGATACTATGATCAATACTTCTCGTTTGAGATTTGATGGAAATTGCAATTTATGTGCTTGATATGAGCATTTGCCTATAAACTCTGATATCTTCAGAACATGGTTTCATCAGTCTAAAGTGAGAGGAATCTTTTGGCGGCAAGTCTCTCATTAGACAAGAATTGCAGCAAATTGTTGTGTTTCCTTTTGTGGTTTCTGTTGTGATGCAGTTTTTGTTAACTATCGGAATCATTTTGCTTGCAGATAAATGGGGACTTAGTTTTTGGTTCTCTGTAGTGTTCTAACCATTTTACCGCAATTAGTGCAAAGGAGATATGTCATCATTGAGTGAAAACACAAAGCTAATGTTTGATTAGAATGAGAGCCTAAAAACTTGATGACAGCATGCAAAATCTCAAACGCTTTGGTCATTTGAAAATTTGATTTAAGATATGCTAGTGATGACAGAATTTGAAGGCAAAGTATTGCTCTTATCTCTTTGCTTTTTGTTTCAGTGTGAACTGTGTGTCTTATTTTGTGGAAAGAGACCTCAGTAAGACCACAATGAGGTTCTTCTCTTCCTTCTGGACCCTCTCCATGACAATTTGTTGTTTTCTAGAGTTGTGCGTCTTTTGTAGTCCTTCCCTTTACCTTGGGAAATCTGATGCTCCTCAAGGCCTGCTTGTTCAATGTTTAGGCTACCATATGTTATGAATTGATACGATTTCTTGCATTTTTCCAGGTCTCTGTCACCTTCTGCTGCAAAGTCTAGGTCCTGCTCAAAATCACCAGTGAGTCATCGTGAAAGGCATAGATCTCGCTCATTCTCCCTATACGCCATCATCGATACCGATCGAAGTCCCCACGGAGGTCTCGCCGTAGATCTCGTTCCTTTTCACCTCAGGTCAGACGTTCTCGAGATTATAGATCTCGGTCTCCAGCAAGGTCTCGCCATTATTCAAGCTATGACTATGACAAGCGTTCACATAGGGATGCTAGTGATGGGTCTAGAAGGAGATACTCTAAAGAACCACGTGATTATCGTGTGTCTGCTTCAAGAAGAAATAAGAGTAGGAGTCCCAGTCCTCAAGAAAGGAAGTCATATCGGGATCGTTCTGAGTCACCGAAACATCGTCGTCGCAGGAGTCCTATTTGCCGGTCGAGGTCACCAGCACATCACCGAGGAGGTAGGGGTTCCCCTAGAAGTGATGATGAGAAAAGGTCAAAGCATCGTCGTCGCTATAGGTCTAAGTCTGTGGAGGATAGGCGCAAATCTGGGAAAAGAAGTGATGAGAGAAAAGAAAATGCAAGGCATCATGATAGAAGGCGATCAAGGTCAGTATCTGTTGAGAATAAGCACCATGAAGCTGGTAGAATGTCCCCACAAGGTTCAGATGAAAAGATATCAACTCATCGAAGGCGTTCAAGGTCAAGATCTCTGGATGGTATCCGTCGTTCTAGGGTGAGAAATGACGAACCTGGTGAGGGACATGATAGTGAGCCAAAACGTCGCAGTAGAAGTCAGTCAGTATCTGTGGATGAAGATGTTAATCGGAGGACATCTTCACGATTGAAGGATGATAGTAAATCAAAAGATAGAAGGCGTTCAAGGTCAAAATCCATAGACAATGAGCAGGATTATGGCAGAGAAAAGGATGAAACAAGGAAAGAAAGGCAGAAACGTCGTGAAAGGAGGCACTCAAGGTCAGCTTCTGTAGAGCTTGAATCCCGCTCAAGAGACAAATCTTCTCAGCATAGAGAGTATAGAACGAAGGATAAACGTAGAAGACGCTCAAGATCAAAGTCTTCCGAAGGCAGAGAACGACCAAAAGATGATATTGATGGAAACAGGAAGGAGAAATCAAATCGGCAAAGCAAAAAGCAGGTCAAGGATGATGATGCCGTTGATGCTTGTGTGGAGGATATCAGGAATTTTGATTTTGATAGATCTGATGTAGCTGCAGAAAAATTTAATAGGACTGTGTGTGATCCAGAGAAGTTGGGTGAAAGTCACAATGTTGGTGACCTTCAAGGTTCTGATGATGGAGAAGGAGGTAACACTACCTTTTATCTTCTTGTCATGTTCTATTCTCTGTCCATTCCAGCACCCCTCTCCCATATCTGGATTGGAGGATAGGGGATTCATGTTAGATATTCCAAATTATAATATACTCTAGTGGTTTAGGAAAGCCTTTGTGAATTCGAAGATAGAATTTGTCCAATGTATATAAAATTCAAGTAGTAGAATCTTCTAGAGACCTCTGGTTAATAACTCTGAATTGAAAAATCATCTTTTGAGCTATATGCTGACATCCCAGAGCATCTTATTGTCTTATAGGAGTGGAGAATCAAGGTGCTGGCCAGGATGAGGTTCATGTTGATGACAAGTAAAGGTCATGAGAGAATTCAAGATTTCAGCTCTCACTGGACTGTGTAGTTCTTTGAACTGCCATTCTCAGCACCATTTGTACAAGCAAATAGCTATGGAGCTGAAGGAACTCTCATGACAGTTAATTGCTTAAGAGTGACTATTGCATGCCCTCCTGTGAAGCTTTCAAACATCCAAGTTGTCTACATTCTCAATCTGTTGACAAGCAGTGGCTTTTCCAGTTGACAGTTGCTTATGTTTTCTTTCAGTGCTAGGGAGTCTACGGAATTTTATCTTCACGCAAATTGGGATTGCTCCCGGTTATTTTTGCAGGTGAATTGGAAGTGAAGGACAATGGAGGATTCTGGATCAAATAATATCGAGCTTTCTCCTTTACTCAATGCCAAGCTTTCAACAAGCAGTATTTGTAGCAAGGTTCTTTGTTATAGATGTATGTAACTCTCTCTTGCTTAAGTATGGACAATTGTGTCTTGGTGTTAGATTAAGGATACTATGTCCTCAATCTATGTGTTGCCCCCGTACACCGCCCTCTCCTCTCCCCACCACCCCTTCCTGAAAGAAAAGGAAGAGCCTCAAGACTTCTATTTGAACTATTTATCTTCTTGGTAAGAACTTGCATCTTAGTGAGTTTTGGAGTTTCTGATTGTCTTTTGTTCACAAATATTCTAAAATTTGTGTTGGGATTGGAAAGTAATTGCAGTTTCTGTCTGGGATTGCCAAAATGTTACACATGCCTTCTCCCAAGTGCCGAGTCGAATATCTGTTGGAATCATTCATATATGTCATTCTATGTTGGCTGTTTATTAAAGTGTTGGTGTGGTCCTTGGGCCTCTCCATTTGGTGTCACTGATCCTTGGTCTATTGTTTTTTTCCTTTTCTTTTTCCTTCTCCCCCTTTCTTTTTCTTTTTTCTATTTTTTCCTCCACCTCCTTTTTGGGCGCTGGGTCTGTTACTTTGATACACAGGTGCAGGTTGCACATGGAGGCTTCTGTTGGAGTCTTTCCAAATGAAATTGGAAGGACATGTTTCTTTGATTTTGTGTTAAGGTATGCTGTTAAGATAGTTATTCTTGTGCAAGGGGGCTTGTGTAGTTCAGCAGTTTTGAAAATAGGTGCCAACTGAAGACGAAGATTGTTTTGCAGTAGATATTTCTATTTTATTGCAATCTTTCCCGTTGTTGAACTTTGCGATTGATATTGGCTTATGCCAATATGGCTTCTTTATTGTAGTTTTTTTTTTTTTTTGACTTTGTTTCTTTTTTTTTTTTAATTTCCTCATTCACCCTTTTGGGTTTGTTTTTTTCTTTTTTTTCTATTTTGTCCTTTTTTTCCATATCCAGAACATGTTTGCGTTAAGCAAGCTACTAAAGCTGAGCAGATTTATACATGCTGAATGAAAAAGCAGCTTGAAAAAAGGGACTATGTTGAGCAAGCAAAGCGGTGTGGCTGGTAGACTGTACATATCCGTGGCTTATTCAATATTTATCTTCCAGGTAATTTTCTGCGCAGCCAAAGTGTTGGGTCTGGATCATCTGGCTATTGCAGTCAGTTATTGGATATTAATGACAAGATAAAAGAAAAAGAAAAGAAAAATGCTGCAGCATATTGTCCATTCTGGCATTGTTTTGGTTGTGGTTGCTGGAGATTCCAAATTCCTGTTTGAATTTTGCTATTGCCTTTTGCTTGAAAGATCTGAGCACCCCCCTCCTTTGCTCCCAACAACACATCAAAGAAGGAAAGAAATGAGACAGATTTGTACTGGGTTTATAGAGATGTCGCAGATACAGCCAATCTTCTGAATACTCAGGTCCATGAATGAACTATTGGATGTTTTGGGTGTGTAGATTTCAGTTTTCTGTTGCTCGTCATATGAATTGTGATTGACTCCTGGAAAATTGTTCTGCTTTAGTCATAGGAGTGGAACTGAAGCTGTTGACTCATCCATTGTTTTCCCCTACTGGATCTCCACATCTGTTTGTTTTCATGGTCTTATGTTTCCTTTTAGTTCTTCTACCTGTCCCGGTTTTCTTTGCCATTGCCTTGTACCTCTGTTTATTTTTGTTAGGTCATGCTGCCAGTAGGACATTGGAGCCGAAGCTTGTGGGCCCCTTCAATGGTGATGCTTATATGATTGGGGGTTTTATATTAATTTTCCCCCTCCAAGGAAACCCTTTTTTGGGGGGTTGGGAGGGTGAGGGGCCGAAGGTGGTTCTTCCCACTATTGAAACCAGGTGGAGAAAACATATTAAGTCCTAAGTAGTGATTGCTTGTTTCTTTCTTTTTTCTTTTCTCGTCCTTTTTTCTCAGGGTTCTGCCAGGTCGAATTGTTATATCTGTAACTATGAGGATGCAATGGACATTATTTTTGAGTTAATGAGAAAAGAAAAGAGACGCGACTGGCAAAAAAGGGTAATTTTAACCCCTTTTTAAAGTGCTGGTAATTATCAGTGAGTTAATTGAAATAATAGGCACAGTGTCGTTGATTCCTATTCTGGTTGCATGAGAATGCTTCCGTCGCACAAGATATTACTCCGTTGTGTTGATGTGTTTTAGGGGTGTTTTCCATTCTCTTTGGTGTTTTGCCAAATTAAGAGAGAATAACTGTATTATTTTGCCTGCATTAGTTTGCGAGTAGCTAGGCGTGGATGCAATTGTTATACGCTAATATTGGAGGTGGGGTGGGGAGGAAGAGGGGAAGGTGGAATGTTTCCGTTTGTTGGGTCCATGGTCTCAGGTCTTGTAACTCAAATGTGTTCCCACATGTGGCCATCCAAACCGCCACATTCTGCTTAGTGTTAGGCTCAGCTCAGGTAGACTAGAACTTGAAAATTGTCCTCTGTAATAAGCCCTGATTATGTTCCAAAAGGGGTGTTGCAGCATCTGGAGATTGAAGATAAGCCCAAGTGATAATATGTATGGTATTGCTACCAATGATTATGAGAACCCTCTAAACAGCGGCTTAAGCTTGAAGAAATATGCTAAGTTTGTGCTTACCTTTCGTTACCAAGTTTAGAATCTAAATATTGGTAGTCGTATCCCCTGCTGCTGTCCATTTTTGTATTTTGTTGATCTGATTCATACAACATGCAAATATTAGCCTGATGTAGTTTTGGATGATCAGATTGAAAGGTTGTCCAAAACGTGTGGAAATCTAAGGAAGGTTTTGAAATCTTTAGCGGAGAATTATGATTCTCAGGGTTAATGGGTCATCGAATGGAGTGTAGAGATCTCATTTTAACATGATAACGGTTTATTACCGTTCAAAATAAGTGTGGGTATAAGAAAATGGGTCCATTAATTTAATGATTGAGATTTTGAATTGTTAAAAAATTTACTATTGGTTATCCAAGGAATTTATCTCCAACTAGCCTGAAGGATCCGTGCAATGCATGAATCTATAGTTATATTTACTTTTAACTTGTTAATTGTGTATTTTATATTTTATGGTTATATTTATTTGAACCTGTTAATTGTGTATCTTACATTTTATTATTGAAAAACGTGAATATTTTGTAATTTTTATTATATGATAAATACGTCAATGTTTTCATAAGATGTGTCTATCGTAAATTAACTCCATTTAGTATTATATTTTTGGTATTATATTTGTCAGATTGTTTGACCTATTAATAGTATCCAAATTCGTTTGGAAATTGGAAATTTTTATTTTGTATATTATTTCTTTGAAATTTTAAATCTATAAGTTATAATATTAGAGGTGTCAAAAAAGAAATTAAAATAATATTTAAAAAATCTTCTAATAAAATAGGAATAAAAGTTAAAAAATAAAAAGGATAAATGATATGATAGTAACATATGCCATTGGAGAAAAAAAAGTTCTTGTTTTAATATATTTGTCTATGTAGTTGGTCAAAATTTTAGTGCAAAAAATTATTAACATTTTAGAAGAGTAAGATTGTAGTCTTCTACTCAAATGCAGAGAGCTTAAATCCAAGAAGACTTACCAATTTCTTTTTGCTTTTTTTTTTTATAGTTTTTAATATAAATGTAGAGTTATTAATTATTTATTTATCTCCTATCAGTTTATCTGATCATTCCTATAATGTAAGAGTTATTCCATGAACTTTTAATTATAATCTTGATAAATTACTTTGAGAGACCTAATTATTTTTAAAGGGAAATTATAAAAATAGGAGATGAATTTAAAAAATTAAAATAAACTATCAATATAATAGCTTAATTCATAAAAGTGAAATTAAGATATAATTTGTACTTATATTGAATAGGTTGATGGCTAAACCTAAACGTTGGCTAAAATGTAGCTCTTTTTTGACGAATTGATACCAAGTGGTAAGTCTTGTCCAAAGCGGGTAGTTTTGGCATCATGGGTTGGCTGCCCATCAACTTGTCAATTTCGTTGGATGTATTAGTGTTCTTCTTTTCAATTATCCTATTTTTCTAGATGGTCAAGCCACCCAAAGAGTAAAATACACTAGTTCGCCGGGGGGCGGTGGTGGTGGTGGTTTGGGTGGGTGGTTTCTCTCCTTAGAGAAACCAACCCCTTAATATCATTCCACTCAAAGGAAAAGGGGGATAATGTGTACAATACAATGTAATATAGATTTTAATTTTAATAATATTAGACCCTTATATTATCATTTTCTCTTGATAATGTAAAAGTTGTTGAAATTTTACAAACTCAAGAATGCTAGAGGAGTAATTTGATTAGGAGTTTATTTTTTCGCAATGAGTTTATCACGACACAAATAAATTATATAGTACACTATTTATAAGGTTGTTAAGTTTTAAGAGCTAAAGAAAAATGTTATAAGAGGTTGTTTTGACTTTTAATGCATATTGAAATTACTCGGATAAGGGTTTTTTTGGGAAGAATATTTGTGATGCTAGAGTAAGCTTGAGAAAAAAAATAAAAATAAGTTAGAAGTAGTAAAATCATATAGATATGAAAATATATCCAAACAAGTTAGAATCAACAAGATAATATCAAATCTAAATATGGAAATGCATTTGAACAAAATGTTGGAGTGCTTATCTTGCAATCAAGAGACTCTCAAATGTGGGAACTGGGACTCATCTCTATCTCTCCCCTTCCAATTTTAGTCTATTTGTTTAGAATAATGGATGAATTATAAAATCAGAATGTGAATAATATCATATCAAATTGAATTATAAAGTGCAATTAGTAAAAAAGGTTCATATTCTGCCCACACCATTTTTCTATGCTTTCTTTTAAAATTAATACAGAAAGTATGAGTACAAAAGAAACAAGAAGAAAGATATTCAAGTTAAATAACTCAATTTTAATTATTATATTATTTATACCGGAGTCCAAATTAACGTAATATAATTAATAATAAAATTTTAATTTATTTTTATTCTTTTAAATAAGACGTACATAATATTAAACATGATATCCGATTCATCTAAAGTATAAATTTGAATTTTATTTTTTTATTTGATTAATTTGAATCTTATTGATTGGTAACATATTTTTGTAGTATCAATTAATTATAAGGGAATCAAATAACTTAATGACTTATGTTTGGGCAGGGTTAATAAATTTTCAACATAAAGAAAGTGGCAAAGATCAATACATGTTAAATTTGACTCCATATATATATATATATATATATATATATATATATATATATAAATCTCTTGCTTAGGAGGAGTTATAGCTACAACAATTTCTCCATTTTTTAATGTCCATTTCTTGCTAAGATCAATATTAGTATTGATTTCTTTAATACCAAGAGGGTCTGGTAATTTATGTTCTTGAGCAAAGATGGTCCACCATGTAAAGAATCGGATATTACATCCTAATCTTTCCATTAGTGAATACCATTCTTGCCTAATGAAAGCTTGAGCTTGAAGATCAAAATGAGATAAAAACCATTGTTTTTTATCTCTATTTTCTATGGAATCGAAATCTTTTCTTAAGAAGTCTTTATTTATTGTAAAGGGTTACGTAATAACATTAATAGAAGAATAAGAGGGAGGTTGCATAACTCGAATGAGTAGGGGAACCTATTGATGAACTAGTTTCATCAATCGGCTCAGCTATTGGAGATTTGTAATAAATCTTTGAAGAAGAAGGAGTTGAATCATCAGCTTGATTATCCCTAAGATAATCATAATTAGTAGCTCTTGAAGGCATGGAGAAAGAAGATCCGGGAAGATCTCTTTTTCCGAAGATCTTGAAAAGGATCTTTCATTGATAGAATTGAATCTTATTAGAACTCTACCATCGGGTTCTTCTATAACTCGTTGAATATTCTTTTGAGCGATATTTCTAGGAGGCCTAATGTTTTGAATAATAAACTCTTGAGGAATAGTTATTTCATTCCATTTTAATAACTTAGGAGTAAAACTTGAAGTATTATCCGATTCAATTTTTAATAATATTGTTTCATCCAAAGATGGCTTTAATAAGCATTTTGGATTTAAATGAGAAGATAATAACTTGAAATAAACTCTATATGTAATAGCAAAATTTTTTGATAATTCTCTAAATAATACTTTTGAATTATTCCGCATATGAATATCTAAAGAGAACTACTAATAAACCTACTTGTTTCAAATGTGGAAAACAAGGTCATTATGCAAAAAATTGTAAAGTTAAAGAAAAACTTAATGAGATCTCGTGAAGACAATCAAGAGATTAAAGAAAAAATTATTTCATTATTTGAACTTAAAGATACTCCAGTAAACTTAGACAATTCTTCGACTCCAAAGATAATAATCTTTATGAGTTAGAAAGTAATTCAAGTAATTATTCATCGGGAAATGAGTCTTCAAGAATTTGTTATAAATATATTAATATGATCAATACTACTAAAAATGAAAAAGAATTTTTAATTGATTTAATAGAACAAATTCAAGATCCTGAATTAAAAAGGAATATTTAGAAAAACTCAAAGGTATTCTAATTAAAGAAGATTTATTAAAAACCCCTCCTCCAGGATTAAGCATCAATAAAATATTTGAAAAATATGACACTCCAAATATTTTAAAAGTTGTTAATATTCAAGATTTAAAAATGGAAATAAATAATCTTAAAGAACAGATTAAAGAGATTAATCAAAATTTATGTTCACTCCGGACTAAAGACTTAGAGTTAGAAACTAGATTATCAATAATAGAAAATAAATCAAGTAGTCCTATTATTAATGAAGATACTCCAAGTACCTCTAATCAATTATTTATTTCAACTATTAATCATATAAATTATCAAAAATGGTATATTCATATTACTTTAAAAATCAATGATAATTATGAGTTCAATACTATTGCTTTACTTGATAGTGGAGCAGATCAAAATTGCATTAAAGAAGGTTTAATTCCATCAATTTATTATGAAAAAACTAAAGAACGACTCCATAGTGCCAATGGAACGGCATTACAAATAAAATATAAATTATCAAATGCTTATATTTGTAATCAAGGTTATTGTTTTAAAAATACTTTTATCCTTGTAAAAGACATAGGTCAAGAAGTCATTTTAGGAACTCCTTTTATTACTCAAATATATCCTTTCAAAGTTGATCAAATTGGTATACATACAGAAATTTTAGGAAAAATTATTTCTTTCAAATTTATCTCTCCTATTCGTGCAAAAGATCTATCTTTACTCCAAGAGTCTACTATAATTAAACAAATAAATTTTATTGATAAAAAAAGCAGCAAATTAGTTTCCTTCAAAAAGAAATTACTTATAAACAAATTGAGGAAAGATTACAACAACCTTCTATCCAAAACAAAATAAAAGAATTACAAAATCTATTCTATAAAGAAGTGTGCTCCGATCTCCCCAATGCTTTTTGGGAAAGAAAAAGGCATGTTGTCACGCTTCCTTATGAAAAGGAATTTTCAGAAAATAAAATCCCTACTAAAGCTCGACCTATTCAAATGAATAAAGAACTTTTAGAATTCTATAAAAAAGAAATTCAATCACTTTTAGATAAAAATTTAATAAGGCCTTCTAAGTCTCCTTGGAGCCGTGCAGCCTTCTATGTCAATAATCAAGCAGAAAAGGAACGAGGAGTCCCTCGCCTAGTTATTAATTATAAACCTTTAAATAAAGTTTTACAATGGATTAGGTATCCCATTCCTAATAAACGTGATTTACTCAATAGACTTTATGAAGCAAAAATATTTTCAAAATTCGATATGAAAAGTGGCTTTTGGCAAGTCCAAATAGCTAATCAAGATCGTTATAAAACAGACCTTTACTTGTTCCTTTTGGGCATTATGAATGGAATGTTATGCCATTTGGATTAAAAAATGCTCCTTCGAATTTCAACATATTATGAATGACATTTTTAATCCTTACACTCAATTTACAATAGTCTATATTGATGATGTTCTAGTTTATTCAAATAGTATTGAGCAACATTTCAAACATCCGCAAACTTTTTACATATAATCAAGAAAAATGGATTAGTTGTTTCTGCACCTAAAATTAAACTCTTCCAAACCAAAATAAGATTCCTAGGACATGATATTTATCAAGGAACTATTAAACCAATTACTAGAGCTATTGAATTTGCGAGACAAATTTCCGGACGAATTAAAAAATAAAACTCAACTACAAAGGTTTTTAGGATGCCTTAATTATGTAGCTGATTTCTTTCCAAAGTTAAGACAAATATGTCAGCCCCTTTACAAAAGATTACGTAAAAATCCAACACCATGGTCCGACGAACATACTCAAGTAGTACGCCTTCTTAAACAAAAGGTTAAATCATTACCATGTCTAGGTATTCCGCATCCGGATGCATACATGATTGTTGAAACAGATGCATCCGAATTAGGATATGGTGGTATATTAAAACAAAGGATGTCTACACTCTCCAAACAAACTCAATTAATTAGGTACCATTCAGGAATTTGGAACCAAACCCAAAAAATTATTCAACTATTAAAAAGGAAGTTTTATCAATTGTTCTATGCGTTTCAAAATTTCAAGATGATTTATTTAGTAAAAAATTCCTTCTTCGCATTGATTGTAAATCAGCAAAAGAAATTATTACTAAAGATGTTCAAAATCTTGTTTCCAAACAAATATTTGCTCGTTGGCAAGCAATTTTATCTTGTTTTGATTTTGATATAGAATTTATTAAAGGAGAAAATAATTCTCTACCCGATTTTTTAACAAGAGAATTCCTTCAAGGCTCTTCCAGCTCTCAAGAATAATTTTGCCAGTTTCATTCTCACACCCTATTCCATAAAAAATATGGATTTCCATGGATCCTTTGTTGGTCATTTTCAATTACCCAGACATTACAAACCTCCAGACATCCTATTCATTAGTCCGTGACTTCAAGATCAAGTGGTGGGAACGGTTTAATTTCAAAGCCGCTTTAGGAATAAAGACAGCCCCACCTACTCAACCAAGCACCACCTACTCCACGGAAGAATGAGACAACCTCAAAAGGAAAAGAGAAAATACAAGAAGAAGAGATTCAACTACTCAAGAAAGAGATTATGTTACTCAAAAACAACATCAGCAATTACTTCTTAAGGAACCAAGTATTGGTTCGATGAGGAAATTCAATCTGATTACGACCATTTTGATGGGCCATGTGCTCAAGATCCTTACGATATATAATTCGTGAAGGAGTTTTGATTCAAAAAAAAAAAAAAAATTCTAACATTTTTATGCGGGTTTTCAGTATTTTGCTTCGGTGAAATTTCTCATTTCACCTCTCAAAATGCCCGGGAAGGAAGTGGATAGTACTATTCACTTACTATTCAGGGTTACGAGGATCAAGATGACATATTTGGCCACTTGTACCAATAGCATCAAGACACTATTTCAAGAAGACAAGGACATAGGTGCCATTTTGTCAAAAAGGCAATAGTAAAAATCCACATAGGTGCCATTTTGTCAAAAAGGCAATAGTAAAAATCCATGTGACTTTCTCATAGTGGATTTTACTATTCAAATTACTATTCAATTAAAGGTTTTTGTCGGAAGAATCTTTGCTCCTGTTCAAGCTTTCTACCTGGCAAGAACCGTTCAAGATCGATCAAAAGTTGATGATTCATCATCCACTATTCATACTTTTGGTCTAATCAAGACTGTTCCAATAATTCAACATTGTCGGAAGATTTTTTATCAAGATCAAGATTCCATTTCAATCAAGACTCTCAACCGTCCAAGTGTGCGACATTTATTCATTCTGTTTCACTATAAATATGTATTCACTTCTCATTAGGAAGGCATCGAAAAATCACCAAAATCACTTGCTTACTTACACAAGCAAACACTTGCCTTCTATCCCTTACTCTTTGTATCCAACCTCTCTCGGAGAGCATTATCCAAATCTTGTATCAAATTTTCAAATATCAATCAAAGTAAGTTTTGA
This sequence comes from Talinum fruticosum, assembly GCA_021018815.1. NCBI lineage: Eukaryota > Viridiplantae > Streptophyta > Magnoliopsida > Caryophyllales > Talinaceae > Talinum > Talinum fruticosum. Next base: position 3,122,610 of record JAITYX010000020.1, read on the forward strand.
TTCATTATCTTGTTTTATATTTCAATTACTTTTGTTTCCAGACTTCTTGATTCCAATCTTTTGTTTTCGAAAGTTCAATTTGTTAAATTAATTTGTCCCCTGTCTCCCTCGCTACTCAACCACAACAGTACCCCGAGCTTCGTCCCCAAGCTCTAGCCCGATTATGTGGATTTTTACTATTGCCTTTTTGACAAAATGGCACCTATGTCCTTGTCTTCTTGAAATAGTGTCTTGATGCTATTGGTACAAGTGGCCAAATATGTCATCTTGATCCTATAACCCTGAATAGTAAGTGAATAGTACTATCCACTTCCTTCCAGGAGCATTTTGAGAGGTGAAATGAGAAATTTCACCGAAGCAAAATACTGAAAACCCGCATAAAAATGTTAGAAATTTTTTTTTTTGAATCAAAACTCCTTCACGAATTATATATCGTAAGGATCTTGAGCACATGGCCCATCAAAAGGGTCGTAATCGGATTGAATTTCCTCATCGGAACCAATACTTGGTTCCTTAAGAAGTAATTGCTGATGTTGTTTTTGAGTAACATAATCTCTTTCTTGAGTAGTTGAATCTCTTCTTCTTGTATTTTCTCTTTTCCTTTTGAGATTGTCTCATTCTTACGTGGAGTAGGTGGTGCTTGGTTGAGTAGGTGGGGCTGTCTTTATTCCTAAAGCGGCTTTGAAATTAAACCGTTCCCACCACTTGATCTTGAAGTCACGGACTAATGAATAGGATGCTTGGAGGTTTGTAATGCTCGGGTAATTGAAAATGACCAACAAAGGATCCATGGAAATCCATATTTCTTATGGAATAGGGTGTGAGAATGAAGCTGGCAAAATTATTCTTGAGAGCTGGAAGAGCCTTGAAGGAATTCTCTTGTTAAAAAATCGGGTAGAGAATTATTTTCTCCTTTAATAAATTCTATATCAAAATCAAAACAAGATAAAATTGCTTGCCAACGAGCAAATATTTGTTTGGAAACAAGATTTTGAACATCTTTAGTAATAATTTCTTTTCTGATTTACAATCAATGCGAAGAAGGAATTTTTACTAAATAAATCATCTTGAAATTTTGAAACGCATAGAACAATTGATAAAACTTCCTTTTTAATAGTTGAATAATTTTTTGGGTTTGGTTCCAAATTCTGAATGGTACCTAATTAATTGAGTTTGTTTGGAGAGTGTAGACATCCTTTGTTTTAATATACCACCATATCCTAATTCGGATGCATCTGTTTCAACAATCATGTATGCATCCGGATGCGGAATACCTAGACATGGTAATGATTTAACCTTTTGTTTAAGAAGGCGTACTACTTGAGTATGTTCGTCGGACCATGGTGTTGGATTTTTACGTAATCTTTTGTAAAGGGGCCGACATATTTGTCTTAACTTTGGAAAGAAATCAGCTACATAATTAAGGCATCCTAAAAACCTTTGTAGTTGAGTTTTATTTTTTAATTCGTCCGGAAATTTGTCTCGCAAATTCAATAGCTCTAGTAATTGGTTTAATAGTTCCTTGATAAATATCATGTCCTAGGAATCTTATTTTGGTTTGGAAGAGTTTAATTTTAGGTGCGAAACAACTAATCCATTTTTCTTGATTATATGTAAAAAGTTTGCGGATGTTTGAAATGTTGCTCAATACTATTTGAATAAACTAGAACATCATCAATATAGACTATTGTAAATTGAGTGTAAGGATTAAAAATGTCATTCATAATATGTTGAAATTCGAAGGAGCATTTTTAATCCAAATGGCATAACATTCCATTCATAATGCCCAAAAGGAACAAGTAAAGGCTGTTTTATAACGATCTTGATTAGCTATTTGGACTTGCCAAAAGCCACTTTTCATATCGAATTTTGAAAATATTTTTGCTTCATAAAGTCTATTGAGTAAATCACGTTTATTAGGAATGGGATACCTAATCCATTGTAAAACTTTATTTAAAGGTTTATAATTAATAACTAGGCGAGGGACTCCTCGTTCCTTTTCGCTTGATTATTGACATAGAAGGCTGCATGACTCCAAGGAGACTTAGAAGGCCTTATTAAATTTTTATCTAAAAGTGATTGAATTTCTTTTTACAGAATTCTAAAAGTTCTTTATTCATTTGAATAGGTCAAGCTTTAGTAGGGATTTTATTTTCTGAAAATTCCTTTTCATAAGGAAGCGTGACAACATGCCTTTTCTTTCCCAAAAGCATTGGGGAGATCAGAGCACACTTCTTTATAGAATAGATTTTGTAATTCTTTTATTTTGTTTTGGATAGAAGGTTGTTGTAATCTTTCCTCAATTTGTTTATAAGTAATTTCTTTTTGAAGGAAACTAATTTGCTGCTTTTTTATCAATAAAATTTATTTGTTTAATTATAGTAGACTCTTGGAGTAAAGATAGATCTTTTGCACGAATAGGAGAGATAAATTTGAAAGAAATAATTTTTCCTAAAATTTCTGTATGTATACCAATTTGATCAACTTTGAAAGGATATATTTGAGTAATAAAAGGAGTTCCTAAAATGACTTCTTGACCTATGTCTTTTACAAGGATAAAAGTATTTTTAAAACAATAACCTTGATTACAAATATAAGCATTTGATAATTTATATTTTATTTGTAATGCCGTTCCATTGGCACTATGGAGTCGTTCTTTAGTTTTTTTATAATAAATTGATGGAATTAAACCTTCTTTAATGCAATTTTGATCTGCTCCACTATCAAGTAAAGCAATAGTATTGAACTCATAATTATCATTGATTTTTAAAGTAATATGAATATACCATTTTTGATAATTTATATGATTAATAGTTGAAATAAATAATTGATTAGAGGTACTTGGAGTATCTTCATTAATAATAGGACTACTTGATTTATTTTCTATTATTGATAATCTAGTTTCTAGCTCTAAGTCTTTAGTCCGGAGTGAACATAAATTTTGATTAATCTCTTTAATCTGTTCTTTAAGATTATTTATTTCCATTTTTAAATCTTGAATATTAACAACTTTTAAAATATTTGGAGTGTCATATTTTTCAAATATTTTATTGATGCTTAATCCTGGAGGGGGTTTTTAATAAATTTTCTTTAATTAGAATACCTTTGAGTTTTTCTAAATATTCCTTTTTTAATTCGGGATCTTGAATTTGTTCTATTAAATCAATTAAAAATTCTTTTTCATTTTTAGTAGTATTGATCATATTAATATATTTATAACAAATTCTTGAAGACTCATTTTGTAACGCCCCCAACTCATAATCACTAGTTTAGGCTAAGCAACCCGTTAACCAGTGATTAGCGCAGCGGAAAAAGGTTTAGGAGCGTCACCGCCGCCCTTACCAGCGGAAGGGCAAGGCTAACGAGAGTCAAATACTGAACTATTCAGCTTAGATTACCCTATTTAACAGTCAACTACAAAAGAAACTATAATTTGTACAAAGCCGAACAAAAGTACGGGGTAACCCAACATTCACTAGTTCTTAACCCATAACACTTATGTACAAGTCTCCAAAAGGTTATCATGGCGAGCCGAGCCCCTAAGCCTCGAACACGATTCTTCTATGACTTGCCGTCTTCACTATTCTTACCTAAAACAAAACAAGGAAATATTTTTGCAATGTGAGTCGAAACTCAATACGTTCACTATCATGCGGTAAAATAATAGTAATGAAATAATTAAATTGAGCGCATGCATTTCAATTCATTTATAAATGAGGGAGGTGAATAGTGTAAAACTGTTGCTGATTTATTATCCGAATGGATCCCTTTACGATCATCGGGTTTCCCTAAACGCATGTGCACACACCCGGACCGATCGGATAGTCCGGTTGAAGGCGGTTAACCGTTACGGGGTTACCAACCTGGATATTGGGCGTACCAAATAATGGCACTTGATGGACGGGTCCATATTAATGATGGCAAATATTATTTGCAAATAATTCTTTATTGTTGTTAATGTCGGCCATATCCGGCCTTAATTTGTAAATAAAACATTGAAGGGCACGATCAATGAACGTACCTTATCGACGTTCCTCCTTCTTTTTCTTTACGAGCGGAATCCGGATGAACGTACGACGCTGGTGTTTGATGACCTTAATTAAGGACATAAGAGTTTTATTAATAAACTGGATTTTATGACTTATTTATTTATTAAATTATTTCAAAATTATTTGAAACGAAAACTAATAAAGTTAGCTTCTGCTAAAGGATATTAATGATGTCTTTACTCTATATAACATTTGTTTTTCTCGCTTACCCAAAGCATGCCTATTATATATATATATATATATATATATATATATATATATATATAGTCTGTCTTTATAATCAAATACGCAATTCTCTTCTAAATAGCATCAAAGGTAACTCTAACTAATAAGGTTCGTTTATTGATTTCTTTTATAAGATGCATACATAATTATGTGTATATGTAGTACACTAAACACTTACCTTGCTTTTCTACCAAAACTTATTGATAAATGGTATTTACATAGTACTTGCTTTTAAAACCAAAGAAAGGTTATACTTTTAATTGCGGTTATTAGCTACTCATTAGGCAAACCCCTTTATTCACTCTTTTATGTACTTGTTGTCTATCCTTATTTTATTTTGAAAGGGCATACTTATTTCCCCAAAGAGGTCAATCCTCGCTCTTCGGTTTCATATACGCCCACAATTAATTATCATCCTCTTCCTCAATCTGTCCATTAATCTCTTCAATAGGTTAATAACCAAAGGTAATTCCTAACTCAGAATTATTTCCTAATTGTCCTTATACGAAATTGTCCATAAATACCCTTCATACAAGGGTTTGTCCATAAATATCCTTCATACGAGAGATTATCCATGGTTTTTCTTCACTTTTCGGTATATCCGAGCACATATCAACTATCACTAGATCTTACCAAATTTCATGAATCAATCATAAACAAATCATAATCCAACTTAAATCACCAAACAGAACAGAATACCAATTACAACTCAAATAATTAAATTAAAGTATTGAAAACCGAATCTGAAAATTAACCCTAGAAATTAAGTAAACAAGCCGAAACTGGAATTTATTCTAAGAAATTAAATTAAAGCGAAAGATTACCCTAAAAATCCAGTGAAGGGGGTTAATTTTTTTAGTGTAATGATTTTGAGGGTTTGAAGGGTTGAAGATCGGAGGATGATCGAAGATGAGGCGGACGGCCGGCGGTCGAAGAAGTCGCCGGTGGTAGTGAACGACGCCGGTGGGCGACGGAGGCGACGGAGGCCGGATGGCTTGGGACAAGAGTAGCCGAGGCCAAACGAGTCGCAAATCCGGGACAGAACAAGCGCAAAATCGGCGGTTTGCGGCGTTTGGTGGGCGAGGCGGTGGCAGCGCGGCGAAGGTAGTAGCGGCGGCTGTCGGTGTGTCGTGGTGGTGTTTCCGGTGGATGAAACAAGCGGGAAGAGGGAGGCGGAGGAGGCAGCAAAGGGAAGGATGGGTTTTAGGGTGTTTGGTGAGGAGATCGGCGAAGATGGTGATGGTGGTGGTGGTGGCTAGCTGGCGGCGACGGTCGGCAAGGCCGGAGGGCCGCCGATGCAGCCGATGGGTGGTGAAAATGGGGGTGCAGAGAGGCGTCGGTGGTAGAGGGAGAGGGAGAGAGTTTTGTGAGTATCGGTATTAGGTTTAGGAGAAAATGAGAGTTTTAGGGTTTCTTAAGTATTTATACTCCTCTTGCTTCCTCTTTCACTAGGCCGACCAGCTCCTTCACTTTTTGGGCCCGAATCCTTAGCAAGGTTTATCATTATTTCAGCCCAAACTCAATCTCATTCTTAATTTCCATCCTACTTCTTAATCTTACAACCTTGCTAGTATCTTGCTTATTAAACTTATCCCTTATTTTTAGTACTATTAAGTTTTTATAAAATTTTATTCATTTCATTCGTTTAGGGATTTTTAGAACTCAAAATAAATTAGTTATATAATAATAATATTAATTATCTTCGAGTCGTTGAAATTTATGGAGTACGTTCGTCCGTCGTCGTTGTTGTCATCCGGTTCCTGCACTTTAAACAACATTGACATATATATGTGTATATATATATATATATATATATATATATATATATATATATATATATATATATATATATATATATATATATATATATATATATATATATATATATGCACATATGTATATACACATGAATAATATGAAAATATTTGAAAATTTGAAATGCACGCGCTCGAGGCTAATTTTTAATGCACTTAAGGTTAATTACTTTCTTAGGGACGGGTCGTTACACATTTCCTGATGAATAATTACTTGAATTACTTTCTAACTCATAAAGATTATTATCTTTGGAGTCGGAAGAATTGTCTAAGTTTACTTGGAGTATCTTTAAGTTCAAATAATGAAATAATTTTTTCTTTAATCTCTTGATTGTCTTCACGAGATCTCATTAAGTTTTTCTTTAACTTTACAATTTTTTGCATAATGACCTTGTTTTCCACATTTGAAACAAGTAGGTTTATTAGTAGTTCTCTTTAAAATATTTTTTATAGGAGTAATGTCAAAAGTATTTGTTTTGTTAAATTGTTTCTTTTGATCCGTTCTTTTTTTTGTAGAAGGGTTTTTAATTTGAGCAAGAACAATATTGACTCGTTGAGAGTTATCCGGATTATTTCTTCCTATCTTAAAGGGAGAAGCTGGAATATGACCTTGATCCGTAGGGATCAAAATCTCTTGCTTAGGAGGAGTTATTGCTACAACAATTTCTCCATTTTTTAATGTCCATTTCTTGCTAAGATCAATATTAGTATTGATTTCTTTAATACCAAGAGGGTCTGGTAATTTATGTTTTTGAGCAAAGATGGTCCACCATGTAAAGAATCGGATATTACATCCTAATCTTTCCATTAGTGAATACCATTCTTGCCTAATGAAAGCTTGAGCTTGAAGATCAAAATGAGATAAAAACCATTGTTTTTTATCTCTATTTTCTATGGAATCGAAATCTTTTCTTAAGAAGTCTTTATTTATTGTAAAGGGTTCCGTAATAACATTAATAGAAGAATAAGAGGGAGGTTGCATAACTGAATGAGTAGGGGAACCTATTGATGAACTAGTTTCATCAAGCTGGCTCAGCTATTGGAGATTTGTAATAAATCTTTGAAGAAGAAGGAGTTGAATCATCAGCTTGATTATCCCTAAGATAATCATAATTAGTAGCTCTTGAAGGCATGGAGAAAGAAGATCTGGGAAGATCTCTTTTTCTGAAGATCTTGAAAAGGATCTTTCATTGATAGAATTGAATCTTATTAGAACTCTACCATCGGGTTCTTCTATAACCTGTTGAATATTCTTTTGAGCGATATTTCTAGGAGGCCTAATGTTTTGAATAATAAATTCTTGAGGAATAGTTATTTCATTCCATTTTAATAACTTAGGAGTAAAGCTTGAAGTATTTTCCGACTCAATTTTTAATAATATTGTTTCATCCAGAGATGGCTTTAATAAGCATTTTGGATTCAAATGAGAAGATAAAAGCTTGAAATAGACTCTATATGTAATAGCAAAGTTTCTTGATAATTCTCTAAATAATACTTTTGAATTATTTTGCATATGAATATCTAATATTAAGGTGTCCATGATCCAGGGATCATTTAGATCTACTGAAAAGTTTGGACAACCATTGAAATATATTGGACCATTACAAGTATTAGTTTGAATCATAGCTAATAAAGAGTCTTGATATCTAATTAATCTATTGTCTCTAAGTGCCATAAAGATAGGACAATCTAATCCTAATCTTGTTAATGGCTTGAGTGCTATTTGAATCATACCAAAATGAATATATCTATATTTCTCTTTATATTTATTAATAGAAATATTGGATAATAACTTGATGGTTTGAAACTCTTCATCTAAGCTGAAGGTTTCTTCATGATCTTTAATGGAAAAGGCTGTATTGAAATCAAACTTGCCTATTTGATAGATAGTTTCTATCTTTTGTTTTGGAATAGACCAATTTGAGAAATCAACTTGGCAGCTAACTTCTCTGCTATTGACCACATTAGTACTCTTGCTAGTTCCTAAACCTAGATGATCTCGTAACCAAGAGGCCATCACAGCTTAAGCTTGACTACTTTGTCGATAATTACGCACACACACTACCAGGGACCACCCTCTACCGGGACCACCTCACACGGCTGACCAACGGATAACATGGGGCTGACCAACGGCCGACAAACGCTAGGCCTTACGGTGCAACAACAAAATAGACGAGACTTGGCTCACGATACCAATGGGGGACGAGGATCGGGCTAGAGTTTGGGGACGAAGCTCGGGAGTGCTTGTTGTGGTTGAGTAGCGAGGGAGACAGGGGACAAATTAATTTAACAAATTGAACTTTCGAAAACAAAAGATTGAAATCAAGAAGCTGGAAGCAATAAGTAATATAAAACAAGATAATGAATCAAAACTTACTTTGATTGATATTTGAAAATTTGATACAAGATTTGGATAATGCTCTCTGAGAGAGGTTGGATACAAAGAGTAAGGGATAGAAGGCAAGTGTTTGCTTGTGTAAGTAAGCAAGTGATTTTGGTGATTTTGCGATGCCTTCCTAATGAGAAGTGAATACATATTTATAGTGAAACAGAATGAATAAATGTCGCACACTTGGACGGTTGAGAGTCTTGATTGAAATGGAATCTTGATCTTGATAAAAAATCTTCCGACAATGTTGAATTATTGGAACAGTCTTGATTAGACCAAAAGTATGAATAGTGGATGATGAATCATCAACTTTTGATCGATCTTGAACAGTTCTTGCCAGGTAGAAAGCTTGAACAGGAGCAAAGATTCTTCCGACAAAAACCTTTAATTGAATAGTAATTTGAATAGTAAAATCCACTATGAGAAAGTCACATGGATTTTTACTATTGCCTTTTTGACAAAATGGCACCTATGTCCTTGTCTTCTTGAAATAGTGTCTTGATGATATTGGTACAAGTGGCCAAATATGTCATCTTGATCCTGTAACCCTGAATAGTAAGTGAATAGTGGATATATATATATATATATATATATATATATATATATATATATAATACTTTGATACTTTTTTCATTTGACTCGTTGAAGTTAATATGGATAATGGAGGAGTTAGAGTTTGATTTGGATTTGTTTCTCCCTCTCCGGGTCTTTATTTGTAGAACATGGAGATGGTTCACTAGCACTCGCCATGATCCGTAATTATCATCAACAATCAAATTTAACTCAAGTGACAAATAACAAATTAATGTTCCCACGGACATATAAAGGAAGCATGCAAGTTAATAATAGCGAGGAATAATAGCGAGCATATGGCTGAAAACCTAAGCTCAATGTATTCACAAGATCAAAACAACATAATCTTATTCGCCTATACTTAATGTATGAGATTCATTGATGACTTTTTAATTTCCTTCTTTTTCCAAGTGGGAAAATTTTGATGGTACATTTTCTATATATTAATAGAGCATAGATTGGAAAAAGGCTTACAATGGTCCCAAACAAGTGTTGGCATAGTTACTAGGGAGAAAGACACATAAGAAAATAAACAACATCAAGTGTGACTATAGTTTGTGGATGCTTATCACCCAAAAAAAAAAAAAAAGGAAAGAAAGAATGTGGTCTTCTGAGTTCGATGATTTATTGATCGATATTCATCTTTTATAATGCTTAGGCTAAAACTAATTTGAGGAAGCGACTAATAAGTTTTGAGGAGGCCACTAATTCTTATAGCTTTTGGTTATATCCATAAGCAAGGGGCAATTGCTAAAATCTGGTCAAATTAAGAGAACAACTCCAATATTTCCGAATCCATTTCTCACACGTAGGTAGTTGACAAACAATAGGAAACATTTCTAGAGTTTCCAACAAAGATTTCAAACATTATTTTGTTTTGAAATATCCAAATCCTAATTACTTCGAGTATCTTGTGGGCAATGGAGTAAAATGGAGGACATTAGTTGAACAAACATACTAGTCTAGTATACACAAATGCTCCACATAGTCATCTCGCAAACCCAACAGGCAAGACACAACCTTCTAAGGTGGACATGAACCACTTGTTGTAAGATTTTACACAAATTAAAGTGATGCTAAACATCGATTAAACATAGCAAGAAACATAGCATGAACATTAATGTAATAAGGACGAGAGGAGAGAAGAGCTTACCACAAGTTGACAGCCACGGTCTATGTCTCGGCAGGTGAGAGTCGAGATTGCGAGAGTCACCAGGAAGGAGAGGCGAGGGCTACTAGATGCGGAGCGGTGGTCTTTTGGGTGGCGGAGTGATGACAGGCCCGGTCACACGAGAGGGAAGGAAGTCGGACAGGTGAGAGCGGTGGTGGAGACGAGAGAAGGAGAGGAAAGGAGAGGAGAGAGAGGCTAAGGTAGGCATGACAACGAGTGACGGAATGACGACGAGGCGAGAGGGAAGGAGGTCGGCGCCGGCCGAGCGAGAGTGGTGGAGGCAGCGAGGCAGAGGCGGTGGTGGAGGCGAGAGCGGTTGTGGAGAGGAGAGTAGAGAGAGACGAAGCGAGCAGAGGCAACAGTTGTGCAAATGAACCAGGCATCCGAAAACCTAGGGCATGTATTTTGAATTATTGAAATTACCTTTCTGCCCATGAGTTATAAGCACAAAATTGAGGGTATATATGTAATTTAAACTTCGGGTAAACGGGGACGGGTGTGGGATTTTTCCCCGTCCGGATAACGAGGACGGGGACGGGGAGGAAATTTTCCCCGTCCCCGTCCCGCCCGGGCACAAAACCCTCCCCGCCCCGACGGGACCGGGAATTTTCCTCGTTTCGGAGCGGGTCCCGGCGGGCCGGGAAAACCCGCCCGATGCCATCCCTACCAATGTCTATCACCTACACAAGGCAAAATTGCCCCCTTATATGACTTTATATACAACTCCTTTTTAAAGTATGGACTTACAAAGGTCTCAAGCATCTTCTTTTAACCAAGTTGCACAAGCAACGACATGACAACATGGAACTCCAGGTGATATCCCATCTTCCGCAAGTAAACATACCAAGTATTCATGTCAACATGCAAAGTGTCCAATCTGTGTGCTACTTGAAAGGTTCTATTGCTCGAAGGTATAGGAAAACAATTTCTTGCCTCATCCTTTTCTCGTCTCTAACTTAGCTCTTATTCTTGGCAAATATCATCTTCAACATTTTCCATACTAAGCCTTTTGAGCACCACCCTCTCCATCAAGGCAGCCTTGATATCTTCTAACATGTAGATAATGTATTTTGCCCTAGCTTGCATAATATATGCTTTAAATGTTTCAGCCATATTATTGACAATAACATCACACTTAGGTTGAGTATTAATAAAAGCCCTACAAAAACTTTTAGGATCTTTTTTAATGAAGTCTTCTGCCGCTCGAATTGATACAAGTTTCAAAGCTTCCAAAGTCTGTAATCAACCTCATTATAAGCTTTAGCAAGCATACCAGAATAACAACTTTAACTCTTCTCCCTTGTGAGTCTTGTGCAAATTTGCATATATGTGTCTTGCACAATTTCTCGTGCTCACTTTGTGGGAACACATTTTGAAAAACATGAATGACAGACCTAAAAAGCCTTCTAATTAGTTTTATGAGCTAAGAAATTTGTTTAAAAATTTCACAAGTTGATCTCTTAGAAATAATACCTGGTGTTGGTCAGAAATTATTGTGAAACCTTCACCATATGTTCCTCCAATGCAAGTCCTAACATTATTCTGAAACCACGACCAACCTGTCATTGTTCTCACCCTCGGCCACCGCCCAAGCAAGTGGAAACATCTCGATTATTTCCATCAATTGCAACAACAGAAATCAAGGTCCCACCAAGGAAAGTCTTTAGGAAACTGGCATCTATGCATAACATTGGCCTGCAACCACTTACGAACCCCTTTCTCAAACCATCAAAGCAAACAAAAAACCTCCGAAACATCGGGATATGATATGTGACTAAAGGGTTAGTACTCCCTTTGTTAGATCTCTTCAACTCTTCAATATACTCCCTAATTTGTAGTAATGATCTTTCATTGACCCATGAAGGAGCTTATGTGCTTGCTTTTTCACTCGTATGCTACCCACAACTTCAAATAGACACCAAAGTCCCTCCGTACTTTACTTATTATGTCTTTCGCTAACCGAGTGAGGCTTGTCCTTAAACCTAATCAAGTGATAATCTGCTAGCCATGATGACTTACATTATCTGTTCTTCTCCATTCTTCTTATACGAGACATGATGATTGATTGCTATTTTCACCACATATGTTTCTTTACTTTTCTCCCAAGAAGCATACACTTTAAACTTACATCCAACTTTATACACTACTGCAATTCTCCTCATGTTTTTATCCGAGATAGTGAATGTTAGGTTATAACCTTGTGCCAAAGCAAATCTTCTAACAGCGAGCCTAAGTTTTTCCATTGTCCCAAATGTCATTCCAACATCCTATCGCAGCTTTTTATAGTTTGTGTGCTCATCAACTTGAAGCTTCTTTTTTTTTTTTTTTTTCTCAATACTCTGTTGTCATCGTTATCGTTCTCATCGGGTGTCAAGGTCAGCATCTCGAATCTTCATACTCACTTTTAAACTCATTAGTTATTAGGACTTCACCATCGATTGTCATTGGGACATAACTATTGCATGTAGTTTCTACTCTTTCAGACATCTAATTCCTTTTGTCTTTTAAAATCTTGCAATATGTTCTTGGCAACTTCCCATTCATCATCACTAGTTTCAATGTCTCCAACAACTTTTATCTCATCTTCATTTTCCTCATCTTCAGTTTCATCCAGGTCCAAAACATCTTCTTTAATTGTTGCATTAATTTTTTCTTCCAATCATTGCCATCCTCCACCCCAAACTCATCGGACTCTTCATCAAGCTCGAGGTTGATATTCACTTGTCTCTCGAATATCCACTAGTTGCATCCCATCTCGTCGGTTCATGCCATGGGATTGGAGAGTCGAGCCTATTATCTTCAAAATGAAATACCAACTGCTCTTAGGTTGCACTACCAACAATATGTGGGTTTTTATACATGAGCGAGGTTGGGCCACTAACTCAATTTGTTTTGGACTTTGAGAAGATAAGGTCTTGACTTTAAGACTCATTACTTTCTTCGTGGCCACATGGTGATTTTCAAGTATAAAATCATCTTCACATGTTCTAGGACAATCTAATCACAAACAAACCAAAATATCATATTCCAACAAGTAGGAAACAGGAGGTATAAAATCATATTACAATATAAAATCATTTGCTCTAGGTTGTCCACATGCTTAATTTCTAGGTATGCGCGTGCCTTTGCCTAGCACCCCTTTTACAACCCTTTGTGCATCGGTGCACTTTGTACAGCTTGCACATTTTAAAACTAAGGATCCACTAAAACTTAATAATATGGGTGCAATCCTTGTGACATACTATATCCACTTCTTATGCTAGTCATCTTGCTTATCATACCATCACAAAGTAACACACAAAAATAGCCAAAACACAATGTATTGCTGCCCTCATGCTTAATCACCTCACCTTCAACGAAAAAAATTTGGGGGAAAAATAAGAGTTTTAAAATTTCTTACCTTCAAGACCTTTGAAATTCATGTTGTGTTTGATTCCACTTGTTGTTGTAAATTACACTTTTCAAATTCAATTAGCCTTCTTCCACTTCCAATTGACGAGATGAAATTTTTAGAGTTTGTTCAACTCAAATACCCACCCTCTTCCACTTTCACTTCGATTGTTTCTTTTCGAAACGCCAAAATATACAAACCCTAAATTCAGTTTAGGGCTCCTCTAATCTCCATCAATTCGATCGGTCCATTAACTTTGTTTCAAGTGATGATAGGAGAGAAAAAGTGATAGCTTCTCATAGAGGAGAGAGAGGAGAGTAAAGAATAGATAGAGATGCAACACACACGGGGGTTAAAAATTAGGTTTAATTTCTTTTTTTTTTGATAAAATTAGGTTTAATTTCTATTCTTTTTACCATGCTCGATTTGTTAAACAAAAAAATTTTAAAAAAAATTATCATTATTATTTTTCACGTGGACGGCCACATTATCGTCAATCGAGTTCAACTCGATGATAGTATAAAAAGTAAATAAATCTAAAGTTAGAGGTGTTGACGTCCAATTATCTTATTGAAATGAATGGCGTCAACACCCCAAACTTCGGATCATTGGAGTTCAATTTTCATTGATTGATTTATTTATTTATTCAATTTAAAAGAGGCATCCCCAATTGATTGATAACACTGAATCCCATAGCAACCCACATAACCCGGTTCAGAGCAAATAGGTTCCTGGGCGAGGGCAGAGCAGCCCACCTTCATCTCTATCTCTCTCTATCTCTCTCATCGCTTGGTCGACGACGCTCGAGGTAACCCTCTCTCTTTGTACTTTAGATCTGCTTCAAATGTGACGGCAAATCAATACATCATTATACTCTTGTTCGAAATCTCCAATTAGGGTTTCTGCTCGACTTTTTTTTTTTTTTTCGGGCAGCAAGTAAAATTAGGGTAAGATTAATTATTATGTTGAGCCGAATACCGTTACTTCTTCAATTATGTTCGGATTTTTCTTATTCTGGGTTTAATTTCAATGGGTTGATTGATATATGAATCGTTATGAATTGTTGAAATTAGGGTTTCATGGCTGACCGGAATGGGGCGATTGCTCGGCCTGTGTGGATGAAGCAGGCGGAGGAAGCGAAGCTGAAGAGCGAGGCTGAGAAAGCTGCGGCGGCCAAAGCAGCTTTCGAAGCAACGTTCAAGGATGTCGAAAAGAACAAGTCTAAGGCCTCTGATTTGTCTTCGGATAGCGATGATGACGAGGGAGAGGACCTGGCTAACAAGCCTATTGGTCCTGTTGATCCACCAAAGTGCACTGCTGCTGGGGCGGGAGTGGCCGGTGGATCGGCTTGCTCACCGTGTACTTTCATTGTGACTACCAAGGACTCTGATGCGAGGAAGATTCCCACCGGTGGGGCACAAATTAAGGTCAAGGTTACGCCAGGGGTAGGAGTTGGAGGTTCAGACATAGATGGGATTGTGAAGGACCAGGGCGATGGGACCTATTCAGTAACATATGTTGTCCCAAAAAGGGGAAATTATATGGTTAATGTGGAGTGTAATGGAAAACCTATCATGGGCAGCCCATTTCCTGTGTTTTTCAGTGCAGGTAATACTCTTATTTGTACTTTTAGTTTGGTCTTTAGAATGTTGTGTTTAGTATGCTGCAATTTTGACGATAAATTTAGAGATCACGGCATATGTAGATGAGGAGGTAGCAATTTTTTGCAGTTGACTGTAAACCTTTAGAAGACTAGCTCCCTGCCAAAGTTCTGGGCAAGTAATTACCCATATTAAGTACTTTTCGGTGTTTTGTTTTGGTTGTTTGAAACCAAGTAATTTCAATGACCCCCACTTTAATGCTTTAGGATAGCCTTTTTGTGTAAGCATTTTGTAAGTGAGCAGTCCTACAGGCTACATGTCCTAAACATCCTCAAAGAATGTGTTGTGTTTTGACTTGCCTGTTTGATTCTTTATGGAAGGTGGTGTGTGGTTTTAGGCCATTGAAAGTATGACATGTTAAAGTTTAGGACATGAAGATTTCAAGGGTTGAAAATTCTGTCTGAGCTTTCCTGTGTGTGATTTTGACTGTAACCCACCTTTTACCTTCCATCCCCTGCTTTATATTTAATTTCTTCTAGACCTAGAAGAGGAGTATAATCAGATTGTAGTTCTCTGAGATATGGGGCTCTGAGGCCTCTTTTGCAATTGGTTTCTTAACCATGAAGTTTCTTTTTGAACTGAGAAACGAACAAGTTAACTTTGAGAATAATATGAGGCACTGCTGATGGACTGAATCCAAAACCTAATCTAAATCAATACCCCCAAAACTGTCATCTAGAGAAAGGACGTTGGGTGGGGTGGGGGGATGTTGTAGGCTTACCCACAAATTCTAGAGGTGGTGTTAGGTTAGACCTGATATTAAAAACCATTCACTGCGTAATTTTCCGTACAAAGAAAGCATAGGACACTTGTGTTCTTGCATTGGATATGGACGCTTCTGTTGCTAATTATTGTGAACGAGTGTTAGACACTGTGTTTATTCACCGGTTTTCATCCATGACACCTTCATTGATGAGGACATTCATTTTAGCTTTCGTAATAAACTGGTTGATTTTTACTCTGTAGGAATATTCTCTTGATACAATTAGATGGGATCTCAACTCTTTATCGTCAAATCTTACTATTTGAAACTTGTGTTTTGTTTTGTTGTCCATCCTTTACACCCCTTTTAGATGATCGACTCCCTTGGAAGCCTTATATGGGAGTCTTTACCTCCTTTAAAGAGTTCTAATTATTTTGACATGTGGTAACTTATAATGAAAGGGACAAATCTTGGTGAATCTATATGCAAAGTGGATGGCGAATCTCTTAGGGCATGTTTGGTGAGAAAGCTTAGATTAAAAAGCGGAAGGTGCAAAAAGCGCAGGGTCCTGGAGCCCGGGCGCGGGCTTCGAGGCAAAGGTGCAGGCTTTTTGGAGTGAGGCACACTTTTTACATAAAAATGCTTAAAATTCATTTCCAACCCCTATTTTTTGAGAAATAATAAAGATAGCACATCAAAACAGGGTTTAAACAATATTTTAACTACTAAAAGCACCACATAGTCTTAAGAACCGGAATCTAACATTCAAATATCTCAAAACACACACTTAGAAGTCTAAAATAAAACAAGCAAGCATAGTCACCGGGTTGATCCTCTGTTCAAATCACAATAATCAACGCAATTCGCTACAAACAATTATCACAATAAAACAATTAAAATATAACACTGGAAAAAAAAAGAAACACAAAAGTATAACACAAATCACTACAATTTTTAATAAAAACCCTTGATTCTTGACCCACTGAGTCAGCCTCATAAGATAAAAAAAAGGAGGATGAACAGTCACTGCTTCATAACCCTGGAAGAGGGAGTCCAGAAGAGAGAAAAAAATGGATCAGCCTCATAACACTGGAAGAAAAGCTCAGAAGAGCCCGAAACCAGAGAAAGGAAAAGAAGAGCTGAGAGGAAGGAAGAGGAAAAAGAAGAAGAAGAAGAAGGAAAAGCTGAAACCAAAGAAAGAAAAAGAAGAGCACAGGAGAAGAAGGAAAAGGGTTCTGGAAACAGAAGAAGAAAGATGCAGGAAAAAGAAAGGAAAAAGAAGAAGGAAGAGGAAAACTGAAGAAGAAGAAAAATGAAAAAGGAAAAAGAAGATGAAAGGAAGAGCATACCTGGTAGTGGCGACCACGTCAGCGCCAGAAAACACCAAGGTCGGTGCCAGAAAAGTCACTGGATGGATGGAGCTGAGGAGGAAGATGGAGGAGGAAGGTCTCATGAAGCTAGGGTTTGCTTGTTCACTTCCCAAGAAGTATGGGGTCTCCAAACAAGTAAGTTGCAGGCGGCTCAGGTAAGTATAAGCCTTTTTTTAAAAAAAAAATCAAACAAATGGTTCATACTAGAAAGCCCGCTCCTCGGCCCAAAGCGCGCCCTGAAAAAAGCCCAAAATGCGCGCGCTTTCTGGGATTTTTGGAGGGGCTGCTCTTGACCCCCAAAAGCCTAGAGGGGTGCGCCCGAGCTTTTTGTGCCCGGGCGCACTTTTTTAAACTAAGTGAGAAAGTAATGTGTAATGGAATCAAATTTCAAGTCCTTGGGGGTTGGGGATGGGGCTTGAACTCGAGGTGTTTGATGAGCAATTAAGGGATGAAATCATCTTCTCACCTCCCCATGATTTTTCTAGTGACCTCTTTATCTCTCACCCTCCCCATGCCCTCATATTTGGAAAATAATAAAATGAAAACTCGGAACGGAGGTAGAAGAAGAAATAAATCTAGAAGAAGAAGAAATAGACCAGGAAGATGAAGAAGAAGGAGGAGGCAGAAATAGATCTAGAATAAGAAGAGGAAGAAGGAGGCGAGAAATAGAAGAAGTAAAAGAAGAAGAAAAAGACGACGATGACGAAGAAGAAGATGAAAAAATGTCATACCGCGTCAATGTGGGACGATGTTTGGCTGCCTCTTTTGTCATTGGTTGACGGTGCTTCCTTCCTTGAGGTGGATGACGACGACCTCGCTCCTCTTTCTCTCTCCTGGAGTTTGGAGTGTTCATGATCCCTTGGCAGGTTGGGACTTGATACTCCTCTATAATAGGGGTTCAAGTTCCTGGTGGGTGGGTTGGGGGGGTGATACCCCGGATATCAAGTTCCCCTTCCAAAATTTTTCACCAAACAATGGTGAGTGAAACTTGAGACTTGAGAGCCCCTTTTCCCTCACCAAACCACTCCCTTAATCATTTGTATCTTCATTGTTGATTTGCAAGAGCTCTTCGGGAGGGTTACTTCAAGATCTGTTAGGAGCCATTGTTTGGCTTCGGAGTGTTCTCTGGTAGGGAAGCTAAAAATAAGAGTGCATGCTATTTACGTATGTAATTTCTTGGAGTAGTTGGTGTGAGAGAAATAGAAGAGTTTATAAGGGTATGGAAATGTCTCTTCAACATTTTAAAGATAATCTCTTCACGACTCTTTGTTTTTGGGATAATGGGAACCTTTGCCTTTCTTTTATTGATGTTATAGATTTTGTGTATAGTTTCATATTGGATGTATGTAGTCCTTTTGTAGGATGCTAGCTTTGCATCTGACCTTTTGTTCTTGATATATGTTATTATTTCGTTTTCCTTACTCCTAACCACCCTCCCCCAACACCAAAAAAAAAAAAAAAACGAAGAGCACAGGATAATTTAAAGAAGCATTTTGCTTTGGTGTACTATAATCCTAGGTGAAAAATTAGCCTAAAACTGGATTTTCACTTGTCTGGATTATGGGCGTAGGCTAATGTTTGGACTAAGAAGGGTAACAAAGTGGAAATGTCTACTAATAATTTCTATCATACGTGATTGGTCAAACTGAATTTTTCTCTTGGAGTGATTTTTAATCCACAAGTAAAGTTAGATGGACTGTTTAATTAGAATAGTGTTCCAGTTTTCACATGATGTCCCAATTGTGAAGAAAAGCACAATGTTGAGAATTGTTGGTTTTATGTGTTATTTACATAGTGCCGATGATGGATCATTTGCTTTTGATTAACAATTTAATTATTGCAAAATTCTCTAGCTATGCAGATCTTTGTTGACATTGAAGTATGGTGTCAGATATCAACATTGTCAAATATTTTTTTGCTGAATGGATTTTGTCTATTTTGTAGGGAGCTCAACTGGAGGACTGCTTGGTGTAGCTCCAGCTACAACATTTCCTAGCCTTGTCAACCCAAACATGCCAAACATGCCAAATTATGCAGGTTCTGTTTCTGGAGCATTTCCGGGTTTGGTTGGAATGATTCCTGGACTTGTTTCTGGTCCTTCTGGAGGGGTAATTTTGCCTGGCATAGGAGCCTCCTTGGGAGAAGTGTGTAGAGAATTTTTAAATGGTCGGTGTTTTAAAACAGATTGCAAATTCAACCATCCAGCACACAATTTGCTGATGAGTGCCATAGCTGCAACGTCTACCATGGGAACAGTAAGTCAAGTGCCAATGGCACCGTCTGCAGCTGCAATGGCTGCTGCTCAAGCAATCATGGCTGCTCAGGCCCTCCAAGCCCATGCTGCTCAAATGCAAACTCAAACTCGGTCATCAAAGGAATCAGCTGGTACTGCTCTCTCTCTCCCCTCCCCTTCTTTTCTGACTTATGTGGGCCGAAAGATTATTGATAGCATAACCTTGTTATCTGTATTCCAATACATAAGAAATTGAAAATAAAAGAAATTCAGGTTTCGGACTGATTATTCAATAATTGTTAAAATGACTGGTTATTGTGACTGCTCCTCTGTCTAAGTGATACTGCTTTTTGCAAAGACATTTATCCCTTGTTTTGGATGACTCAAAAGATTTCCCTATTTTCTAAGTACACAGTAATATCTTGAGCTGCAAAGTCTCAACATGGTTTATTCATATGAAAAACTGACAATTTTCATGGTCAATGTTTCCATTTGGATTAACAGTTTATTGTATGTTAGAAATAATAAATTTTCTTACTAATTAAGAAGATTTACAAGCACTCCAACTTGATTCTGAACTGTGGACCAGGAACATATCTTGTTATTTTTTTGTATTTGGCATTGCCTGAATATAGATAGTGTACTATATTTGGTCTAAAAACATTTAAAGTCCTCTAAAGATGAGGCCAGGACTTAGGCCTTATTCTATTTAGCTTTAACTTATGACTTCTTAAAGCTCCTTATAACTTCTTATAATTCATTACAACTTTCTATAACTAACTTTACAACTATTTTATAGCTCCTTCCAGCTTTCCTTACAAGCGCCTCACAGTTAAATGGTACAGGGCCTTATTCTAAACCCTGAAGTAGAAATTTATTGGCTTTTCGGTTATATGCTATCAAGTACATTATGAAGAAATTTAGACATTTCAGTTTAAGATTTTGTTTTGGCATGATGTGTGGTGCAGAGATCAATCTCTCAGGATTCAATTCCCTCATCTTTTTAGGATGGCCCGTTTGAAAGAGGCTCATTTGAAAGAGGCAATAGTGCAAGAAGTAGTTTCTTGGAATGACGACCAAATTCCTTTTTTTATAAGAAAAATCAAAATATATAAAAATATAAATGAAAAGGGTGGATGCAAAGCAAGCATCATACGAAAAGACTATGTACAACCAAAATGTAGACTATCCACAAAATCTACAATATCAAAAGAAGATTGTCAGAAATTGCACTGTCCTAAAAGTAGAGAGTCTTGAGAATCTTATCCTCGAAGCGATTAAGAGAAGTTTCCACTCCCTTGAAGACTCTCCTATTTCTCTCATACCAAATGCTCCAAAAAATGGCATGTGGGATAAGAGAGGCTGTCTTCTCTTTAGCTTTTCTCCCAAAGTAGCCTTCCCAAGCCACAAGACATTCCTTAGAACTAGAAGCAACCCAAGACACACCCAAACAACTAATGTCTAACTCCCGCAAAGCTCTAACAAAATGCAACAACAAATGATTAGTGGATTCTAAATCAGCTTTTCTCATAGGACATCCATTCACCAAAGTTTGTCCCTTCCTTTGTAAATTATCACATGTTAAAATATTCCCATGACAAGCTTCCCACACAAAAAACACTTTTAATGGCAACCAAATTCATTGGAATTTAAATTTCTTAAGAAGCCCGAATGATTGGGAAGAAGAGTGTGTTGAGTTTGCTAGCTTTGCTTGCAGATACAGAGGTATATTTGGAGTGATGATGAGATTTGTTGGCCACATGATTCATGTGGGGATTTTTCTGTGAAGGAGGTTTTTGAAGGTTCGAATCATTTTGTTTTCAAGATGAGGCTATTTGGAAGTCTAAAGCTCCCACTGAAGCATGCTTTCTTGCTTGGGCAGCCACTTTAGGGAAGATTCCAACCCAAGACATGCTTAAAAGAGAAATTTAAGTTGGGTAGTAGGTGTGCGATGTGTTTAGTGGAGGAAGGAGGAAGAATCTGCTGACAATCTTTTTGTTCATTGTGAGTGGGTCACCGCTTTATGGCACTTTGTCTTTTTCTTTGATGGGGGTTAGTTGGGTGCAATCTTTAACGGTAAAAGATGTTTTGTTGGCGTGGCGAAAAGGGTTGAAGAAGAGTTGGATTCTAGGTGTTTAGTTGTTAATGCTGTTAGCTATTTGGTGGAGCACATGGAAGGAGAGGAATTGCCGGATCTTTTAGGGCAAGGTGAGGTCCTTTGAGGAGTTCAAGCTTTACTTTTGAGAACTTTGTACAGTTGGAGTCAGGTTCTCGATTATGATACAAAGTTTACTTTTTGGGAATTTGTTGATATGATTACTGTCCAGGATGGCTTGATTATTTTGTGTTTGCCCCCTTTTGTACATGGGTGACATCCCCTTGGTGTCTTTATTACATATTTTGTGATTACTTATAAAAAAAAAGAAATTTAGACATTTCAGTGGATCAGTTCTGTTTCATAGTATGAAATTTAACTTTAGAATGAATGGGGTGCATTGAGATTTGAGATTCATTGGGGGCACAATCCAAAAATGTTCAGAAATCATTGATAACCTGATTTGTTACTAAGAATTAGAACAGTTGCCAATGTATCATGCTGTAGAACAAAAGTTCCATAATGCCCAGGAAATAAAAAGATTAGACAGTTCTCCGTCCTTTCTTTTGACTCAATGTTACGTGACTGCCCTCCCTCTTGAAAAGCAGAGATGCTTATTCAAAATTCCCTACTGCTATATTTTAACCCACCTCAAATAACCCCTGTCCTGCCTGTTTTCTTTTTTTAATAAAAAACCCTGCTCATTCCCAGAGAGTTGTGAGCAACAGCAGCAGAAGAAGGGCTAGAGTAGTAGGAGTAGAGAAAATTTGGGAAAATCGGACAGTGTAAATTTTGGACAAAATATATATTTCCTTTTGATGAGGAAAATAGAATATATTACTAAAAATATGAACAAAAGGGTCGATGCAAAGCAAGCATGCCAAAAGGACTATGTACACCCCACAATAGCACCCCACAGTAGAGCCTACATGGAAAAATTTACTATGTTGAAAAGGGATTGGCAAAAATTTCCATCGTCCCATAAAATATTTGTCCAATACTTGGTTGCTTTGGGGCTAGACAAATTGAATAAGCCTAAATTTAGGTTTAAATTGGCATCAGATTGCATAAAAATAAAAAATGTTGCGCCCAGTTTTGAAATTTAGACAAAAAATTCATGGCTGTATGTGTTTTTAAATGACTTTTCAACGGCTGAGTCATTGAATCTTCTCTTACACCTCAATGTTTGCGAAATACTATGACGTGCACAAAGTGAGTGCCTAGCACAAAAGACACTCTGCACTGGGCCTGTCTAAGGTGCCAAGACCATCGCCTCATTCCTGAGTGCACCTCCGATGCACTTTTTCAAACAGATGCATAAAGTTAGAAATTCGAAACCAAACCCCCTCAACCTGCCCCCACCACCCTAAGAAAAAGGAACCAAAAAAAAAGAAAAGAAAAAGGCAGGAGATATGAACATATGACCGTTTTATATGATAATAATTTATAAAATGAATGCTACTTATAAAAAAAAAGAAGTTGAATGCAATAGAAATAAATTAGAAATAAGCGTCATGTCAACTACTTTTGAAGAAAACTGCATGCAACATTAAGAATATGACCAGGTGGTTCCCTCATAATGATCTATTAGATTGACTGAAGGATTGAGATAACTTGCCTATTTAATTGACATGAATAGTAATGCATTTTCCATCATTGTGTAGGAGTTTGTCTATCATATTTGCTGGCCATTCGTATCATGGAACTGAAACAGAAATGCACTTGACAAATTTTAGTGTCTGATTTTCAGTTCTTTCATTTTTTTGTCCTCTTACTGAGACGTTACATTTTATACATGTTTGCATGGGAGTTTCTGTTAATCTGGGTACCTTTATGTTTAGGTACATTTGAGAAGGACAATAAAGCTGATATGCTGAAGAAAACAGTCCAAGTTAGCAATCTCAGCCCTCTTCTCACTGTCGAACAGCTGAAACAACTTTTTGGATTTTGTGGAACAGTAGTGGATTGCACCATTACTGATTCAAAGCATTTTGCTTATATAGAATACTCAAAGCCTGAAGAAGCCACGGCTGCTCTTGCTCTAAATAACATGGATCTTGGTGGTCGCCCCTTGAATGTCGAGATGGCAAAATCACTTCCTCAGAAACCTCCTGTTTCTCTGTCTTCTTCCCTGCCTATCATGATGCAGCAAGCAGTAGCCATGCAACAAATGCAATTTCAACAGGCTCTGTTGATGCAGCAGACAATGACTGCTCAGCAAGCAGCCAATCGTGCTGCTACTGTGAAGTCTGCTACTGAGTTGGCATCTGCTAGAGCGGCTGAAATAACCAAGAAACTGAAAGCTGAAGGACTTACCAATGATGAAAAAGAACCCGAAAGAAAATCCAGGTATCTTTTATGTTGGAGTTTTAGAGTTTTGAAATGATATGAACAGATATGATACTATGATCAATACTTCTCGTTTGAGATTTGATGGAAATTGCAATTTATGTGCTTGATATGAGCATTTGCCTATAAACTCTGATATCTTCAGAACATGGTTTCATCAGTCTAAAGTGAGAGGAATCTTTTGGCGGCAAGTCTCTCATTAGACAAGAATTGCAGCAAATTGTTGTGTTTCCTTTTGTGGTTTCTGTTGTGATGCAGTTTTTGTTAACTATCGGAATCATTTTGCTTGCAGATAAATGGGGACTTAGTTTTTTGGTTCTCTGTAGTGTTCTAACCATTTTACCGCAATTAGTGCAAAGGAGATATGTCATCATTGAGTGAAAACACAAAGCTAATGTTTGATTAGAATGAGAGCCTAAAAACTTGATGACAGCATGCAAAATCTCAAACGCTTTGGTCATTTGAAAATTTGATTTAAGATATGCTAGTGATGACAGAATTTGAAGGCAAAGTATTGCTCTTATCTCTTCGCTTTTTGTTTCAGTGTGAACTGTGTGTCTTATTTTGTGGAAAGAGACCTCAGTAAGACCACAATGAGGTTCTTCTCTTCCTTCTGGACCCTCTCCATGACAATTTGTTGTTTTCTAGAGTTGTGCGTCTTTTGTAGTCCTTCCCTTTACCTTGGGAAATCTGATGCTCCTCAAGGCCTGCTTGTTCAATGTTTAGGCTACCATATGTTATGAATTGATACGATTTCTTGCATTTTTCCAGGTCTCTGTCACCTTCTGCTGCAAAGTCTAGGTCCTGCTCAAAATCACCAGTGAGTCATCGTGAAAGGCATAGATCTCGCTCATTCTCCCCTATACGCCATCATCGATACCGATCGAAGTCCCCACGGAGGTCTCGCCGTAGATCTCGTTCCTTTTCACCTCAGGTCAGACGTTCTCGAGATTATAGATCTCGGTCTCCAGCAAGGTCTCGCCATTATTCAAGCTATGACTATGACAAGCGTTCACATAGGGATGCTAGTGATGGGTCTAGAAGGAGATACTCTAAAGAACCACGTGATTATCGTGTGTCTGCTTCAAGAAGAAATAAGAGTAGGAGTCCCAGTCCTCAAGAAAGGAAGTCATATCGGGATCGTTCTGAGTCACCGAAACATCGTCGTCGCAGGAGTCCTATTTGCCGGTCGAGGTCACCAGCACATCACCGAGGAGGTAGGGGTTCCCCTAGAAGTGATGATGAGAAAAGGTCAAAGCATCGTCGTCGCTATAGGTCTAAGTCTGTGGAGGATAGGCGCAAATCTGGGAAAAGAAGTGATGAGAGAAAAGAAAATGCAAGGCATCATGATAGAAGGCGATCAAGGTCAGTATCTGTTGAGAATAAGCACCATGAAGCTGGTAGAATGTCCCCACAAGGTTCAGATGAAAAGATATCAACTCATCGAAGGCGTTCAAGGTCAAGATCTCTGGATGGTATCCGTCGTTCTAGGGTGAGAAATGACGAACCTGGTGAGGGACATGATAGTGAGCCAAAACGTCGCAGTAGAAGTCAGTCAGTATCTGTGGATGAAGATGTTAATCGGAGGACATCTTCACGATTGAAGGATGATAGTAAATCAAAAGATAGAAGGCGTTCAAGGTCAAAATCCATAGACAATGAGCAGGATTATGGCAGAGAAAAGGATGAAACAAGGAAAGAAAGGCAGAAACGTCGTGAAAGGAGGCACTCAAGGTCAGCTTCTGTAGAGCTTGAATCCCGCTCAAGAGACAAATCTTCTCAGCATAGAGAGTATAGAACGAAGGATAAACGTAGAAGACGCTCAAGATCAAAGTCTTCCGAAGGCAGAGAACGACCAAAAGATGATATTGATGGAAACAGGAAGGAGAAATCAAATCGGCAAAGCAAAAAGCAGGTCAAGGATGATGATGCCGTTGATGCTTGTGTGGAGGATATCAGGAATTTTGATTTTGATAGATCTGATGTAGCTGCAGAAAAATTTAATAGGACTGTGTGTGATCCAGAGAAGTTGGGTGAAAGTCACAATGTTGGTGACCTTCAAGGTTCTGATGATGGAGAAGGAGGTAACACTACCTTTTATCTTCTTGTCATGTTCTATTCTCTGTCCATTCCAGCACCCCTCTCCCATATCTGGATTGGAGGATAGGGGATTCATGTTAGATATTCCAAATTATAATATACTCTAGTGGTTTAGGAAAGCCTTTGTGAATTCGAAGATAGAATTTGTCCAATGTATATAAAATTCAAGTAGTAGAATCTTCTAGAGACCTCTGGTTAATAACTCTGAATTGAAAAATCATCTTTTGAGCTATATGCTGACATCCCAGAGCATCTTATTGTCTTATAGGAGTGGAGAATCAAGGTGCTGGCCAGGATGAGGTTCATGTTGATGACAAGTAAAGGTCATGAGAGAATTCAAGATTTCAGCTCTCACTGGACTGTGTAGTTCTTTGAACTGCCATTCTCAGCACCATTTGTACAAGCAAATAGCTATGGAGCTGAAGGAACTCTCATGACAGTTAATTGCTTAAGAGTGACTATTGCATGCCCTCCTGTGAAGCTTTCAAACATCCAAGTTGTCTACATTCTCAATCTGTTGACAAGCAGTGGCTTTTCCAGTTGACAGTTGCTTATGTTTTCTTTCAGTGCTAGGGAGTCTACGGAATTTTATCTTCACGCAAATTGGGATTGCTCCCGGTTATTTTTGCAGGTGAATTGGAAGTGAAGGACAATGGAGGATTCTGGATCAAATAATATCGAGCTTTCTCCTTTACTCAATGCCAAGCTTTCAACAAGCAGTATTTGTAGCAAGGTTCTTTGTTATAGATGTATGTAACTCTCTCTTGCTTAAGTATGGACAATTGTGTCTTGGTGTTAGATTAAGGATACTATGTCCTCAATCTATGTGTTGCCCCCGTACACCGCCCTCTCCTCTCCCCACCACCCCTTCCTGAAAGAAAAGGAAGAGCCTCAAGACTTCTATTTGAACTATTTATCTTCTTGGTAAGAACTTGCATCTTAGTGAGTTTTGGAGTTTCTGATTGTCTTTTGTTCACAAATATTCTAAAATTTGTGTTGGGATTGGAAAGTAATTGCAGTTTCTGTCTGGGATTGCCAAAATGTTACACATGCCTTCTCCCAAGTGCCGAGTCGAATATCTGTTGGAATCATTCATATATGTCATTCTATGTTGGCTGTTTATTAAAGTGTTGGTGTGGTCCTTGGGCCTCTCCATTTGGTGTCACTGATCCTTGGTCTATTGTTTTTTTCCTTTTCTTTTTCCTTCTCCCCCTTTCTTTTTCTTTTTTCTATTTTTTCCTCCACCTCCTTTTTGGGCGCTGGGTCTGTTACTTTGATACACAGGTGCAGGTTGCACATGGAGGCTTCTGTTGGAGTCTTTCCAAATGAAATTGGAAGGACATGTTTCTTTGATTTTGTGTTAAGGTATGCTGTTAAGATAGTTATTCTTGTGCAAGGGGGCTTGTGTAGTTCAGCAGTTTTGAAAATAGGTGCCAACTGAAGACGAAGATTGTTTTGCAGTAGATATTTCTATTTTATTGCAATCTTTCCCGTTGTTGAACTTTGCGATTGATATTGGCTTATGCCAATATGGCTTCTTTATTGTAGTTTTTTTTTTTTTTTTGACTTTGTTTCTTTTTTTTTTTTAATTTCCTCATTCACCCTTTTGGGTTTGTTTTTTTCTTTTTTTTTCTATTTTGTCCTTTTTTCCATATCCAGAACATGTTTGCGTTAAGCAAGCTACTAAAGCTGAGCAGATTTATACATGCTGAATGAAAAAGCAGCTTGAAAAAAGGGACTATGTTGAGCAAGCAAAGCGGTGTGGCTGGTAGACTGTACATATCCGTGGCTTATTCAATATTTATCTTCCAGGTAATTTTCTGCGCAGCCAAAGTGTTGGGTCTGGATCATCTGGCTATTGCAGTCAGTTATTGGATATTAATGACAAGATAAAAGAAAAAGAAAAGAAAAATGCTGCAGCATATTGTCCATTCTGGCATTGTTTTGGTTGTGGTTGCTGGAGATTCCAAATTCCTGTTTGAATTTTGCTATTGCCTTTTGCTTGAAAGATCTGAGCACCCCCTCCTTTGCTCCCAACAACACATCAAAGAAGGAAAGAAATGAGACAGATTTGTACTGGGTTTATAGAGATGTCGCAGATACAGCCAATCTTCTGAATACTCAGGTCCATGAATGAACTATTGGATGTTTTGGGTGTGTAGATTTCAGTTTTCTGTTGCTCGTCATATGAATTGTGATTGACTCCTGGAAAATTGTTCTGCTTTAGTCATAGGAGTGGAACTGAAGCTGTTGACTCATCCATTGTTTTCCCCTACTGGATCTCCACATCTGTTTGTTTTCATGGTCTTATGTTTCCTTTTAGTTCTTCTACCTGTCCCGGTTTTCTTTGCCATTGCCTTGTACCTCTGTTTATTTTTGTTAGGTCGTGCTGCCAGTAGGACATTGGAGCCGAAGCTTGTGGGCCCCTTCAATGGTGATGCTTATATGATTGGGGGTTTTATATTAATTTTCCCCCTCCAAGGAAACCCTTTTTTGGGGGGTTGGGAGGGTGAGGGGCCGAAGGTGGTTCTTCCCACTATTGAAACCAGGTGGAGAAAACATATTAAGTCCTAAGTAGTGATTGCTTGTTTCTTTCTTTTTTCTTTTCTCGTCCTTTTTCTCAGGGTTCTGCCAGGTCGAATTGTTATATCTGTAACTATGAGGATGCAATGGACATTATTTTTGAGTTAATGAGAAAAGAAAAGAGACGCGACTGGCAAAAAAGGGTAATTTTAACCCCTTTTTAAAGTGCTGGTAATTATCAGTGAGTTAATTGAAATAATAGGCACAGTGTCGTTGATTCCTATTCTGGTTGCATGAGAATGCTTCCGTCGCACAAGATATTACTCCGTTGTGTTGATGTGTTTTAGGGGTGTTTTCCATTCTCTTTGGTGTTTTGCCAAATTAAGAGAGAATAACTGTATTATTTTGCCTGCATTAGTTTGCGAGTAGCTAGGCGTGGATGCAATTGTTATACGCTAATATTGGAGGTGGGGTGGGGAGGAAGAGGGGAAGGTGGAATGTTTCCGTTTGTTGGGTCCATGGTCTCAGGTCTTGTAACTCAAATGTGTTCCCACATGTGGCCATCCAAACCGCCACATTCTGCTTAGTGTTAGGCTCAGCTCAGGTAGACTAGAACTTGAAAATTGTCCTCTGTAATAAGCCCTGATTATGTTCCAAAAGGGGTGTTGCAGCATCTGGAGATTGAAGATAAGCCCAAGTGATAATATGTATGGTATTGCTACCAATGATTATGAGAACCCTCTAAACAGCGGCTTAAGCTTGAAGAAATATGCTAAGTTTGTGCTTACCTTTCGTTACCAAGTTTAGAATCTAAATATTGGTAGTCGTATCCCCTGCTGCTGTCCATTTTTGTATTTTGTTGATCTGATTCATACAACATGCAAATATTAGCCTGATGTAGTTTTGGATGATCAGATTGAAAGGTTGTCCAAAACGTGTGGAAATCTAAGGAAGGTTTTGAAATCTTTAGCGGAGAATTATGATTCTCAGGGTTAATGGGTCATCGAATGGAGTGTAGAGATCTCATTTTAACATGATAACGGTTTATTACCGTTCAAAATAAGTGTGGGTATAAGAAAATGGGTCCATTAATTTAATGATTGAGATTTTGAATTGTTAAAAAATTTACTATTGGTTATCCAAGGAATTTATCTCCAACTAGCCTGAAGGATCCGTGCAATGCATGAATCTATAGTTATATTTACTTTTAACTTGTTAATTGTGTATTTTATATTTTATGGTTATATTTATTTGAACCTGTTAATTGTGTATCTTACATTTTATTATTGAAAAACGTGAATATTTTGTAATTTTTATTATATGATAAATACGTCAATGTTTTCATAAGATGTGTCTATCGTAAATTAACTCCATTTAGTATTATATTTTTGGTATTATATTTGTCAGATTGTTTGACCTATTAATAGTATCCAAATTCGTTTGGAAATTGGAAATTTTTATTTTGTATATTATTTCTTTGAAATTTTAAATCTATAAGTTATAATATTAGAGGTGTCAAAAAGAAATTAAAATAATATTTAAAAAATCTTCTAATAAAATAGGAATAAAAGTTAAAAAATAAAAAGGATAAATGATATGATAGTAACATATGCCATTGGAGAAAAAAAAGTTCTTGTTTTAATATATTTGTCTATGTAGTTGGTCAAAATTTTAGTGCAAAAAATTATTAACATTTTAGAAGAGTAAGATTGTAGTCTTCTACTCAAATGCAGAGAGCTTAAATCCAAGAAGACTTACCAATTTCTTTTTGCTTTTTTTTTTTTATAGTTTTTAATATAAATGTAGAGTTATTAATTATTTATTTATCTCCTATCAGTTTATCTGATCATTCCTATAATGTAAGAGTTATTCCATGAACTTTTAATTATAATCTTGATAAATTACTTTGAGAGACCTAATTATTTTTAAAGGGAAATTATAAAAATAGGAGATGAATTTAAAAAATTAAAATAAACTATCAATATAATAGCTTAATTCATAAAAGTGAAATTAAGATATAATTTGTACTTATATTGAATAGGTTGATGGCTAAACCTAAACGTTGGCTAAAATGTAGCTCTTTTTTGACGAATTGATACCAAGTGGTAAGTCTTGTCCAAAGCGGGTAGTTTTGGCATCATGGGTTGGCTGCCCATCAACTTGTCAATTTCGTTGGATGTATTAGTGTTCTTCTTTTCAATTATCCTATTTTTTCTAGATGGTCAAGCCACCCAAAGAGTAAAATACACTAGTTCGCCGGGGGGCGGTGGTGGTGGTGGTTTGGGTGGGTGGTTTCTCTCCTTAGAGAAACCAACCCCTTAATATCATTCCACTCAAAGGAAAAGGGGGATAATGTGTACAATACAATGTAATATAGATTTTAATTTTAATAATATTAGACCCTTATATTATCATTTTCTCTTGATAATGTAAAAGTTGTTGAAATTTTACAAACTCAAGAATGCTAGAGGAGTAATTTGATTAGGAGTTTATTTTTTCGCAATGAGTTTATCACGACACAAATAAATTATATAGTACACTATTTATAAGGTTGTTAAGTTTTAAGAGCTAAAGAAAAATGTTATAAGAGGTTGTTTTGACTTTTAATGCATATTGAAATTACTCAGATAAGGGTTTTTTTGGGAAGAATATTTGTGATGCTAGAGTAAGCTTGAGAAAAAAAATAAAAATAAGTTAGAAGTAGTAAAATCATATAGATATGAAAATATATCCAAACAAGTTAGAATCAACAAGATAATATCAAATCTAAATATGGAAATGCATTTGAACAAAATGTTGGAGTGCTTATCTTGCAATCAAGAGACTCTCAAATGTGGGAACTGGGACTCATCTCTATCTCTCCCCTTCCAATTTTAGTCTATTTGTTTAGAATAATGGATGAATTATAAAATCAGAATGTGAATAATATCATATCAAATTGAATTATAAAGTGCAATTAGTAAAAAAGGTTCATATTCTGCCCACACCATTTTTCTATGCTTTCTTTTAAAATTAATACAGAAAGTATGAGTACAAAAGAAACAAGAAGAAAGATATTCAAGTTAAATAACTCAATTTTAATTATTATATTATTTATACCGGAGTCCAAATTAACGTAATATAATTAATAATAAAATTTTAATTTATTTTTATTCTTTTAAATAAGACGTACATAATATTAAACATGATATCCGATTCATCTAAAGTATAAATTTGAATTTTATTTTTTTATTTGATTAATTTGAATCTTATTGATTGGTAACATATTTTTGTAGTATCAATTAATTATAAGGGAATCAAATAACTTAATGACTTATGTTTGGGCAGGGTTAATAAATTTTCAACATAAAGAAAGTGGCAAAGATCAATACATGTTAAATTTGACTCCATATATATATATATATATATATATAATACTTTGATACTTTT
The DNA here is from genome assembly GCA_021018815.1 of Talinum fruticosum. Taxonomy (NCBI): domain Eukaryota; kingdom Viridiplantae; phylum Streptophyta; class Magnoliopsida; order Caryophyllales; family Talinaceae; genus Talinum; species Talinum fruticosum. The sequence continues at coordinate 3,154,685 of JAITYX010000020.1, forward strand.
TTCATTTGACTGTTGAAGTTAATATGGATAATGGATCCGTCGGCATGGCAACTTATCAGGTGGTTTTCACACCTTAAGCAGCTTGGGTAGCTCCTCCGTCATTAATCATCTTCCTCATCCCCCTTTTTCACCTTTCCCATCTCTCTCTCTCTCTCCAATTTCAGAACTTCCCTAAATTCCTCCAATCAAAGCTCACAGAATCACAAAATGCATTGCGACGGATTGATATCACGGGGCACCTCAACCCTCCCTCTCCCCAAAAACCCACTTCTTATTCATTCCCCTCTTCATCTTCCAATCCCAATCGGATTTCTTTCAGTACCCAATTCGCAACCCCGACCCGTTTCGGGTCCCTGAAAGTTCGGGCCGCCATTAACGATGGGTTTGTGAAACCCCTTTCGGAGATGAGCTTTTACGAGCTTCTGGGCATCCCAGAAACAGTGACTTCGCCGGAAATTAAGCAGGCTTACAAACAGCTGGCTCGGAAATATCACCCCGATGTTTCGCCCCTGACCGGGTCAAGGAGTATACGGAGCGGTTTATACGGGTTCAGGAAGCTTACGAGACTCTTTCGGATCCGCGAAGGAGGGCTATGTATGATAGGGATATGGTCCGTGGCCTCCATCTCTCTTTCTCTGCGCGCAAAAAGATGTCCCAATTGGACGAGGTATTTTGTTGTTGATATTGTTTTTCTGGTTACAAAATTGTGTTTTTAGGTTTTGTTTTCTGGTGATTTTGGTTTGATATTTGCCATGGGTTTATTTGTTCTTGATCTGGGTGGCTTCCCAATGGGTTGAAATTGATTGGGATTTCTGGGCATTTGATGCATTTCTGATCAATTTCGGTGCGGAAAGCTTAAATTTGATTTAGGCATCATTCTTCTTTCTGGTTTGATGAATTTATGGAAAATTGCACTTGGAGTAAGCCTGTTACTTGAGCTGATTTGGTAACAAGCTTGATTGATTGATTATCTTTAATTTTTGCATATGTTTCAATTCTGTATAATTTGGAAATTATACTTGCATCACTTACATCTCCTATTCTGTTTTCAACTTTATTTGGGGATCCAATGAACGTGCATTTATAGATGTCATTAGGCATATACAATTCTAGTATTATATACAATGAACTTCAATGGGAGTTTGGCTATCAGATACTTTTTTGAATCCATGGTTATGCTCTCTCCAGATTCTCCTAAATGATCTGAAATTTTAAATGAAGTTTGACCAACATAGCTGAAAATAATATCTGAACATGATATGGTGGTTGTTCAACCATTGGTTGTATACTTGCAGTAGAGAGGAATTGAAGAGGTTATTTGCCTATGCCAAACAAGCAAGCCAATGTCCCCTAATCCGCCAAGGGAGAGTGAGCCTTTCCCCATTGAATTGTTGCAAGTTGATTGGATGCTTTTGTCAAACCCTAGATTTGAAAAGCTGTATGCTTACTCTTTCTATCCTACACGACATAAAGAGGGAGGACACTAGGACAGTTGAAGGGGACAATTTTCTGTAGCTGCCAATGTAGAGCCTGGGGGACTAATTGCAGTAATTAGTTTGAGATAAGATTTGAAGATAAACTGTATTTTGCTTCAGAGATGTACTATATCTCCCTCATTAGTCAAATTTCTAATCCTCGTGCTTTAACAGTTTTTGGTAAAATTAACAATAAACTTGTTCCTTCTTGCTAACTCGGCCTATACTGTTTTCTCAGCATTTCTATACTATGGATTAAGGTGATTTGGTATTTTTTGTGCATTTGTGCTTTGTCTGCCAACTACGTGTATGAACACTGGCAATAAATTTGTGTCCCTGTCTCTCTTTCGACTATTAGCATGCAGTTGCTTTTCTTATGGGACCTTTGTTGTTTCATGGGAGATAAGATAATGATTTATCTCTCACTCACTCTCTTACTCATCGCAAGTTAGATTGAACCTATGTATTATGCTCTAGGGTCAGAGGATCTTCGGAAACTAATGAGTCTTGGGTTAGCTGGACCTGTCCGATATCTTGTAGGATTCTGGTTGTGAATTCCCAAGAAATGGAAGTCAGTTTAAGTTAGGGTTGTGTGAAAATTAGACTTGTTCAACACTCTCTGACAAACCTATTCCTTCTGTGATGTTTTATTTTTATTCTTTTGTTAAATTGTTCAGCGCATTGTTTTGGTTAGGTAAGACTGTAAGATGATTATATAAATGCAAGATTATCACCTGATCATCATAGACCTTTTTTTAATGCTTTGCTTGAAGTTTTGCTCAATTACTGGACTAATATCTTCTTTAAGTGTTATCAGTTGCAATTTGGGGTTGTGCGCATTACTATGATTTATTTTTATTCCCAGAAAGTTGCATAAAGTCAAAAGGTGAAAAAGATGTATTGATGTAGCTTTTTCGATGTTTCTGGAATACAGTATCAGTGGGTCATATCTGAACATTCCACTTGGGTTGTGTAGTTTGTTGTAGTTTTAAGGACAAATGTGTTACAGAATGGAACGTATTGGGCACATAAAAATGCTGCATGCACCTAATCACATAGAACTTCCTCTAGTTTATGTATTGGACTTAAACCCCATGTCTGTCTGTTCCGTTGTCGTGTCATATTTTCTGCACAGTTGATACTTGTGATTTTAACATTGTAACATTTTTATCTATTTATACTTGGCCTAACATATCTGGGTTGTCTTCTCCTCTTGCTATCAGGAAATGGAAGACAAAAGTGACTGGAAAATTCGTTGGCAGGGACAGCTTTCAGAACTGAAAAAGAGAAGCATGCACAGAGATGCAAAGGGGAACATGTCATGGGGAGCTAGAATGCGCCGACAAAGGAATGAATCGTCTTCATAATTGTGATTAGGATAGCATATTTCTTGTATGTATATATATTTCCTTTTCATTTTTATCCCCTTTTTTGTCTGGTGAATCGGGAAAATGAGGAACTGGCCATATGCTGAAGTTCAAGCAATGAAGTTTCAGGCCAAGCTTCTTCACGCCATGTCGTCTATTGTGTATAAGAATTACGTTGCACATAGTAACACATCTAAGTGTGTTAATCTAACTTCAGATTTTGTATTTTGTTGCTGATCGTGTGCAAAACTGGTGCTGAGCATCAAGCACGTTTCTCTGATTGAAGCGGAAAATGGACTGGTGAATAGTATTATTGAGGAGTTCCTTCTTTTTACCAGGTTCATGTTGATTTTATTTGAAAGGAAGGATGGTCACTTCCATTGTTCTCTTATTGTTGATGTAAAGATATTTGGTCATTTTTTGTGGTGTGGATAGTAGTAAGCTTAAAGAGAGAGATGTGAATGGATAACTTAAATGGAGTATGAAGAGGTGGATAATGAGAATTTGTCAAGTGGAGGAAGAATATGAAAGACGTCATAATCATATTCACAGGGACGACAATGGAGTGTGGGGCATTCAGTTTGGGCTTGTTTTGTGTGGAATCAGAGTGAGAAATGACAGTTTCTCCTTGTCGTATTTGGAATCATGATTAGGATTTAGGAGTAGGAAGAGGTTTGTCTCTGAAGTCTTAATGAGGCGCCATACCATGTCTATATTGGTTTGTGGGGTCATTCCTGTACTGAAAAGGTGCTACTTTCTTGTGCTAAAGAGGCTGGTTTTGCCTGGATAATATTGTTTTTGATAATTAACATCAGGGCTAATATAACTATCTCATTCTTCCTCAACACTTGCTTATACGGGATTTTCGAGATACGAATTTTTGCGGGTTTTATGATTGCAAAATATGTTAGAACTAGCTGACCTGTTTCAATCGATTTTTTTGAACTTAAGGAAACTTGTTTTTACTGAATTTAATTTATTGTTAGTCATTTTTGTTGAATTTCATTAGAACTAAACTTATTTTTTTGTTGAATTTGATTTATTTTTTTATATATTTTTTCATTAAAGACATGCCTGAAGTATAGTAAAAGATTTTTCAGTAAATGTAATGGTTATGGTGAAATTGCATTCCATTTTCATTTGGTGGCTGGGGGGTGTTAAGGATAAAGGATGAGAAGAGGCAATTAGATGGCCCAACATTGAAAGCGTCCATGCCAGAATAGACGAGGATGAGGTTGATGGGTTTCTGCCTTTCTGGTTATAATGATGGGTCATTGATATAGCTTGAGAGTATAAGCTGTCTTTATATTCGTTCGTTATCTCTATATGTCTGACGCGTTTTGGTTTGGCAGTTGTTATTGCAGTACTTAGCGTATTTTTTTTTTTTTTTATAGTTCAACTGTTCCGATGATGTATCTAGTAGTTGTTGTTTTATACTTGTTTAGATTTTACACATTTTTATGATCCAAGAAATAGTGATGGCTCAACCAATTTGGTACATATTATACCATAGATTCAGGTTTATAGACCTAAGCTATCATATATGATATTTTATTATAATTTTTTAAACCCTCACCTTACTTCCATGGTTGCCCTTTTCAAAAAAAAATTAGACTCACTTAAATTGTATTGTGTTATTGAATTCATAGTGTCATAGCATTGAATTTGGGTAACCTTCCATTACACTCACAAGATTGGAATATATAAAAGAAGGTCGTATGTTAGGAATCCCAAAATTTTTTTTTTTTATCATACTAATTTTTATATGTAGTTGGCTCATTCATAAGAATAAGGTTTACTTGTGTCCCTAAGGTACATTTACATTGCAATTGGTCAAAAATTAGTGGGATATATATATATATCACAGAAATAGAATTATGTATTTTTAGGTGTTACATGCATATATTTTATCAATATCGATGTAAAGATAATGTGTATGTAAATGTGCGTGTGAGAGACAGAAAGTGTGTGTATGTAGGTTTTCGACATAGATTTTGGGGATGAGTTTGGGAGTACATGCAATTTGACACACCCATACTACAAGTCCTCATCCAAATGGATAAAACTCATTTTGGAATGAGATACATGGAGTAGGGGAGTCAAATTCATGGGGATATTACTTAGAACGTGGGGGGACCAAGTGGATAGTGTCGACTAATTCTCCGCAAGTACAATTATTGATCAGGTAAGATATTTTGCTACAAGAACTTAGATATTTTCTCTTCAAGGAATAAATGAAGAGTTTCCATAACAAGAGTTACAGAAGGCTGAAAAATTAAGGATTAATTTTCATAACCAAGTATGTTCCTTTGTTTACAGAAAGTGTTGGGTTTGTGTCCCAACTTTTTTTTTTTTTCTTTTCCCGGTTTGCTCTGAAAGTTTTGTTTTTGTACATTTATTGCAGGGTTATTATTGTTGAGCATTTACATGAGGTTTTTAAGAAATTATGTTCAGTTAAGGCATGTCAAAGATCACCTCTTCTTCCACCATATATATATATATATATATATATATATATATATATATATATATATATATATATATATTGAATGGTCCGTATAGAAATGTATAATACCAAGCCTTTTCATAATCTATGTAATTATAGCCTAGTAAATTGAATGGTTCGGAGAACGATGTGATTGAATGTTTACTAAGAAAATCTTTCCCAGTAAGTACTTTGAGAATTCTGAGTTTTGAGTAGGTTATTTAATTGGGATTAGTGTGATTAGGAATATGTTGAATTTGAGCAAATTTTGAATCGACTAAAATGAATTCATAAAAAGTTCTGTTCTTGAGTGGATTGTCATTGATAAAATAGCATTTTGGTAGGAAAATAGTTTTGACAAACTCGTTGAGCTGAGATAGGGATTGAGGCTGTCTGTATTTTGTATAAATAATATGTTCTTTAGTAGGTTTTGTAAAATATTTAGAGTCAAAAGAAGAATTTAGTTGAGTGGGTTTTTGGAATTTTGTTGAAACTTGAACGTAGGATAAACCAGGAAATTCCTGATTGGATAAAACTTGATATGAATTTGACAAAGGAATTGAATGTTGAGAATGAGCTGAAGTAATTGTCTTAATAGCATAATGTCAAGGAGTTTGAATAGTTCTTTCTTTCTTTTCTTCTTGATTCATATTGAGAGCTGAAAGGAAAGAATCTTTGTTAAAGATAAATCTTTTAAAATTATTGAAAATATAAATTTGAAAGAAATACAATTTTCATGAATTTGTGTATGAACACCAAATTGATCAACTCGAAAGGATAAATTTCAGTGATGAAAGGAGTACCTAGAATGACTTCTTGACCCATGTCTCTAACAAGGACAAAGGTGTTCTTGAAGCAATAACCTTGATTACAAATATAAGCATTTGATAATTTGTATTTAATTTGTAGTGCCATTCCATTAGCACTATGAAGACGTTCTTTAGTTTTTTCATAAAACTTGGATGAAATTAATCTTTCTTTAATACAATTTTGATCTCGCTCCACTATCAAGTAGAGCAATAGTATTGAGTTCAAAGTCATCATTAATCTTTAGAATAATGTAAATATACCATTTTTGATAATTAATATGATTAATTGTGGAAATAAATTGTTGATTATTAGAAGAACTTGGAATGTCTTCATTAACATTTGAAGAACTTGATTTATTTTCAATTAATGATATTCTTGTTTCTAATTCTAAATCTTTAGTTTGAAAGGAACATAAATTTTGATTAATCTCTTTAATTTGTTCTTTAAGATTATTGACCTCTATTTTTAAGTCTTGAATATTAACTACCTTTAAAATATTTGGAGTATCACATTTCTCAAATATTTTATTAATATTGAATTTAGGAGGAGTAACTTTTAATAAATCTTCTTTTATTAAAATACTTTTAAGTTTTTCTAAATATTCTTTTCTTAGTTCTAGATCTTGAATTTGTTCAATTAAATCTAATAAATTTTTTTTTATTTTTAGTAGTATTAATCATATTGATACATTTGTAACAAATTACTGGATGATTCATTTCCGATGAATAATCACTTGAATTACTTTCTAATTCATAAAGACTATTGTCTTCGAATTAGAGGATGAGTTTTCAGAATTAACTAGAGTATCTTTGAGCTCAAATAAAGAAATGATCTTTTCTTGAATTTCATGGTTATCACCACAAATTTCATTTAATTTTTCTTTAATTTTGCAATTCTTTGCGTAATGACCTGGTTTGCCACATTTGAAACAAGTAGTTTTATTAGTAGTTTTCTTTTTTGGAATACTTTTCTTAGGAGTTGTATTTGTTTTATTAGTATTATTATTATTAGTGCGATTAAACTGTTTCCTTTTATGAATTTGATTTGTTCTTCTTTTTTGAACGAAGGAGCTTCAACTTTTGGAAGGCAAAAAGCTTCACAAAAAGATCCTAACTCTTTTCGTGTAGCAACCTTGTCTCGTTGAATATCTTGCTTGTAGTTTTAATTCATTGCATAAAGAAATACCCTCTTTTTAATAAATCCTAGTAATTGACCAAATGTGATTTGATCATACGGAATTGGGTCTTTATCTCGTAACTTCTTTTAATTTATTGAATATCATTTGAGAAAATAAATTTGGTAATCCTGAAATGAATTTTTCTTTCCGATAAGGTTGACGACAATCTTGTCTTTTTAATAGATATGTAAAATAAGTATCTTTATACCAATTGTAATCTTCTAGAGTAGGACATCTTAAATTTCTCAATAAAATTTCTTGACCGCTTAACATATCTTTTGGAGTGCCTAGAAGATTGACAACTATTGTATGGACTAAAGTGTAAACAGACTTCTTTATGATTTTGATACTCGGACGTTCTTCGTCTATCATGTAATTTTCCCACCAAGATTTTAATGATCCGGTGAAACCCGAAATTAGTAAATCAAAAGCTTGAGTTTCGGAGCACCTTTGGATGTGTAGGCTGCATATGCCATCATCATCCTATGAAGAATAATTAATGCTTCATGTTCGGATTTTCCATCTAAATTTCATTCATAGATGGAACCATCGTCAAAAGCTTCAGTAACTACTGATTTTATTGATTTAAGTTGAAGATTTGGAAGAGTGCTTCTAGAATAATAAGGAATTTCTCTTTTTATTGAAGATTTTATTAATATTAGTTATTTCTTGATCTTCCTGAAAGATGTCTAAAACATTAAGAGTATTACTTAAACTAGTTGCTTGTTTTAGTTTTTCATCTATTTTTTAATTAATGGGCTATCTGGAATTTCTAAATTTTTATTCTTATTGAATTTAATGAGAGGGGATGAAATATCATTTAGGAATCCTGGTTTTGTTGAATCTCTATTTAAATCTAGACTTTCTAATTTTTTTGATAATAAGTCAATATCTTCTTTTTGGATATTGCTTCTATTTGAATAGAGACCATATTAACTTGTTGAGAAACTGTATGTAAAACTTGATTAGTATAATTATTTTGATGATAAACCTTTTTAATATCTTCTAAGGCTATTTGACAATCATCTGGATTGTTTCTTCCTATTTTGAATGGAGCGACGGGAATATGACCTTGATCCGAAGGGATCAAAATCTCTTGTAAAGGAGGAGTTATTGATGATATATTTCCATTTGATAAGTCCATTTTTTACTAAGATTTTGATTAGTATTAATTTCTTTGATACAATGAGTATCCGGTAAATTATTTTCTAAAGCAAACATGGTCCACCATGTAAAGAATAGAATATGGCATTCAATTCTTTCCATCAATGAATACCATTCTTGCCTTATGAGTGCTTGAGCTTTTAAATCAAAATGAGATAAAAACCATTCCTTTTTATCTCTATTCTCAATTGAATTAAAATCTTTTCTTAAATATTCTTTATTAATTTCAAAGGGTTTTGAAATAACATTAATAGAAGAGTATGAGGGATGTTCCATAGTTGAATGAGTAGGAGAACCTATTCATGATTTATCTTCTTCACTTGGTTCTACTATGGGTGATTTGTAATAGATTTTTGAGGAAGAGGAATCTTCTTCTTGATTATCTTTTAAGTAATCATAATTAGTAGACCTTGAAGGCATAGAGAAAGAGGATCGAGGAGGATCTCTTTTTCTTAAAGTCTTGAAGAAGGAGTTCTTTCATTAATAGAATTAAATCTTATTAATATTCTACCATCGGGTTCTTCAATTACTTGTTGCATATTTTTTTGAGCAATATTTCTAGGAGGCTTAATATTTTGAATAATGAATTCTTGAGGAATAGTTATTTCATTCCATTTTAATAATTTAGGAGTAAAAGTTGAAATATTTTCAGACTCAATTTTTAATTAAATTGTTTCATCTAGAGAAGGTTTTAATAAACACTTTCGATTAAGTTGAGAACTAATAGCTTGAAATAAATTCTATAAGTAATAGCGAAATTTCTTGAAAGTTCTCTAAATTGTACTTTTGAATAATTTTGTAAGTGGATATCTAGAATTAATGTATCCAAAATCCGAGGATCATTCGGATCTACTCGAATAATTTGGACAACAATTGAAATAAATAGGACCATTACATATATTAGTTTGAATCATAACTAATAATGAATCTTTGTATCTAATTAATCTATTGTCTCTAAGAGCCATGAATATAGGACAATCTAATCCTAATCTTGTGAAATGTTTGAGTGCTATTTGAATCATACCAAATGAATATATCTGTATTTTTCTTTATATTTTTTAATAGAGATGTTTGATAGTAACTTGATAGTTTGGAATTCTTCATCTAAACTAAAAGTTTCTTCGTGATCTTTTATTAAGAAAGCGTATTGAAATCAAACTTGCATATTTGATAGATTGTTTCTATCTTTTGTTTTGGAATAGACTAATTTGAAAAATCAACTTGACAGCTAACTTCTCTGCTATTAACCACATTAGTACTCTTACTACTACCTAAACTTAGATGATTTCGAAGCCGGGAGGCTATCCGAGTTACGCTTGAATATCTAGTTAGGAATTATGCACACATTATCGGGACCACGGGGACCACCTCACAAGGCCGACCAACGCTAGCTATGGCGTAACAACCAACTAAATAGACAAACTTGGCTCCGATACCGGATAGGGACAAGATCGATCTAGAGCTAGGGAAGCAGCTCGGAGACCGGGTATGGTTGAGTAGCAGGGGAGGCAGAGTGACAAATTAATTTGACAAATTGATTTTCAAAACAAAAGATGAAAACAAGTAAATTGAAGTAATTAAATAAAGCGTAATTGAAACGAGGAAGATGAGTCAAAACTTACTTTCTTTGATTGAATGAAAAGAAACTCTTACAAGAGTTTGAAATATAAGCTCTCGGGAAAGAGGGGTTGGATAGTGATTGAGAGGCTAAGGAAAGTGTTTACAAGTGATTGCTAAAGGCAAGTGTTTTCTCGATTATGAGTTACGCCTCTATTGAAGTAATGAATACATATTTATAGAATACAATGATGAATAAATGCCGAACACTTGGACTGTTGAGGATGCTTGATTGGAATGGAATCTTGAATATATCTTCCGACAATGTTGAATTATTGGAACAGTATTGATTGGATCGAAAGTATGAATAGTAGCTTTGCCGACAACTTTAATGTCCACTTTCTTGAACAGTCTTGAACAAGTACTTGACGAGATGGAAAGCCAAAGAATAGTGATATCCATGAGTGAATAGTAATGTCCATGAATGAACAGTACTATATATATATATATATATATATATATATATATATATATATATATATATATATATATATATGGTGATTGTTCAACCTTGTCAAGTGTGACCATTCCCCCACCCTTTGTTGCTATTTTGTGTCATCAGGGACTGCCCCAAGGTACCTCCCTTTTGTGAGTATCTTATGTAGTGTTTATGTATCATTGTTGGCCTCCTATTTTTCTTCTTGTACTCCATTATTCCACATTATATTAAGAGTTAGTTTGAGAGAATTTCTTGTATTAATCTTATTAAACTTTTAAGTCATGTGAGATTTGTCTCTCTTTGTTTGTTCTTGTTGTTCCTTGTACCCTGCTTAAGATCGTTTATACTGTCTCCTTTTTTATAGTGAATTTTATGTCGTTGTCGCCCGTGATTTTCTCCCGTTTTTCCACGTAAAATTGCTTATGTTTATTTCAGTCTTTTTGTTCTTGCCTAATATTTCTCAAACATTTACATCCTCCTGTATCTTCTACTTACCACACCCCAATCAAATTATATATTATTATTTTTCCTAACAGACGGTATAAGATGTTATTGACTGCAAGGTTGCCTTAGGTTCAACAGACCCTATTGATATATGTTAGTGCAGCTTTGCAATATCATATTTGGGTTGACAGGAATAAGTTCGTGTTTTGGCAAAAGTAATGTGATCCTGTGAGATTTAGTAGAGTGGTTATAAATTAGGTAAATGACATAATGAAATTCAAAGTGATGGACATCCACGAGAATTCTCAAAAGGTAAGCAACGTCCCTGTTTCTTAAAGATATCGTTATCATATGGTGGTGACGTTGCTGTGATGATGTCAAGAGAGGGTCTTTATACATGAAAATATTTGAGGTTTAGGAGATAGAAGCACTCTTATTAGAAGGCGGTTTCAATATTAGGTACTCATTAGGGTGTATACCTGCCCTCGGGAATAAAATTAATAAAGAAGAAAATTTCTGAAGTGGAGATGCGGAGTGGTAATTTTATTTGGATGAAAAATATAACTATTTTATTGATAAAACTCCAAACAAAAATTTTAATTAAAAACTGTGCGTGAACATTTGTAAATTGAAAGTGTTTTGATGACTTTTAGATCACATCAATTAAGAATAACTTTTACAGAAAGAGTGACAAATAATCCCATAAAAAATAAACAAAATTGTCATAAATAAAGACAAATGTTTTATTTTTAGAATAAATTAAAACTGAACTAAGTACCGGCATATAATCCACTCAAAATGGCCTACCATTAATGAAAATTGTTCATGGCAGCTTCTCTAACACAGAGAAGGGTGAAAGCTAAGAGCTTTTTAGGAGAGTAAAGGGAAGAGGAAAGAAATTCTTTTCTTTTTTCCATAGAAAAAAATTTCTTAATACAAAAATCACACGATATGTACTCTGATAATTTCAGGAAAAAAATCTAAAATATAAAAATAGGAATGAAGTTAATGCTAAATATATTATTTAACAACTTTATACTTTCAACATCATTCTGGTTACTAATCTACTTTTTGAGTTTAATATATCTATGTCAAATGTTGGCGAGGTATTGTACAATTTCATAAAACAAGTTTTTAATGTGACATAATATATCTAACTTGAAAGAAATACAAACTCGATCGATTAAGTCATTTTATTGTTAAATTATTTCCAAGCAAGACCAATATAACTAAGTAATAAAAATACCAGAGTAATGTCGTCTAAATGAATTGACAATCCTAATAAATTTTCACAAATAGGTAAGAAAAACAACTCATATAAAAGGAGAAAAACAAAAACCCTAAAAACGGAAATCCTATTCTAGCAAGAATGAGACAACATTTGTCAGGAAAAAAAAGTACTAGATATTAAAATTGATTGATAAAAAATCAAAGTAAGAGGGGCTTATCACTATCTACCATGGTTATCAAACTCTCTATTCGGATCTTGCGATCCTACGATTTTACGATCCAAAAATCCTCCATCAATCCAATTCCCATTAGAATCTTAAATGTATTATAATCTTACGATCCTAATTTAGTTCAAAAATATGCGGTAGAATCATAATATGATTCTATGATTCTATGATCCAATCCATGATTCTAAATAAATTTAGTAAATTGTCGACACATAATTTTATTCGAAAATTCATCATAATAGTATGCTTTTTGAAATAAAATCTTTCATAAAGTATTGTTGAATTGGATTTCCTGTAAATCTTTATAAATGTTTACTAAGATTTTTATTATTATAAAAAATTTCACTATTACAAACAAATATTAGAATCTTACGATCCTTGATTTGATTCTACGATTTCGATTCTAACCACCCGTGATCGATTCTAACTAAGATCCCGATTTTAACAACCTTGTCTGTCTACATAGCCTATAATAATCCCAAAAAAAAACTAGAAAAATAAGGAAGAAATGTCTCAACAAAATTAGAGTTTCAAAGAGGAGAAGGGAAGCAAGGGATGAAAAATGAAAATTTCATAGCAATCCATGAAAAACATAAAGTAAGAGAGAACTCCCTAGAGAGAGAATGAAATCTAGAGAGAGAGGGTCCGATGCTTTGGAAACCTAAATCTAAGAAGCCTCTAGATCATGTGAGCCTCGTCCATCACCTTTGTTCTCTCTCCCTCTCCTCTTCCTCTCTCTACTCTCGAGCCTCTTCTCCCGATTTCTAACCCTTTGTTTATGCTAGTTTCTTCCGAGATCTTCTTTAATCATGAGGATCCGGGAGGCGATGGTGTTACCACTATTTTTTCGAAGATGTTACTCGTCAAGGCATGGCTACTTAGATTTCACTTCCTTTCGAGGTAAATCAAGAATGGATTTGCACTAAGTGCTTTGACGTCATTATTCGTGTAAGATTGGCGAGTTCAAGCTTAATTCTAGATCCTTCCTCAAGTTAAGGTTGGGGTTTACTGATTATCTCGGGTAAGTCATCCTTTCTCTCTTTTTGTGTTTTGATTTGGGGGTTTGTTTTAGGGGGTCTTCTCGATCCTTTTGAAGGGCGATAGGAGAGAGGGATTTCTTGGTCTAACTATTTGTGCTTGTTGGGGATAGTGTTTTTCTTTGGGTTTTTCTACTATTCATTATGTGGTTGAGCACTTGTTGTCTTCGGGTTAGTCTTGGGTCTCATTTCTTTTCCTCCAAGTTCTTTAGTTCCTATATAAGCCAGATTAGGGGTTCTCTTGTTATCATCCATCGTTGTTTCATCTTTCTTGACAATCGTTGTTTACGAATGTTTGAATTTCATCTCCCTATTTTCGATGAATCCAATGATAATTCATTCGATCAATACCAGAATTCCTCTTCTAGTCATGCTTCCTAACCTCCGAGTCTAGACCTATTGGCTAGAAGCTCATATATTCATCCGAGCAACGCTTCTTCGCCCCCTTACCATCTTTCACCGATAAGGTTAAGTTTGATATGGAGGGTTCACATGATATTCGAGCTTCCTCGGTTGAGTCGAGATCTGGTTTTCATCTCCAGCTGGAAACAATAACAAGGATCGGGTAGAAGTTGTCTTCCCGACCTTCCTTGTAACGAGGTTTTATTTCGACCTCTTCTCATATGAGTTGTGTGGACCAGCTTAAGGCCTTGTGATTGTTGAGGAAGTCTTGGGGTGGGTCCCTCATTTTGGTTGTGATTAAGAGGAAGACTAAGGCTGATCTGGAAGCATGTTAAGGGCGATATTGATTTTGTTGACTTGGGTAACGGTTGGGTTTTGTTCCAGTTTGTGAATACCGATGATAAAAGTTATGTTTGGTTGAATAGGGCTTGGTTTGTCCAGGGGCTAAATTTGGTTTTGACAAGTTGGGTCCTTTTCTTTGATCGCTACAATATGATTATTATGAGAGTTGATGAATGGATTTGTTTTCCAAGGTTCCCTCTTGAGTTTTGGAATTTAGATGTATTGACGACTCTCTTAAGGCCTATGGGGAAGTGATTAGGTTGGACCATCATACCTTGCTTAGGTAGAAAGGTCGTTTTGTGCAGGTTTGTGTCAATCTTGATGTTACTTTTCAACTTAGAGGCTCTATCTTTATTAGCAACTCCTCTCGGCCTATCACGCTTCCTCTATCTTACGAGGGTTTGCATGAAGTTTGTGCTCTTTGTGGTTGTGAATCTCATGCTCTTGAGGCTTGTCCTAAAGCTCCCGTGGACTCTAAGATTGAAGTCGTGGTAGAGAAATTTGGCAGCCATGGTTTTTCCGTGATTGACAAAAAATTTGTTCCTTTAGGGAGGCTTCAACTTCAACGGCCTCTTTAGCTGGAAATTGGATTAAAGTCTCCCCTAAGAATAAGGGTAGATTCTCTCGGTCCGATGATGTTGCTTTTCACCCGCCTAACAATCAAAAGACCAACTTTTCGGTACCTCTTCAGGTCATTGATGACCCTGTGACTGTGGCTAGTGTTACTACTACTTGTTCTACTCCTCTGTCTTCCTCTTTTATTCCCATTCCTATCAATGGTTTGGATTTACATTCCGAGCATGCGTGTGACTTTGTTAATGTCTCGGATGAAGGGCTGAGGCATGCTGATCAACCTTCTGGTTCTTATCATGATACGATGAATAATAGCCCCGATTCTACTCTTAATTTTCCGGCCTTTGATCCTTTGGTGGCTGAAACCAATTCTCCGGCTTCGAGGAGGATTCGATCATAGAGATGGATTTTCTTGATGAAGTTGGAGGAGATGGTCTTGATGAAGAATTTCTTGATTTGGATGATTCAGGGATTGTTCCAGCCTCTTTGGACTCTTCTAAAAGATGTAGGATCTGTGGATGATTTGGATGAGTTTTCATCCCCATCCCTTAAGAACTAGATGATTATTGTCCTTGGTGTTTTTTGTTGTGGTTGTTGGCTGGTTGTTAGTTGTTGGGCTTTTGGTCTTTGTACTCTTTTGGTTTTTTGTTAATGTTCTCCTCATCACCTTCTTTATTTTAGGTTGTCTTGTTCGGGTAGTGTTGATTTTTTTAATGTATTAGGTTTGTGCTTGGAAAGGTTGTTATATCTAGTCTCTTTGAATTTATGTTATGCACTCGTATTTGGTTTAATGCTTAGTTTTCCTTGTCCTTTTGGTTATTTTTCTGGTATTTCTTTAGTTTTGAGCCTAGATTCCCTATTTGGGGCTTTCTCTGAGCTACCGGGCTGCACCTTGCTCTTCTTATGTCTCTTTCCTGCTCTCTCTCCTCTTGGCTCTTCTTCCGGGAGTGGGATTGTTATGGGTTTTTTTGGGGCTTTGGTTTGCTTTGTTTCTTCTTCTTGGTTGTCTTGGTGTTGTTGGTTAGCTTAGACTCATTGGTTGGTCTTTCTGGTTCCTCTTTGGTATGTTTTTCTTCTCTCGGATGGTTATAGTGTTCTTCGTTCTCTTTACTTTCTGTTTCCTTGCTCCTTTTTCCGTGTGGTGTTTTTGAGCATATTTCTTGTCCGAATGTTGGCTCTTCCTTGAGTATGTTTTTCCCCATTGCTCCTTTACGTACCATTTTTGTATATTTTTGCTATGATTCTTGGTGGTTTTGGGCGATTCTTGTTGGTTATTTCTTTTGCTCCTCACTTTTGCTTTCTTGCTTTGGGTTGGGCATTTAGGGCTCATTTTTGTTCGGGGTTGGGTGTTTTTTCCTATCACTAGGCTAAGGTTTTAGGATACGGTGGTTCCTTTTAGAGCTCCATGTTTGTTTCACCCTTAGTGGATTGCCAACTCTCCACTTTGCCTTGCTCCTATGATGACATTTACTCTATTTTGCGAGAATAATATCGGTCATTTTCTAAGCTACTATTATTTGATTTTTGGCCCGATTTTTTCTAGGGTGGCATTTCGGTGTGTTTGTGTTGCCCCGTTATGGGTTGGAAGCCAACATCTGATTTGTCGCCTAGTATTTTTAAAGTCAATGATGAGATAACTCTGTTTATCCGAGACTAATCATCTCCTTCTCTTTGTTAATTTTATTCTTTGCATTGCATTTGAATGACTGGGCTTTGTGGCATGTCTTGTTTATAGTTACGCACTTTGGGTTTGGCTTTTTTCATTGAAAGCTAACTTTTTCTCTTTGTTTGCTTTGTTGGTTCCCGATTGTGCGGTGGGCTTTGAGAGGATGGGATGGAAAACCTATGAGCACAAGGATATTTTCCGGGATTGCTACTATAAATTCAAGTCACCAGGATGCTATTGTATTTTTATTTGTTCCTTTCCGATATTGTTTATGATTTGTTTCCTTTGTTTTTGGTATGATTGTTATTATTGGGCGAGAGGAACCTCAATTTACATTGAGTGTCCCAAGGCTCCTGCTCTAACCAACCCTTTATGGGTTCGATTCTTGCTTTTCAAGCTGGAAAATTTTATCTACTTTATGATCTATGTGCTATTTATCCGCATCTTTCACTACGAGTGGTTATTGTAGGGAACTAAATATTCTTTAATGAAAATTATTACTTGGAATGTTCAGGGTGCCAAAAAGCACCAAGTGAAACAAGACATTCTTATTCTCAATCAGAAAATTAGACCGGACATCTTATTTTTAAGCTGAAACATTGACCAATGAAGAAAATACTAAGAAAATTATATCCTTGTTGGGGCTTTGATCACTTTGATTATGTTTTACCTCACAATCATAGTGGGGGTATGTGGGTTCTTTGAAACAACTGAAATATCACAGCCAATGTCATTATCAAAGACAATTTTTATCCATCTCCATGTTCTTGACAAGGTTAACCTTAAAGAGTGTGTTATTACGGGAATCTATGGTCCTGCGCAAGCTATTGATAAGCCATTTTTTGGGATCAATTACATGAAACTAATGATTTGATTAATTTACCGTGGTGTACTATTAGAGATTTTTAAATGAGAAAATAGGGGAGCCAATCTATCTCTCAGTAATGTCTATCGGATGAGGAGCTTTTTGTCTTACATCCAAGGGAAAGTGTCCCATCCGCTGATAGAATTTTCACTTAGGAAAGTTTTTTGAAGGGGCATTTGATTTATGAAAGATTAGATAGAGCAATTGCACGAAATGACTGGAGACATATTTACCCTAACCGCTCTCGTGTCTCATGGACCATTCTCGTGCTCTAATCATAGCTATATACTTGCTTGAGACCAACCCTATTTTTCGCAATTGTCCTAATTAACTTTTAGATTTCAGAATTATTGGTCTAGCTATTTGGAAGTGAATAAAATTATCAAGCAATATTAGAATGTAAATGATCAAGGAACAACTATGTTCAAGGTGATTAGAAAGATTAAGAATGTTAAATCTCAGCTTAAGCTATGGGCTGCTAAGGTTTGTAGGAATTATTCTCGCAAAGTGGAAAAGAACTCGAATCTTATACGGAATTTAGAAGACATGATCATTCTAAACCCTTGTAATCATAGATTGTTACATTGGCAGGCATGTGTTATTAAACAAAGGGAATGTCTTCTTTTGTTTAATCAAAGATTCTGCGGAAAGTTCTATCGTAAGGAGCGGTTAACTAAGGGTGATAGGAATTTGAATTTCTTCCATCGAAGTTGCACATTCTGTAAGTAAAAACGACAATTCATAGAATCAAGGATGATTTTGGAGTCCGAATTGATAATAAGGAGGACATTCAAGGAAAATTTGTTACATATTATATGCGAGTGTTTTAAGCCACTTGTAGGATTTAAATAGGCCTACGTTTAGCACTAATCTATCGAGTTGGATTTCCAATAAGGATAATAAACAGACTTATACTTTCGATTTCACCAGAGGAGGTTAAGATTGTTGTTTTCCAAATGAACCCAGCTAAAGCACTTGGGCCTCGATGGTTTTGGTGCTAGGTTCTTTCAACAACATTGGCATATTATTGGTGAGGATGTCACCGTATGCATTGTGGACTTCTTCCACCATGGCAACTTATTGAAGGAGGTTAACCACACCTTCATTGCTCTAATTCCTAAAGTTACATCCACTTCTATTACGTCGCATTTCGGACCAATCGGTTTGTGTAATTGTCTATATAAGATTATTTCTAATATTCTTGTGAATAGATTGAGACCAATTCGCAAACGATTGTTAGCCCTTATCGAGTTGCTTTTGTGCCGAGGAGAGATATCCATGATAATATCCTCTTAACTCATGAAGTTATTAACAAATTTGGGAACATTAAGGGAAACAAGGTTATATAGGACTTAAAATGGATATGGAAAATACTTATGACATAATTGAATGGGGTTTCTTATTTTTGTGCCTTAAAGATGTAGGGTTCCATGAAGTCCGGATCAATTGGATTTAGGAATGTATTACAACGAGTCTCCTATTCTATTATCATTAATGATGAAACTTGTGGCTTCTTTTGGCCTTTTCGTGGTTTAAGACAAGGCGATCCCTTATCCTCTTATCTTTTTATCCTATGTACGGATGCCTTGGCCCATAAGCTCCATCTTGAGGCCTATCAGGCACAAATCCGAAATTGAGATTAAAATCTGTCCATGCGTAAAAATTCCATGTTTATTCTTTGCGAGATGATAGCCTTCTTTTTGCAAAGCTAATGTTGAGACTTGCGTCAAGCTCCATAATATTTTGAACGAATTATATTCCCATTCGACCAGACTTATCAACTTCCATAAGTCGGCTTTAGTTTTTTCAAAAATTCTATTCGTTGCGGTTAGAAACTCCGTTTCATCGGTTTTTAATATTCCGCATTCAAAATCACTTGGGAAATATCCGGCTTGTCCTATTTTTAAAGGCGGACTGATAGCTCGGTCTTTACTGAGACTTATTGCGGAAAGATGATTGCAAGCTCCACAAATGGAAAGCTAATTCGCTCTATAAAACGAGGGAGGGTTGTGCTTATTCGAGTCTAACCTTGAGTTTGTACCCGCTCACACTATGCAAAGCTTCAAATTACCTAAGAATATGTCCAACGCGCTTGATAAGATTAATAGAGATTTCTTTTGGAAAAAAATCCCATGAGACTAAAGGGATGTGTGAGACACGAAAATTTTGAGTAGATTAATTATATAGTTCAATTACGCTAAGTATTTATATGTAATTTATTTTATGTGATTATTATGTGCTTATGTGTTTATATAGTTTAATTAATTAAGGTAATTGGTCATTTCGTTGCTATCAAACAAAATAGAAACCCGAGGCGAGACTTATGTTTAATTATTCCTATTTTACCTGGAAAAAAAAGAAAAAGAAAAAGGGGAGCTAGGTCTAGGATAATTAGTGCCGGAAGGGATTAGTGTTAAAATAGCATGTGCTTGGAAAAACATGATGAAGCCACCAAAAAGGAAAGAAAGAAGCGAAGGAAAAGGAAAGAAGGGAGGGGGACCGAGACGAAGCGGGGAAACGAGGAGAGAGATAGGGCAAGGGAGACAGAGCAAGAGTGAGAAGGCGAGCGAGTGTGAGGGCAAGGAAAAGCGGCCGGAGGTCGGCGAGCTCACTACTACAAAACAGACAATCAGCGACGGAATTAGCGACGGAAAATTACAGAATAGCGACGGAATTTCGGAAATAGCGACAGAATTAGCGACGGAAATTTTCCGTCACTCGAAAACGGGTCGCTAAATTTTAGCGACGGAATTAACGAAATCCGTTGTTACTTAGCGACGGAAATTGGATTCCGTAGCTGAAGGGAATCAACGACGGAATTCAATTTCCGTCGCTGATTTAGCAACGGAAAGTGGTGGTTTCCGTCACCGAATTCCGTCGCTAATGTCGCTGTTCCGTCACTATTCCGTCCAGGTCCGTCGTTATTTCGTCGCTATTCCGTCGCTATTCCAGCGCTGTTTTGCAATTTCCGTCGGCAATTCGTCATTGTTCAGTCATCTGTGTGGGCATAATTTCACTATACATTTTTCTAATAATTCGTTACTCTAATACAAAAAATTGTGAATGGATATACAAATCCAACATTCACATATGTGGCATTTACATTTGGCATTTACATATGCCGACCACAAAGTACTCATCCAAGTTGGATATACAAATCCAACATATACAATCCAAACATATTTATAACCAATTCGAAGTTCACAAAAACAATCATACAAAAGTTCAAAAGAAACCATAAGCACATACATGTTAAAAGTTTGCAAAATGTTCACAAATACACAAAAACTCATAATGAATCGATCGAACGTCCTCACTCTTCCTCATCCTCTTCCTCATCCTCATCCTCATCCTCATCCTCTTCCTCTTCCTCTTGTGGTCGTACTTGGTTGACGGTGAGATCCGGATGCTTGCTGAGATTTCAAGAATTCATTGAAGCGTGCTATTGGCTCAGCGTAACTGTCCACCTTTTCTTTAAGATGACGATTTTCCAACCCAAGCACACGAGCATGCTCAATCCATTGATGTAACTCGAAGTTAAATTATGCACTCGTTGCTCTCAAATCCGAGTCATCTTGAGTTGAAGCTTTATGTGACTTGAAGGACATGGTTTGTTTTAAGTTTTTAACCTCGGATCCAAGTCCATAAATGCGACCTTTGTTGTTCGCATTGTCTTTGACCTACAACTCATGTTGTGAAGGGGTAGATACATTATCCTCGAAGAGTTGGGGTCATCACTAGAAGGTTGAGTGGGTTGAGTGTTTTGCAACTCTTCCCACTCTTTTTGAAACTTGTCTCGAATAATATATAAATATTTGAGGCATGTAATTATCACGAGGTTGTGAAAGAAAACCATATATTGAAAAATATGAAAATTGTATATATAAGGTTACTCACATAAATGGCTTTGGATTTTTGGTCGACCCATTCGTCCTTTTTTGTTTTGTGAGTTCTTGAAAATAGTTGGGTCGGTAGAGGCTGAACTCCTTTAAGCTCCTTCATCTAAATACAAAAAAGTTAGTACATAATCAATTTACTAATATGAACATGGTAATAGTTGCATGCGTAATTACTAATACAGGGGTATGTACCAAGCGCCGCTTATGCTCTGTCATAGGGATTGAGCCACATGTATGGAGCGATGAACCAAGTCCACCTTGATCAGCATGGCGGTTTTTCTAAGCCTTGTTCACGGAATTTCTTGTAGTCGGCATTTTCCCAATATTCCAACAACTCTCGCCAATAGTTCTCACCTAACCATTTCGGCTTCTTCTTATTTTTCTTGCCATCAGCATGAAGTCCTTTAATCGATCACTTCCTTTCTTCTCAAAATTTCTTCGATGAGGACCTCATCGGTTGGAGACCAAGTGAAAACTTTCTGCATAAATGGAAAAGTAGTTTAAAAGTTATGAAATTATAATATAATGCTCTAACATGCAGAATAAGTCATTATGTTATCTCAATTTCAGAAAACTAAAGATTTGTCATTACCTTAAACTCGGAAAACCACAAATCATGTTGTGATCGAGGGACTTCACCCCGTGTAGGCCATGATCCGTCATATTTGCTTTGGAAGATGTGGGAAATCGTGCCCACAACTTTGTCAATGGGGTAGAACCTAATTAAGAAACATATAAAACAGTTAGTTATACACCTGAGTACTATAAAGCTTAATTTATTTTACTACTAATTATCGCACTTACCCTTCACCATCTAGCTCAATTCGAATCTTTTCTCGGCTAGTAGCACTCGCTTGATTCATGACTAGCATGCTCGTTGCCCGCATCGGTGGGCCTATCATTTGTAGGCCTTTGTGGTGGCCTTTGTTCAGCACCAAGGGTGGAGTGTGGTATAAGGGTCGTACCATGTTGGTTATATGGGTACGTATTGGGCAAGTTTGAGTACATATGAGGTCTGTTAAGAATAAGGATGGTTTGGGATGAAAGACCCACCCAATGGGCTTTGCATATGCGGGATGTTTGGGTGTTGGAAATAAGGAGGGTTGGGAATGAATGATCCACCCATTGGAGTTTGGTTGTAAGGGGAGTGTGGAGATACTACTCCACCTATATGAGTCCGAAGGTTATGAGGGTTTTGAGAGGGGTAGAAGTGCTTACATCATTACCTTCACCATCGGTAATGATGTTTCTAGCCCGTCCCCGAGTAGCCGATCTTTTTGACCTGCCTCTACCTCTCTCCATATTTCCTAACATAAACAACATAAAAACATTATCAGTATACATCCAACGGTTAAAGTGATTCAATATAACACAAAACGAAATATTAGTAACCATATAAACATGTAAGCGTTAGAAAGAAATATTCTTCTATTAAGAAATTACGCTTCAATTGTTTTTCCCTTGATTACATTAATAAGAATTCATTTAATTACAACATAAATAAAAGTTATTCAATATAAAACAAACCATAAAAATAACATGTTCAACTAGCCATCATCCCGATCATCGGTAGCATTATCGTCTTCATCACTATCCTCGTCGATATCATTGAATATGAGATCTTGGTCTTCCTCATCGGTGATGTTGTCATCATCCCATTCACCTTCATCATCTTGTTCACCATCATCTTGTTCACTAACATCCTCAATCCCATCTTCTTGGTTTAAAATAATATCATCAACTAATTCTTCTGCTGATATTGAGTTATCAACTAAAGTGTCGAGTAAAGTTTCCATTACAGGATCGATCGTACCAATACTATCCTCTTGAAATGCAAGAGGAATAGTATATTGGTCATCAACTCGGCCCTTGGTTTTGCTGCCACTACGACGAACCAATTCAGCTTTTCGCTAGGGACCCCTTGTGGATATGACATATAATACACCTGAGTTGCAGTACTAGCAAATATGAAAGGATCGTACTTACGATGACGCCTTGTACGATGCACTTTAACATACGAACTAAATTTATGGCTCCGAGTTCCCCGAGGACGACTAGGGTTAAACCAATCACATTTAAACAACACACACGTTTTTATTGGTTCACGAACATATTCAACTTCAACTACATCTTGCAAGATGCAGTAGTAATTATTTTCAACATGTCCTCCATCGGTTCCTTTCACACAAACACCACAATTGAGGGTCATCCTCCCTTCATTTCGAGCCTTAGTATGAAATAACATTCCATTCACCGTGTATGCTGTCCATGTTTTCACTCTCCTTAAAGGACCTTGAGCTAATTGCATCAAGTAAACATGCTTTTCATCATGATATACTTGATAACAATGAATCTGCGTGAATAACATAGTATTGATTTAGTTTATTAAAATTGAAAATCGAATACTAATAAATTTGAGGCATGATCATTATTAAGTCTTAATATATGATACTCACAGCTCCTTTGAACCAATCTTCGAACTCACTTTCCACCATTGCATCAATTGGAGCATCACCGACATCAGCATACATAGCTCGTTTTTGGTGTTCGAATAGACCGAGTTTAAATTGTTTATTAATAAGACATCTTCGTTCGAAAAAATTAATTGAAATGAGTGTTATATAGGACAAGATATACTCACTCAAGGTAAGGTTTAACTTCGAATAATTCAGTAAAACATGGAGATGTGCAGCCGTCTTTTCCTTATCATCAAGGAAACGCGGAGTGAACTTCCCAATTGGAGCACCTTCTGGTATGAATACCGAAAGAGTAGAATTGTGGTATGGAACTTCACTCCCTTCATTTTGTCGACTTCTATTGCGCATGCAAGGCACGTTAGAGTCGAAATAGTAAGATGCAAAATGTGTTTCTTCAAATCGTGCATATTTTTCAGCGATACTCCCTTCGAGCTTCGATTTGTTTCCTATGGATCTCTTCAATCGGCCAAAGAACCTCTCAAATGGATACATCCACCGGTATTGTACCGGACCACCCAATTTTGCTTCCTCCGCCAAGTGAACAGGCAAGTGTTCCATCATATTGAAGAACCCGGGAGGAAATATTGTTTCCAATTTACAAAGTGTTATTGTAATATTTCGATGCATTTGCTCCAACTCCGCATCCCGTAAAACGGATGAGCAAATATTCTTGAAGAACTCACTAATTTCAATGAGAGGCGCTAAAACCTCATCCGGGAGTGCACTAAATGCGATTGGAAGAAGACTCTCCATGAAAACATGACAATCATGACTTTTCATGCTATGAAACTCAGTGGAGTTTGGGTCTACAAGGTACGAAATGTTAGAACAAGTAATCATCCGGCATTTTCAACTCTTTTGCCCATTCACATATTGCCCTCTTTTGCTCCAACGTCAACACATATTTTGCCTTCGGTTTCAGAATTTTACCATTTACTCCATGCTTTAAATTTAACTCCACATGATCACACAACTCTTCCAAATCCATTCTTGCTTTGATATTATCTTTTGTTTTCCCAGGAATATCCATAACGAGTGTTAATTATATTCTCAAAAAGTTCTTTTCAATGTGCATCACATCTAGGTTGTAACGAAGCAATTGATCTTTCCAATATGGAAGCTCCCAAAATATGCTTTGTTGTGTCCAATTATGATCCTTTTTGAACCCCGAAATGTTAATTTCTTGATCTTCTGTTACTTTGGGCAAGTTCTCAACCCATTGTTTTATTTCTTCCCCGTATATCGACGAGGAGGACCCAAATGTATGGTTTTTCCTTTTGTAAATGATGTGCTATTCCTTCGGAACATGTGACTTCATGGCAAAACCGCCGATGGAAATCAAACCATGAAAATTTTCGCCCATTTCTAAGTTTTAATGCCTTTTTTGATTCATACATACCGGGCATGACATGGCACCATGAGTACTCCATCCATACAACATACCATAGGCCGGGAAATCATTAATGGTCCACATCAATGCAGCCTTCATTAGAAAGTTCTCACTTCTTGAAATATCATATGTTTCCACACCATCTTCCCATAGTGTTTTCAACTCATCAATAAAAGGCTGCAAATACACATCAATTTTATTTTTCGGATTTGTAGGCCCTGGTATGATGCATGTCAAGAACAAATAAGGCGTCGTCATGCATAACTCTAGTGGTAGATTATAGGGCGTAACAACGATCGGCCAGATTGAATAAGACCTTGAAGGTTGGCTGAATGGATTAAACCCATCCGCGCACAAACCAAGTCTAATGTTTCTAGGCTCAGTAGCAAATTCGGGGTGAACTCTATCAAAATGTTTCCATGCTTCACCATCTCGAAGGATGACATAGGACACCATCCTCTCTTACATTCTCATAATGCTATCTCATGTGCTCTGCTGTGGTTTTGAAGCAAACAAGCGCTGAAGTCTTGGTATTAATGGCAAGTAATGCATCCTTGCAAACGAAGTTCTTTGACTTTTTCCTTGTCTTTCCCTTTGACGCTTCCATCTTGCATGACCACAAAACTTGCATGAATCAAGATTAATGTCCTCTTTGTAGAACAACATGCAACCTTTTCGACAACAATCAATTTTTTGAACATCCATCCCGAGATTTTTAATCACCTTCTTTGCATGGTGAATGTCATGAGGAACTCGGTTATCAGGCGGACAAATCTCCTTCATAAGTTGAGCAATTTCATTAAAGCAATTTTGAGGCATGTTGTAGTCATACTTGATGCTCAACATTCTAACTGGTGGCAGTACAACTCAGTGTGAGTTTCATTTCCTACCCACAAAGGTCGTTGGGCAGCCTCAACCATATTAAAGAAAGTTTGGGCATGGGTATTTGGAGGCTCACTTGTAGAGCCTTGATTTAAGATCATGGCATCTCGTGACCATGTCATGCATACGGTCGATATTTGAGGCTACATCGCCGT
Organism: Talinum fruticosum; assembly: GCA_021018815.1. Taxonomy (NCBI): domain Eukaryota; kingdom Viridiplantae; phylum Streptophyta; class Magnoliopsida; order Caryophyllales; family Talinaceae; genus Talinum; species Talinum fruticosum. The sequence continues at coordinate 3,180,808 of JAITYX010000020.1, forward strand.
AGTTCATATGATTGGAGCCACTTTCGTCGTTGAATATATTAGAAGAAGTCATACCACCATCCTCATCTAAATGAGGATCGATTTCCCCATGACTACTCCAGTACCAATAGTTTGGAAGAAAACCATATTGATAAAGGTGTAACTTCACTTCATCGGGATCCTTATACTTCCGATTTTTGCATTTGCGACATGGACACCTATATTGTTGATTATGTACAAATTCTGATTGACTTCTAGCATGTGCATCAAACTCCTCAACCCCGTCTAGAAACTCTTGTCTATACCCAACTCTACCAGGTAATAACCTACGATACATCCATCTACGATGCGTAGGTCCGTCCATATATATTCCGATTCACATTTGACAATTTATTCAATTATTAGTGTTATACTAATCAATACACGAAGATGTTATGATTACATTTAATGAACATAATATATACTTTTCTTATACATAAAATTCTTTAATTTCTATATTTTACTCGTAAGTATTTATGTCATAATTAAACTAATCATACGTAATTAGCATAAATATACTCACATTAATCTAATTGATAGCATTATTTCTACATAATTACTATAAAATAACGCACACACAATTAGAACATGTATAAATCACACAACTATTTCATTCCTAATTTCACACAACTAACCACTATTTATTAACAATTTGCCAAATGTTAAATCACCCAACTTCAACTTCAATATTAATTTCCAACAAATCTAACCTCACATACTTTACCCAACACATCATCTATACATAAATAACATTTACTTCACTTTTAACAATAATTTCCAACGAACATAATCTCACAAGCTTTAAACAACACAACATTTATACATAAATAACGAAATTGCACATTTTTCTTTTCAACTTCATTCACAAACAATATTAATTTGCAATAAATTATATAAATTTATCAATTTGAAATAAATTATTCAAAACCCTAAATCAAATAAAAATCAACAAAACAATACCTTGCACTAGGCGGCGGCTGGACGAGAGGCGGCGGCGGTAGGCGTGCGAGTGGCGGCAGTGGGCGGCAGCAGCAGCGGGACGAACCAACGACTCACTCCTCTTTGGGCTTCGGGTTCCTCAAACGGCGGAAGAAATGCGGCGGTCGGAAGGAGGGTCGGCCGGAGATGGCGGCGGCGGGGCGGCGGTGGCGGCAGCGAATGTGGATGGGCTCTCGGGACTCGCTTCGCTCGCTCGGACTTCACTCTCTCTTTGCCTTTTCGTTAATTCTATCCGGCCGAAATGCCGGATCTAGATTTAAATGAATTTAGCGACTGAACAGTCCGTCGTTGTTCCGTCGCTAAATGATCGGCGACGGAAATTTCGTCGCCGATCCGTCGCTAAGTACAAAAAAATTAAAACGTAATTTCTTTTCCGTTTTCCTCGATTTGAAATACCTGTGAACAAATAACGACGGAGTATTACCTAGAAGAAGTTGGAAGAAACCTCATGTCCGTGTACTTCTTAAGCTTTTTCCGTGGCTATTTCCAATTTAGCGACTGAATGAATTATCCATCGCTAAATCCATCGTTGTATGACACGGATGCCGGTTTCCATCGTTGATTCCGTCGCTATTTGGCGACGGAAACCGTTCCGTCGCTATATATTAGTTTTGTAGTAGTGGCTGAACGGCGAACGGAGGGAAGACAGCTGGTGAACCTAGGGTAAGAAACTAGGGGCACGAAGGGGAGGCGAAATCGGGACCTCAAGAGGGAAGCGAATACGAGGGCCGAGAGAGGCAGCCAGTAAGCACGAGAACCGTGGCTGGCGACGGTGTCGAGCACGGAGGAAGGCGGCAAAACCGGGGCTGGCAGCAGGGGAAGAGGAAGGAAAGGAGGAACTAACCCGAGCTAATCCGAACCTCAAGCAAACCTTCAATCTTTAATTCGAGGTGAATGGTCCTATACTCTAAATTTACGATAATTTCAAAACCCAAATGAGTTTTATTGTGAATATTAAATGTTTATGCTATAGAATGAAGTTAGGAAGTGGTTAGGGCTGGAATAGGATATGAGAAAATCGAATTGAACTGTTAAGGCTGAATCGGAGACTTGAAGGAGTTTAGTAGTTGTTTAGGGCTGAGTTGGGATGATGGAAGTTTAGAAGGAGTTAGGTTGCGTAGGTATAAAGAGTAATGCGAAGATCTCAAATAGCACTTAAGAATGAAGAATTGGTGAATTAGGTATAAATTGTGAATTGATGCTTCGATTAAACCGTAGAAATTTCCTAAGTTCTTACACTTGGAAGGTAACGATGCATATTAGGAAACAACGATTTGAGTATAAAGGAGGGGTGTGACTTCATCTTGATTAACACACAATTGAGGTAGGGAAATGGCGAGCTGGGAATTGTAAGGTTAAATTGAGTTTAGAATATATCTAAGTCCTTGAGATTAAATCAAGTTTGAAGATAAGCATAGCGAGAGGAACTAAGTGATAAAGTGAGATTAAGAGTTATATGGTTGAGTATGGGTAAAAGAAGTTGATTTATAAAGTAGCGACATAAAATGAGGAATTGAGGCAAAGACAATGAATTGTGAGAAGTTGAGATGTTTGAATTAGGTGGTATCTACTTGTGGTTATTGTGGCTCGGAAGAAGGAATTAATCTTACTAAATTGGTGGATTGAGAAAGATATAGTTCGAAAGGAGCTTAGAATGACTATCTGTGTTGAATTATAGCTATTTGTGCAAGTGATGGTGTTAAATGATGTTCAAAAGTAATTTTGAAAGGAGTTTTGTATTTTACGCGAAATGATCTGTGAATGCAACTTCTTGTGAACTGCCTTTCAAAATTTAAAAGAAGCGAATCGGATTGAGAAACCGAATTTGGAAGGATGGCACGTGGTGCTATGCCTTCCATTGTGTTAAACCAATTTGAGAAAGTCTGTTTGAAGCGAGATGTGATGAATGATTATGTGCAAACGGTTTTGAATCAACTTGGCTAGGATCGTTTAGCATACCGAAGGGTTCGAACTGGGGTCTTCATTCGTGAGGATGCCCGACTAGAAACTTCGAGGGAAGGGTTCTAATAGGGGTCCTGCGGTATCATGATGCCCGATCCGAGACTTCCTAGAAGATAGGTCCCGGGAGCCTTTGTTCAGTGGTCACGCCCTAGAAATTATGAAGTGCTAGTTCGAATCCATGAAAGCCCAAAAAGTTGATTCGGTTCCAAAAGAATTGTTCATGATTGTGAAATTGTGCTTTTAAATGATTGAAGAGTTATGATCTTTACGTTGCAAGAGATTTCATTGAAAGTATCTAGATTTGTATTATGTTATTATGTTTTCCCCAATTTTATTATTATGATTAGTATGTGTAAAGAATTTCCATTTTAAGGGTGTAAGACTTTCCAGGTGAGCTCGTGGTTTGCTCACCCCCATAAATTTCCCCTTTTCCCTCCCGAGTTGCGGATACCCTCTCGAGATGGTTGATTGGAGTGCTTGTCTTTGGAGGTGGTCATGGCTAAAGTCGAGTTTATGTGTTTCATGTTTAGTATATTGTATATATTCGGTTACTTATGTAGATATGCAATAATGTATAGTAAGTTGGATGTATGCACGGAGACCCGAACAAGTAGCTCCGACAAGCCAGGAATTTCCTTTCACCGGCAATTTTGCTCTTAAGCGGTTGTAATATAGTTTTTAGCTTAGTTTGTAACTTGGGTTGTAAACCGGTTCGGAATTTTGGTTTTATGGTTGCGAATATACTCCAGCGTGTGGCCGTTGAGTTGTGTATTCCGAGCGTGTGGCTTGTTGAGTTTTATTATGACTTTCATGCAGGTTTTTAAGGCTTTTAGCCTATGGATTGGGCCATATTTCAAACAGAACTCTGCCAAAATTTTTAGAAAATTTCGTAACCACACGAGAAACCACCTTAATGAGCCTTAGGAGTTCCTTTTGAGGAACTCTAGTGATGTAACACTCCTATGGTAGGTTTTGGGGTGTTACAGGATGCCTATCGTTTCATGAGATAAAGTCTCGTACCTTGAAGAAGATAGGAGGACTAGGTCTTCGTAAAGCCGAAGTGGTTAATCAAGCTTTCCTATGCATGCCGATGTGGAAATTTTTATTTGTTGAAAACAATTTTTGGGGGAAAATCATGATGGCCAAGTATCCTTTGTTAGTGAATTTTTCTTCTAGGAAAATTAAGGTGTCCGATTCGTGTGCGGGAAATGTTTGCTCAAGGAAATAGATTTGTTTAGAAAAGGCTTGCGGTGGAAAATAGGGAATGGTAAAAAAGTGAGACTCCGGTCTCATACGTGGTGTGGTAAGTCCAATTTTTCGGAGTTTTATGATAGCTCACTCCCCACCACCCCTCATTTGGATAATTTTGTTAGTGAATTCATTACTCCCATCAAAGAATGGGATTTAGCTTGTCTTAGTACTTTTCTTCCATCCGAAGTTTGTCAAACTATTAAGGGGATCCCTTTACCCGCTCATGATATTAAGGGCATTGTTTTCCGGGGCTTGTCCAAGCAATGGTAAGTTTACTACCAAGTCTGCTACTTGAAATGCCCATAATATTCCCACTAGCATACAGCGATGGGACTTTGTGTGCATCCGGAGTATGGATTTAATGCCCAAATTGAAAATGTTCATGTGGCAGCTAGGCCATAATGCTCTACCCACACGGGATAACCCAACTAACGAGAGGACTTAATATTGATACTACTTGCCCGATTTGTCGGATGTAGTGTAAGTCCATTGACCATCTCTTTGCACAATGCCCAAGTACCCTGGATCTTTGGGACATAGCCTTTCGGCATAAGTGGTCGGAGATGAATAATCTACTGAGTTCTTTGTTGCTCAATATTATCTTAGCATTTAGATCTCTGAAAAAAAAATCTCGGATGATCCGTATGGTTCACTTTTTATGGAGCCTTTGGAAAGGCATGAATGAGGTGATTTTCAAGAATAGAACTTTCAATCAGGTTGCTATTCTTATTGGATTAACTTTTCAATCCCCTTCTTCACCTCCGGTACATGCCAACTCTTCCAGCCAATTTGTTTATTGTCATAAACCTCTTGGTGGATTTGTCAAAGTTGATTTGACGGTTCGGATCTTCTTCGCGGCGGCGGGAGGGTTCATGATCGGAGGATAAGATGACAGATTTCTCCAAGCGAGGATTACTTGTCTAAGATCTTCTTCAATTCTTGTTCGCTGAGGCAACTGCTATGAGAGATGGTGTTATAACTACGATTCGGGATGATTTTCGTTTTGTCTTTTTGGAAGGGGACAACTTGATGATCATGAAAGCAATTAGAGGTGAAATTCAGATTCTATAGGAGATCCACACACTCATACAAGATACTTGATGCTTTCTCCGAAGGTGCAATCATGTTGTTATCAACCACACGTATAGAGAAGGAAACCATGCAGCTGATTGGGTGGCCAAGTTTGGCCTTGGTGTTTCTTTCAATTTAGTTTTATCCTTTATTCCTTCTTCTTCCTTTCTCTCCATTTTAATGGAGGACAATTTAGGTAGAACCCTTGCGAGAAGGGCTATCGGCTAATTATTATTCTTATCCTTTTCCAAAGAAAAAAATATTAAGATAATCCTATAATTTATAACTTTTTTTCAAAATCAATCCCTTATATTTCATTTTTATCTAGCCATCTAGTAACATATTTATAAAAGTATAATACTTCATAATAGAGCAATTACAATTTAACAACTAACATGATGATGAATTAACATCGGTTTTTTATAGGGAAGTTTTGTGAAAAATACAATTTGAAGCACAAGGGGAGCCTTTAAGAACGAGATGTGGATAGGAATAAAAGATAGCCTTTAAGACCGAGATGTAGGGAGCCAAGTTCGGGGGACAATAATCTTAATTAGAATTTATTTTATTTTATTTTTTATTTTTTATATTTGGATTAACAAGTCATGGAGGAGGATATTCCTCCGAATGGCTCCCTTTCAACATTGTCTCATACGGCTGAATCCATCCCACAAGTCCTTTCATTTCTCCCCAATTCTATTAAGCCTATTCTTAGGAAGGCTCCTTCCCATTTCCAAAGTCCTTCGTCAAATGAGTACGCAAATGAGAAAGTGGATGAAGAAACACCAATGGATGTCTCCCTTGTTCCGTTGTCTCCTCCTACAGATTACACACCTTAGGCCTTTTCTATGTCCCCTAAAGCTCGTGAGACCTTCTCTAGGAAGGCTGTTAATAAGCTCATTGGCATGTTCTCTGATGATCCAACCAAAAACTAGAGAGGCTGTCCTTTAAAGATGTTTTACAAGGGCAAGTGTCTTGGCTACTAAATGCACAGATCAATCTCTTCGGAAATGATGTTTGAAGTGGAGCATGAAGAGAAGATGTTGCACCAAGCACGCCGTTTAAAGTTAAGTTCTCTCCGAATCAATTGCAACTTCTTCATGCCCCTTGGGCTAAGACGCTTATAGGTAAGGTGTTTGGTACTAGTATCGGGCATGACATTATGAACTCTAAAATTCACGGGATGTGGCGAATCTATGGGAAAGTTGATATTATTGACTTAGGAAGAGACATTTTTGTGTTTCATTTTGATAATGAGTCGGACCTTTAGAGGGTTCTTTTTGGGGGACCTTGGTTCCTCTTTGGCCATTACTTAATGCTTGCTAGCTGGAAACCTAACTTCCGTCCATCCATGAACCCTTTTACTACCATGGTTATTTGGGTTCACTTCCATGAACTGCTAGTTGAATATTTTAATAACTTGGCCTTATTCGACATAGCTAAGATTATTGGGAAACCGATAAAAGTTGACTATGCCACTCGGCACGATTGGGAGAGGATGGTGTGCTCGTGTTTGAGTAGAAATTAACCTTAGAAAACCATTGGTCCCTAAAATTTAGATAGAGAATGAATGGTAGATTGTTGTTTATGAGAATCTTGATTTGTTGTGCTTCCAGTGCGGCATGGTAGGTTATATTAAGGATAGATGCCCAGCTAACCAAGCGGGCGGTTCATCCATAGCGTTGGGTAGAGAGAGCCATGGAAAAGACAAAAATGTTGTTGCAGAAGGTAATCATGAGGTCCTTAGGAATTTGGGAAATTCTTTGCATCCTTTTCGGGGACAACACAAGTAGAGGGATAAAGGTGTGAGTGAGGATTATTTTAACAATGACTTGGCAAGCAAGGAAAATGACAAAATGAAGGATAGTGGAGGTTGGAGTGTTGTGTCGAATAGGAAGAATAGATCTAGGCATGCTTGGGCCTCGGAAAAATAAGGTTGGATCAACCTAGTAGTTTGCTAATGCTAGTGGAAGAACGAAAGGTTTTTCGGGCTACTCCACGGAGACACTTAAAGACAATTTGGCTACAAAGCCCAACATGCCTAAGACTCTTGGGAATAAGCGAGCCATAGTTAATAAGACATCATTACATGTGTCTCCAACTGATCACGTATTTATTGAGGATAATCCTTTATTTCCTTCATATTTGAGTTTGTGAGAGAGAGATTTAAGTAATCATGAGAATCTTGCTATAACAGCTGGGCATGCGAGACTTGAATAGGGAGTCTGTGAGTACGTCTTTAAGGGATTTTGATCTTCCATCCTCCCGCTTATTTACTCGCTAACTCGGATCACCTTTCGCCATCAAATCCGCCATTTAATTCCCTTCTTCCGTCCATTCAATTCCCTAGTAACTATTCTAGTGTTTCGTGCCAAATAAAACCGTCAAAACTAATCCTGTTCAACCTACTCGCCCCAGGTTGTGCGTTCCCCATTCTTCACCTCCTCATCCAACCCAATAATTGCAGCAACCTTTGATGACTTCCAGCCCTCTTTCCAAGCCTCAAATGTATCCATCAAGCATAGAGGCCACAAAATCTTAACTCGGAGATCCACGTTTTCCCAACCTTTCCTACTCCAGGTCTTTAGGCTATCCCGAGTCTCCCTCTGTCACAAGTGAATGAAAAGATATAGGAAGAGGTCGATTTTTCCCTTCTAAGAGCCATGCAAAACCGCCCTTACCTCGGAGGGGGACCTTGGGACACCCAACTTCAGTACCCTCCACGATTTTTCCTCCACCCCGAGGTTTCCTACCCGATTATTCGGAAGGGCGGGGGTGGAAGTGAGTATGTCCAGATCGAGACCAATTGATCATGGTATTCAATCCATTATAAAGGTTCGAAAACCTAAGGGTTACAGGAAAATTCACTTTCAACCATACCTTTGTGCCTGGAAGTCAAAGTTTCCCTACAACCTCGGTGGTTTGACTCGACATTCAAGCCGAATCGACCCCTTCAAACTCAACATCGGACATTGTACCCCGAAGTCACTAATAACCTATAAGTGGAAGAGGAAAATAAAAAACCCATCTCCACATCCCCTCATGGAAGTTGTGTTACGAAAATTGGACTGGACCGGCCGGTTTGACCGGTCGGACCAGGAAGCCGTTCATTTTAATGGGCGGTTTAATGTTTAGACTCGTTTAAACAATCGAATCGAAAAAACGGCCTGAACCAACCAACCTCGCTCAACTCGGATTAACCGGCCAACCTCGTGGTTCAACTGTGATTTAAAAACCCTACCTCTAAATCCATGGTTCTAAACCGGTGTCTCTCGCTTCTCTCTGCTCCGGCTTTAGTTTGCCTTTGTTAACGATGCTCACCGAGAAAGAAGGAGAGAGAGATGGCGTGAGCAAGATGATTAGAGAAGAAGGAGAAGAGGAGAGGAGTACGGAAGAGATGAACAGAAATGGAGTAGAAAAGGGGTGAGTAGAAATAAAGTAGATAAGGGATAAATAAAAATGGAGCAGCGAAGATAGGAGCGGAAGAAGGAGAAGAGTTGAGAAGAGATTAGCAAAAAAGGAGTAGAGAAGGAGGACAAGGGGCATTGAATAGAGGAGCAGAAAAGGAGCCGAGGAGGAGAAGAAGGGGTAGCTTAAGAGAGGCGAGAGAAGGAGCACCGATAAGAAGGAGCGAGAGAAGGGGCACACGGGAGAGAGAAAGGGGAGAGGGGGATGTGGCTAAGAAGACACCGAGGCTAAATTTTAGGGTTTTCCTTCAATTTATTTTTAAGGATTTTTTTAAGTAAATACAAATATAAATGGGCTTTTTTCCTAGTCCATATGATATGATTTTTAGTAAATACGAATATAAATGGATTGACCCATTGACCACTTTCCCAACCGAGTCGATGACCGGATCGGTTCTCTTAACATAGCATGGAAGTACCAAAGAACACTAAGATTGTTATCCGGAACGTTAGGAGAGCTTGTGTTAGAAACCTTTATATCTTTTCGATGGACCCAGTTTACCAAGCATAATCCAGGTTATTCTCATTTTGCTCGAGTCACCTTCTTTCGGCCACTGCACTAGTACTAAGGCTAATTTCGATTTCCAGGAACATTGCTATTTCCCTCATATAGGTAATAGAGGTGAAATTGCGATGTTACGGAGATATCCTGCCATTGTCATGGACATTGCGAATCCTAGGCCAGAATATTTCTATTGTCCGGCCAAGTTCGAGACCTCTCGAGCCTAAAGTTGTCCTCACTGGTATGCACTCACCTAGCGGGAGAGACAAGCTGCGATGCTTTCGGGATCAACCGGCCTCGGATCCTCTGCGCCTCGGAGATGCCAAGTTTGATTATAGGGGATCTTAATACGGTCACTAGTCAATTGGAGAAAAAAGGTGCTAATGTTTTTAAACCCTCTCAGGCTAATTCCTTTTTAATTGGATGGATGCTTGGTCTTTAATTAACATAGGATTTGAGGGGCTTGATTTCACTTAGACTAATGGTCGCATAGGATCGGATAGCATCTAGGAGAGATTGAACCGGGCTCTTATAAACCTAGCCTCGGCTTTAAGCATACCCAGAGACCAAGGTAACTCATCTTCCTCGTGTGTCCTCCGATCATTGCCCTATCCTCATTGAAATAACCCAACCCATTTTTATTGTAGAACCCCTTTCGTAACTTTGATTGCATGGAATTACCATCCTCATTTTGAAAGTTTCCTTAAAAGCACATGGAAGCAAAATTTGGGTTTTGTTGACAATGTAGTTAACTTTAGAAAAGTTACCCCGGTTTGGAACCGCATCTTGTTTTTGGCAACATTAGACATCATCTAAATAGGACTAGGGCTAGAATTTTGGGGGTTCGAAATCTCTTGCTTGGAGACAAAACCCCTTTTATTTTGGCTTGAAAAGGACCTTCTTGACCACTACTCTCTTCTCCCGAAAATGGAAAAAAGTGTTTGGGGTCATGCTAGGATTTCTAACTACCTTTTCAAAGACCTCAACACAAAATATTTTCATATGCTCGACCAAAGTTCGACAAAATAGAAGAAATATTAAGAGCCTCAAAAATGATAGAGGTGAGTGGGTGTCCGGGCCTGACCTTGAACATGTCATTTTTCTCATTTTTGGAATATCTTCTCCACATCCAAAACTAGTTGTCGGTACCATCTTGTGCGGTTTTCGAGGTTCTCGAGCTGAATTCCTCATCTCCCTCTCGAGGATAAAATTAAGAATGCACTTTTCCAACTGAACCCTACTAAATCCCCAGGACCTAATGGTATCCATGCCTTCTTTTTGAGAAAATATTGGAGTACTATGGGTAAAGATCTATGTAAGATGACGGTTGATTGCTTTCTTATGCTTGATAGGATCAAACAAATAAATCGGACATTTATCTGTCTTATCCCCAAGAAATATCACGTTCGGTTGGTTAGTGATCTACGCCCATTAGCCTTTGTAACTCCTCTTAGAAAGTGCTATCTAAATTGATAGTTAATAGGATCAAACCTCTTTTGGCGGATATTGTTAACCCCGTCCAGTCTATTTTTGTGCCCGGTAGGAGAATCACCGACAACATATTGCTTGTTAAAGAACTTGTGTTTCATATTAGTAAATGTAAGACCCACTCTAACTATGCTCGCTATTAAAGTGGATCTTTCAAAACCTATGATATCGTTGGAATGGGATTTCATTAGAGAGACGTTGATGTTTTTCAAGTTTCCTCCTAAGGTCATTGAGGTTATTATGGGATGTATTTTGTCTTTTACTATTCACATTTTCTGAAAGGGATCCCCGGTAGCCCTTTAATCCCCTCTAGAGGAATCCGCCAAGGAGACCCTTTCTCACCCTATATTTTTGTCCTTTGTCTTAAGAGACTCTCTCGTATGATTGAAATGAAAGTCTCCTTGGATGTTGTTGGAAACCTATCGGAATTAAGGGGTTAAGCTTCTCTCACACATTTTATGCTAATGATGTTGTGCTCTTTGGCCAAGCAAATTTTGAGAGCCTTAGAGTGATATCGAAACACTAGAGGAGTTTGGTAACATGTCGGGCTTGAGAGTCAATAAGGGCAAGTCTAGAGTGATCTTTCCCAAATCTCTCCATCATAGGCACCATAGAATTCTTGCAGCTTCTATTAGATGTCCTGCCTCGACTTGCTTTAGGAAGTATCCGGGTGTTCCTATATCCCGAGTGCCTTCCAAAGCATACTGATTTTGCTGATATGTTGGAGAAGTTTAGAGTAAACCTTGCTCAATAGTAGACCAAGGTTATTAATTTTGCTGGAAAAGTGACCTTTATCAAGTTTTTCCTCTTTGCTTTGTCAGTTTATCATATGCAAACCTCTTTGCTTCCTCACCGTACCATTGAAGACCTGCATAAATTGATAAGGAAATTTCTATGGAATAAGGTTAAGTCTTCTCAATACCTTCTTAGGGTTCCTTGGGCAAATGTGATTCAAAGTAAGGACAAAGGTGGTTTGGGTATTAAAAATTTAGAGATTTGGAACCACTATTTTCTTGCTAGACATCTTTGAAGAGTTACTAAGGATAAAAGCACCCCTTATATTCAACTTCTAAGAAAGAAATATACCCGGATGGTAGACTTGAGTTTTGTGAACGCAAAGCTTCTCATTCTTCTACTTGGCGTAGTTTGCTTAAGATGAAACAGGCTATTCTTGATAACTCAATTGTTAAGATTGGTACAGGAGAGCATACCTCTCTTTGGTTCGATAAATGGCTCGCTGGGTGGACCACTTATTGCTAGGCTCGGGATTTCTATTCCATCCAAGCATGGAACATCTTAGGGTTCGATCTATTGCTTGTGGAGGCTATTGGAATCTTACCGGAATTAACCATTGGCTCCCCCATCCTTTTCCGGATCTTATTAATTCTCTTCCTCCTCCATCTCCTGATGGACCTAATGATTGTATTGTTTGGGAGCTCAGTACTGATGGGAAGTTTAATTCAAAGAGTCTTTATAAGAAGTTGCTTCGGACTTCTAATTCCTTCCTTAGAATTCGATGGAAAAGAATTTGGCATTGTCGTGTTCCTTTCAAAATGAAAACCCTTCTTTGGTGTGCTTGTTATGAAGGTCTTCCAGTGGCTAGTAGACTTGCTAGGTGGATTCCCCTCCTAAATCCAAAGTGTCTCATCTGTTGGAACCCGACAGAAAACCATTTACATCTTTTCAAGAACTGTCCAATTGTGTCCGCTACGTGGACTAAGTTCTTATGGAATGGCGCCACTTCTCTTATTGCTAATTTCTTCATTGAGGACTGGATTAGCTAGATCAATCTCAACCTTCAATAGGAGGAGAAATGGATCAAAACCTTAATGGTAATATGTTGGGCTATCCGGAATTACTCGTAACAAGTGTGTTTTCTCAAATTATTACCAAAGAACCCAACTATTTTGGCACTCCGTTTCGCTTACTATTGCCCAATCTAATGAATGTGATAAGCTAAAGGGACCCGACTACTTGCAAAAACCCCTACTATCCTTTGGTTCCATTCAAAAAAGCTCACTTCAAGCTAAACATAAGGTATCACCGACAGGAAGAGAAAATGCGTTATATTGTCTGCTGGGGTGCTTAGAACGAAGAGCAATTTGTGATTTTTGGAATCACTCGCTGCTGTGTATAGTGGAGATAAGGTGATGGCAATACTGGAAGGCCTAAAGGAGTCTCTCTCTAAAGCTTTGGAATACAACATCCCAAGCATTGAAGTTGACGTGGAAGTGGAAGCCATCCAAAGAAAGATCCAAGTAACCCCAATCCTGTGGATTATGTCGTAGGATGAATCGAAATCTCCTCAATAAGCAATGGAAGATTACCTTCAACCATGTCATAAAACAGGTAAATTTAGTAGCCTCGTGTCCTGGCTAGACTCAACGAAGAGCAACTTGAACCGGTCCGTGTTCATATGCCGCCCTTCCTAAGCTAAATGGATACTGGAGGCCGATGCGGAGGCAATTAAGATGTATGAGTGCCTTCAACAGGACCTTTTGGAGAATATCCATGAGTGATTATGTCTATCTTTGGGTTGTACTCTATGTTCGATTACCTTGATGTTTTTATGATGGCAATGGTGGGCTAGGGTTTTTAGTCTGTTTAGAGTTGTTGTTGCCCCTCCATTTTGGCCAAGCTCGTGTCCTATGAACTTTGTATCGGTTCCGCTTTTAATCTATGTTTATCCTTTGTTCTTCCAAAAAAAATCTTAATTAGAATGTTTTGGGGGAACCTAGAGAAATCAAAGATGTCAAGTCGTTAGTTGATTGTAAATATGAGCATTGATGAACGAGTGCTGTTCGACTTTACATGAAAAACAAAATCTATTGATCTTTTGTGATCGTTTATGTTCGTTTATATTCGTTTACGTTCGTTTCTACTCTTTTATGTTCATTTATGTTTATTTCTTTTTATGTTTATTTTTATGTGTATTTTGTATGTAAGTTTAAACGAGCTCAGTGAATATAAGTGAGAACTCATTACTTCATTTCAAAATTTTCATCCAGAAAAAATATAAAAATTTTCTCACTTGATGAGTTTGTTAACTTATTTATTTAATTGTTTTTTCATAATTTTATAGATAATGATATTTTTTATATTTGTCGTAAATAATTCTAATTTATTCTATCATTTAGAAAATATAGAATATTAACATATATTTTCTTGTTGTCATGAAGAAATTTATAGGGATTAATGTACACTAGAATTTGAACTTATCTTTATGGATAGTAGTTTTTGAAGATACATACCCAAGTAACTTTGTTTATTAAATAAATGCATACCATAGTAACTGTTTTTTTTCTCTATTTATTGTAAACTTTGAGCGTCTTATATATAATTTATATCTAATTCATTGTATGAATTAATTTTAAACACGAATTTGCTAGATGTTCAGGAGCGTTCAGTAAGTTAAATACATAACTTCATATTTGTACAAATCTATATTTTTAACTTTAAAAGTGATTCGACATATTATTTAAAATTTTATATATGTATAACACAATGATATAATTGTCTCCGAAATATGTGTTCTTATATATTCCATCTATTTTAAAATATATGTCACTTTAACTAATTTTTTCGTTTCACAATACTTATTACTTTATAATTTTAATGATGTATTAATAACTAGTTTATCAATTTTGTCCTTATTAATTACTTTATTTCTCTGTTTTTTTTATTGATTTTGTTCATTTTCAATAAAATCTTTAGACAATTTGATCTTTTAACATAAATTTGACCATAAATTTAGTATTTCCTTAATAATCCTCGTAACCTTAAAACGATAAATATTTTAAAACGGAGGGAGTATAAATATATGTCTCCGCTAATCCTCTCCTAAACAAAAACTGATCCTTAACAAAAATCCTCAATTTTAATTTTAAATCGGTTGAATTATATGTTTGAAGACCATGCATGCACCTCGAGTAAAATAAATTTTGTCAACGTGGACAAATTTAAGGCCGAAAAGTGGGTGATTCCACATTGTGGAAGGAAATTAATTTCCCAAATTCTGATTCTTTTTCAGCTGCTTCCAAAACAAATTTCAACAACTATTTTGTCCCCCACCATACTCTAAATCTAAGCTATAAAACCTTTCATACCTTTAATCATTAATTAAAAATTTTTGATTGAAAAAAATCGTTGAAATCAGAAGTCTCAAGTACAAATTTCGGTAGACCTTAATTATTATGTAGGTAAGTAGAGATGGTATGATTGTTATTAGAGTTTATTTCGTGAAAGATTTAAAGACTAAAATCAACTTCCTATAAGAAAAATATTAAGTGATTCTTGCTAAAAAGTCAGGTTCCAAATTAAAACTCCAATTCTAACCTTAATACTACATTAATATTATACAATGTTTTATTATCAAATCACACTGTAAAATTCTAATTTATACAAGAAACTCTTATACAAACTCACACTCGAATGTAGGTAGCTCCGCCATTTTCATGACAGCTATTTGGGTTCGAATTTATGTAATAGTGGTTTTCTTATGAAGGAAACTGTTGGAAATGAATCTTGTCCCAACTTACTGATTTATCGTAGCTCCTAACTTAGTTCTAGTTTTACGCTGAGTTAGGAGGGCTCATCTTACCTGTTCCAAAAGAAAGAAGGGAAATGTAAACATGGTAGACATGCATTAAGCAATAAAAGGGCATTCCTTCTTGAGCTCCTTCATGAGGTCACCCATGTAAACCTTTGGCAAAATGAGTGTTACAAGTCTTCCTACGTCCCCATCCTTCACATTCTTCGGCCCGGGTAGCACCAAAACCACACCTTCCTCTTCAAGCCCATCCACAAAACAGTTCACAAGTTTGGGCCCTGACCCGTTCAACTCAAGCCCATAAAATTCAGCCTCTCCCAAATCCATGAATGTCAGATTCCATCCATATATCATACAATCCGACCCGCCTGGAACTTGTCCAACCATCTGCGCAATTTGGGTCACCTCATCCTCGACCCGATTGCGGATTAGTTCCACGAACTCATCCCAACGGGCTTCTGCTAGTGGGAAATCTGCCTTGATGGAGCATACTGACTGGTTGTTCCTCAGAAGCGTATCGTCCGGCTTTGGGCCTGGCTTGATGACGGTGACAATATTGGGCTCCGCCCCAACCCTGATTCTCACAATGGCCCGCCATATAACCGCGGAGATGGACTCGAAAGGTTGGATTTGACTGGGAGCCCCATCGCTTTCGGATAGTTTCACTTGCAGTTGGGTCAGTTGTTGGGCTGTTATATGGAAGGAGTAGTAGTCCATTTCACAAGGAGGGTCAATGGCCCAGTTCTCTCCAACTGGGCCAACTCTTTTATTGATAATGGGCCAGATGGGGCTGCCTTTGTGGGCTTGTAGATGTTGGGAGGTGACTTATTGAGGTTTGGAGAGGAACTGAGCTGGAGGCCTTTTAAGAATGGGCCCAATGAGTTCATGAAGGTCGCAGCAGAAAATGCATCCCCTAGCACATGAGCCCAGCTTAGGCCCAAACACATTCCTCCGCACTTGAGAGTGGTTATCTGTCCAGTCAAATCAAGGACACAAAAATAATAAAATAGAGTTTTTTTTTCACAAAATTAAATTAATCATGGTATTTAAATTCATTATGGTTCGATAATTAGCTTGACTGGAGTCAAAGATAATGAGCTAGACTCCAGCCAAAGAAAAGATTTAAATATACAAAAAGAACATCTCCCACCATCCATACACTAAATTTGATTAATAAATGTCACTTTCTGGCTACTTGATAAACTAGTTTTATCAAGAAAAAGTAAAAGAAGTTAATGAAAGAATTAGTTTGATACTATTTACTATTCACACGGGATATACTTTATACGGTGGTAAGGATGGAAATGCGGTTGGTTCGGCTTGAGTGGAGTCATACCCAACCATATTCATACCGACATTCACACTCACATCCGTCGGGTTTCGAAACTGATATCTTACGTGCAATCGTCGGATTTTTCGGGTTTACCGATTTTATTCGGATTTGAATATGATGAGAAAAGATACAACCACATCGACATATGAAAATCATCCTAATGTGTTTGTCCTATAAAGATGAATTCATTTTTACTCGTAAGAAAATTACAATCTAGTCATGAAGTGTTTAAGTCTTTTTCTATGCATCCTTATATGATAATTGACATGTCCATCGGTTATGGGAAGAAAATTATCACATTAAATAAACCGGATACAGGTTGGGTGGGGGTGTGGGGCGGGTAAACCGCATACCTTACCCATACCCATACCCATACCCAAACCTGTTGTTTTCTCACCTGTCTCATACCCAATTTTTTTCACTTTTTATATCCAAATCCATTATAAACGTAGCATATCCGGATCAAATCTTTCGGATTCGGGTGAAGGTGGCCCTCAGACCATTATCATTAGTGATATGTAAAATTGAAATCCCAATGCCTTAAAACGAGAAAACAAATGTATTAATCTAACTTTTATATAACTTGTGTCCAAAATTGATAGTAGTCAGATGACTATAGTTTCTGTTTAATGAAGAGGAAAATTACTTTTATGAGACCAAGGAAGTAATTACATGTATTAATCTAATTTAGCCTTTTTAATAACTTGTGTCCAAAATTGATAGTAGTCAGATGACTTTATTAGTTTATGTTTAATGAAGAGGAAAATTACTTTTATGAGACTAAGGAAGTAATTACATGTATTAATCTAATTTACCGTTTTTAATAACTTGTGTCCAAAATTGATAGTAGTCACATAATTTTAGTTTGTGTTTAATAAAAAGGAAAGTTACTTTTATGAGATGAAGGGAAGTAAATTACTAAACAAATCTTTTTCAAGTTTGGTTGGCAATAAATTGAATCCTCGTTTAAGTTGGTTGAGTACTATATTGCACCTACACACACTACTAATTATAAAGTGTGCCAACAAACTACTAATAAATAGGGAACCCCATCTCCCCTTACATCCTTTTCATTGATGTTGAAGGTGTTGAAGAAATGTATTGGAATTGAAAATTTGAAAAGTATTGAACCCAATAGAAATAAATTACAGAGAACAAGAAAATCAAAATATGATAGAAGGAACTGATAAAACTAGAAGAAGTTATCAATTTAGTTATAGAAGAGACTGAAAGAACTGGAAGATACTGAAATGACTTAAATGTACTGAATAAATGTAAAAAAAAATTACAATATACTGAAAAAATAGAATCGGAAGATACCGTAAGAATTACGAAGAAAGTGCCAAAATTATATAAGATGAGCTCAAAAGAAAGGCTAGATATTGAATAAATATGCTACATAAAAATGTCACTTAAAAGCGTGTAAAAATGATAATTACCTTATGAGTATAATGAAATTGTAAAGGAATTAACCCCTTTTTTAAATTGATGTCCCATCCGATAAATTAATTAGTACATTTTATAATATGGTCAACCACCAAAAAAGAAAAAACGTACCATCTAATTAACAAGTAAATATATAATAGTAAGAATAAAAGGGTTGACCTATCCAAAACTGTATAATATGTACTAATTTTATTTTATTTTATGGATAAGGATCAGGTTAGTACCACTTTTAAATGTTGAAGAATAGTAAAATTGACTATGAATAGTAACATTATTTAATTTAATATTTTTCGAACATCCTACATGCTTCGATTCTTAATTATATTTAATAATTTGAGTATTAATACAATCTAATCATCTAACACAAGCTTTTATCTTATGGAGTATTTAGCAAGATAATCCCTTGGACTACAACTTATTATTTTTTTAATAATCTAAACTGTACTAGTATTTTTTTAATTTCATTCTACTGATATGTGATCCGACAAGTATAATAATACATTATATTTCAAAGACTACGATCTAACAATTATTGTCGAATTGTCTATATTTTTTATTAAAAAGACCACCCATACTTCCATGTATATATCATATATACAAAGTCCTTGCTGTTATAGATGCTAATTACAATCAGCTGCTAATTTAGTATTAATACAGGACAAATGTAAATTCCATCAAGAAGATCTATGTTATGATTTGATGATCTGTATGGGTGATTTCTTTAGTATGGAATATAATGTGTTTGCTCTAAAAAAAAAAGAAACAAAAAATTACAAAGTAAAAGCATACATCAATTTATTTCAATATTTGCTCTGGTTTAACTCAGAGCATGCTCAAATTGAAGTGATATTTATGAACTAATCAAGATAAATAATACAATATATAGTAAAATAACTGCTTTTTTTTTTTTTTATCATAATGTTCCAACTAATAAGTTTGGGGCTTGGATATTTTAGATGTACAGTATACAATATCACTATATATCTCCTATGCTCTATTTGATTCTAAGAAAATTATTAGAAGCAAAGAAAAAAAATTTGAAAAATGAATTTCTTTCCCTTGTTTGAATTGAAGAAAAAGGAGAGAAAAAATTTTGACGGAAAAACTCATGAAAAATTTTGTCAATTTGGTCAATGATATTTTCCTTCCAAAATTGAGAGGAAAATGTAAGAAAAAATTCACAAAGAGAGAGAAATGGAGAAAAGAGAGAGAATTCTATTAAAAAATGTCATTAAAAATTCTCTTTTTTTTTCTCAATTAATCAATGTTATTAAGTATTTTCTCTCTCCTCTCCATAACTGGATGTGTAAGAGGTTGGAAAATGATTATAATTTTTTTCCTTGTTACTTTTTTTCCATTTAAATTTTCTTTCCAACCTATTTTTTAAAAATCAAATAGAACCTTACTTTTAAACAGAGGTATAATTTTCTCAAATACTCATTAGTTACTCTTTAATTTATATTTAACATCAGCTAATTTAAAATCAAACAATATTTACTGATACTTGCTATATTGGCTATCAAAAGTTAATTCTTTAAAGTTGATTTTTAACTAATTAATTCATGATCAATCTAATTAACTTCTTCCGATGTATTCCTAGGTTTCAATATTCTTTCAAATTTTTTGAATTCTTAAACTTTTCTAACGTCTAACTAAACTCATTCTCTATAGGCTTTGCACCTTGTTAAAATTCTTTCATTGTTTTTTTTTTTTCAAGGTAAGTGAGGATCATCCAACTAAGCCCCTATCTTAAGGTAACTTCAGTTGAACTTTATTGAATGAAACTATAACTAACCAGTATAATCAAACATAGTCTAAATATTAAATTAATTAACTGGCTCAGCTAAAAATCAAAATAGGTATAGAGCTACGAACGCATCTGTAGGTTTGTCGGACATGACTAAATGTTATGCTAACTAGATAAAAAAAAGCCCAAAAATAAAAGACTGGACAGTAAAAGTAGAATATAAATAGTGAGAAATAAGAATGGATACATACCTGTAGGAAAGTAGGAGGGGAGAAGTTAAGCTCAGGGCCAAGAACATGATGAGGAACAAGGAGTTTGTGAGAGGAAGTAGGAAGATTGAGCCACTCTTCAAGGGTTAAGGTGCTCTTAGTCTCCACAAACCTCATCCCACAGTCATTGCACTTGATGTAAGGCCGTCCGGTGTCCTCGGATCGCCGGAACCTCCCGCAGGTCTCGTAGTAGTAATTAAGCCATGAAAACAAGGCCTCTTTGAGCTTAATCACGCTTAGATTTAGACCCTCCACTGCTTCCTTATCAAACATGTAGACAACCCTTAGGTAGTGTAGTTTCATTGCCAAGTCTATGTTGCTTGGCTCGTATGCCACTTCACCTGTAACCGTAGCTGGCCCTATTGATGATAATCTGTGCCCATATACTAGCCCTAATTGATCTTTTCCTCCTTCTTCTTCCTTTCCTTTGTTGTAGTTCACCATGATTGATCGCTGCTTAGCTCTCTCTCTCTCTCTCTCTCTCTCGATGTTATTGTGGAGGAATATATTTGTGTTTCTAGGAAGAGAATGTAGGGGTTTTATTTATAGAAGGCATAGAAAAGTCAAAAGTGGCTAGCTAGTTAAAATGGATAAATTAATACACTGGCAACGACCTGATTGTGTAAGATGATTCGCTCACGTCACTAATCAATAGAACAAGTAATTAATTAGCTCAAATTTTTAGGTGATTTACTTTATTACCAGTTGATTTTTGTATCGTCAACATTCAATTACATACCTGGAATAAGACCAATAGTATTCAAAATTCAAACTGTTAATTCTATAAAATTTGCATGACAAGAAATAAATTACTTGTTTCGATTTGTTCAGTTATGTTTGTATATAATAACCTGACTCGTACTAAGTCTGAACTTTCAACCTCCCATACACCTTTTTTGGGGCATAATATTAGGGTTAGGTATATTAATTAAATGAACCAGGATGTTCATTCATATGATATGCAGGAGATGAGGAGTAGTAGTTGCATGTAATAACGACAGAGCATTAAATTTGGGAGAGTAAATTGGTGGGCTGATCGAAATGACAGAATATGACAACACAACCTCACCCTCCTCTTCACCTCTTTGCTCTATTAATGACTGTATATAGGCGAATCCAGTGGCAGCTCGTTCTAAAGTAGACCAGGCAAAATTAATTGGCCGAAAACTCGAAAATCCTATTTGATGACTTGAATTCATACCGGGTTTAATATTAGAAATAGTTAATTCAAATAACTTCTTTTAGTGCGAGTTTTACCTATACAAAATATGGAAAAATTAAGATGTATGTAACCTTACTTCTTTCTATAGATGGATCCACAAATAAAACATATGGATATATCAATAATAATAATATATATTTTTGTGATTTGTATTGAGGTCATTAGATGTATATTTAATTTTTTATATTTTTTGTACGATTTCCCCTAGGGTGATGCTCGGATGACCACAATTATTTGTACACATATCTGCCTATGTTTGCCCATAAATAGCCTGATTCCAAGAGACATACATCAAAAATTTTGAGCAAACATTCTTTCGAGTTAAAAATCTTCTTAAACGCAAAAGTTAGCATAAGCTTAAACACTAGTAGCAAATTTTTTTTTTTTAGAGTCAAATGGGTAATTTCATTACTTAAAAATGGGGCTTATCATCCTCAAGACAAAATAGAAGCTGGGCACTTCTCAACCCAAATACACTCCTCACCTATTAAGAGGCCCAGTTTGGCTAGCCCATGGGCTACTTTATTCCAAAACCTACTAGTGAAACCATAAAAGACAAAAGATAAAGATGAGCAGATAGCAATTGCTCTGTCTAAAAATGAGTTGGCATATGAAAGCGCCTAGATTCGGTTAAATGGGCACGCGATATGGCCAGGTTATTAATCTCCACTTGAAGTCTCCACAGCCCTGTGTCTTTTTCTATTCTCAACCCAAATTCCACCGCTGCCGCTTCGGTTGTTTCCATATCCCAATTTGCTTCTATGCGTTCGTATCCAACCACCATTATCTCACCGCTTGCGTTTCTGATGGCAGAACCTAGACCTATTTGCCCCAACGAGTTGGTCGCCATGTCTGTGTTGAGCTTGTAGTTCTCCATAGACGAAGGAACCCACCTCTTTGGGGCACTACCATGCTCCCTTCCTTCTTTCTCTCCTCAGCTTCTATGAAATGGATCCACCCATCTTGTAAATGTGTGAGCTAGAGATGGGTCTCGACCCTCTTTCTTTAAAAACCCAGCTATTACATGCCTTCCACAAGCCCTAAGCCAAGGTTAGTAGCAGACCACCCGCCTTTTCATCCATCTTCTTGAGCTCCTCTCTGCGTCACTGACCAAAAATACGATCTCGGCGTGCCCTAGGATCAATCCTGAGGAGAGATTTAGACAAAAAATTATGGGCTATTTCACAATCAAGAAGGATATGTTCCATCGATTCATACTCTTCTCCACATTGTGGGCATCTCTGGTCCAGATGTAGGCCTCGCCGACATAGATTTGCGCGTGTTAGGAGCACATTATTACATATGCGCTAACCAAAGATCTTCACTTTTGGGAGTTCCATGACCTTCCATACTCCTTGTCACCCACCATCAAATTCACTGGCACACCCTGTGTTTGTTAACAATCGCCTTCCCCTTCCATCTATTGGGCCACTTTGTAGGTCGTTTTCACCGTGAGTTAGCCGTCTAAGGAGTGAACCCAGACAAGGTAGTCCTCTTCTGTTGGAACCCCCAGAGGTATGTTTGATATTTCTTTGGCTTGGTCAGGGTTGAAAAGTTGGGTGAGGAGAGGAATTTTCCAAGCACCCAAATCAAAATCGATAAGTTCTCCATCTGTTGTGTTTGGTTTAAGAGTGGTGGGAAGGGTTAGGATTTTTCCTCCGTTTAAAACCGACAGCCAACAGTCTTTCCAAATGTGTACTATTGAGTTGTTCCCAATATTCCATCTAGTGCCAAGAGTCAATATACTTCTTGCCTTGAGTATGCTCCTCCAAATATAGTTGGGTTGGTATCCCACTTAAGCCTCCCAGAATGTTGAGTTGGGAAAATACTTTGCTTTGACAATTCGAGAGGTTAGGAAATTTTGATCTGTTATCCATCTCCAACCTTGTTTTGCTAGGAAAGCAGGGTTTAAAGCATGAAAACTCCTAAACCCCATTCCTCCGTTAACCTTAGTTCGACACAACTTTTTCCAGTTTACCCAAGCCAAACTTCTGTCACTACAATTTGAGCCCCATCAGAAATTCCGAACTAGCCTTTCCATATCTTCGCATAGCCTCTTTGGGAGTTCAAAACATTGCATTACATACATTGGCACAACCTGTACTATAGATTAATTAGCACCTCGTGGCCTGCCTTTGAAAGGAATTTTTCCTTCCACCCTTTGAGCTTTTTCCGGATCCGGTCACAAACATATTGGAAAATCACCTTCTTTGACCTTCCAATAGAAATGGGTAGGCCTAGGTAACGATCATGAGTATTGACTTCCTTAAAACCCCCTTAAAGCGTTTGACGAACATTTTCAGGCACGTTTCAGTAGTACAAGACTTCAGATTTGTCCAAATTGAGCACCTGTCCAGAAGCTTGCTCATAGTGGCGTAGGATATCTAGTACCTGCTGTCCCTCATTAACATTGGCCCTTACGGATAGGATGCTATCACCGAAAAAACATGGGACACAGTAGGGGCATTTCTGCACAATTTGACCCCGTGGAGGAGCTTGTGTTTCACTGAGTCATTTATTAGGGCAGAGAGTCCTTCAGTGCATAGTAGGAACAAGTAGGGTGAACGATGGTCCCCCTTCCTGAGCCTTCTCGAATGGGAGAAAGACCTAGTAGGGATATTGTTGATAAGGATCTGGCAAGACACCATGGAGATGCATTACATGACTATATCAGTCCACCTGTCATCAAAACCCATGCGCTGCATAACCCCTTTCAAAAAAGCCCATTCCACCCTACGATATTCCTTGCTTATATCCAGTTTAAGGGCCATGTACCGTTTTCCCCTACCTTTTTCTTCTTCTTGAAATAATAGAAATGCTCAAAGGTAGTGATGACATTGTCTGTAGTTAATCTTCCAAGGATAAAAGCACTTTGGGTCTCACGAATCACTATAAGGAGGCTCTTTTTCAGTCAATTCACTAGGACCTTTGAGACCAGTTTGTAGATAACATTGCATAAGCTTATAGGTCGGAAGTCATTGGGAGTACTAGGTGATTTCATTTTTGAAATGAGGGCGATGTAGGTATTGTTGAATACTTTCGAACTGATTTTCCGATTGAGGATATCCAAAACAATGTTAATTACATCACTGCGAATATTTTTGGAAAAATATAGGGGGCATACCGTGTAGGTCGGGGGCCTTTGCAGGGTGCATTTGATCAAGTGCAAGCTTTACTTCCTTGCCATTGAATTCCTTCATAGGTTCAATATTAATCTCCCTAGTTATGCATGGTTGTATGTGTAACACCCCGAAATTTAATCGTATTTAATTAATTTAAATTTGTATTTTATCGTCTTAATATTATATAAGAGATGTGAGTCGCGCAAAAAAATGTATATACTTTTGAATAATGCAAAATTTTAGTCCGAACCCGAATAGTTTAAAATAATAAGCAAAAATAAAATAATGTATAAATTATTATAACAACAAATAAAATTTAGCTAAATGTGTGAATAAACATTTAAACATGTGGTAAAACTAATAGTAAAAAGATAGAAAGTTCATTAAAAGTTTCAAGACAAAAAAAAAAAAAAAAAGAAAAAGAAAACAAGGGGAAAGAGTTTACTAGAAGTATCGGGATACTGAAAATTTATAAGGCAAGCCTAACACATTCATCGTCCATCCCTCTCCCACCTCTCCTTCTTCTCCCCTCCCTCTGCCCCTGCTGCTGCTGCTGTGTCGCCGGCCAGCCACCGACCGGAACTGCAGCTGCCAACAGCCACCTCCGGCACCCTGGCCATCACCCTTGCTGCGCCAACAGCCTCTGTCCTCCTTCTTTTCGCTCTGTCTTGCGCCAACAGGGGCAGAATGGCCCCTGCTGCTGCTGCCACCTCTCAGACCGGCTACCGCCGCCATTTCCTGGCCGTCGTCGCTGCCTGATGCCGTCGACCAACACCTCACGCCGTCGCCCGGGCCACCGGAGCTCCACTATCGAACTTCCAACAGAGAATTCCACCTCTAGCCCTTTTGAGGTATATCTCTAATCCTAAATTTTTAAGTAAATTGTATCACAAATTTATGTTATAATTGAATAATTAGATAAGTAGTTGTTGTAATTCAAGTTGTAATTGAGTTTGAATTGATTTGTGGCGGGATTGGAAGAACATCTGGAGCAATTGAAATTGGACTTAGGGTTTATTGTGCGTTGATATGGAATTGGAAATTAATATGGGGATGCTCATACTGTGAATATATTTCTTTGACTTTCTATTGAGCATGAGTGAATTACCTTGTTGTGTGAAGGATGATTAAGTTAAAATTAGGCTATGTTAAGTCTTAAAAGAAAAAAAAAGAGAAAGAGAGAAAGGAAGGACAAAAGCTCATTTGAAAAGTGTAACTGGAATTGGTAATGCTTTTGTGGATTGGAATTTGTAAGTGACTTCGCGCTTAATACAACTCCCCTTTGGTTTAGTAAGATTGCTAGGTTCCGCCCGACTTATTACTTAGCTGAATCTACTTATACCCACCTCATCTGCTGTTGATGGGCACTATGATAATGTTGAACTTTGGAATGGGATTATAGTTTACGACGACTTGGTGATTTCTATGGTTCAATGTCATTTCCTTTTGTTAAGGAAATAAATATGTGTATATTTAGTTATTTTTATGAAGGTTGTGTTGTTTGGATCGTATTTGATAGCATTGCTAGTCGAATTTTAATGGCATTTATTTATTAATAGTTTTAGTAGTGGAAGTTCAGTAATTTAAGTAAAAGCTTTGAGGTTGGGTATATCATTTTGTCTTGGGAAATACCTCCATTATTAAGTTTTGTTTTGTTAGTTGACTGTTTGGGATTTAGCGAATACTCTAGTATTGAATTTTTCAAGTTTAAGGTATGTGTGAGTTACAGTTTGAGAACTTGAAGTTTCTAGTGAATTTCTAAAAGATTTGGTGGAGTATAAATCAGGAAGCTAACTTCACTTGCTGGTTTTGTTAGGTAGAGGGAGTATTTGAATTTTAATTTGGTTTATCTTGTGGCCAACTCCTAATCCTCAACTGTGGATTTGTCCCGATTGGGGTTAATATCAAGGGAGAAATTAGAAAGTTAAACCAATTAATGAGTTAAACAATTGATAGGTGTGAGGTAAATAAAATAGTTCATCAGGCGTTGCAGCTTAATTAGATAATACATGAGGAGTTAAAAGAGGTGAATGTAAAAACTTATAAAATATATATATATATATATATATATATATATATATATATATATATATATATATATATATATATATATATATATATATACAAGAAAATCTAGTAAGTTTATTAATGCAAAGATTAAATTTCTATTTGAAGACAGAAAATCTATAGGAAAGACTATTCAAGGAAGCAAAGAAAATCAAAATTAAAAGGAAATGATCGATCGAGGTACGTTATTACTTGTACCTTTTTCAAAGTGTTCATCGTTATTATTGAGTTTCTTGTTTTAATAATACAAATAATTCGGACCCACTTCACGGTCACAGTTCACAGATTACAGTAGATTTATCACGATTACAGCTTACGGACACAATTATAGTTTACGAACACGATTCATAGTTCACAAACACGATTACGGTTTACACAATTAAAGTTCACGATTATGGCTTACAATTACGAATACGATTACAGTTCACGAGGGCCCTCCCGATCGATCGAGATAAATGAATAAATTGTTTATACATTCACGATTACACATATGATGATCTCACGTAATCGCCATAGCATCTATATGTACGAAATGGGTCCTAAACTATTCTAATAATTAACGCATAGTGAAATCACTTCGCTTTACACATAAATAGCTTTTGAAACCGATTTTAATTATCTCGCGCGCTCATCGACTTTTATAATATATATTTTTTTACGAGTACGAGGGTAACGTACTAGGCCTATGGCTCATTTTTCTTTTTATGTTTTCTTAAATGTTTTTAGGGAAAGAAAATCATGTTAACGTTGGGCAAGAAGTGACGAAACAAAGGAATCGGGAAGTGTTGACTCGGATCGGTGATTGGACTTCGGTTTTATTTTTGAAGTGTTTATGGTTGGCTTTTGACGGTTGTGTTGTTTTTTTGGTTAAGAAGTCACTCGTGGATTTAATTTGCTTGCGAGTTTATTTCGTTGATGGTAAAATTGTTAAACGCCATAATGTATTTTGGGAAGAACGAACTCATGTTTGGTGGTTTAAATCATGTACATATTGGTTTTGATGTTACGGGACTTTAAATGTAAGTTTTGGGTAAATCGAAAAGATTATCGTGTGTCTTGTGGTAATAATTAGCCTAGTCTCTCAAGGAGGGACGGCGGTGATGCCCTACTATGACGTTGTTTTTCCGCTGCCTTGTTATAGTATATTTATTCAATAACCGTGTTTTATATATTGATTATATTGGGGTGTTACAGTATGAGATTCATTACCCCGTCCCTATTTGTGCTTCCTCCCGATTTGAACAAATCAATAAAATACTCCATGAAAATTTCTTCAAAACGGCACTCATCCTCCATCAATTGGTCTTAGTTATCCTGGATGCAATCAATAGATTTTGTGCTACGTCGTTGGGATGCTTTCTTGTGGAAGAAGGATGTATTCCGATCTCCTTCCGTCAGCCGAGTTTGTCTACTATGTTGCATCCACATTGCTTCTTGTTCTTTTAGCTCCTCTATTTGGGCATTCGGACCCCAAATAGCTTTGATGTTCTCTGTTGTGGATTCAGCCTTTTGCATGTCCGCTAGAGTATGGATAGCTTGGTTATTTACGCACGAGTACTCCTCGTATTGCATCTCACCCAGAAAATACCACCCACTTCTAGCATGGTACTTCCCCACTGGCTTTGATTTGCGCTTTACATTCCTCCTTCCTTATTCGAGCCTTTTCAAATCTCCAAATTTTGATCTTCTTTCTTTTACCATTATTTATAGGTGGGCTTCTTTGAAACATTGGGCCATGATTGGAGCATGGTCCGATTTCCTCTTGGGTAGATGGTTCACCCTATTCCATTTGAAGGTGCGTTTCCATGTCGTATTTGGGAAAAACCGATCTAAACGTTCCTAGACATTCTCACCATCTTTATGGTTATTCTTCCATGTGAACCGATTCTCGTTAAACTCCATCACTTAATCACAATAGTAGATCGCTTCTTGGAACTCAAAGATGGCAACCAAGTTCTTTATGTTCCCACCCTTCTTTTCTTCATTGCGAAGGATCTCATTGAAGTCTCTAAAACAAAGCCATGGTATGTTGGCAATGTTTAGACTTTTCATGATCTCCCGGGTTTTCTTCTCCTCTTCCTCCTTTAGGAAGCCATAAATTCCAATGATATACCATTCCATTGCCCCTTACGTATTCATATGCCCCATGTTAATATAATTGAGGGAATAACTTTTCAGGTTGAGGTCCACATTGTTTCTCCAACATAGTGATACCCCCTAGTCTCTTTCTCCCTGTACCTTCACGAGTCCATAATGATTTTATTGTCGAAACCTAGTCTTCTCCGAATAACATCCAATTCTCTAGTTTTCAATTTCGTCTCCGAAAGGAAAACTAGTTTAGGATCTTGGTCACGAATAAATCCGTGCAGGATGTAAACTGCATGTGGGTGCCCATGACGAGTTCCACGCAAAAATGATCATGGCTCTTGGCGAGGTTGTTGGATAACCATCACCTCAACGAAGATTGTGTCTCCATATTATCCGATTTAGATAGAGTGTTTCTAGGGCACATATTATCACTCCAGTCCATTTCCATTCCATTACGTTTGCCTCCCACCCCCTAACCGTGGATACTAGCTTCATTGTGGGTCTCATCCGACCAATTAAGTGTATGCCATTGCCCCCGTTCTTTTTTGCCCCGCCCCTTTCCTCATGAGTCATTTGGTTTTCGGTGTTAGGATTTGGGGTTCCACTCTCGTCTACCCCGTAAGGGATGTTCTCTCGGGTTCGTCAAGGATTTTTTCCACCAAGTTAACTTTGAACAGATTCTTAGCCACTTACTCCACACTTGGGTTTGCTTTAGTCTCTGTTTGTTTTGGCATAAAAACAAACGCCTCATTGCATTGGCCCTTCCCTTCATCCGATCCGCCCCATCAACTTTCTTTACCCGCCATGGGGAAGCTCTTATCCATTCTCCATAATTGTAGATTACTCCGCTTTCATCATCCTCCTTCTTCTCCTCACAATTAGCTTCCACCTGCCCAACCCTGCCACGAAATAGCGAGACGTTGGGGAGTTTTCATATTTAATTGGCGGGGTAATTACCTTTCGTCGTCCATCTCGCAGTTTGATCTCATCCCTAAAGGGCTGGTGTAAATCTATGAGAACTTTGACTCTCAGCGACTTTGTCCATCCTAAAACTCCCGAGTCATTGGTTTTAACAAAGATTCCAATGTTATTAGCAATGGCTTTGATGTTTTTGGTTTCCTACCTTCAAAAGGAGGGTCATAAATCCTCACCCGGAAAGGTGCGTGATTTAGTTTGTCGTCTATGAAGACTAAGACTTTACATTTACATCATTTTGAGTTCGATCATGGAATCAAGTATAAGACTTCATCTCTTATAAGGTTTTGATTACAAGTCATTCAAAGTGTCTTAGAAACTTTTCCGAGTGATATAGAATCTTTTCGAGTGTTACGAAACTATTGTATATGTTTTCATTTGATTCTAACCGACTCGAAAGCATACTGCTGTTCGCACACAGCTTCGAGTCAATCGGACAACACTCGAGATATATTGCATGTTCAAACATTTGCTCTAATGTGCATAAACTCAGGTCGGACTTCTTGATATAAGTTTAATTGAATTACAATATTAATTCATCTTTCTAAGTTAGCATGCTTGGTTTGAACATTGGTAGTCTAGATCAAGTATCTCTACTCGATGTTCTTTATCTAACTTGCTTTACTTCTAAATCGACTCGGATGGAATTTGAGTATAATGGATATTAGACTCGGAAAATTCCACTCTTTTAGGACTCGAGATAATATCGTACTTAATTACCTTAATTAAATTATTATCTCGTGTCTAATCTTGGACTAAAGTATTTTATACTTTGAGAACCAAATTGATTTACTTTTGTAGGTTATTCAAACGAGGTTATCCTATTTTTGAAATACAAAAGCAACCGGCTTCAAGATGTCAAATCACCAGCGAGACAAAGCTTTTCCTACTTCTAACCTAGGCCCGGACACTCGTGTTAGGGTTGTCTGTTTCCAAAATTAGAAATCGCAACGCTAAACTCAACGGTGGTTTCCACCCTACTTTTCGAGACACCACTAGTGGATTGGGACTTCCAAAGGAGTCAAGAGCCGTTGTCCAACGTTCACACCTCAACGGATATTTTCCGAGTGACTTAGAAAGACCATCGCAACGGTCACAAAGAACCTCCAGTCAGAAGATGTTCACAACGGCTAATCTGCTTGGTTATCTATAAATAGAAGACAACTCTCAAGACTTGAAGATTGCTAAATCAACTGTCAATACACGTACTTAAGCAAAAGTCATTGTATTCATACTCAATCTTCTACTTACAACTCCAATTTTGTACTTAACATCTTTCCGAGTTGTAAGGTCTTGTAATCGATTACAAACACTCATTCTTACTTTACGAGTAAGGTCCCTTGACTGAGTTGTAAGGGTTAGCTCAGCTCAAATGTCCCTAAATGTAAAGGTTACCTCGGTTAGCAAGTACTAGATCGAGATAAGAAAATTTTTGAGTCTAGGAAAATTTTGTAAGTAATTGTCTAGGGGAGCAATTCTGGTTGAGTCTTTCTATTGTATTTTGTCGATTCAAAATAGCGGATTTGACTTGGTGTTTGGATTAGCAGCGACAGGTGGTTTTTTGCCCCAGGAGGGTTTCCACGTAACTTTACGAGTTAGTACTTTTCGAGTTCAATCTAAACTCGGACTCTCCTCATATTCATTTCTAGTTTTATTCTTCCATTACTTGTTTAAATTTCCCCATCACCCTATTCACCCCCTCTAAGATGACTTAGTCTCTCCAAGAGCAAACCTTCGATTGGTATCGAGCCTAGCCTTTCGAGATAGGATCTAACTATCCAAAGGTTTAAAGATCAAATGACTCGGAACAATAGAGAGTTCGATGAAGGAAGATCTTCCAGCAGACCACCAAAGTTCAAAGGATCTAACTTTGTGCACTTGGAAGAAGCTCATGGAATGTTTCTGTTGGATCACGATGAAGATGTCCGGAACATCATACAAGTAGGGAACTACATTCCAATGAAGATGGAAGAAACAAGACTCGTGCCCAAAACAAAGTCCGAGTACACCATCGATGAAGCAGAGAAGTTCGGAAAGAACTTCAAGGCGATGAACATTCGATGTGCGCCATCGGCTTAGAAGAATACAACCGAGTGTCAGCCTGTGACAGCCAAAGAAGTGTAGGACACGCTTGTCAACTCTTATGAAGGCACAAGCCAGGTCGGACAAGCGAAGATAAGCGAATATCTTCACAAGTACGAGCTGTTCAAGATGGAACCAGAAGAGAACATCACTCGGATGTTCATCCGCTTCACTGAGATTACTAACAATCTCAAATCTCTAGGTAAAAAGATTTCCCATGAGGAAATGTGCAGAAAGATACTCGAAGTCTACCCAAGAGAAGATGGGGTCCCAAGGTGACAGCCATCGAAGAGGCTCGGAACCTGTCCCAACTAAAGCCGGATGAACTAATTGGGAATCACCCATGAGATCCATCCGGAAGAGGAGGATGCAAAGGTCAGCACTAAAAAGAACATTGCGCTGAAAGCCTCGAAACCGAGAGAAGCAAATATGAGTTCATCGGACTCGAAGAGGATCCCACGACACTTATCGCCGGAGGTTTCAAAAGAATGATGAAGTATAAGAGATGGGATAAGAAGCCAAGAGAAGAGTTCTATAACAAAGACAAGAAGGATAGAAACGGTAAACATTCTTCCCTTTCAAAGTTATCTTTAATTAAGAACTCTGGCTGTTTTGAATGTGGCAGCAAGGAACACATAGTTAAAGATTGTCCCGGAAGGAAGAGAGACAGAAAGAAGAAAAAGGCTATGATGGCCACTTGGAGTGATGAAGACTCATCGGAAGATGATGAGGACTCGGATGATTCAAAATGTCCGATAGCACTCTTTGACTCGGAAGCTGAAATAGAGTCGGACTCGGATCACTCGGACATTGAGGAAATAAATCCTCATGAGGTAATTGAATACTTCCTCAAGTTTTCCAAAGTTGATTTAGCTAAATACATTTATACCTTGGAAGATAAGTCTAATTCTGACTCTTCTCGGTTTAAAGAACAACTTGAGTCAATCACTTCGAGAACATCTCATTGAAAAATGAATTGGAAAAGCTGAGACTTACTCTAAGAGAACTCAAGACTAGCGCTCAATCCAATGAGACCGAGTCCGAGTCACTCGAAGAGAAAATGAGCAACTGAAGCAAAAGCTCAACGAGTCTCGGGAGCTTGTTTTGAAATTCACTCAAGGTCAGAAAAACCTTAACATGCTCTTAGGATCTCAATGTGTGTGGGTCCATAGCTCGGAACTAAGGCAACTCTCTCCTCCGCCTCGGACTCAAACTCCTCTCTCACTTCCTCCTCCACCTAGCGGTGCTTCCACCGCGAGTCCCCCTCCTCAAGTCACTCTTGCTTTGTCTACCACAATGATAGACAAGCTCTCCTAGTGTCCACTAAAATCAAGGACACCCTCCACTCCTTCAAGACTGTTCTTCGATCTATGACACTCAACCAAAAAATAGCCCAATCTCAAATTTGAGAGCAGCAAGATGTGATTCTCAAGATGAAGGCCTTGGTTAAGGAGCAGCGGGAGCTGATTGAGTTCCTCGGAGAAATGCGCTCTAAAGCATCTTAGGACCCGGACATCTCGAAACATCCGAAGAGTCCTTGAGCCCTGTCAAATCTCCTTGTAGAGAAGCGGCTGAAAAAGAAGAAGAGGAGGCTGCGGCTAAAACAGCCCCTTCGAGGAGAAGAAGGAAGAAGAGAAGGAGGAAGAAGAAGGAGAAAAGGAAGAAGCCGAGGGACAAGGTGCTCCCGCTCCTCAATCGGAGCTGATTAGCTCGGACAATAGTCCGATTGAGTCGAAGACCTCGCTGACGCTGGTCGATCGGCAGTAGTCAAGCCGGAGGAAGCACCACCCTCTGTAGAATTTTAAGAGGATGAACCTCTGGACAACCTTGTTCGGGGTCGAGTCACTCGGAGCTGAGCCCATTCCGGAGATCCCGGTGCTGCCCTGCTCGGATCTTCAACATCTTCATGTTCATATCAGCGAAGGAGCATGGCGCGTTCATCCTTTCAACTCGGACTACACCCACTCCACCGTCTTAATTTTTTTTGTTTTTATCTTTTTTTTTTGTCCGGACAAACAAGTTGTATCCACTTGATATATTCTTCCCCATTTTATTTTTTTTTTGCTGAAAGGTAAGGGGAGAATAATTAGAAAATTTGTTATCTTGTTTAGGGGAGTTTTTCTCACCCTTTCTCTTGTATATATTTTCCGTGTTTATGTATATATGAATGAAGCTTCTGATTTCGTGCTTATTGACTTCTCCGTATTACTTCTTTCGAGTTTTAAATTTCTCACTTTATTTTACTCGATATATTAACTCATTTATTTATCTTAACTCTGATTTTTCGTTAAATGAGCTATATGTAGAAATATTCTAAGTCCGAATTGCTTCATTTACTATTCTAATTCTCTGAGAATTCTTATTCTAAGCTCGACATATTCTCTCGCCAAATGAGTAAGAATGAAAACTTTTGATTATTTCACTAACAAAGTTTCTATCCGAGTATGGAATGCCTTTCATCAAAAAGGGGAGATTGAAGACTCGGACTACGAACTCCTATCACTCTAAGTATTATCAAGGACTCAGGTACAAACCTCATCCCTCTTAGGTTTTGGTTACAAGTCATTCTGAGTGTTATAGAAACTATTGCACACGTTTTCATTCGATTCGACTAACTCGAAATCACATTCATGTTCATCAACTCACACTGATGCTTCGAGTCACTCGGACACCACTTAGATTTATCGCATGTTCAAAATCTCTCTAACTCTTTTAATCTAAGTTATGACTTCATATTCTGAGATAAAGTGAATTACGACGTTAATTCAACTTTCTAAATCAGCATGTTTGTTTGAAATGTATTTGTCTAGATCAAGTACTCGTACTCGATATTCTCTTTATAACTGGATCTTTCCTAAGACTGACTCGGATGGAATTTGAGTATAAAGAATATTAGACTCAGAAAAGTCCACTCTTCTAGGTCTCGAGATAATTATACACTTAATGGTCTTAATTAAATTATTATCCGTGCGTAATATTGGACCAAAGTATTTTATACTTTGAGAACCAAAATTTGTTTACTTTTGTAGATTATCTAAACGAGGTTATCCTATTTTTGAATTACAAAAGTAACCGGCTTCAAGCTGTTAATCACCGATAGACAAGGCTTTTCTACTTATGAACAAGGCCCATACTGCTGTGTCGGGGTTGCCTATTTTCAAAATTGAAAATCTCCAACGCTAAGCTCAACGGTGGTTTCCACCCTACTTTTCAGACACTACCAGTGGATTGGGACACCCTAAGGAGTCAAGAGCCGTTGCACAACATTCACATCTCAAAGGATCTTTTCGAGCGACTCGGAAGAACCGTTACAACGGTCACAAAGGACTTCTGTTACGAAGATAGTCATAACGACTAATCTGCTTGGTCATCTATAAATAGAAGCCACCTCTCAAGACTTGAAAATTGCTGGAATTATTGTTAATACACATTACTTAAAAGAAAGTCTTTGTATTCATACTCAATCTTCTACTTACAACTCCCAGCTTGTAATTCATACTTTCCGAGTTGTAAAGTCTTGTAATCAATCACATACTCTTTCTTAATCTCTAAGTAAGGTCCCTTGACTGAGATGTAAGGGTTAACTCAGTTCGGTTATCCCTAGCTGTAAAGGTTACCTCGGTTAGGAAGTACTAGATCGAGATAAGGGAACTTCATAGTCTAGGAAAATTCTGTAAAGAATTGTCTAAGGGAGCAATTATGGTTGAGTGAGTTTGCTGTATTTTGTGGATACAAAATAGTGGATTTGACTTGGTGCTTGGACTAGCACTGGCCGTGGTTTTCTACCCCAGGAGGGTTTCCACGTAAATATGAGTTCACACTTTTTTGAGTTCAATCTAAACTCAGATTGTCTTGTTTATTCCTTTCAAGCTTTATTCTTCTAAGTCTTTTAAAATTTCCTCATCGCCCTATTCACCCCCTTTAGGGTGACTACGACTCTCCAAGAGCAAACGTTCAGTAAGGTCAGTCATACCTTAGTTGACGTCTGAGTTGATGTTTGACATAATATTATCAAGGAGATTACTAGACTTTTACCTGAGTGCTTTTTCAAATCTCTTGCTTACCAAGTTGAAATTCTGAGCACTCTCCGAGGGTCAGACCTATGTCTTCCTTTGATTTGTAGTGTATCTGTAAAAAGGAAACAAACTAACCCTTCTTGCTTCCTCTAACGAATCCCAGTAGCTCTTGAGGATCATTTTCTTTAACATCAGATGAGTTAGTCATTGCTATTAGATGCTTGGACTTATCCTTCGTGTCCGAGTTAGATAACTCTTCTTCTTCTTCTGACTCATCCCCGCTATAAGTGATGGTCTTCTTCTTTTTTAATCTCTCTTCCTTTCTAGGTAATATTTGATGGTGTGTTCCTTGCTACCACACTCAAAACACCCGGAATAATTAATAGAAAAAGAATTGAGAGGATGAGAGAGTTTATCTTTTCTTTCTCGTTTGAGGACCTCAGATTTAGGCTTCTTTTTCAATATCTGATGCTTCATCATCTTCTTGAAGCCTTTTGCAATTTGCTCTATTGGGTCCTCTTCTGAGTTGGAACTACTTGAACTAAGTTCAACTTCTTCCGAGGCTTTTAATGCAATGTTCCTTCTTGTGATGTCCTCAGAATCCTCCTCTTGGATATGTAGCTCATGGGTTAGAAGTTTCCCTTTGAGCTCATCTAGCTTCAGCTTGCTGCGGTCTTATGCTTCTTTAATTGCGACCACCTTTGGACCCCATTTCTTCTATGGTAAGCATCTCAGAATTTTTCCGAAAACTTCTTCATTAGTCATCTTCTTACCGAGAGATCTGAGATTATTAACAATCTCTATGAATTGGATATACATCTCGGTGATGCTCTCGACTTCTTCCATTTTGAATAGCTTATACTTGTGGAGGTATTGGCTGATCATAGTTTATCTCACTTGGCTTGTTCCTGCATATGTTGTCACCAAGGTATCCCATACCTCCTTAGCTATGTCACAAGTTGAGACTCTATTGTACTCTGAAGCATCTATGGCACATAAAAGGATGTTCATAGCTCTGAAGTTCTTGTACCTTTCCTTCTCTTCAATGGTGTGTTCTGACACTAATTTTGCCACTGTTTGGTCATCTTCTTGCTTTGTGGTAATATAGTTTCCCTCGGTGATGACCTTCCACACTTGTTCATCAAGATCTTGCATGAAGCATTGCAACAGCTTCTTCCAAAGTGCAAAGTTTGAGCCTTTGAACTTGGGTGGCCTTAAGAGAGATCTTCCTTCTTTGAATTCTCCAATAGAATGAACCATGATCTTTAAACCTATGGATTGTGAGATCCTTTTGAAAGGCTAGAATCTGATACCAATTGAAGGGTTGCTCTTGGAGAGACTAAGTCACCCTAAAGGGGAGTGAATAGGGTGATGGAAGATTTTAAATAAAGCTCAAACTCTTTTGCACGGAACAGAGACATAAACAGATTCTGATTCTAAATGGGACTCAGAAAGTGTAAAACACAAAGAAATACGTGGAAACCCTCCTATGGCAGAAAACCACGGACAATGTCAATCCAGACACCAAGTCAAATCCACTAATTGAATCATCAATTACAATGAATATGACTACCCAGATTTGTTCACAAATAAATCTATTATAATTTTTCCAGGCTTAGAATTTACCTTATCCGACTGATCTAGTACTTCTAAGTTGAAGTTACCTGATCAACTTGGGATCCTCCAATTTTTCCCAAGGTTAGAAGTTCCCTTATCTAACCTGGTACTTCCAAACTGAGGTAACTTTACAGTTTGGGACAACTAAGTTGAGGTAACTTTTATAACTCATTCAGAGAGAAAGAGTATAAGAGTAGTAAGAATTACAATACAACTAACTTAAAAGAATACAGCTTAAAATATTAAAATTACAGTTTGTGGGTTATATGTTAGAGAAGATGTTCAATATGGTCTCTCTTTTTCTTCCATTCGTCAGTTGAAATCTTGTGCTAAGGCTTTTATAAATAGTCTGTCTTGAAGAGATAGCCGTTGAGTCCCCATCATCTTTCTGTTGAAGCTGTCTAAGTCAGCTAGCCGTTATAACGGCTAGTCCGAGTCACCCAGATTTCTGGACCTTCTTGATATAGCCGTTGTGCCTCGGTCCTCGCTTCCAACAAATCTTTTTCCACCTTTTATAAATTAGAAAAGCAGAATGAAAAGACCGTTAGACTCAAAAATAAAATATTACCCCAAACAGTAATAGACAAAGCTATCGATCGGTTCCGAGCTTTTCTAAAAATTCCAACTTTTTGTTTGGCGGTGCTTTAATGGTCAAACGCCTTTTGTTTTTGCTTTTTCCGCAAATAATTGACATTAGAAAAACCTACAAAAACATTAAACACAATGGTTCTCAAAGTATAAGAATATTTTGGTCCATAATTAGATAAAGATTAGTCTAAATAAAGCGTTTAATAACTAATTATCCTTAATCTAATAATCTGGAATATTTCAAGTCTAATATTCAATATACTCAAATTACAGATGTGCCAAAACTCATAAATAATTTAATCTTAAAAGGCACATGAGTTATTTATACATTTAACAATTACGCATGATTAAACAAATAATAGCGTAAGTTTCTAGATTAAAGCATGATTCAAATAATTCAATCCCAGATCAAATCATGATGTTTGCCATGATAAAATAGACATGTTAAATATGAGATAGCATATGCAAACTAAATGTCTGAGCCTAACTGAAGAGGTTAGAATTTAAGATCCGAGTAGGTCAGTCTAACTCAATTTGTCCTAACTAACTCAGATTCTACTTTTCGAGTCTCGGACTTAGTAAGATAAACTT
Organism: Talinum fruticosum; assembly: GCA_021018815.1. Lineage (NCBI taxonomy): Eukaryota > Viridiplantae > Streptophyta > Magnoliopsida > Caryophyllales > Talinaceae > Talinum > Talinum fruticosum. The sequence continues at coordinate 3,219,278 of JAITYX010000020.1, forward strand.
AATATACTTAAGTCTGAGTTTGGTCAAGAATAAGTCATATTGAAATGATGAATTATAAAACATATGACTTAGTTAAATGAATTTCTTTTAGGATGCTTCTTGTTTTATCGTAAATTTAGATGAATGCATGAAATCAAAACACATTCAAGGGGTTAGTCAATCATACATGAGTCTTCAAAAGGAAATAAGCATCTTCCCTAAACAAAGTGACAACCCCAAGAGGTACTTCGCCTTAGTGTTGTGGGCACCTTTGCGAACAGAGTTCACTTCTACAAGAACTCACTATCTCGATTTCGAGGAGTAACGTCATGGAAGCTTTTCCTTCTTTAAGGACCCATCCAGCCCAAGGACGTCCAAATTTTTGTAAAGGAATCACCTGCCCTTGAAACATCTTTTCCAAAAGTGCTAAACAGGTGCATAAATTCCTCTTTTTGCACGAACTTCAATTTTCCCTCATTAATAAGTATGTGTTTACATAAGTCATATAACCTCTTATTTTTCACATTTTTATTTTTCTCCGAGTTTGGGGAAACAATAGAAGTTAACATGACCCCTAATGCAACCAAGAAATTCGTAAAATTCAAGGGACTAACATGAACCCCAATGGTGAGAATTCAAAATTTCGCAACAACTAAAAACACATGAGAATAAGCAAAAGAAGTACAAATAAAACAATGACAGAAGTATATGGCAAACCAAAGCAAGTAAGAGTTAGGCAAGAAATAAGTAAGCGTTAAGCATGAAGATAAGCAATGACAATGACATACAGATAAAGTGTCAAGCACATATTAACAAGGAGCATTATAGCCATGCGATGACTCGAAAAAAGAAGATTGACAGAAGAATGCAATTTAAAGACCAAGAGTTTATCAATTTGTTGTGTCATCTCTTCATTCTTAAGCAACATCTCGGTCATTCTCCATCATGAAGACTCGACCTTCCAAGTGCAATGGGTAAGGATCGACATATCGAGAGAGACCTATAAGGGGATGTCTATAAAAAAAAAAACAAAGCTTTGATAGATGATCATATTTCTAAGAGATCAGCTATAGTCCTATGGTGCATACACCCATCAAAAAAAGACCCCTTGATCAGAGAAAGGCAGACCGTACGCCACTCGTGTAGCGCCCCCAAAACCCATAATCACCAGTTTAGTCATAATGAGCGACTAACTAGTAATTAGCGCAGCAGAAAAGAGAATTAGAAGCGTTACCGGCGCTCTTTAACAAGAGCAAGGCAACTACCTAATTAGCATATAAACATAATTTAATAGGTTGAGGTTCATAATACGTACGCCCAACTTATAACAATATGCGGGCAACAAGTTATCGAGCACCATCATGACTATAACTTATTAACTAAAGCATACACGACTTCCACACATCACGTTCTTGAGTATCACTGTGAGCCTCTAAGTCTTGATGACCAAAATGAACTCGTCTATTTTCCTTTGCATTAGCCTTACCTAAAACAAAATGGAGAAAAACATTTCGAAATAATTAGCCGGAGCTCAGCACGTCTATCCATGTACTGTAAATAATTTATGTGAAGATGTATTGATTTGAGCGCATGCATTTCAATTCATTTATAAATCAGACAGAAAGAATATAGTAAAACCATTATTCATTTATTATCTGAGTGGCTCCTTACGATCATCGGTTTCCCTAAATATGCGCATACCCAGACCGATCGGCAAAGTCTGGTTGATAATGGCCAAATATATATGATATGATATGATCATGATATAACATGATTGATATGGGTCGGGCCACATAATTAGGTGACAAATAATATTTGAAATGGTTCATTTCATTAAGCAAACCATTTGATATTGTTATGTATAAACACATGGGTTTTCGTTAGGGGTGAGCGGGACCGGGTACCCGGTCGTTTTGGCCGGACCCGGTCCCGGTCCCGGTTGCAACCGGGTCCTGATTTTGGACCCGGTCTCGGTTCTGACCGAATCCAAAATCAGGAACCGGTCCCGGACCCGGTTGCTGTCCCCTTTTTTTTTTTTTTATAGTTTTTCAATTGATTTTTGGACCCGGAAGAAACGACCACCAACAACAACAACCGGGGGGCACGAGCTACCTACAATCACACGAAAAATTGAGCAAATCAACAACTTGTTTGTTTTTTAACATATAAAATCAACAAAAACTAAATACTCACAGCTTGGGTGCCCGGAAAATAGCCGGAGGAAAAGAGCGAGGGCAGGGCAAGAACCGCCGGCGAGAGCACTGAGGTACTGCAGCAGTGGAAGCGAGTCAGTGAGAGAGCGAGAGCAGCCGCAATAACCGAGTGAGTGAGAGAGAGCAGCGGCGAGGGCAGGGTAAGAACTGCCGGCGAGAGCACTGAGGTACCGTAGCAGCGCAAGCGAGTCAGCGAGAGAGCGAGAGCAGCCGTAACAACCGAGTGAGTGAGAGAGAGCAGCACGCCGGCAATGGTGAACTTTGGGGCAGACGCCGGCGACGGCGACAGATCAGAGAAGAGAGAAAGAGAAGGGAGCGAGAGGAGGGCACACGGGGAAGGAGACACGGGAGAGAAGGGAGCGAGAAGAGAGCAGACCAAGGCAGAACGCACGGGAAAGAAGGCAAACAAAGCCTCAAGGCAATTAGTTAGGGTTTGATTTTCTTTTCTTCTTTTTTTTTTTTTATAAAACTGGGTAACCGGGTCCGGGTCCGGTTCCGGGTCCAAGATATTACTACCCGGTCCCGGACCCGGTTATAACCGGGTCCTACAATTTGGACCCGGTCCCGGTCCCGGTTCAACCGGGTCCGGTTCTGGACCCGCCGGGTCCAGACCGGTTCCGGTCCGGAACCGGGTACCCGGAATTTTTGCTCACCCCTAGTTTTCGTAAGGTACAAGCAATAAACGTACCGGGTCCAGAACCGGACCCGGTTCCGGAACCAGGTACCCGGAATTTTTGCTCACCCCTAGTTTTCGTAAGGTACAAGCAATAAACGTACCTTAAATCATGGAAATATTCTTTCTGATCCCTTTGAAGTTGCTGACTCGGATGAACGACGTGGATGCCTTAACAAAATAAAGTGTTTCATTAATAGGTTCAATACTCTTACTAATCAAATTTATTATCGTTATTATTACCATCGCTAATGTTATTACTATTGTTATTACTTACATTATTTCCTTTTTGTAACTTCCCATGACTAGATGAATTTATGAAGGCCAAATCACTTCGTAGATTGCTAAATCAGTTGGTTAATTTTATAGATTGAAGTTTTAAATTAACATTCGTAACTTATACCAACCCCTCTTGACATGCAATATATTCATAAGGTTCACTTGACCGTTTCTCTATAAAACACCTACTGTGTTAATCGGTCCCTTCCAAAATTAAGTTTGTTACTCACTTAATTGTTTAATTCTCCAACGTTGTTTAATTCTTCACTTGGATACCTAACCCAATTCTTATAAATCGCATACGTTAACTTATTTTCTTAAATTCTCAACCTCATTTATTTTCTTTAATTTACTTCAATAATCCAAATCACTTCTTTCCTTCCACCCTCAAAATGACTTATTTTAGTTAATCTTCCCAAAATTACTTATTGTCTTCAACTTCTTAAAATCATTCAACTTACCTATTCTCCTTAATCCACATTTTTAATCCATATCCTCATAACACAACATGCATGCCTATTTTTTTCTCAGATCCTCACATAATATTGTACTCCTTTAAAGTTTCATTTTAATTTTTTTACATGCATGCCCATTTTAGTTAATCTCTTCCTCCAAAATTTTCTAATAAACTTGAATCATCACGAAAACCAAATTTCCTTTGCTTTGGAAGCCACCACGGACCTCCCCACGGCCGGTGGGGGTCAATGGTCAGCTCTAGAGGTCATCAAGAGCCTTCCTATAGTCAGTGGGGACTTCTGGTGGCCACCATGGGTTACCTCACGGATTGTGGGAGCACCCATAGTGGGTGTTTTGGGTCAATTAACTCGCTGCTGCACACCACGGCCTGCCCCACAGGCTGTGGGGGTACCCGTGGTGGGTGGCAGGTCTTCCAAACTCCACTTTCTTATGCTCTACGTATTTTGTCTTTATGAGATATCTATGAAAGGTTTATCTTATAAATTTTCCATCATTGTAAGTATCATATTAGCTCACTAAAACCCATTAAAAGCACATGCAAGATAATTATTCCTCATACCAAGATTTGGGCAACTCGAGTTAACGTTTTCAATCAACGATCCCCAAAAGCATAATACTGGCAATGTAATATGATTTTACACAATAATCCTTTGCATGCAACATCTAACTAATTATTTCTAAAAATCAAAGGAATTGATTAGTTGAAGGTTGAGGTTTTTACTCAAAACCCACAAGAAAAATGAGGGCTTTTATGGTGGAAGGGGTGGCTGATCGGAGCTCCGGTGACTGGTGGTGGATGGCGGCTGTGGGAAGCGGCGACCGGCGGTGATGGTGACTGGCTGGCGGCAGGTGCAGTAACAGGCAGCAAGTGCAGCAGCAGGCAACAGCAGCACAGCAGCAGGTGCAGCAACAGCTTACAGCAGCGGTGGCTGGCTTCGCGGTCATCGGCAGCTGGTGGCTCCGGTGACAGCGCCCGGAGGAGCTGGTGGTGGTGGTGGTCAGTCTGGCTGGGCAATGGAGGGGGTTGAGTGAGGGAGGTGAGTTTTGTTTGGAAGGGAAACAATGATGAAGGTGAGGTTTTTGGAGATGTTTGGGGTTTAAATAGGCAGAATTAAATTTGAAAATATCTCTCCTCAATCTGAATCCAGCCCCTTTTTTTATTTTATTTTTATTTTTATTTGCTTGGTTATTGGGCCCTCCACTCTCTACAAACCCAATTACCCTAATATCCAAACCCAAGTTAAAAGAATGTCGATTTTAGGAATTCCCACTTGAATAATTATTACAAACTTTAGGCGTATGAATTATTGTTATTATGATTCCAATAATGTCTTATTATTATTATTATTATTATTATTATTATTATTATTATTATTATTATTATTATTATTATTATTATTTTGTTCATTCATTTATTTATATATTTTTGGCCATGCGTCATTATCATCATCCGAGTCCTGCAACACATAATATGGTTATTTGCACAAGTACATAATATACATGATAATGAGGAATGAAAGTGTCAATTGAAGTGCACGCGCTCATTAATATTTATTAATCTTTGTTGATGTATTGGATTAAGGTTGGGGCATTACAACTCGTCAAGAGAAGATTCCATAGGGTCATAGATGATCCCTAGGCGACATCATTCAAGCTCTAATCCACTGGGAAAAAAGCATAATGTAAATGCCCTTGAAGAACTGGTTCGCAAGAAATCGACCCAAAGCTATACCCATAAAAACCTCGGCTTGACTTGCCATGCCTTGCTCTCCGAACTCCAGAAGAGTTTAATCGGGCACCCATATTTTTCTCTCCAAAATAAAAAGAATGGTTTTTCATAAATTGAAAAAGAAGAGGATGTTTTGGCCTCTGAGATACACAATCATTAGTGTAGCCATCCATACTTATAGCCCTAAGAGGCTAGTGTCGTACTTATCTATGAGTATTCACCACTACATGTCACTTCTTGTCATAAATTTTGGGGACAAGCGATGAGCTAACATAGACCTCTTTATGTTGACATTCACATAATTAGAGGCACCCTACGGAAGTTCACACCAAGGATCTGATATGTTTCAGCCAACATGGAGTCAACACATTCTGACCCAAAGTGGGTTCTACTTTTCTCGATGAAAGAATGGCTAATGTTTTACCCCCAAAGAAGTTAGCATCCTCATTTTTCACATAGAAATGGGTCGGTATTTTTCACCTAAGGAGTTGACATATTCTCATCCAAAGTGGGTTCGACTTTTTTTTCCCAAAGTGGAGCTAATACTCTTCACCCAAAGAAATTGGGGTCTTTTGCTCTAAATTGAGTCGATATTTTTGATCCAAAGGAGTCTTCAATTTTTCGCTACAAAATGGGTTAATATTTTCAATCCAAAGGAGTTCATGTATTCCACACCTAAAAACAAAGTCGGTATTTTTCTGTTTGCTTGGGCTCAATATCTTTTTACATAAAATTTATCAAGAATATTTTATCTCAAAAATATGTCAATATAAATTTTAGAATAAAAATAATTAAAGTTAAACAAAGGGGTTTTGGGGGTTAGGGGTCACGTCGGGGTAGGGTCTTGAGAGGAGAGAGAAAGTGGGTCTTTGTTTTGGGAAGTTCACTTAGGGGTAGGCTTTTCGGGTAGGAGAGAGTTTTTAGGCCTTGTGAGATCCACGGGGGCTGATTAGGGTGGGACAAGGAGTAAGAAAATTTTAGAGGGAGTCAGGAATTCGGGAAAATAGAAGGGATGGGTTTAACTCGGAGAGTCGGCAATTTTGGGGTATGGGGAGGAGAGGTTGGTATTTTTGGGAGTTAAATTGATTTGGTACTCTGTGATTTTCCAAGTCGAATTTTTGAGTTGGATTTTGAGTCCAAGTTATTTTGATTTTTGAATATGAAGTCGCAGTTTTTGAGTTGAGTTTCTTTAAGTCAAGGTATTAAATTTTTTGAGTCAATTCATTCTATTTTTGAGTCAGGAGTAGGGAGTCGAGTTTGATGGTTAGGGAGTTGAAAGTAGAGTTTGAAGGTTGTCAAATAAAAATACTAATAAAATTGCAAACGACTAAAATTAGCCTATGGCAGTTATAAAGTCGCTTTTTACCTCCACAAAGAAATGTTCCCTTGGAGATTGATGTCCAACGACAAATTAGCATGTGGGAGTTAAAAAGTCGCATTTTTACCTCTACAAAGAGACGCTCCATCGGAGTTTGGCGTTAAATGACAAATTAGCTTATGGGAGCTAAAAATTCGCGTTGTTATGCATTGTTACCTCCACAAAGGGACGTTTTCTCGCAGATTGACGTCTAATGACAAATTAGCGTACGGGAGCCAAAAAGTCGTGTTTTTACCTCTACAAAGGGATGTTTCCTAAGTGACTTTCGTTTGTCGGCAAAGTTTGCACTTCCAAGCCTATAAGAGCTTAAAGGTCATGCTAAGAACCACAATGGTAGTGGCATCGGTAGCTTACACTCCTAACTGGAGGTTAAGAGGTCGCACTCTCTTTGGGATGTTCCCTAGCGAGAATCATGCACTTTGAAGCCTATAGGAGCTGAAAGGTCGAGTAAAGACCCATAATGCCACCGCCATGGGCACTCTTAACTTGAGGTTAGGTGGTCGTGCTCTCCGTAGGGTGTTTGCTGATAAGAGTCATGTACTTTTAAACCTACAGGAGTTGAAAGGTTGTGTAAAGACCCACAATGGCATTACCGTGGGCAAACTTATACTCCTAGTCTACAGGAGCTAAAAGGTCACAAGCTTTTACAGGATGTTTCTTAATAAGATGAACACTATGCTTTTAGCCCTAAGGGACTAGGAGGTCTCCATCACCACATACTTTTGTGCAACCAAGAACTAAAAGGTCGTACTTTCAGTGTTCTCAAACAGAAGTTTCCTTAGAGAACGCACCCTTCTAATCCACTTTTAACCCCAAGGTCGTAAAGGGTCATGCATCTCATACTCCTTGGCCTGTGAAAGCCCATAAGGTCGTACTCTTATTTCATCGAAAAAATCTTACGGAAAGAAAGTCTATACACAAAGATCCAGCCCCTTTATTTAAAAAATACATGCAACAACGACTCATACACGACGTTATAACTAGAAGCAAATACTTCACTCCAACTCTCACATCTATTTGTGATTGCTCTATATCCCACATACCTATCTCAGGAAGTGTGTATGTGGAATGTGAGGGTTAGATGATGTTGCAATGTCCCAGATATTCCAACTCATCTGCCACGTCCTGTAACAACCTCTCTTAATCAGTTCGATTAATAAAACATCAATCAAAGCCTTATTTTGTATGAGATTAGGTAAAATCCAAGCACATTAGGATTAAGGTTTCCTACCTTATTATGGTAAAATATTATCTTACCCCTAATTTATTTTTTCTATAAATATTCAACCGACCTTGCACAAATCATATCATATCATAACTCATAGAAAGTCATACTACATTTAGCTCACTTATTCTCTCTACTTCCAAGAGTGAGAAAAATCTTTCATATTGGTGAAAACAACACAAATTCCAAAACCTCCTCCACGCACTTCGAGGAAGTTTATCCTCGGCTTTCCAAATTTAGTCAACTAATTTGAGCGTCGAAGGGGGTGTTCCGTGGGGTCCAATCCCAAGATGTGCCTTCTTTGCAGGATGTAGCGAGTGCCACAAGGAGCCGCTAATTTGAGTCTATTTACTAAAGGTTGAGACAATAAATCCATTATCGTTTACTCATAATCCACGTCACACCTGGCAAGTTTCATTCTGAAACATATAGGCCATGTTTGGAAGATAGCTTTTTCAATAACTTTTTCATCAAAAATGGCTTTTTTGATTGGTTTGGTTGTTTGACTCAGTCAAAAAGCCATATGAGATGTTAGGTAGTTTGACTTTTTTCAATGGTTTTTCATCCCAAAAAGTCATTTTGTAAAAACATATTTTGATTTGCCTTTTAGGATTGACTTTTTCTATCTTTATGTGAAATTACTTTTGTTGACCACAAGTTGATAGTAATTACATCAATTGCAATCCTTCATATTTACCCTACTTTGTAGAAATCTTGCTCTCTCTATCACATACCTACACTAAAATTTCCTCTCTCATGTCTTGCTCTCACCTCCATTGAAGTTTCTAGAAAAAGAAGATCTATATTTGCTTTAATCTGAAGGTAATTCTTCTTTATTGAAGATTGTGGGTCTCTTTGTTTTTAGTTTCTTTTAATTAATTGAGTTAAATTTGATTATGCATCTGTATTGTGTAATCTTCATATCTGATTACTTTACTTTAACTGTTTGTGAGCAAAAATTTTGATTCATCACCTACCGGTGATTAACACCCACCACTCCCGTCTTCCCTTCTCCCAAAAATCTCTCTCTCTCTCTCTCTCTCTCTCTCTCTCTTCCTCTTCACATACACTTTACATAGGACTCAGGAGAGGTAGAAAAGTTTTTGACAAAATTTTTTCATGTCCCTGTTCTTCCAAAGTCAAAAGTGTAATATTTATAGTTGTCGTTTCTGGTTTGTTAGGGTTTCTGCTTGGGAATAACAAGGCCACCAAGTGTGGTGGGAGAAACTCCTTCTCGGCTTTTTAGATTTAGATTCACATTTTTTCTCCCAAACCCAGAAAGAAAACCCAATAAAGTATTCAATTTGCTGAGGCTTTTAGGAGGTATTTTATGAAATTATACTAGTTGAATGGTAATTTAGGATAAGTTAATTATCTCTATCTCTATTTGAAGAGGCTTTTAGATTTGTTCTGTTTTTTTTAATATATTCGGCAGTTCTCCTATGAGATTTATGGTTGATGTCTATACAAATTATATATCCTGTTTTTTTCTATTGATTATTTGCTGATAAATTGTGTTTGTGAACAATTCAAGGGATTATGTTTGATTCTTTTATCGTGATAGGGTTTTTAAATTGGGTCTTGTACTTTGGTATTTCGTTTCATTTACTTGATTTATTATGCACATTTTGTAGTTGTATGAAATTAGTTGCTGTCTTTGGAAGTGATACATGTGAATAAAATTAGTAGCTGTTTGTATTATGTGTAATCTTCTTAGTGCGATTTATTCTTTTGTATATGTTCATCTTCTTTTGATTTGAACTGGCTATTTATATATCACTTGCTTTATTTTTTCTTTATTTTGTGATAATTTCTAGTTTAAACTTTTGATTGTATATTTATATTGATTTAGATGCCACCGTCTGAAAGAGGGGATAAACTAAGTAATAAAGAAGGCAAAGAAGGTCGTGCTAGTTGGTCTAGAGAAATGTTTTTCATCTTCTTTGACATATATAGTGAGCACGTTGAGAAGAGCAAGGGAAACAGAGGGGGAACAATCTCTCAAAGGTTTGATTGAAAGAAAATAGTTGTTAATTGTCAAAAGAAAACCAACTTAGCAAGGGGTAAGGATCTACTAAAGCACAATATGATCAAGGGAGGGTGAAATGGAGTCTGTGGAAAAAATTAAAAGGTAGAGAAACTGGTTTAGGATGGGATCAAGAGAAATGAACAATTACGGCCGGTGATGAATGATGGACCAAAAAAATTGAGGTCAGTTTACTCTTATTCAAAAATTCAAATTTATTAATAAATTTTAATTATTACAATTACTAAAAATGATCTGTATAAGTTATTATTGGTGTTCTTATTTATAGGAAGATGTCAAATTTAAAACATTTTGAGATGAAGGAATTAATCCAGAACTTGAGTATAAAATGAGCCACATATTTAGAGGCAATATAGCTACTAGAGATGGCGTAATAACTCCTAACTTTGATTCCCCTCCTGAAAGTGGTGACCGAGAGCAACAAGGAGCTATCCCTTCTCCACTAGAGAATGAAAACGTTGATAATTTGTCAATCATTGATGAAGACATTTATCAAAGATATGGTCTTGACTTAAGCACAGGTGCTAGTGCGTGGCAAGAGCTATGGCGTGAGAGCTCCCTATAATTAGCCCTTCTCTAATAGGTACTTCTCCAATTTTTTTTTTTTTGGTAAGAATTTAAAATCTTCACCATTAAACTGAGCAATTTAAGCCTTAATACATAATTTGATTACAACAAGTAGGTTCAACTACTAGATTCTACATACCCATTGTCTAAAAACTTTCTTCCTAGGAATAAGATGAGTTCTAAGCATCCATCTCATGTTCTGAATTATATCTTCCAATGGATCGCTTATCTTCTGGATGAACCTTTGGTTTCTTTCTTGCCAAATCGAATATGTAATGGATGCTACTATAGGAGCTAATACTACCAACTGAGCGTTGGATATTTGTTGTCCAAATAGCCACTCATTCCATTTCACTCTCCAATCCTGTTCATGATCCATATCAAAGTTGTTGAACATACATTACGAGAATGAGCATTGAAAGAATAAGTGATCTACTGATTCTTATTGATCACATAATGTGCACTTGATGTCCTTCATGTTCGTCCATTTCTACAATCTGTCTTTAGTCAGAATTCTTTTTTAAAGATCATCCACAAGCATATTGAATGCTTAGGAATCACATTCCTATGCCATACCAATCTCCACCACGTCACTGTATAATGAGCTGGATTGGTAGCCTCATATGCTACCTTAACATGAAATCTATCTTGCTTCAAGACTATCCACTCATTTGTTTAGGAATCATAGCATTCAGGCAAGCATTTTCTAACTTGCATAATTTTCTTGAAGTACCATCTTGCCTCAGGGTGGCATTATATTGTTTTCCAGTCTCCTTCTTTTATATACACATTATGGATCCACTTGATCCAAAGATTATAAGGGCACTTGCTGAAGTACCACAGGTGTTTGACCACTATAGCTTTATTCCAGTCCTTACTGCTTATAACCCTCAGTCCACCTTGTTGTTTGGGAGTGCAAACCTTTTCCCAAGCCACTAGATTTATCTTCTTGACTCCTATCATACCCCCCCACACGGATATTGTCCGCACATCTATTCAACTTGCTTAATAACTTACCCTAGGAGTATAAAAATGGTGAAGACTCAGACTTTGCAAGTATAACATTCTAAGTACCATCAAGGAATTAGGTACAGACTTCATCTCTTGTAAGTTTTGATTACAAGTCATTCTAAGTGCTTTAGAAACTTTTACGAGTGATATAGAATCTTTTACGAGTGTTACAAAAATTATTGCATATGTTTTCACTTGATTCTGACTGACTCAAAAAGCATACTATTGCTTATCTTATCACATCTGTAGTTCTGAGTCACTCGGACAACACTCAGACTTATCGCATGTTCAAACACTCACTCTAACACATTTTAACTCAGGTCTGACTTTGTATTCCATGTCCAGGTGAATTACTGCATTAGTTCATCTCTTTTACGTCAGCTTGTTTTGTTTTAACCTTATCTGTCTAGATCAAACACTCTTACTCCGATATTCTTTACCCGGACAAACTCATATGGAATTTGAGCATAATGAGTTTTAGACTCAGAAAATTTCATTCCTTTCGACTCAAATAATTACACACCTAATTATCTTAATTAAATTATTATCTCGTGTCTAATCTTGGACCAAAGTATTTTATACTTTGAGAACCAAATTGATTTACTTTTGTAGGTTATTCAAACGAGGTTATCCTACTTTTGAATTACAAAAGTAACCGGCTTCAAGATGTCAACTCACTAGCGAGACAAGGCTTTTTCTACTTCGACCAAGGCCTAGACATCTGCGTCGGGGTTGTTTGTGTCCAAAACTGGAAATCTGCAACGCCAAGCTCAATGGTGGTTTCCACCCTATTTTTCAGACACCACCAATGGATTGGGACATCTAAAGGAGTCAAAACTCGTTGCCCAACATTCACACCTCAACGGATATTTTCTGAGTCATTCAGAAAGCATTGCAACGGTCACAAAGGACTTCTAATCAAAAGATAGTCATAACGACTAATCTGCTGGTCATCTATAAACCGAAGCTACTTCACAAGACAAGAAGATTGCTAAATCCATTGCTGAAATTATCTCTCTCTGTATAATTGTCACTCAATCTTCTACTTACAACTCCAACTCTATACTTAACATCTTTACGAGTTTTAAGTTTTGTAATCGAGTCACAAACACTTATTCTTACTTTCGAGTAAGGTCCGTTGATTGAGCTGTAAGGGTTAACTCAACTCAATTGTCCCTAATTGTAAAACTTACCTCAGTTAGGAAGTAGTAGATCAGATAAGGGAACTTCTAAGTATAGGAAAATCTAGTAAGGAATTGTCTAAGGGAGCAATTCTGGTTGAGTCTTTTACTTGTATTTTGTGAATTGAAAATAGTGGATTTGAGTTGGTGCTTGGATTAGCCCCGACCGTGGTTTTTGCCCCAGGAGGGTTTTAACGTATTTTCTGAGTTAACACTTTTCTAAGTCCAATCTAGACTCTGACTATTTCAAAGTCAGTTTTAAAATTTAATCTTCCGAGTATTTATTCAAATTTCCTCATCAGCCTATTCACCTCCCCTCTAGGGTGACTTAGTCTATCCAAGAGCAAACCTTCAAATGGAACTCTAGTATATATGTATATTTAAAAGCACTGAGTTCACAAGTTGGATCTTGTCTGCATAGCTAAGTTTACGAGCACCCTATCCTCTTACTCTTGCTGCAATCCTGGAAGCAATTGTACTGCAATCATTTGTATTAAGTCTTCCAGGCTTAAGGGGTATACCCATATACTTTAGGGATAGTTTCCCTTTAACAAGGCCAGTCATCTAGAGCAACTCATTAAACTTAGCGGTGTATTGCATAACCCTCATGCCCTCTGTCATTCTTAATTCTACAAATTCTTTCTCTTTCGACGTTGGACCGAAGCGAGGTAAAACCTAGGTATAAGTTCCTCCAAAAATTTGGGCCAGGTAAACTCAGGTCCTTGACATCTTTCTTTGATTATATTCCACCATATGTCCGCTTTCCCGGATAAATAAAAGATTCCTATGACCACCTTTTTGTCTTCAGGTACATCGAGGACCATGAAAATTTTCTCTAGGTTCCTGATCCACTCTTCTAATTCCACTTGGATCAATTTTACCATTATACATTTTGGGGTTCCTTTTGGCCACCCTATCTGCTAATTTTTCTATATTTTTGGAAGATTTGGGTGGGGCCGTAGGGATTAGGGGTGAGCATGACTGATGGGTACCACGGAACCAGACCGGAATCGGTCAAACGGGTAAGGTTTTGAAACCGAAACTGGTCAAAGGGGTAAGGATAAGGTTCCTAAAATTTAGGAATCGGTCAAACGGGTAAGGGTAAGGTTCCTAAAATGAAATCATGGAACCGGAACCTGGAACCGTTTAAAGGTATTTTATTTTATATTTCATAGATCTTGGCGACGGTGATGGATAAGTTATTGATGTTGAAGATGCAATGAAATTTTAAAGGTTGCATTATTTTTATTTAAATTTAGTTAATGAACTTAAGACATTTGGTTGTATTAGTTTATGAAGAGATTTTGTAAGATTTTGATCACATCCCCCTTTAAGAACGTTGTTTCTACTACCAACTTTGATTTTGGAAAAAGTTGCTAAAAATTGTGGTATTTAATTGTTTGCTTGTTGAACTTTAGCTAATTAAATGATTAACGTGAGTTGATGTTTGTAAGTTTTTAAGGGATTAAAACTTTTTTCATAAGAATACTGGTGTGAATAGGGTACCCTGGAACCGGAACCGGAACCTGAGGTTTAGGGTAAGGTTCCTAAAATTTAGGAACCGGTCAAATACGGTAAGAGTAAGGTTCCTAAAATTCAAGAACCAGTCAAACAGGGTAAGGGTAAGGTTCCTGGTTTTGGGACAGGGTACCCGGAACCGCTCACCCCTAGTAGGGATAGGTACCCTCTTCAGTAATTCTTGAACCAAATTTGCCCAATATGCAGGGTTGGCATTTTCTTGTGAGTTTGGTTGCGCAAAAGCAGCAAACGGGGTTTGGTTGCTTTCCTGCTGTGAGTTAGCAGGTATTTCATTGAGATTGATGACTAGATCTCTCATTGTCCCTTCATGGCCACTATTCTCGGGCTGGTTGTTACCTGTACCTTGAGACATTCTACAAAACAAATAGATTTACTGGAATTATTCATTACTGGTACCGGACTTCTTGTTCTATATTCAAATACTAAAGTACCGAAATCTTCTAAACCTAACTTGACTCTTATGATTCCTATATAGCTGGCAATGATATCTTAAACCTAGGCTCCGATACCACATTTATAATGCCCCCAACCCATAATCAGTAGTTTAGTCTAAATAAACTGTTAACCGGTGATTAGCGCAGCGGAAAAAGGGTTAGGAGTCGTCACCGCCGCCCTTATCAGCGGAAAGGGCAAGGCTATTGTGAGTCAGATGCAAAACTATTTAACGTTGATTACATTATCTTAAAAGTTAACAACAAAAGGAAACCATAATATGTACAAAGCCGAACAAAAGTACATGGTAACCCAATATTCGCTAACTTTAAACAACGGCACTGTTCACTATTATCCAAAAGGTCATCATCTGCGAGCCGAGCCTCTAAGTCTCGGATAAAATTCTTCTACAACCTACCATCTTCAATATTCTTACCTAAAACAAAACAACGAAAATATTTTTAAAACGTGAGTCGAAACTCAATACGTCCACTATCATGCTCTAAAATACAAGTTAAAATAGTTGAGTTGAGCGCATGCATTTCAATTCATTTGTAAATGAGGGGGTGAATAATGTTGCTAATTAATTATCTGAATGGATCCTTTACGATCATCGGATTTCCCTAAACACATGTGCACACACCCGGACCGATCGGATAATCCGGTTGAAAGTGACCAACAGTTACGGTGTCGAGACCTACCTGAATATTAAGGCGTACCAAATAATGGCACTTGATGGGGCGAGTCCATATTAATGATGGAAAATACTATTTGCAAATGATTCTTTATTGTTGTTGATGTCGGCCATATCCAACCTTAATTTGTAAATAAAACATTGAAGGACACGATCAATGAATGCACCTGGTGCTGATGTTCTTCTTCCTTTTTGGGCAGAATCCGGATGAAAGCACAACGCTCGATAACCTTAAGTAAAGATGTAAAAGTTTTATTAATCAACTAAATTTTTATTTCTTATTTGTTAAATCACTTCAAAGATACTTGAAATGAAGATTACCAAAGTCAGTTTTCTTATGAATGATACTAAGATTATCTCTAACCTACAAGGTTCATTTATTTTATTTTTATAAAATACATACATAAATATATGTATATATTAACATCAAATTCTTATCTCCTTTTTCTGTACAAAACTTTATTAATAAATAGTATTGATAATATTTTCTTTAAAACCAAGAAAAGGTTTATACTTTTAAGTACCGCCACTATTCAGTTTATTATGTATACACCTTTATTCATTCCTTTATATACTTATTTTCTAACCTATTTTGTTATATAATGGCATAATTAATTTCCCAAAAGATGCTAATTTCCTTGCATAATATTTCAATTTTCCTATACCTCTTAGTATTTTAAATCATTCTCAATTTTCCCCTAATCTCATCATTAAGTCAAATGACCAACTAAATTAACCCAAAGTAGTTCCTAACTCAAAATTACTGATGAATGCCCTTTATATAGAGATTTTCCATAATTTTTCTTTAATTTCAGTATATCCAACATATATCAAATGTCACCACGATTTTTCCTCACTTCATGAATCAATTACACACCACATAATATCATCAAACTTTAATCTCTAATTTCCTTTACATAATACAAGAAATGCATACTAATTACAACCTAAATACTTAAATTAACAAGAAGTAAAGCTGAAACTTTACCCTAAGAAATAAGATGAAAGGAGTTAATTTAGGAAGGGTTTCGAGGTGGTTGAGGGTGGCGGTTGAAGGTTGGAGGATTGAAGATAGGAGGATGAATGAAGCGGAGCAGACGCCCGGTGGTCGAAGCAGTCGCCAAGAGTAGCAAACGGCGTCGATGACCGATCAAAGGTGGCGGAAGCCGGACAAGGCCTGAGAACCGGGAAGCCGAGACTAAACTGGAGCAAAAATCGGGCGAGAGACGGGAGCGAGGACGGTGGTGTGCTGGTGTTTGATGGCTGGGACGGTGATAGGGTGGTGGTCAAGATAGAAGCCGACGGTGGCAGGCGGTGGTTGCTGGTGATGGGCGGCGGCTGGGCAGGACGACGAAGGAGTAAAGGAGTATAATTTGGTGATGGTGGTTGGCGGGTGGGGTTTCGGTGACGATAAATGGTGTTGATGGTGGCGTCGAACCAGGGGTGGCCGGAGCGGAGTTGCAGCAGTGGGCAACAATCGGTGGCGGTGGAGATGGGAAGAAGGCAGAGGTGTGGGTGGCTAGAGACAGAGGGAGAGCTGTGAGTTTATCAGGTTTAGGTTTAGGATAATGATAACTTTAGGTTACCTTATGGTTTTATACTCCCTTTTGCCTTCTCTTAAATGGGACGACCGACCTTTTTAATTTTTTGGTCCAATTCTTAATCTAACTTCTTATCCTCATCTATTTCTCAACTCTTCATACTTATCATCATTTTTTTCATTAAATTTATCTTAATCTAAGAATTTTATTTTTGATAATATTAAGTTTTCCACAAAAATCCTATCAATTTTATTTGTATAAGAATTTTTGAAATCATAATAAATTAGCTATGTGAAAATGTTGATGTCTTGAATGAATAATCTAAACATGTTTGACTAAGGCCATTAATTGCTGATAAAATTTAATTTATAGAAATGATAAATGGTAGTTATCTTCTAAGTCATTAAAATTCATAGAATATGATCTTGCGTCGTCGTTGCCATCACCCGATTCCTGCACTTTAGACAACATTGATATATATATATATATATATATATATATATATATATATATATATATATATATATATATATATATATATATATATATATATATATATATATACACACACACATACACACACATGTGTAACATGAAAATATTTGAAAATTTGAAATGCACGCGTTCATGCTAATCTTTAATATATTTAAAGTTAATTATTTTCTTAGGGACGGGATTGTTACAATTTCCAACCCAGAAAGATCTACAAAGATTTGCAAAACTCCCATAATGCATGATACTGAGTATGGTTCAGCCTTGCAAAAGACTAACAAGTCATCAGCAAATATCAAGTAGGATAGATTCAAGCTTTTACAACCTGGATGGTACCTGAATTTAATATCCCCTGCCATTTGCTTAAGTAGTCTCGAAAGATACTCTATACCAATCATAGAAAGGAGGGGGATGGATCTCCTTGTCTAATCCCTTTACCATTCTGAAAAAATTCATGCAATTCGCCATTGTAGCTTAGTGACATGGATGGGGTTGTTATGCATTCTATAATCAAATTCCCCATTGAACTTGGCAAATCAAGACTCTGCATCATATCATGGATGAATTTCCAGTTGATTATATCATAATCATTCTTAATATCCACTTTGATCAAGCATCTTGAGGATATCTTTTTCCTCTTGTAATGTCTAACTAGGTCTAGACTAATCATTACATTATGCAATATTAACCTATAAGACACAAAAATAGCTTGGTTCGCCATGATAATTTCAAGTAGTATCATTTTCAATCTACTACATATCATCTTGGAAATAGCCTTATATATTGTACTACAACAAGAGATATGCCTATATTCCGCTGCATATTGTAGGTGTTTCACCTTAGGGATTAAAGCTATGACAGTAGTGTTAATCTGCTTAAGAAACTTACCTGAGTGAAAAACATCCAATATGGCTTCATAGATATCTTGCCCAATAATGCTCCATGCTGCTTGGTAGAATCGACTACCAAACCCATCTGGACTTGGGCTCTTTGCCCCATTAATACTCCAAAATGCTTCTTTGACTTCTCTTGATTCAATAAGAGGTTAGAAAACATGATACTTCTCCAATTTTACAAAAATGATAAGGGTGATGAAGGCAAGAAGGCAAATGAATGTAATATGGGAGATCCAATAAGAGGTTAAAAAACGAAAGTGGTAAAAAAATAGATTTGCTGCTATGTTATGTGAGAGACTTGATGGGATCCTAGAAACCATAAATGAGAGGAACAAGAGAAAATAAGTGCTAGTGAGCCAACCCCTAATCTTGCAGATGCTTTGGCCAAGTTGCTCGTATGAGACTTTGAGGCACCATTATTTTCCGTTGCCTGTACTTTTATGGAAGATCCGCGTAAAAGAATAATTCTAAACTGCTTTCCAAATGATCGAGCAATTAACTGGATGAAGTACTTATATGAGGAACAAAACAAAAAATGAACATTGGTCTTTATTTTATGGGTTGTAGTTGACTAAATTGTAACTTTGGATGAGTTCATATTACTTGTAACTTTTGGGGATGGTAGCTTTTGACGGGTACAAATTAACTTGTGGCTTTTGGGGCTTATAGCTTTTGGTGGGTACAAATGAACTTGTGGTGATTACTTGTGACCTTTGGGGCTTGTAGCTTTTGATGGGTACAAATGAACTTATGAGCATTATGATTTTTATATTGATGATCAAGTTGTAAGTATTATAAACTGAACTTATGTGTATTTAGATTGTGAATTTTGACTTTTCTAATTTTAAGCTGCATATTTTAATGTCATACTATTGCAGATATGAGTATGGGTGATCAAGTGATAAAATGGACATATGTGGATAACGATGATGATGAAGATAGTGATGACAAGTAATGGGATAAGTTGCTTTGTGCGACATGTTATATTGCAATTTATTACATGAAACACATTCATAAAGAACTTTGCATGACTTTATACATGATTGGGGAAAAATTGATGAATGAATTATTAAATGGACATAAAAAAAAAAAGGTGTTTTAAGATGTTTAGAATGGATCAAGTAACTTTTTGTCATTTATGTGTCGACTTAGAAATTAAATATGGATTGGAATCTTCCGAGTGGATGTCAGTTTTAGACAAAGTGGGAATATTTGTATACATACTTAGCAAATGTGCCTCTAATAGGGATGCCCAAGAGCGATTCCAACATTCTGATGAAACTATTAGCGAGTATTTAAAAAGTTTTGGATGCAATGGATGGTCTCTACAAAGATATGCTAAAACCTAGAGATCCTGAATTTCATGACATCCCGCCACAAATAGTCCATGACAGTCGATATATGCCTCATTTTAAGGTAAGATTGTATTTCATATTCATATGTATTGTTTATAATTAGGTCTATTATATAACGTCAAAGTCATGTTGTATTTTAGGATTGCATTGGAGTTTTAGATGGAACACATATAGCAATGAATCGTCCCCGAGGAGCCAATGCATTGTGGAGGAAGAAAAGGGATATCGACTGTAAACGTATTAGCAGTATGTGATTTTGATTTGCAATTCACATACGTACTAACTGGTTGGGAGGGATCCGCACATGATGCACGCATCTTGTTATTCACCATGAGTAATCCAAAACTAAAGTTTTCAAAGCCACCTCCAGGTATTATGTTGTACATTTAATTTTTTTTTTTAACTTGCTATTTTCTAAAATTGTGTCTATTATCCAACTTTTAGTTTGTATTTAGGAAAATATTATTTAGTGGATAAAGGTTATCTAGAACGACAAGGAATTCTAACACCATATTCAAAGACAAGATATCATCAGTCGAATTTCGAGGTGCAAATCGTAGAGGCTATAAGGAAATCTTCAACCGAGCTCATTCTTCTTGGAGAAGTTGTATTGAGAGGGCTTTGGATGTTCTAAAGGCTCGGTGGAAAATATTACGTGGTATGCCTCAATATTCAATCAAAGACCAAAATGGAATGATATTAACAGCTTTTGCGTTACATAATTATATCGAAGAAATCAATTCAAGATCCAACTTTTAGAATAATCGATGAAGACCCAAAGTTTGTACCACCTGTTTTACTTCCAAATGTAATAAGTGATTCCATAGAAGATACTACTCAAGGTTCAAAAGTCTGAGAGATGTCAACTATTCGTGATAAAACCGCTTCGAGTTTGGTTGCAAGAAGACGGCGTAGAATGTTCTAAATAACATTATTAATTAAGTTGATTGTTGTCTTATCTTATGATGTAATT
Organism: Talinum fruticosum; assembly: GCA_021018815.1. Taxonomy (NCBI): domain Eukaryota; kingdom Viridiplantae; phylum Streptophyta; class Magnoliopsida; order Caryophyllales; family Talinaceae; genus Talinum; species Talinum fruticosum. The sequence continues at coordinate 3,239,959 of JAITYX010000020.1, forward strand.
TAAAATTGTAGGTACTCATGTTTTAATTTATTAATTCATTTTTTTCCTATTTATTTTGACAAGGCAATTGGATCTATGTCTAAACGATACTTTTGTCCAAGATTGATCTTGCTTTTGTCATCCATTTTCGTTACTATGCATATTCATAAGCACCTAATTTGATAAATGGTTACAAAATTCTTGTGTGTGTGTGTGTATTAAATATATATATTTACATTTACCTCCCTCGAGATATTTAGAAATCATTTATAAACCCTCCAGGTATTGATATTTATTTTTACCCACCCTGAATTTAAAGATAAAAAAATATTTAACATAAGAAAACGACAAAGGGGTAATCGGAAGTGTAAAAGGACAAGTTTGTCCTGATTTTTAAAATAGAATTACTTTTTTACCCCCACTCCTAGAAAGAGCACACATATCGTAAAAGGGCAATTGTGGTATTATACATTTTTTTGCCACATCAGCATATATATCGTATTTGGATGTTGTTTATTACTAACAAAAAAGGTCAATGCATCACTTAAATATTAACCACCCCGGCCAGGATGGGTAAAAATAAATACCAATACCTTGAGGATCTGTAAATGATTGTCAAATACCTCGAGGGAGATAAATGTAAATATTTCTATATATACACACATTTTTTGGTAAGAATTTGTTGTTCTATTTCATTACCAAAACTGCAATGTAACTGCTTTTTACATGTGTTTCCTTCTACTGTATTTCATCTTCTATTCTCCCCTTGCCTATTTACATCATCACTTTATTTATACATCTAGAGAGTTTGTTTGATGCCCTTGAAAGTGTAAGTATTCTCATTCTAATCTGATCTCCGATGTCCTTCAAAATTGCTGCAGGATCACGAGTGGTCTTGTTGAAGATCAGATGGTTTCTGGCCCTCCAAATGTGATACATCATAGTGATTGAAACAACCAATGCTAATTGCTTCAGCATTTTATCCCCTTTAAATGTCTGCAGCTACTTCATCCAAGTGCCATAAGGTCTTCCCTTTTATCTTCATTCCTCTCTAGTTCATCAATTCCATCCTTAGGTGTGCAGCTAAATCATAATTGAAAAAGAGGTGCTGAATTGTTTTTGTGCTTTTATTACACATTGTACAGACAATGTCATTTTGTTTTAGGATTTTCAATAGCTTGTATTTCACAAGCACTTTCCTATACATTATCATCCAACAAACAGATGTGTGTCTCTGTATATTCATCCTGCACCATATCATCTTGTCCCAGCTAACTTTCTCCTGCAAATTTAATCTCCATTTATACTTAGATTCTACTGAGTACTCTCCTCTCTTCCCCATGCTCCACCACCACTGCTTCCTATAATGGCTGCTCCACTTGAAAGTTTCCTTTGTTTTACATAATTTCCTCCAGTACCAGGCTGTGTCTCCATGATGTGTATAATCCCACCAGTTTGTAAACCGTAAATATCTCTCATTTACCCATTTGCTGAACATGCCTCATTCCAAAATGTCACATTCTATATGCCTAATCCACCAAAAGCTTTGGGTTTGCATGTATCAGCCCATGATACATATGGAACTTGTTTTTTAATTCTCTATCCCCCACCCACAGGAAGTTTCATTTGGCACTTACCATGTTGTGTACTTCTTGAGGAAGTATGACGATTGTAGCCCGGAAATTAAACAAGCCCATTAAGACTGAGTTTATCGGTGTAGCTCTCCCTGTGTATGAGAGTTTCCTTGCTTTCCATAGTTGGAGCTTTGATGTGATTTTATCCACAAGTAGTTTGCAATCTGATTTACTCAATCTCCCTACAGTTATTGGTACTCCCAAATACTTGACTGGTAATTTCCCTTCCTGGTATCCAATGTACATCAGTAGTCATCTCAACGTTTATCCTCCCATGATCATCATTGACTTATGGTGATTGGTCTCCAACCTAGAGGTCTATGTAAATTCCTTCAAATTCTGTATGATAAGCTCCATATATTTCATATTTGCTGCACTAAAAATCATCAAATCATCAACAAACATTAGATGATTTATCTTGAGTGTTGTGCATTTGGGTTGGAATCTAAACCCCTTGTTCTGCCCTATAATCACCAGCATCCTTGATAGGTATTCTATAAATAGGAAAAACTAAAGGGGAGATATAGGGTGCCCTTGCCTTAGTCCTCTACCACTCTCAAAATATCCATGGGATTTTCCATTTACCAACGACTGAAAAGAATGAAGTTGATATACACGCTTTGATCCATTTGACAAACATTGTAGGGAATTTAAAACCATTGAGTACTTCCTCTACAAACTCCCGAGTGCAACGACTTGTATGCTTTTTTCATGTCTATTTTAAATAGACATCTGGGGAGGTGTTCTTTCTTGTATAACCTCTCATAATTTCATGACACAACAGCACATTATAGAGCAGTTCTCTTTGTTTCACAAATGCTCCTTGACTAAGATGCACAATTTAAGGTAGCACCTTACTTATTCTTTAGCTAGCATTTTTGAAACAATTTTATAGATAACACTCGCAGCAGGAAATAGGGCGAAAATCAGATGTAGATTGAGGGCATGTCACCTGCAGAATTACCAAGTTTGTGGCATTCCATCCTTTGTGCATATCTCCTTGTGCAAAGAAATCATGAATTACCTCACATAGAATCCTTCCAATCTCCTACAAGCAACACTTATAGAATCTACTATTATAACCATCTCGGGCTCGGGGATTTGTTACTTGGAATACTCATCAAAATTTCCTTAATTTCTTCATTGAGAAAGGTTGACATAACTCCATTTGTTGTTCCAAGTTTAGGCAGTTTCCAGATTCAAAACCTTTAGGTCTGTCCTTGTCCTTGTAGTTTGCTGCTTTCCCAATAAATTTTGGTAGAATTGCACCATAGTTTGAGCTACTTCTTCAAAACCGTCCACCCTTTTCTCCTCTGGCCCCTGAATTGAGTAAATATAATTTTCCATCTTCCTTCTCTTGACAGTTGTAAAGAATTGCTTATTGCATTGATCCCTATATAATGACTAATCCATTTTACTCTGCTGCCTTTTCAAAGCCATTGCAGATCGTGGTATATCAATATATCTCTTTCTCATCTTTTCTTCCTCCTCTTTAAGTGATGCATCTTGGGGGTTTAATTGGAGGTTGAGTTAAACTGTATCCAGATGGGCTCTCGCTATGTCCATTTGATTATGGATATCAGCAAATCTGTCTCTATTCAGCTTCTTCAGTGGCTTTTTGAGCCTTGTGAGAATTTCCCTAAGCTCAACCATCTTTGACTTCTTTGTTGTGTCCCTTACAGCCTGTTTCACCAATGGTAAAAATTGTGAATCTTTGGTCCATATTTCACAAAATCTAAATAGACGTTTTGGGCAGTCAGGGAAGGTGAGCAAGATAGGTGTATGGTCTCGAGAGCCCCCTGCCTCATATACTCAGCATGCACATACCTAAAGCTATTATCCCATTGTGTGTTAATCAACACCCAGTCAATTCTGGACCATATATGTTTATTGGTCCATGTGTATCTAGCCCCATAACATTACATAACCTATAGCCACATTCCTCTATACACCCAGCAAAATCAACAGTTCATCTTCGGTTATTTGCAGCCCACCTAATTTGTCTTCTGCATGCAGCACAACATTGAAATCACCACACACACCATGCCTCATTTAAACCCATAGCCAGTTCCCTCATTCTAGCCCATAAAGGTAACCTCTACTATTGTTTGTTGTATCCATAAACTACAGTCCATGTGAATCTCTTTTTGGTTACTAACTAGGTCACGAGTGCAATGCATTAATTGTTCCTCACAGTGCGCTATTTGCACTTCATAAGCTTTAGGATCCCACATTACTAAAATCCTTCCTTTAGAGATAATATGCCCATTAGAGTCATGCATCCATCCACTCCATATTTTTGCATCATTTTATCTTCTACAACTCTGCCTATTTTTGTTTCAAGTAGCCCTACTAAACTCACTTTTTATTTCTGCAGGTAGCATCGCACATCCACCTGCTTATTTGGGTTATTAAAACCCCTAATGTTCCAACAAATGATATTGGTCATCAAGGGGTTTTTCCCCAATGATTTAACTTGTAACTATTTCTGCTACTTCCTCTTCCATCAATGATTCAAAGTTGTTTGACAACACTGGACCACTTTTCTGGGCTTGGCATGGTGAATCTCTCACAAGTCTTTTTGGCCTACTGAAGCCATCAAGATCAGGCTTCCATTCTAGGAATTTGTTTCTTCCTATAATCATTTGATTCATGACCATACAACGAGCAATTTGTGCACTTCACAAGCCTCCATTTGTATTTCACTCGCTGTTTAATGATAATATCATTTTTATTAACAAAATCAATTTGACCTCAATCATAACCCTTGCAAAGTGTAGCAGGATTTTTTCCACGAGTAGGTCTATCTATTTTGATAGGTATCCCAATTAAGCTGCTGATTTTACTCAAACTTTCTATCCCCAAGTATTTAATGTTAAGATCAAGGAATTGTACCCACACGGATAAAGATGCAATTTCATTCATATCTATAATGAAATCAGCATTCCATGGTTTGACAATAAAGGGTTTCTTATCGAAGGAATACATACTTTTACTGAGCACTCGCTTCCTTGTCTTGCATAGTAGAGAATCTCACAATGAACATTCTTTTCCTCACCATTGCAACTTTGTCAATCGCTTGTTCCTTTCATATTCTCCTATCAAAACCATTAATGATTTCAAAAGGTGGATTTTTTCCCAAAACAGACCAGAGCACTCGTTGTACTCCAATATTTCACTTCCTCCACTATATCTTCCTTCACCACTTTTGCACATTTATTTCCATTTATTTCAATGGCTGGAACAAATCGTAAAGCATTCCCCTCCTCTAGATTTACTAGAGATGCATAGGTGCTGTCTCAAGGTTGCTCCTCTCTTCTTGGCTGTTGAATTTCCTTTTCCACGGAGTCATGATTTCTAGGGTTTCCAGATCTGGAAAGTGTTGTTTCATCAATTTTAGATGAGCTCGTCCTTCTTGGATTGGATTGATTGATTGTATCTCTCTTAGAACATATTGCAGAATCAGATCGAGATGAATTTGAGGCTTATGGTTGTCCTTTTGGCCTACCCCTCTTACCCCCGCTATGTGTCACGGGACGATAATTAACTCGAACTTAATTCCCGTGCGGCGCTAGCAAACTAGACCCGAGACCCTTTTGTAAGCTTGCTAGTAAGCCTTAACGATGCTTATCTTAAGTTAGAGAGAGAAAGCTAAGTAAGCAAGGACACTTAGAGAGAGAGTTTTGGAGAATGCTTTGTGTATTGAACTCTTGGAATTGATGGTTACAAATGAGGACCCATGGGGGTATATATACATGGCCACCTCATCAATGGACGGTGGAGATCTAATTGATTCAACAGCTAAGATTGCGTATCTAGAATTCTCTATACAAATATCGATATATCTACATAAGTGTAGAACATTCGAAACTTGGGAGGCCTTGGTGGAACCAATGAGAGAATTCTAGAAGATTTCAGGGCTCTTTGGGAGCGTTCCATGACATATGGCGAGTGAGAGCTCGGGAGCTCGAGGAGTTTATATATATATATATATATATATATATATATATATATATATATATATATATATATATATATATATATATATAAAATAATGAGTTTAAAAATTATTTTCAATGGTCACAAAATTAAAGATTTGCCATAAAAAAAAAAAAAATTAGTTGAAGCCACTAGTCTCCACCACAGGTTTCCCCACAGCTGTAAGGCAGATAGTGGTGGGCAGAAGTAGCCCAACTACAAGAAAACAAACCCCCACAGGCTGTGGAGTATCCCGCAGTGAATACCATAACGTTTCACGATCTCTTATTAATTGTGGGGTGCCTTTGAAACTCCCCGTTGGCCGTGGGATGACCAGTGGTAGCCTATAAAGCACCCCACAACACATGGGGAGACTGGTGATAGCCACCACAACACCAAATATATATATATATAATGAGTTTAAAAATTATTTTTCAATGGTTATAAAATTAAAGATTTATCATAAAAAGGAAATAAAATTAGTGGCAGCCAATGGTCTCCATCACAAGCTTCACCATAGCCATGGGGCAAACAGTGGTGGGCAGCAGCAGCCCAACGACTAGAAAGCCAACCCCCACCGACTGTTGGGGTGGATACCAGAGCATCTCATGGTCTCTCATTGGTTGTGGGGTGGCCTCCTAAGCTCCCCAATGGTTATGGGAGGACCTGTGGTGGCCTCCAAAGCACCCCACAACCCGTGGGGGATTAGTGGTAGCCACCACAACACCAAACTATTTCCAGTGGCCATAGGAAGACCCTTGGTAACCTTCATAGCACCCCACAACCCGTGGAGAGACCGGTGGTGACTATCACAGCACGAAACCGTCCCCCAATAATCGTGGGAAGACCCGTGGTGGTATCCACAACACCCTAATGCTCATGGGGTAAGCGGTGATGGCCAGCAAAACACCTAACCATGCCCCACTGGGCATGGGAATACTCGTGGTGGCGTCTACAGCACCCCACTACCCGTGGGGAGACCTGTGGTGACCACCACAGCACCTAACCGTCCCTATTAGTCGTGGGAGACTCGTGGTAGCCACTACAACACTTGACCGTCTCCCACTAGCCATGGGAAGACTAGTGGTGGGCAGAGTACATAATTGATCCCACTAGTATAACGAGAGAAATGACAGATATAACAAATATAATGGAAGTTAAGAACATAACTTCTTAACCTTGAAGTACTTTATCGTTACAAAATTTAAGAGATATTAGTTCACTCTTAATATTATTATAAATATTTCACGATATTGGATGTTAGTATCATCTATTTGAGTGATCAATTTTTTAGACAATTTAGTTTTCATTAATAGAAATTACATGAACAATAAATAAATTAATATAATCTAATTATAAATATCAAATTTGAGTTGTAATTTGTATATTTATGTATCATGGACAAAAGATAATATCATTTATATGTAAGATTTTTTTAAGTCATATTTTTTCACTTTTGGAATAATAATAGTATTGGGCTATTGGCCCTTTGCCCCGATTTCTTGTTCAATGATTAAAAAAAAAAAGAAAAGAAAATTGCAAGCATCATAGTATTGCGGGGATTGGATATTGTAATATTAATCTAAAACATCTGAGAATTCATCAAAAGTGGAAGAAGTTTATTAAATTCGGAGAGATAGGTATGAACTACAGATGAGGAGAAGAAATTTAAAAAATGTGGCGTCAGATATTATTGGAATTGGATTTGTTCTTCTGAGCTTGTCTACGAGCACGGCGTTCTCTGGAGCTCGGGGAAGGTTGAAATCCCACCCGTTCTTCCTTTTCATCCAATTCTCTCAGCGATTTCTGCCCCAATTCAAAAACAATCCCACCCATTTTAACAATAGAGAAGGAGACAGTGAGAGAGGAGAGAGGAGAGAGGGAGAGAGAGAGAGAGCACCTCTCTGATTTCAGCGAAGCTAACAGCGTAGAAAGTGACTGCTGCGGCTGCTACAATGCCCACTACTGGTAGTATTATCTGCATTCCCTCCATCCCTCTCCCTCCCCCGCTCTCTCTCTCTCTCTATCTGATCAGTTAATCTCCTGTGCTCTCTTTTGTGTGGCTTCTATGGAATCTAAGGAGTTTAGCGGCTATCTGTTTATTATACTAGTTGCCAATGCCTGCTACACGGGCGATTTCTACAAAACAAAAAATTATATTATTTAATAAAAATTATATTATAGTAAAAATTTTTTAATTAAATTGTATAATGTTTTTAAAAAATTAAAGTAAGAAATATATAAAAAATAGTGACATTTTTCTAATTTTATTGTTATGAATATGTAAGAACTAAAAATATAAAGAAATTGTTGATTTAAGTTCAGTTTGGAAGTAATGACTGTCAATCAAAAAAGAATTATAGAGAAGTTATCAATTTAACTCAATTTAAAAGTAATTAATCACATAATAAAAGTTAATTTTTATTTTGGGCTTTTTATTTTTTATTTTTTTGTCTTTTGTTAGCACTCTTTCGACCCAAATATCTAAATTTTCCTTAATAAATATCAACTATCGATTAAAAATAATTAATCTGAACCATTAAAATTAGGGTAACCATAGTTAACTCTATATTTCTCTCTCATGTGCCTCCTATGCTCCTCTTTGATTTTGTACTCAAATATTTTTAAACATAAGTGTATATTAATATTTTCATACGCTAAATTATTATGTGTACAGTTTCCTATAAAAAAGTAAAAAAGTAAGTTATTTTCATTGACTTAAAATATTTTGAGTAAGATGTGAAAAGTTGGTTAACTCACACAATATTATTCTTGATATTTGAGGGGAGAATTGTATCTTTTTCACCTTGAAGTTTTCCCTTTTTTTTATTTTTTCCATTTTTTCAGTTGATTTTAATATTTCTATTTTTTCTATTTCCTTTCTTGATATTTGAGAGCAGAATTGTATCTTTTTCACCTTAAGTTTTTCCTTTCATTTTTTTCGGTTCATTTTAATTTCTTCCTTTCAATTTATTTTAATTTTTTCTAATTCCTTTTCATTTCTTCCTGTTAAATGATAAGGTACAATTACCTCCAACTCTATTCATTTTTTTTTCTAGCTATTTCTAACTTTTTTCGTTTCATTTTAGCCCTCATTCCCACTTCCAACTCCATTCTTTTCAATACAAAGAACAGACTCTAATAGTTTAAGTTAGGGAATGAAATTGAAAAGAACTAATCTTGTACTTCAATTGCAAAATTTTGTTTCGTAATAAGACATGTAAGTTACCTTCTCTTTTTCTTTTTTTTTTTTTACCGTGAGTAGGAGGTGTAACACCTTTACCTCTTTCAGACCTATGAGTTACGTAATAATATTAGAGATGTATCGTAAGATATTGTTTCATTTGTAAGTTTCAAGCATAAAACTTCGCTTAGGAGTAATAAATGTCAACTACTTAGACCAATTTGTGCTGGCATCCGCATATACACTTTGACGAGTAGTTGTGATCCCATCAAAGAAAAAAAGTTTAATTACAAGAATATTCATTCTAGAAAGCTTCTATTCATACAATTTGTCTATTTTTTCCAAATCAATCGGGGTGAACCTGATATATACAAACACTTCTTCCAAATTATGGCCTCTAACAAACAGCTGGAGCTCTGCCATCGAACCACCCCATCATCTTCACATCAACTCAGGACTTTTAGAATCTCAAGTTCATAGGATAAAAGACAGTCATGTTGATTAAGCTCCCAACAAGGATTCCGCCCATAACCACAAGGCACTTGTAATGTTCTATTCACTATCTTCTCAAACAACATCTATGATTTAAAGCATCCACGCCATTGTTAGTGAGACAAATATTGATAAACCCTAAGAATTTTTGGTTGAGGTTTCAAGACACAGGAAGAAGGTAACTAAGCATGCAAGCATCTGAATAATATTAAAGTCAGTCGCACACAAAATCACATAGGAAAGATCCGTCCAAGCCTCCTTATAATGGCAGACCAGCACCTTGTCGACTGTCAATTAGGAACAATTTTATGAATCAGCTAGTTAAAATACTCATAATTAAAACTCTGCTATAAGGTCCTTCCACACTCTAGTTCCATATTACACCTTAGAGTCCACCTTACTTCCCATTAAACCTACCCCCAAAACTCCATTTTTAGGATCATTGATGATAGTAAATAAAAATAAAGAAAACGTTCTAGACCTTGCTTTGTTCAGACCATGGCAGTTCAGCAACACCCGGTTATGGCATCAACATTCGACCATGGGCTTTTACCAGTAACCAGCAGAACATTTGCATAAGAACTTGAAATTTTTCAGATTTCATGTTGAATAAAATGTTAAGATTGTTGCTGAAAACCGCATTAGCCATGAACCAACTAAATTCCTTACTTCTTCCTGAACAGTTGAATTTTGCCTGCCTTGACAGTCTTCATTACTCATGTCAAATTACTCATGTCAATATCATCTGGGCCTGGAGTTCAATGCTGTCTGAACAAGCATCTTTTGCTCTCCAACATTTTCATGTATGCTTCCTGGTCATCTATCTGAAAGGCATTCATCCTTATCTTCTCTTGCCTTCCATGCCATGCCTGCATGTATCAAAGTGTTTGATATCTCTTTAGTACTGCAAACAAATATAGTCACCTCTCTTTCATCTCTGTTTCCTGTAGGTTCGCCTTTTCCTCCAGTATCATTAATGTAAGAAAAAAAAAAAAAGAAGGACAGATTTAGAGAGCAAACAAGTTACCATGACCCATTATTTTTCTGTTTACGGTGCTCCAACTTGCAATTGCAATTCACGAGGTGCGTTGAGCAAATCTTCAAAATATTTCCTCTTCCTAGTCTTGAGATAGTTATTGGTTATTGAGAACATATTTTTTAACACAAATAGAAACGCACCAAAATCATTGATTAATTAGCTTCAAAAAACATCGACAAATCCAAAGGGAATCAGCAAGGAATATAAACTCAGAAGTTTAATGTAAAGCTTGTTCGAAGAAGATCTTAGCAAGTTTCCATAAAGTACTTATGTACAGGAAAGATTGAATTATCAATTTGAGATTCCTCTATTAAATGCAGAGCTAAAAAATTCAAACATAAAACCTTAGCATACTTAATAAAGAACGATAAATCTTCCGTTAGTCATTGCAAAGTTACACAACCTATTTTTATTTGACTTTCAATATATTTCCTAACTATTGTGATGAGAACTCTTCAAACAAAACAAATGCTCTGTATCTTTGTCAGCATCCCGTTGGTTTTAGTCGAATAAACTAAGTGATTAAAAACAACATATACATGTATAAGTAAAGGTTTAAGCAAATTACGTGAAGAACACTTGAGGAATGATCGATAGAAGTTTAGTTGCTTATTCAATTTTTATTTTTAGTTTCTAATTTCCCTCCTGATGTTCCAGATTCCGGCAATGTACAATATAATCCCTAAATTTTAGAATTGAAACCCTCACCCCAATCTCCCTCTTCAAACAGAGCCTTAACAAAATTAAAATTAAAGAACCTTACCGAAATTGGCTGATGGAGCCACCGGGTGGTGATGGGCGGCAGAATTGAGAGAAGCGACGCTTGTGAGGAGGAGCTTTGGCAGCTTTTACGCAACCCAAAGATTTCTTGCACCAAAGGGACGTGTACCAACACGAGTTTCCAAGCCAACGACCATCCTAAAACCGAACCCCATGAATCAAACTCTCAAAATTAGAACAGATTACTCATAATTAGCGTAATCTAAGGGGTAAATAGAAATGCCCAGATGATCAATTGAACACAATCAAGTCAGCATCACATACAATCGAGGGAAAGAGAGAGAGAGTACCTAAGAGAACGATACACAGAACGAAGAAAAACGCAAATAAGGGGCGGAAGAGGAAGAGAATGAGGTAATCCCAGAAGGAGAGATGATGTCACATACTACAATCGAGGGAAAGAGAGAGTACCTAACACAATGTTTTGGATGTAAGAGGGCAGGAGAGGATAGAGGGTAATCAAGCGGACCGAAATGGAAGACAGGGGAAGTGAGGAGTGGAAAGATATATTTTTCAATTCTTTGAATTTGAAATAAAGGGAATAGAGGTTATTCAATATTTATTTGTTTGAATTAAAAAAAGGAAAGGAAAAGGAGGGAAGAAAAATGTATTATTATATAATAATAATAATAATAATAATAATAATAATAATAATAATAATATTATTATTATTATTATTATTTAAAAATTAAAAAATTAAATTTAAGTATAAAGAACTCATTTACCTTAGTAACTTCCCACCTAAAAAAGGTTTATTTTTTGGATATACTTATAATGATTGTCGTTATATGACAGTCATCATAAGATGCATTAATTTATACCGTACTTGTGTATCACAATAATCACAACCGTTCATTTTTTTCTTCTAATTAAATTAAAAATTATACTTTAAAAATTAAAAATTATATTTTAAAAATTAAAAATATATTTATAAACATGAAACAAAAATTGTTTTAAAGATTTGTTTGGTATCCAATAAGTAAATAACCCAATTCATAAAATCATTATTGAAACTAAACGAAAATATTTTTCTTTTTTTTTAAAAAATAATCTTCTCACTCCCCTTCCTCTTCCCATTCATGTTCAAACTATCCCCAGCCCCCATTTTTTCCGGCAAGCGCCCCTCAATTTGGCAAGGAGGCTGGAATCTCGAAGTGTTGGGTTGAGGGTTGAAGAGAGTGTAAGAGCCGAACATGACAATTTGGTGAGTAACCTCCATAGATTCCGATGAATTCAATTTTTTCCGACGAGAGAAGAAATTGGAACCAAAAGAAAATATTTTTATACTATAAATATTAAGAAAATATTTTCTTTGGGTCTTGTTTGTTTCTCCAAATTCACCTATTACAAGCGTAAAACCTTCAACAACCTCCTCCCACTCCAACACTAATCCTAGTCAATCACCATTAACGCCGGCACTGAACTCAAAATTTTCTTTTTTTTAATATATTTTGATATGATAAAATGACACAAGTTCAATTGCAAGCACATACCAACTCAGTAGCGTATTGGTGTTGGACTCTGTAATAGAATGCTCATGGCTGGAATTGAACATCAGGAGTTTGAATCCTAGTAGAAGATTGTTTTTTCATAAATTTTTCTTTTTGTAGTAATTTTTTGGTTATGCTCATTTTTGGCATTATTTACCTTACTTTTATTGTTTTGTGTTGGCTTTTTTTCCTAATTTATTTCAAAAATATATTTAGTACCTCATATAATAATATTAATATTATAATTTTTTATAATTGTTTAAAAACATGTATTTAAATCATAGTCTGTCACCTATATATATATATATATATATATATATATAATTTGTTCATCCTATACCACACCAATTTCTTATGAACTTTAACTTTCATAAATCTATTGCTATGGATTCTTCAACCAAGAACAACAATGATCATGGTGAAATCAAGAATGATCAAGTAAGTTGAAAATTTAATTTTTAGTTATATTAACGTTTAGTTTTTCTATTAACTAAATACTTTTGTATAATCCTACACTTTTAGATTTTGATAAAGTAAGTTCAATCAAAATTACTTATAATATTAATCATAAAAACTTGTGGTTATTTTTCATATAGCTTAAATCGTGGGGGTACCATGGTGGGTATTTTGGATCAATTAAATCGCTGTTGGCCACCACGGCCTGCCCCACAGCCTGTGGGGGCACCCATGATGGGTGGCAATGGTTCCCAAACTCTATTTTCTTATCTTCTACCTATCTTATCCTTGTGGGATGTCTATGAAAGGTTCATTTCAGCATTCTAATTTATTTGATGTTGGATTGTAATTTATAAGATACTTTATTTAAAGAATTAGTTTTTGGAGTTGCCTTTTAAAAGATCACTAAGGAATACATCTTTATAGTTTAAACCGATAAAATTTATAATGCAAAGTTGCAATCAAAATAAATTTAAAAAAAAGATATTTAGTTGTTGGAAGCATAATGTTAAAAAATGTTGCAGTTAAAAAAAAAAATGGAATCGTCTTTAATTTAGTTCATCTTTAATTTAGAAACCTTAATCTCATAATGTTATATATTTATTCTCATTCAAGTCACTCTCTATCAAACAATTACTCATCAATTTCTTCAACGGAATTACTCAACGACGTCTTTGATTAAAGCGCTCAACGTCTATTTCTTCATATTCTTGAATAGATGCCTTGTTTTTTTCCCCCTCTAGATTTGTTAAAGTATGCATAATTATAATTTTTCTAACATAATTAGTAGATTTAAAGTGTTCTTTCTAGAATAAATTATATCACTCGAATTGATACGTTGCTTTCATTGAAAACCTATTATGATATGATATACTTTTTTTAGTTACATCTTATTATTTTTAAGATTTAGTAATTTGTAAGCTTGAATTGGACAATATGATAGAAAAATTTCAGTAGCTATGTATCTTAATTTGGAAAAAAATTTTAAAAATAACGAAACTTTACTCTAGTGTTCTAAAAATACCAAAATTTAAATTGGGTTTAAACAATCACTAATCTTTATTATAAGATTCAATTAATCTTTATTATAGTGAAAATCAACAGCCACAAACACCACCACAGGCAGTGGTGCAGACCGTGGCAGCATTTCTGGCCACCACGGTCTGCACCATAGCCATGGCGCTGACTGTGGTGTTGGACAGCAAATGCTACCTCTTCTCTTTGTCTCTAAATAAAGATTAGTGATTTTTTTAAACCTAATTTAAACTTTAGTAATTTTTTAGAACATTGGAGTAAAGTTTAGTAACTTTTTAAAATATTTTTTAAATTTAATATTATTTTATTTTATGAATATTTTATTAGAATATGTTTTACTTTTTAAGTGTTAGCATCATAGATGTTTTTCTTTGTTGGCATTAATAGCAAGAGTCTTAATTGAGTTTTTTAGGTATCTAACTAGTACATGATTAGCATGAACAGTGGTGAAGAATTTTCCGATGATTACGACGATGTGACTGTAGCTCTATTGAAAAGTGAGACTATAATAATCAAGGATTTGGAAGATGAAAATTTATGGTTATCATTCGGAAAGGAACTTCAGGATTTTACCATGATAGACATGAAAAAATTGAAATTCAAATCTGTTGATTTATGTTGTGCATTTTATGAAATGTATGCGAAATCAAAAGGTTTTGGAATTCGTCATAATACGTCATGCAAGAGTAGAACAGATGGGCATCCAACCTCCAAAAGAATAAAATGTTCTGCCGAAGGTACACGTCATCAGAAGTACCTAGAAAATGCCAATAAAAAAAGGAAGCCAAAAGAGTTAACAAGATTCTATTGTGAAACTGAAATTCGATTCAAATGGATTAGAGAAGAAAACTATTGGATTGTAACAAGATTTACAACCGAACACTCATATCCCCTTGCAAAATCAGAGCATACAAAATATTTCAGGTTGGTAAATAATTATAATTAATCTAAAATATATTGTTTTTCTTGCATTGCATATAATGTTCTAAAATTTAACTCTAATATATATTATTTTTTTAAAAAAGATCTCACTGGAAAATCCCACAGAAGGATAAGAAAGAAATTGAACAAATGTGCGATGTTGGGATTCCTCCACGTTGTATAATTCGATCTATGGTGAATCGAGTTGGTAGTATTGAGAAACTTCCATACTTAAAAAGTGACATGGAGAATCATCTTTATAACTATAGGAATGAGAAAATTGAAAAAGGTGATGCTGATTCTGTTGTGGCATATTTACAAGGAAAGAAAGATGTTGATCCTACATTCTACTTGAAATATACTGAGGATGATGAAGGGAGGTTAGAGAACTTATTTTGGTGTGACAAAACATCTCGTTTAGATTATAAAGCTTTTGGGCAGGTTCTTGCATTTGATAGCACCTACAAATGTAATGCATATAATAAGCCACTTGTGATGTTTGTTGGCATCAACCACAATCTAAAGACAGTGACATTTGGGTGTGCTTTGGTAGTTCATGAAAATGAATCAACTTTTATTTGGATTTTGGAACAACTAGTCGAAGCAGGTGATGGACAAAAACCAGAGACGGTGTTGACAGATGGTGATAAGGCAATGGCTAATGCGATCAAGGTGGTATTTCCGGAAGCACGACATAGGTTATGTTTGTGGCATCTAATGACAAACGTGCAAAAAACGGTGACTCTAAACTTGCAAGCAGTCTCATTAAATGCATTAACATGTGTCGGACTCCTGAAGATTTTGAAATTGGTTGGCAAGAACTTGTGTCTCATCATAATTTAAATCAAAGAAGGTGGGCAATCGACTTGTACAATGATAGGGAAAAATGGACAGAAGCATATCTACGTGGATATTTTTTTGCAGGTATTTATATGATTATTTTATCTCATTATCTAATGTTCATATTTTAAAAAATATTGTTTAATATTTATTATGTGTCCACTACTTACAGGAATGAGGAGTACGCAAAGAGTTGAGTCTATGCATAGAAATTTAAAAATAGGGTTGGATCCGAAAGTGAAATTATTTCGACTTATCCAACTACATGAACAAGTAATTGCGGAACAAAGAGACATAGACAAACATAGTGATCATACTACTTTTCATACATATCCTCTCATACAGGGAGTGCTTTGCAGCATAAGGTCACATGTGGCACAGGTATATACAAGAAATTGCTACAACCTATTGTGTAATGAGATGAGTTTTGAGGCGATGTATGTTGTAAAATATGAGAAACAGAAGAATGAAGGCCCTAATGAACCTATTTACTACTGGTTGCAAAATGCTGAACGTGAACAAATTTGGTATATAGTGATTAGGCATGATCTACATAAAATGATGTATTGTTGTTGCATGAAGTTGGAGTCGGTAGGTTTTCCATGCCGTCATATGTTTGCAGTCATGAAATATATAAATATGAAAGAAATTCCAAGTGGTTGCATTCTTCATCGGTGGACTATTGAGGCACGAGAAGATATTCAGCTCAAAGAAGAGATTTTTGCACATGAGGAACAAGACGACTTGTTTCACATAAAGAGTACTATAAAAGATCCAGAAGTTGGTAATATCAAAGGGGGCACCAAAGGGCAAAAAGTCTCGGACTTGTGGCAAATGTGGCAGCTTTCGGCATACGAGACGTACTTGTCCTAAAATTAACAATAGCAAATCTCCAGGGAAAAAACCAATGCAAGATTTTGATTTGAATGAAGTTTATAGCACAAGTCCTCAATGTACTCCAACCAAATCTTCAAAGGATGATGACCATAACAACGCAAATTTAGTGCGTGAAAGGCTAATGAACGTCATGCCTAATTCTTATGTCGAAGGCAAGCTATCAAAGGTAATTTTTTTTTGATCGGAGGAAAGTTGGCTTTATTAATCAAAGATTAACAAAGCATCAGTTACAGCCAACTCTAGAACCGACTCCGGGCCATTTTCGACCCACACTCTAGTAGAAAACTCGAAGGGTTGAAGGTGGGCTAAAGCATGAGCCACCTTATTACCCCCTGCAGATATGTGAAAACAAACACGATTCAAACAGACTTACAAGTATCCGGAATATCGAAATAAACAAACCAATTTCAAACCCTAAAAATGTGTTCTTGGAGATCTTCACAATAATTGCAGCACAGTCACTTTCAACAATAACTTGTGGGGACCATAATCCAGTGCCAGCTTCAGCCCAAATAAAAGTGCTCTCGCTTCCTCGATTTCAGGACCAAGGAAGCCACTGCCTTGATGAACTCCCATAAGCACCACTAACCCCAAGCTATCCCGTACAACCGCACCCCACCCAAAGCCCCAACTTCCCAGCTTCCCTCCATCAACATTGATCTTCCACTGCCCGTAACTAGGTGGACGCCACTGCTCCATTCTCGGTGATGTATTCGGAGCCATGGCCGAGTAAGCTCTCCGGTATTCATTTACAATGCTTATGGCCTTGGCAGATAGACCAGCCAACGAGAGGTCCCATTCCCGAAAAGTCTCCGGTTGCGGGCATTCCACACCTCCCATATCACAGCTAAGAATTCCTCCCACTCCTCAATCCTCAATTTAGATTTGGCATAGAGAATAAAGTCCCCAGGAGTAGAGAAACCAGCTTCCCACAAAGAGTAAGAAAACTTACTTGAATTCCGGATCGATACCGCTTGAGGGCAACGGAAAAGGACATGGTAGACATCCTCTTCAGATAAGTTGCGAATACTGCAGACTCTCGGACAAGTTGGAATACGACTTGCTAGATTTACAGCCGTGGGAAGAGACCAGGAACAAGCCCGCCACACAAACACCTTGATACGAGGTGGCGGACATGTCCTCCACAACTCTTTCCAGTGACTTGGAGCTCCGGTATTACTTGACCCCGATTCATCCGTATCGTTCCGGTTTCGAATACGATGATAGGCATCCTTAATGAGTGAGTTTGCCTGTTGGCGAAAAGTGCCAAAGGGGCCTATCAGCGAGGGAAGGAACGAGAAAGAGGGATAGATTTTATACAGTCCACATCGATCGGCGGAAAGATCATATTCAGCATATCCTCCTTCCGAGTGCAAGTTTCCCTATCAATAAGATCTCCAACCCTAATAAGTGAGTACCGTGGGTCCATATTTGTGATCACCTTGAACGAGTGAGGTCTAGGAAGCCATTTGTCAGTCCACACGTTAACTGAAAAACCATCCCCTATACGCCATCTCATGCCACGAGATACAACCCACCGGGCATTCCAAATACTCCGCCGGATATAACTCGTGCGATGCCCCAAAGGAGCGTCAAAAGAGTGGTATTTGGAAAGTAGCGGGCTTTTAGGACTTGGAACGCTAAGGAGTCGCTATTACTAATTAGTCTCCATACTTGTCGTGCAAGGAGAGCTAGATTAAAATCAGCAAAGTCTCTGAACCCCATGCCACCGAACGATTTACTATCACACAATTTCTTCCGGCCAACCCAATGAATTTTTGCGAGAGTTTGTAGAGTGACCCCACTAGAATCTGTTCACCATCGCTTGTATCTCATTACACAGCTCCTTTGGAAGTAGAAAAACACTCATAGCATAGGTAGGGATTGCTTGGGCAACTGCCTTTACTAGCACTTCCCTTCCCGCCCACGAGAGGTAACGGTCGAACCAACAATTCAGTCTTTTCCCGATGCGGTCTTTAATATAAAGGAACGGTTTCTTCTTTGACCTCCCAATTCGAGTAGGGACCCCCGGATATTTGTCATGAGACAAGACTTCCCTAATATCCAGTTTCGAGAAACCGCCTCTTTCCGAACTGCAGACGTCCCTTTACTTAAGGCAATACTAGATTTGTCAAAGTTGATTTTTGGCCTGATGCCAATTCATAAATAGCCAAAATGTTGGTCACAATTTCAGTCGACCCTCTGTTGCTTCGCAAAAAATCATAGTATCGTCAGCAAACAAAAGGTGAGAGATCATTGGAGCTTCAGTCGCAAATAGTATGTCCTCTTAAATCCCCGAGTGAACTGCATCGGAGAGAAGATAAGAAAGGCCTTCAGCAACAAAAAGAAATAGATACGGAGAGATTGGGTCTCCCGCTCGAGACCTCTTTCAGGCCGAAGAAAACCTCTCGGTTCACCATTAATCACAAAGGACATTAAAGTAGATTCCACACAAGACATAACCAAATTGACCCAACCATCAGTGAAGCCCATTTTCAACATAACCCTTTTAAGAAAGGACCACTCCACTCTGTCATAAGCTTTCGCCATATCAAGTTTAATCGCCATATCTCCATTCGCTTTCAAAGAACAGTTCATAGCATGAAAAATCTCAAATGCCACTTGGATATTGTCCGAGATAAACCTTCCCGGTGTAAAGGCACTTTGGGACACAGAAATAATGTCCGGAAGGAAAGTCTTTAGACGATTAGAAATAACCTTGGTGATCAACTTGTAAACTACATTACATAAACTAATAGGGCGAAAATCCTCAATACGAGCAGGATTATTTTTTTTGGGATTAGGACCACATGGGTATGGTTTAATCCTTCAGGCATAGGTGCACCATTAAGAATCCCCAAGACTGCGGCCGAGACAACCCCCTACCGTATCCCAATAATGTTGAAAGAAGAAGGGATTCATACCATCCGGGCCTGGAGCTTTCGACGGGTGCATTTGATTCGATGCAGCTTCTACCTCTTCGAGTCATGTATGGCTTGCATAAAGTATCATTCATACTTTGTGAGACCACTTGTAGGAATAACCGAAATCACTTCCTCCACATGGGATGGATGATCCGTTTTGAAGATATTAGTGAAGAAGTTGGTGATTATTTCCTCCAGCTTGTCTACATCCGTATGTCGCTCACCATTTGTGTCCAGAAGGCCCGTAATGAAATTTGTTCTACGCCTGGCACTTGACTTTTCATGGAACCATTTAGTATTTTTGTCCCTAAATTTGACGTAATTAGCACGAGATCTTTGCCACCATAAGAGCTCTTCTCTGCGCCTCCAAACACCAAGTTCATGCATAAGTGCAATTATTTATATAATTTATACCATATAATTCTTTCAAATAATGGTTTTGTTGAATGTGTATATTGTCTTTAGCGAAGAAGTGAAGGACTTAAAGGAGAATCCTAAGATTGTTGATTGGTCTCCGAAAGAAGATTGGTGATCAATGTTGATCAATTTTTGAATTTTTCATTTCGTTTTTTAATTGCTTTTTATTTACATGATCAAGGAAAAATATTAACTTTTAAATAATAATAAAAGACCTATCATTTACATGAGTTGCCAGAGGAGAGACTCCTTTATTTAGTGATAGAAGAATATTCAATTTATTCAAAAAGGAGGCATCTCCAGAAAAACAAATTGCTTTTAGCAAAGGAGGCATCAATGTCAAAATTAAATTACAAATGGATACAATCTTATAAGATAGAATTTCACACATCCTATAATGCAAATTGCATATAAGCAACATTAGGCCAAAAGGCCAATTTTCAATTAACCTCAAAATTGTTGATATAGCTTTTATTCAAATTCAACCAAGAAAAAAAACCTTAAATTAGACTAAAATGTAGAAATGAAGAAAACAAAAGAGTTGCAAAATTCAGAAGACCGAAGAGCATATCCTATCCTTTTAGTTGAAAATTTAAAATTTTATTTTCTTTATTATTGATAAAATTTTGAATTTTTATTTGGCACCATAGTTTATGACTTTGTATTGCATAAAATAGCTTAAAATGGTAAACTAGCTTTAAATTAGAATACAAAAAATTAAAATAAAAATTTGTCAAAGAAAATATTAAACATGTTAATTCAAACACGAAAAAATTAAATTCTAAACTTAAAAAAATAATCCCAAACATTATAAATTTTTTAGTATATAATATATCATGCTAATTTAAAAGATGCATTGTTGAACTGGCTTCCCACAAGTTTAGTCATGTACTTCAATCGCTCCACGGCCATTTCATCTGACTGCATAAAAGAATCAAGTAATTACACACGATTGCGTTATTATATCTACTATATACAAGGGGAAATTATTTTACATTCTAATTCATACCTTAAATTTCATCTCACACCATGTAGCATTGTCAGTTGCTTCAATATACTTGAGAATATACATGCCACAATCATATCTATAACATAAAAAATGTGTTTTACAATCTCATGTAACATGAAATGGCTTATGCATAACTTAGGTCTCGAAATTTTTTACTTACGAGTTTGGCTGCTTATGCGTAGTTGGGATTTGTAATGTAAAAGTTGATATATCTTTAAAAATTCGACTCAGTTGAGGATGTTTTTCAAAGACAATTGATGCTTTCACCAACTATTTTAAAATGGCATTAGTATAAAACTTAATGAATTCCTGATTCAGCATTCAATTTATAAATAATAAATTGCTATAATTATTCAATTACCAGTTCATGTGCTAATTTAATTCCTTCTTTTGAAGGACTTAGTGAATCTAAATAATACCATTGTTTCTCTATTACGTTAATCACAGCCAATATCCAATGTTGCCTCAAGCTATCAAATAAGGGAATGTAAACCTGCATTCACAAATAAAATAGTTAGACCATAATAATAATATAATAATAACAACAGCAACAACAACAACAACAACAACAATAATAATAATAATAATAATAATAATAATAATAATAATAATAATTATTATTATTATTATTATTATTATTATTATTATTATTATTATTATATACTAATAATTTAGGGACTTGATATGTTTTTATTTACATACCTGCTCAATATTATTAGTGTCATTAGGAAGATACTCTTCGACGCTATTATAATGATAACGAATGTGCAACTTTGGGAATGTCATTGTTTTATCAAAGAGTACGCTAGACATAGTTATCTGCATACACAATTTATATTTTTAAAATCAATTAATAGTTGCAAACAAAATAGTCAAACAATTATAAAATTAAATACCTGAAGCGCGACTAGCAAATATAATCTCTTGCGTATCCCTTCATTCTGTGCCCTCAGATGTAAATCATATAAATATGCGTCGATAGCCTTCACATTTAATAAAACGATTATTATGTTCTTAAATAATATATTTGAAATATGCATTACTTATAAAAAAGATAAATTCACACACACACACACACACACACACACACATATATATATATATATATACCCAATTCATTAGCCATTGATCCGGGAAAAAAGATAGTAACATATGCACGCTGTAACGATGACTTTTTGAATGATTCTTATAAGCAGCCTTCCTTGTATTGTTGCAGTTAAACATTTTGTCACATATTCTTACTTCTTAAGGAGTCAAAAATTCCAAATAATTTTTATACTTATTATCAACACCATGTGAATAAACACCATCCATGTTATATAAATTATCTTGGCTCTCATCCATATATATAGCCTGCACAGAAAAGAATATATACATATATTAAAATAGTAACCAAATAAAATGGAAAAACCTTAACTATATATATATATATATATATATATATATATATATATATATATATATATATATATATATATATACATGTCATTTAAATGACAGACCATTGCGTGTTCATTTCCTAATGACGAGCCTCTCTGTTTACTGGGAGTCAAATTAAAATCAAGTGAATCTCTCCAAACATTGCTTTCTTGGGATCCACGTTGAGACAAATCTTGAAATTTCACCGTGTCTTCTTCCTTCAATGTGTGATCTTTCTCTGTTGTAAACTTGTCAACTTTTGATTTTGTGTCATTCTCTTCGAATGAGAACCTCACATTTAAATCCTTTTTTTATGACTTTGAACCTTTTGTATCTTATGACTAGTGTGTTTGGGCATCTTTTCTATGTCAGATTGTTTTTTTCTATCTTTTAAAGAAACTGGCCTATCTCTAACAGTAACTAACTCATTGCTAAAGTAAGATTTAGTAAAGCATAAGTCAGCCAAAGACTCAGGAATCTCCATTCCAATAATTGAGGATTTTTATTATTATATTCGGTATTAAGATCTAGTTTTCTCTCAGTATTTTTACTGGGTTGACCAAATTCTTGTCTAGATGTATGCATAAATGGTGATTTGCAAGGTTGTTTTAATATTTTTTCACACATATCATTTATTGACTTTACATTAGGAGTGTTTTGTGGAATCTTAATTTTTTCATGATTATTCCTACAAAAGTGATCTTCCACGTTATCGTCTTTTTCTTAGATGAAGTAAAATTATCTCTACACATTGAATATAGAGAGAAAATCATATTTTTAATAGTATCAAGTTCAGTATATATGTGTTCAATTTCTTTATTAGTAAAACCACTTAGATGATTTGAATTTTCACTTGAAAACTTCACATTGATCTACAAGGAAAACATAAATAACAAAAAAAGGCTTATGTCACATTCATATTGGAGCAAAAGAAATATAATTACAACTTAACATCAAATAAATTATAAAAAAGCCTATATACTAGTTAAAAATAGGAATAATCAACTGAAGATTATTAAGCTATATGAAAAATAATACAACAATGATAATTTGCTTTTTTACCTTTTTTTCTTTTTTTTACTAATTGAATTGAAGACGCATTCAATTTTCTTTTACATTAAGGCCCTCCAACAATTTCTTTTGTTTTTTTATCTTCAGTGATAATTTTTTAATATTTTCTTTTTCTATTTATAGTTTTTTTAACTGCAACATTTTTTAACATTATGCTTCCAACAACTAAATATCTTTTTTTAATTTATTTTGATTGCAACTTTGCATTATAAATTTTATCGATTTAAACTACAAAGATGGATTCCTTAGTGATCTTTTAAAAGGAAACTCCAAAAACTAATTTTTTAAATAAAGTATCTTATAAATTACAATCCAACATCAAATAAATTAGAATGCTGAAATGAATCTTTCATAGACATCCCACAAGAATAAGATAGGTAGAAGATAACCAAATGGAGTTTGGGAACCACTGCCATCCACCATGGGTGCCCCCACAGGCTGTGGGGCAGGCCATGGTGGCCAACAATGATTTAATTGATCCAAAATACCCACCACGGTACCCCCACGATTTAAGCTATATGAAAAATAACCACAAGTTTTTATGATTAATATTATAAGTAATTTTGATTGAACTTACTTTATCAAAATTTAAAAGTGTAGGATCATACAAAAGTATTTAGTTAATAGAAAAACTAAACGTTAATATAAC
Organism: Talinum fruticosum; assembly: GCA_021018815.1. NCBI lineage: Eukaryota > Viridiplantae > Streptophyta > Magnoliopsida > Caryophyllales > Talinaceae > Talinum > Talinum fruticosum. Next base: position 3,264,173 of record JAITYX010000020.1, read on the forward strand.
TAAAAATTAAATTTTCAACTTACTTGATCATTCTTGATTTCACCATGATCATTGTTGTTCTTGGTTGAAGAATCCATAGCAATAGATTTATGAAAGTTAAAGTTCATAAGAAATTGGTGTGGTATAGGATGAACAAATTATATATATATATATATATATATATATATATATATATATATATATATATATATATATATATATATATATATATATATATATATATATAGGTGACAGACTATGATTTAAATACATGTTTTTAAACAATTATAAAAAAATTATAATATTAATATTATTATATGAGGTACTAAATATATTTTTGAAATAAATTAGGAAAAAAAGCCAACACCAAAACAATAAAAGTAAGGTAAATAATGCCAAAAATGAGCATAATCAAAAAATTACTACAAAAAGAAAAATTTATGAAAAAGTAATCTTTTACTAGGATTCAAACTCCTGATGTTCAGTTACAGCCATGAGTATTCTATTACAGAGTCCAACATCAATATGCTACTGAGTTGGTATGTGCTTGTAATTGAACTTGTGTCATTTTATCATATCAAAATATATTAAAAAAAAGAAAATTTTGAGTTCAGTGCCGGCGTTAATGGTGATTGACTAGGATTAGTGTTGGAGTGGGAGGAGGTTGTTAAAGGTTTTACGCTTGTAATAGGTGAATTTGGAGAAACAAACAAGACCCAAAGAAAATATTTTCTTAATATTTATAGTATAAAAATATTTTCTTTTGGTTCCAATTTCTTCTCTCGTCGGAAAAATTGAATTCATCGGAATCTATGGAGGTTCCTCACCAAATTGCCATGTTCGGCTCTTACACTCTGTTCAACCCTCAACCCAACACTTCGAAATTCCAGCCTCCTTGCAAATTGAGGGGCGCTTGGCCCAAAAAAAAAAAAAAGAAAAAGAGGGAGCTTCACCGGAAAAAATGGGGGCTGGGGATAGTTTGAACATGAATGGGAAGAGGAAGGGGAGTGAAAAGATTATTTTTAAAAAAAAAGAAAAATATTTTCGTTTAGTTTCAATAATGGATTTTATGAATTGGGTTATTTACTTATTGGATACCAAACAAATCTTTAAAGTAATTTTTGTTTCATGTTTATAAATATATTTTTAATTTTTAAAGTATAATTTTTAATTTAATTAGAAAAAAAATGAACGGTTGTGATTATTGTGATACACATGTACGGTACAGATTAATGCATCTTATGGTGACTGTCGTATAGCGACAGTCGTTATAAGTTTTTCCTTATTTTTTATTAATTATTTTTTATATTTGTAAGGTATTACCCGAAGTAAAATAAAATAAACAATTAAATGTCAATGAGCTCATAGCTCAAGTGGCAAGAATGTTACTTTCCTTTGTGAAGGTCATATGATCAATTATCATGACTTGCAATTTTCCTTGTGTGGAGAGGAGTAAGGTTGCCAACCAAACTCTTGGGCATAGGTTTCCCCTCCCCTTGGGTTGCTTAGCCCTGTTGATGGTTCGCCTGTGATAGGGGCCAATAAGGATGACTAATACTTACCCTTAAAAAACAATCAAATAATATAAGCACTTAAAATAAAAGAGTAAATAATCAAAACTCAGGTAACGGTGAAGATATTAACGTCCACATATATATATTTATGTTGATTAACATATATGTCATCTACTTTATTGATTATAATTACTAATCCAAAAAAAAGTTATTTAAGTTGAATTAGAATAGCAATACAACCCTATTATTGATAAATATGAATTAGAATGAAATAAGTAAAGGGGATTGAAAAAAAGTGAAGCAGTATTAACGTGAATGACGATATAGTTACTTTAGAGGGGAGGAAAAAGGAAATTTTTTTTTTGGAGAGAAGTAAGAAAAATAATATAATAATAAATAAGATTAAAATTAATATAAAAATAATTTTATTAATTACCTTACTTCCTCTCTCCTTCCTTCACCCTCAATTTGAAGGGGAATGAAATAAGGTTAAAGGAGGAGAATGATTCCTTTTTCATTTCCCAAACAAGGGGAGGAGTTAATTATCCTGCTTCTCCTTCCTTCCCATCCCTTCCCCCTTTAACCCCAATCTAAACATAGTGTAAGAGAACGATACACAGGTACATATACCTTTGCTGCAACTGTCTCAAGCTCTATTCCATGCTGACTTGGAGCATCTCCGCCAACATTTTCTTTACTTTTCCCAAGTGATCCTCACCGTCTATTTGTGAGATGATGTCACAGACAACGTTCTCTAAAGTGTCGGGCTCAAGTTCAAACCTTGGCTAAGAAGATTCCCTCAGTAGCCTCAGCAATGTCTGAGCTTTGCTTTGTGCCTTTGGAGTGTCCTAAATTGTGAGCTCTAGCAGCCCGGGTATGACCCCTTCTCTTAGGATTGGGTCCCTGTACTTGCACCTATCAACCTCACACATGGTCAATAGGACTCCCACCGCATGTTCTCTGCTCTATGGGTTTCCTCTCTCGAGGACCTCTACGACTGCCAGCACACCCCTGTCTTCAGCAACTAAAGCATCCCTGCCATCCCCAAATTTCACCAGGGATTCTAAGAGGGCAGTGCATTTTTATGCTGTTTTCGAGGATTTCTTGCAAATTTTGAGGAGATTAACTGTGGGTGGGACGGCGTTAGATTCTTGGATTAGGGTTATGTTATTGGAGTGGGTTGATAGGTTGTAGAGAGCCATGACAGCATCGACCTTGGCTTGAGGTGTGCCGCTTTCTAGAACTTGTACAAGGAGAGGGATTGCCCCTAATGATGTTATGGTTGGCTTGTTTACAGAGGAGGCAGAAAAGTGTTAGAAAAGAGGCAGTATCATGCTCCTGAAAACTGTTGTTATCTGATTGCAGGAATCTGATTATTGGCTCCAAGGCACCAGCTGCTATTATACCGATTTTGTTCCTGAGAGACACACATAATTTCAATTTAATCTCAACATTGAACCAGTATAATTTCTGAGAGATTTTTCACACGATCATAAAACACAAATATAAATAAGTTAATAAGCACATTAACTAACCCTCCAAATAACATAACAAATACCATGAATTTGGTTCTTTTCCTATTGTTTTCCAATTTGAAAATTCCTCATAGATTGTTCAAGTATAAGGAAGAGATAACTCCAATACTATGATATCAATTTAGGGGTAAGGTTGTTGCATCTAACCCCACTCCCCCTCTCAAAGTATGAAATTGAATTTAGAAAAAAATTCCCAACATTTTCCAGAAAATCTAACAAACAGTTGATTTAAATTTAGAAATCAGTCGAGAGTTGGGGCTAATTTTGCTTTCCAGCAGCTGCAGGAAGCATGCAAAGTAGCAATTTATTAATCAGGAGATTTACACTTAAGTTATATTTTAATTTATATTTATGTTTTTAGTTATTTTTTTACATTTTAGTTATTTAAATGACAATCCAGATGAGATGAGTCTCTCTCTCTATCCTCTCTCCTTAAATAATTGTTTAAATAAAAATAAAAGGTTGTTTTATTTTTAAATAGATTATCTTTTAAAAGATTTTATATTTTTCTTTTTAGATAAAAAATTAATTATTGTATTATAGATAATTTTTAAAATTTTCTCAATGAAAAAATTATTTCACATTTTAAATTTTTATTTAAAAATTAAGATATTAATTTTTACTATCTAATTATAAATAAAATTTAAATTTCAAGTACAATTATAATTTTAAGTTCATTATTATAAAATTTAAATTTTTCTATTTTGAATTTTCTTATTTCTAGTAAAATTATTTTGATTGAAAAAATATTGTTTAAATCCTAAACCTTAATTGCTCAAACCGAAATATTAAATTAATAAATCCAAATATATATATATATATATATATATATATATATATATATATATATATATATATATATATATATATATATATATATAATTGCTTATATTAACTTTGGTAAATTTTTAGGCCGCCATCAATAATACATTATCATATACACCATATTGAGACGTAACATTATATATATATATATATATATTGACGTGAGGGGTAGGGATGGCTATATTTACGGGAGCGAACTCCGGGCGAATATGAAGCGCATGGATAGGGGAAGGATCAGATGGACACCCCTTTTAGGTGATTAGGTGAGCACAACCAATCTCAACCATCCAAATTTAATCTAATGGCTTAAATTAAAAATATTTTTTAATTAATCTAAAAAAAGGAATTTTTTTTGGGAGGGGGTTCGGTTTGAGGTCTCATTCATCCTCACCTTCCTCTCTCGTTGTTCTCCTTCTCTCCAACCCCCTTTCTCTCTACCCATCCTTTCTCTCTCGTTGATCCGGCAAGATCCCCATTCGCTCTCTCTGTCGTCTATCCAGCGTCCTTCCTCTTCCCTCTCTTTCTCGTCATTCTCCCTCGTCGATCTGCCTAGAGCCATAAGTGGAGACGAAAATGGATCCGCCCGGTCGCCTGCCCCGGCGCCACCGGTAGAGATGAAAATCGATCTGCCCAGCCGCCTGCCCCGCCGAGCCCGCTCTCTCTCTCACTCTCGTCGCTATAGAAATCAAATTGGGAAGGAGAAATTGCAGGTAGGTATCCATCTTTTTTATCACTCTTGATTTTCAATTGATTCCGATTCGGGAAGGAGAAAGGAATTCAGTATTGGATTTTTCAATTGATTTTGATTTGGATTAATGTTGGTTGATTTTGAGTCGTGGTTGGGTTATTGAAGTTGCTATTGAAAGACACATAAACTAACTATACAGACATATGACTTGGTCTAGTATTTGTTTGATTGAAATAACTTATCATCAAATAAGGGGAATGTTTCTCTAAATTCCGTCCATTGTTCTTCCGAGTTGAATTTGATGCTTGTTACCATTGATCTTGTATTATGTTGTGCAGTCATCTGTCAAACCTAACAAATAGGTCATTCTTGGTCAATTTAGTGAGCTTTAAATTTGGATCGAGGTTTAGATTAAGCCATTTCGGACTTGATTCATTTTCAAATTAAACATCATGCTAGTCCAATATTTTGTCAAGAAAGTGCAATCAACATTAGGCAATTAGGTATCGGCTAGTTTGGTATAAGTTGGGACTACTAGGGTTCCTATATAAGGCTGTTTGTATAGAGCAAAAATAGAACCGACGCAATAAGGGGAGTTTGTAGTGGAATTTTTGTTGGTTGTTGGTTATCTAAGTGAATATGCACAACAACTTGAAGATAAATGGCTAGATACGGAGAGCTGATGGAGAACGCACAATTGTTGTGTGGTTTAGTTGGTTTAGCTGCTGTTGTGTGAAACTCTCCTATGCAAACTCATAATTGTTGTGTTGTTTAGATGTATGACTTGGTTCAGCTTGAGCATAAATGTTAGTGGAATCAAGGTGGAACTTTTAAGTCTATTAACTCAAATGTAAAGCAACGTGCCATAGTGTATGGAGATGTGGGTTCGAATCCCGCCTAGGCTTTATAACTTGATGTATGTAGAAACTCATGCAACTAAACCTAATACTCAATCCACAAAGACGAGTTCGAAAGCCAAGACTTGAAGCTTGAAACATACACGAATATGACTCACATACAACTTAATGCTTAACCACAAAGCCAAAGCTTGAGGCTTCAAACACACACGAATATAACTAACATACAACATGGCTTGAAACACACATGAATATAACTCACATACGACCTAATGCTCATGCAACTAAGCCTAATGCTCAATCCAAAAAGTCAACTTCAAAAGCCAAGACTTGAAGCTTCAAAGACACATGAATATAACTCACATACAACATGGTGCTAAATCCATAAAGCCAAGTTTAAAAGCAAGACTTGAAACTTCAAACACACACGAATATACCTTACATACAAAAGCCAAGACTTGAAACTTGAAACTTGAAACACACACGAATATAACTTAATTGCTTTCCGGCTTCTCATTGAAACACAATATTTAAAATACATAGACTAATGATTACGCAATAAACTAATATATATTGTTTAAGAGTACAACCCAACAAATTCTCCAAGCATAAACTAATGATTAAAATACACAACCATTGCTCTCCGTCTTTATGGCTTCCCATTCAAAGTAACCAATAAAGTCTCCAAAATTGCTAGTTTCACTTTGTAGACACCTAAAAAGTGTTGTCTCTTATCTCTTTAATTCTATATTTTATTCTGCTGGCCCGATAATAAAATCTCGAGTCCTGTTTGAAGATTTAGATCTCGGACTGTGATTCGATTGGTGTGACATAAGCCGATAAACCACAAAGAACCCCCAACACCAAATAGACAACCTTTTGCCTTGAGGGTCCACAAATCCCCCTTTCTTTTGGGTGATCCAAGAACCGGACCAAGGCTTCGGAGACAACGGAGTCCAGTGTTGTGTTTTGGGAAATTCCAAGTTCGGAATGCTCGTATTTTGCTTTTGTCCAATCAGCTCCTGAAGACCTGAAAACAGAGTTAAAGCGTTGCATTTCATGATCACAAGCATCAAAGTGCTACATTTAAGCTCCACAAAACAGTCGACAGGAGACTAGGTATTTTTCCCCACAAAACGATGTTGTGGCCGGCACCTGCAACCCCAAAGTTTTAAGTGAAACGTTGCATTTTGGCTTGGAGAATCCATTGGAAACACGGTAGGGCACAAAACCCTAGGAGAGCCCAGGTGGTCGGCCCCGCAAGCCGGGTTCTATCTGGTTCAATCTCTTGATTTATTGGCCCGGTTTTGTTCCTATTGTTTTGGATGGCAAGCGGCATACAAACCCTAGGTCATTTGTGACCTAGGTTTTCCCCTATAAATAGAGAGCCTTGACTCTCATTCCCATATGACTTTCTCCTATCTGCAGAAAGTTAACTAGAGCATTCATACCTAAACGTTACTCTACCAAAATTACTATCAACCATCCATCTATTCTTTACTTATCGCCATTGAATTCATGCAAAGAGTTAAAGAATATTCACTTATTCCGATCTCTGGGCACTATTTCAACCGATATTCCTATTCCCTACATAGGTAGTTCACAAAACAAGCCCTTTTTTCTTTGATTTGTCGGTGTCGCATCGGGAGATCCAACGTAGAGATCCAGATTAGCAAGATGGGACAACCCGAGGGCAATCGTTCAGCCTTTAAATGGTTTATTTTATTTTTATGCTTCATTTAGTGCTTTCTACTGTGGATTAAAGAGATGTAATCGTTCTTTTAATTCCTCCTCGCTCGATGTAATCTTTCGGTTTTTCGTTTTTCTTTTCTTTTTTGCTTTCTTTATCACTTTCTCTACCACTTTCTTTATTGCTTTTCCTTTGATTCTGTTTGGTTGCTTTTATTTATCGTTTTAGCATGTTGTATGTTTTTGTGTGTAGCGCGTTATTTAGATTCACTACTCAAATTAGTAATGGTCATCTTCGAACGGGCGAAATTGAAGGGTTTTTGCTATGTTTCATACCCTCGCCCCCAAATCCGATTCTTAGTTCAAAGACCGATGGAGTCGATTTTAGCCTCTTTTAGTTTTAGTTTTCTCATACTAAGATTGAAAGAGAGAATCTTTATTTTTGTTAGTTTTTCATCCTAAAAACTTACTACCGACACTCTTTTTATGCTTTATTCTTATCAAATTTGCATCTCGATTATTTTCTCGGTTGCAAGATTAAAAAAAAAAATGAATCTGGATCTGCCTGCCGAGTCGGAGGCCGAGGCTGACTGTGTCGGCCCAAGCCCATGGCCGGCACCGACGACCGCCAAGTGCGGCCGCCTGCGCTGGGTGGTCAGCGGCTGAGGCTAGGGTCCATACTAGTGTTTTCACACCAGTCTACACTTGAAGCCTCATGGTAGAAACCCTAATTTCTAATTTTATTTGTCCGTTAATTAGGAAATAATATCTCCGGAATTCCAAAAATAATTTATAAAATTGAAATAATTAATAAAACCCCAATCAAATCTGATTTAATTTTATCTAAATTGATTTAATAAAATTTGAAAATCTTAGTAAAAGGTTCATCCCCACATTCTAAAAATCAACTTTCAAAAACCATCTTCAAAATCCACCTTTTAAAAAATAGAGACCCGACACAAGTGGGAAAGCTCGCGGGCCTTCGGACCGGCTATGGTTCCTACACACTTGTACTCCAACACTTATGCATCTTTGATTCTACCTAAAGAAAAAATATTGCATAATTAGAGCATGATAAAAATAAAATATAAAATGTAACTAAAAATGCTAATTGTCATCTTATATTATGAAGACCTTTTTGAAGGGCAATTACGATGATCATGGTAGCCTTGTTCTCCACAAGCTTTGCAAAGCCTCAACCTCTTTGCTTGTTGCTCCAATGTTTTCTCCTTTCCACCTTTAATTAGTTTACCACTCCCTTTAATGTTACATTATCTAGGTGGAAGAATGTCAACTTGCTCAGGGGAACGTGATCCAATAAATGACTCAATCTCTTCCGACTACTTGCATACAATCCACAAAGTCCAACCAATTTTTAGAAATTAAGTTGTCATCATGATCTATTTGAGAGCGCCCCTCTAAAAGCACACTATTTACATAAAAAATTGGCTTACTTACTGCCTTTTTAGTCCATCGATTCAATGTATAATTGTTTGGCAACTCACGTAATGTTTTTCCCTTCAAAATACACAATATATGGCAAGAAAAATGCCTTCACATTCGAACATCTTGCATGAACAATGTGCAACATGATTGGAGGGGTTATATATAACTTGCCTTTTCGTATCCCCATTTCGGCTATTATCTCGCCATAGTAATAACTAAGCCCTCATATGTCGCTTGCCTATCATCAACTTCACACTCCATACAAACATTCCACAACTAATCTTGAAACTTATAATTAGCATAGGTATAAATCTCGCTTGCAAATTTATAAAAACTAGCATAAATATAGGTTTTTGAATCGAGATATGAATGTGAAAATACAAAAATAGGCACAAATATGGATTCACCTGTATGTTTCTCTAAATCTTTGGAGGTCTTCAATGCAAGAACCGAAGAAGAGGTATCATTATCGGCCTACAATTGACCACGCCTTTGCAACTCTACTGCACTCTCAAATTGCATTTAGAACTCAACCAAACTCAAATGTGGATTTGTAAAATTACTAAAGAATTGATTCTCACTTTTCAGCTCTAGATGTGGTTCTCAAAACTTCTCCTAAAAATAAATCCTTGAAATAGGCAGGTATTCACATATTCCAAATTCCATACAAACTCGACAACCATACATTATTTTGCAACCCAAAGTCTTGGATAATAGTTTGCCACCCTTGTTCAAATTCTATTGGTTTTTGAGTTGTAGACATATGATTTGAATTAAGCAAGGAAATCATTATTACTATGCAAAGAGGATCCCACTTTTTCAGATAATTTTCTCATGATATGCCAAATGCAAAATTTATGAGTAGTGGAATGAAATACTCCTTGTATTGCTACTTTCATTGCAGGATCTTGATCAGTAATAAGACAAACAGACATATGACCACTCATTGCATCTAAGAACTTCTCAAACAATCACATAAAGTATTCCGCCTTTCATCCCCCAAGAATGCAGCCCCAAATGTAACACACAATTTATGGTTGTCCAATCCAGTGAATGTAGCAAATACCATTTATATATATTAGTATCTTATGTTGTATCAAAAGAGACCACATCACCATATAATGAATAATTCAATCTTCCGATACTATATGCCCAGAACACATGTTTAAGTGTACCATCAACATCTAACTCGTAAGCATAATAAAATGATGGATTAACCTTTTGCTTTCTCTTAAAATTGTCAATAAACATTTGTGGATCTGAATCCTTGATAAAAGCTTTCAAATCCTTTTGGAAAATTTTCAGGTCTTACTTACTATATCCAACATTTTCAAAACCACCAACTTGCTCTTTTAAGATGCGATGAGCTTTGGAAGGACCAAGTATTAGCACGAGTGAATGATTTGAATAAAGATCTGTGACATTATTTACACCCTTATTAGAAATTATCATGTGTCATTTTCTAGGAGTAGCAAATAAATGTGTATGGCCTTCATAGAATTTGAAAAGCACATAACTTGCATTATTTGTTCTTCTAAAACCAACCACAACATTACAACCTTCTCTAGTCAACTTCACCTTTCGATTCTTGTTCACACGGTTGAAGTTTGCCTAAATCCTTCTTTAGAACAAACATAGTACTTATACTTGTCGGTACCTTATTTAATCTTCTTAGTTCTTGATTTACAAACACTAAAACCAACATGGTGAGCGTAAGTTTTATAGGATTTCTCACATTCTTCAAAGTTGGAAAACTCCAAACCTTCTTTCGGTTTTCAGTTGTCATCACAAATGGGTATCCACTCCTTTACAACATGTGTAGAACTTTTGCATTTGTCAGGTATTTGATGTAGTGTACTCTCTCCTTGAGTAGTTTCTTCAATACAATCTAGCGAAAAAATTAAAAATTAAAACAAAAAGTTTTAGTAAAGCTCCAAATTAGCTTTGAAATTCTTCTTAAAGATCTAAAAACTCTTCCTACATAATCAAAGGTGAGCACAATCAATTCAATTCTTCTTAAAGATAATTAAGTATATTGCTAATTATAATTAAAAATTTAAACCAATGAACGAGAAAAGCATAGCGTTAAAAGCAAAATAAAAATCACAGAGACCTAAAAAAAATTTCTTATCTTACCAATTAGTCTACTCGAAACTTGGACAATTTTATTACGGAAAGATTCATATCTAAAACAAAAATTTTGAATCATACTAGATCACTGGAACTTTATATATCGTCAAATACGTTACTAACCCAAAAAATTATTTACAATGTCATATCTTACCGATTAGAGTTTTAGATCCCATTATGAGAGGCAGCTGGGTGTGAGATGTGGCTGTGGTGGCGTAAGGCGCATGGTCGGGGGTAGGGCCAGCAGGCCATCTAGGCGGTGCAAAGTGGGCAGCAGTGGTCGGGGCTAGAGCTGGGCTGGGCAATTAAGGACAAGGAGTGAGGCTGGTTCAAGGGCGGTGGCTGCTGTGAAACGGAAGAGGGAGGCGTATGGGCTTGGGTGGGCTGGTCGGGGGCAACAATTGAGTTAGGGGAAAGCCATGGATGCAAGGACAAAGTAAGGAGAGAAAGAAGGTTCAACTGGAGGAAGGTGAGCTCAAGGAGGATGAATGAGACTTCAGACTGAACCCCCTCCCCAAAAAGAAAATTTTCCTTTTTTTAAATTAAAAAGTGTTTTTAATTTAATTTATCGATTAAATTTGGATGGTTGATATTAGTTGTGCTCACCTAACAAAAGGTGCTCACATAAAAAGGGTGTGCATATGATCCTTACTCTCTCTCTCTCTCTCTCTCTCTCTCTCTCCTCTATATATATATATGTGTGTGTGTGTGTGTGTGTGTGTGTGTGTGTTTTATCCTAGATTAACTATAATGTTATGTAGGAATAACTGATCATTTTAACTTAGAGTACAAAACCGGATAAATTTACGTTATCTTGGAATGACTTTCTATGTCATCACAATATGACTATCTATGCTTAGTTTTGTTAATATAATATTTTGGGTTGAATAATTAAGTTTAGGATTTAAACAATATTTTTATATTTTTTACGTAAAATTTAAATTTTATTTAAAATTATATCATAAAATAATTTTTGTGTGAAAATAAGTTAATCCATTTACAATAAGAGAAATGTATAATATGCTATAAAAAAAAAGAAAAAGAAATGTATAATGGTTCTAAAATATAGAGAAATGAGTAACAAAAGTAAATTTAAGATGTAAATAATTTCTTCATTAAAAACTTCAAAAAAGATTGCCTATAATACAAATAATCAATAAACGATCTAAAGGAAAAAAATATAAATTTTTTTGCTAAAAATGATATGCTTTAAAATAAAACAATTTTATCTTTTATTTTAAAAAATTAAAGAGACATGTGTGTATGTGTGTGAGAGAGAGAGAGAGAAAGATAGGCAGAGAGAGGGAGAAGGAAGAGAGAGAAATAGGCTAAAGAGCAGAGGGGGGCTGAAAGAGGAGAATGATAGATAGGAGAGAGAGATTTTGAAAAAAAGTAAGGGATATAATAGTCATTTTATTTTTATCATATGACTAAAGTGTAATTATAAAACAAGTATCACCCAACTATAAATCTCCCTTTATTAATCTATCAGCATAATTATCTGTATACATACAAATTAAAAGTAAGAAAACTTCTATGTTCAGAAAAACAAAAAATAAATAAATGGAAGTTCAACTTCTTCCAAAAATGACCTCAATCCCAATTCTCGGTTGGGTGTGGAACTGGAGTTGGGGGTAATAGTGAGGTTGATTTAGAATTAGGTTTAGGTTAGGGTTGGGTGCTGCTCCTTCACATCAGCCAGCTGAGGAACACGTTATTTTGAGGGTTTGCGTGTGGTTAGTATTGATTCTGAATCAGATTATGAAGATGAGTTCTTAGGTGATTTGGATGATGTTAGTATTGCATTTGGTGGGTTAGTGATTTTGATTGTCCTCCATTTTGTTGGGATTATCTCAGATTTAACAATCGAAGAAATGACAGAGATAATTTGGAGTTGGCAAGAGTGAATGACAGTAGTCGAAGCCATGAGAGAGAAATAGAACTTTGTAACATGGCTGAGGATGATGATGATGATGATGATGATGAGGGTATTTTTTTCTTTGGCTGGTGTCATGATGGCTTTGATGAAGATGATGATGATTTTGAAACCCCTCTTCAGCTGGATGATGATGACTATCATAGAGATGATGGGGAAGAACCAATTTTCTTTGATAATTATTAAGAGCAAGAAGAACAAGAAGTGATGATTCAGTTCGATACCTATGAGGGGGTGAATTTAGTATTGAGGAGGCTATTCGAGACTTGGGTAAGCATTTGATTTAATTCTCCATGAGTGCTAACAAATTCGTCCAATTAGTATTTGGTCAAACTAATTGGTGACAAAGCTCACCTGATCATCATTTTCATCAGGTTAATCGCAGCTCAAAGGTTCTAAACAGTCGAACAAATTGGTGACGAAGCCCACCATGCCTCTACTCTGGGATAGTTTTGGGGTCTCCTTCCTTTCGAGGCCCTCCATGTTCCTTCCTTCTTCTTCTTCTATTTCACTGTTTTTTGTCTCTGCCATCCCCTCAGTCTCTTCCTCTCTTCTCGGTCTCTCTTTCCCAAGCAAGTAAATAGACAACACAACAAATTGAGAAAGTAAGTAGGCAGCTAACAAAAAGCACAGAAATAGAGGCAAAACTTTCTTTTTACTTGAGAGAGATTCTTCTAAATAAGGAGTTCAGTGAAAAAGTTAGTTATTCAACAAAATTCTTTAAATTTAGGGTAATTACATACATGAGAGGATCAGGTCATCTTACAACAATTCTTATACCCATAATCTTTAACTTATCTTATTAAGTAAGACATTTTTATTTTAAATGTAGGAACCAATAAATAATTTGTTGGCCCTTAACATATTTGAGAGGATAAGATCATCTAGGAATTATTAGCGAACTCTAATTTTCTCTTTATTTTTTTATTTTTTTTAATTTTAGATGTTCCGAAACATTGTCAAAATTCTTTTATATAGTTAAAAACGTGACTCTTTATTTAAAAATTATGAGTGATAATTGATGCTATTTTAAACTTCTATATTTTTAAAGTTTGACGACTTTTAGGAATGAAAGGTGTATCTTATTAATTTTTTTGTCAAAAAAATTCTAATAAATAGACAAGAAGAAAAATGTATATGTTGGTTGGCTGAAACTTTTTTTTTTTCTGGAAAAAGAACTTTTTGCCAACTTATAATTTTTTTGTTATTTTTTTGGGTTCAATACTAGAGTATATAATTTTACAAAAGAATCTTTAGATTGCAACAAAACCTTTTTTTATTTTTAAGTTTTAAGTATATATATATATATAGACTTTAAAATTTTATCAAATTTTCATGACCAAACAATTGTCAAATTACTTTATGAAATAACACAGAAATGACATGGAACTACAAAAGTGACATTAGTGATTGTTCAAACCCAAAACTAAAGTTAAGTGATTTTACTAATCCACTTTAAAGTTTAGTGATTTTTATGTACTTTTGGTGTAAGTTTAGTAATTTTCAAAACTTTTTCCCTATAAATAAAGGAGTTTTATAGATTCAAAAAGAAAAAGAGGAGGGGTGGTCTTCTGTTTCTTGACCTTCTTCCAAATAAACCCGAAAATATGATATACTTATAATCCTTTTTGAAGGGACAAAAAATTTAAAACTAAAAGTTAGATCAAGCATGTTTCCTATTCATATATCAAAATAAGGATGAATTGTAAAAAATAATGTTAAGACTCTCTTATATGAGAATTTACTTTACATGTTTAGGAAACTTGTTTTATTTAAATTTCTCTTTAATAGAAGACAACAAGCACTCAAAACACATGTTGTCTACTCTCGGGAGATTAAAACATTCATTTCAATCGACATTAAGCCCCTTATCCCCTATTTCAAGATGAAATTAAGTAAAAGTTCATCAAATCTATTCAACTTCATACCAAGAGATGAAGTCAAGGATTTAATATACTTGTTCTTGTAATTGTTATATAGAGATTGTACCTTCAAATCTAATATCATTACAAAATTAAATTTGTTTAAGAATTTCTTATCTTTATTCAATTTAAACTTGAAATATGTATGTACAAATTTCTAGCATGGCCGATGAGACATTGAAAAAGATATGGCTCCTAAGAATGTTATCCCTCAATCTTCAAGGAAAAATGCTCGATCCACCTCTTAAAGATTTAAAATGCTAGTATTGCATCTATAAAGTGATGACCATAAGTATGACAAGAGTCGAGTTACCGTTAGGGCTGGGCAATGGGCCGGGCCGGGTCGTGGCCGGCCCATTAATATAAAGGGTCGGGCTGGGCCGAGAGAAAAAAATGGGTTGGGCTGGGTCATGGGCCAGCCGACCATGACCCGCCCATGGACCAGAGCTAAACATGAATTGACATTAGTACTTGGTTTTTTTTTCCATTAATATTAAGGAGACTTATTATATTATTATCATCTAGAACTGCAGATCAACTCATGATTAGCGTCATTTCTTTGAGAGAAATTTTTTTATCAAACTTAGGCTTACTAGTCTTAATTATTAGCTCATTGCTAACCACTCGCTTACAGCTTTCTGCATAAATATTTATAACTACTTGTCTGCTTCTTATTCTTTTTAACCATTTATTATTTCTTGTAACAATTTTTACTACTTAATACATTAAATCTTTACAACTCCTTGCACGTCTTACCACTAATTTTAATGGTTGAAACAAGAAGGAGAGGGGATAGAAACAAAATTTCAAATTGTGCTGAAATCAACAGTTAACGGCTACAAATATACGATGTTATAAACTCCGAAATGAATATACTCTTAAAAAACATATGAGTGTAAAAAAGTTAAATAAGTAAATTAAAATAATATATTAAATAGAATATGTGATGGTCGAAACAATTGAGATATAGATTATGTTTGATTATTGAAACAGACTTTCATCAATTTTGACGATAAAATGACTTGGCTGGATGAACAATAATCACAGACCACACCATGCTTAAAGGGAAAAAAATGATTAACTATTATTTTTAATCATTAAATTCAGGATAGCAGCCCATAAAATATAAAATAGTAGATAACTATTTACTTAATTTAATTAATTAATTGGCGTGCAAAAGTCTACAAGAGATCTCAAACTCAAATAGATCTTTGAACGAGTAAATTTTTTAAATACTAATTTTGCTAATCAAAGGAATCTCCAACCGTCCAAAGATGGTTGGTTGCCAATATTCTGAATTTCTCACATCAAAAATCTTTTTTTCTTTTTTTAATTCTGAATAATGAATTACTATTTTATATTTTTATAGCACGATCAAGTGAGAGGGCTCGAGTCTAAAAACTCATAATAAGTGGTTTTGTATTATTGATCCTTTTTGCTTTGGCCCATTAATGGCCCGCGATCGACCCTTTAATGACCCATCTTCACATAACCCTTTTCAGCCCGACCCTTTTATTACTAAACTTGGGCTTTGACCCTTTTTTGGCCCGATCCTCGCTGGCCAAATGGGTACCCTACCCATTGGCTAGCCCTAGTTACCGTTGTTGTTGTAAAAATAAAAATAAAAACCAGTTGTGGCTACACTATTGCAATTATGTCCAATTTAAAACCTTGACTTCAACCAGTTAAACAAAGTCAATGAAATTCAGTCGCATACTAATTTGAAACAAAAAGTTGTTCCTGTCTTCATGTTGAAGCAAATAATTCCAAGTGGGATAGATAAACTCCAATCCCACACCAACTCTATGTTCTTGCCTTTTGGCAGGGAGGATGACTGTTATGCTAGTGACGATTCCTCACTTGCATCTCCAAAGGATTCGCTCTTCTATCAATGTGAAATTGATTCATCTAAGACTGTCGCGCATACCAGTTATGGTGAAAAGAGCTTCTAATGTGGATGTACAATTAGTTGAGATAAAATGCTACACTGGTGATATTTGCTAAGAAAAGCAAAGAAAAGGATGCGTAGATAAACGTCAAAATGAACAAATTGCTCACATAACAAAGAAGTTGGAGAAGTGGTTGTTTGAAGAAAGGTATATGTCAATTCGTTTAACAAATAATCAAATCTCCAGCCCTATATCTTATCTAGTAGGGTATAATTAGGAGATGGATCGGATCATGTCTTGAATTTGGTGGTGATGGACTTTAATTTGTTTATATCTTCTTATTAACACCATCACTCCCTCCCTATTTGAATAAAAAAAAACAAATAAATCAAATCTGTGATCCTAAATACTTCAGGCGGTGCAGGGTGCTCAACAAATATTAAGAACAAGTGATAATTGAAAATACATGGTAGGAATTGAATTTTGCCAATTGACGTAAGAAAGACATAATTACCTTCTTAAAAGTACCTTTGCTAAAAACGAAATGGCTAAAATTCTAACAGTTTTACTAGTCATCAAAACAATAACTTAATGTTGTGAGATAGTTTCTTTGGAGGCTAAAATTACCAAGATACTTTCACTTTATTATCCTAGAGTCTGTTCGAAATAACTGTTAAAATGAACTCTACTTATTATAGCTGAAATGAGATAGAACGAGCTGAAATGAGTTAAAACAAGCCGAAATAATTAGCCATTGTGAGCTAAAATGAGCTTAACTGGACTAAAATGAGCTAACATGATTAGCTTTTATAATTGTTATAGTTAAAATGAGACGAAACAAGTTGAAAATGATTAAAAAGAGCTTAAATAAGTTGAAATTATAAATGAATGTATAAACGTTATTTAAACAGGTTCTTAAAATGACCAAAACACGCTAAAACTAACCAAAGTACTTTTAATAGTATCTTCAGTATTAATTTTTAAGTTATTAAAATTTAGGGATATAATAAATTTATAAATTTAGCTTTCATTCCCAATTTTAACATGGATTTTCATCCAAATTTTTTTTAACGTGGATATATGAAATAAACAAGTTATAATTTACAAAAAATTAAATTCATTATTCTTTAATAAAAAAATATATTTAAACAGGACAAAAAGTACATTAAAGATACGATTTAACGAGATTGATTTATTTTAATTTTTATCCTTAAATTTTCTTATTTTCATAATCATATTTTCAATGTAATTACACTATATAATATTGGTTTATATTAGATGTCTATTTATTAATGCATTTAGAATAGTTGGTTCTTCAATTAGGTCTAAGTTGTACCCTTGTGAGTTCCTTAATAGTACTTGACTAAAACGGGGTGTGATATTCGGGTCCGGATACTCCGGAATGGAAACCGCGCGCTACAACGCCAAGCCTCTCAGGGTCGTCCACACTTCGCAAGCCGATATTTTTGCTCTCTTATTGCTCTCGTCCTTTCTATAAATATCAAGATATTTTTCTTATCTCCCTCACTTTTCAGTCTCTCTCTTTCTTCATAAACATAAACCCTAGCCGCTCCTAAACCCCAACCCATTTTTTTGCTCCTCGCTCTCTCTTCAGGTATCGTTCTTGATCCTCCTCTTTCAGTTTTAATTTGTATTTGTATATATTTTTCCTGTCAATAATTATTAATTTTCTCTGCCTTCTTGTTTCATCCAATTTGGTGTCTTTTGATCTCTGTTTTTTTTGCCCCTTCGTAGAGCTTAGAAAAATATATGCTTTCGTTGTTTTTCTCTTGTGTTTGAACTGTAAATAGCTTGATTCGCAATGACCCATGATTTTAACGCAAAGATTTTTGAAACTGAAGCAAACCCCCATCCCCTTCGATGATTATTTGTCAACAATGGATGTATGGTATTGGTATAGTTATATGTAGTAGGCATGTAATAGCTATTGTTTCAAGATCTACAGGTTTTGGAGTTGATGACTATATGTTTCCTGTTATTTTTGCTGTGTTCTACTGACCACTGGAAACTTCCTTCTCTAATTTTCTTGCCCAAATGCTTTATTTTAAAAGATTTTGTGCCATTAGTACAAATTGGAATAGTAGGGAGTATACTGATCGAATGATGAAGTGGGTTTGTCTCTGCCATGTAATCCATGGATGTTATATTTGATGTTGTTCTGCTGTTTACTATGTTATGTATCCCTTCAATAGTTTCTGGTTGTTATATGTTGAATGTTGAAGCGGAAATTTTTATCAATTTGTGTTATGCGTTCTGAACAAGTTCATAGCAAATTGTACGTGCAATTTTGGGTAGCATAGCATTTGACTTGAGAAGTTTTGTATGTTAAGATTTTGGAAAAGGAAGGGTTTGTGGTGGAGCTTCTAGGGTTGTTTAGGGTTGTTTCTTGTCTTCGAGCTGAGTTTCATGTTTCCTGCTGATCGCAGAAACTACAAAGGCAATGGCGTTCTGTAGCAGAGTTGGCAGTATCCTAAAGCAGAGCATCTCCCAGAGTTCTGCCTCATCTATGATGAACTCTATTCGTTGCATGTCTTCGACAAAGCTCTTTGTTGGAGGTATTTTATTGATTCTTCTTTGCATTGAGAATATAGCTGATGCAGATTTGGAGGAGATAATTTATTAATTGATCTTTGTTTTTGTTTGTATCAGGTCTTTCGTTCGGAACTGATGATGGGTCACTGAAAGATGCATTTTCTAGTTTTGGTGAAGTGGTGGAGGGTAAGTGTTAAATCTATCTAAATGGTAGCTAGCAGCACTTATTTTCTGTTGAAATGGATTTCTCTATCTTTACTGTGTGTTTCGCGATTGCACTGAACACAACACATATTATTGAGATGCATGTTAAAGCCTGCAGGCTCAAACTCAGTCGTTTTTTTGATTAACAGCAAGGGTTATCACCGATAGAGACACAGGAAGGTCCAGGGGATTCGGTTTTGTGAACTTCACAGATACTGAATCTGCAAGCAGTGCAATGACTGCCATGGATGGCCAGGTAACAGTTTGTAACCCTTTATATCTCACCAGTCATACCACAAGCTTTAATAATTTGTGTAGAGTAGTCAAAAATATGTTGGGGTTTATGTGTTTTTTAATTGAATTTTGGTTGGGGCCAAGGCCTGTAATTTCATCTTAGACAGTGCCAGCCCACTTTATTACAGTACCTTTTTATTCGCCCATTGTTCTGTATAAACTTACGAGTGGTGATATTGTTCAGGAGCTGAATGGACGTAGCATCCGTGTGAGCTATGCCAACGAAAGACCTCCCCGCCCTCAATTTGGTGGTGGTGGTGGCGGCTACCAGAGAAGTGGAGGCTTTGGTGGTGGTTACCAGAGAAATGGAGGTGGTTATGGGGGAGGCAACGATGAATTCTAAGAGGGTTTTTCAATGGGTTCCCTTGTTCATAGCAAGCGGTTCTGCAAGCGTTAGTTGGCAATGTTGGGTTTTTGCTACTTTTATTTAGATTTAGACTAGATGGAATCTAGAAGAACATGAATGATTTTGTGCTTGCGTTTGAGTTTCCCTTGCTCTGCTGCATGTATACAAGTGGCAACAGTATTCTTATCATCTTCTAAGATGTGCGGTGGTTTTCTTTGCTTCATTATATAAATCCTTATTGGCTCATTTTATTACCTTGACTTAGTGCTCTATTACTGCTAGTGAGGTCTGAAACATTAAGCTGTAGTGTATTATTGACAAGTTCTGATGCTCCAGAAATTTTGCTGCTGAATTGGTGGTGTTTCGTTCAAATAATTGCTGGTATCTCTGTATGCAGTCGATTAGGAGATTACGAGGTGATTGGTTGTCCTTGTTAAAAAATTAGACAATATTAATGATGCTGGTGCATCACAGAGCTTCTAAAGTGGCAAAGCTGAGGACGAATGTAAAATATGATAAACTCAAAAGATATTAAAAATACGAGGTTTGCTCCTTTAATGTTTATTTTGTGATTCTCTTATATTATAGACAATAGTAATACAAATAATCAGATATGTAATAGTAATACAAATAATCAGATATGTAAAGTTTTGTATGAAAATTTTTTAAAAATTTGGTCAAACCTAATAGATAACCTTATCCTTAACAAGTTTCACTCAAATTGAAAGTTTAGGGAAAAAAAGGGGCCCATGAGGGGATTATGCTCTCAGCAATAGTGTGATTGTTGTATTAAATTTTGCCTGTGTCGAGATTGGCAAAAACGTTGACGGCCGAAAAAGAAGCAAGGAAGGGTCTCTGTTGTCGCGTTGGAAATTCAAAATGATCTGCTTTGATCTTCGTCTCATGGTCCGAGTGTGTTAGAGGTAAACCATAACCCATTGTTAACTTGCCTACAATTCATGCTAGTTATTGTGCTGGTCATGTAAGTTGGTCCGATATGGTTGACGAAGAATTGAGCGGTCAGGTAATTGATAATGTTGTATTTGAACCTAGTGTTTGTGAGCATGAAGCGTATTGCGCTGATAACTCCCCTAAATCTCCCACTAATGAGGTTGAGGGTAAGATGTCTTTTAGTGAGCTTTTCTAAATAGAGATCCTTCAAATTGTTTGAGCATGCAGGTTGTCGAACCTATCTATGAGAACAAGGAGAAGGTAGTATAAATCACAATGGACGACATTGAGGAGGACTTAGCTTATTGGGAGATTGCTCCTATTGGATACATTATTGGCTCAATGCCCAAACTCTCTAGAGTGAAGGGTTTTGTGAATAAATTTTGGTTTGAAGTTCCTAAGACTGAAATTCATTGTTATACACAGGGGTGGTATATCTTTCGGTTTGAAGGGGAGGTGGATTGGATTTTGAAGGAGTCGTGAAGAGTGGGGAATAAATTCTTGATTCTCAAGCCATTGGTCTCCTAACTTTAAATTAGATTAGGTGTTGTATCATGTACCTGTCTAAGTCATGTTTCCAAACTTGAACTTGTGACCGGGGGCTGAGAAAAATGACTAGCTTTGTTCGGTTCATTATTTGCGGATAAAAGTACTGCTCAAAAGGATAGGGTTTCTTATGCTCGTATTCTTGTCGAGGTGGGTGCATCTAAGGAGTTTCCTCATACAATTCCAGTTGTTGATCCTTTTGGGAATTTCTTTTGTACAAGACGTGCACTACGAATGGGTTCTTTATTTTTGCAGGAAGTGTAGGAAATTGGGGCAAGAAAAGCAGGACTCTAGGCGTACCATTGGGTAGCAACTGGAAATATTAATTGTGCAGGTTGTTGGTTCTTCTACCATGAATTTGGGTATAATTCCTCAAGCTACTCCAAAGCAACCTGAGCCTACAGTGGTTGTCACCGCGGCTACACCAATTCAATACATTTTTTCCCACAGAAAAGAAGGGTGCCCCTTTAAAGAAGGTTGCTTCACAGGAGAAGGTCAGCTTCATTGCTATGTCTAGTGGGTACATTGCTTTATCACAATCTCCTAGTATAGTTGTTACGCTCACTATGAGTAAGTTTGATAAAGCAAAGAACATGTGAAAGACTTTAGATCAACCCGATTTATGATAGTAAATTGTTGGTGTAATGCCCCGATCCCTACCGAGGCCACCGATATTACAAGGAATGATTTCAATGATCCATGACTAACCCTAAAAATCACCACAAGTCTTTCCGATGTACTTTGTCGTTGCTCACACACTGCCCGATAAAACTTTCCAGGAGGTCACCCATCCTAAAATTACTCCAAATTAATTGTGGAGTTTTTAAGAGTGGGCCCCTAAAAGAAGGTGCACCTTTGGCAATATAAGTATTCATTTCGAATCCTTTTAATACTTAGGAAATGTGGTCCGGGTAGGGTTCAAGGCGTTATAAATGGTATCGTAGCTGACACATGATCGTGAGTCACGTCGGTGGACGGGAGAGCCCTAGGCAGTCACCTAACAGGGCAAAAATACTAGAATTGGAGCACTAGTCGAAGACATGTAAGTCGGTTAAGTTAGGAGGCACAACGAGGATGTTGTGTGCTCCAAGTGGGGGTGAATATACTTTGATTATGGCTTAAAGGATTTAAAACAGCTACATATATCACCAAAAGTGCACTTTCTTTTCAGGGAGCCCATTCTTGAGAACTCCACAATTAAGCGTGCTCGGTTTGGACTGGTCTTGGGATAGATGACCTTTTGGGATGTTTTCCAAGCAAAGTGTGAGTGATGATAAAGCACGCTGAAAAGGCCTATGATGATTTATGGGGTTAGTCGTGGATCCTTGAAATCATCCCTAATAATGTCCATGACCTAGGTAAGGGCCAAGGCATTATAATTAAAATGTTAAGGGTCTCAATGACCCTAGTAAGCAGGAAGCTATAAGGAAGTAGATATTCAAGAATTGTTTAGCCTATTAGAGACTCATGTGAATGAGAACAATGTAATCACTACTGCTAGTAGACTATTCCACAATACAATTTTGTGGCCAACTACTTCGATCATTATAATGCCTGTATTCGCATTTCCTACATGTGTTTATTGTGCAACAAATCTATCAAATGATTCATTATCATCTAGTTTGTGACTTTTATCTGACTCCAGTTCTACATCTACTCGTGAAAGTTTATGGTGAGATTTGCATGATTTGGCTATCAGTATTAATCTCCCTTGGTTGTTATTGGGAGATTTTAATGTTGTCTTGTCTCTAGAAGAAAGGTTGTGTAAAGTTGTTGACAAGGTTGAGGTAGCTGCTTTCTTCAATTGCTATGCTAGGAATGATTTGTGTGATATATCAGGGCATTTTTCACTTTGTCTAATAAGTAGTTGGGTGACCAAAGAGTATTGTTGAAGCTGGACATGGTGATGTTTAATCCTTTTGCTATTAATTGCTCTTGGCTTTTTCAGTTTAGACCCTCAGGAGTTTGAAATCACTACTTATTGTGGCTTGAGGTCAAGAATCAAATTATAGGGATAAAGAGACCTTTCAAGTATCTTAATGTTTGGTCGACTCATGTTGATTTTGAACTAGTGGTGAAGAGGTACTAGTCTTTTCTAGTTTCCAATTTCTTATGTTTCAAGTGTCAAGCTAAAGATACTCAAAGGAAAACTCAAAGTGATGAAATACAAGATGTCGCCCACAATTATGGGCCTCTCACAAGAGAAAACCCATT
The DNA here is from genome assembly GCA_021018815.1 of Talinum fruticosum. Lineage (NCBI taxonomy): Eukaryota > Viridiplantae > Streptophyta > Magnoliopsida > Caryophyllales > Talinaceae > Talinum > Talinum fruticosum. The sequence continues at coordinate 3,287,691 of JAITYX010000020.1, forward strand.
GGAGTAGGAAAAACTTCCCTATGCAGTAAAGCAGCTCCCTTTTCAGTAGTTGCAGGGCTTGGAGAAGAGCAAAACTGGCTGGAAATCTGAAACTGAAACAGCCAGGATTTTCCTGGTTTTTGTGCTGCTGATTCATCAAACTTGGAAACGTCAAATTATTTGATGCAGGGTGCTAGGATGATTCATTAAGATGTTAAATAGCTTGATAAAAAAAATTACAAAATGAATGGGTTTGAGGGCCTAAACAACCCGATTAAACAAATCAGACATATTAGAGCTGAATCTGGGATAGGTGTGCTTTTACACAATCAGTCAAAAACTAAAACTCATTTGCAAAAATAAATTACATAACATAAAATTAGACTCATTAAGAAGTCCAATAAAATTGGTCTTGTCCAAAAATTTCTCCTAAAACATGGGCTTAAAGGGGCTCAAAGTTGTTCTATGTGCGATGGCTGAACCTGAACTTCTTGAGCACTAATTTAAGTTCTGCATTGAGGTTATATTGGACGATGCTTAGCCTGATGTAATCACCCATGATTACATTATCAAGCTATTGCGTATTACCTATTTTAAGGGTATTATTGAGAAAGTACAAAGTCTAGATGTCCAAATGATTCAAATTCAAGAGGGCCTTCATAAAAATCGAGAGGCTGTTGAGTTGTAGCAACGTGGGGGAATGGTTTTGGCTAATTATACTAAGTTATGCAAACTTTAGTGTCCTAAGAAAGATAGCTAGCTATAAAGACCATTTTTTAGCCCATAGTGATGAGAACAAGTATTATCATGCTCTCATTAAGCAGATAAAGTGTTCTACTATCCGCAGAGTCAATGATGCCGATGGAACTTAACAGACTACGAAGGTAGACTGCTCAAGCTTTATTAATTTTTATTCTGCTTTAATGGGTCCTTCTCAACATGTAGCTCCACTAAACCCACATTCGATTACCTATAGCCTTGTCTTGTCTTCTGCACATTAACAACTTATTTCTCCTTTTTCTAAAGAGGAAATCAAGCTAGCATTTTTTAGCATGGATGACAGCAAAGCTCCAGGTTTACATGGGTACTTGACTAGGTTCTTCAAGCAAGCTTGGAATATTGTAGGGAAAAATGTTTGTTAGGCTGGCTTACAGTTCTTCCAAAATGAGAAGCTTTTGAAGCAAATCAACACCACCTTAATTACCTTGGTGTCGATAAAGTCAATGCAACACTAGTAACTGAAAACAGACCTATAGCTTTGGTTGCAATGTGCTATATAAAGCTATTGTCAAAGTCCTTGCAAACATACAAAACATATTACCCGATATTGTTAATCCTGGCTAGAGTGCTTTTGTTAAAGGGAGAACAATCAGTGGTAACATCTTTCTAGCACACTAGTTGGTCAAACATTATAATAGATAACATATTTCACCTAGAGCAGTTGTAAAAATAGATATTAAGAAAGTTTACGACACTATAGATTAGGAATTCTTGAGGAACACTCTGATTGGTTTAGGCTTTCCATTTGAGTTTGATGACTTGGTTATGACTTGTGTCTCAACTACATCGTGTTCTGTGAATATCAACGGTGAACCTCAAGGGTTCTTTTTCCTATTGCTAGAGGGGTCACCTTATCTTTTGTTGTGTGTATGTAGGTCTTAGGTCAAGGTTTACAATTAGGGGTGAGCAATTTCGGTACCTTTTAAAAGTTAGGAATCGAAACCGGTTAGATTCCCAAAAATTTAGAATCGAAGCCGGAACCTCAAGTTTAGGTTCTAGTTCTAGGATACCCGTACGCACCTAATTTGGAAATTTTAGTATCTAGTGAATTAATTTTTTAAGTTTTCTTGGAGGAGGAGAAGGGGAGTGTTTGATGTTAACTCAAATTTCTCTTATATCTTTACATAAAATATGAAGTCATTTCAAAAAGTAGATATTTTTGTGTCAAGTAACTTGTAAAATAGGAAAATAATCTATGTATTAGTGATTTGAAAATTATTAAAACTAGTGTGAATCCCATGCTTCGCACATTATTTGAATAGTTGATATACTATTATAAATACTAAATATATATTTGTTGTAAAGTTATAAATATTAATCTTAGAATATATATGGATGTTTCTATAATCCGAAGGTAATTATTAGGAAGAATAATGTAAATTTGGAGTCACTTAATGAAAGCAAATAATTCTTCATCATGTGAACTTATAAAATAGCTTTCCAATTTATCATTTTCTCCCACTATATCTTAAAATTGAGGCATATCTCGTCCCACTTTGTTAAGACGAAACTCCTTTAAATATATTTGTTTATTTTTGGATCTTTTTTATATAAGTATCTCACATGGTACTATTCGATATCTAGAATTTGAACATATTATAATAATATCATTACTCACTATATATAAAATAAACACATGTGATTATATATATAAAAAGAAAATTAAACATCAAAATAATGAAATATAAAACTATTAATTTTTTCTCAAAATAGTCTTCTACATTTGTTAACCTTACTTGTTTTCTCATCGTTATACTGCTATAAAACCCCTAGGTTGACAATGGAGATAAAGAGCACTATTCAAAACTAATCACTCAATTGAGTAGTAGTTGATTGCTTCTTTTAAATGAAATTTTTTATGAAAAAAAATAGCATATGGTGTTTTTTAAGCCACTTATCCCAAATCTTTGAATTTTACCCTTTTATAATATAAAAAATATAGTTTTGAATAGATTATATATACGGATAAACAAATAATAACTTGGACCAAAATTCTTTATCATAATAAGAAAAACGTTAAATATAATCAATATAATTTCTCCTACTAATTGCTAACTTAATAAACATTCATATTCTTATAACTGAATATATTCAATAAAATAAAAATAACTAAATGGTTAAAGAAATTTTAACAAATTAAATTATAATTATTATAATACTTTATCATAATTATCATAATTTATTTAATTTATTTAAGTTTCAATACTGGAATTAATAGATATATTATATTATAGTTTTTTTCAATATTTAGATTAATTATATATAATAAATATTATTTTTATTATGAATTTTTTAAAAATTTTAATTTTACAATTGTTAGATTAATTTTAATTTTATAATTTTACAATTGTTGAAGTAATGGACTAATCCTTCAAAAAAAAAAATATAGGTCATAAAATATAATGTTGATTATGAATATAATTAAAATTTATAGGTAATAAACTGTAATTATTTTTTAGGAAAATAAAGTGTGATTGACGATCATTGTCATTTAAGATTATTAAATGGATTTTATTTCACTTTATAATTAAAATTTATAGGTAATAAAGTGAGTGTTACAAAAAGGCTTTGATATAAAAAAATAATAATAATAAAATAAAAAGAATCAATGGTAATGTGCCAAATGTCTAGCCCACAACGAAATCACTCAGTTTTAAGTATATGTATATGATTGGGTTAAAATTCATTATCTTGAAATTTGTCTATGTAAAAACGAAATTGAAATAAAAAGAAACTATGAAACCAAAGAAAATGTAAGAAAAACAAATAAATTACAATTTTTCCTTTATTTAAACTGGTTCCAAGTTTTGGTTCCGGGTTTTTTTTGTTTTTTTGTCTCGCGAACCGAAACCATAACCGATTGGATCAATTCCTTTTTCCGAAGCGAAACCGGAATTGTTTGACCGGTTGCTAATGGATTTTAGGATACCTAAGAACCATGTTCACCTCCATCTAGAACTGGCTATTGATGAGAAGCTTTTTAGTCTTTCCATCCCAAGTGTGCTAAGATTAGATTAGCTCATCTTGCATTTGTTGATGATGTGTTGTAGTTTGCTAGGGGGATTTGAACTCATGTTAGGGTTTGTGGAGGAGATTTCAAGATTTTTCCCCATATGTTAGGCTTATTTGTTAATGTTGAGAAATCATATATGTTTTATGGTGGAGTTTCTCCAACAAGTGCGATAAGATATGCTTGGAGGAGATTGGGTTCTCTCGTGCCTCTTTCAATCAACACATCTGTCTCATCAGCTTAGGGATGGCAACGGGTGGGGATTTCTCACCCCTATCGGGGCCCCGACCCAAGGTGGGGAAAAATCTCCTCCCGGAATAGCGAATGGGGCGGGGATGGGGACAGATTTCAATCCCCGAGCAAGGACGGGGATGGGGATGGGGAGAGTCTTGTCCCCACTCCTTATTTTTTAACAGAATTTTCTAGGAGGAGTAATTTTGACATTTTACAACTTTCTAACCCTAGACCTAGTTATAAAATAAACCCACCCAATTTACCTCCCTCCTAGCCGTTCCCCTCACCCCACTCTCCCTCTGCTACATACTCCTAGGCTTTCCCGGATCATTTCTCAATCTCTTTTTCTCCTATTGCCTCTTCAAGTCCCCCTCCCCTTTCTCTCTTCTACTCTACTGCCTCTCCCACTCCTCCCTCACTCCCTCACTCTCTCTCTTTTCTACTCTAATATACTCTCTCACTCTACATCCGGAAAAAATATGAAGACTCGGACATTTCTCAACGCATTTACGAGTTGCACTAAACAAGTCGGTATAACAATCCCATGCTTTTAGAGTTTTGATTTCAAGGCATTCTCGGTATCGCGAAACCTCTCTTAGTAAAATAGTATCTTTTCCGAGTGATACGGCTTTCACTTATTACATTTATTGCTTATCCGTTTGAGACTCGTAAAAGTGGTTCTTTGTTCCGAGTCCATCTTCACTCAGATTTATCACGGACTAGTATTTCGTCTTTTTCTCACTCGGAATCTTACTTTCGATTACAAGATCTATTTTCGTTGGAGTCAATATCTTTAGTCTGTTTCACTTAGTCTATATCAAGTTATCTCTCTCTGGTATTCTTTATGGAACTTGTTCTATCGCTTAGACTAAGTCGGATGAAATTCCGAGTATCATGGATATTGGACTCGTAAAATTCCATTTCATTTCGACTCGGATAATCGGTTGCTTAATTATCATAATTATTTTATTATCTCGTGTCTAACTTTGGACCAAAGTATTTTATACTTTGAGAACCAGAATTGATTTACTTTTGTAGGTTATTCATTCGAGGATACACCTTTTCAAACCACAAAAGTAGCCGAGCTCGAACGTCAAATCACCAGCAGACATGGCTTTTCACCTTCCCCGCTTCGATCCCGTAAGATTGTGTCGAAGCTATCTGTTTCCAAATCTAGAAAACCGAAACGCCAAGCTTAACAAGTGGTTTCCACCTTATCTTTCAAGACATTGCCAATGGTTTTGGGACTTCCAAGAGAGATAAACCGTTGTCCAACGTTCACATTACAACGGATACTTTCGAGTGACTCGTAAAGCTTTTATCAACGGTCACGGAAGACTCTCGGTCAGCAGATGAAGATAACGGCTACTCTGCCCGGTTACCTATAAATTGAAGCCACCTCACAAGACCTGAAGATTGCCGAATCTATTTTTAATACACATACTTGAGAAAAGTCATTGTATTTACCTTCAATCTTCTACTTACAACTCCCACTCGTAATTCATTACTTTCGAGTTGTAAGGTCTTGTATTCGATTACAAACTCTTTCTTACATTCTTTGTAAGGTCCCTTGACTAAGTCTGTAAAGGTTAACTCAGCTTAGTTGTCCCTAGCTGTAAGGGTTATCTCAGCTAGGAAGTACTAGATCGGATAAGAGAATTTCGAGTCTAGGAAAACTTGTATAGAGTTGTCTAAGGGAGCAACTCGGGTTCGGTCGATTCACGGTATTTTGTGGACTCAAAATAGTGGATTTGACTTCGTGTCCGGATTGACACGGTCCGTGGTTTTCTACCCCGGGAGGGTTTCCATGTAAAATCTAAGTGTCATCTTTCTAAGCTCATTCTAGACTCGGACATGACTTTACTCGCTCTTGTTCTTTCCGATTCATTGCTTTCGAGTCCAATCTTTTCGACCCGGTTAATAGACTCGGAATCTATCTTCCCTTCTACTTCGTGCAAAAGAGTGTGATTTCGAAGAGCATTCCCTATCACTCTATTCACCCCCTCTAGGGTGACTCGGACTCTCCCGAGCAAACCTTCAAAATAAAATGGCAACCATGTCCATGGCTTCTCCCTCATCGTCACAACTCGTAAGTTTCATTGCTTGCACCCCGCCGCCATTCACATCCTTGTTTTTTGAATTTTTTAAAAAATTGTGTAGATCTAATTTTGTTGTATATTGTTCGAACGAATTGAATGTGAAAAACTTAATTTCATTGAGGATTGTTGGGTTTGTTTTTTTTTTTTTTTCTGGTCTAATTTGGTCCAATTCGAACTTGGGTTCAAGTTTTCGAACGGGGATCGGGGCCCCAACCGTCGAGGTCGGGGTCGGGGATAAGCTCTCCCCTCCCTCGAAGCGGGGTGGGAGTGACTTTGGGCAGTGGGGATGTGGACGGGGAGGACACCTCTAGGCCTCGCCCGCCTCGTTGCCATCTCTACATCAGCCGTATTAAGGGCTGGCAGACAAAACAAAGCAAAAACTCCTCGTCGAAGCAAAATACTTAAAGTTGGAGATGCTTTAGAGAGAGAGAGAGAGAGAGAGAGAGAGAGGCCTTTCCCTTTTTTTTGTCCCACATAGAAAGATTTCAAAGGCTCTCTTAGATTTTTATACTTCTTTCTAACTTAGATGTCTAGAAGACTTAGTAGAGGGAGAATCTCTACACCACACATGGGCATGCATGCTGCCCGCCCGACATGCTCGTCCGGTCGGATTGCGCTACAAGCGGGGGCATGAATCTTATTTGATTATAATTTTTAGACAAATCTGGTATTAAATCTTTTGACATCAATCAATGTTTATTTTCGGCAAGTGTTTGTTAGTCTTATTCTCTCGTTGAACTAATTTATTCAATCAACTTAATACTCCCCTATTTCATAAAAATTGTCAAAAGTTTCTATTTTGGATGTTTCAAAAATATTGTTAAAAATTCTTTATATAGTAAAAAGAGTAACCCTTCATTTGGAATATGTGAGTGATAAATAATGTTCCCTTAAATTTTTATATTTCAAAGGTTGACAACTTTTTAGGAACGGAGGGAGTATCAGCTAAGGTTGATTTGCTCCTAAAAGTCAACCTCTTCTAATTCTTGCCTTGTTTAAAATTTCAATCATTTTATTTATTGACGATTTTCTTCTCCCTTTTGATATACATAAAAAATTCTTCCTCGTCGGAAAAATTATTCTAGGTAATTATTCACAGTTCCTCACCATTGTTCGTCTATGTATGTCGATCGGACAACTTGCCATGTTCCCCTGAAAATTAATTGCTCATGAGTTCTTGGTATACTACATAGGAGAGTGAATTCATTGGTCTACTACGTAGGGTAGTGAATTCGATTTTAGAGAAGTAGATTACCATGTCACGGCTCCCTTCCTTAAATCAGATAAGTATGTTTAATTTGGTCATAAATCACATCTTGTTTAATTTTTCCGATAATCTAAAATCGAATTTGATTTTCATCACTTGTTGTTGCTAATGGCTAGATTAACTAACATGTTTGTTGCTATGTGCTTACCCGATATCTAAATTGGATGGTTAAAATTTTTGCATGTGGTCCGATAAGTTAGAATTTTTTTCTTGTACAATCGGGGATTATTATTGTCCGAAAGCAACTAAACCTCCCGAGGGTAGCAGGTAGAAATGTTGAAAGGTACAACAAGACTTGTCGTGGGTTACTTCTACAATATATGTCTCATTCTTTGTATCGAATTTATAGTAAGAAAAATAATGGTAAGGATATTTGGGAGGCTCTTGAATTCAAGTGTGGAACTCATGATGTAGATATTAAGAAAAATACATGTAGTAGGTGGTTGTCCTTTAAAATGTTTGATGATATCCTAGAACAAGATCATGAATATAAAAATTTACTAGATAAACTCCCCCTTCTTGGACAAATTATGTAAGCTCTATGAAACATAAGAAAAAGGATGTTTTCCTAAGGAACTTATTACTCATATTAAAATTGAGGACAAAACTAGATTTAATCCATTAGAAAGAATCTGATTCATTCTTCCTCTACCGCTAATCTGGTGGAATCAAAGAATGGTTCAAAGTTTGACATGACAAAGGGACCAAGGGGGAAAAGACCAATCCATTTTCGTGGAAAGAGACAGAACTATAACAAGTTCAAGGGACAAGGTCCCAACAAGAAGAAATTTCAAGGGAAGTGTTTCGCCTGCAAGAAGTATGGTCATCCAACAAACGAGTAGAGAGAGGGATTTGGACCAGCTGATAACAAATCCAAATAGAACATACCCTAAGCCAACCTTGATGAAAATATGTCATTGTTGCTACAGTTTCCAAGATAAATATGGTAAGCAACATTGTTGAATGGATGGTTGATTCTGGAGCCACTCGACATTTTTGCACAAACAGAGACCTATATCAAAGTTATTGAAAGCTCAATCAAAGAAGATGGTCACCGGTAGAGGGGCGTGAATATGGTGTTGAAGGAATTTAGCGGAAATTTGAATTTCAAAACTAAATTGACTACTTAGAAAAATAAACTCAGTCTAGAATGACTAAAAAATAATAAGAAGTGAAGACAAGTAGCTTTTCCGAGGAAACTCTCCTGGGGCGAAAGCGTCGAGACAGTGCTAATTTGAGCACCATTTTAAAATCCATTATTTGAATCCTCAAATACAAAGACTATGACTACCTAGGTTGGTTCCCTTAAAGAAATCTATTACAAGTTTTCCCAGTGCTCAAGAAGTCCCTTATCCGACCTGGTACTTCCAAATTAAAATTCCCTTATCAATTTGAGACAACTAAGTTGAAGTTACATTATCAAGTCAATCAAGGGAAGATTAGAAAAGTGTTTAAAGAATAGAAAGTGTTTGCAAAAATTTTCTCATATAAAGTTACAACTCAGAAAATAGGATATTACAATTGGGAGTTGTAAGTTAGAAGTAATGCATGATAATTTTAGCTCCAAGTTCGTCAATGAGACACTTATCACAAGGCTTCTATTTATAGTCCGCTTTGAGAGAAAGTCGTTGAGTCTTCAACTTGGAAGAAGCTGGGTTAGTTAGGCGTTGTAATGGATGATCCGAGGACTCAACTTCTAGACCATCTCTAAATTATCCATTAAGCCTAGGTCCTAGCTTACAAAAGTTGTTCTACCAACTCGGAAATCAAATAAAAACTCGTTAGACTCAAAATAAAAAATTACAAAAATGGCGAGAAAACAAGCCTATCAGCTTATGAGTCCGAGTTGTTATGGATTTTCTGGCTTTTTGGCTTTGCTGTCTGTAAATCTTTAAAGGTTTATACTTTGAGAACCATAATTAGATTACGATTAGTTTTAATAAGGCATTTGAAGACCAATTATCCTAATCCATTAATCTTAAAATTTTCAAGTTTAATATTAAATATATTCATTTCTAGATATGTCTAAACTCATAATTAATAAGTTTAATCTTAATGGGTACATAAGTTTTATAGACATTTTTCAGTTTTGCCAAGTTAAAGAATTACAATGTAATGAATTTGCCTTAAGTAGAATTAAGACAATTAATTCTAGTTTATTTTATGGAGCATGTCATATTTAAAATGATGTTTTAAATGTAAAATTACTTTGCCAAACTTAATGTCTAAGTCATATTGAGTGGGTCATTTTCTGATAACTAAGTAGCTCAGTCAAGCTTAGCTAATATGACTAAGTTAGTTTCTCTTTTCTAAAGTCAAGCTTAGCTAATAAGTATTCTTTTAAGATCTAAGTCCTGGGTCGGTTAAGTATAAGTTATCCGAGGATGCTTCTTGGTTAATTTTATATGACTTTGTAAAATTCTTTTAGGATGCTTCTTGGTTAATCCTAAATTTAGATGAATGTCTTTAATTCAAAACAAATAAGGGGTCGATTAATCATACCCGAGTTTTCAGTTATGAAAAGGCTCCTAAAGGTGAATATGTTTTTATGGGCAATGCTACTTCTGTTCTTGTCTTTCGCAAGGGTAAAACTTCTTTGAAATTAACTTCGAGAAAAACTCTTTCACTGCAAAATATATGTCATGTTCCAGCGATTAGAAGAAACCTTATTTCTACTAATGTTTTGATTAAGGTCTGGAATTAAACTAATTCTTGATTCTAGAAAAATTGTACTCATCAGGAATCGTGAATTTGTGGGAAAGGATTTTACTAACTCGGGGTTGTTTGATATTGACATTATTGCTGAAAATAATATGAATGCTTATGTTGCTTATATTGTTGAGTCTATTTCTTTATGCCATGCTAGATTCGACCATATGAACATAGCTTCGACCAAAAAGCTAAAACAATTGAGTTTAATTCCTTCATTCAAGTAATTGTGATTTTAACAAATGTGAAATTTGTGTAAAAGCTAAACACACTAAGAAACCTTTTCAATAAAGTTATGATTCAAACCACTACTCTATTAGAATTGATCCATAGTGATTTAGGTGACTTCAAAAACACCATAAGTAGGGGTGAGAAGAAATATTATATTACCTTTGTTGATGACTACTCCGGGTTCACTTAAGTGTATCTTTTGAGTAGCAAAAATGAGGAAAAAGACAAATTCATACTTTATAAAGCGTAACTAGAAAATTAATTACTTAGAAAAATTAAAAAGATTAGGTCGGATAGATGAGGGAATACGATACCACCTCCCTTAAAACTTCTTGTGGAGACCAAGGTATTATCCATGAACTTACTGCCCCTTATGCACCTCAACAAAAATGGTATAGTTAAAAGGAAAATAGAACTCTTAAAGTAATGATGGATACTATGCTTATAAATTCAGGAATGCCTTCTAACATGTGGGGGAGGGGGAGCTATTCTTTATGCTTGTTATGTGCTTAATAGAGTACCCATTATGGAGGGGCTTTGCTCCTAAGTTGAACTACACAAGAGTGTGGGGGTGTTTAGCTAAAATTGATCTTCTTGATTTTCAGAAAAATAAAATTGGGCCTAAAACTGTTGATGCTATTTTATTCGTTATGCTAATAATTGCGTTGCATATATATGTATTTTAAAAGATAGTCCAAATTTTGGTGTTAGTAAAGAGTTTAGAGATGCTTATATCTTTGAGCATATATTTCCTATGAAAGTTATGGATAAATGCTTACACTCTGTTCCAATTTCTAATCATGATGTTGCTTCATCTAGTAATTTGGACCTAGAACCTAGGAGAAGTAAAAGAGTTATAACTAAGACTAGCTTTGGACCTAATTTTGTGACTTCTTTCTTAGTTAAGGCCAACATATTAGATGAACACGTTGTGAACGTATATCTTATAGAAAAGGATCACTAATACATAAACCACTTTTAACTATGGTTAAAAACGATATTTAATTACGGTTAACCGGTGTCATGTATGTGGGCGTCGTTGTATATACCACCTTTGATTATAGTTCAAAACCGCATTAATAGGTCACTATATAACGACAGTTCAGATAGAAAAACCATCGTTATAGGCTTATCTATGACGACTATTCTTCATTTGAACCGGTTGTCATAGGCCTTCCTCTATAGTGAAATAAAATTACTACAGAGAACCTATGGCGACGGTTCGGATGAAGAACCGTCGTCATAGATAAGCATATAACTACAGTTCAGGTGAGGAACCATAGTCATACGTCTCCAACTGGACCTTTTACTACGGTTTTGCCTTAAGAATCGTAGTAATAGGTCTGGTTTTTTTTTTTAAAAAAAATTTCTCGTATTTGCTTTCCCTCTCGTATAGGTACAAATCATATATCTTTCAAAATATAAACCAAAAATCTAATACATTCTTCACGAAAATATATATACAAAACAACATACTCATCACATTTTTGTATATATATATATATGGTACAAGACAGTGTAAAAATCACAAATTTGACCAATCAAATAATGAAGAATAACTATAAATATATACCTATTTCTTTATACGAGTTATATACAAACTCTGCCCAAACTTATTTTAACTTGTTGAGCACTTCATCCGTTAGGGAATGGGTGGCTTCTTTTCCGAGAAATATTGTAACCAATGTGGTAATAAACATATTAATTAAGTCAAGTGCAAGTGTTATTCAAGCTGAAAAAAGAATATAACCAATTACAAGTGCAAATATACCTCTTTGGGACTAGAATTTAAATTAAGTTCGGTAGCAATCTCTTTCATGTACTTGGAGAATGTAGAATCCGCATTCCACGTTTCCCGGTTGTATATGGCACTACAATATTAAATTATATTCCTAACACATAGATAATTAATTAGTACTTTATGTAGCTATCAAGTAATATGAAATGAAAAACAATTAAAGTAGATTCTAATAACCAAGAGAAGTTCACCTTGACAGGGGACAATTAGTGGCGGTGATTTCTTCACTCGTTTGTCTTTGACGCCTTCACCATAATAATAATGGACTAGAGCACTATTTTTCAATCAGAAAAATAAAATTCAAGTTAGACATACCATTGAACAATTTACTAATTAACAAAACAATATAAAATGATTAAAAGTATGAACTCGGGACTCGACAACGTCCTTGATATCTTTCCTCATGTCACTGCCCAAAGGATCAAGCCGATAGGCGATATTAGCCCTTAGATATAGGGCAGCAAGCATCCAATGGTTGCTACATAACCACAAATAACACATTTTTATATAAGTATGTATAACACCATATAAAAACATCAGTTAATTAGTTCATTATTTATAAACTTACCTTTCATTTAAACCCGCCAAATATCATGTTTTATCCTCCGTAGATATGTTTCATTTAATATCATGCAGCCACCTTACATATTAATTGTATGTAGTTAGAAATGGAAATTAATAGTAAAAAAAAAAAAAGAATTGATTATGAATATATTAACTCACATCATGTCAAGCATAATAGTGGATACGCTGATATCCTCCATGCACAAAAATTGTAGTATGTTGTCCAGGAAGACATAGACCGGTATATCCCCTTCACGTTGCCCAAACACGTGACTCGGAGCGCTACAAATGAACGATTCCTCCGGTGACAGAATCTTCACATAACTTTCCAGAGTAGCATACCAATCCATGCGGGACTCCTCAATGGATTTGTGAGGAGACTTCTTCGGATGACGAACGAGCGCCACCGAACGTTTGCTTGTGCCACTTGGTGCCTTTCATCCGACTCTCAGATTTGTTCCTGATATGATCAATACAAAAATGAGAAATATATATATATGTGGTATTAACAATAGCTAAATTAAATATTTTTAATAAAACTGAATTACCGTAGTGAGGATGACTAAACTCTTGGGCCAACGAAGAAAAGCATTAAGCTGCGTCGTCAACAAGTGTGGAGTTCCGGTCCCGGATTGGCAACTCATACTCGCCTTTCCCGTACATGACCTCTTTCACACTCACCCTCACGTCATCAGCCACAAGGGGTGTTCCATGAACGACAATATCTCGCCCTCCACGAAAAACAACACCTAATGCCACAACATGCTCTAGTGGAGGGTGATGAGAAGCTAGTTTGCAATTCGTCGGTTGTATAAGAATAACTTATACAATTACAATTATGGGATAACCTTTGACATACAAGTTAAATACCCTAAAAACCCCGAAAATAAATAGACAGATTTTCCCCTTAAAAGTAAACATTTTTCCTGCATAATGGCCCTTATCCGAAACAACAAAAACATACTAAATAAGTAATTACTCAACGGCCACACGCCGGAGTTATGCAACAACCACACAATATATACCATTCATTCAATAAGATTGTACACTAATTAGTCAAAAATATAAACATGCATGTAAATAACGGCACTCATCCGAAACAACAAAAACATCCACTATAAGTAATTATTCAACAAGATTATATATTAATTAGTCAAAATATAAACATGTATGTAAATATAAATAGGTTGAAAAATCTTAATTACCTCAGCCGTAACTTCGAATTGGTCGATGAGTGAGCTCGTGTTCGCGCTGGCCGGTGTGTGGGGTGAGAATAGACGTACATCATTAAAGTTGCTAGGTAACGGCATACCCATGTTGGTGAAATACGACCTCATATGGGACTGCATCTCTGCCCACATTTACGCCCTCATCTCTTCCATATGTGCAGTCATCTGTGTAGCCATTTGGGACATTTGGGATCTGTTGGGACTGCATTTGGGCCATTTAGACCTCTATATGTGATTGGGCTGGAAGAGACGGGGTGCTTCTTGCTAGTCCCAAAGTGCTCAACTATCCTTACCCTCCCAACAACGGCTCGTACACAACCAGGATACTCATCTCTTTGTAGGGCCAAGGCTAGCTTGTCCCTCCTCCCGATAGTGTTAGCGACTTCAAGTCGATGTCCGTGACAAAGACTCCTGTAAAAAGAAAAAAATATTATCATTTGACAATTCATAAATATTAAAACCAATAAGTTCTCACAATAAATAAAGAAAATAGTAAAACAAAAAAACTCACCGATCGCTGCACAATAGCTTCTACATCGGCCGTAGTGAGGGTTCCATCTTTTTCTTTCTTCCTTCGACCCACAGCTCGTCCCTATCGACAATGAGTTATGAAGTATCTATGGTGGAACTTTCACCGGATGTGATTTGAAGTTGTTCAAGCTTTTGCTTGTACAACCTCTCCTCCAACTTCGCATATCCCCACGGGACATCACATGAGGGTACATATTGCTCTCAATCCTCTTTCGAGTGGCTTCACCTATCGCCCGCGCAAGTAATTAAGACAATGAAAATATCGAGTGCATAACACTTAAATCAAAAATAATTGTATATATCACTAACAATTTCTTCCTTTTTATATCAATTCGACAACAAAAATATCGGTGCATAAGACAACCCCTCTCATTGTCCTCTAGATCTGCCATTCTCAAGTGTATCTCACCACCGACATTTGTAGAAAACCAACATCACACTATTTTTATATGAGATTGAATATTGAATTAAATTGCATACTATTCAAACTCTCTATTTTCTCCTTAGAGCTACCTATTAACTTTTTATATAATCATTAATGATGTAGTATCAAAAAAGGTATCAAAGTAATGAAATTACCATGTATTTCGGAGAGATGACATGTGATTCAAACGATCTCCAGTCCTCCTCGGTGATACAATTGTACACCTCCCGGGGTCTACCTTCTTATTTTATCTCGCCTTGTTTTGTAGACCCATATAGCGGCAATGCGATATTTGAAGTCTCTAAACTTTTACTGCCTCCGACATGAGGGTCTTGTGTTTCACGGAGAGGATCTTAAATTCATTAACGTTCAAGTTGAACGTTCTTTGAAACACAAGAACGATATGCATTAGTACATATATATTAACCATTTACGGTATAAGTTGCAATACTAAGTTGAGATCTAGTTTATTTACCTAAATATCGTTCCAAATGTTGTCCTTAATGGAATCAAGGACTTCAGTCCATTTTTGTAATTGATGTTCACATGGGAGCAGAGTTACTCGCACCAACGTAGCTCATAAAGGGAGCTTTATGCTCACCTATAGCATTTCCATGGCTATCAAAATCGACCCGTGTAAGGAGAGTTGGATCGTCTCTACTCTGTACCAACTTTTCCTTATTCATCATAGTGTACCCCCTCGATTTTTTGTACTTTTGGAGGAATCCATTTTATACAGCAAGCAATTATACGACTCTTGATAAATAAACATGTACAACAACTCTTCTCTTTTTTTATATTCTATTTATTCACAATTATAAGATTAATCTCCAAAATTTTCTCTAAAACACCACAAAATATAAAACTCCTGAATTACACTTTTGAGTTTAGATCTGAAATTGGAAAGCACTATCTACACTTTTGAGTTTCATGAAAATGCCAAAAATGACAAGGCAAACAATAACAGAATTAAAAACTCACCATGGAATTCAGGTGCAAAGTGCTAAAGATGAAGTGAAAGAGACTAACCTAGTGATGCCCGGAAGAGAAGTGCAGCCACGTGGAGAGAGTGAGGTCAGCGAGATTGAGTCATTGAGAGAGGTGCAGCATGAGGTCGGAAAAAGAAGTCGGTGAGAGAGTGGTGCAACCACCGAAACGAGGAGAGAGTGAGTGGGGGAGTGCAACCACGAACGCAAACCGCAAAGAGAATGCGTGGGAAACCACCAAGCAACCGCGGAGAGAAGAACAACTAAAAAGAAAGAGTGTGGGACTAAGAGTGACAAAAGTGAGACTAGGCATTGGCTGAGGGGTTTTTGTGTAGAACTTTAGACTACGGTTCACTACCAAGAACCGTCGTCTAAAGTTCTTAGACTACAATTCTTTTATTGAATAGTCGTCATATGTATCTATGATGACGGTTCAGTAAAAGAACCGTGGTCTAAGGTTTAGTAGAAACTTTAGACGACGGGTTTTATGTTGAACCGTCATCATATATACATTAAAAACCACATTTTTACGAAAATGCCACCGATCCATTTTTCATGATGATTTATCCTTTTAACCGTCGTTAAACACCCGTCGTTAAAAGTGGTTCCTGTATTAGTGGATCCTATGACTTATAAGTAATCTATGGAGTCCACAAACTTTAGTTTTTGAAAAAAGGCCATTAACGAGTAAAGTACAATCTCTTATGAATAATGGGACTTGGATCCTAACATACCTTCCCGGAGGATGTAAGGCACTTGGTAGTAAATAGGTATTTAAAACAAAATAAGAGTTGATGAACCATAAATAAGTTTAAGGCTAAACTTATGGTTCAAGAGTTTAACCAAAAGAAGGGTTTAGACTACTTCGATACCTACTCTCCTATGACTAAGGTGGCCATTATTCGTGCTTTAATTGCCATTGCTTCTATAAATAATCTTTTTATTCATCAAATGGATGTGAAAACATCATTCCTAAATAGTGACCTCATGGAAGAGATACATGAAGCAACCAGAAGGGTTTGTGATTCCTGCTTAGGAACATAAGGTATGCAAGCTTGTAAAATCCCTTTATGGATTGAAACAGGCACCAAGCAATGGTATGAAAAATTTGACTCGACTCTTACATCTAATGGTTTTCATGTCAATAATTCTTACGTATGTGTATTACAAAAACAATGAGCATGGTTGTGTAGTTATTTTCCTTCAAATGGAGGACATTTTTATTTTTGGGACAAACTTAGATATTGTTTGATGTTTCTAATGAATTACACTCATCCGGACATAGCTTATGCAATTATTAGATTGAGTCGTTATACTCATAATCTCAATAATGACCATTGAATGCCCCGATTATATTATTAAGATATCTAAAAGGGACTATCAATTGGGGGTTGCATTTTACTTCATTCTCTACTATGTTAGAAGGTTACGGTGATGCCAACTGGGTTTTTGATAATGATGATATTAATTCAACCAATGGTTGTGTGTTTACATTAGCAGGTAATGCTATATCTTGGAAATCCTCCAAGAAAACTTGCATTGCTTAATTAATAATGTAATATGAATTTATTGCTTTAGAATTGGCATGTTAAGAGACGGAATTATCAAAAGGCCTTTTGGCGGATATTCCATTGTGGGGAAGTCGACTTTGTCGGTTTCCGTGCATTGTGTCTCACGAGTAGCTATAGAAGTGGCTAACAACCATACCAACAAAGGAAAGAGGAGACACATTCGTTTTAGGCACAAGGTCGAATCTTTTTAGAGATAATGTGATATCATTTGATGAGTATGTAAAATTTGAAAGGAATCTTGCATATCCTTTCACCAATGGCCTCTATAGAAATGTAGTGTTGGCATCAGGCACAAGGAATGGGGCTTAAGCCTATTGAGTGAGTGAAACGTGATGGACACCCATCTTGGACAAAGACTCCAAGTTTAATGGGTCAAACTAAATTACAAAATAACTCCAAACATATGTGTACTATAATCCATTTTTAGAAATAAAATTAGTAATATTTCACTTAGTGTCAATTGTGTGGATGAATCATTTGGTTCTTAATGAGTCTATAGCCCTTTGTAGTCGTGCATGACAAGTATGCTCTTGATGGAACTCACCTATGTGAATTTCGAGTTGCCCGCTCCCTATGAAAGTTTTTGGGTTAAAAACTTTCTAGGGCATTCACGAGAATCCGGGCATGGCGTATGGGCTTTAATGCATCTATATTTTGCGAGGAATTTAGATCCTAAGAGAAAATGAGTGTGCAAGATCTACTCTATACAACTATCAGACGGGTTTAGGATTACTCAACCTTAACAGATGTAAGGAAGACTTGTAGGACAAGTAGGTACTTATTCAAGTTTAAAAGACATCGGTATCTATACATCTTCTCTTCGTTACCTATAATTTTCTTGTCAGTTCTTTTCTTTCTCTTCTTTTCTTTTCCTCGCTTTGAATCATGTGGGGATTGTTGGAGATGCTTCAAAGAGGGGGAGAGAGAGAGAGAAGCCCTTGGCCGTCTTGTTTTTGTCCCACATAGAAAGATTGTAAAGGCTCTCTTGGGTTTTTATATTTCTCTCTAACTTGGATGTCTACAATACTTGTTAGAGGGAGAATCTCTACACCACATGTGCACGATACGCCGCCCACCCGTCATGCCATGCAGTGGCCGGCTGAGCTACGGGTAAGGGCATGGGTCTTGTTTGATTATAATTTTTAGACAAATATGGTATTAAATCTTTTGACGTCGATCAACATTTATTCTCTCGCAAGTGTCCATTAGTCTTATTCTCTGTTGAAATAATTGATTCAATCGATTGAATATTAGCTAATCTTGATTTGCTCCTAAAAACCAATCTTTTCTAATTTCTTCCTCGTTTACGGTTTCAACCGTTTTATTTATTGGCGATTTTGTTCTCCCTTTTGATATACACCAAAAAACCTTCCTTTCCAAAATTATTCAGGTAATTTCAAAGTTCTTCACCATTATCCATCCATGTACATAATTCAGACAGACTTGTCTGTTAGCGGAACCAGAAAATTTTCTTAAGTGGGGTTGGGTAGTGAGGTAAAATCAGCGGAAAATCTACAATTTGGCCGTGGTGTCTCAGGACACCATTAACCAAAATAAATTGTTAGTATATGAGTAAAAATAAGTAATAATTAATACTTTACACTATAGAAATATAATATTAATGCAAAACATATCTAGTGTTTGAATTAGGAGTTTTGAAAGGCCAAAAAACTTTGTTCTTTAGGAAATTGCTAATCGGGAATGAAATTTACACTATTTTATATTAAATGGTAGAGAAAAAAAGTAGTATTATAGCTGACAAGACAACATATTAATAAATTAGAGAGAGAAAAGAAGGATCACATACAGATAACAAGCGAGAGATTAAAAAAAAATAAATTATATACCCTATTTTTTTCTCCATCCTAATTTATGAAACTATTATAAAATATTTTTAAAATATTATATAAAAAATAATATATTTTATACAATAATTATATAATTTTACCATACACCAAATAATGGCCATGAACTTCATGAACTTCAACAGATACGAAGCGGCGAAGACTCTTGGCGATTCTCTCTGCGGGAGACTCTCCCTGCCCCCTGTTTCTGAGGTCCGGCGAAGCCTTATCTGACGCCGATGATCCTTGTCGGCCGGTCACCGCTTCTGCTCTTTTCCGGATATTCAGAAATCAGCCAAAGGCCAGTTTCAACACTCTCATAGTTCGTCTAAGGTTTCTTTCTCTCTCTAGCCTGGAGCCATGGCAAGGCGAGGGAGACCCAAGAAATCTTGGAATTCAGCAATAAGCCACAGGAAATTTGCAACATATCAATCAACTCCACCAGCATCAGAACAACAATCTCCGATTGGGTAACCATCAAATGAGGTTACTTCTAACTCAAACGCTACTGTTCCATTAATTTCTACTCAATCTACGCAGATAAATCTCAATAGTAGTATGAGTCAATATTAGATGTGAATAGAACCCGAAATTCGATCTCATCTGTATGGGAATCGTTTGATATCTCTAGTCTAAGGAACGCAGGACACAAACCTAGATATATCGCTCCCTAGAAAGAGAATGATGTGATTTTCACCACTATTGGCATGAAGGATATTGAATCAGATCTAAAATTTTGGGAATCGGTTGTTGCATGCTATGTAGCTCCACCATTTGTAATCCTAAGTGGATATGTGAAAAGAATATGGAAGGATTACATAGTGGATAAAATTGTGATGCTCAGTAATAGGGTTATGCTTGTGAGATTTGATTCTGTGGAAACTAGAGATGGAGTGATACAAAAAGGGATATATCATTTTGACAACAAACCCTTTATTGTTAAACCTTGGCACAAGGATTTTAAAAAGGAAGATGTTCATCAAGTTCTTGTTTGGGTTCGGTTTAATGAACTTGATTTGAAGTATTGGAGTGCATCATCATTAAGCAAGATTGCCAGTTTACTAGGGGTACCAATCATGGCTGATAAGAATACTCAGGAGAAATCCATAGCAAGTTTTGCTAGAGTCTTAATTGAAGTGAAAATACAATTTGATGTGCCTAAGCATGTGTACTTTGCAAATGAAAAAGGCATTCTCATGTGACAAGAAGTTGAATTTGAATGGAAGCCAGTTCAGTGTGCTAAGTGTAAGAAGTTTGGGCATGAGACTTCTACATGTAAGCAGGGGGAAAACTGGCAGTGGAGACCAAAAGAGCCTGCAATGGAAGCACATCAACCTGTGAGTATTCAGGACGATTAGGGACAACAAGGAAACAAAGATAAACAAGCAGAATGGGTATCAGTTGGACCCTTTACTAGGATTAGGAGAAGAGTTGAGCAACATAAGAAAACTTCCACACCAATTCATAACAATTTTCAGATACTGAGGGTTGCAGGAACTGTGACATAACCTGCCCATGATCCTGATGAGGTACTGCTAGCTGAAGGAACTGTGATAGAACCTGCTCATGTTCCTGATGAGGTAGAAAGACTTACTCCAAATGGATAATATAGCAACGTGGAATATAAGAGGCTTTAATATCCCAAATAAACACAGAGAAGTCTAGGCTTTCTGCTGCAAAAATAAAATTGGGCTACTATGCATGATGGAGACAAAGGTGCTCAATAAAAATTCTAGAAAAATTATGAATTATTTCCAAGAATGGTCTCATTTTATCAACTATGATAGCAATGATAGAGGGAGAGTTTGGATTATGTAGTGTCCCTGAGATTTTTACGTTCAGGTTGTTGACTCCAAATCACAAGTGATACATTGTCATGTATCACAAAACTTAACACAAAAAAAAAAAAAAAAAATTCTTCTTGACTGCAGTCTATGGCTCTAATGATGAAAATGAAAGGAAAACCATGTGGGACTTCCTTAGCCATCAAATTTCAGCTATGCAAAATCCTTGGATTGTGCTTGGAGATTTTAATCATCTTCTATACCTTGAAGATAGAATAGGTGGAGCCCCCGTAACTATCTAGGATACTTAGGACTTTCAAGACTGCACCTACCTAGCAGGACTACAAGATCTGAGATGGAAGGGATGCCAATATACATGGACTAACAAGCAAGATTATGGGGCAAGGAAATATTCTAAGATTGATAGAGTTCTGGTCAACTCTCACTAGTTAGATCAATTCCCAAATGCAGAAACTTTGTTCCTTGCTTATGACACATGAAATCATATCCCTGGGATAATCAAATTCTTCGAGCTGAAAACTGGCCCAAAACCATTCAAATACTTTGACATGTGCGCTACTTCCCCACAGTATAAACAAATAGTGCAACAAACTTGGGATGTATTTTCTGTGACCACAGCAATGCAAAGTATTTCTCATAAGCTTCGAGTACTGCAAAAGTCCCTCAGAGTTTTAAATAGAGATCACTTTGGGGAAGTACAAGTTCAGTATGCCAAAGCCAAGGAAAAGCTAGCACGCATCATAATAGAAATTCAGAACAAACCCACAAATCAGCAACTCTTTGAAGCAAAAAAGACAGCGATTGCAGAAGTCAGCATATGGAATGCTAGACTACAAAGCTACTATATCCAGAAGACTAAAGAGGAATGGTTGAATTTGGGGGACACATATGATAAGTTGTTCTTTGAGAGTTTGAAGCAAAGGCAACAACAAAATAGAATTTCTTCGTTCAGGGAAGATGATGGCACATGGAACTGGGATTACAATCAGGTAACATCTCATTTTGTGCAATTTTATACTACATACTTAGGTACTCCTGCAGTACCATCAACTCAAATTAAAGATGAGATAATTAAGATGGGGGAGGGCTTAACTATTCAGCAGCAGATAGGACTAGTAGATAGGACTAGTTACCCCCTTCACTGAAGGAGAAATTAAGAAGGCCTTGATCTCGATCCCCAACCACAAAAGCCTGGCCCGGATGGGTACATTAGTGATTTTTTATTAAAGACAATTGGAACATTGTTGGGAAAGATATCTACAATGCAATTTGGGAATTCTTTGATATAGGTCACATGGCTCATAAGTGAAATTATACCAGGATATCACTTATTCCCAAAATTGCTAATCCTGCGAATGCTTCAGATTATCGACCAATAGCTTGCTGCAATATTTTATACAAGTGTGTTTCAAAACTGATCTGTAGTAGACTCAAATTTGTCCTGCCTAGCCTTGTGAATGGCAACCAATCAGCTTTTGTAGAAAATAGACTGATATCCCACAAGACCATGATCTGCCAAGATCTTGTGAAGCTTTATTAAAGAAAGAATGTCTCCCCTAGATGCTTATTCAAATTAACTTGCAAAAAGCCTATGACTCAGTCTCATGGCAATTTGTCAATGGCCTGCTGCATAGGTTGAACTTCCCTCCTACCATTATACAATGGATAATGTCCCCGATCTCAACCTGCAGATGCACTATTAACATCAATGGCTCTGATTATGGGGATTTTCAGGGGAGAAAAGGCCTTAGACAGGGAGATCCTGTATCTCCACTTATCTTTGTCTTGATAATGAAGTATTTGACGAGAGCTTTAGCTCTTGGTGCTCAGACTCAGACTTTTAGATTTTATCCTCTCTGCAAGTCTATAAAGCTAGTCAGCCTATGTTTTGCAGATGACCTAATGATATTCTGTAAAGCTCATACCCCCACTGTCAAAATTGTGCTTGAAGTGTTTGATCATTTCACTCAAGCTACAGGACTGCATATAAATAAGAGCAAATCCTAGATCTTCACTACAGGCATTCCTGATGGAAAGAGGGATGAGATTCTTCAATTGAGTGGTTTCTGCCTTGGAGAATTCCCAATTAAATATCTATGGCCACATTTAACAACTAAAAGATGGTCAAGAGCAAATTGCAGCAAGTTAATAGAGAAGATAATTGCAAGGATTAAAGTCTGGCACACTAGACATCTATCCTTTGCTGGAAGATTACAGGTCATAAATTCAGTGTTATTATTACTACAAACTTATTGGTCCTCAATATTTATTCTACCTCAGAGCATCATCAAGGAAATTGACAGCATATTCAGGAATTTCCTTTAGGGGCAAACCTCAACCTATGAGAAATTCCCCCTTACCCATTGCCTAGGACATAATCTGCAAGCCAAAGAAAGTTGGGGGTCTTGGTGTGACAAACATGAAAAAATGGAATCAAGCAGCTGTTGGGAAGCATCTGTGGTACCTGTACTCTGATAAAGAGTGCCTTTGGGTGAAGTGGATAAATGAAATCTACATAAAGGCCACGGCTTTTGGTGACATCCAGGTGTCTGCACAAAACTCTTGGTATTGGAGGAAAATTCTAAATCTTAGAGATATCTTTGAGAGGGGCTTTCTAAGAAACCAATGGACCCATCACAAATCTGGTTCATACACTATATCCGGTGGTTACAAATGGTTAATGGGGGCTCAATCTGCTGACAGCATGGCACAATACACATGGAGCAGATATAATATATCCAAGCACAGTTTCTGTTTTTGGAAAATGCTAAAAGGTAGACTCCAGACGAAGGACAAGTTGAAGAGAATGAGCATAGCAATTGATGAACTATGTCCCCTTTGCCTGAATGAAAAGGAAACATATGAGCTCCTCTTTTTGCATGTGGTGTCAGTCAAATTATATAGCAAAATGTCATGGCTTCCATGGGGATCAAACCGACTGCTATACACAGATATGGGATGGAAGCCTTGTTGAAGCAAAGGTTTGACACAAATAAAAAGATGAAGGTATTCATGCTATACTTAACTGCTGTCACATACTTCATCTGGATGGCCAGGAATTACAGAGCTTTCAGAGGGGTTCAACTAAGTTTTACGGAAATAACCTTCAACTACAGGCAGAATATAATTGCTAGAATTTCATACCTTAAGAAGTGCTCCAAAAATCAAAATGTGTTTTCTGGAATTCTAGATACACATTAGAGGCTTTAGGGTGACCCTTCCCTTTAATGGTTTGTAAGATTATTAATATTTCCAATTTGGTAATTATAATCACTCTTTTCACCCTAAAGCCTCTAATGTGTATCTAGAATTCCACAAAACACACTTTGATTTTTGGAGCACTTTTGAGGTATGAAATTCTAGCAATTATATTCTGTATGTAGTTGAAGGTTATTTCCGTAAAACTTGGAGAGTTTAAAAAATAAGTTGGTAATAAGTGTGTGGTTTGTGATAGTCTAGATATGGACTCTTGTGAGCATTTATTTCTTTTGCTATCGTGTAGCATATGTTGTCTGGAACGGTATTCTTTCCTAGAGTCAAGTTAGGCTTAGAGGGTGAACTTTTCGACATGAGAAGCAGTGATATGGAACTTTCTGCAAAGGGAATTCTCACCGATGTCAGTGTATAATGACTTTGTTCGCTGCTACAATCTATGAAATCTAAAGGGAGAGAAATGCAAGGAAAATCCAGAACAAGAGTAGAAGTGTTGAGGCCATAATTAGACAAATTTAATATGTTTGTCGTGTTCAAGCTCAAGCCTATATTATTAACTAGAGTGATTTAGTGCTTTAAAGGACTTGTAGTCCTAATCCTAAACTGTTAGCTTTTTTGGAAATTAATATAATTATTTTCTTTTTTGAAAAAAATAATTTGACTCAAATAAGTTTAAGTTGTAAATGTGTCTAAGATCCTAAGTTTCCCGAAAGTTGGATAAATTTTTTCCTTGGCCTAGAGATGGTGAGAGCTAGACTCGTCAATTCGGGCGGGCGGGTTAAATACGGGTCGGGTGTATTTTGGGTTCGGGTAAAATACGTGTCGGGTGTATTTTGGGTTTGGGTAAAATACGGGTCGGATATATTTCGATTTTGCGGGTTTTGGGTCAACCCAACGGGTCAAGAGCGCCATTTTTCTTATTTTTCGAGAAAATAAAATCGATATTCAAAGTCAAATTAATCAACTTTGTATGAATATATCCTTCACTTTTTTGGTAACAATAATACCATTATAATTTTAAACATAAATTGAATGCATAAATTAAACATTAATAAGAATTAGCACTTTATAACTACGTAAATCTATTAACAAGTCATGTTGAGTATTTCATAAGTACTTATCTCAAACGTTTGTTGACGAACAAAGTACAAAACAAGCTAACTAAATTCACCATTAAAGGTAAAATAAAACTCATTACAAATTACAAAATATTAAAAAGCAAATAAAACTCCAAACATTAAGTTTTAAATCGATAGAATTACAATGTTCATCGTAATATTAAGGATAATTTAAATTTGCAATACATACATAATCTCATACTTAATTTAAGAATTGTGAAAATTTAAATTTACAATACAAACATAATCTCATACTTAATTTAAGAATTGAGAGATAAATTGAGAAAAACCCGGAGAATTGGAGCAAGGAGGGCTTGAGGTTCCACTACTTCGGGCAAGAGGAGGTAGACCAGGGCGTCGAACTACCCGAATCGGATGTTCTTCTTCCACGGACGACCGTGCTAGGTCGACATTGTGGCGGCATGAGGGTCGGGAAGAGGAAGACAGCGAGGCTCGGCAATGGCGGAATAGAAGCGAAAAGCGAGAGACAGAGAGAGGAGGCGAGATGCGGCAGCAGCAGGCAATGGCAGCGAGGGCTCGGGAAGAAGACAAAGAACGAGGCTCGACAATGGCGTAACACAAGCGAAAAGCGAGAGACAAAGAGGCAAGAGGCGAAAGACAGAGAGCGGAGGCGAGAGATAGAGAGGGGAGCCAAGATGCAGCAGCAGCAGAGCAATGGCAGCGAGGGCTCGGGAAGAAGACAGCGATGGGAAGCCACAGAGTAGAAGCACGAGAGAGGGGAGGCGAGAGACGAGAGAGGAAGCGAAGCGTAGGTTTTGTCATTTTCATGGGCCACTTTTTTAAACAAATACAAGCCCAACTTTAATTTTTCAGTTTCCCGACCAAGCCCAAAGAACCGTGATTTTTTTGTGTCCGACCCATTGGGTCGACTCGGACCCGACCCGAAAATTTTCGGGTTTTCGGGTTCGGGTAATTTCGGGTTTCGGGTCTGAATTTCTTGTCCAAAACCCAAAAAATTCGAGTCGGGTCGGGTCGAATTTTCGGGTCGAATCAAAAACTGCCAGCTCTTAGAGCTGAAAGGGATTTGAGTCCCCATATTAGGCTTGTTACTTGTTAGGCCTCTCTATGTCGTTCTTGTGCCGAGCATTGCAGACATCTATTATTATTATTTTTTTCTTTTTGTGACAATGTATGATGTGTAAACCTGATGGACCTAGGAGATCAGAGGAGTTAGGTTGGTTTCCTTAGGGCTCATGGTTCATTGGTTGTCAAAATTGGGTTGGACAGGGTTATGACGGTTCCATTATTAATGTGGGCTTGGTTAGATTCCTTGTCTACTTATCCATCAGATTGTTTGGCCCATTCTTTAAATGGCGTGAAATTACATTATACATAAAGCTTTTATGTCATAATTATTGCAAGTAAATTGTGGATGCAAATTTTGTTCATGTAGCATGTCAAATTAGATGACACTAAGTTGACAAGATATTGGACCAACCCAATAAAAATTCATAACAAGCTCTTAAATGGCGTCAATATCATTCATTCTTGATCTGATGTCGTAGTAATGTACTCTGATATTGATTTGATTTAAATGACTTGTACTTAACCTAATGGTTCTCAATCAGTTGTACAATCCTTATTCGTTGAGTTTAAAGCTTTTTCAATCCCATTGGATGAGTAAAAAATAAATAGAATGAAATCATGAGTTGATATTTAGGGCATTGGGAGTGAACCTTGAATCCCGAGCTCAAGTGTTTGCTGAATTGTTATAGAATGGAATCGTCTTTTTACCCCTAACCTTCTTCCTAAGGAAAAATCGTAGAGGCTCCTTCAATCCTGATGGCTTCTAGTTTCATAATTGAAATGTTAGCACTTTCCTACCCTACTGTCTTAATAAATGATAAAAGAAAATCTCTTAGGTTTTATGAATAATAAATTAATACTTCAATACATGATTTTTTTAACAATTTACTACCTGAAAAATTTTAAGGTAGTACATTATTAAAAAATAAATTTAGGTACTAATTTATTATTTAGAGGACTTGAGAAACTTTTTATCATTTCCGGCGCCATAGGGTAAAAAAGTGTCAATGTATTTTTTTTTTTCCAAAACTTTCAATTCTATGTGATTTATGGCTATTATGATTTCAATTTTAGGATGCACTTCATCGTCTGAATTTGTTACCTCATCTTGTAGCTTCATTCTTAGTTTATCACGATTTCAGGGGATAAAACAAATTCATACTGCTACTACCGCACTTGTAAATGGGGTAAGTTTCAGGATTCTATGCTTACAGATTAACTTTTTATTTCTATAAGAGTATTATTTCATTTACGGATGCGACAAACACATGGTTGGCACTTATTTTCTTTAAGGCTTTATGTTCGAATATTATGAATTAAAAAAATTGTAATGGAAGAACTTTATTTAATTATGTTCATGAAAACTAAAGATCACAGAAGAAATTATTGTATATTTGTATTTTTGACAGATAATATTCTGTTTTTGGATAGATGATGTCACCGATATTTCAATTCGGACATAACCAGATTGTCCAAATTTAAATTTCGGACATAACTTTTTTGATCATACACGTTTTTGCAAGTCTGATAAATTTGAACAGTAGAATCGGATGAACTTTTGTCAAATCAACATCTCTGCAAAGTTATGCAACTCTACTATTAAGGCCATCTTTTTTCCCCCAAATTACGATAGTACCTATCGAGTAGTTGTGATTGAATTGCGTTAGATGTTATTAAAGGGCGATTGGCAGTTAAAGGGGTTATATATATATATATATAGGGGATGTATCTAATGAGAGCATAGGGATAGGGATAGGGTGAGAGTGAGATAATTAAATATGGGCCATTGGATTAAAATGAGTGACTAAGATTAATCTATCAAATAAAAAACTCAAATTACTTCCTCCTCCACTATGCCACCCTAAAATCACTACACCCCATTAGCAGCCTCAATCACCGGCGAACCCACCAGCGAGGATTTCGTCGAGTCCACTATTATCTAAGTTCAATCCTCTCCCTTCACGCTCCATTTCTTTCTTTACTTTTCCGGTGGCAAAGTCGCGGAATTTATGAAAACCCTACCTCAAATGCATCTAACTTAGGGCATATTGAACATCAAATCAAAAACTCATATCTTGTACCATGAATGATAGAAAGTAACTTTGTTTTGATCTTAACCCTTAGATTTGAAATGAATGGTTGAGATTTAATCATCTCACTCTCATCCTATCTTCTCCTCTCATTTGATACAATTCCTATATATATATATATATATATATATATATATATATATATATATATATATATATATATATATATATATATACATACATACATACATATGTAAACTCACTCGTAATATATACAATTTTATCCTTCTTTATCCTATTGCATAGGCTTTTCGGAAAATCGACAAAAGAAAGGAAGAGGACAAGTTGGCTATCAAAAATTGTGACATAAAGAAGAAATAAGAGCATGAGGTTTTTAGAAAAGAACGTGAATATTTAAGTCATCTTCCCTCTAATTCAAAAAAACTGTTTTACTTGAAATAGTTGATGAGAAACCTGCTTGTCTTTACCCTAAAACTTCTTAAATGGGATGAAATTACAATCCCGGATGAGCTCAAACTAGAAAATACTCAACCTCCTATACAATTAGAAGAAAAGGATATCGATCAAATTATAGAAGAATTTGATGGTAGGGTACTTATCAGATTTAAATGTATAAGGGAAAACATTTCTAGAACTACCTCTTCCAATTCAAGAAAATCCTTTTTCAGATTATTCTTCTATTTGGACGAGACACTTTTAGCAATTCCCAAAGATACAAGTTTACAACTCCTATCTCGGAGCTTGTTCCATATTGCTCCTCTCCTACGTCTTCCGGAATAGGAGGAGGAATTAATGCCATTACAAAAATTGAATTTAAAATAAATTGGTCTTTTTTAAAACAAGATTATTATTCTCGGAAAAATATACATTATAGAAAATGGTTTCAACAATTTGATGAGAACCTTATAACTAAAATTAAACAAAAATGGATAGTCGATATGGCTAGATTATTGACCAATATTTCCTTTTTTATATGGTTTCCTACATTTTCCTCACATCTAGGATTTCAAAATGTTTATTCAATTCTTATTGTTAATGTCCAAACAACACTTCTAAAAGTGTGACACCTTCAAAATGGCACTAGTTTTGTTGCTGTTCACCCTCCCAAAACTGAAGCAATTACACTCAAAATTAACGATGAAGAAGTCATTGCATCACCTTATAAAAAAGGGTGAGGAGGGGGGAAGTGACATCGCTACTGCTGATGATCTTAAAAAGATCGACCAATAGGAAAATTATACAAACATAATTCTTAATATAATAGCAGAGCAACTAACTTTTGTGTCAACAAAATTAGATACAAAAAAATTTAAGTCTCCTGAAAGTTCTAATAGTTTAACAAGAAGAAAGTTGTTTGTCACAAATGTGGCAAAGTTGGTCATAAAGCTTTCTAATGTAAAACAGAGAAGAAAATTAATGAACTTTTTGCTGAAGATCCCGACTTACAAAAGAAACTATTATCAATTTTAGCCCACAATTCTTCCGACTTTGTTAATGAGGAAGATTATTACCTTAGTACGTGAAGACAAAGACTCAAGTTATGGGTCTTCCCCAATTAAACAACTTAATGTTATTACTAATAAAAGTCAAAAGGAATTCCTATTAGATTTAATAGGAAAAATTTATGACCCGGAGATAAAGAAAGAATATCTAGAAAAGTTAAAACGACTTATTCTCGATAAAGAACCAAAACCCTTTAAACTCGACCATGAAACTCCAAATCTCTCTAAGCTATATCAAAAATACCCAATTCCAATCCTTTCTAATAAATTACTACAAAAGATATTCAAGCTGAAGTTAATGATTAAATGTTCAAGTTAGAATCCTTAAGCAAGATATTTTAAAACTAAAAGCTAAAGACCTTTAGCTTAAAACCAAATTCGCTATTTCGGAATCTCATAAGACAAATTTTTCTATTCCAAATGACGATACCTCTATACCTCACATCTCAATAGAAGAAGTTCCATACGATCAATTCTTACAAACCTTATCCCAAGTTTCCTTCAAAAGCTGGTATTCTATAGTCAAATTAGTTGTTAGAGATTTCTCTATAAGCACAGTTGCTCTTATTGACGGTGGAGTAGATCAAATTTATATTAGAGGAGGACTTATTCCAACCAAATATTGTGAAAGAACTAAAGAAAACATCTCGCAATGCAAATGGAGAACCTTTAAATATTATATATAAACTAAATAAAGGATACATCCAAAACAGTGACTATTGTGTTTAAAAATGTATTTTTAATCGTTGACAATATTACCAATGATCTCATTCTTTGTACTCCATTTCTCACTCAAATTTATCCTTTTTATGTTAATGAATTAGGAGTGCACACCAACATTATGGGCAAATAAATTTCCTTTAAATTTTTATCATCTCGCTAAGCAAAGAGATGTCTCTCTTTTACAAACGTCCTCTATTTTTCGATAAATTAATAGTTTATAATATAAGCAAACTACAATTACCCATTTAGAAGAAGAGATTTCTTATTTCAGGATCGAAGAAGCTGTTGCAAAATCCTTCAATTCAAAAAAAAAATTTCTTGATCTAGAACAAATTATAAAGAAACAAATATGTTCTAATGTTCCTAATGCTTTCTGGGAAAGAAAAAGCACATATTTCCTTACCTTATATAAAAGATTTTGATGAAATAAATATTCCTACAAAAGCTTGCCAACTCAAATGAATTTAGAGTTTCTCGAGCACTATAAAGGTGAAATTCAATCCCTTTTAGACAAACAACTAATTAGACCTTCAAAGTCTCCTTGGAGTTGTACTCGCATTCTATGTCAATAATGCTTGCAGAAAAGGAACGTGGAGTTCTCATACTCGTTATCAATTATAAACCCCTCAATAAAGTTCTCGCAATGGATTCGATATCCGATTCCTAATAAAAGAGATTTACTAAGTAGATTATTTGACGCTAAAATATTTTCAAAATTTGATATGAAACTCGCTTCGTCAAATACAAATTGGAAGCCGATTGATACAAGATTGCATTTATTGTTCCATATGGACACTATAAATGGAATGTTATACCCTTTTGATTAAAAAAATGCTCCTTCGAATTTCAAAATATCATGAATGACATTTTTAACCCATATACCTCTTTTATTATGGTTTACATTAATGATGTCCTACTCTTTTCCAAAACCATTGATCAATATTTCAAACATTTACGAGATATTGTTACATATTATTAAGAAAAATGGATTAGTTATTTCAACTTCAAAATTGATTTTATTTCAAACAAAAATAAGATTTCTTGGACATGACATTTACCAAGGAACCATAAAACCTATCATAAGATCACTCACTTTTGTTGAAAAATTTCCGGATGAAATAAAAGATAAAAAATAATTACAAAGGTTTTTAGGTTGTCTTAATTATGTTTCGATTTTTTTCCCAAATCTAAGACAGATATGTGTTCTTCTATTTAGAAGGCTTAGAAAGAAGTTCATTCCCTAAACAGAACAATATACCGAAATAGTCGGAAAAATTAAGCATAGAGTTAAATCTTTACCTTGTCTTAGCATACCTCATCCAAATGCACATATGATACTCAAGCAAAAAATGACAGGTCCCGACAAAAGAGAATAACTTGTACGATTTCATTTAGGAATATGGCTCGGTCCTCAATAAAACTATTCTACCATTAAAAATGAAATTTTATTTATTATTCTTTGTGTTTTAAGGTTTTAAGATGATTTATTTTATAAAAAATTTCTTTTAAGAATTGATTGTAAAGTTGCGAAAGATATTTTACTAAAGGATGTTAAAAATTTAGTTTTTAAACAAATCTTTGCCGGATGGCAAGCAATTTTATTTTCCTTTGATTTCGAAATAGAATTTATCGGAGGAGAAAGCAATTCACTTCTAGATTTTCTTACTAGAGAGTTTTTACAAGGAAAGAGATCATATGTAGAATAAGTAATTCTAGCGTCATTTAAAAAATCATTTAATATCCTGTTGTGCAAAGTGCTTTTGATATACTTCATCTCGGAGAAGACTATTTCAATGGATGCAGTGGACACCATTAAAAGCAAAGCCAACTTCACAAGCACATGCACATGAGGAAAGTTCAAGAACTTGTTTGTCTCAACAAATTTCCTCAAAAAACCACCAAAACCCTTCAAATAAGAGAAACTCTCATCACGGCGTATGTTCACAATAAAATAGTTAAGTTCCCATTCAAGAGCCCCAATGCGCAATCCATCAAAATCATTTGGATATAATTGAGTCATTATGTGTAACTTTTTCCTTATCAAAGTCGGAGAATGAGTCAATGACAGGCCACAAGCGTACGGTGTATGATTGTAGGCTGGTCAAGGTCGTTCCCACAAGGACTCCATCTATTAATGCACTAAACTAGTCCTCTACTCAATTGCTAAGCTAATCGGATTTTGGAGTTTGCTTCTCTAAACTAGTTCTAGATATTAAAATCAAGGAAATTAATCTAAACTTAAATCAATGAGTAAAAACATCTAGAGATTTGCTTTCCTAACAATGAGTTTGATTATTTAAACATAAATTGTGCAATCATTCTTTCAAGTAAATCAAGGATCGATAATCACAAAATTCTACCGCTTTTTCAATGCTTAATAGAATTGCTCTAATTAACCTATCAAACAATTTTCGTATGATTTTTAAGTTAATCAAAGTTAAAGATTTCAAATTATCAAAGTGATCCCCTAATTTACTATTCTTTTCTCAAATTTCATAAACTAGGTAGAAAGGTTGGTTGTCGGATTTTTCTATTTCACTTTTCGAGTACATGATAGATTAATCTCTAAACACAAGTATTCTAGGCCTTCAAAACACTCGTGAACATGATAAACACAACCTTCTATTAATCAAAATCAAAATTCAAGCACAAATCATGGAAAACTAATCAAACTTCATTGTTTCGGATTACAAATCCCTAAAAAACTAAACTACTCACACATTGCTATTGAAAGCTTAAATAAAATCCAATCCATGGAAATCAAACCTTAAATAGCAAGAAACAAACAAGTAGATGATAGACTTGAAGAACTCCACTTGAATCTCTCGACTTCGAATGGAATCCTGCAATCGCTTCAATCTTCTTCTTTGATCTTCAAAATTCGGTTTGATGTGGATGAATGAAGGAAGGAAAAATGGTGATAGATGAGTATGGAGGATGAATGGTGGATTCTAGACTGGATAGCCTCAAGATCGGATGAAAATCGGCTTAAATAAGTCATTAAGAGGCAATCAAGAGTTGAAACCGTCAAAACCGAATCGTGTCGGCAGAATTTACCTCCTACACGGGCCGTTTCCTCCGACACGAGCTACCCGTGTTGGTTGCTGGCACATCAAAGCCGGACGAAACGCTGAAAACGGCCGTGTCAACCGACCTCCAACACGGGCTGTGTCAACCGACCTCCAACACGGGCTGTGTCAACCGACCTCCAACACGGGCCGTGTCGGTAGACACGGTCCGCCCGTGTTGGTTGCTTCGGAAGGCATGCGTCAAATTGATTCGATCATAACTTCCTCGTCCGATGTCCAAACGATGTGATTCTTGATTTTTCGGAAAGCTCATTGAGTCTAGTAGTGGCCGTTACCACCCTTCTTACTTTCCTAATGCTTGCTTCATAAGTGTAGGAAAGAACATGATTCGAGAGTAAAGAAGTGGCCGTTACCACCCTTCGACTTTCCGCTTCATATCTTTTCTGTTCCTGAGCATAATTGAGCTTATAATATGTCATTGGACAGCTCTTTCAATAAGGAAGTTAGAAACATAGACTCAAAATAGCTTTGGACTGAAAATATGACTAAAAATCAGGTCCAAATCACTAGGAAGTCTGTAGAAATAGACCAAAAACGCAAAACCCAAATGTAAAGCATAAATGGGGTATAAAGTACATAAATATGAATATAAATCCCCAAAAATTACAAGCAACCTCCTTTGAAATCTAATGCAAAAATGGCACTTATTAGTCAACGGGGTTAAGACATGCTATACCAAGAGGTAAGTCGGTGCGCGCCTAAAGAAAACAATTGTAAAGTGCTTACATCTGCATATCAAGAATTGAGTAGGACACATCAATACAATAATGGTTTTCTATTAGTTAAGGTGGAAGCTCTACTACATGTTCTTTATCCCCGAGGAATCAATATCATGCTTTTCAAAAAAAAAAAAAAAGAGAATGAACACTCGTCAATCAAAGAAATGCAACCTTCATCACTTGTCATCTACAATTGTATCTTAGTTGAATCAAGTAAAGATACAACATTCACAATATCTTGGTCTCTTCTTTTGCAAAGCTTTGCTTAGTGAATGTCCAACATCAATTTCATCAAATGTATCAAAAAAGTAAATTCAAATGTTTGTATGTCATCCAAAATGCCTTTTTCCATTCACTCGCTCTTTTGATTTACTAGAATCATCTCCAATAACTTCTAGCACATAAACAAATGCATCAAACATGATAATGATATTCACAAATGATTTAAAATGAGAGTTCTAGTGAGTATCCCCTAGTTAGCTAGACCAGATTCTTCAACTAGAACAACTAGTTCTAGTTGTTTTTCTTTAAAATCATTTCAATGTTTATAAGAACATCCAACCACAATTAGCATGAGATGAACCATATCAACAAATGAATCAACATTATCATGATTATATTCAACAACAAAGAGAGAGTAAACTAAAGTTGATGAGCAAAGCAATGAATATAGTGGGTCAATGGATTGTCATCTATAATCAAGCTTCTAAGTCCATTGATATGACCTCACACATTACTAGCCTCATCATACCCTTGTCCTCGTATTTGAGAATGGATCAATGAAATTTTGGCTATATTTGATTTTAAGAAAATAGGTTGGAAAAAAATTCAAATTGAAGAAAATGGGAAGGAAAAAAAGTAGGGAGAAATTAATTTTTTTTGTGCTTGGTTCAAGAAAAGATAGCGAGCGGAAAAAATTATCATTCCTTTCTCATTATTTACTATTTTCTCATTAACTCATCACCAATGACTTTAACTCATAAATCTCGGACGAACAAGATAAAGAAGGGGAGGGAGGGAGAGGTATGGTTGAAATTGAAGAAAAGCTTGTCTAAGCCCATGGCGGCGAACAACGAGTGTGATTATTAACTCGCGAATGATGGTGACTCGATTGGAAAGGGGCAAAGCAGCATGAGAGGTACTGGTGGTAAGTTGG
The DNA here is from genome assembly GCA_021018815.1 of Talinum fruticosum. NCBI lineage: Eukaryota > Viridiplantae > Streptophyta > Magnoliopsida > Caryophyllales > Talinaceae > Talinum > Talinum fruticosum. Next base: position 3,323,370 of record JAITYX010000020.1, read on the forward strand.
AGTTCATCGATGGGATAAGGCTGCAATTTTAGTGAAGAAGTTTGTAATATTCCAGTGGACTTGGAGAGGTTTGTCTGTGCTTTCACCAGAACATCGGTGCTAACTGCTCACGAGTGCTTGATGTTTTTTTCCATTGATTTTTCTTCCATTTTTGGAAGGAAAATAAAGCCAGCCAAAATCATCTTATTTTCCACTTAATTTTCCTCCCAAATTTCTTTCTATTTCATTTTCCTTAATTCAAACATTGGAAAGAAAACACTTTTCTCATGTTTTTCTTTCCTTCAAGTTTTCCTAGAATCAAATAGGGCATTCAGAAAATAAAGAATAAAATTTTCCCTTCAATAACAAAATACTAATATCGGTAACATAAATAGGGCCAACAAAACGTTTCATGACAAATCCTATTTGTTTGCAAGAGTCTATTATTTACAAGAGTAATTTGTTTACAAGATATTTCACAGGATTCATCAACTAATATGTAAAAATTGCATCCCTAATTTCTTCAAGAGTGGCTTTTAGTACCTCTTGAGCATAACAATTTATAATGTTTGTTTATATGACATGACAAGCCAAGACATGATTGCCTCGTATTGTTTTAACAATACACCTACAAATTTTGTCATTGTTAACAAGAAACTTATAATTTGTCGAAAACCCCACTCATTTCTTGAAGATTCACTTTTATCATGACTTTGAAAAGGCAATGCTTGACTCAAAAGCAACCTCATGACATAAATTGAAGAACTCCGGTGAGTCGATGCTCAGATTTAGTTTGGTCATATTATTTGACAAAGTCATTTTGGATAGATTTCTTTGATGTCACAATATCTTAACATATTTTAATACATTGATTGTGAATAGTATTTGGTCCACCAACAAGTTTGGTAAACCTTTCGATCCTGTTCAAATTCCTAAACCTTTTATCCGGAAAAGAATCGCTTCTACTCGACTCGAATCCTTATTCTTAAAAAAGTAACAACACAAATGAAATGCAAAGTCTTCTTTCACGCTATGTTCGACCAATTAGCATGGGTGTCAAATTATGGGTCATTAAATCGAAAAATATTTCCATATATCAATTGTTGAGGAAATGCACGATTTCGGGGTTGATAGGGACCCTTTCAAAGATATGCTCTTCTTACCTTATCACGATCATTCAGATTATAATGTGAAATTAATTTTTCCCACAAATCTTGTGGAAGAGCACTTATATCAACACGACTACTCCTAGAAGGAGTATTTGCATCGGAAGGTGAAGTCTTATCATTGTCGCTCTCTTAATTTAGCATGAGTTTTGGGATCCAAAGTTTGAAGGGAATGATGACTCCCTAGTTACCTTATTGAAAAATCTTTCCATTTTAAATTAAAAAGATAATTTTACACACATATTACTCATAAAACAAATAAAATAAGTGGGCACAAAGCTCAAAAATTCATGTTATTAAAAAATAACTCTCTAATAAGCAAGTTCAATATATATATATATCCATTCGGAACTAAGGTTTAGATGAGAATTAGAAACTTTCAATCTCCACCCTCCATTTATAATCTAATGGCTGAGATTAAACCCTAACTTCTACCCACTAATTCACTCATTCAGCCCCACTCCAACCTTTTCTCTCCTTGTTTTTGTAGTAGTCACCGTCACCGGAACTTCGGTGGGTTTGGGATATTGCCGGAACCCTCCATTTATTTTTCCAGAAATGGTGGCCACCATGGACTTTGTTGGCGGAGTGCGAGTGTTGTTCGAAGCTTGCCGACCTCTAGCGAGGCCCACGGTGGTTATCATTAGCCCGAGAACCATAGCGACCAGCACCATCCCAATAACATTTCGACAAATTGGTGGTTAGCACAAAGGAGAGAGAAAAGGCTCCCTCTTAATGTGGTTCACCATGCCCTATTTTAGGGTTTTTCGACTATTTCGGCAATTTTGCAATCGTAAATGTCAATAGTTGAAGCCGCCGAATCGCCGGAAATTGGTGTTCGACGGTTGATATTTGCAGCGGCAAAGCCACGAAAATAGTGGAAAAACCCTAACAAAGGGCATGGCGAACTCCATCGAGGGGAGCCTTTTCTCTCTCCTCTGTGTTAACCACTAATTTTCCGGATATTTCCGACGACATTGACTGTCCGGCAATGGTGGCGATCCGGTGATAAGTGCCATATTTGTATTAGATTTCGTAGGAGGTTTTTTATCATTTTTGGGGATTTATATTCATATTTATGTACTTTATGCCCTATTTATGCTTTACACTTGGGTTTTGCGTTTTTGGTCTATTTCTGCATCTTCCTAGTGATTTGGACCTGATTTTGTCATATTTTTGGTCCAAAGCTATTTTGAGTCTATGTTTCTAACTTCCTTATTGAAAAATCTTTCCAATGACATATTATAAGCTCAATTTTGTTGAGGAACGGAAAAGATATGAGTTGGAAATTAAGAAGGGTGCGATAACGGACACTTCTTCACTCTCTTAATCATGTTTTTTTCCCACACCTATGAATCAAGCATAATGATAAAAGAATTAGAAACTAGACTCAATGAGCTTTCCGGAAAATCAAGAATCGAATTATTTGGGCATCGGACGAGGAAGTTATGATTGAATCAATTTGACGTATGCCTTCCAAGCAACCAACACGCGCAGCTGTTTCGAAGGACACGGCCCGTGTTGGAGGTCGAGCCTTTACATCGAGAATGGGCAGCCCGTGTCGGTGGACACGGCCCGTTTTCAATGTTTCGTCGAATTTTGATGTGCCAGCGAGTCAACACGGGCAGCTCGTGTCGGAGGACACGACCCGTGTTGGAGGTAAATTATGCCGATACGATTCGATTTTGACGGTTTCAGGTCTTGATTGCCTCTTAATGGCTTATTTAAGCCAATTTTCGTCTAAACTTGAGGCTATACAGTCCAGAATTTAGAGTTCATTCCTCCATATTCATCCATCTCCATTATTCATCCATACCTTTCATCCACATCAAAAACTTTGACGATCGAAGAAGAAGATTGAAGCAATTGCGGGGTTCCATTTGAAGTCGAGAGATTCAAGTGGAGCACTTTAAGCCTATCATCTACTTGTTCATTTCTTGCTGTTTGAGGTTTGATTTCAATGTATTGGATTTTAATTAAGCTTTCAATAAACATGTGTGAGTAGTTTAGTTTTTCTAGGGATTTGTAATCCGAAACAATGTAGTTTGATTAGTTTTCTATGATTTGTGCTTGAATTCTGATTTTGATTCAATATAAGGTTGTGTTTATCATGTTCATGAGTGTTTTGAAGGCCTAGGATACTTGTGTTTAGAGATTAATCTATCATGTACTGAAAAGTGAAATAGAATAATCCGACAACCAACCTTTCTACCTAATTTATGAAATTTGAGAAAAGAATAGTAAATTAGGGGATCACTTTGATAATTTGAAATCCTTAACTTTGATTAACTTAAATGCATACGAAAGTTGTTTGATAGGTTAATTGAAGCAATTCTATTAAGCATCAAAAGAGCGGTAGAATTTTGTGATTATTGATCCTTGATTTATTTGAATGAATGATTGTGCAAATTATGTTTAAATAATCAAACTCATTGTTAGGAAAGCAAATCCCTAGATGTTTTTATCCATTGATTTAAGTGTAGATTAATTTTCTAATTTTAATAGTTAGAACTAGTTTAGAAAGAACAAACTCCAAAAATTTGATTTTCTTAGCAATTGAGTAGAGGGCTAGTTTAGTGCGTTGCTAGATCGAGTCATTGTGGGATCAACCTTGACTAGCTACAACTTAAATATCGTGCGCTTGCAGCCTGTCATTCGGCGATGTTGACTATTACCAAGACAAAGAGGGAGAAAAGGGGGAGTGGGGGCTGAATGAATGAATTATAGTGAATAGAAGTTAGGGTTGAATCTCAGCCATTATATTATAAATGGAGGATGGAGATTGAATGTTCCTAGTTCTCATCTCTCTCTCTCTCTCTCTCTCTCTCTCTTTGTGTGTGTATATATATATATATATATATATATATATATATATATATATATATATATATATATAGACACACACACACACACACATATACTGTGTCCACCTCTTAAACCAAACACAAAAATGTGAATTGAACAAATCAAAATCCTATCAATTACTTTATTCAAAGTCCAAACAACAAATACAAAAGTAGAGACATTCTATTCCACCCACTTAAAGTTGATGTAAACATTCAAGACCCTAACCATTATTTGAATTAAAGAAAGAAGAGGAAGAAAAGTAATTTACATACCTCTCGAGGCGCCCGCCCAATGGCCTCTCTTGATTGGCGGTTGGTGACTCGGGCAGTAGGCACCGGGCAGGTAGTCGAGGGGTAGCCGTCGAGGTAAAGAAGTAAGAGCGAGGGAAACTGGGAGAGTGAGAGAGGGAAGTTAGTGTTAGGGTTCGTTTGAGATGGAAATAAGTCGAAGAGTAAGAATAAATAAGAGTAAGGAGGAGTAAGAGTAAGGGAGAGTAATGAGAAGTAAGTTATTTACTTGTTGTTTAGGAGTTTGAAGAGAGTAGGGAGTTACCCTTGTTTGGAAGAATGAGAGAATAAATAAGAGTAAGTGAAATAAATGACATATATACCCTTGTCTTTTTTAAAGTGTATTTCTTTCCATAACATTTATTTCCCCAAGTATGCTTTTACTAGATACACCCAAAATTATACAAACTTTTTCTACTTGTAGAGTAAGAGTAGATCTCAATATAATATTTTTTTTATAAAAGCTAAAAAAAGTCAAACACAATAACCATTCACCGATACCTTAGGACATACTCATATTAGTGTTTATAATAGCACTTATACCCGCTAATAATTGATAAATATTGAGAACCGTTAATCCCTAAGCGTTATCGGTGATAAACGCTAATAATTGTTAATCCGAATCGTTGCTTGAATGCAAATAATTTTTAATGATCACTACTTATAATATTGGTAACAGTGATAATATCTTGTAAACATTATAATATTGGTAATAGTGATAATATCTAGTAAACAATATTAAACTACAAAAACCGCTTTCTCTCTCTCTCTCTCTGTAGAGCTCGCTCTACCCTCCTTGGGTTCTTTCCACCCATCTAGGGTTTTTCTCGTTTTTGCCTCTCTCTTTGCTCGATTTAATCCCGCAACCAATTTGCTATCAACCCCTATCGACCTAGCCTCTTTTGGACGTTTAGTGATTCCGAGATCTTGAGGATGGAAAATAACATAGACAATTCGGAGATGGAGAGGCTTATAGCCCAAACTCAACACTGTGGGGAAATCAAGAACCGACTCTTGAACTGGAGGAAGATGAAGAACTCGAGATCACCCTCAATGAACTAACCATAATTGGAAAAATTTTGGCGAATAGAATTGTTAATAAGAATGCAGTGAGATCGGTTCCTTTAAGGGTTTGGAACCCGAAGATGGGAGTTACGATATCGGATGTAACAGAGAACACCTTTCTCTGCAAATTTCAGATCTTGAAGAATATTTCCGCGAATTTGGTATGGTGGACCTTAGATAGTGATGGGGCATCACATGGTTATCAAAAAGTGGGCTGCCGATGCACGAGTTGAGGACATTGATTTCTCTACCTCTCCCTTATGGGTTAGGGTTTTCGAGTCCCGCTTGTAATGCAAAACAAACGTAATTGCATGAAGATCGGTAACATGTTGGGCACCTTTTCGGAGTCGGATCTAAAGGAGGAGAGGGACTTGTATCTTAGAATCAAGGTGAACATCAACATTACCAAACCCCTTCGACCAAGTTTCTCACTAAAAACAAAATTGGGAAATCAATGGATGGATTTGAAATATGAACGAATACTGAACATATGCTTTGCATGCGGAATGATGGGTCACGAAGCGAGAACATGTAGTACGGAGGACAAAATCGAAGGGTACTTTGGCCAATGGTTACATACGGACGCAAGACAGATGAGTCCTATGTTCATGGAGAGTGAGGAAAGACTAAGGAAACCTAAGAAAGACGAGTTGTGATCGGGAACCTTTGGCTGATGTTTCGAACGAGGCTCAACGAAACCACAAATCCCTTCTATGGTCATGGCTGACGGGTCCACTATAACTAATCCTTTAGAGTGTGGCAAAACGAATTTAATGAACTACTCTAAAAGTACAGAGAAGGGGAAACCGACTCGTATGTTAGTCACAATTTGTTAATGAAGCAAAGCAAGGAAACTATCTCTAGATCGAAAAGAGATGGGGAGGAGTTTACTAGGAACATAAATATGAAAAAATCTAAAGAAGATGAGGTGAGATAATAGGAAAGGACAATATTTAATTTGGAGACTGAAGCATTAAAATTCCATATTGGGTTGGGAACCAGGAAGGAAAGGAGGAATATGAAGATGAAAAGGCTGAACTAAAAGGAGGGTAATGTTCCAACGGCAACTCCAAATGCGAGTATGCAATATAGAGGCTGGACACTGGGGGAACCAGGCTCGCCTAAAGCAATGAAAATCTTTAGTTAGAACTGTTAGGGGATGGGCAACCCCTGACGGTTAACACTCTCCGAGATAGGCGCTGGAGGGAACACCCCAATATTGTTTTTCTCATGGAAACAATGTTGGCATATTTTGAGCTCATGAAAATTCGCAATAGATGTGGCTACAACAACGGTATTTGTATCGGTAGTACGGAGCGTGTAATGCCCTCAATCACCATTACTTAATAATCCCTTAATTCGAGAATATTAGGTATGGTCGTAGCGAAAGTTGATGGTCGAAGGCGTTACGCCGCCATGATAACGAGGACCAGGCTAAAATAAAATACAATAACAACCTCGTGTCTATCAATTATGCTTGAGTAAGTCTTGAAAGCACTAAATATTACGTCCCAAGGAGCCAAGCCGGACAACTTAACTAAACCAATCCCAAAGTACGGTTCTACTACATCTATATATATTATACAAGCCAATACAACGAGTCTATGGTAGGAAGTACGCAATATTTAATTACATTCCAAAGTCAAACCCAAAATTAGATGAGGAGGAGAATCATCTGTGAGCGTCTAACCCATCGTAGAACAATGATAACGATATATCTAGCTAGTTCTTGCTTCATCGGGCTTTTTAGGTAAGGGACTATTCACATATGCTTTTCCTAAAAACAAAAACGAGTAAAATAATTAGAAGAATGAGTCGAAAATTAATATGAACATTCCTGCACGAGTCAAATATTTTTGAAAACACCTTGATTGAAAGCATACATTTCAATTCATTTTAGTTCAAAACAAATGGGAGAGAATATAAGCCAAACTCGCTTCCCAGTTATTATCTATAAGTGGAACCCCTTATGTAATTGATGCGATCTTTGAATAAGGTGCACACCTCCCGGCCGACCGAGAACCCGAGTTGAAGGCTGTGCGGGTGGAATTGAATGGCGTAAGCCACGATAATTGATAATTGATAATTGATTGGAGACCACTTTATTATGTGACAAAACCTGAATTGCAAATAATTCATTATTAGTTATATATAAGAAATATTGAGATTTGTTGAAAACATATGAGTTTTCGAAAGGTACGAGCAATGAACGTACTCGGACTGAAAATATTTATTTCTCCCCTTTTATAGAAATCTAAGTCACCAGCTAGTCGAGCAATGGAAGTGGCCTCAATTATGTTTCAAATAGATTTTTGTTGTTAATAATGTTTCTCATGAGTTTCAATAATTGGATTTGTATAAGCATAGACAATTTATTTCATTTCCTATATTTATTACGTAATCGGTTAAACTAACGTTTTTATTACTCAATTTTACTGCATTAATTCCGTTTCAAATCTTGACTATAACGCATAGTAATTAAAAAATTTGATTAGGCTAATCGATGATATTTATGTAATTCAATTCATTAGTTGACTCGAATTAAAAGGTATATATATAATCAAACACTTATCTTAATTATTATAACCATTAAAAAAGCGTGAAGTATACTCCTAATGGTTATTGTTATTGTTACCAACATTATTATGATTATTATTATTATTATTATTATTATTATTATTATTATTATTATTATTATTATTATTATTATTTTATTATTATCATTATTATTATTATTATTATTATTATTATTATTATTATTATTATTATTATTATTATTATTATTATTATTATTATTATAATTAGTTACAACTAATCCGATTAGTTTGCCAAGCCTAACTTATTTTCAATCCTTATCCCTAGCTTACTCCTTACTTCTCACTTCGTTGCATTCAAAATCCATAGTTAAGTAATTAATTAATCCATCAAATGCCTTTCCATGGGAAGGTTTCACAATTTACTTAATTGCTCAAAATCCATACATACACTACTTTAAGGTCATGAGCATTATTCTCTCAACAAAAATTCACTTTCACAACTACAATTAGGTATACTTAATGCTCAAATTTTCTCACACCTCTATACTTACTCATTATCTAATTTCAATCTCTACATACATATTCCCTTTCGTTTGCTCAATATATCCATTTCCAAAATACAATGAAATCCATCAAATTACTCAATTCTATATCAAACCATCCCTAATTTAATTTACTAAATCATAATTTCACAAGAGAAATCACATTCATTTACATTCATACACAATAACTCCATCAAAATACCAAACCTCAATCATTCACACCAATTCAAATTTCCCCAATTCAATCTTTAAATTCACACTATAATCATCTTTCTAAATCATATACTTCAATTTTACAACTACAATAACTAAGTAAATAATAAAGTGTAATAATCTAGGGTTTAGGGTTTTACCTTTAAGTCCAAAGAGAGGAAGTCAAGGAGGGAAAGCGGGGGTAGTGGTGCGTGGCGGCTGCACCGGCAACCACCGGGTAGGGAACGATGACTAGCTCCGCGGCCGCTGCTGCCGGTGGCTAGCCAATAGGTTGGCCGCGGCAAGAGAGCAACCGAGTGCACCGAGGAGAGAGAGCGAGAGCGCGAGAGAGAGAAAGAGAGAGGGAGGAGGGAGGGACATGCACCGATATTCTAGCCGGAGTCGGTCGTGCTAGTGGCCGGAGGAAGTGATGGTAGTGAGGAGGGAGAGGCAGGGGAGCGAGGGCATTGCAAGGCACGGGAGCGAGAGGTGAGAATGAAATTGGCAAACTAATTGAACCTATATATTCTTGTCCCCATTTTTATTTATTTATTTTCTTTTTATATAAATTCTAGATAAATCCAATTCGGATTTTTCTTTCAAAAAAATCTGATTAGTTTATTTTTTTGTTTTGTTTTATTGTTACTTTTTAATTTTATTTTAATAATGATGTTTACAAATTATAAATGTAATGGTTCGCTTAAAATATAATATTAACGACCTTATAATCATATACCATCTCATTTATAATCAATATACATATATGTCAATTTTTAAATTTTCTCTTTTAAACATATATGTAAATTATAATCATTATTATGAAATTTTCATCGAGGCCACTTCGTCGCCTTAGCTGCATAACACATATATAAAAATAATTTAAATATAAAATATCGAATTGAAGTGCATGCGCTCAATATATAAATTTTTGTAATCAGTAAAATAAATAAAGTGGTTTAGGGTCGGGTTGCTACGGAGCGCTCGAGTGGTATGGGTTTATGGTGGGATAATTTGGAGGTCACTATACGATCCTACGACCGCCATCATTTTTGTGTAGACATCAGCGACAACGGAGTTCCCAAATGGTGTGCAATAGGTGTTTATGGATGGCTAGAAACGGATCAAAAATATAAAACTTGGCGGATGATACGTGATCTCAAGAACAGAACCCCTTTCCACTCGATCGTTTTTGAGATTTCAATGAAATCCTGTTTGATTTTGAGAAGGAGGGTGGGAGACCGAGGTGTGAAAGAAAAATGGATGAATTTAGGGAGGTTGTGGATTTTTGTGGTATGGGGACTTAGGGTCGCCAATGGATTATTTCACGTGGCAATGAGGAAATGAAGAAGGAAGAGTGATCAAGGAAAGACTAGACCATTTTCTTGTCGATGAGGAGTGGTGTGATATTTTTTCAAATACGAGAGGTTATCCACTACCCGATTTACAGATCGGACCATTGCCTTATTATTCTTCGAACGCTTGAAAGGAGATGGATCGAGAGATGATGATAAGCCATTTAAGTTCGAGACTCTCCGGCTATCAACGGAGGATTGCTATCGGCTTATTGTGGATACTTAGAACAGTGGTCAATCATGGGGAATTAAAGGCAAAGCTGGATATCCGGGCACAAAAGCTCCGGGAATGGGGAAAACAAAAATTTCGGCAACATCAAGCAACAAATAAGGGAGACAGAAAGGATGTTGAAAAAGACATAGAAATACCCACCTACAACAAAGAATATCCAGTTATGCAAGCACCTAGTCTCAAAATTAGATAACCTGAGAAGAGAGGAAGAATCAGTAGCACACCTATGAGCAAGGGCAAATGAGTTAAAAGATGGAGACCGTAGCACGTCTTACTTCCATCACAAAGCTAACTCTCAAAGGCGACGAAACCGCATCAAAGGTTTGGAGGACGAAAATGGGGATTGGAAAACGGAGGCTGAGGATATGGAGATCATTAACGAGTATTTCAGGGGCCTTTTCACTAGCGAGTAACCCTATGGAGATAAACGTAGCAATAGATGCCATTAGACCGTGTGTAACGACCCAAATGAATGACGAGTCTACAATGGTTACCTAGTAACGAAGAAATCAAGAAGGCGAGTTTTGATATGCACCCAACAAAAGCCCCGGTCCGAGATAGGTACTATGCCATATTTTATCAAAAATTTTGGGACATTGTGGGGCGGGATGTGTGTGAATTAGTGCAGGAAGCATGGAAAGGAGAAATGAACCTTAGTACCATTAACGCTACAAACATTGTGCTTATACTGAAAGTTAAAGAGCCCAAAAACATTATGCAATTCCGGCCAATTTCCTTATGCAATGTGATTTATAAAATCCTCTCAAAGACAATGGCCAACAGTTTGAAGCAAATACTTCCTATGGTAATATTAGAGACCCAAAGTGCTTTTGTTCCGAGACGGTTAATCACGGACAACTCCCCGAGTAGCGTTCAAAATTTTCCCTCACCTAAAGCGGAAAACAAAAGGAAGAAAAGGGGTGTGTGCAATAAAATTGGACATGAGCAAAGCCTACGATCGGATTGAATGGGAGTTCCTGAAACTTACTATGGCAAAAATGGGCTTTGGAGATCAATGGATTGAACTCGTAAAATGGTCTCTTAAGTCGGTCTCTTTCCGGTTCCTCACCAATGGCCAATGAAGGGGTATGTCAAGCCAACAAAGGGACTTCGACATGGAGACCCTATCTCCCCTTATCTTTTCCTAATATGTTCCAAGGTGTTCTCCTCACTAATTACAAAAGTTGAAATGGAGAAGAAAATTCACAATGTGGCAATTTGCGAGAAAAGCTCCGAAAGTCTCACACTTGTTTTTGTCGATGACGAGTGTTCTTTTTGTCAAAGCTAGTGTACGAGAATGCTCAACTATAGCTGATTTGATCAGCCAATATGAAAGAGCCTCGGGTCAACGTGTAAATTTTGACAAATCAAACTTTGTATTTAGCAAAAACATCACTAGAGAAACTAAAGAGCAAATTCGGATTTGTTGAGGATGAATGAAGTGGACAAACATGAGAAGTACCTAGGCACTGCCGACCATTATAGGGAGATCAAAAAGGTTGTGTTCAAGTGTATCAAAGAGAGAATCGGCGGAAACTACAAGGGTGGAAAGAAAAGTTGTTGCTTAAACCGAGAAAGGAAACTCTTATAAAGGCGGTAGCACAATCTATCCCGACCTACATGATGAGCGTCTTCAAACTACCGAGATGGGCTTTTAGAAGAGATTCGATCACTAATGAGCCGATTTTGGTTGGGCAATTCGGGTGATACGAGGGCGATGCACTCGGAAGGCATGGAATCAACTTTGTCTACCAAAACAAAATAGGGGAATGGGTTTCGAAATCTCAAGACTTTTAACCAAGCCCTTCTCGCTAAACAAATTTGGCGGATATTCTCAAATGAAGACACACTAGTGCACAAGATCTTCAAATCAAGGTATTTCCCAAATTCTTTGATTTTAAATGCTTTAAGGGGATGGGATCCTAGTTTCACTTGGCGTTCTCTTTGGGGTGCCAAGTCGCTGCTTCTTAAAGGCTTACGATGGAGGGTGGGAAATGGTAGAAACATCTCGATCCGGACGGATGCTTGGCTCCCTCTCGGAATTTGATAGGCTCGCTCCCAAACCGCTATGTCGAGCTGAACCTGGCTTATTGGTAGCGAGACTTAATTGATAATGAGACTGGGTCATGGAGAGTCGATATGGTTAGACAAACTTTCGTTGAGGAGGATGCGGACCTAATCCTTAGTATCCCTTTAAGCGAACGCCTACCTGGTTATTCACCGTTCCGGTGGTCGCGTAAAGACAGCTTGTACACCATTAAAACAGACCTACTGGCTAGGGAAAATAAGGCATATTCAAGCATGGTGTAACGTCGCAGATTCCCGGGACTCGGAGCTGGTGGAGGACACTGTGGGGGATGAACATCTTGCCCAAACTTAAACATTTTGTGTGGAGAACTTCGATGGAAATCCTAGGGGTCAACCACGAGCTGAAACGTCGCCATATTAGGGAGGACGATAAATGCCCATTATGTACCAATCAACCGAAAATAATCCATCATGCGTTGTTGGATTGTGTACATGTGATGGGTGTTTGGAACTATCATGGTCGACACAATTCCTATGTGACATGCCAAGGACATCAATGAAAGAATCCGTGCAATGGCTCACGGAAAGATGTGACGAGGAGAGTTTTAGCAAGGTGCTAGCGATTGATTGGGCGTTGTGGACGAGCTAGAAATGAAATGGTTTTCAACAACAAGGTACCAAATAGAGATATCATGGTAGCGAGGTTTTATCCAAATGGTAAATGATACAAGAGAATACAACCAAAGGATTCCACCTCTAGTTGAGCCTAAGGTGTTGCTTACCCTTCTTAGTCGGGTTCCGCCACCAACAGGTATGATCAAAGTTAATGTGGACGCCCACGTTAACAAAGATTCACCAATTGGTTTGGGCTTTGTTGTAAGAGATGAGAAAGGGCATATTCAACTTATGGGGGTACACATGACGAACTTGAGGTGGAATGTCGAAGAAGCAGAGGCCAAGGCAATCTTGTTTGAGATTACGAAAGTAGTTGAAGTCGGTTATGGTCGAGTGATCATAGAGAGCGATGCTCTAGGATTGGTGACGAGACTTCATTCGGATAAAAGAGGACGAGCTCCCGTTGATCTTATCTTGAAGAATATTAGGAATTTATTTTGTTATTTTGATACTCTTCTTGCGAGTTATGTTAAGAGAGGGGAAACACAATTGCACATTTAATTGCAAGACTCCATCCTAATCATGGAGAAGAACAATTGTTTTCTCGAGATTTTTCCCGAAGGCTTATGCTAATAAAACCCCCTTTCGATTATAAAAAAACCTCTAACCATTATTCTTCACCGCTAATAACCCTTACAATAATGATTAATTTATTTTAAGTGAGACATTTAATTTATAATAATAAAAAAAATTGAATAATTGTCCATGAATGACACTATATAAGGATTGGCGGTAGAGTGATTGCTCTCTTAATCCCACGTAACGCTTACCTAACATAATCGTGTGGTTTTGTTTCTCACAAAACTCTTATCATTGAAATTAAAAGGGGCAAAAAAAAAAAAGTATTTGTAGGGGAAATTAATTTCTTTGATTGGTCCAGCTGGACACTTATGAATGAAAAATAAAAGCACATCACATTAATAAAGAGGTGGGGAGCACTTGGGCTTTACAGCCAATCTGAGTTCGAGAGCGTCGGTGGATCTTTATATTTATTTATTATTATTCCCAATAATAAATAATTATATGCAAAGGCATTTTGGAAAAAGCAAAATAAGGAAATTCAAACACTTGTCATTTCCAACCCGCATATTAATACGAAAGAGAGAGAGAGCGCGAGAGAGGATAAGGAAGAAAAGGGGGTGGGGAGCAGGGAAAAAGGGACCAAAACAAGTTGCTATTTTGTTGTTGGTAATGGTTGTATTGCTATGCATGTGAGTACAATGCCCCGTATCTCCCTAAATTTTGATTGTGACCTTATTATCCCTCTACTTTTCTCTCTCTCTCTCTCTCTCTCTCTCTATTCTTTTCCATTCCTCCCCCCTTTCTCCATCATCATTCAATATTTTGATAATCCTATAACAAACTCTCGATATCGAAAGTTAATTAAAATTGTTGAATAACGTCCGAAAATTATTAAAGTAAGTATAATAAGTACTTATGATAAGATTAAAAGATAAGAATATGATTTATATCTTGAAATTATATCATGAAATTAATATCGTGAATAATAGAAAGAATATAACATCATGTAAATAACAGTCTCTAATTGTTAATTAGTTTTGATTAAATATCATAAAGGCTTGAGTTTATAATTAGACTGACTCATTAATCAATTTTAAACAAATTGTTATCCAAATTGCTTGTGAACCCTTTTAGTCGTTTGTTAAGGAAGCACAATGGACAAGAATTGTAGCATTGTTAAAATGTTATATTTAGAGTGACTCTACCCTAATACGTTTGCTTATTATCATAATATAGGCCATTTAATTAAAATGGGTTTCATTTACAATTGTGAAATATATGGCCCTTTTCATTTGTCCTTGTTTTCGAATATAATTTGGACAATACAATCTTAATCTCTAATATTGTCACATGCAATTTATGAATGACGAATTCGTAAATCCGTCTTTATTATTGCTATTATATTTTTTAAAAAATGGAGAAAGAGGGGAAAAAAAAAGGCAAATGGAGAAAGCAATCGTGGCGAAAAATTTAGTAATGGCAAAAAACTAAATGGAAATGAGGGAGCATTAAGCACAAGGTCCATTGGAAATCCATCGAAAGCATTTCCTTAATCTTGCGGGGTTGTGAGTGGACTTGACTACGAGCATTGGGGGGCCACATCCCTGTGTACAACACCTCAAACCACTGTTCATTTGCAAGTTGCAAATAGAAATACCAGTAGCACTTGGCATTTCCTTATTGGCCTAAAAACATATTGTTGATCAGTGTTAGTTAGTACTATCGATACTGATGATAAGTGTTAAAATATCAAATAACGATAACTATAAAATATGACCATTTATTGAATGCTCATGTTATGTTTGAAATTTCATACAAAACATAAAGAAATAGAAATACCAATAGAAATGAACAAAAATGAATAGAGACGAGCAAAAACTAACATAAACTAACGATAAATGAACGAAACGGATATAAACAAGTAAAAGAATAGAGAAAAACAAACAGAAAAATTACAGACACAATTAGAAAAGAATATAAACGAACAAAAAAAGAAATTTTTACATAATTTTGAACAGGTTTTTAACATTGATTAATGTTAAATGCTAATAAAAAATACTCAAAATATAATGCAAAAAAATTAAGAATTGCACGAGTAGTTATCAAATGTCTCACTTAAGAATCGATGTAAAAATTATTAAATAAATTTGCATTTAAAAAAATGGTACTAATCCATATCAATCTTTGTCTAAAAATAGTCGACAAATGAAAAATTATGCCAAGTCCTAAACTAGAACCTAATAGAGAATTCAATGAGAAACGATTCTGTATCATCGGGACAGAGGCTTATCAGTTGCTGTCTAGACTTTGTCCTGCTCAAGAAGGGAAATTACAGATAAAATAAAAAAAGAGAAGGGCAAGATTGAGAAGTGAAAACTTTGGGAAGAAGTTTTTGACAAAAAGCAAAAACTCCACCGCTTTTCTCCTATTTCCTGCTTTTTGGTTGGTTCCTTGAATTATTCATCAGCTAATAAAAAAGTAAGTGGTACATCTTGCTGATTTCTATGCAAATTTAATATTCGACAGCTAGCTTGGAATTAATGAACATTTTTAAAAATAAATTTAAAAAACACTAGAAATGGGGTACTAATTGCCATGGATCAAGCTAATTAGCACATGAATTGGAACTTAGAGAGCAGGAACGAGTTGGGATTTTGCCCTGATTGTCGGTGATCTAATCTAACTACAGTCAGTCTTCCCCCAACCTAGTTGTTCAAAACTTTTATGAAATCAATTTAGCATCTTCTTCAAAGTGGCAATCATTGACAATATGCTCTAATTCTACATCCACTACCACTACCATGCACTTTTCTTTTCTGAGAAAAAATATTTTTTTTAGAAAAAAAAAGTCCTTACCCAATCATGGCTAAAAGTTATCATATTAGTCATCAAGTCAAAAAGAAAAAAAAATAAATGTAAGTGACTTCTTAGGCAAATTTGTCCGATATTTGTGATTATTAGCCTGGTTTTAGCACTCTATACGGGTAAATGACCCCTAAGGACTCTTATTCATCCTTTTATTATTATGTCTTATTGCTTATAACTAAATTTAATTGTTGTTTATGTAACTCATAACAGTTTTTCATTAACATTTTAGATTTCAAATTCGAAACTAATCGCTCATTTTATGTTGTACTTTGCGGTTCATTTAATTCTGCCTAAAGATATCAACTATTGTGCGGACAAATTTTGAAAAGTTTACAATGAAAGAAGATAGATACATACCAGATAATCTCATTGTAGATGTAGACGGTTAGTATTTATTTTGGCAGCGGACGTTGGGAAAAGAATGAAGGGATAAAAAGTGTAAATGAAAGTGAAGGAAAGCAAAGAAATCGTTGATGTAATGATTGTTGTTTTCATTTTCTGTTACAAATCACAAATTTGATTATGATATTGACCAAATTGTGGGTTTTGATCTGTTTCACTTTTGTAGCAGATCTAACCCCACAAAAACCAAAATACTATCACCTGGGATTTACATTATTACCCCTCCTTCCTTTCCTCCTCTCTTCGTCACTTTATCCTTTCCCAAGTCTTCATCCTTCTATAATATAATACTATGAACACTTGAAGTTTTTTTTTTTAAACCTTCTCCTATATCTATAGTACAACATTGAACAACATCATTCATCCCCCCAAAAAAAGAAATTAATAATAATAATCCAAATAAAAAATCCTATAGAAAGAGAGGTGTCCATGTGAAGTGGTATGGTGATGAACTGTATCATGATGATGGCCATGATGATGATTAATCATGATTGATTGATTGATCAAAGGCTTTGATTAATTAAGCCTAGCTGGATTCTGTCTCGGGATGTGAAATGTCAGTTTCCTTTTTACCCTCGACTGGACCCCATAATATCCAACATACCACTTGACGAATTTCCTCAGGCCAGCTGCCAAATCCGTTGTGGGCTTATACCCAAAATCTTTGTGGGCTAACGTGACATTGGCGTGCGTGTAGGGCACGTCCCCATTCCTAGGCATAGTGATCACATGCTTGTTTGACTTAACCCCTAATAACCCCTCCAAAATGCTCACTAGCCTTCCCACTGGAACTGGGCTTGTATTGCCCAAGTTGTAAACCCTCAATTGGGCTGGCCCCCGCTTCTTCCCACCGCTCCCGGTGCTCTTCTCGGCCGTGTCCAGCGCACCAACGCAGCCCTTGACCACGTCGTCGATGAAGGTGAAGTCACGCGCTACCTCCTGGCCTTCCGCGGTCTTGTAGATGTTGATTTGCTTGCCTTGGAGGATGTCCTTGGTGAAGAAGAAATAGGCCATGTCAGGACGACCCCAGGGGCCGTATACGGTGAAGAATCGTAGGCCAGTCAACGAGAGGCCGTAGATGTGGTTGTAGGTGTGGGCGATCTCCTCGCCGGCCTTCTTTGTGGCGGCATAGAGAGAGGCCGGTTGGTCAGTCCTATCACGCTCCGAGAAGGGGTTTTCCTTGTTCAACCCATAGACCGAGCTAGAGGAGGCCCATACTATGGCCGGCTGGGGGTTTGCTGCCTTGGCTACCTCTAGAAGGTTTACAAACCCAGCTATGTTGGATGCCACGTAGGATTGAGGGTTCTGCATCGCATATCGAACCCCGGCCTGTGCTGCCAGGTGTAGCACGTGCGTGAAGGGCACGATGTCGAACAGTTTGTTCAACATTGGTGTGTCATTTAGGTCCGCCTCTACTATGAAGATCTGGTGTCTGCAACACAACATAAACTTAATTTAGTAGCTAGCTACTATTACTAGTAATAATATATTTTTCATAATCCAAATGAAAAACAAAGCTCAATACGATACAAGAAACTAACTTTAAGACCTATTCTAGGGAGGATCAGAACTGTCCCAAAACTTTAGTGGCATTACTATAAAATTTTAACTTCAAAACAATGTGATTGAGCTAATGTATAATTACTTTGACTTAAAATTAGATCCATAGTGTTGTTACAAATGAAGTAATTAGCTAAAAGTTATGAACTTATAACTTAATTCACAAGATGGTTAATGATCTATATAGGTGTAATCTGGGCTAAAGTCTCATGCCATATCGACTCTCAAGAACCTTATCAAGTAAGTGGACTTTTACGGTAATCTATCAAATTCAACTAACAACAATCGTATTAAAACCAACCCAACCCAACCCAACCCATTTACAAGATCTAAACGTTATAAATGTAACTACTAGTTTCTGGCAATTATAAATTTACAATTACAATCCGAGAAAGAGGGAAACCATTAAATGTTACTTTATACTTCCAGATTTAGAAAAGCAATTGATGATAGGGAGAAAGCAGTGTGGGAATTAGCAATTTAGCATCCTTACTTTGAGATTTTAGCAAAAACTTTATAAGCAATTATATATCACCAATTCTAAAACATTTTGGTAGCCCTCTCAACTAAGCTTGCAGTCTCCTTCCAACGACCGGACGGATCTGTGCTTTTGGCATAGGCGCGTCAGCCACCTTTTTTCTAAAGACTTTTTCGAATGGCGCCCATGAAAATTAATTTATACTTAAAAAAGTCAAAAGTTACTCAAAATTTCTGAATCCGGGATGAGTAGATCGTACCTGGAGAGGAGCTTTTGGCGGGCACGTTTAAGTGAGGGGTCATAGTAGCTGTTGAAATTGTCGAGTCCCAGAACGCCATCGCCGCGCTTCTTGAGAGCAAGAGAGCAGTGGGTGCCGACGAAGCCGGCGGCGCCGGTGACGAGGACAGAGAATCCGTTGGGGCGGCGAGGTGTGGAGGAGTGCCTCACCTGCTTCTCCCAGGCGGCGCCGGACCCATAGAACGCCGCCGAGAGGAAGTTCGTCGTGTGCATAGGGGCATTTTGGGAACTCCCTTCGCCACCGCCCACGGGGGTAGTTGAGGGTGAAGAAGAACACCAGGACTAAGGCGATGAGGAGGGTGGCCCGGAATAGGAGCTTCGACGACGCTGCCAGAAGCTTCGTGTTGTTCACGCGCCGGAGATAGCTGTTGTAGCGCTCCAGCTTTGTCGTTTTGCTCGTGTCCGCCATTGAAATGACCTTCGATTTGAGCTGATTGTGGGGATACAGAGAGAGAGAGAGGGCTGGGGGAAGTTTAATTGTAATTTGAAGTTTAATTTAGTTTGGTAATGAAGGGCTCAAAGAATGGGGGAGAGGGGGTGTGAAACATTGAGCCCTGAAGAGTGGAGGAGTGGAAAGAGGGAGGGATATAAAGAGAATGGAGTGGGAAGAAAGAGAGGAGAGAGAAATTCAGTGTGGGGTGGGGTAGGGTGTTTCGGTGGACACCATTTTTTATTTGTCTGTACCTTTCTTTTTTAATTTGGATTATACTAGAAAATTCTTCTTTCCTCACACTATTTACTATGTACTCCAAACGACTAAATAACTGGGTAAATGTCACCTCAAAAAAATTGGTAATTGCGCTTATCCTTCAAAAAAATACCAATAAAAAACACCCTTATCAATAAGTTTTAAGCTTGGCTCTTTAGGGAAAATAGTTCAAATTATTTGGCCCTTATTTAATTCAAACAAATGAAGAATTTTTCTTATGTTTTTATATTCTAATTTTATAAATGAAGAAAATTTTTATAAAGGAGGTAACTCCAGTAAAAAATTTGAAATTTTTTAGACATGTATTGATATTTATAGGAAAATTCATAGAAGTTAGGAAAGGCGAATGGAAGACCAATTTCTGGCGTACCACTGCTAGCCAGTGGCCGAAGTGCCAGCGATGTGAAACCGTGTGAGGTTTGTCAACAAAATCTGTGTCTCCATGTGACCCACGCCACACAGCTTCACATTGAAAGTCTTTCCCACTCTCAGTTTCCATTTTTACTAGTGCTGCTCAATATTTTTCACTTCCTGGAACTCATCAGCTACCTCCTAAACTATGGTAATTCATTTTTCACTGTGATTTATCCATTTTTGGATTTTTTTAATGAATCAGCGGGTTATATGAGCTACCCTTCTTTTTGGTATAGGTATAGATTATACCTATTTCGTACCGTAAGTATTTCAGATAAAAATAATCCCAATAAGTGCAGTTTCGAAGATTCGAGCTCGTGTTCTCCTCCTTATTAGGTAAAACTGTCACCACCTCAACCAACATCTTTTTTTTTTTTTTTTTTGGTAAGCGGGTCACCCGTTAGACCCCTATCTCGAGGAAAAGCTCAACGAGCTTAACAGATCGGGGAATAGGGGAGTGTCAAGTCCATTAACCTCCACCACACGATATCTTAACAAATGAAGAATATTGCTCCCACCCGGATTTAAACCTAGGTGGGTTGGGTGGAGGATAAAGCTAGTGGCTATCACGCCACTAGCCTCCTCGACACCTCAACCAACATCTTGTTGATTATGATAAGTTCTTTTTTTCCATTTAAAAAGCTTATGAAACTTATATACTCCATAATACACTTTTTTCAGATCAAAAATCTCTCAAACATATTTTGAGATCAACTCAATACTGAAAATCTGTGCTGCTCTTCTATCTTGGTGTTGTTAGCCTGGTTTGGGCTTTTTGGTGATGGTGTGGCCTGATGTGATGCCACTATTCTGACATGGTCTGTACTTAGACTTATTTATTTTCAATGTTATGTGTTCTTTTTTCTTCCAAAAAAAAAATCTCAACTGAAAATTTAAGTTAGAAAGTTAAAGATTATCATTGGATTATATACATTCATTAGCCTTAGGTAGCCGTACAAAGCTAACCTAATAGGTTGCCGATACAAGGAGGAGAAGGGTACATATATAGGACTCAAAAATTATTATTGCCCCCATAAATCAACTTAAATTTTCCAAAACAGATAAAATTTATACCTTCAAGGATTCAAGTCTAGGAGGCCAATACAATCTATGGATGTCTGCCTCATCATTGATGTAAATTTCCCAAAACAAATAAAATATTAAGTTTTGTCAAAAAAAAAAAGAAATATTAACTTTATTGACATCAATAATAATTTCATAAAATTATAAAAATTACTATATTTATGAACGTTTTAATTGCATATAATATATGTTCCTTTTTCTTGAGGATAACTTTTAATTATGATGAACATTAATCATGTCACTATCAATCATGTTATGTATTTAAATGCTACTAAAAATTGACTTTTGTGATTTTTTTTTTTGAAAAAATAAAAATAAAAATACAACGCATGATGACTTAGGTTAATGGTGTTGCATAGTTATTTGGCATCATAGCAAAAACATCAATGATGAGAAGAAACCATGTATTTATACAAAAGTTAGCGACGTTTCAAGATAATAATTGAAATCCTAGGACATTCTATCAATATATATATATATATATATAACAAAGTGCTTGGACCGTTGCTTTATATTATGATTAACAAGCTTGATTACTAAGCAAGCTTTATCAATAAATTAAAACTATAAAAAGAGGGAAAGATAACAAAAAAAGTTAACAAAGTAGTGATAACCATCATTAGCTTTGTTTTCTTTTTGATGCATGCATATATAGAGATAATTTATTTTTTAAAATTATTTCTTATCATTTTTCTATTATTTGGTTTTTTCACAAAATAAACCTTGTATTATTTGGTTTGTCTTTATTTTCAGGTAAAAGTTTACCGAATACTTTTTGTTAAGTTTATGAGTCTTGTGAAATATTACTCCTCATTACTTGTGAATTTTTAAAAAGAATTAAAAATAATATATTGGTTTGAAAAATAAAAAATAAATATGAAATTTCATAATAGATAATAATATGACATAATATAAAGACAAGTTTATTACATGAAACTATATTATATACGTTTGATCCAACTCTTAAATGATATGATAATTAAATTAGCTAACTTATTAAATATTTATAAATTGGATCTAAATTTTTTTTATCGTGGATGACGTGAAAATCATTTTAAAAAGTTTTTGAGAGAAACTTTGTACTACTACTAATAAAATAATTTCATCATTAACCACAAAATTTTAATAGAATAAAATATAGGATATTAGCTGAAAAGTTATAAAATAAAAGTTTGCTAGAAATAGAGAAAAAGTAAATTAAAGTGGAAGAGGAAGATGAGAATAGTAACTTTGTCCTTCCAATAATCATTTTTGTCAGCACCTTTTGCTGCGGACGACAATACAAACAGAGAAGAAAGGGGGATTGGGGAGTAGAGGGTTAATCTTAATGTAGTCTACACAGTAAATAATTGACGAGAACAAAAAAGTTTGGTAAAGGACACAAAATGGGGACACCAAGCAATAATAATGCATTGAAAATATACATAAGAAAGAGGCACACTAAAACCAGCAATAAGTAAATTGTCAAAAGGGCCTTCCATGTCCTTTCACCACCTAGTAAAACGAGTCAGAATACAAGTGCGTATCTACTTGTTATAGAGGGAGATAATCAACTGGTTATTAAGGCTCTACGCGGAGAATGTCAAACGTCATGGGAAATTCGATTCTTATTCAAGACACTCATTTATATATTAGAAATTGTTGTAATGTTATTATCCAACATCGGTTTCGGGAGGGAAACAGGCGGCGGACTGGTTTGCGAGTTTAGGTCTTTCTATTTCCCATTCCTTGTTTTGGAATTTCCTTCCTTCCTCTCCCTCCCTAATCTTCATTCTTATGGAGGACAACTTGGGTAGAACCCTTAAAAGAAGGACTACCTATTAGTTGTTGTTCTTACCCTTTTTCCCAAAAAAAAAAAAATCTAATTTCATCCTCAAATTGATAAGTAATAGAAGTACTTTAATATAGAGGTGTTTGTCAAAGAATTTTTACCCTTTTAAAAGCTTTTTTAACTGTTTAACTTGGTTAAATAATTTTTGACCCAAAAAGTTATTTTATAAAAAGTTACTTGAAAGAGTTTATGACAATTAATACTTAAAATTACCATATTATCCTTCACATTGGTGAAATTACGCTAATTGTCATTGAAATTATGCTTATGTATAAGAATTCTTTTTAGTTCATATTTTTCTCACTTTTAGAACAATAGTAGAGGATGATTATGAATATTTAAGTTAATGTGTTTTTTTAATATTTTCTATATTTTAACAAATAATTTAGTCTATTATATTAAATAAATAGTTTTATCACATAAATGTCAAATATATTATTAAAAATAAACTGCAAAAAGATATACATAATTAAAATTGTGTGGAAGGTATAAATATAATTTTATATATCATATAATTCATAATTAATATTGAGAAAAAATATGAATATATAATAAAAATAATTATAATGTATAAAACAGTTAATGAAATTGAACTATGAGTATAAATGAAATTTCATCAAACAACTTTGTTATAAACAACTAATTTTGCCAAATACATTTTCTTCAAAGAAATAAGTCAAACAGGTAATAGCTAATACAAACAGATTAACAATTAACAGGTAATAGATGATTGACAAACAGGGTCATTATGTTCATATTATAAATATTCGTGGAAAAGAAAGAGGAAACAAACAAAAGCACAAGCCTAACAAAAAAACAGTCACGTAATTGCGAAGACAAAATAAAATAGCATATATAATCAACAAATATCACAATTGGGAGACAAAAATAGGTACTAGTAGGACATAAGAAAAACCTAAAAGTTAAAGTGATTGAATCAAATTTGCTTCCAAGTAAACAAACTTATTATAAGACAAATCAATCATATTACACATAATTGATAGAAGTGAATCAACTAAATGCTATAATGTAAATGAAAGAAAATGTCGGAAACGACCGAAAAACAATTATCTACATTCTATTATGTCACAAGTGATAATAACAATAGACATACATAATTGTGAATCGTGTCTTTATAATTGTTAGTTGAAATTTTGTTTAAATTTCGATATAAAACTCTTTAAAACTAATAGTAATTCGTAATTATAACATTCTAAAACAATTGAACAAAATTTTTTGATTGTCACTTGGTGATGATGGAAACAATAAAAATCTTCTCAAAGAGAAGCTATTCTCCATAAGAGATATGAATTAGTTACTTGTACATAAATTATTATTATTATTACTAATACTATTACTACTGCTGCTTGCTTCTTTTGTTTTGTATCTTTCATTTCACAAGAGTCGGATTATTGTTGGCCTATATAATATAATGAGTGAAACTCTCTTAATTCCTTATGATAGATTTTTACCGTTCGCAAGACCCGAATCTCGGACGTTGCTTAAGAGAATCAAATATTAAACCATTTGAACTTACTGGCCTGTTTTACTTGTAAACAAATTATTTAATTTTGTTGGAATATTATATTCATGTACTATATTCCACCAGAGCTAATTAATATGTGCACAAATTGTTAAATGAATATTCATGAAACCTAAGGCAATGAAGATCTCCCCTGAAACTTTGTGATTTAAATTCATTTCAATGTGCATGTGCTCAACCAAACAGCTCATAAAATTAGCAGATCATTGTTTTTCAAACTACAAATTTGCAACTGTCTCTGAATATTGACTCAAATTTTTAATGCCCTAAATGTGAGATCCAAAGTCAAAACAACTGTCACCCAAACTACCAAGTACCAAGGTCTTCTCAATTTATTTATTTATTTTTATTTATTATTGGTCAGAAAATTACACTTTTTAAAAAAATTCTAAATGACATATTAATGATTAGTTTATCAATTTTTTTATTTGTTTCATTGACTTTCTTCATTTTCAATGAAACATTGAGATAATTTGATATTTTGATACAATTTTTGTAATAAATTTTATATTTCCTTGATACTTCCCTACAACTCAAAAACGACAGTATCATATTATATATATATATAAAGTTGGGTAGGAGTTTTATATGAGTGACATATAGGATAATTATGTGGCGATGTCATAAATATTGTCTTTATTTAAGCAATATATTGAATTATATTTTAAGAAATTAATTTATATGAAATTATATACCATGAGCTAATTGATCGTATTAATCCAAAAATAAATTTGTTCATATTCAAACATTACCATTCTATATATACATTCGTAGACCTTTTTATAATTTATAAAAGTTGGATAGAATCAATGTATAAATATTAATTTTTAAAAAATATGATTAAAATAAAAAATAAATAAAATCCTTGTATTGCTGTGATATGACAGAAAAATTACAAATATTTAAAAAAAAAAAAAAAGAAAGTAGTTTGTTTGTTTCAGAGCGCAGCTTCTAGGAAGTTGACACAATTAAATTCGTTGGTGAATTAATTAATAAAGCAAGGACTGAAGTGAACAACTACATAACTCCTAAATTAGCATGGAGTAATAGCAGATTAAAGGAGGGGTTATTATTAAAAAAGGGGAAAAGCTTCTGTTTCTGTCGGTGGAATTAATTTAAGGGCATCTCCTGCAAAAAAGAGAAAAGTTTAAAAATGGTGAAAGTGCTTTTTTGGGGCATCCTCCTTATTTCTTGCTGGAAGGTCGGTTTCCCCACATGAATGAATGAATGAGTTGATAAATAAATAATTCCTAAATATGATGAAGAAATCAAAGCTTAAAAAACATCTCTTAACTTGATTAATGAATGGGTTTAATAGAGCTTGGTCTTTCGTTTTTTTAATGATCCTGGGTTTAATATATACGATATACATATGGGTCTATAAATTAGGCTAATATGGTACCCTACATATGGGTCTATGAATTAGGCTAATATGGTTTTTTTTTTTTTTGGTATATGAATCTACTTTGTTTGGTAATAGGGTGAAAGTAGAGTATAATGACTTGAAAAACGAAAAACACTTCTCCCTTGGTCCTGTTATGTTTGCTTGTTACACTATTTTTAGATGTTTTAAAATGTTTGTATATATATATATAGTAAATTGGGTGCTTTTTCTTTTGAAATGTTATAATTATAGAAAATAATTAATGATAATAATATGCTCCATACGCTTCAAAATACTTGTCGTTCTAAAATTATGAGTGATTATCAAGGAAATATAAAATTCGTGATAAAATTTATGTTAAAAGACTAAGTTGCTCCCAAGATTTCATTGGAAATGAAAAAAATAATGAAAAAATAAGAGAAGAAAAATAATTAATAAGGACGAAATTAGTAAAGTAGTCATTTATATGTTATTAAAATTATAAAGTGACATGTATTTTGAAATGGAGAGAGTAGTGCTTTAGAAAACAAGTGGAAAAAAATTAAGAATGAATAGAAATTCATGACCCTTATAGTATATTCCATGAGGCCTAGCATAATTCCAACACAATTCCCCCAATTTACTAAGCTTAAAAATCACTCCCTCCATTTTAATTTATGTGTCACTTTGGGTTATTAATGGAATATCAATATAGAATTAACTTCAAGATAAATTATTGACTAATAGACTAAAATGCCTCCAAGATTTCATTAGATATAAGGAAAGTAGGAAAAAGAAAAGAAATTAATAAGAAAAAGCAACAAATATTGTAAAATAAGAAAAGTCGAGTTAAAGTAACAAATAAATATGTGAGTTTTCTACAATTATTGTCAATCAAGCTATAGTCAAGCTAGAGACTTGATATGTGAGTTTATGATGTTATTATTCTTGATTTTTCTTTCCTTCGATTCGAATACACCTCCATTTATTTTTTTAATCAAGCTAGAGACTTTATTGTCAATCACAAATTCAGTAACTAAGATCCTAATTTACGTGTATTGTCAATCTATACAAATTAAATAAAACGAATCAAGTATATGTTTTAACTTGAATTTATAGACCTCGACCAACCTTATAATCTATATAATTAATAGAATTGCATGTTGATAAAGATTATAGCTACAACGACTTGTAATAGGGTTCAGATAAGTTTAAAGTGAATATTTGAGTCTTTGCAACTTGATATGATCCAACATGTTAGGTTGCAAGAGTAAGAGATGATGTAGGACAACCCTTGGTAGCCTAAGTCCAAACACTTAATGAATCCCCTACCCATATTCTTTATCAAAATTTAAGACTTCAAACCACAACTACCTTACAAATATGGTTTTATTATTTGGATTATGAATGTGATCAAATTTGTCTATAATACGTTCAACAATGAAAGAAATAAGTAACTTTTTCGATCTGTTAATTGTTTGTATTTATTTAAAGAGATGCATAAATCTCAAAATTGCACTTTATTACTGTAGAGGATAACACAACAACATTTGCACGAGACTAACAACCTATTCTTTTTCAAAAAATTTCCTAAACACATAGTGGTAGCAGTAATAGAGACATGTCTCAGACAATTGATTGTTGAAGTCGTATTTTTAGAGTTATACATGCTCATCCCTTGACAAATTGAATCCATTCTATTAGATGTTTTGAAGTATTTAAGCACAATTGATCATTTCATCGTTTATTATGTTTATCGGGAAGTTAATGTGACAATCGATTGGTTCTCATAGTTGAGTTACTTTTTGGGATTCTTTATCTTAATTTGATTCGTTCTTCTATTATATATGTTGATATAGTTAGACGAGTTCTTGTAAGAAGAGACATCTAATCTTACCTTACTAACCATCATAAAAAAGGAAAAATATTAAACTCAATTTTCCCTCTATTGCCATACATGATGACATTTACTTGAGATTAGATGTCTTCTTTTCGATTTGTTTTATTGAACCCAACTTATTTCGTAACTTTATTTATTTGAATTTATCTAAATTCATTTCAATGAAATTTCACTTATTTTTATAGAACTAAATTATCTATATATGTTTATTTTTACTAAATTAAACTTATTTAAACTTATTTTTACAAAACTTAAAATACATAAACGTGTTTATGCTAGTTTCAACTATTTAACCTTATTCTAGAAATATAAGTTGAAAACAACATGACATTTAATTTTATAACCAATCACATATGAGACGAAAACTTCTCTAGTCTGTTTAAAATATCATTTAATTATCTTTCAAAAAATAAAAATACCACTAAATAATTTGATATCCAACTATTGCCATTGAAATTGTTATTTACCCTTAAAATTATCATCGTAACACCTTTTAACCTGTTGAAGCTGGTCAATTTCCATAAAAGCCTTGTATTTTTTTAATTTTTTTTTGGTCGTGGGTTATTTCGTCCAACTTGGCTTATGATTTTTCAAGAACATAGGAGGAGCTTCACGGCAATCAATCATTGAAGCCATCTAAGCCCTTATTAAATGGCATATTAATGCTTTGATTGACCCTTTTCAACGATAACATTTGATCCAATCAAACTTACACAGATATTTTGAATTTCACTACATATTGCTTATCCTATCTTTCAAGGTATTTGTTTTTTTAGGTTTTAACAACATGAGAGCCCCATTTAAATTGGATGTGGAAGGTTTAATATTACAATTTTGGCTATTTGCTGGTTAGTTTTGGCACTAGACAATCTAAACTAAGCATAAAAACTAGTTGGAAGTGTGACACTAAGACCTATTCCATTCAATTTTAACTTACAACCTTATTACTCTTTACATTTTATAGTTGCTTTCCTCACACCTTTTGTAACTAACTTTACAACTATTTTACAACTCCTTACTAATGTCACAATTTACGGCTAAGTTGGAACACGACCTAAATTACAAGACACCAAAGAAATCGAGAAACTTTGCTAACACTATCATGGTATGTTATCTCCTGTTGGTTGTTTTCTATCTCATTCCAAAATCCAACTTTTGCCTGATTCTCTTGCTCCTTCCAACTCTCTTCGTTTCTTTGAACTCTCTCATGCTTCTAACGTTTTCTAGTTGGATAGAACATACCCTAGTTTATCTCTGAATTCCAATAATGACGAAGTACTAATGTGTCTTTTCAAATGGGTTTGAGCAAAACATCATTTTCCGGAGGATACATGTCAATGGAAGTGACATAACAGCAGCACTAAAGAGCACCTTAAATTAGAAGGTGTCATTTTCAATCAACATGAAGAAAGCTATGAAAATTAGAAAAGCCCTTGTTTTTAGTGATGACACTTCTTTGTCAATGGAAACTTCTTCCCTCCCTCCACTAAATTGTCGGCAAATACTATTCCCTGATTATATTTTAATTACATTCTTTAATTATTCTTTAAGCTGTTTTTTTTAATAAATTTATGTTCCCAGAAATCAAAGGAATAGCTATACCGTTGGAACAATTTCATTTTTTTGCCAAAAAAGAATAATGTCAAGAGACTATACTAATATGTTAGATGGGTTCGTTTGAAAATTAAATCTTCTTAATTGAGATTATTGAATTAGGAAACAAAGAAAAACAACTAATCTCTTGTCATGTTTCATTTAGATGTAAGGAGTTGTAAAGCTGTAAGAAATTGTAAGAATTTGTATATGAAGTTCGTAAGATAATTATAAAGTTAGTTATAAAAAAATTGTAAGGAGTTGCAAACAGTTATAAAGAGTTGTAAGCAATTATCAAAAGTTGTAAGGAAATATAAAATTATAAATTAAAGTTAAATGAAACAAGACTAGTCTTACATAATAAAAAAAAACACATATTAGTACTACAAAAAATAAAAATAAATTTTCATTGTTTACTAACATTGTTACAAGTTACAAATACTTGCATTGGTTATGAAAATTTAGTAATAAGATGGTTAGTGAAAAAGATTTAAGCTTAATTTTCCCATATAATTTTACATGTAAACTTTCAAAATCGACTTATTTAGAACGTTGTAATGGACCATAATCCATAAATTCAGTCAAGCGGGGGCCAATTGCCGCCTATGTAAGGACGCGGGATGGTTGTCCTCGTTTGTACTCGTCTACTACGGAAATTTGTTCCAAAAGTGGAAATACTTCCCTCAAATTAATTACCTCATCTTTAAATAATAATTTTTCTTAAAAAATAAAAATCAATAAGGCTCTATTTGGATCTACGAAAAACAATAAGGCTCTATTTGGATCTAGGAAAATATGAGGGAAAGAAAATTTGAGGAAAAAAAATTAGGAGGAAAAAAGTATGAAGAAAGTGATTTTTTTCTCTTATTTGGATTGAAGAAAAATACTAGGAAAAAAATGATTTTCTACCAAACTTTTTTTCCTTTGTTTGAAAAACCGGAAAATATAATACGAAAAAAAGTAATTTGTCTAGATTATATTATATGTGCATATGTGTGTGTTGCAACTAGGGGTGTAATCGAGCCGAGCCGGCTCACGAGCCCTCGCGAGCCGGCTCGTATAAAAGCTTGCTAAGCCGAGATTGTGACGAACCCGAGCCGAGCCGAGCCGAGCCTCGGAAAGTTATCCGAGCCGAGCTCGAGCTTGCAATGTTGGAGCTCGTAAGCTCGCCGAGCCTACACGAGCCCTTTACATACGAGCCGAACGAACGAACGAGTAAACGAGCCGAGCAAACGAGCCGAACGAGCCTACCAAACGAGCCTAAACAAGCTCGGCTCGTCGAGCTTACATAAGCTAATTACAAATGAATCTAAACAAATTGAAACAAATGAGCTAAAATTTATGGAGATTAGTATGTGAAGAACTTTTTTTTTATATCACCGATCTAGCAATTAATTTAAATTTTTTAATTTAGCATAATTATTTTGATTTATATTTCTTATGTAAAGCATTTGGTTATACCTAATCTATTAAAACTTTTATTTACCAATTACTAACATTTATATACATGAAAACCCGTAATCAAGATAGATGAAATGTTGATAATGAATATATGATTCACATTAATCTAGTGCGGGAGGTAGAGCGATTAATCCATATCGTAGCTCGTTAGATCCTAAAACGGTGGAAGCTTTGATATGTGGAGGTGATTGGTTCCATCATCTACATGGTGTCACAAAAAAGAGGAGGAAGGTAGTTTTTGTCAATTTAAAGTATAAATTAAAATAAAATTGTATCAATGATTTAGTTGTAACTTTTATTTGTCTCCCTTTCTCGGTGTTAAAAGAAGACGATCAACCTAAAGAGTTCATATTGCCAATGTCTAATGAAGGATCGACGTGCCCACTTTGATAACATTTTGCTATATTGAAAATGTGAAATAAAGAGCCTTTTTTTAAAGTGAATGATAGATGTTATTATTACAAGGATTTTAAATTAAAATTTAAGTTTTTTAGTAATTTGTGTTTCATTATCAAAGAGTCAAATGTTTTATTTATGTTTTGTACTATTTTTTAAAGTGGTATATTGTGATTGTTGAGAAAAAGAGTCTCAATTAAATTTAATTTTATGTTTTTATAGCAAGTATATATAAAAGATGACTTTGAACCTAAAAACGGGAGGTTAATAGAAACTTTTGACGAGCCAATGACGAGCTGAGCTCGAGCTTTGGCGAGCGAGCTTAGGCTCGAGCTTTTAGCGAGCCAGAGCTCGAGCTTGATTGTGCTCGAAGCTTGGCGAGCCACGAGCCGAGCTCGAGCTACAAATGATACTCACGAGCCGAGCTTCGAGCCTGCGGAGTTCGGGCTCGGCTCGACTCGAATACACCCCTAGTTGCAACACCTACTAATTTATTTATAATTTTTTAATTATAGATCAATCATGTATTATAAATTTTGAATATCTTATGAAAAATTTAAAATTTGATAAAATAATTAGTTACAAAATAAAGTCTAGTATTATCAGTGAGAATTTTCACATTTGTAACTATAAACAATATCCCAAAAAAAAGAAAACGTGCAATTGTATTTATGGGCCATTCATTTCCTTTACATATATTTGATAAAAAAGGTTTTTAATTGTTCCACGTTTTGTTTACAAATTACACCAACTCGGCCTCTCACTCCAAACTTCCTCTTATCACAGACATCATGTCCTAATTAATGTAAATGTCGGCTAGTGTATTAGGATTCACAGCAACCACCACCAAGCTCGGTGGTGGCGTCAAACACCCCATGACGTTCTTTGACCACCGGCAAGCCCCACAGCGATTGTTGTTAGTCCCAACGACTCATCTTTTGATCTAGTTTCTCTCATCTCCACCCATAAATGGCTTGTAATTGGGCACGAAACGGCAACCACTAAGATCGGGGATGGTCAGAAGGCCCTATTTGGGTTTCGATGGCTACCGCTGCATCTTATGGAAGCCATTTTTGCAGCCAAATTCGCATATTCGACCTATGAATTTTGTTCGGGGCTAAATTTTTTTTTCCCTGATTAAATGAAGGGAAGAAGTTCAAAAGGTGAGGTAGGAATTTTGAGAGTTCGTAAAACTTCGCACAAGGGAGTCCGGGAATGAAAACGGTAAATTTTCCAGCAAATTTCCTCATGTTTTTGAAGAGAAAATGTTGCTTATATTTTGTCAATTTTCCAGCTCATTTTCCCTCATATTTTTTTTCTTTCTTATTTTTCCCATTCCAAACAAGAGAAAAATTTTATTTTTCTAATTTTTTTCTTTCCATGATGTTTTCCAAAGTCCAAACACAGCCTAAGGATATTTGTTATCCAATTGGCTTCTATAATAATTTATAGTCCCTTTATTTACAATATTTGTTATTTTTACTATTTTTTTCATTTCATAATATGTGTCCCTTTATAATTATCATGATATATTAATTATTTATTTATCAATTTAGTCTTTTTTTCTTTCTTTTTCATTAATTACAAGTTTTATGTTTATTTAAAATTCATTTACAACCTCAAAATAATTTATTATTTTGAAATGGAGCGAATATTTACGGTTTCAATAAATAGTAAAATGACAATGTATAGGCAATTTCGCTTTTCATGCTTGTACTTTCTCAGGTAATTTGGATATTAAATTTATGCTTGAAAAAGAAAAAAACTCAAGTCCATACAACTAGCGCTGTTAATGCATTAACACCGACGTCTACTCTATTTTCATGTCATTAATATGTATGCTTGTTATTTCAACTTTGTTTGTTGTAAAATTTTCCTTTTTAATCTTCATTCTTGAAATCATTCACAAACTTTCCGTATTATTACATTGATTCTTGAAAATTATGTCTCAAAATGTTCAATCCTTTTTGTTATATTATTACCGAAAAATTATTGAAACTTTTGATAATATTTGAATAAAATAGAGCTCACGAAATCTATAGAATATTTAAATCAGATAAAGTTATCATTCATTTAAAGAGTCATGGACATACGGGCAGTACCACACTAGTATACTGAAGGATCCTTTGGCGGTGTATAGCATCTATTTTTTTTTTTTTAAGAGAGTTTTCATAGTCAAACTTAGCTTCTTTTTTGTTTCTTTTTTATTTTTGGTCTTTTATTCTCCATTTTATTGAAGTATAACTATTGTTGACCTATCAACTTAAAATTAGAGATTTAAATGATAAATTAAAATTAACTAATCGTTATATATCAGTATATTTTTTTTTAGTAAATATAGAATTTTTGTATTAGCAATTGTCATAGTGTCTAGCCCACCATGGAAGATAGGGAAGGAATTAAATTGTTGGGTGTCTTTGATGATCACATGGGAATATGGGACAGCTACAATATATCCCCTCAAAATCCCAATCCCAATGCCATACCAAGAAGCCAAAGGGAGAGAATGGAGACCACTCATGAAAATACAGATATTATCGTGAAGAGTACAGTCAACTCACAACAAAAGGCCCTACTCACATGCAACTTGCAATTGACATTCAATAGTAGCAGTTTCAAATCATACATTCACAGAAAGGGAAAGGAAATTAATGAATTTCAGGTGATCATTTTGAAATGATAAATGAAGAAAAAGTGTTATGGGTTCCTATGATTACAAAGTTACAAGTAACATGGTATGCGTGTGTGTGAGAGAGAGAACGGAATTCTTAGTTTCAGTAATTTACTACCTGTCAGATCTCCCATGTCAGTACCACCATGCCAAGTTTAATTCAATTTAGTATATGTTGGCTTATTAATGGACCTATGTACTCCATCATTGTTAAAACTATTTATATTTGAAATTGCTTTTAGTTGCCGCGTTAATTTGTATTATTCTCTACTTATGCTAAGTTGTAGGTCTCTCTAAGGGTTAAAATGTCCGTAAGGGTAAGGTTGCTCTACATGGTCTCCCTAGACGTCTGTATAAGTAGAACCCACATTAAGAGTTGTTGTTGTTATTGTATGTTAAGTTGTGGAGTTGACATCTTATAAGGGATCTCATTACTTTACCCCGGTGCCCTTGAATCACAAATACTTATTTCTAAAGATACACGTTTAAAAAGTTAGGTTGGCCGACTTCATTCCTTATCTTCTCAAACCACCCCTGTTGATCAAGCAACCTCATGAAAAAGAGCTCACTATCGATGGAGAGATATAAGTGAAATTTCATCCTAATACCAATTTACAACCGAAAAAGTGATCTAATTGTGGAATGTAGAGATATAAGTGAAAT
Organism: Talinum fruticosum; assembly: GCA_021018815.1. Taxonomy (NCBI): domain Eukaryota; kingdom Viridiplantae; phylum Streptophyta; class Magnoliopsida; order Caryophyllales; family Talinaceae; genus Talinum; species Talinum fruticosum. The sequence continues at coordinate 3,358,026 of JAITYX010000020.1, forward strand.
TTCATCCTAATACCAATTCAAAACTGAAAAAGTGATCTAATTGTGGAATGCAGTAAAAGGGAATAAAGGAAAGAGAGTTGGTGTCCATAAGGATGGTTTGAATTAAACTACTAATGATTCATATGAAATAAACAAAGCTAATAATCTAATTAAACTATCAATTTGACATAAAGAAATCAAGTCTAGAAAGTATAAACCTTTAAATTACGAAGAACAACGAGAAAACTATATAGAATTCTACCGGAAACTTCAATTCAATAAACAAAACTTGAATCTTTGAAAAAATTTAATCACGAATCGTCGAATACCAATTGAAAGCAAGATAATTTGAAACTTGAATGAAGAACAAAGATGAAAAATTTAAAACTTGAAATATCTTGAACTAGTTTAAACTTGAATCAAAATTCAGAATTACAATAATAAAAAAGTAAAGTTATTCTAAACTAGGATCATACAAGGGAGAGGTTAAAAAACATTTTATAAGCACAAACAGAGCAAACAGGGTTCGAAAAGAGAAAATGCATGTTGCGAAATTTTTACTGCCAACACGGATTGTATCCACCGACACGAGTTGCCCGTGTTAGTTATCGTAAGTCAAGTTTTCACATCTTCTTGGTTGGAATAGGTCATTTTGGTTGGGCACGACCTTGCTAGTCCTATGGACAAGAGTTAAGCTCGACACAACTGCTGGAGGTGCCAATTTTAGCTAGCTGAGCAATGTGTTGACCGTGTTTCTCTTGCTAAACCTCAAGTACCCATTTTCGCACTCCTTTGACGTCAAGTTTATAATTCCACATCTTGTTGTACAATCATACAAAATCCGAGTAAAATCCTCCAAACAAATCTCGTTTGCAAATGAAAGTCAAGTGTTTACAATACAATATTGGCGACTTTTTTATGATCAAATGCTAATAGACTTATATCATGGTCTTTCTTGTCTTAAGCTTCCAATGTATGAGTATGACTCCGCCATCATGTATCCGCTGTCCCGAGAAGTACAAACATGGCAAAAGCCAAATGTCCTCCTGTGGAACTATTAGGGCTTTTCCGGCTTGCTTGATTTATAATATTTGAATTGCCAGTGATTTACTATCTCAGGCTAGTCAAGTTGCATAAGGAGTTTAATCCAATCTCGAGGTGATAATGCTCCTTTTGCAAAGGCACAAAAAGCACTGAGTAATCAAATATGTACATTTTTAGATAATAATAAAATAAGTATACATTTAGATAATCTACGGATGGGAATTGGGATCGTACTCCTTTTTTAAGTATAGAATGCATCAGTACAATTTATTTACTTTGTTTTTCTTTCTTTCAGGTTTTGATACAAGTTGTGACAGTTGTATAATATAACAGGGGAAGGGAATCAAAACATTAGTCTTAAATAATAGACATACAATACAACAGTGAATTTACATTAGACATAACCAAATAAGTATTAGCTTAATGATAAACTCTCCACACTTTCACATTCTCCACCGGGGTTCGAATCTTGGGGAGATAATTTCTTTACAATTTATGCAAAGTAGTTAAGGTGGATTTTAGGGTTGGGCTTTAAGCATGGATGTGGTATCCCTATCTCCGTTTAGGCCTTCAAGCTCAACTAGTATTACCCCTAATATAGGGGCCCAGGTTGGGTATAGGGATGACAAAGGTTCAAGACCCGACCCGGACACTGCTAACGACCGAACGCGAATAAATGGATCCGGGTCCAAATTCCAAAAATTTGGACCCCATGGGTCTGGATCGAGTTTGCGTCCAAGGTAATATAATCGGATCTCGAGTTTGGGTCCGAAAATTGAGACTCGGGCCCAACCCGAGGACTCGACTAATTTTTCCCGCTTGCCCTAATTTTTACTTTTAGAGCATCCACAATAATATCTCATTTTGGTCTCACCCAATTGTAGGATAATATGTGTACCAATAAAATAATTAAGCAATATTAGAGTGGAAATTCCTGAGGGACGTTTATGTTTAAGGTGATTAGAAAACTCAAGAATGTTAAATCTCATCTTAAACTATGGGCTTCTAAAGTCTATAGTAACTACTCTCACAAGGTTGAAAGGAATTCAAACCTCTTACACCTTGTGGAAGATAGGATTATCACCGATCTTGCAACCACAAATTGTTACATTGGCGAGGCTCATTTAATTAAACAAAGGGAACGTCTACTTTTGTTTATTCAAAGATATTGGAGAAAGTTTTATCGAAAGGAATGGTTAACTAAGGGTGATAGGAATTCTAAATTCTTTCATCGTAGTTGTACATTCAAAAACGATTATACGTATAATTAAAGATAAGTCCGGTATCTCGATTCAAAATAAAGAGGATATTCAATAGAAATTTGTGGCTGATTTTATTCATAAATTTAAGTCATAACAGGATACTAATAGACCTTCAACAAGCACCAATTTGCCGATTTGGGTATCCAATGAGGATAATAAACAGACTCATCAATTCGATCTCACCAGAGGAGATTAATACTTTTGTTTTTCAAATGAACCCAGCTAAAGCCCCAGGGCTCGACGGCTTTGGTGCTAGGTTCTTCCAACATCATTGGGATGTTGTCGGTAAGGATATCACCACTTGCATTATAGATTTTTTTCATCAAGGCAAGTTATTGAAATAGGTTAACCACACCTTCGTTGCCTTGATTTCTAAGGTTTCTTGCCCTTCTTTAACGTCTCAATTTAGACCAATAAGCTTGTGTAATAGTCCGTACAAAATTATTTTCAAGGTTCTTGTTAATAGACTAAGACTGGTCCTGTAAAGGATTGTTAGCCCTTATCGGTGTCTTTGTGCTTGGGAAGGATATCCATGATAAAATTCTTTTGGCACATGAAGTTATCAATAAATTTGGAAACATAAAGGGTAGACAAGTTTATATAGGCCTTAAGTTGGATATGGAAAAAGCTTGTGACATAATTGAATGAGATTTCTTGTTTTCATGTCTTGAAGACTTGGGGTTTCATCGAGTCTAGATTAATTGGATTCAAGAATATGTTACATCGGTTTCTTATTCTATCATCATTAATGACGAATCATGTGGTTTTTTCGACCTTCTCAAGAGTTGAGGCAAAGTGATCCCTTGTCTCCATATTTATTTATTCCGTGCATGGATGTCTTGGCGTATAGGCTTCACTCGAGATTTTACGAGTATAAATCGGGAATTGGGATTAAAATATGTCCGCAAACACGAGAAAATTCCATGTCTATTCTTTGCGGATGATAGCCTTCTTTTTTGTAAAGTTGACATTGATGTTTGTCTTAAGCTTCATAATTTATTGAATGACTTTTGTTCCCAATCAGGTTAGCTCATTAATTTCCGGTTGTGAGCTTTAGTTTTCTTGAGAAACTCTACTATTGCAATTAGGAACTCTGTTTCCTCATTGTTTAATATTCCGTATTTTGAATCACTTGGGAAATATTTGGGCTGTCCTCTGTTTAAAGGTAAACCTAATAGCTCTTTATTTGCGAGACATTATATTGAAAGTAGACAGTGAACTTCATAAATGGAAAGTCAACTCACTCTCTAAAGCGAGATATGGTTGTGCTTATTCAGTCCAATCTAAAGTCTCAACCTGCTCATATTATACAAAGCTTTAAACTACCAAAGAACACTACTAAGTGCCGGATAAGATTAATTGAAATTATTTTTGGAAAAAATCCCATGAGATCAAAGAGGTGCCTATGGTGACATGGGATAAAATATGTACCCCTAAAAAGTTGGGTGGGTTAGGCCTTAGAAAAACTAAAGTGGTCAATCAAGCTTTTCTTTACAAACTGGTGTGGAAATTCTTATTTGTTGAGGATATAATTTCCGGGAGGAAATCATGAGAAGTATCTTTTATCTTTGGATTTTTTCTTAAGGAAAATTAAGGCGTCCGATTCCTGGGTATGAAATGTTTGCTCAAGGAAAGAGAGCTGTTTAAAAGGGGTTTGAGATGAAAAATAGGGAATGGTAAAAAGGAGAAATTCAGGTCGGATACTCGGTGTGGAAATACCAATTTGTCGGAATTTTATGATAGCTCCCTCCTTATTATCCCTCATTTGAATGCTATACTCATTGACTACATGACTCCCAAAAAATATTGGGATTTTGTAGGTCTTAGTACCTTCCTTCCTTCGATATTTGGCAAGCTATTAAGAATATCTCTCTCACTTCTCATGATATTGAGGATGCTATTTGTTGGGGTTTGTCTAGCAACGACAAGTTCACAATCAAGTTAGGTATTTGGAATGCCCATAACATTCCCACTAGTTATCGAGCATGGGACTTTGTGTAGATTTGGAGTATGAATTTGATGCTTAAGCTAAAAATGTTTATGTGGCAATTAGTTCATAATGTTTTGTCAACTTAGGATAACCTAACTAAGCAAGGGTTAAATATTGACACTATTTGCCCGGTATGTCGGGTTCATAGTGAATCAATTGATCACTTTTTTCTCAATGCACTCGGTGTCTTGGATTTATGGGACACAACTTTTCGACATAAGTGGCTGGAGGTGAATGTGAATTACCTACATAGTTCTTCTCTCGTATAATCTTATTATTGTATTCGAAATTTGAAAAAACCAACTCAAATGATCCGTATGGTTCATTTATTATGAAACCCGTGGAAAAGCGGGAATGATGTGGTTTTCAATACTTGGTTCTTTCAATTCTGTTGCTATTTAATTAGGGCCAAATTATCTTGGGCCGAATGGAGATATAGGTGCAAACTAGATCAACTCTTTAATCTTTCTTCTCTCCCCCCACCCCATGGTGTGTGTCAACACTTCCAATAAGTTTGTTTGTTGGCACAAACCTCCCGGTGGATTTAGCAAAGTCAACTTCGACGATTCAAGGTGGTCTTCAGCGGCGACGGGAGGTTTCGTGATTAGAGGCTGGGATGGTAGGTTTCTTGAAGCGAGGACATCACATTTGGGGTCTTCTTCGATTCTTGTAGCAAATGCAACCACCATGAGAAATGGTGTTAAAGCTGCGATGCAGGCTGGATTTCACTCTATTTGTTTGGAAAGAGACAACTTGACGAGTCATCAAAGCAATCATAGGAGAAATACATGTCCCTTGGGAGATTCACACGCTCATTCAAGATATTTGGTGCTTTCTCCGGAGATTCAATCAAGTATTTATCAATCACTCTTTTAGAAAAGAGACTCGAGCTACTGATTAGATGGTCAAGTTTGGCCTTTGTGTTTCTTCTAATTTTATTTGGTCTATTATCCCTTCTTTTTTTCTCTCCATTTTAATGGATGACAACTTAGTTAGAACCCCTGTGAGAAGAGCTACTTGCTAGTTGTTATACTTACCTTTTTCAAAAAAAATGTGTGATTATTTTCTTATTGTGTAAAATTAAAGTGGGACATGAGGATCCAAAAATGAGACTAAATGTAAGACATGACCAAGCTAAGTGGAAGAGAGAGAAGGCAAAAAGAGAAAAATCAAATATAAAAACTATCCTCCTTAATGTGAATTTGGGTGCCTTTCTAAGTACCAATTGTACTTGTATTTATTTATTAATATATTGGATGATGTGGAATAAGTGGGACTAAAATGAGTCCTTCTTATTGTGGATGCTCTTAGTACTCGCTACCCACACCCCACTCATTTTCCTCTAGTCCTCTCTCTCTCTCTCTTTCTCTTTCTACAACAATTCACCCCTTCGCCCCCTCTCATTACCTTTCATCTTAGTGTTGATCGCTCTCTCAACTCTTAATATAAGTATGTGAAACTTCTCACTTTCTCTCATCTCTCCCCTCCATTGCTCGTTGCTTCATGGCAATCACGACGGCTCGCTAGTAGCTGCTCGTCTCTCGCTTGCCCTCCGTCGTGTATGTGACTCATCTCTTCCCAAGCCCCTCTGTCGTCTCTCCCTCCCGAGCACCCTCTCCTGTCATTCATCTCCCTTACCTCGCTACTTGTCTTATCGGTCGTCAAGTTATAGCTCACCAACCCTTCTCTCGCTTGCAGATGGCATAGATATGATTTATTTGGACTTTTTAACATGAAATTGGTTGCACCCATTTCGGATCTATTTAGGACCCATAGACCCGTGGACCCAACAGGTCTAAGCCTGGGTCTAGCCTTCACGGATCCAGTGGGTTATTAATTTTACTGATTACAAAATTTACATAATTGAGCGCGCGCACTTCAATTCGATATTTATATTTAAATTATTTTTATGTGTGTGTTATGCAGCTAAGGCGACGAAGTGGCCTCCAACGAAATTTCATAATAATTGTTTCCGGAGAAAACTAAGTTGATGATGTGGATTGATGATTCGGAGAGAGGAAGGATTTCATTGCTCCGGTTCCGTGGACGTGGCACGATCGATCCGAGTCCAAGTGGCGACTGGTTGAACCCGCAAAAGTCGAAGCCCGGGTGGTGGATCCCAGGAACGCCCTCCGACGCTCAAGTTAGTAGTGAACTAAGTTGAATGGATCGAGGAGATCTTTCTCGATGTGCGTGGGGGATTCCTTGGGAGTCGAGAAGTTTTCCAAAGATGGAAGTTCTCGAGATGAGTGTGGATGAACGTTGATGAATGTTGATGAATGTTGAGAGCTTAGGAAGCTTGGAGGTATGATTGTGAGAGAGATAAGACTTTGTGAAATGTGAACATAATATGCCTTGGGATTGGAAAAGGGTGAGTATTTATAAGAGATTTTAAAGGGGTAAAATAGTACTTTACCATGGTTTAGGGGAACCCTAGCCCTAATGGGCTTTGGGGCTTTTACCTGGCCCGTCAAGGGTTGGTTTGGGCCGATTCCTCCCTTATCCGACCGATTAGGCCTAGTTGTCCGGTGACGTGGCGGTTGAACTGGTATGATCCGGGAAATACTCGAATCATTTAGCCCCTCACGTTCGCCTGCATGCCTCCCGAGGTAGGTAGGTAGAATGTGGAGCAAACAACGATTCAAGCATCGCCGACCATCCTTTGTCACGGAGGCGTTCTACCAGCTTCTCATTGACGATGCTTGGGAGCCAGGGTTGATAAATGATGGTGAGGAGTATGGTAAGTTGCTTCCAGCCACGATCCATTTTGAGTGGGACACGCTTGAGGCTTGGGTGGAATGTAACCACGATCGTATCATTGAGCTTCAATAGGTGAACCTTAATTCTTCGGTGAACGTTGCCACGGGAGGAGGAACCGCTCCCGGAGTTGGCTCGTCGTCCGACCCTCCCTTGGGAGTGGAGAGTCAACAGATGGCCCTTTTACTCCCTCTTAGAGCCGGAGGGACTTGCCCAAGGCAAAGGGGAGTAGCCTCCTTGCGGAGAAGAAGAGGCACCTTCCGGCGGAGAAGAGGAGGAACCTTCCGGCGGAGAGGAAGAGGAACGATCCGGCGGAGAGGAAGAGGAACCCTCCGAAGGAGAAGTGAGGTGGTAGCCATGGCTCTCCTTACGTCTAAGTAGTGTAACTGTAGCATAATAGTGTAATCGTAGGGTATTAGCATAGAATCTTGAGTTTTAGACGCTTTGCTTCTCTTGTAATGGCGCGTTGCCCATTCTTGTCTCAAGGAATGAATGAATGAATGGAGCGCGCTTTGTTAACTTTTCTTGGCTTTCCTATCCCTTCGTTGACACCTTGTTTGTGGTGAATGATTTTTACTTAGCCCCTTGGGGCTAAAAAGGAGTCTTGCGGGGAGGATGAGCTTTCTTGTGATTCTCCCGAGGGCTCTTCTGTGGAGGATAAGTCCTTCCGTGGTCTTTCTAGGGCTCTTGCGGGAGGATGAGTCATCCCGTGACCCTTCTAGGGTCCTCAATGCGTCCCGACCCCTACGTGCCTCGGATTCGAAGAAAGTGAGTTTGCCCACGGTAGCGTTGTCATGGGTCTTTTACGCGACCTTTCAGCTCCCGAGGCTTGAAAGTGCATGAACGTAAGTATCTCGCGAGGGCATATCTCACGGAGAGCGCGACCCCTAACCCGAGTTAGGAGTGCAAGTGCCCATGCGGACATGGGTCTTTGCGCGACCTTCCAGCTCCCGTGGGCTTAGAAGTGCATGATTGTCGAGCGCTACCTCCTAACCTTAAGTTAGGAGTGCGAGTGCCCATGCGGACATGGGTCTTTACGCGACCTTCCAGCTCCCGTAGGCTTAGAAGTGCATGATTCTCGCTAGGGAATATCCCACGGAGAGCGTGACCCCCTAACCTTAAGTTAGGAGTGTGAGTGCCCATGCGGACATGGGTCTTTACGGGACCTTCCAGCTCCCGTAGGCTTAGAAGTGCATGATTCTCGCTAGGGAACATCCCACGGAGAGCGCGACCCCTAACCTTAAGTTAAGAGTGCGAGTGCCCATGCGGACGTGGGTCTTTACGCGACCTTCCAGCTCCCGTAGGCTTAGAAGTGCATGATTCTCGCTAGGGAACATCCCACGGAGAGCGCGACCCCTAACCTTAAGTTAGGAGTGCGAGTGCCCATGCGGACATGGGTCTTTACGCGACCTTCCGGCTCCCGTAGGCTTAGAAGTGCATGATTGTGTGTCCTCTAAGGGGTGTTCCTTTTATAAAGTTAGGCGTACGATTTTTAGCTCTCGGAGGCTAAGTTATCGCTCACCGTAGCTTCGAAGGATGTCCCCTTGTGGAGGTGGAAACACGACTAAGTAGCTCTCGGAGGCTAAGTCGTTGCTTGACGGCACGAGACGTTCGGGCTTCGAAATCATATGCTTTGTTGCGGAAGTAATTTGAGAAGTTAACGCAAATTTCAATTTTGATGGGTTTACGGCTCCAACCCAAATAATTACGCTAACGCTGAAACACAACACCCCCGGCACCACACGCTACCCCGCGCAAGCACCCAACCCCTACAACCGACCCTCCCTACCGACCCCTCACGTACACCCCTCACGCCGACCCTTTGCGCCCAGGGCACAATATGCTTGCTTGCGAAGGACCCTACCCCCGGAGCCGACCCCCATGAGCCGACCCTTCGCACCGAGCCGCTACGACCCCCCGCGCAGCCGACCCCCTCTCGCTCACTACCTCTCCCTCGCCCTCTCACCGGGCCCGGCCTCACCCGAACCGACCCTCCCCCTCCCCGGACCCGACCCCTCACACCCCCTGCGCGGATCGAGCCCTCGAACCCCCGGCTGCTCGACTCTCGGGGGACCCCTCCCCGGCGAGTCGACCCCCACTCTAGAGTCCCGACCCGACCCCTACTCCCGAGCGCTCACACCGACCCCTCACACCACCCCCTCGCACAGCCGACTCCCGGCGCCGAAACCCCTCCCCTCGCTGCAGGCCCCTTCGCGAAACCCACCCCCGGCGTAGCGACCCCTCACACCCCCGGACAACCCCCGGCGACCAGACCCCGGGCCGAGTCCGGGACCGACCCCTAAGGCCGAGTCCTAGGACCGACCCCGAGGCCAAGTCCTCGGGCCAAACCCTAGCTCCCGATTTTTTTTTTTAAGTTCACATATTTTTAGGGGAAACATTCCCAACCAATTTTATGCGGAAAAATTTTCGAAGAGGACGGAAAAATACCGACCTCGATTTTAGAGCGAATAAATTGTAGGCTCCTTCGGACGGAGAATATCAACCCAATTCGTAGCGGAAATGCGATGGCCCTAGCTCCGTTAGTCGAAACATATTAGGCGTTTTATGATTGAGAAAAATCAAAACCCATTTTTGATGAACTCGTGTTGACTCCACGTTGAGCTTAAATATATCAACTCTTTAATGTGGGCCTTCGTAGGGTGCCTTTGATTGTGCCCAAATCGCAATTTTACGTTGGAGGTCTTCGTTAGCGTCTCGTTTGCCTCCGAGCTTGATGTCGTCAAACGACGTCTAGCGTTGGGCTATAATAACGACCGTGCGCCTTGACGGCAAAAAATCTTCTTCGTCTTCAATTTGCGAACCATCGCTCATTTGATTTTTGAGAAAAATGTGGGCACCCGATTATCCTTTGCCGAATCCGGAGCTAAGCCGTCGTAGATTGAACCTTGTAGCGTTGAAGGAGTTTCTTGCTGAACAAAAGTGTTCTTCAAGGGCGTTGACCTTATGCCTTTTCCAGGTGACTTAAGGCTTGAGTGATGTCTCTTAGAGATCCTCTACGATCTTATGTGATCTTCGCTTGTCGAGTCGCGTACGCTCGTAATTTTTTCGTCCAAGAGGCCTTCTTTGACGAATGTACACATTTGAAGACCACAGTCATTCTCTTCATGCTTGGCATTTACTTGTGTTATGCTTGGATCTTACTCGAAGATCTCACTTTGGAGTCAAGCTCTTCGGCCGCATCCATCCCCGAGAAGGAAGCACCAAAGGATGGGGAGATCCCCGAGGATGATGGCGTTGACGGGGATGCCAAAGATGGCTCGAGGATTGGCCCCCTTTCCATGTCTCTTCGTAGAATATGAGTTATTTTTGACGTCCCGCATGCCATTATGACTTGATACTCTTTCGTTTTGCTTGAACTTTTATCTTTAACTCGATCCTTACTTTGATGCTTGTTGGATGCTTACATGCCTCGTTGCTTCTTTTTATTGTTGCCGATTTTTCTTTCTTGCCGCTTGGGGTACGTGATCACCCTTCATCATAGTTGGGTCTTCTTTGAGTTTTATAACTTGGTTGTCCTCGGGGATTGTATTAGCCCCGGTGTTGCCCCCAAAATCGGCACAATGAAAAACATACAACGAAAGAAACCAGCGAGTTAGTTGCCTTAGGGGATCATATTAGCCCCTACTTTTTTCTAACTTTTACAAAGTTAAGAAAATACAACGAAAGGAACCGAGAGTTTGGGCGCTCTAGGGGTTCGTATTAGCCTCTATTCATGCCCCCAAGACCGTCTTAAAGTAAAGTGTGAGACGTAAAGATGTGGAAAGCTTGCTCGTTGTATTAATAAAAGGTTGAAATCCTTACAAAAGGGAGGAATGTGTGGCCCCGTTGAGTGCTTTCGGAAAAGTCGCGTCAATCGTGGGTGATTCCTTTACAAAATCTTTGAGACTTAGGCTGGGTGGGTCTTTAAAGAAAGGCCCCCACGCCGCACAATGAGCTCGCACTATCTACATAAGCACCATCATCTCATGAGTTCGATGTCTTCGGAGTCGCAAGCCGGACCTTGACATAATCTTCCGTGGTGGTGAGGCACACCATCATAGTCTCGAAGACTTTGGTTGGGGCTCCGCTTTTAGCTTCTTACCCTTAGGATCATCATGAGTCTTCCCTTCCTCTTTCGCTTCTCCATCAAAGGTCGAAGGCTTACTACATAGCATTTAAGTGCGGTCTTTTGGTGTCCGTAGGTCTCACCTACGGATCCGTCATCAAGCTCATACTTCATGAGGAGAAGGTATGGAGCGATGACCGCTTTGATCCGGTTGAGGGTCGGACGTCCAATGATGACGTTGTAGGCGAGAGGGGTGTCGATCACTAAGAATTTGACTTCGATGTTTCGGCCCCGACCTTCTCTCCAACCCCGACTGGTAGGCGGATCATGCCTATGGGGTGTATCGTCCGCCCTCCGAATCCAACGATAGGATTGATGAGGGAAACGAGATTCCGAGGGGCATACTTCGACTGTCTTAGGCATTCCATGGTGATGACGTCTACCGAGCTCCCGTGTCGATAAGAACCCTGCGAACTATGGCGTCTAAAATCTTCAATGTGATGACCAAAGGATCCTCATGTAGGGCGGCCATGCCTTTTAAATCTTGTTCTCCGAAGGTCACTGTGGGCACCTTCGGAGGTGGAGGTTGGCCGGTGATCGGGACTTGTTGAGCGCTCCGAGGTGAGCCTTCCGGGAGGAGAGGGTCGTGCCCCTGCAAATCCCCGAGCGATAGTGGCTACAATCTTAGTAGCATCGTCATCATCATAGTGCTCATATCCTTACCTTGAAGAACCTCCTTGTGCTCCATGTGTATCTTTTTTGAGGAAGCGATCAATTTGCCCGTTATCCGCCAACTCCCAAGCGCCTTCTTTAACGCGCGACACTCTGTAGTGTTGTGTCCGGTTTGTTCATGAAATTCGCAATATTCGTTGGAAGCTCGCGCTTCGCAGGAGTGGACATAGGAGGTGGTTTCTTGAGCATGGGATGCCCTTTGATCTCCATCGGAATACTCGGGGTCGCTGTTGAAGCGGTGGTCTACTTCATTTCGAGGATTAAATTTTCCATCTCCTCCTTTCTTTTTGACCTCATCTCCTTCCTCCGCGTAGATCTCGTGGCCTCGAATAAAGTCAGCTGCCTTTCGGAGTGCTTCTGCTAAGGTGGACACCTTTTGTTCGGCGAGGGAAAATTTGAATCTTCCGCTTCGAGCCCGTTAAGGAAGGCAGTGTAGGAACCTCCGTCTTGCAGGTCGGAGATAAGGACGGCCTCTCCATGTGTAACGCCTCCAATACGTAAATACATAAATAAGTAATTAAGCTACGGAAGACTTGTAAATTGGAGATGTTACCGCCGTTTTCAAAATGAAAACGAGGCAAGTTCATTTGAGCAAATTAATTCGAAAAACAATTTATGTAACAATCCAACCCAAATTTTTTTCTTTACGGAAAATGAAATTTCAAAATGCCGAGGATCAGTCGGAGAGGAATCATGAGCCATGAGACCGAGGAAGGGACTAACATGTATGGGGTCAAGATGAACAACTGAACATTACTTCTCCGACCAGACTTTATCTTTTCTTCATCTTTAAACTTTGGGTGTGATTGAGAGTAGTTCGCCATGCGCTCGACTTCCTAAAAATTTTAAAATATAAAACAATAGACGTGTGAGCTAGAAGCTCGATGACGTTACCGTTATAAAATAAAATTGTGATTTAGATGCTATTAAATCATGCATATCTTAAATCATCTTTCTTGAATACTCGGTTTGCAAACTTCTCAATTGCCGATTTTCTTTTCCAATTTGGCCAAACTTAGGCCCCGTACTCGTGGAACAATCAATCATAGAATCCGACTCCTAGGTTCATTTAACCCTAAGACAGATCGGCTGTGAACAATTAAATGATTAAACGATTAAACGATTAACGATTCACGTGAACAATTGAACAATTAACGGTTACGTGCACAATTGAACAATTAACGATTACTGTTCATAATTGAACAATTAACAATTCAGTGCACAATTGAACAATTAACGATTCACGTGCACAATTGAACAATTAACGATTCCGTGAACAATTGAACAATTAACGGTTCCGTGCACAATTGAACAATTAACGATTACGTGCACAATTGAGCAATTAACGGTTCAATGCTCGCTACCGAGCAACGTTGTCCGAGCGTCCCGGATCAACCATTTACGATTACGATTACGATTACGATTACGATCACATTCATTCATGGATCGTCATAACGGTTAATGGGTCCTTTGCATGGCCAAACCATAATAAATTGTGAAGACTTATTTATAAATGCAATGAATTGAAAGCACCAACTATTAATCAGTAAAACTTTTACTTTTAGTATAAGTGTAAAGGCAATAACGTACCTCGACGTGCTTGAACGCTTCAATTGCCGATTGTTTCTGCAACACAATTTCAATTCGATTTCTGTTTCTAAAACTAATTTACCTTGTAGATTACTAGTCCTTTAACAACATTTATATGCATTTACGATTACCAAACTTTTACTTTTGCGCGCCTATCCATAATGTTTCCTTTTGAGCCCAATATTCATACATTTTCCGAAATCGAGTATTGATGATATGGTTTGAATTTGTATATAACGATTGATGAGTTTAATTCCCCATTCTTGTAATATAGCTCAAGTTTGATCTTTTGCTTCTATCACTTCTAGTTTGTGCTTAATGTAGGCTAAACTTAGTTGTACCACTCATTTCATCTAATATGCTCGAGATGTCCTCTTATCTCGTAAACTAGTTATACTTCCTACTTAAGGTGTGGGTTTGGTTTTTAAATTTTCTAAAAATTTTGGCAAAGTTTCGTTTGAAATATGGCCTAACCATTAGGCTAAAAGCCTTAAAACCTGTATAAAATTCACAATAAAACTCAACGAGCCACACGCTCGGAGTATACAACTCAACGGCCATACGCCGGAGTATATTTACCATCACAAAACTCAAGTTTCAAACCAAGTATATAAACCAAGTTACAATCTCGTCAACATTCTCATTTTCCTGTGCCATGAACTTTTCGATTTTTAGCCTCGACATATATATTCATAGCTAAGGTTTCGGTTAAGCAATTTAATCATAAAAATCCTAATTATCGGGAGATGACTCCGTACGATTAATTCTTTTATGAACAGTACCAATAATCGGCTAATGATTTAATGGGTCGTAGACAGAATAGTGAAACTCATCAATATTTTAACATGTTGACATTTAAATACTTTGAAAAGTGCAGACGATAACGTACACTGAGGTAGCTGTTCGTTTTCCTTAAAGTATTGTTTTTCGTTATTTTCTTCGATCATGTCCATCTCCATCGATTTTCCGGTTTCGAGCAGTAATTTGATTTATGCATTAATAAACTTAATAGCTACTCTCTATTTGTGCAAACTTCTCACATTTGACTTCCTCTAATTCCCCACTTATCACTCAAATTCATTTGAATTTTTAACTTCCTTTAATTCCGTAAATTTCTTTTCCCCATGATCCTATATCTATAACCTCACCCTCTTTCTACATTTCAAATAATTTCGCACTTGCACAATTAGGCCAAAACTCAATTACGTTAATTTACTCAAGTTTAGCACACATGCAACAATAAATTCAATCCTCCATCAATCTTCAATGTCCCTTTATACATTCTTGAAACTAACTCCCAAAATTATGTATATGCTCATATTTCAATCATCCTCGATATTTTTCTTCCAATTCTTCCACCGCCAAACAATTTATTCATATTCATATAAAACTTAAACAAGCACATCCACAATTATAAATAATCCCAAATCAATTTCCAATTCCATATCTACACATATCAAACCCTAACTCCAATTTCAATTTTCCCACACAATTCCTTCACTTCCACCGTAATCAATTCACAATTCACATATACTTAGAAATTAAGAATTGGAGATGCGGAGATATACCTCAAATTGAGTTAAATGTGAAAACAGATAGTGGTGGCTCGGTGGTGGATATCCGGTAGCTCCGGCAGCAGACACGACACGCTGGTCGGCGACGTCAAGCACCGGTCGGCGACCGGGGACGGCGGCTAGGGTGGCACGACCGTGCAGCAGCAGCGAGGCGGTTTTGCCCTGGCTGGCGCGAGACAGAGGAAGAGAGAGAAAAGAGACTTGGTGCGGGAGCGAGGCAGCGGCCCGGTACGCCGGCGGTGACTTGCTGGCAGCGGCAGCGGCCGAGGAACGGCGGCACCAGCCCGGTCCGGTGGCGGTGGCAGCCGCAGGGCGGAACGGCCCGGCCCTGTTCGAGCGGAATAGAGCGGAGAGGAAAGAGCAGCGACCGAGGTGGCTGGGTGGTGGCTGCAGGCCCGGCCGATGACCGGCCGGTGGTCGGCGACAGAGCAGACGAGCGAGGCGAGAGGAGAAGAGAGGAAGGAGAGGTGAGAGAGAGGATGAATGTGTTAGCTTGCCTTTGAAACACCTCTCACCGATATATTCCCGATTCTTCCACCATCTTCCTCTCCCTTTTTTTTTTTATTTATTTCTCGCTATAATAATTTGTCTATATATGTATACTTGTTTTATTTTATTTTATTTTTTACTCATTAATTTAATTTATTCAAATTCAGAATAAAATTATTCGAACATATATACATTTCGCAGATACGAACGTAAATTTGTACGAATTACCCCTTATTATTTACGATTATCAGATTTGTCCGCATCGTTTATTTCAATGTCGTATGTTGCGCGGCTCAAAGCTCTTAAACAATATTAAGACGACAAAATGCAAAATTAATTACGATTAAGTTTCGGGATGTTACACCATGAAACCTTCGGACATAGTCTTTAAGGGTCTTGTTTCTCCCTTGCTTAATCTTGGAGATGTGGATGCTAGTCTTCTTCTACTTGCAACTCGCGATGAATTATGCGACAAACTTCTCGCATAGCTCTTCGAAAGAAGAGATGCTCCCTTGGGGAAGATTGTTGAACCATTTCTGCGCGACCCCCTTTAGTGTAGCAGGGAAGAATCGACGAGTAGGTTGCATCGTCCCGTCCCGAACGTACATGTGGGACTTGTAGTACGCCAAGTGATCTTCGGGATCGGTTGTGCCATTGTATGGATCAATGTTTGGAACCTTTATCTTCTTCATTCGGGAGCATTCATAATCTTCTTCGAAAATAGAGTGTTGAAAGCGTTCGAGTTGGCCTTGAATCGGAGCCGAGAGATAGGGACGGCGCGGAGTTGGTGGCGTGGAACTTCCACCGGGAAGGACTCTTCCTCCTCTCGGATCGAGGAGGAGTGTGCCTGGTCCTCTCCGACTTCTCGGGACCCTTCGGATTTGATTGCTCATGACGCCTTTCTCTTGATCGCTCCCGCTCTCGGGCGGCGGACCTCTCGGGTTGCGCCTTGGGGCATTGCAGGCTCGATGAGAATTGCGGCTACGTGTAGCCGATCGTGCAGGACTGGTCGACCTTATGCTCCCCGGGGCCTTCGCTCGTGTTTGGGGCAAGGGCATCGCCATGATCGTCGAACCAGGCGTAACGCCTATTGTGGGTAGCATAAGGGGTCGAGGCCGTGTGCGAAGTTGCAACATTCTCGTTGGCTTTATGGAGAGCTTTTTTGCATCGATATCCCTCGGGCATCGCCTTCTTCGTGACGCCTTGTCGGGAGGGCACTTGGCTGCTCAGGAGCAAGCGTAGTTGGTGCCTCGGTTGGTTGTTATGAGGCTGCATGGGAAGGCATCCCGCCGAGAAGTAGCCAACAGTCGACCTCCCTGGGGGTTGTGCCGTACCCATGAGTCGGGCGTAGTGGAAGGGCATGATTGGCATGCGCTGTTCCATGGTGGCTCGTACTTGTTCTTGCACTTGCTGTGTGACGATCGTTTTAAGGGTCTTTATTAGGTTCCGGAGAGCCCCTAAGGTGACGGACCCCTCCGGCCTCGGTATGGCGGTTGCTCGGTAGACCGCCGAGACGATTCCGCATCCTCGGCTTGAGGAGCGTCGCGGGATTGGCCCCCGTAGGCATTGAACGATAAGGGTGAGGGACCGGTGGGTTGTTCTGTCGCGAGTCATCTTGGATCGAGACCGAGTGCCACTGGCGACCATATGCTACCTTCCTCCCCACGAGACGGCGCCAAAGCTGTTTCCGGAGAAAACCGAGTTGATCATGTGGATTGATGATTCGGAGAGAGGAAGGATTTACTCGCTCCGGTTCCGTGGACGTGGCACGATCGATCCGAGTTCGAGTGGCGACTGCTTGAACCTGCAAAAGGCGAAGCCCCGGGTGGTGGATCCCGGGAACGCCCTCCGACGCTCAAGTTAGTAGTGAACTAAGTTGAGTGGATCGAGGAGATCTTTCTCGATGTGCGTGGGGGATTCCTTGGGAGTCGAGAAGTTTTCCAAAGATGGAAGTTCTCGAGATGAGTGTGGATGAACGTTGATGAATGTTGATGAATGTTGAGAGCTTAGGAAGCTTGGAGGTATGATTGTGAGAGAGATGAGACTTTGTGAAATGTGAACATAATATGCCTTGGGATTGGAAAAGGGTGAGTATTTATAAGAGATTTTAAAGGGGTAAAATAGTACTTTACCATGGTTTAGGGGAACCCTAGCCCTAATGGGTTTTGGGGCTTTTACCGGCCCGTCAAGGGTTGGTTTGGGCCAATTCCTCCCTTATCCGACTGATTAGGCCTAGTTGTCCGGTGACGTGGCGGTTGAGCTGATATGATCCAGGAAATACCCGAATCAATAATGATTGTAAATTTATACATATGTTTAAAAGAAAATTCAAAAAATTGTATTGATATATGATACATATAAATGCGAAGGTACGTAGCTATAAGGCCATTAAAGATTATATTTTAAACAAATTGTTGTATTTAATAATGAATCATATAATTTATATGCAATACTAATTAAATGAAATAAAATAACAAATAAATAAATAATAAAATAAATAAATAAATAACAAATAAAAATCAGAACTTCTAGAGTTAACTAGAAACAAATAAAGAAAAATAATAATAATACAAGTCGATTCTTTTATAGAAAAATCCAAAAATGGTTTCACGGAATAAGATATCGGCTTCATAATTGGGTTCCGGGCAAGCAATTTTCAATTTCCCTGAGCTCTCCTCCCGTGCTCTCTATCTCTCCCTCGTGTGCCTCTGCTTCCCTCTCCTGTCTCCACCCGTTGCCTACTCTCGGCCACCGGGCGCCACCAACACCGGCTAGCAGCCGGCCCGCGTCGTCGGGAAGACGCCTGGTCTCTCTCTCTCTCTCTCTCTCTCTCCCGCTCGCTCCCTCTCTTTCTCGCGCCTGCCTCGCCCTACTGCGGCCCACTCCTCGGCCAGCCACCAAGCTGCGGCTCGGTCGCTAGGAGTCGATGCCGATGCTTCCCGATAGCCGCCGGAGCTCCGCTGTTCACCACCATTGCTCGTTTCTTCTCCTTGGCTTCCACTCTACTCTTAGGTTTGAAGGTAAAACCTTAAACCCTAATTCATCTCCCTTAATTATCTATTTATTGATTGTAGTTGTAAATTGAATTATATGATTTAGAAAGATGTTTATGATGTGAATTTAAAGATTGAATTGGGAAAATTTTAAATTGGTGTGAATGGTTGAGGTTTGATATTTTGGTGGAGTGATTATGTAGGAAAGTGAATGAATGTGATTTTATTTGTGAAATTATGATCTAATGAATTAAATTGGGAACATTTTGATATAGAATTTGAGTAATTGATGGTTTCGTTGCCTTTTTAGAATTGGCCACAATTGAGCAAAAGGAAGAAAAATGTGTAGGGAGATTGAAGTTGGATAATAAGTGGTGTTGGAAGCATGTACCAATTTGAGCAATTTAGTGCACCTAATTGTGATTGTAATTGTGAACATTGTTGAGGAAACGATGCGTATATCCTTAAATTGAAGTAGTCCATTGTGACATATGTGGAATTTGAGCAATTAAATTAAATTATAGGAGGTAATGAGGTGAAAAGTTAGTTAATGGCAAGGATTCGAAGTAATGTTAGGCTTGGCAAAGCTAATTGAATTAGGGATAGTTAATCAAAATATTGATAGCATATGTTTTGTATGCTAAACAAATTACAATCGCTAAGGCATAATTAGAAGTCCAAAATAAAAGTCTTTCGATCTAAGCGGAGTAACGGATTAAAATGTGTAAAACGTCAATAATTAGCTTAAACAAATCTCTTGCGCAAATTATGTGTTGTGGACAAAATTTTAGACGGAAGTAACACAATAGAGTTGAGTAATAAAAATCTTAGTTCAATCGATTACTTAGTAAATAAAGAAAATGAAACAAATTACCAACAATTATACGAATTCAATTATCGAAACTCCGGAGAAACGTTATTAACAACAAAAATCTATTTGAAACAGAATTGAGGCCACTTCGCTGCCGGCTAGCTGGTAACTTAAATTTCTTTAAAAGGGGAGAGGCAAGGGTTGTCAATCCAGGCACATTCATTGCCTGTACCTTTCAAAAATTCACCTATTTTAGGAAATCTCAACATTTCTTATATATATAACTAATAATGAATCATTTGCAAATCAAGTTTTGTCACCTAATTAAGTGGTCCCCGATCAATTATCAATTATCAATTATCGGGGCTTATGCCCTTCAATTTCACCCGCGCTTCTTCAACTCGGGTTCTCGGTCGGCCGGGAGGTATGCACCTTTCAAAGATCGTATCAATTATACAAGGGGTTCCAATTTCGGATAATAACCGACAAGCAAGTTTTACTCATATTCTCTCCCCTTGATTTCAAACTAAAATGAATTGAAATGCGCGCGCTCAATTCAAATGTTTTCAAAGTCTGTTTAACAGATGCAGGAATGTCCGTACTGAGTTTCGACTCATTCTTCGAAATATTTTACTGTTTTTGTTTTAGGAGGAAGCATTTGTGAACAATCAACTACCTACCAAGCTCGACGAAGGCAAACCATAGCTGGTCACGTTGCATTTGTGATTACGAAGGTGTATAGATGCTCACAGTGATTTTACTCTCAACCGTGGTTTAGGTATGACCTTGGGAATTATTACACGTCGCATATTATCTTGTGGAATAGACGAAAGTCTAGGTTGTATAAATATTATGTTACTAAACAAGTGAATTGTATTTTGGAATGACTTAGCTACTTGGGTAATAAGCAATTACCCCTAACAGGACCAATGGAAATATAACAGTTGGATGCACAAATTGTATTTTATTTTATTTTACTTATGTAGCCTTGTCCTATTTTTAGGAGGGCGGTAACATCTTCGGTCGTCATCTTCCGCTGCGACCTTACGTAATATTCTCTAATTAAGGGATTATTAGGTAATGGTGATTGGGGGCTTTACATCCTACTCAACATGATTGGAATAGAATTGTGGCATTCTTACCTTTCTTGAAAATCTTTTATGAAACAACTTTGATGTTGTCGGGATGTCTTTATGTGATGGGTAATACTTATATGCCTCAAATATATGGAGTTGGGTATGCGATATCTACATATTGTGATGATGAGAATGACTACGTTAAGAACATGGATTATGCAATGAAGGGAAAATATGAGAAGTATTGGGAAAATGTTGATAATATCAATATTTTGTTATTCATTGCCCTAATTCTTGACCCAAGGTACAAGTTAGACTATGTTGAGTGGCTTGTTAGGAGCAACTATGTTGAGGAGAGTGCAAACAGGTTGTTCCTCAAGATCAAGGTCACTTTAAGGTCCATGTTTGATTTCTATGCATCTTCTCTACCTCAACCAAAGAAGAAAATGGAACCATCAAGTTGTGTTGAGGAGAGTGCAAACATGTTGTTCCTCAAGATCAAGGTCACTTTAAGGTCCATGTTTCATTTCTATGCATCTTCTCTACCTCAACCAAAGAAGAAAATGGAAACATCAAGTTGTGTATCTCCTTCGATTTCTAGTGTTCCTTACATTAACAAAGTGATGGATGTGAATCAACTTCTAAATATGAAATACAAAAGAGAGAAGGGGACCTTAGAGAGTGAAAAGAAAAGTGAGCTTGACAAATATTTGTGTGATGATTGTGAACGAAATGATGATGGATTTGACATTTTACAATTTTGGAAGGATAAAAAAGTGATATCCTATTCTTACTATGATGGCTCGAGATGTGCTTGCTATGCCAATTTCTACCGTTGCTTCGAGTCCGCTTTTAGCACCTGGAGGTCGGGTACTTGATTCCTTCCGCACTTCGTTGACTCCTAGAATGGTAGAAGCTCTTATTTGTGCTCAAGATTGGCTACGCAAGTCACATGGCCCTCTCATAATAGAGGAGAATTTTCTTCAATTGGAGGATTTAGAGAATAGTATATTTTCTTATCCATATTGTAATTATACATTTATTATTCATATTTATTATTGTTTTATATCAATTTTAATTTGAAGAATAATATTGAACTAATTTTATATGAAATTAATTTTTAGGTATGGAAGACTTGACTTTGAATCAACCCACAATTGCTGTTGACGAATCTATGGCTGCATCGGAAGACATGTGACCGGTAAATGGAGTCGGGGAGTTGCTTGTTGCCACTTCGCCGCTTGCTGTCTGCTGCTGCTGCGCCACTGCTGCCTGATGTTGCTCGAAATTCCTGGACTTGACATTGTGTATTATAGTTTGAGAAAAATTTGTTTTACTACTAAGATCAAATTGATTTTTGTCCTAATGCTTGCAACTTGCTAGGCGGAAACAAATTTTTGGATTTATTTTTGCAGAACTTTGAATTTATTTTTTAAATAACGGTTAACCGCAAACCGATCCGATTTTTCCGGTTAACCCGACTTCTCGGTTCAGTTACGAATATCGGGATTTTGCCGATCTGTAAACTCGGTTAACCGAAATGTCGGTTAACCGAAAAATCAGATCGGTTACGATTCGGGGTTTTAACTATCCGAAATTCCGGTTAATCGAAACGCGGTTAACCGAAACGGGTTAACTGATTTTACACACCCCTAGTCCTAATATGTTAATGTGCACAATACGTATAAGGACCAACAATAATTTATCAACTCACTACCAAAAGTAATATTAGTGTAAAAATAATTCTAATTTTTAATAGAAAAAGTCTAAGTGTTTTCAATACAATAGTAAATAATGATATTCAAATCGGTAAACTAATCAAATCAATAAGTTAAGCATGACATTATTAGCAATTCGATATCATACGTAATGAATAAAGATTATTTTACAAAGAATATATAAGCATGAGGCAAGGAAGCAATAGAATAAGGATGCTTGTGAGAACTATATACTAATATGATATTAATAGAAAAATAAAAAACTCACATAATCCTAACAAAAAAAGACAAGATTTAGTAATAAACGTACCCAAATTGAAAAAAGAAATGTAAAATATAAAGAAAAAAAGAAAAAGGGAAGAAATTATATAAGAATAATACTCTTAATCATTATTATTAAAATTACTTTTTAAAAAATTTAAAAAATCTAATATAAACAAAATATTTATGACAACAAACAAAATTTTTACATATATAGAATAACCATGGAGCTATACAAATAAAATAAAATGATATTGGTTAGAAGGAAATATATTTGAATAAGGTTACATTTCTAGAGCTTCTTTTATGAAGGTTTCTCCCCTTATTATAAAGAAAAATATTTTATTGATGTTTAGAAGTAAGGGGAGTTTGGGATGAATAATGTACTCATTGGAGTTTGGTTGTAAGGGGAGTTTGGGGTAATTGATCCACCCATCAGAGAATGGATATAAGGAGGGTTTGGAGTAGGGGTAAAGGTGTTCACATTTGTCACCTTCACCATCAATGTTGACGTTGTTTCTATCCCTTTCTCGAGTTACTGATATTTTCAACTTGTCTCTACCTCGTTCCATAACTGCTAACATAAACAACACGTAAATATTAGTTCAAGACAGATTATAATAAATTGTTTCAAGCAACATATACATTAATAAGCATTAATCATAAATATTATCCAATTAAGAAATTACACGTTACTCGGTTTAAATTGTTTCACCTTCAATACATTAGTAAGCATTAGTTTGATTACAACATAAATTGAAATGATTCAATCTAAAACAACATAAAAGAAGGCATAATTTGTGACAACATCCATATTAGTAGGCATAATTATTAATTTCATAATCAAACTAACCATACCTAAGTATATATCAAATTCACACACATAAAACATATCGATATTCCAAAATTAACAACAATAAGATACGAAGATAAATTTACTTCAACTTTCATACAATTAAGCATAATCTATTTCTAAATTGTCAAAAATCTAAAAAAAATATACATTTTCAACAATTTCTTACAAATCTAAACTCATAAATCACACAATTGCCCAGTTTCTACTTCAATTTCAATACAATGAACATTAATTTGCATCAAATTCTCTAAAATCATGAATTTTCTACTAAACAAATAAAACCCTAAATGCAACCAACAATGAGGGAAACACTACCTTGAAGGTGGTTGTCTTGCGGCGGACGGAAAGCACGGCAATAGGCGACGGACTCGGCAGCGGCTCAATGTGGATGGTACCCTCCTCACCCCCTCGATCTTCCTACCCCTTCCTTGTGTGCTCTGGATGAACTTCACGGGGATGGCGGTGGTAGAAGGCCGGCCAAGTGCGCCGGTCGGCGGTTGTCGTCGGCTTGGCCGCCGGCGTCATTCACTCACTGTCACACTCTCGGACTCTCTCGCTCTCACACTCCCTCGATTTGTTCTTCCGCCCATCTCTACTGAATTTGGAAATTTAAGTTAAGTAACGATAGACGCAACGACGGAAGAGTCCATCGCTACCTTACTTTTTAAAATAACGACAGACTTAGCGTCGGAAAGTGTCCAGTCGCTATTAAAAAAAACTAATTTTTTAGATTGTTTTTATTATAATCCATCGCTAATTGTCTTCACCCGTCGCTGAGTTCATCTAATTATGAAATTAGCAATGGATTTCCTTTTCCATCACTAAGTCCGTCGCTGTTTGACATATTTCCTGTGAGATGTCGGTTTTCGTCGCTAATTCCATCGCTAGCTCTGCTATGGAACTATTTTCATTGCTAATTTTCATCACTGAATAATAGTTTTGTAGTAGTGACAATGATTATGCATATAGAGTTGGATTTGGTGTTTCTATACCATAAAACACGTAAGAGATCAAGGGAAAGAGGGTTGTCTATGCATCAATTTTGTTGTAAGAAGCAATACTTTAAACGGAAAAAATTACATATGGGTCCATTGTGGTTTGGTATAATAATTCATAGAACCCATGATTTTAGATAAATAATTATGGAACATATGAGGTTTGGTTAAATATTATGGGGAGACCAATTCCGGGGACAAACTTTAATTTTTGGTTAATTTCCGGTTAAAAACTGACATGGCAGCTGTAAAATAAAGTTTGTCCCTGAAATTGGTCCCTCATAATATTTAACCAACCTCATATATTCCTTAATTATCTATCTAAAATTGTGAATTTTATAAATTATTATATCAAAGCACAATGACCGATATATAATTTTTTCCTTTAAACGAGATGAAGGTAAGCAAGACAAAGGATCACACGAATGTGAATGTAAGGATTGATTGGAAGGCATCTATAAAATTTCATGTCGAGGTTGGAAAGTGGACAACAACTAGGCATAATGCTGAACACAATCACCCTGCGTGTCACCCTAGTAAGGTGCATCTTTTGCCTTCATATTGAATTGAGTTATATCCAATGAGGATATATTGTTTGTGAAGGAACTTAGAGCTGTAGGTACAGGAGTTGCTGATGTATATCGTGTTCTAAAGAAATAGGCTGGTGGATCGGATTTCTTAGGTTATGAATTGAGAGATTTATATGAGCTTGGATATGTGTCTAATATAACATTTGATACTGGGGATGCAAACTCTCGTCTTGAGATATTTATGAGGCGATGTATAGTGAGGATGAGCTCTTTTATGCATTTGAGCTTGATGAACAAAGTTGTTTGGTTAGTTTCTTTTGGCGTGATAAAAAATTCTAGAAGATTTTATGTTTTTTGGTGATTTGGTAGTTTCTAATACTACATACCGAACGAACAAGTATGGCATGATATGTACATCATTTGTTGGGATGAATCCACATTCCCAAAGTGTCATATTTGGTTGTCGGTATCTAATGAATGAGAGAATTGAGTCATTTGTTTGGTTGTTTCGGACCTTTATAAGGAGTATACGTTTTAGATGTCCGAGTAAATATCAAAACGGATCAAGCACTGTCGATCGCTACTGCAATTGATGATGTGTTTCCCTGTGTGCATCATAAGCTGTGTTGTCAGTATATTATTCAAAATTCAAAGAATATTGGGGCACTTAGATCGAAGGAAAGGTTTAGCAAGGCTTTCAACAAAGTTCTAATGAACTGTGATACCGAAGATGAGTTCGATTTTTATTGTGAAAGATATATTGCAATTTTTAAATTTGTTAATTTCTCTTAACAGGATTCCAGTTGTTAAGAACTAATTATATTTGTTGTGATTTTAAAAATTGTCAAAAATTTCATAATTATACAGAAATTCTCAAAATTTACGTGGTAACAAAAACATGAACATTTTATAATAATCATTTGGAATCATCTCAATCTGTCTTAAAGTGAAGAAGTTATGAATGTTTTCCGAGAGCATTGCAAAACTGATCTGAATTGTCATAAGTTGCATTTTGTCCTATTTTTGACACCCTTTGCCTTTACTTTATCATGTTGATTTGTGAACAAGAGTTATAGAGGACAGTTTAAGCTTTACAAATTGTACTTTTTCATTGTAATCAAATATCAGGAGTTGAAGTTATGGGCATGAGAAATCAGACTTGAAATTATAACATATACTTGAGATTTGTCTTGAGCTGGATTTGGTTTTAATTTTTAAAAATATACATAAATAATAAAAATTGTAATGTGGACTACAAATTGTGAATTTATGTTGTAGTCCCTAGTATTTTATTTTTGGGTAATTTTAATTTTTTAAAGTTATTTTTCATTCATCTATGATACTAGGGTTATACCCTTTACTATGTAAGGGCACTAATTAATTTTATTTTTATTATTAGTTATTTTTCTAATTTTATTATTTTTAGTTATAAAAATTAATTATAAGCTAAAAAATAGAAATTTTTTAAATAAAAATTATTAGATTATTATAAACAGTAAGTAAATATATTTCTTTATTTTTTTTTCTATTTTGATTAATATACCTTTCATTCTTAATGTCCATTTTAATAGTTTTTTATGACTAAATATAGTTACTAATATTTTATGAGACATGTGAATAATCCAACTTTAAATTGAATTAAAATTGGGTTGAATCTACCCATTTGCAATCTTATATGACATCTTATGTGGCATCCTATATATATATATATATATATATATATATATATATATTTATATATATATATGATTGTAGGCTAATATCAAGGTACAATTGTTCTGACAATCGTTGGCTTAAAAATCTTTATAGCCTAAAAAAGAAAGTGGTGTCCGGACTTTTCAAAGAAGTATTTTCAGAAGGAGTTCTGTCTTCTTAAAGGAGTGAAACAACAAATAAGTCCTTGAAAAGGAGGCTGCATGCTACAACTAGTTTATGTGACTTCGATAAAATGTTCTGTGAAGTTGTTTCATAATGGAGCAGAGAAGAGAATGGTAAAGTAATGTAGAGATGGCTTCTGTAGGTATTTTGAAACATGCTTTTGTCTGTTTACATCATTGAAACGTACTTATTATTTGAAAAAGAGTTTGGACCTGGTGTTGGATACAAGTCTGTAGAGGTTGAAAGTGAGTCATCAAATAAGATTTTTGAAGTTGAAGGTTCCAAGAGTTTCACTGAAATTTATGGAGAAGAGCAGTATGTTGAATAAGGAGCAAGATTTGATTGAATGCAATTTTAAGATGTCACACAGGTTGGCTTACTGTGTTCGCATTGTATAAGAGTAATGAGTATTTACTGTATTGAGAAAATTTCAGATACACATATAGTGAAGAGATGGTGCCGTAAAGGATGGGCAAAGTGTGGATCATGCAGCTAAAGATGTTAAGAGAGAGTCAATGCTTTGTACTTATGTTGGAAGATGCAAATAATAAGGAAAATGAATGTGTTAATTACAACAAACTAGATAAACCAACAAGCGAAGGCTCATTACGAAGAATATTTTAGTAAGTTGAAGGAGTTAGTGAATGGTGTCATTTCTAATGGATGAACAACCTTGTGTTCGATAATGAAGGAGTCTGATTTATTTATGTGTTAATGTGTTAATTTTATTTGTTTGTAGATATGTAATAGGTTAGGAGGGAGAACACTGATGTAACCTTTCATTTCAAAACAAATCATTCTTCAGGTGATATTTTTGTATATCATATTTATAGACGGCAACAAGAGAGATTATATCAAAAGACTCAAGCTCTCATCAATCATTACATGAGATACGATATTTTGGAAGTTATTCATTTATTATTAATAGAGAAAATAAGTATTTTAACTATATCAATTATTTTAATACGTTATGAATTTTAATTTTAGTTGATGTTAAATATGTTTTCGTGAAATATTAATGGGTTGTTTTCTGTTGGTTCTCGTAGAAGAGAGTTATGGTTTCGATTAATGTAGCTTATGCTGCGTCAAGTTATACGTAAATGTTTGGATAATAGTGGTGTGTCACATAGTGATATTTGTAATATATTGGTTTGTTGTTAGTGATCTCTAACCTATTTTTTCTAATAATTGGGTAGGTTGGAGTACCTATATCAAATGTGTCTTCTTCTAGTATGTAGATTCATCAATTGGTTCCGTTTCCGGAGGAAAACGGGTATGATGATGTGGATGATGATTCGAGAGAGAGAGAGGACTTACCGCTTCGGTTGCGAGGGCGTGGCTTGATCGGATAGATTCCACGTGGCAGCTGCCAACCCTGCAAAAGGCGAGGCCGGGGAAAGTGGATGCCTAGGAACTCCCCTCCGACGCTCAAGTTAGTAAGTTGAACTAAGTGAGTGAATCGAGGAAAATCTTCCTCGATGTGCGCGAAGGGAATTTCTTGGGATTTGGGGTTTGCTTACCGCAGTAAGGCTTTTGGGGAATTGTGAGATTTTCTAAGAGAGGAAAGTGTTAGAAATTGTGTTGTGAACCTCCCATTTAATAGAGGGGTAGGTGAGTATTTATAGAGAAATTTAATGAGGGTAAGGTAGTAATTTACCGTAATTAAGATGGAAACCCTAACCCTAGTGGGCTTTTGGGCCTTACTCGAGCTCATTGAGAGTTGACTTTGGGCTGATATCTTAATCGTCTACTTGATTAGGCATAGCTAGCTAGTGACATGGCGGATGAGTTGGAACTGTCGGGAAATATCCGGATCATTTAGCCCCTCACATTCTACTTGCACGCTTCCCAAGGTGGGCGGGTCGAATGTGGAGCATTTGCCACTAGGCTTTGGTGGCCCTAAGTCTTTATAAATAGGAGAAGAATTTGAAGAAGTTGGTAAGAATCCTTTGTCTTGACTCTCCCTTTCGATCGTAGCGAAAATGAGTCACGGGGCACTTCCTGTCGGTTACGAGAAATTGTGCCCACGCTTCAATAGGAACCAGGCCGAGCAAGCTGCTCACGCCAATTGCTACCCATCTTTCATTGCGAAGTCTACAATCTCTTTATTTATTGATGATGCCATGGAGGTGGACTTTATAGACTTTGATGAAACCCATACTCTCAAACAGGTGGTGTTGCGTCTCGATTGCGATCTCCTTGAAGCCCGGGTCGAGCGCAGTCACAATCGCCTTGTCGAGCTTCAAGTGAGGAACCCCGAGTTCTCCAACAAGCGACGCAGATGGGACGAGGCGCCACTTGGAGAGTGATGAGTCAGTAAATGACCCTTCTTCCCGCTCTTCTCCCAGCTGAAGGAACCTGTTCAAAGAGAAGGGGAGGAACCTCCCTAAGGAGAATAAGGGTGGCCTCCCTAAGAAGAAGTGAGATCCTGATCATGGTCCTTCTCTTGGTCGTGAGACATTGTACTAACTCCTTCTTCCGTAGATGCTTTAGTCTTATTGTAACGTCATGTTCTCCTTTATAGAATGAAATAAATGAATGAATGAAGTTTATTTTGTTAGCTTTGTCTTCTTTTGCTTTTCTGTCTTGTTGTTGAAGCTCTTTTGCAATGAAAGCAATTGTTTACAACCCTTTGGGGCTAAAAAATAGTCTTACGGGGAGGATGAGTTCTCCCATGGTCCTTCCGGGGCCCTTGAGGTATTCTAGCCCCTATGCACCTTGGACTTAAAAATATGAGTTTGCCTATAGTAACATCGTCTGTGGGTCTTTGCGCGACCTTTCGGTTCCCGGAGGTTTGAAAGTGCATGAGTGTATGTATCTCACTAGGGAATATCCCACGGATAGCGCGACCTCCTAACCTTAAGTTAGGAGTGTAAATGCCCATGATGGCATGGGTCTTTACGCAACCTCCCAATTCCCGGAGGCTTGAACATGCATGAGTGTATGTATCTAGCTAGGGAACATCCCACTAAGAGCGTGACCTCCTAACCTTAAGTTAAGAGTACAAGTGCCCATGATGGCATGGGTCTTTACGCGACCTTCCAATTCCGGAGGCTTGAAACCGCATGAGTCTCGCTAAGGAACATCCCACGGAGAGCGCGACCCCCAACTTCCTGTTGAGAGTGCGAGTGCCCATGATGACATGGGTCTTTGCGCGACCTTTCAGCTCCCGGAGGCTTGAAAGTACATGAAAATAATGACATCTAAGGGGTAGTCCTTTATGGAGTCGAGAACGCGATTTTTAGCTCCCGGAGACTAAGTTATCGCTAAGAGCAAATTAACACCGAACTCCGAAGGATATCCCCGGTGGAGGTGGAAACGCGACTTGTGAGCTCCCGAGCCTAAGTCGTTACTTTATGTCAATAAACATTTGGGCTCCGAAATCATATGTTTCGTTGCTACGATTTTTGCAAATTTACGTGAGTTTTAGTTTAAATTTTTTTTTGACCCTTGATGACTCCGACTCGACTATCGACTCTAGACTCCGAACTAATTACGCTATAGACATGCTCAAAAACATATTTCCCAAAATCTATTTCATGCGAACCTTTTCTCCGCCCCAAGTCTCCTCCTTGGACTGCCCCCGAGTCTTCTCCCTTCGGCTCCTCTCCCTCACGACCCCCTCCGACTCTCCCCTCGAGCCCCCCATCCTCTCTCTCTCCCCCGGCCCTTCTCTCCCCGAGTCCCCCTCCTCTCTCTTTCCGGACTCCCCCGGACCTAGAAACCCCCAGCTGACCGGCTCCCCAACCCCGGAGCCTACGCCCCCGAACCCCCACCCCGACCCGGAAAACTTAACACTCCTCCAAACCCGGATCCGGACCCAACTCCCCACAAAGAACCCCAAAAACTCTAACTCCAAAATTTTAAAATTTTTCCCTTAATTTTTCTTTTATAAATTGTGTTGGCATATTTTTTGGGAGAAATATTACCAACCAATTTTATGTAGAAAGAGATAATAGTGAAGGGAAAGGAAAAAATAACAACCTCGATTTTAGGGCAAAGAAATTGTAGACTCCTTCGGATAAAAAATATCAACCCATTTCGGAGCGAAAATATGATGGCTCCAACTCCTTTAATCGAAACATATTTGTCGTTACTTGATCGAGAAAAGTCGAACCCCTTTTGGGTGACCATATATAAACTCCACGTGAGGTTGAAACACTTCAGTTTCTTAGTATGAGATACCATAGGGTGCCTTTGATTGTGCCTAAGTCGCAATTTTATATTGGAGATCTTTGTTATTTTCTCGTTTGCCCCCAAACGTGAGGTCAAAAGCGACGTTTAGCGTTGAGCTATAATAACGATTGTGCCTCTCGAAGGCCAAAACATCCTCTTTGTCTTCAATTTGCGAACAATCACTCCTTTCATTTTTTGAGAAAAATGTGGGCTTTAGCTAGAGTCCGAGAGATAAGAAATTGTAGATTGACCCTTATAGAGTTGGGTCGATTTCTTGCAACACAAAAGTGCTCTTCAAGGGCATTGATCTTGTGCTTTTTCCCGATGACTTACAGCTTGAGTGATGTCTCTCGGGGATCTTCTATGATCCTATGGAATCTTCGCTTAACGAGCCGTGTACGTTCAGTATTTTTCGTCCAAGAAGCCTTCTTTTGACAGGTGTACTCATCTCGAAGACCATAGTCAATCTCTTCATGCTTGACATTTACTTGTCTCATGATTGGATCTCTTCATGCTTGGCGTTTACTTGTCTCATGATTGGAAGTTTCTCGTGGAGGTTTTTGCCGCATTGGGTGTTGATGAGGAGATGCTTGAGAGGCGAGTTGCCTACTCTTCCGACCTTCACTCGAAGCTTTAGCTCTCGAGTTAAGCTCTCCGGGCAAGTCCACCCCGAGGAGGAGGCACCGGGGAGGGGAGATCCTCGAGGATGATTGAGTTGA
The DNA here is from genome assembly GCA_021018815.1 of Talinum fruticosum. Lineage (NCBI taxonomy): Eukaryota > Viridiplantae > Streptophyta > Magnoliopsida > Caryophyllales > Talinaceae > Talinum > Talinum fruticosum. The sequence goes on from JAITYX010000020.1 coordinate 3,389,522, forward strand.
CGAGGATGCCGGAGATGGCTCCGAGGATTAGCCCCTTTTCATGACTCTTCATAGGCCGGGAGTGATTTTTTATGGCATGCGTGCCATATGACTTGATACTTGGCTACTTTAGATTCATTTTGCTTGAACTTTTATCTTCGCATGAACTTTGCTTGATGCTTGTTATTCCTTTTTATTGTTGTCGAGTTTTGCTTTCTTGCTGCTTGGGTTACATGCTCACCCTTCATCATGATCGGGTCTTCCCGAGTTTTATAATTTAACTATCTTAGGGGTTGTATTAGCTCTTGGTCTTGCCTCCAAAAATTATCACAAGTAAAAATACACAACGAAAGAAAACTAATAACGTAGTTGCCTTAAGGGATCATATTAGCCCCTATGCTTACTTTCAACTTCGACAAAGTTAAAAATATACAACGAAAGAAATCGAGAGCTTGGGTGCTCTAAGGGGTCGTATGAGCCCCTATTTATGCCCCCAAATCCAGCAAAAGTAAAGTGCCGGATGCAAATATGCAGAACGCTTGCTTATTATATTAAGAGAGAAGTCAAAGTCCATACAAAAGATGGAATGTGTACCCCCATTGAGTGTTTTCGGAAAAGCTGCATCAAACGTGGATGATTCTTTTACAAAGTTTTGGGACTTGGGCTGGGTGGATCTTTAAAGAAAGGCCCCCACGCCGGACAATGAGCTTGAAGTATTCACAAGAAAAGGGTGTTTTCAAGTACTTAGATGAAGTACTTTTTAAGGTTGTCGCTATGGCATGTACTGGGAATTGCTGACCCTTCAAGAGTGGCCAACCTATAAGTTCCTAGGCGGACCTCGCATGGATGACATATGGTCCTTTTCGATTGGCCATCAATCTTGCCATGTTCCTTGATCCCCTTTTGGAGGTTTTTACCCACTTGTACAGAGCTACTGGGAAAAGCTTCCTCTAAGGGGATGAGTTCGACATCTTCAAGAGGTGTAGGTCGAATCATGCTATGGTCTTCGGTGGTGGCGAAGCACACCATCATAGTTTCGGGAATTTCGGAAGAGGGCTCCACCTTTGGCCTCTTGCCCTTGGGATCATCTTGGGCCCTCCCCTCCTCTTTTTGCCTCTTCATCAAAGGTTAAAGGCTTATGACATAGCATTCACGTGCGGTCTTTTGGTTTCGATAGGTCTCGCCTATGGATCCATTGTCAAGCTTACACTTTATGAGGAGAAGGTATGGAGCAATGACTACTTTGATCCGGTTGAGGGTGGGGCGCCTAATGATAACATTGTAGGCGGAAGGCACGTCGACCAACAAGAAGTTCACTTCGATATTGTGGCCCCGGCCTTCTTTTCGATCCTAACCGGCAGGCGGATCATGCCTATGGGGTGTACTTGTCCGCCCCGAATCCAAGAATAGGATTAACAAGGGGGATAAGGTTCCGAGGAGCATACTTCAGCTGACTTAGGCATTCCATGGTAATGACATCCACCGAGCTCCCTATATTTACCAGGACCCTCCGGACGATAGCGTCCGAGATCTTTAGTGTGATGACCAACGGATCATCATGTGGGGTGGCTATGCCTTTCAAATCTCGTTCTCCGAAGGTTATTGTGGGCGCCTTCACAGTGCAGAGGTTGGCCAATAATCGGGACTCGTTGAATGCTTCGAGGTGAGCCTTCCACGAAGAGGGGTCATGCCCCTACAAAGCCCCCAACGATGGTGGCCACATTCCTAGTAGCATCATCCTCATCAAAATGCTCATACCCTTGCCTTGAAGAACCTCTTTATGCTCCATGAGTATCTTTTCTTAGAAAGCGATCAATTTCCCAATTATCCGCCAACTCCTCAAGCATCTTCTTTAACGCGCGGCACTCTGCAGTGTTGTGTTCGGTTTGTTCATGAAATTCACAATACTTGTTGGAAGCTCGAACTTTGGCAGGAGTGGACATGGGAGGTGGTTTCTTGAGTATAGGATGCCCTTGATCTCCATCGAATACTTCGGGGATCGTGTTGAAGCGGTGGTCCATTTCATTCCCCTAGACTTCTCTTCATTTTGAGAATTAAATTTTCCGTCTCCTCCTTTCCTCTTGGCCTCATCTCCTTTCGGAGTGTGCAGATCTCCATGGCCTCGAACAAAGTCGGCCGCCTTTCGGAGTGCTTCGCGAAAGTGGACACCTTTTGTTCAGCGAGGGAAAATTTAAATCTTCCGCTTTTGAGTCCATTTAGGAAGGAGGTGCAGGAACCTCCATCTTGAAGATCGGAGATAAGGATAGCCTCTCCATGGAACCTTCGGACATAATCCTTGAAGGTTTCATTCCTCCCTTGTTTGATCTTGGAGAGGTGGATGCTTGGTCGTCTTTTACTTGCAACTCATGATGAATTGTGCAACAAACTTCTCGCACAGTTCCTCAAAGGAAGAGATGCTTCTTTAAGGAAGACCGATAAACCATTTCGTGCGACCCCTTTTAGTGTGGCGTAGAAGAATCGGCGATAGAGCCGCATCATCCACATCCTGCACGTACATGTGGGACTTGTAGTATGATAAGTGGTCCTCGGGGTTGGTTATGCAATCGTATAGGTCGATGTCGGGGACCCTTATCTTCCGCATCCTCGGAGCGTTCACGATCTTTTTAAAAATGGGGTGTTGAAAGCAGGCCGGGTCGGACTCGAGTCGAGCCGGAGATAGGGACAACACAGAGCTGGTGTCATGGGACTTCCACTAGGGAAGGACTTTTCCTCCTCTCGGATCGAGGTGGAGCGCGTCTAGCCCTCTCTAAATTTTCAGGACCCTTCAAGTCCGATTGTTCGTGATGACTATCCCTTGATTACTCGCGCTCCCGAATGACAAACCGCCCTGGTCATGCTTGGGAGCATTATAGGCTCGCCGAGAACCACGACCGTGCGTAGCCGATCACGCAGGACTAGTTGACCTTCTACTCCCCTAAGGCCTTTTCCCTGCGTTCGGTGCAAAGGCATTGCCATTACCCTTAAACCAAGCAGAGTGCTTGTTGCGGATGGTGTAGTGGGTCGAGGCTGTATGTGATGTGGCAATCTTCTCATTGGCTCTATAAAGAGCTCTCTTGGCCTCAATAATCCCCTAGCATCTCCTTCTTCATGGCGCCTCGTTAGGAGGGTACTTGGTTACTCGGAGAGAGCGCGGTTTGTGCCTCATTTGGGCCGCATGCGAGGGCATCCCTCCCTAGAAGTGGCCAATAGGCTGACCTCCCTAGGGGTTGCACCATACCCGGGAGTTGGGTCGTATTGAAATGGCATGAGGGGCAAGCGCTGCTCCATGGTTGCTCGCACTCGCTCATGCAATTGTTACGCAACAATATTCTTTAGGGTCTCAATCAAGTTTTGAAGAGCCCCTAGAGTGACGTAACCCTCTAGCCGAGGTTGGCAGTGGCTTGTGGAGCACCGGGACGACTCCACGTCCTCGACTTGAGAGACGCCACGAGAGTGGCCCCCATAGGCATAGAATAATGAGGATGAGGGACAGGTGGATTAGTTGCGTCACGTGTCATCCTTTATCATGACCGAGTACCGCTAGCAACCATAAGCTGCCTCTTTCCCCATAGACAACGCCAAAATTTTTCCGGAGGAAAAACGGGTATGATGATGTTGACGATTGATTTAGAGACAGAGGATTTTCTCGCTCCAATTGCGAGGGCGTGGCTTGATCATATAGATTCCATGTGGCAGCTGCTGACCCTTCAAAAAGGCGAGGCTCGAGGGGTTGACCACAGGGAACGCCTCTCGACGCTCAAGTTAGTAAGTTGAACTAAGTGAGCGAATCGAGGAAAATCTTCCTTGATGTGCGCGAAGGAAAATTTTTTGGGATTTGGGGTTTGCTTACCGAGTAAGGCTTTTGGGGAATTGTGAGATTTTTCAAGAGAGGAAAGTGTTGGGATTTGTGTCGTAAACCTCCGATTTGATGGTGGGCTAGGTGAGTATTTATAAAGAAATTTAATGAGGGTAAGGTAGTAATTTACCGTAATTAAGGTGGAAACCCTAATCGTAGTGGGGTTTTGGGCCTTACCGGGCTCGTTGAAAGTGGACTTTGGGCTTATACCTTAATCATCTAATTGATTAGGCATAGTTGGGTAGTGACATAGCGGATGAGCTGGAACTGTCTAGGAAATAACCGGATCAGGTTCCTAAAGTAAGTTTTAGTATTCGTAATTCATGCTCGAATCTAATACATTGATGAGTTATTCATTTAAATGTATCACAATGAGTTTTTGTGTATAATTTATGTCAATATTTTCATTTTTTGTGTCATATTCATTTAAATAAATATTATAACAACTTAATGTATTATTATTTCATTGTTGTACAAAGGAGCAATGTTTCCTATCAGTTTAACTATGTTGAATCAGGTTATTCCAAAATATTTGGACAGGTAGTGTGTCAAAAAGTGGTATGAGTTGTAAAGTATTGGCTGGTGGTGATTGAGTAGTAGTCTCTTTTTTCATCTGATTTTTGGTAGGCTACGGTACCCATAACAAATGCATCATCTTCCCGCAGTTGGTTCCTTGAGTAAATTTGAGCTTTTATTGATTATGTTTTGATATTTTTTGTGCGTAACTCTTATGTGTATATATTGTATATACATATATATCATTTTTTTTGTAGGAAATGATTCCCTCATATCTTGCCATACGACATACTTTCTTAATTCAACAAACGGTAGTCGTATGCTTATTCCAATTATGGTTCCACAATTTGTTCATACGTTAGGGATGGATGATCGAAGTAATCAATTTCCAAGGAATCATGCTGCCAATGAGAAACATTGAAATTTCTACCATAAATATGAAGAAACTCTATAGTTGTATTTTTCAGTATTTGTTGCCCTTATTTAAAGTTTTTAAATATTAGGAATTATTTGATTTGTATTTAATTCAATTTGGTTTACTTACAATGAACTTGGTGACTTAAAGATATCCACTATCAAGTTTTCGAGCTTTTTTTCTCTCTCCATCCCAAAGTGTTCTGTTATATGCCTAATGGTTACCTGTCAAGTGGAGAAACTTAGCTGTGTTGTTAAGTTGTTAAGGCGGTCACAAGTTGGATTAAATGAACTGTATTTGGTTTATTAGCAAAATTTATTTTTTTGGGCACAAGTATCAAACATAAACATACTAAAGCATGTTTTTTTGTTGTATTTTCATGTAGAACATATGTATGTATAAGTGTATACCAAAATTTCTAGAAAAATATCAGATAAAAGCCTTGAAAAACACAGCAACTTGACCGTAGTTCACCCCGTTGTGGTCCCTTAGGGGAAAAATTTTTCTCTAGCCATCTCCACAGACCATGGGAAATTTATGGCTAATCGCGGATGTGGAATTGTGCTAAGCAAATGCTACATCAAGTTCTGCTAAGCAAGCAAACATGTATATAATTTTAAGTCATGTATACCTAAGAACATTGAATAATTTAAGCAACAAAATTACTTATTCAATTCATTTCCATAATTGATTGGATTTGGTAGCTTCTGTTTTCTTCTTCCTTTTTGATTTCCTGCTTTTGACACCTTATATGTAGTTCTCTAAGTCTAAAGTACAGGATGTTGGGGTCAACTTCACTTAAGCATAAGTGAATTTCTCAACCAAGTTAAAGTTTTTGTTGATAAGCGTAATTGAAATCCCTTAAAAAAGATAATATTATATAAAGATAACAATGTATTATATTTTGTACATCACTGGGATATAAGGGGATGACAAATTTTGCTTGTTTAGATAGTTATACTAAGTTATGCACGAAGCCACCAATAAAAGAATTGTTGCTTATAAAATTTGTCAAGCATGAGTTTGGTGGAAGTTCTGCTATGTTGTTACTCTTTGTTGCAAATCTCTTTCTCCTCTTGTTGCTTCTTATGTATGAACTCGTAGTTGGTTGAGTTTACTATCCAATATCCAGGCAGTGTACTTTTCTCCTAGATATCTATGTTGTTCATCCCTTAATTTTAGTTTTTTTTGGAGGGGGAGAGTTAGTATGCTTTTGTCAAGGATGTATTTAAGTTTTAAAATTTATTATAAAAGAAACTTTTGTTTTATGACAATTATAGAGTGCCTTGTTCATGTCAAACCTGGTAATCAAGCTTTTGATATTTCCTCCAGAACATGTCTCCACATCGCATACTATGCAAGTTTCACAATCATGTAAAATTGAGTTATCTTGCCAAGGTAGATTTAAAATACTTTAGCTTGAATTTGTTCAGTTATCAAAATAGTTTGTGAACAATCTGGTCTACAAAGTTTATTTGAAGTGTTGAGTTAGTTAAACTATGTGATTTTATTCATAAGAATGGTGCTCGAAACAAATATGTACCATGGTCATTGCACAAGCTTGATCTTGTTATATAGTATTTTCTCCTGGCAAATGTTTGTCAATAACCACTACTTTTTTGTCATTGAAGTCAAAACAGAGGATATAGTAGTGGTAATCTTTAAGAATCGGGAAAAAATACATTTGTATCGAATTAGTTATTCAATTGGTATTTGTAAGTATTTGACAATTAGTATGTAATTTACCAAATGTTTATCCTCCAGTTTCATCCAATCACATCTTTTTCTTTCCAGATCCATCATGTTTTTTAAGGCAAGTGATAAATCGTTGCTTTCTCTAAAGCCATATATATATTAAATGAAGTGATGTCATTAAAAAGGAATGCACAAGTGTTCTCATGAAATAAATATATAATTTTTTTATATAGATGATCTTACGTAAACATTTGTACTGAAGAAAATCTATTTTGGCTTACTCATGTTTCTTTTCCTTTGTGTCCAATTAAGGATGAGACACAGAACAAACTATAAAATTTTCCAAGTCTCCATCTTCACCATTATTTCTCTGTTTATCCAAACGAAGTGATGTAAGTGCTATGTTAGTTTTGCACAGTATAAAGTGTAGTAACCACAAAATGATCACACATGGATACATTCTTCAATGAGTGAACAAGTGTATCACGATAAATGAACAAATATTTGTATTAGTTGAGGTTGAAAATTTTGGTGAACAATATTCAGTATCTTAGTGAACAATATTCAGTACCTCAGTAAACAATTTTAAATAAATACAGTTTAATTGGTGAACAATATTCAATATCTCATTCAACAACCAAAAGGCAAATTAAAATCAAAATACTTACATTTTTTGTTGTAACTTATCGTCTGGGAGAAAAGTATAATCAAACAGCATCCTTTATTCAGGTTTGAGATGAACTCTAACCTTCCTATAGTCTTTAAGAAATGGTAATAGAGATATAAAGGAAATTTCTTTCGTAATCCTTTTTGGTTGTTGTCTTGTTGCCGCCTTTTAACCTTTGTTGTTTGGCTTATTATCTTGCGAGTCCTTCCGTATAGGTGGTTTTGATGTGCCTTGCAGCCTACTGACATCATGTTGAGTGTGGCTATATATGCACTGGTCAGATGCTGTTTCAGTTGATGCATTTGCACCTTTTTTGGGTGATAATTCATGCTTGAATGTTGGAGTAGTGAAGTCTAGTGAATGTGGTGCTAACTGTATTTTTCAGGAGGTATTCATAGGTTAAAATCAAAGTGAAATTCATGAAATTTTTCCCTTGATTTCGTTTGTTGCTTTGGCCTCTATTTGTGCGACCTCTTCCAAAAATCCCGATTCACTGAACAAGTCATCATCTAAGGACAAGCAATATGTGGGATTGTCATTTTCACATACTACCCCATTTGTTGGTGGTGGATACCTATGAACATTATTCATTTTTTAATTCCTTCTTATGCAATGTAGTAAATGATTTCATTCAATGAGAATCTTTACCTTGCCTTAGTCATCACTTCTAATAAATTTCTAAATGCTTGACATTCCCTAGTAGCATGATCCTATAATTCACAATGAAGCATATTGGAACATTACCACTCATGAGGGAAGGTTAAAAAGAATTGCATTCAGAATTGTTATTTAATTATTGTGAATGAGAAAGAAATGTATTGTGTATATAAGCGGGACTATAACTTTCAATCAGATTCCAAGTTTGTCTTTGTTAACATAATGATCTTTACTTTGTAGATTTTATATTTAATGTTTGACAATGACGATGGCATGCTGGTTCTATTCTATATGGAGTTCCACATTTGTGTCAATTACTGAGATACAAAACTTTTTAAGGTAAGCGATTGACAGAGAAACTTGCATTGGGTTAATAAGGGTAAGTAAAGTTCCCTGCAGTTTTCTTTTATCACTACCTGTAATTTTCATAATAGAATTAGAAGGTGTGCTCGATCAAATGTTCTTGTAATTGATCCACTTGTAGGAAAAGGAGATGCTTGTTGGGAATGTTGTTCACCTTGCAACTTTTTGAGATACTACTGCAAGTCTACTTTAGCCATGTGTACAACATTTTGGTAGTCAAGCCTCTCTATTTTCCTACCCCTTTGATACTCACCAGCTTCGTGTTCATCATTATTTCTGCTATTTACCTTTTTTGTTGGCTAATTTATTATAGTTGGAAACCATTTGTCCACTTTGTCTCCTGGAAACTCTACTATGTATTGGTAAAACAACCGACATAAAACAACATTATATATGTTAGGGTGGTCTTTAGTCAAGTTTAAATAAATTAAAGTTGAATGCATGCTAATGCAAATTAATAATGGAATCTTCTTACCATTAGGGACAATAATGGCCTGTAAAATAATTTTTATGGTTACTTTTATAATCAAATACTACTTTATTAAGACATTACATGATATACGCACACCAATTGTAATTTTGTATTTCATTCACATTCAAGCAAAGACTTCATTATACAAAAATGACAGGTGTCATTACTGTTTTCGATAATGCAAGTTGATATGGCATAGATAAGGAAGTCTATTATGAATTAAGGACCGTGACCACCATGATTTAGAATTGCATCATCCACATTTCCAATTGCTTGGTTCACCTTTTTCGATATTCTACTTATGTCTCCATTGTTATAGGAAGATGGCTCATTCTAATTTTTTGAGCTTTTGCATTTGATGACTTTAAGTTGGCTCATTGGTAAGCCTAACTTGGCATGCACATCTTCTTTAAATAGTTCTAGCTCTTTACCATTTGGGAGTTTCAATAAGGTGGCATATGGATCAAATTTCTCTAACAACCATTGAGCTAATCGTTTAAGAATTGACCTAATTTTCTCATCTAGGAGTCCTCCAAAGGGAGTTTGCATCACTGCTGACCATTATTCATAGTTTATCCTCTCTATCAAATTTAAGAAGCCATGTGGAGCCATTATGTGAAACAAAAGTCCTTTCTATGAATTAGTCATGATTTTTGAAAGTTCCGGATTGGCAATTTTAGCCTTTCGAATTTTAGTGATGTTGTGAAATGGACATTCTTCTTGGAGGAAGCTTTATTCGCTGATGTTGTTTCTTTAGTAATGTCTTGGCTCTCATGTTACTTTTTCTATTTTTTCTTTGACAGCTTGTGTGGCACATTATCATGATTTTCCCCACATTTAACATTCTTGTGATGAGATTTTTGTTGCTGATGAGAAACTTGTTCATTGTCATCCGTTTGGTATATTAACGTCCTATCCAAGAGAGATGGGACGAAAATAAAATTTTGATAAACTGTTGTTAAGCAAACAAGGTTCAATTCTAGTGAACAAATGAGCATATGAGAGTGAAACTAGTAATGAACACATATTCAATTCTCTCTTCCAAAAAGGAATATACTTACATGCATTGAACCTTTGGAGAAAATGAACAAATTTCAAAAAGGAATATACCCAAATGAGCATATAAGAGTGAAACTCATTCTAACAAATTCATACATTGAGAAAATGAAAAAGCCTTTGGAGAAAATGAACAAGCATTTGGAGAAAATGAGCAATCTAAATTAGCCAATGGACAACATTAACCAATTTAATTATTCTTTCATGTTGTTCTTGTCGTTTTGGCATGCAGACAAATCAAGTAAAAAGAATTACAAACTTTATAAATTTACCATAAATCCCTAACTTACAATCCAACAAAGGAATTCACAATTATCTCAAAGATAAATATCAAAGGTTGAAATTTAATTACCTCTTCTTCCTTTTATATGTAAGTGTTCATTCTTATGTGTCCGTACTAGCCAACTTTGAATGACCAATTGCGCTCTTCTCTTGTTCCATAAAATTATTTTCTCGTTTTCAACAAAATTGGAAGCAAATATGTTACTGATATCAAATATATTAATTGATTTTAAAATTAATGCAAATTTAACAAAAATCATAGAGAGAGGGGAAGAAAGATGAACCTCAAAGAGATAGGGAAAGGGAGAGAGACGAGAGGAAGCGATTGGTGCAGGAGCGAAGAAAGCAATGACAGTTTCTTTCGCACCTTTGAAATCTTCTAAAAATTATAGATAGTAGGTGGTTTCACCTTTTTTTTTTTTTTTTTTCCTATCGGCCAACATGGCCTGTTTATGCCACGTAATGCTGGGAGTATAAACTCCAAGGTATATAATATTTGTATTGAGAATTGTTTATAGTTAAATTGATGGATACATATTGTAACACCCCATCCCTAAGAAAATAATTAACTTAAATACATTCAAGATTAGCATGAGCACGTGCATTTCAAATTCCAAATATTTTCATATTACACATGTGTGTATACGTATGTATACATACATATATATATATCTGTCAATGTTGTTTAAAATGTAGGAACCGGATGACGATAACGACGACGCACGAACATACTCTGTAAATTTCAATGATTTAAAAGATAATTAACACTATTACGTAGCTAATTTATTTTGAGTTCTAAAAATCCTTAAACGGATGAAGTTAATGTAATTTTTATAAACTCAATATTATCAAAAATAAAATAAAAATAAAAACAAAATTCTTAGATTAAGATAAGTTTAAAATGAAAGAGATGTTCATAAGCATAAAGAGTTGAAATTAAATATACATAAGGAAAATAATGAGGTTGAGTAGATTGAATTAAGATAGTTTGCTAAGGAATTGGGCCCAAAAGCTGAAGTAGCCGGTCGGCCCGGTGAGAGAGGAAGTAAGGAGGAGTATAAAAACTTAAGTTGACCTAAATCTTCATTTATCCTAAACCTAACACCGATAACTCACCCTCTCTCTCCCTCCCTCTCTCTCCAGCCACCGAGTGCCCTGCGCTACCCTCGCCTTCTTCACGTCTTTGCCGCCGACCGACAGCCCTAGCGGCACCTTGGCCGCGCCGACAGCCACCGCCGGTCGGCCACCATCATCCTCACCATCACCATCATCGGCCTCATCATTAAACCGCCCAACACCACACCCCTTTCCGTCACTTCCCTCTTCCGCCTCCCCTCATCCTTCATCTCGGCCACCGGAAGTGCCGCCACGACGCCACCGACGGCGGCTACCACCACCTCTCGCCTCACCGTCATCGCCCAGCCACCAAACGCCAACTCCGCCCCAAGTCTTGCGCCTGTTTTGCCCCGACTCGCCCTAATTTAGTCGCGGCTTGCCTGGTTTCAAGCCTCGTCCGGCTACCGCCACTTTGATCGGGCACCGGCATCGTTCACTACCACCGGCGACTTCTTCGACCGCCGGCCGTCCGCCTCATCTTCGGTCATCCTCCAATCTTCAACCCTTCAAACCCTCAAAATCATTACCCTTAAAAATTAACCCCGTTCACTGGATTTTTAGGGTAATTTTTCAGTTTTAATTTAATTTCTTAGAGTAAATTTCAGTTTCAGTTTGTTTAATTAATTTCTTAGATTAATTTTTAGATTCGATTTTTCAGTACTTTTAATTTAATTATTTGAGTTGTAATTGGTAGTCATTTCTGTTTGGAGATTTAAATTGGATTATGGTTTGTTTGTGACTCGATTCATTAAATTTAGGAAGTTACGGTGATAGTAGGAATGTGTGGGATATACTGAAAATTGAAGAAAAACTATGGACAATCTCGTATGAAGATTCTCTGTTTGAAGGACATTTATGGACAAATTTCTATGTGAGGGATATTTATGGATAAATCCTGTATGAGGGATATTTATGGACAAATACCTATGTAAAGGATAGTCACAAGTAATTCTGAATCAAAATAGTTTTGGTTAGTTTAAATAGTTAACCTAATAAGGAGATTAAGGAAAAGATTAAGGATGATATCTAATTTGGGGTAGTTTGTAAAACCGAAATGTGAGGAATTGACATCTTTGGGGAATTAGTATGCCCTTATAAAATAAAATAAGGTTAGAAAAAAATTAGAAAACAAGTATATAAAAGAATGAATGAAGATGTTTGTGTAATAAGATAACTAATGGTAGTAATTAAAAGTAATCCTTCCTTTGTTTTTTTATATAATACAATTTGTTGATAAGAAAAAGGAGTTAGTGTTCAATGTATCATTTAGAAGAGAATTATGTATATTTGAGGTTATCACATATATATATATATATATATATATATATATATATATATATATATATATATATATATATATATATATATATATATATATATATATAGTGTGTACGTATATTTATGTATGTGTTTAAAAGAAAGCCATACGTACGCTTTAAAGTGCTATAAATAGATGCATATATATATAGTTATGCTTGCATTGTATAAAATAAAATAATCGAGTCATATAAATTAAAGATAACCTTAATATCCTTTGGTAGAAGTTAACCTTATTAGTTTTCATTTCAAACAATTTTGAAATGATTTAGTAAATAAGCCATAAAAATTCAGTTTAATAATAAAACTTTTTATCCTTAATTAAGGTCATCAAACACCGGCGTCGTGCGTTCATCCGGATTCCGCCCGAAAGAAAAAGAAGGAGGAACATCAGCAAGGTCCGTTCATTGATCGTGCCCTTCGAGTGTTTTATTTATGAATCAAGGCCGGATATGGCCGCCATTAACAACAATAAAGATTTGTTTGCAAATAATATTTTCCGTCATTAATATGGACCCGCCCATCAAGTGCCAATATTTGGTACGCCCAATATCCAGGTTGGTAACCCAGTAACGGTTAACCGCCTTCAACCGGACTATCCGATCGGTCCGGGTGTGTGCACATGCGTTTAGGGAAACCCGATGATCGTAAAGGGATCCATTCGAGACAATTAATCAGCAACAGTTTTACATGATTCACTCTCCCTCATTTACAAATGAATTGAAATGCATGCGCTCAACTCAATTACTTCATAACTATTATTTTACTACATGATAGTGAACGTATTGAGCTTCGGCTCACATTTCGAAAATGTTTTCTTGTTTTGTTTTAGGTAAAGGTGTGGAAGATTTGAAGCAAAGGTTTGTTAAGGACTTAGAGGCTCGCAGTGACAACCTAGTTGGAGTATCAAGGGTTAAGTGCCGTTGTCGTAGTTTACCGGATCGTAGTCTATACTTATGCTTAATCTTCGTACAAGTTAAAGTTTATGCCTTATCATGAGACACTTACTGTTAGTGGCAAAAGCAAGTAACCAGAGTTAGAAACATATCTATTGTTATAGCCTTGCCCTTTCCTCCGGTAAGGGCGACGGTAATGCCCTCGACCTACTTTCCATTGCGCTAATCATCGGCTAGCGGCTTGCTTAGTCTAAAACCGGTGATTATGGGTTTGAGGCGTTACACATATGGTATTAAAGCCTAGGTTTAAAAGCTTCCTGCGAGCCACATAGGAATTATGAGGATTGAGTTGGAATAGGAAGTACAAGTGCCTTATTATTAAATGTTTGCACGAAGTGCGAGTGGAAAATGCTCATAATGCCCAATTCAATCTCAAAAGTTGTAACCAATAATTAACATAAGGATAATGATCCTAAACAAATGAAGGACCATACCTCCATAAACCCTCATATGCCTATCAACAGGAAGTTGACAAAACTGAACTTCCCTGTCACTCCAAATTTCAAAGATGAATATCAACCCTATATATACCAAGAAAAGCATATCCAAAGGGACATATCTAACCCTACGGATTCTCCAACAATATAGGAAAGCAAGCCAACATGCCAAAAGGAACCCCAAAGGATATGATGGGAAGATTGATTAGGAATATAGAAGAAAAGTTGCAATTATTGAAGACCAAAAAGGTAATTATAAGGACATCACGTCTAGCAGGAAAGGCAAGATACATCGCAAAACATGATCATAGGAGATATTAGGGAATTGAGTTTACATTTGGCCAAATTTTGAAGAAATGAGTTCTACTCTTCTCGGTTGAAGGAAAAGAGTTTTAAAATTGGGACAACTTAGAAAAGCCCCAAATGGAATTATTGAGGAAACCAAAACCACAATGGGAACCGCATGCCAAGAAGGGCCAAAACTCAACCAAATCAAAAATTTTGTGTCCATTATCCATGAATCATGTAATATGATAGAACCTTCGTAAAGAAATTCTGATAACAATGGTTAGGGAAGATTTTACCACTAACCTCATTCAGTTTGATTTAATCGACCTTGAGATAATGCTAGGAAGAGAGAAAGGATTATCGAATTGGGATGCCAAGGATTTATTGCGGAAAACGAAAGGGCGATAATAGAGAGTCTGCTAAGGATAGAATATAGGCTATATCGTAATAAGAATGTAAGGAAATATTTCATGATATCTTTGGGTAAATACAACGAGACTTTTGGGAAAAAAAATATCAAGGTTATTGGTGTTATACTATTAAAAGAGGAAAAAGTGAGACTCGATGATATTCGGTGATAAGTGAATTCCACGATGTTTCCCTCAGGAACTTTCGGGATTACCGCCTCGAAAGAAGTAGATTTTGAAGTAGAATTATATCCGAAGCTCGACCAATTTCTAAAGCACCTTATAGAATGGCTCCAGCAGAGTTGAAAGAATTGAAAAATCAACTGGAAAAACTTATGGAGAAGGGATTTATCGGATCAAGTACTTCACCTTGGGGAGTGCCAGTGTTATTTGTGAAGAAAAAGGATGGTACCTTGCGGTTATGCATTGATTATAGGGAGTTGAATAAACTTACGGTCAAGAATAAATATCCTCTACCCCGGATCGACGATTTATTCGATCAACGACAAGGTGCGGAAATATTTTCAAAAATAGACTTAAGGTTCGCATACCATCAACTTAGGATAAGGAGTGACGACATACCCAAAACTGCATTTCGAACTCGGTATGTCCATTATGAGTTTGTTGTCATGCCTTTTGGGTTAACAAATGCACCTGCCAAGTTCATGGATCTGATGAATAGGATTTTCAGACCTTATCTAGACAAATTTGTGGTCATTTTCATTGATGATATATTGGTGTACTCGAAGAATAAAGAAGAACATGTCTATCATTTGAGGATAGTATTACAAGTCTTACGGGAACACCAGTTATATGCCAAATTACAAAAGTGTGAGTTCTGGTTAAATGAAGTGACATTTTTAGGTCATGTGGTATCTCGGGAGGGGATAAAGGTAGACCCGCATAAGATACAAGAAGTGACCGAATGGCCCGGACCAACCAATGTTACTGAGGTGAGAAGTTTTCTAGGGTTAGTCTGGATACTATCGGAGATTTGTACAGGACTTTTCAAAACTAGCCCTGCCTATGACTAACCTCTTAAAGAAAACCACCAAATTTGAATGGTCTAGTGAGTGTGAAAAAGCATTCCAAACCTTGAAAGGTAAGCCGACTCATCGCTCCAGTCCCGACCCTCCTCGAAGAAGGCAAAGAACATACCATCTATAGTGATGCTTCGAAGAATGGATTAGGTCGTGTATTGATGCAAGATGGTAAAGTGGTAGCATATGCTTATCGGCAGTTAGAACCATATGAAGGAAATTACCCTACTCATGATTTGGAATTGGCTGCAGTTGTGTTTACCTTGAAAATTTGGAGACATTATTTATATGGAGTATCTTGTAAGGTATATACTGATCATCAAAGCTTGAAGTACGTGTTCACTCAAAAGGAGCTTAATTTGAGGCAAAGGAGATGGTTGGAATTATTAAAGGATTATGATTTGGAGATTCAATATCATCCAGGTAAAGCTAACCTTGTAGGCGATGCCTTGAGTAGAAAAACTCAACATAATGTAAATACCTTGATTATCACCCAACCAATCCTTATTCGGGAGTTACACAGAGCGAGGAATTGAGATCATCCGACACTAAGGAGATAAAGGGGTTTTGAGCTTTTAGAAGTCGGACCAGTCAATTACAGATGAAATTAAGGTAGGACAGAAGAAAGATGAGAAGTTGGTGAGGATTGAGCGGAACATTGAAAAGGGTAAATTCCCGGGATTCACCATACATGAAGAAGGAACTTTGAGGTTTCAAAATCGTTTGTGTGTGCCCGATCAAGAGGAGATTAAAAAGAAGATCTTAGATGAGGCTCATACGACTTTATATTCTCGTCCATCCTGGGGAACAAAAATGTATATAGATCTAAAGAAGAATTTCTGGTGGCCCAACATGAAACGAGAAGTTGCGCGATATGTGGATAGGTGTCTTACATGCCAAAGAGTGAAAGCAGAACATCAACGCCCGGTGGGCGAATTAAGGCCCTTGGAGATTCCAACCTCGGAAATGGGATTCTATATCAATGGATTTCATTGTAGGACTCCCTCCACCGCCACCAGGAAAAATGCTATTTGGACGATAGTTAATCGTCTTACCAAGTCCGCACACTTCATACCAGTTAGTGACAATTGGAGTGTAGACAAATTAGCTCAAGTATACTTGAAAGAGATTGTCGGACTCCATGGAATACCCAAGGATATAGTCTCCGATAGAGACACCCGATTCCAATCTCGATTTTGGGAAGCCTTACAACAAGCTTTTGGGACTAAGTTGAACTTTAGTAGCTCATACCATCCAGAGACAGATGGTCAAACTAAAAGAGTTAACCAAATTCTAGAAGATATGTTACGGGCTTGCATCCTTGATTTTCAAGGAAGATGGGAAGAGTATCTTGCTCGATCGAGTTCTCATACAACAATAGCTACCGGGCCACAATAAAAATGGCCCCATTCAAAGCCCTCTATGGAAGAAAATGCAGAACCCCTTGTGTTGAAGCGATTTAGATGAGACGCTCACAATAGGACCAGAGTTGATACAAGATACTACTGAAACAGTAAGAGTAATACAACAGCGAATCGGAGAAGCTCGAGTAGACAGAAGAGCTATGCAGATCGACGGAGGAAACCTCTAGAGTTTCAGGTGGGGGATATGGTTTTTCTCAAGGTATCCCCAACAAAAGGAATCAAAAGATTCGGAATCAGGGGCAAATTAAGCCCTAGATACATTGGGCCATATGAGATAATTCGGAAGTTAAACCCCGTGACCTACAAATTATCTTTACCAGTCGATCCGGAGCATATCCATGATGTCTTTCATATATCTCAACTTCGAAAGTACATATCCGATCCAAGCCACATCATAGAGGTGGAACCAAGTGGAAATTGCGCAGAATTTAACACATGAGGAATATCCGGTCCAAATCTTGGATCGGCGGATTAAACGACTTCATATTAAAACTATTCCTCCGGTCAAGGTTTATGGTCGAATCATACTTCAACTGAAGCCACCTGGGAAACCGAGGAAGATATGAGAAATCAGTACCCACATTGATTCTAAGATAATATTTATACCATTTCACTTACAAGTTTCGAGGACGAAACTCATTCTAAGGGGGAAGACTGTAACACCCCGTCCCTAAGAAAATAATTAACTTAAATACATTCAAGATTAGCATGAGCGCGTGCATTTCAAATTCCAAATATTTTCATATTACACATGTGTGTGTACGTATGTATACATATATATCTGTCAATGTTGTTTAAAATGTAGGAACTGGATGACGATAAAGACGACGCACGAACATACTCTGTAAATTTCAATGATTTAAAAGATAATTAACACTATTACGTAGCTAATTTATTTTGAGTTCTAAAAATCCTTAAACGGATGAAATTAATGTAATTTTTATAAACTCAATATTATCAAAAATAAAATAAAAATAAAAATAAAATTCTTAGATTAAGATAAGTTTAAAATGAAAGAGATGTTAATAAGCATAAAGAGTTGAAATTAGATATACATAAGGAAAATAATGAGGTTGAGTAGGTTGAATTAAGATAGTTTGCTAAGGAATTGGGCCCAAAACTGAAGTAGCCGGTCGGCCCAGTGAGAGAGGAAGTAAGGAGGAGTATAAAAACTTAAGTTGACCTAAATCTATCATTTATCCTAAACCTAACACCGATAACTCACCCCTCTCTCTCCCTCCCTCTCTCTCCAGCCACCGAGTGCCCTGCGCCTACCCTGCCTTCTTCCCGTCTTTGCCGCCGACCGACGGCCCTAGCGGCACCTTGGCCGCGCGACGACCACCGCCAGTCGGCCACCATCATCCTCACCATCACCATCATCGGCCTCATCATTAAACCGCCCAACACCACACCCCTTTCCGTCACTTCCCTCTTCCGCCTCCCCTCATCCTTCATCTCAGCCACCGGAAGTGCCACCACGACGCCACCGACAGCGGCTACCACCACCTATCGCCTCACCGTCATCGCCTCGACCACCAAACGCCAACTTGCCCCAAGTCTTGCGCCTGTTTTGCCCCGACTCGCCCTAATTTAGTCGCGGCTTGCCCGGTTTTCAAGCCCTGTCCGGCTACCGCCACTTTGATCGGGCACCGGCATCGTTCACTACCACAGGCGACTTCTTCGACCGCCGGCCGTCTGCCTCATCTTCGAGTCATCCTCCAATCTTCAACCCTTCAAACCCTCAAAATCATTACCCTTAAAAATTAACCCCGTTCTCACTTGGATTTTTAGGGCAATTTTTCAATTTTAATTTAATTTCTTAGAGTAAATTTCAGTTTCAGTTTGTTTAATTAATTTCTTAGATTAATTTTCAGATTCGGTTTTTCAGTACTTTTAATTTATTTATTTGAATTGTAATTGGTAGTCTTTTACGTTTAGAGATTTAAATTGGATTATGGTTTGTTTGTGACCGATTCATTAAATTTAGGAAGTTACGGTGATAGTAGGAATGTGTGGGATATACTGAAAATTGAAGAAAAACTATGGACAATCTACGTATGAAGAATCTCTGTTTGACGGACATTTATGGACAAATTCCTATATGAGGGATATTTATGACAAATCCCTGTATGAGGGATATTTATGGACAAATACCGTGTAAAGGACAGTCACAAGTAATTCGAATCATAATATTTTTGGTTAGTTTAAATAGTTAACCTAATAAGGAGATTAAGGAAAAGATTAAGGATGATATCTAATTTGGGGCAGTTTGTAAAACTGAAATGTGAGGAATTGACATCTTTGGGGAATTAGTATGCCCTTATAAAATAAAATAAGGTTAGAAAAAATTAGAAAACAAGTATATAAAAGAATGAATGAAGATGTTTATGTAATAAGATAACTAATGGTAGTAATTAAAAGTAATCCTTCCCTTGTTTTTTATATAATACAATTTGTTGATAAGAAAAAGGAGTTAGTGTTCAATGCATCATTTAGAAGAGAATTATGTATATTTGAGGTTATCACACACACACACACACACACACACACACACACACACACATATATATATATAAGTGTGTACGTATATTTATGTATGTGTTTAAAAGAAAGCCATACGTACGCTTTAAAGTGCTATAAATAGATGCATATATATATAGTTATGCTTGCATTGTATAAAATAAAATAATCAGTCATATAAATTAAAGATAACCTTAATATCCTTTGGTAGAAGTTAACCTTATTAGTTTTCATTTCAAACAATTTTGAAATGATTTAGTAAATAAGCCATAAAAGTTCAGTTTAATAATAAAACTTTTTATCCTTAATTAAGGTCATCAAACACCAGCGTCGTGCATTCATCCGGATTCCACCCAGAAAGAAAAGGAAGGAGGAACATCAGCAAGGTCCGTTCATTGATCGTGCCCTTCGAGTGTTTTATTTACGAATCAAGGCCGGATATGGCCGCCATTAACAACAATAAAGATTCGTTTACAAATAATATTTTCCGTCATTAATATGGACCCGTCCATCAAGTGCCAATATTTGGTACGCCCAATATCCAGGTTGGTAACCCCGTAACGGTTAACCGCCTTCAACCGGACTATCCGATCGGTCCGGGTGTGTGCACATGCGTTTAGGGAAACCCGATGATCGTAAAGGGATCCATTCGGACAATTAATCAGCAACAGCTTTACATGATTCACTCTCCCTCATTTACAAATGAATTGAAATGTATGCACTCAACTCAATTACTTCATAACTATTATTTTACTCGCATGATAGTGAACGTATTTAGCTTCGGCTCACATTTCGAAAATGTTTTCTTGTTTTGTTTTAGGTAAAGGTGTGGAAGATTTGAAGCAAAGGTCTGTTAAGGACTTAGAGGCTCGCGAGTGACAACCTAGTTGGAGTATCAAGGGTTAAGTGCCGTTGTCGTAGTTTACCGGATCGTAGTCTATACTTATGCTTAATCTTCGTACAAGTTAAAGTTTATGCCTTATCATGAGACACTTACTGTTAGTGGCAAAAGCAAGTAACCGGGGTTAGAAACGTATCTATTGTTATAGCCTTGCCCTTTCCTCCGGTAAGGGCGGCGGTAATGCCCTCGACCTACTTTCCGCTGCGCTAATCATCGGCTAGCGGCTTGCTTAGTCTAAAACCGGTGATTATGGGTTTGGGGCGTTACATATATGACATGTGAGCGTTAGTTGAGATATCTAATAATGTTATGAAAGTTGTTAGTAAAAACTTGGGTTTTGAATTTTACAAATATCAATATTTTATTTGCGTTTGTTTATATACAAAAGAAAAAAAAAGTAATTAGTGATTATATTAAAAAGTGGTTTCCTTTTATTCAGTTTAAAATTTGTGTATATATATATATAGGGTCAACTAAGCACCCTCTAATAGGTACACTCCAAACAACAAGTAAGCACTACAAATTTGTGTCGTCCAAATTATATCTAATGATCTAAATTAAATGTGCCATTTGTTAACTTAATAAAAGGGAAAATAGAAAAATGAGGGGTTGTTTCCAGTTCCCGGCCTCACATTTCCTGCCTCCCTCTTCGCTTCCTCTCTCTCTCCACCTCGTACATCTCTCTCTCTCTCTCTCTCTACCTCCTCAACCACTTCTCGTCGGCCAGTCGAATGCCGACGACAACCAGCTTCCTCTCTCTCCATTTGATTTCTCTCTCGCTCGCTTTCGATGGCCTCTATGTCCTGTCTCTCAAGTGAAGCATAGCCAAAACATGGATGGGGTTGGGCCATTTGTTCTCTCTTACTCGCTTCTACATCTCGTCTCTCTCTCTCTATTGTCGACTAGAGTTTGCTATTCACTCGGAAAACATGGCTGCATCAAGGTTTCAAAATCTAGAAACTCGTCTCCCTGTCTATCCGAAATTAGGGTTTTTAAAAAATGCCTCATTGCTCAATTTTGCTGAGGTTATTTCTTTACTGTTATTTTTAATTATTTAGGGAATGAACTATAAATTGTCTTGGCTCAATTTGGAAATTATGTGGATGATGTCAGTAAAATGTGATGTATTGCTTATTGGGGATGATTGTTGGCTTAATTTTGAGGTATTATGGATGAATTTGGTCCGTACCTTAGTGATTTTTTGTTTATTTTTGTCTCGTGTAAAGTTGTTTGCTTGCTTCTTGCTTTGAATTGGAAAATGTGTGCGACTCAATGATTTAGAGAAATGTTGTGTTATTGAAGAATTGAAAGATGAGATATTCAATGATTAATTTCAATGCTATCTCAACCATACCTGTCCATTTCTTATGTTTTTTTTTTTTATGACAATTAGGTTTATGTAATCAAATTTGTGCTAGGATTTTGTTTAAAGAATTGATTGATGAAGTGTAGTACTTATTCTTTCCTCTGTTTTATGTACATAATTAGGTTTATACAAACAAGATCTATGGCTTGAATCTATCAATCTTGGCCTTGTATTGAACCATGCACTAGGCCAGCCATGTATTATATGTGATGATCGATAGTGTCTTGCTTCCTAAACCAATCTATGAATGATCCTGCTTTACTGTTGACTTTGTTAATATGCAGGTCTCAACGATTCCCAAAATTACATAAAAATTCTTTCACAACCAAAAGACTCTATTTACATCTAATCCCACACGGGCTTGAAGTGATTTTTTCCCCTTACGTTCCGCAACATCCACTTGGTCATTTGCCCAATGCTAAGGCATCTCTCACAAGCCGGGTATATTTAGCATCTCAGGTTTTAGCATTCATCCTTAGGCATATGATCCTATTAACAAATTGAATTGAATCAGCTTGTTTTGTTTTAGCCTATTAGCTCAAAGGTAATGCAGCGTGTGACAGGTGCACGGAGATGTGAGTTCAAATCCCACGCCAGCTTGTTAATTGTTATGAATATTTATGAACTTATGACCAAAGAATGATTCAATCATTATAGGTTTGTAGTAGTATGGAATACTTTATGACTTTTATGAAATTTCAACTTAACAACATCCAAGTGACAAGGCAAGGGTTTGAAAATGAACATTATGAGCTTCCTAATGGGCACATGGATACACTTGATGGTAAAACTATTTCACAAGATCTAAATAACTAGCAAGATATCTTAGGCACCCAATTGAACACTTGAACTTTAGCTAAGGTGATCTATTTATAAATAACATATGTGGGAATCGAACCCAAATCTTTCGTATCATTGCACAATGTGCTTCCATTTGAGCTAATAGGCTCATAACAATGATCAATCAATCATCCTCTAATTTTCAAAACATAGAACAAGTTTTCAGAATCAACTCCTTCCACCACAAGCCTCAACTTACTTTTTTAAGTACTAAATATGCATATATAATTGACGCTAAAAAATGTCCTCTTTAAAAGAGAGTTGAGAAGAATGTGAAACTCATTTAAAAACAAATTCCAAAGTCATGAGCTTCTAGGATGTAGACTTTAATCAACAAGCAAGCAACAAGAATATTTCTCTACCATTTAAACTTCCAAGAACTTCTACAACTCAATTTGAACATCTGTAATACAACTCGAGTATGAGGTAGAGAGAGAGAAAGAAAAGGAAGCGAAGAGGGAGGTAGGAAATGTGAAGTCAGGAATTGGAAATAACCCCTCATTTTTTTAATTTTTCCTTTCTTTAAATTGACAAATGGCACATTTAATTTAGGTCAATAGATGAAATTTGGACAGTCTATATATATATATATATATATATATATATATATATATATATATATATATATATATATATATGTCCAATAAAAACTCTTAGTTATAATAAGAACTAAGAACACTTAATCTTAGCATTTAAATTGTAACCTAACGGATAAAAATATGCCGCATCACTTAATACTAATCTCCCCAAATTTAGCCCCCTTACCCATTATCTCTCCAACCTTTCGCTAACCATGGCTGCCACATTTCCACGACATCCTCCACCGCCGACGACTACCAATGGATGGTGAAGCGGAGCTAATTTTTCCGGCAATCGACGAGAACCTTGCTAGCCTCCGGTGAAGCCCCGATGACAGCCACAACACCAACTTCAATTTTGTCTTTTCGAATTTACTTGACACCCCAAACCTCCATACTTTCCGGTGAAATCAAGCTTTTCCATACTAAGGTTAATGGTGCCCCTATTTTCTTGCTATTTCTTAGGGTTTTTGTTGCCGCCGAAAAATTGACTTGGTTGGAGGTAGAATCGTGAAGGACAAAGATTGGACTAACAACAAATTGACTCGGCGAGACCGAAGGAGGCCATCACTGGATTTTCCGGCAGCTCGAAGAACCAAGTTGGGTACCTCCTCCGCCGTCAAGGCAGACGATGGTCGCCTTCGATCCGAAAGCTGCTATGGTTTCCGGCTCTATTCAGGCAGTGTCGAAGGTGTGAAGAATAGAGGTGGTGGGGAAGATAGAAGATGATGTGGCACGCCGGTATTCGTTGGATTATAAATAAATGGCTTAAATTAGTTCTTAGTTCTTATTTTAAGAGGTAATTCTCACTGATATATATTCGTTGGATTATATATATATATCCAACAAATACGGACGGGCCGCAACATCTTCCATCTTCCCCACCACCTCTACTCTTCACACCTTCCACACTGCCCAAAATAGAGCCGGCAACCACCGTAGCTTTCGGATCGACTTGACGGCGGAGAAGGTACCCAAGTTGGCTCTTCGGCCGCCGGCGAATCCGAGTGGTGGCCTCCATCGGTCTTGCCAAGTCAATTTGTTGTTAGCCCAATCTTTGCCCTCCACTGTTCTACCGTGCCGCCGGAATAAACGAAAACCCTAAGAACTAGCAAGAAAATAGGGGCAGCATCAACCATAGTACAGAAAAGTTTCACCGGCAAGTATGGAGATTTGGGGTGTCGAGTAAATTGAAAAGACCGAAGTGAAGTTGGTGGTGTGGTTATCATCGAGGCTTCAAGGTTCTCGTCGACGGCCGGAAAAATCCGCACCAGCTTCACCACCCATTGGTAGTCGTTGGCAGTGGAGAATGTCATGGAAATGTGGGAGCCGTGGTTGTTGAGCAGCGAAAGGTTAGAGAGAGAATGGGGTAAGGGGTTTGAATTTGGGAAAATGAGTATTAGGTGATGTGGCATATTTTTATTCTTTAAATTACAATTTAAAAGTTAATATTAAGACTTCTTAGTTCTTATTATAACTAAGAGTTCTTATTGAATATATATATATATTCCACGTGACCTGGAACATTATTGCTGGCAGCCTTTTCTTTTCGATCAAAATTATATTGCTGGCGATTATAATTATACTATTTCGTAAACGCTCACATTTCACAACCTACATATTAGCGACAATCCTCGACAAAAATGTTAACATTAATTTGAAATGTTTACTATTAACATGCATGACTTAAAATGTAGAACACTCAGATCATAAGAAAGCACAATAATAATTGCATATATTTACCATCTCCATCAGCAAAAAGATACTAGTTTCAAATTTTGAACAATTTTTCTAGATTTACTATATTACTAATTCATTTGCCAGTGTTATTATATAATTAAATTAAAAATTAAACCCTAAAAATTGATTTACTAGTATCTAAAACTAGTTTTTTGACCTATACTGACATGCATTTTTAAACCGTCTTTTGAAAAATTATAAAGCATATAGTTAATTCATATACACATTTAATTTATAAATTGATTTATATATAGACTGGCATGTTCGGTAAAATTAGTTGTTTGAGTAGTGGTTAGTCTGTTTTAGTAGATGTTAGCTGTTTTATTAGCGATTAGCTGTTAATGACTAGTGGTTAGTGGTTAGATGTTCAACTAGTGATTTGAGATAAGTGTGTTCGGTAATAGTAGTCTGTTTAAGTAGCAGATTTGTATAAAATGACTTAAAAGGACATAATTGATAAAAGATTTTAGAAAATAAAAAGGAGAATTTTGGAAATTATGTGCAAACACTAGGTAGTGTTTTTGAAAACATTACTTTGAGTAGCTTTTCAAAAACACTACCTAAAACTCTACTCACTATGTCAAACACCACTTTGCCGAACACTTACATTTTTAGATAAGTAGTGTTTGACATCCTCCAAAACACTAATCACTACCTCAAACACTATTGCCGAATACACATTTATAAATTGATGAGGACAACATAGAATATGAAAATGATGGAAATAAATTGCTTTTCAATTACCATCACCAATAAATTTTGTAATATCTAATAAGTATAGATAGATGTCACTTTTATGAAAATAAGTCCTTTAGTAAAAAAATCATTTTTATAATATAAATAGTTAATTATAAATTATACTAGATACGGTAGGATGCTTATGTGAAATTTTTATAATATAAATAGTTAATTATAAATTATACATTGATTCTACAACTTTTAGGATGTTTAGATGATTCATGCATATAATTAAGTTAAAGATTGACTTTTTTTGTAATATCATATATTTATTATGTTGGATGTGTATATTTATAAAACTAAGTTATTTTAATTTTGTGAATAATATTATGTAATATTGTGATATAGATAAAAATATTATATTTATCTTATGGATATTTTTTTTTCAAAAGAAATTGGGATTTTAAAGTTTAAAGTTGTAAAAAAAAAAGACAAATAATGAGTCACGTATATAAATAATAACAATAAGTTATTACAATAAGCTATAAAAAATAAAATTTTATATTAATTATTTAAAGAAAAATATATCCACTTATATTCTTTTTAGTTTTTATTATTATAAATCAATTAAAAATAATAAATAATAAATAATTATAAAGTAAAATTAATTAATAGCCTCTGTATAACCCCAATAGTTTAAAAAGATCATATGTAATAGAAACATATAAGAATGGTGGAGTATTAGTATTGACATATTTGTATGATGTGTTCTTGCAAATACACGACTTCATTACCCATGACCTTTTTTTTTTATTTTTATGGAAATTTATGACCCATGACTCAATGTGAAAGAAAGCTTTGGATAGTTATATATTTATTTTTTTTTTGGGGGGGCAAGAGCATAGCCATGAAACTCCCTTTCATAGTAAGAGTACCAGTTATAAAACTCTACCCATTGCTTTTTGTGGGGGAGGACCAGTTATAATTTGCGAAAGTCATCAAAACGTCTTGACTGATTCCTTATTTTCTGTTTTTTGTTTTTTGGTGTGGAATTAGTGACAGATTTTTGGAAGAGCATCATATGATTAACAAAGTAATCAAAGTAATAATTGTAAATATTATCTCAAAATAGTAACTTTAAATATTATCTCAGATACTATCACAACAAAATTAAATAAACATAAATAATTACCATCTATAATAAAAGAATCAAGATCTAAATCTATTTTAATAAAATTATAGTAACAATTAGTTAATTTTAAACTATAATATTCCAACTTCTATATCTAAGAAACTCTTCGTTCATGATGTTAACTTTTTATTTATTTATTTATATATACCTATAATTTTTTGATAAACCTAGGCTCTGATACCAATTATAACACCCTAAAATTTCTCATATAATTTTTTTATAAAACTTAAAAAGAAAAAAAATTTCAAGGTAGGTAGGTAATTTAGGGTATTATGACACATGTTTAAAACATGTAAGACCAATACTCTAATGGATAAGTAAGAGATAAAATACCATAAATATTAAAATGAAAAGAAACTAAAGTAAAATTAAAGTTATCATTCAAATGACATCTAGTATTATTTATAAGTGGTTAATATCTATGTATTGAAATGTAGGAAAGGGAAAAGAAAAGTGATCTTCTAGGTGGTTATTCCAAACTCTTTATTAGCTCCATATCAATTTAGTTGTTACCTGAAAATAATAAAAAACAAACAAAAATGAGAACAAAATGCTCATTATTAAACACTCAACTATGTAAAACAATCTTTAAAAATAATTTTCTTTGAAAAAAACATTGTTAAAGAAAATAATCCATTAAAACTTTGATAGGTCTAGATGATAGTGCTTCCTTCTTGAAGGTTCGATGAGCGATGAACAATGTGCATGTTTTGAGTAAGGTGATCACACGATTAATATCATTGTGCAATGGTTTCAATAAGGTCAAAAACAACACTTTAATACACTAGTACACATAAACATTTTTTGTAGTGGAAAGATAGATTAGGAGAAAATGTTGACATTTTTTAGGACCCGTAAGTAACCTTCTTAGAGGTAGAGAAATAAATTAAGATGAGGGTAGAGTGAAGATTCGAAATGGGGTTGTAACACCCCAAAACACCCCCAGGAGTATTACATCGCCGAGTTCCTTAAAGGAACTCCCAAGGCTCTTTACGGTGTTGATTTGGCTGTCTAAACTCAACTTAAAAGTAACGCCGATGGTTTTCCCAAAAGAATCCGAGATTCTCCGAAAATTTCGCAGAGTTCCGTTTGTAATATGGACTAACCCATAGGCTCAAAGCCTTAAAATCCTGCATAAAAAGCATAATAAAACTCGACGAGCCACACGCTCGGAGTATACAACTCAACGGCCACACGCCGGAGTTCAACCAATCATGCTATAAAACTTAAAATAATCTAAAGAGTTTCTATACATTTGGTACAACTATATGCACTAAATTACAAGTACAACATTGAGAAATATCGAAATGCATAATCTTGACTTGAATCGTTCAAGCACGCATCAAACAGAGCAATCGTGAGTCCGAAATATGCTAAGGGTAAATCATGCTTCGAAGTGTACCTGCAACACTCGGATGGGGACGGGGCAATTTGTGGGGGTGAGCAATAATCAACGGGCTCACCGGAGTCTTATACCCTTAAAATGGAAATTCTTTACACATAATACTCATAATAATGAAATCTGCGAATACAACGTAATAGAAATCTATATACTTTTCATCGAAATCTCTTGTAATGAAAAGATCAAGACTCTTTAATCACTTAAAAGCACACATTCACATTCAAGAATACTTCTTTTGGGGTTGAATCAACATTCCGGGCCTTCGAGGACTCGAACTAGCACTTCTTTAATTCGGGCGCGACCCCGACAAAAGGCTCCGGGACCATTCTTCTAGGAAGTCTCGGAGCGGGCATCCTGTCTCTCCAGGACCCCTATTAGAACCCTTCCCTCGAAGTCTCTAGCTAGGCGTTCCCAGTTCGAACCCTTCGGTATGCTAAACGATCCGTAGCCGGTCGATTCAAAACAATTTGCACATTCTCATTCATCACACTCACTTTCTAGCTTTCTCAAATTGATTTCACATCAAGGAAGGCGTGACACCGCGTGTCATCCTTATAAATTCACTTTTTCAAATCTGATTTACTTTCTCAAATACGTTTTGCTTCTTTAGGATAGAATCACGTTTGAAAGACATTTCACAGAAATCACATTCAAGGGTCATTTCACGTAAAACACAAAACTTCTTTCGAAACTACCTGTGAGCATCACATAAAGTAATCATATAGCACAAATAATCACCAATCATTGCAAGCAATCATTCTCAACTCTTTTCCAACTGTGCCTTTCTCAATTCATCGGTTTAATACGATTATTTCCATTTTCACGGGCCACAATAACCACAAGTACATATCACTCAAGTTATGTTTCAAGTTCGTCACAATTCATTGCCTTTTGCCTCACTTACTCATTTTATGCTTCTACTTTGTAATTCAACTTCTTTTGCCCGTATTCGGTCATACCTCTCTTGCTCTCACTTTATTGCCTAAGTCCCTTTCGTTGTGCTTAACTTCAGACTTGATTTCATCCCCAAAGACTAAGATATGCTCTAAACTCATTATTTAACTCTTGCTCGTCCGTCCTTGGTTACGTAACTCTCAATCTCTTTTCATTATTTGATCTCCATTACCTTTGCTTATTTTCACGCTTAGTTCAACCTCGAGGGATTAAATATACTTCGAATGTAATCAAGCTCACAACTGCCTATTCTCACTTACTTGTCCCAATCGCGCATTACTCAATACGAATTCATACTCCTCTTTATACTTCAACCTACCATTTCCCAATGTTCGTAATTAGCTCTTGATACCGCAGGTTCCAGAATCTCTAAAACTTAGTTAACTCGTAATTCATATGTCCTAACCCCTTACTCCTTTATAGTTATCCGGAACTTCAAAACCACTCATTTGACTCGTACAATTTAACCTTTTCGGAATCAGCAGAGTTCGGTTCGACCCTAAGCAACTACTAATCTCTTTAATGTTCCCAAATGAATTCTCTATTTAACCCAAATGACTCCTTTCGTGACCCAATTCAACCCTATCAATTCTCTAAAATCCGTTCTAAGCTCTTATTTCAACCTCAAACAACAATTAGGCTCGTTCGCAATACGGTTACTCAACGTTCACAACAATTCCATATTCACATAACACATTCAACAATCACAACAAATCCATTTAGGTTTCGAAATTACTAATAGTTTAGACTATAAGACTACCCACCTGAAATTCTCGGGTTTTAGGGATTGATTTTGAACTCCTTTACTCCCGCTTTCGGTTTCGGTCTCCGTTTCCGCAGTCCTTGCTCGGTCGCTCGGTTTTCGCTTCCCTGTTCCGGCTTGCCGTTTCAGCCTCTCGCTGACTCTCGGTTCGAGCCACGGCGCGTTTGTCGCCGGCCCTTCTCCCTTGCCGCCGTTAACTTCCCGGTTTCGGCCTCCGGACCCTTCCGCATCTGCCCTGCTCGGTTCCTTCCTTCCTTCGCCCTCGTTCGGCATCGGTCTCTCGCTTTCCTCCCTTCACTAGCGTCGCCAGCTGCCGCTTACGGCCTATGGTGGTCGTCGGCCACCCCTCGGTCTCCTCGACCCTCACACCGCTCGCCTTCTCTCTCTCTACGCGCTCGGTCCTCCCTCTTCCCTTCTTCCTTCGCTCGGTTTCTTTTCCTTCTCGCCTTCCCGAGCCTCCGCTTTCCCTTCGCCCACCGGCCGTTCGCCGTTCGGCGGCCACCGGCCTCTGCTCCGGCTCCTGCGCGTTCTCTCTCTCCCTCGCTCTCTGTTTCGCTTCCTCTTCGCTCGGCCTCCTTCCCCGAGCCTTCTTTCCTCTCCTTTCACCTTCCACCGCCTAATTTGGCGGTTCTCGTTCCTAATTGGACCCCCAAATAAGCTTAATCATCTCTTCATAATTTAGTGAAAATAATCACTGGGCCCATATACGACAGGTCTATATCTTCTCCCTTCCGTCCTCTTACGCGATCTGCGTCCTAACTCATTTTAATATGCTGGCCACGACAATTCCTAATCACCCAACAATTTAGCTTAGACGAAAAAGGAAGGCGAGTCCTTTAATTTAACTTACTCCACCCTGACCTCCAAAGGGATTCTAACGTAATATGTCCGCGACAAATAAAATCAGTCACTCAACCCCCTAGCTGCGGGGAATACTATTCAATAATTCAATGCTTTTCAACTGCTTTCTTTAAAATTTCGGGTATTACGGGGTGCCTCTTCCAACTAGTTCGGGGGTATTTATAAGGGATTTTGAGCTGAAAATTTTAATGATGTAGCCACTTAAAAGTCTCCATTTAAAGTGTAAAATTAAACCATAAGGTTTATGATAGCTATTAACCCCTTACTAAAAAACCTTAACCTTTGAGTGACCTTCATGAACCTACCCACAATCTTTGTGAAAAAATAATTCACAATGTGATACTTAGAATTTCCCATATGCCAATTGCCATTAAACACACCCTTAATACTAGCTACTAATAATAATAATAATAATAATAATAATAACAACAACAACAACAACAACAACAACAACAACAACAACAACAACAACAACAACAATAACAACAACAACAACAACAACGACAACAACAACAACAACAACAATAATAATAATAACAACAACAACAATATCAATTTAATAATAATAAAATGTTTTTTTTCCGGTTGTTACAGTCTTTCCCTCGTGGATTAAGTTCCGTCCTCGAAACTTAATGTCAATGTTGTCGTGAGTGAAAATGTATGGATATTTTGCCCGCATGTGAGCCTCGGTCTCCCATATCGCTTCCTACCTAGAGTGATTAGCCCACAACACCTTGACCAGTGGTACAATTTTGTTCTTGAGTCTGCTTTTCTTGTTTGTCCAAGATTTGAATAGGTTGGTCCTTATAGTTTAGATTATCCACCAGGTGAACATGGTCTTGTCGAATCACACGACTAAAGTCATGAACATACCCTCTTAATTGCGGTACATGAAATACATTATAAACTTTTGAGAATTCAGGAGGCAATGCAAGACAATAAGCCATGGGGCCGATTCGTTCAATAATCTCATATGGTCCGACAAAATAAGGACTTGGCTTTCCTACTTTGCCAAATCACATGACACCTCTTAATGGAGACACTTTCAAAACCACCTTGTCCCCAACCTTGAATTCTAAGAGTCTAAGCATCTTTTGTACATAACTTCGTTGTCTATCTTGTGTGACCCTCACATGACCTTGTATCACTCTAATCTTATATATATATATATATATATATATATATATATATATATATATATAGAGAGAGAGAGAGAGAGAGAGCTCCTTCCTAGACCGAGAATTAGGAACTATGTATCTGAACCATTGATTTCTAATCCAACCCACCAGATTAAGTTACATCATTGCTCATCTACCCTTCCTCCTCAGCCCCCTTCTCTTGTACCCACCCTAGTGTGGTTCTCGGTCTTGTTGGCAACTACTGTCTGGGCCAAACAAATGCTGCCACAAGCTTTGCAATGGACAATAAACGTCGACAAGGGTTCATAGTTAGCCGGCGAGCTTCACGGTGGCCATCATTTGGCCCAGATCTAGGCAGATCACTCTCACTCTTTTATTTCAATTGTAACCCCACTAATTCCGATGAGTTATGTAATGTTGGCTGAAAATTAAGAAAATCCTAACGGAAAAGCAACAAAATTTAAGGCATGGTCAACCCAACTAGGGGGTGGTTGAATTCGCTGGTGTAGCACTACTCTTAGTAGGAGGAGAGAGAAAAGAGAACCCGCGACATTGATGGTGGGAGGAGAGAGAAAAGAAGAGTGGTTGCCATAGAGGGAGGAGAGAGAAATTAGGGTATGGTGCCTAAGGGAAAAGCAACAAAATTTAAGGCATGGTCAACCCAACTAGCGGGTAGTTGAATTCGATGGTGTAGCACTACTCTTAGTAGGAGGAGAGAGAAAGGAGAACCCGCGACATTGTTGGTAGGGGAGAGACAAAA
This sequence comes from Talinum fruticosum, assembly GCA_021018815.1. Lineage (NCBI taxonomy): Eukaryota > Viridiplantae > Streptophyta > Magnoliopsida > Caryophyllales > Talinaceae > Talinum > Talinum fruticosum. The sequence continues at coordinate 3,422,159 of JAITYX010000020.1, forward strand.
GGAGAGTGGCTACCATGGATGGAGGAGAGAGAAATTAGGGTATGGTGACTAGGAGATTAGGTATGTGGGCTAAGATATGTAGTTAAATTTGGGTCATTAAATAAAAATTTAGGGGTCAAGATTAGAAATTCCTAATTCTCACTCAAAGTGATAATTCTTATTAGATATTCTCTCTCTCTCTCTCTATATATATATATATATATATATATGTTACGTTATTGACCTATCCTTTGTCTTTATTTGACCTCAAGAATGGATTGGGTCGAAACAAATTTCCTGTCAAACCCTCGTGTGTCCGTATAAATTTATAAGCTGCATGGAATCCCCATAACTAATTTTCTCAAGAAGTGTTCCTCGACAGATTCCATCTCCGCTCCTGGGATCGAGCTAATCTTTCTTTCTTTCGCTTGTAAGAAGCATTATGCTTTGTCTATTTTTTCTTCCTGTAAGAGTTCTTAGAGGAGAGCCTTAACTCCAGCTGAAAGATAAATGACTCGATTGTACAGGAGGAGGTAAGGAGTTCTTTTAAGGGCCTTCACCGCAATCCGTAGAAGTTGCATCCTCAAGAATTGAGTGATTATGCCAGTGATCAAGATATGGACCACATAAATTGGTATATGTAGAACTCTATATCTGCGTGTTCTTTTGGCTAGTCCAATTATCTTTTTTGGGGTTCTTTCTCTTTGTACTGGTGAAGAATGTTCCAAAACAAAGGGCGTACTAATCAATTTCGTAATTATTGGGTTGTAGATAGACATGGGATCATTGAATCTTTGGTTTTGTAATGAAAAGTCTAAGATTTTGTCACCTCTCCGACTATCTCCCCATTAAGTAGGATTTTTATGGCCCAAGCACTTATTTGTTGACGAGAAATTGTTTCAACCCAAAAAGAAATATCCTATATAAAAATTCGAACTAAAAATAACGCAACTACTCTTATTACTTACATAATCTTGATTTTGAAGTCTTAACATCACAACTAGAGGGGTTTTTTAGGAACGATCCTTGAATCCGACTTCTCCTCCCTACTGACTGGCTGAGTTGCATTTAGTATGGTAGGGATGAAATGGTTTTCAACATGGTGGCTTTGAATGGTTTAGACTTCAAGGTGCCTTAACATTTCTAATTACCATTATCCGGGTACCTCATTAGTGGAGTTAAGGGTACAAATTTCCTTATTATCGGCCTTGGTTGTAGCCGACCAAGGTAAAAAGTATAGAAGTAGTTAAACCGGAATAAAAACTTAGGCTAGCGGGGTACCACAGGAAAGAGTGCAGCTACTAAGCTACAACTCCGTCATCCTTCGTGCCCCGGGCCTCCTCTAGAAGATAAAAAAGAGTGACTGGTCCTCATCCCAGTGATTCAATTACTACTCCCGGATCTTTCCCTCTCAGTTCTACCTTACAGAGGAAATAGAAGATGTTTTCCAAGAGTTCTAAAAGAACCACTTCCATGCTATCGCACAGAAGGTCGTACGCCACCTCGACGTCTATAGTCAAAAACTCACGTGTACAACCTTAGCCGAGGCACTGTTTCCTCCTTTTCTTTAGTGGTGGCGCATTTCACTAAGAAGTCTGCTGAGACTTGTGCTTTGATGGTTGACCGAGGTCGATACTGAGTATCAAACTCTCCCGATCACTTCACTTTCACTTAGGCCCGAGGTCTCAGGTTTTGCAGAACCTGCCTCAGGGGCAGGTCGGTCAATACCACGATCGTGTGCGCTTGAATGTAGGGCCTTAGCCTCCTGGCTGATGTTACTAGGGCAAAGGCGATCTTTGAAATCTTTAAGGTGAAAGGGTCGGTCGAGCCCTTGCATCGAATAGTCTTCATTATCTCAGCAGACAGCAAATTTTCTCATCATCATCTCTAGCCTTTCTTTTTCTTCTTCTAAATTCCTTCCCATTTTCCGTAAACCTCTTCTTTTGATAGTAAATCAATCCTTACACTCAAAGAGATTTCTGTGTTTTTTGTGTTGAGGGTGGACCGCAAAAAGTAGCTACTTTGTTTTTAGAGGTCTCCGAAAAATTAGGTTACAAGTAATCCTGTCTAGTAAGGGGTATTTTTGCTTTATATCTTCCGGTGAGTACTCCGAATTCCTTTTTCTCTACTTCTTTTTGGTCCAGGTATAGTTATATTCTTTGTAAAGCTCTTAGTTTGGTTTCCAAGCTAGGCTCAACCCATATCTTTTGCCTTCTCATTCTGATACAATATGAAAGGAGCTCCCATCCCTAATTGAGTTGTTAAACCAAAGCTATCCATCATCTACCCTCTGCCGATCTTATTAGGTTAGGGCCCCTGCATTCGACTTATGACGCTTTATCAGCAAAAGAGGGAGCTAATTAGTCATCTAACTATCTAGTTTAGTTTATCAATCCGGGCTATTGAATAAAAAAATTAAGAAAGATATATCTATTTAATACATTTCATTTTTATTCTTCGAACCTAAAAACAAATGGACGAAGACTTACGTCTCAACGAATCACATGTAGAGATATTGATAATACACATAGAGTTAATGGTATAAAATCAAGCCTTGGCTATACCAATTAATTTGCTTTTTTAAAAAAATTTCATCGAAGTCAAAATTTTAGTGAAAATAAAAACATCAATAGAAAGAAAAAAAAAAAAGACTGCTTTATACTATCAAAAGACAAAAATATCTTGAATTATAGAATCGGTAGGAACGATGGAATGCCTAGCTGCCTTCCTCTATTCTATGTTCTTTCTATGTTATTTCATACATCGGGATTGCGAAATAATAGATGACGCTTGCTTGCAGCTTCCTAACTTTCCTTGCGTCAGACTTCACAGGCCTACTATTCTTAATTCTTACTTGTCTTACTTGCCTTGCGGAAGTCAGAGTTAAGACTTGGATACTAGCCCGATTTTTATTAACGAATAAAAGAACAAAGAGGAGGTGAAGAAAGAACATAGATAAGAAGATCAAGAGGATCTGCTCTATGGAAGATTCTCCGAAGTCGGAAAGAAAGACCGAGCTAGCTTGGTTGATACTCTCTCCGATACGTCCTTTGGTGTTGGTTACTTAGACCCCCTACTTACTGCCTTTTGTGGTTAGATTATATCTTATCCATTTCACAAATCATCTTAGTGGCACCATTCAATTAAGGATGTTGTGTGAGTTCCCAAATCGCAACCGGGGAGGGGTAGCTTCTCAAAACCCAAGAGTTGGGCATGGGATTAGTTATAAGGAAAGCTGCGACTGACCAGCTATAAGTTTTTAAACGAGAAGTTCACCTTTCTTCCTATTATGAAGATTGAATTTCTAGATACCATATAACCTTCAATATATTAGGAGTGACAAGAGTTGACTTCCTAAAATGGTAACAACCAGGGATGTCTAAAAGAACGTCTCCTAGATTACCTATAGAAAGAGTTATAGAGTAGTTTCGTTCTATCCCGTCCGAGACCAGGTACAACCAGGGATGTCTAAAGAGAGAGAGAGAGAGAGCCCATTAAATCTTTTAGTCAACATGTGTCATAAGAAAAGAAACCCAAAGTAAGTTGGTTCAAGTGATTTCGTAATTGTTACCCTTAATCAAGGTATTAGATTCTAGTTTTGTGAATGAAAAAATTTATGATAGGAGTGTCCCTTTATTATCAACAATATCGCTACAACAGTAAAATAAAAGATCAAAAAATTGAATTTTTAATTCTCAAATAATGGACTGATTGGTACTTAATAATTGATATAAATCTACTAGGTTTCTTCATTCCCCTCCTCCCTTAAAAATCATTAGTGTCCTTAACGAGAAACTTATGTCACTAATCATATATAGGGTTACTTACGATTAATAATTTCTCAAATCAAGTTATCCAACACATAAGCCTTTTAAAAATTTTATACTTTTTAATTTGAAGAAGATATATATCTATGTCAAACACATCTTGAGGTGATATATTTTTTTAAATTGTGAGAGTACTTGAGGTGAAATAAATATTGTTTAGCCTAGTAAACCAATTTATTTCTTTTTTTTATAGAAACATAAATCAATTTATTCCAAGCCGAGGGTTATTTTCCCCCAAATCAATCATACTCATGTGGGTGAGCCCAACACTAGGTGTTGAGTGGCCCAAATTAACTTGGCCTCACTGTGCTTCACATCAACAAGAAAAGAAAAATGAAAAATGAATAAAAGAAGAAAAAGAAAGAATGTTCTTATAATACATTCATTCATTCATAAAAAAAAAATGAAAACTCCCCGCCTTTGTGAGTGCTTCGTCTCTCTCTCCTCTTTCGCTAAACCCTTCAAAAACCTCTTCGCCGGCGACGACATTTGCCGGCGAGATTTTCATGTTTTCCGGCGATCAGTATCGTCTAACCGTGAAGCTAACTTCCGAATTTCGTCAAAATGAGCACCGTCGACAAGATGCTGATAAAAGGAATCCGGAGCTTCGACCCGGAGAACAAGAATGTCATCACGTTCTTCAAGCCGTTAACCCTAATTGTCGGCCCTAATGGTGCCGGGAAAACCGTACTTTCTCTCTCCTCCTCCGCTAATTTTCAAATGACGACCTTTTTTTTCCTTAAATCTTTTTATTGGGTGTGTATTGATTGATGAATGATGGTTGTGTTGTTCGTAGACTATAATTGAGTGCTTGAAGCTGTCTTGTACTGGAGAGTTGCCACCGAATGCTAGGTCTGGCCAGAGCTTCATTCATGACCCTAAGGTCTCTCTCTATCTCTTGCCCCCGAAACATCTCCCCACATAACGTTTTTGAGTTGAATTTTTGACTCCACAGCATATATTAAGATGTTATTTTGGTGGTTTTTGATGGTAGGTTGCAGGGGAAACGGAGACTAAGGCGCAAATCAAACTTCGATTCAAGACAGCGGCAGGGAAAGATGTTGTGTGTATAAGGTCATTTCAGTTAACCCAAAAAGCATCCAAGATGGAGTATAAAGCCATTGAAAGTGTGCTCCAGACTATTAATCCTAACACCGGCGAGGTAGTATCAGTGCTCATTTATGTTGTTTTGCATTTCTATGCATTTTCTGTCATCAAAATTCTCGTTTAATGGGTAATTAGTTCAATCTGTTTGCTGTGTAGCTTTGAGTCTTTTAGACTCATACGAGTCTTATGTCTACTTTATGTGGCTTTCATGATGGATTTAAGGGTGTAATTTTATGAATTTTGTGCTTCTAATGGTGGTAGTTCATGAAAAAGAGCTGTCTTTGCTCTCATTTTTGTTGTTTCCTCTTTGCGTTGAAGGAGGAGAGTTATGAAAGTTGTCCAAGACTCGTTGAATTTTAACTTTTCGTGCTTGTTTGGAATTCATGTAGGATCTACAATGAATAATTTTGGTAGATAGACATGAAGAGTTTTATGTCTGTATAATCTAGCAAACTTGAGCGTATTGCATGCAATTGTGGCAGTTTTATTTGTATGTATGCAAATATGCCCCATTTTCACAATTGCTGACGTGGATAAATATAGTCTCAAGATGTTTTAAATAATGGTGATTTGGAACATAGAAATTGGCAGTTTTTCATTCATGGTCATGAACTTACGATAGTTGCTTTGATTCTTTGAATGTCCAATTATAGGTTCCTTTACTTCTTACTTGAAGGATTGAGATCTAATGGAAATATAGTTGTGTTCAGTTGTATAATGTCATATGTCTGCTTTTCTTGTGAAACAAAACCTTTAAGCACTGCTGCTTCCGTGTGAGAGTGCTTTCATCTTTTCTAGTTTAATAACGAATTTTGGGGGCCTGATGGTACACAAGAAAGGAAGAGGATTACTGCCATCTATTATGCCTCTAGATTGTTTACTTGTCTACTTCTCGTCCAATACTTAGAGAAACAACTAATTTCACCAAATACTTTTTCTAGAACAAATAATGCAAACAATTAATCCAATCAACCAACATAACTAGTTTAATAAGCCAAAAACTAATAACTGATTGTCAAATAGGGTCTATATGTCATGGTGCGAGTCAAAAGTGCAAAATTTTGACCTTCAGTCACATTTGTGATAATCATATACCAACTTGATTGATGGTCCAAATGATGATTATGTAACAATTATCTTTCTCCATAATTTATAAGGTCTATATTAAATGATGATTTCTCATTCTCCCCTAATTCTCCTTTGAGCTAGTTGTGCTTTATTACTTTTGATGTCATTAGAATAGGGTACCTTCCATTAGATTTGACATAGATAAACAACTAGGCCTAATTCACCGGTTGTATTGCTACATGGATCTTTTGCCACTATTTTGCTCGTTCCAAAGCCCTCCCTGTGCGCTGCCATCGTGTGACTGGGTTATTGATCTGGTGGGCTGCTATACATTAGTTTTTAATTTTTGAATGATCATGACTCAAGGTTCTTATACAATTACCTTGTATTTTGATTGATATTTTGCCTCTGCATATTCTTCAGTTACTTCTTCGTGACATTAATGTTTGTAGCAGCATCTAGCTATCTAGGCTGTATGTTGCGGTTGGATGTCAAAATTTATTTTTTCTTGAAATGGCTTTCGATGCTTCTTCCAAGAAGCCGGAGTTAATTTGTTGATTCACCTGGAACTGATTTACATGTTTTTAATTGGTAAGACGATTGCTATCTGTTCTATTGACTTGTTGACATGTTTAGTGATGAACATCAGAACATATACCGGTCATCTGTTTGATATTTGTTCATTCCTATGTACAGCTTGTATGTTTTATCAAATTCTATTTATACCCTCACTTCTTTTCTTTTTTTCTTTCTTTCACCTCATTTTTTATTTCCTTTTTTGGGTGTTGGGGTGGGCGGGTTATGTATATTTGGACACCCCCCAAAAAAAAATGTGGGTCTTGTCTTCATGTGATTTGGGGAGATCCAAGTATAGGAAGCCTTCCCTCTCCAAGCATAGAGATATTCTATGTGCCTTCTGGGGGATTTATGTGTATTTAGCTGGTTAAAAGATGCAGAGTTTAATAATTGCAGCTGTTTCCCTATCCTCTATTCTCCTTTTCTTGCAGAAAGTTTGTCTCAGTTATAGATGTGCTGATATGGACCGAGAAATCCCTGCACTAATGGGTGTATCGAAGGCTATCCTAGAAAATGTCATATTCGTACACCAAGATGAGGCAAACTGGCCATTGCAAGATCCTTCCACGCTAAAGAAGAAATTTGATGATATCTTCTCTGCTACCCGGTAAGTCTAACAAGGTGTTCATAGATCATTTGTCTTTGTACTATTCTCTTTGATGCTAGAGAAGTTAGAGGTGTTTGTTTTGATCCTAGTTAGAGTTAGGAAATACGTGTGGTTTTGATGCAATTGGTGAGAAGTGGAAATAAGAGATTTATGATTTATAGTTTAAATTTATCAGGTTTAGGGACTAATTATATTTTTTATTTTTATGTTATTGTCGGAGTTAATTTTGAGGGTTACTTTAGGGTAGTACATCTTGAGATATTAGCTTTTTTATTGTCTAGGAAAGTATTATGATAGGTGTCCTAGGATATTAAGTTAGTTCCTTATCTTATTCGAAGGCTTTAGGCTACAAACTACCCTATCATTACTGTTCAGTTTCATTGTTGAGTATCAAATAAACTTTGTGTGTTTACTTGTGCAGTGACCCCCATGAGTTTGGTGTCACAACGGGGTTTGTGCCATTAACACACTCCTTTGGGACTAATTGTGATTTCTAATCATCCTTGTCAATGGTTTTACTGCAATCCGTGTCAATTAGGCTATGATCAAGAAAAAGGTACCATCTTTTAACCATGGTGACCAATAAACACATATCAAAGACCTCTAAGCCATTGATACTAATTAGAATTTATCAAGAAAACCAACCCAAGCAACGTTGAGCCTTTGACTTGTACCCTTTAGTGTTGGTTTATTAATACTCTCTCTGGAGAGTTCCCTCTTCATACATTCTGGTTGAACCAGTCCAAGAATGTGATGTCTCCTTGTCTAAGGATATTAGGAAAGTGGTAATTTAGGTTTAATAGGCTATTTGGTCAATTTCATTGTCTTGTTTGTTAGGAAATTTTAGGCTATAAATGCCCCTCTATTGCTGTTCTATTTTCTTAATTGAGTATAGAATAAAATCGAGTGTTGAGTTTTGAAGTGATTCTCCATCAGCTTTAACAAGTTGTGGTGATACCTGTTGGTTGTTGTTTATGCATTGCCATCATAGTAACCAGACATTTTCCTCTTTGTTTGGACTGAAGCTATATATATGGTATTTCCTGTGAAGACTAGGTGCCATGTCCTCTGGGGAATTGTAAACCTGGAGTGCAGGGGCCTGATTGGTGGAGGGGTGTGTACTTTGGTGTGAAAATGTGGCAGTGATTGGGTCCAAAAACATGCTCTCATGGATCCTTACAGTTGCTCACTTAAGTTATTGTCCCATCATATGGCTTCTATGCTAAGAATGAGGAGGAGAACTACATAATATGATGTTCTATAATGCTTTTCCGGCCCCTTGAACGGACAGCTGATTTGTGCTTCCCTTCTGAATTTTCTGTTGGTATGACTAAACTGAATCAGCTCTTTCCTTATTTTTGTGTGCTTAATGGCTAGGTACACAAAGGCCTTGGAAGTCATCAAGAAGCTTCATAAGGAACAGGCGCAGGAAATTAAGACATACAAGCTGAAGTTGGAGCATCTGCAAACATTGAAAGATTCTGCATTTAAGGTTCTCTTCTTTCTTTGTTTTTCTTTGATCCTTTTTTCACTTAGAAGTGTTAGCCAATCTTATATTCTTGTCTATTTTTCTTGGTCCTTTGGTTATCTTATCTTAGATTTGGTTTTGCTTTGTACCTATGTCTATTTCTGTACCATAATTGGCTCCTTACTCTTGAGCGATTAGCTTGGAGAATTAGTCTCTTCTCTGTGTGTGTGTAAAGAATTCTTTTATAGTTAACAAAAAGATCATAACACTGGGATTGCACTCATCATTTTGTTTTTAACAATTTAGACTAAACTTTTTGCTGGTGGATTGGAAATATTCGGTGCTTAGGTATTCCCCTAGATTTGAAGAATTTGCATCATTCTAAACTTGGTCAAAGTAGTTCTGTGACGGTTGTGTGGGATGGGGAGGAGTTGAAGCATGCTACTTTTGTATTAATTTGATGTATTTGATTGAAGGAATGCGAGAGCAAGTTTAGTTGAATTCTTGAGAAAGGCCCTCTTTGGTTTCAGCAAGCATCGATTTATATTCAAATTTGCTTCTTGTTTTGTTTTTGTTGTTAACTTTTGTAACTGGGGGTGCTTCGTGTCAGTATTGTGGTTGTGGATCTTGATTCCGCAAAGATGTATTCCAGGGCCTTTTTTTCTTGTATTTTTTGTTTTATCTTTGAATTGTCTTTTTCTTACCAAAAGGTTTGTGGAGCACTAGATGTTTGTGAAGTCTCAACATTCACCTTTGCTAATATGTACAGACAGTTCTTTTGATAAAAGGAAAGTTATTCTAGAGCGAATAACATTTTAGCCTAGGAGGACAAGAGTTGTCTTTGACAAAAATAGAACTGTAATATATGAGCTGAGATAGCTGGAACCTGGAACTATGTAGAGATCAAACACAAAGAAGAAAAATCCGTGAAGTTTTACAGGCCCTTCTTTATATGCCCATGGGCAGGGTAAGTGCCACACATGATCCTAAGGGTAGTCAATTGTGAAATGTCCGTCAGATGATAGTGGCATTCCTGGCTTACCAAAATGCATCATAAGACCATCCAACCTTCAATCTTGTAACAGCTTCTCCAAACTCTTCAAAAATCCATGTATGAACCTGACTCCTGAGAGACAATGAACGCCAGATGGCTGGACCCACCTGAGCCTCTATAAAACTCAGAATGACCTTTGCTATAAGTTTAGGCCAAAAACATGGAGCTAAGAAGCAGAAACTAGTTTCATTTATTACTCTTTGGAAAAAACCATACACGTCCAAAGAGATAGTCTGGCTAAATTCCTTCTCTAAAGCATTGTTGACGTCAATCCTAACCCAATTAAAGTTCATGTGCTTCACCTTGATCGGAAGCTTTGGCTTCCTGAAAATTTGGGTGAGGGAAATGGTTTTTGTGGGGGCGTAGTTTAGTGTTGGAGAAATGCTTCCTAAGAGAGCTTCCTGTACTAATCCTATCTTGCATTCTAGTATCAGCATCTACGGAAGACTAAACAATGTTTCGATTGTAAGTAATTTGAGATCTTCCGTAGGATTCTTGTGTTATTCTAGGTGTCCAAAAGAATCTGTTTAGTTAGCGTAGAAGAAAACCATTTTTTCCTTTCAATCTTACTCCATCCCATATTTACTATAAAAAACATCCATTTGCTAACCCCATAGTACTGTCAGAGTTTGCTATTTCAAAGGCCAATAGTGTTTTTATTTGTTGAAAAGCCATTTGAACACATAACGTGCATTTAATGCTTATTTGACATATTCCAAGATTTTACAGTACATATGGGACAGAGGGAGTAAAGATTATTCGTGCAAATATGCGAATTTTTATATATGATCATGCCATGGGGATTGTCACCTATGTGCAAAAGGGCAAAGAAGCCAAATTAAAGATGTCCTATGCTTTCTTATATAGTGCAATCAAAAGTAGGAAATGAGACGTATGATGCGCCAGTGCCACTCAATGGAGCATTTGCAACAGCCATGAAGTATACAATAGCCTCAAATAAAATGGCCTAGAAAATAACCTACTAAAATATATTTAAAAAAAAAAAACTGAGAGAAATCAACATTCTGAATTTGGGACCTCTCTCTCTCTCTCTGTGTGTGTGTCTGTCTCTCATACACACAAAAGAAAAAAACTGAAAGAAATCAACATTCTAAATTTGAGATTACTCTTTCTCTCTCTCTCTGTCTCTCACTCTCTCTCTCACACACACACTCACGCATGCACGCGCACACACACACATTCATACACGCGCACAACCCACACACCGCACCGTTGGTTTCATTGAGATAATGAGTCTGTCCCTTTAATGGGTGTTGTTCTCTCACAGCTTCGGGAAAGTATCGCTCAAGATCAGGAAAAGGCAGAATCGCTGAGAATTAAAATGCAGGATTTGGAAAGGGAAATTCAAGATGTTGAATCAAAGATTCATTATACTGAGATCAAGCAAAAAGACTTGCTTAAACTACAGGAGCAGATAACAGAAAAGAGTGCTACAAGAAGCGCTTTGTTTGCTGAGGCGGAGAATAAATTTGAAAATCTTGACGAGGAGATTGAAGGTCTTTTACTCTCTAGCTTGAAGCAAAGTCACTATTTGCTATACTGGATTTCTAAGCGTTCTTTAGGAACCTTGTGTGAATAGTTTGTATTTTAGTTGTATATAATTTTTTGTAGGATGCTTGCCATGGGTCCAATTTTTCGCTCGCTAATATTACTTTTCTTTATGAAAAAATAAAAATGATTGTTTTATCAAGCATTTCCAACATTAGGACTAATTGTGGCTGCTGATATTGCTTCTGTTTTGGGTATGAGCAGACACTGATGAAGAATTGATGGAATGGAAGGTCAAGTTTGATGAGAAGGCTGCTCTACAAGAGTCACAGATTAGCAAATTGGTCAGAGAGAAAGATGACCTGACCGAAACAGAGAAGATTCTAAATGAGAAAATAATCCAGTATATCACTGAAATCAGCAAGCTTCAAACTGAAGCAGATGTAAGTCTGCTGTAGTTTATCAAAGTGGAATTCTGCTTTGTTTCTCTCTGGTGATTTTCTGTTGATGGATTATTTCACTATTTTGCGACTTCAGGCTCATGCATCATTGAAAAGTGAAAGGGACTCCGTAATCCAAAAGCTATTTGCTAAACACAATTTAGGTCCTCTTCCAAGTGCTCCTTTCAGTGATGAAATGGCTTTGAACTGTACAAGTCGTCTAAATTCAAGAATGGTGGATTTGGAGAAGGATATGCTGGACAAAAAGGTAAATTTTTTTCTATGTTTTCTTACCCCCTCTGTTGGCCCTTTTTAGGTGATCTGCATATAGTATTATATTTTTTTGAATAGCAAAAGAGTATATATATTGAATGAAGTGGATAGATGCAAAGCAAGCATCTTGGAAAAGGATTATATACAATCAAAATCTAGATTATCCACAAAATCTATGAATCAAAATAAGATTGGCAAAAATAGCCACTATCCCAAAAGTAGAGTCTTCATAAACTTGTCCTTAAAGCGCTAAAGAGAAGTCTCCACTCCCTGGAAGACTCCCCTGTTTCTCTCGCACCAAATGCTCCAAAAAATAGCATGTGGGATAAGTAAGGCTTTCTTCTCTTTAGCTTTTCTCCCAAAGTAGTCTTCCCAAGCCACAAGATGACTCCTAATAGAGCTTGAAAGAACCCAGGAGACTCCCAAAGAACTAAAGGCTAACTCCCATAAAGCTCTAGCGAGGGGTAGTGCAACCGCAAATGATTAGAAGATTCCAAATCAGTTTTGCACATAGGACATCTATGAACCAAAATCTGTCCCTCCCTTTGTAAATTATCGCAAGATAAAATACTATCATGGAGAGGTCAAGAGGGATACAGAAAGAAAGCGAGCTTCAAATAGAAAGACCTAACAAAGACCTAACAGAGAAAACCCTTTCAGATTGAGATCCCATCTAATCATATCAACAGAGGAGTTTCCTAAAATAATCTCATTGAGTTTGCCAAAGAGACTAAGAATGATATTGTCATCAATAAGAGCCTCTTGAATAAAAATCGGAGACGAAACAATAGTATTATACCCTCTTTCAACATGATCCACCACCGAAGCATCCTTCTCGCTTGCCATGGCATAAAGAGATGGTAAAAGATCTTTCAAGGGAGCCCCTCTACACCACTGGTCATGCCAAAAATATATGACGGCCCATTGACAAGCACTACAAACGATGTTGTAGAGATGCACCGAAAAATCCAAGTACATTTTGGCCCAAAACCCATTCTTCTCATGTTATAAATGAGAAAGTCCCAATTGACATGATCATACGCCTTCTCTATATCCAATCTACAAAGAACGCCAAGCGTCCTTGATGTCATCATGGAATCAGTAAGTTCATTAGCAATAAGCACAACATCCAGAATTTGTTGCCTTCCAACAAATGCATTTTGGTTCTCGAAACCACTAACTTTAGAGAGCAACTTGTAAATGCAAACCACCAAACTAATCGGTCGGTTGTCTCTTATATTCTCAGCATTATTTTCCTTAGGAATGAGGGCAATGAACGTCACATTGAGAAAAGCCACAAATTTCCCTGTTGAAAAAACTTCGAAAACATTCTCAAAACATCATCTCTCGAGAGTCTCCCAATTTGCTTGAATGAGAGCCATAGTCATGTCATTGGACGAGGAGCTTTTTACCACAATGATCATGAAGAGCATTACCGACTTCCTCCATTGAAAACTACACCTCAATTTCTTGGCTATTAGAAATAGAGAGTGAGGGCAAATCAAGGTCATCAATTTTCGGTCTCCAAGGCTTAGATTTAGTACAAAGGAAATTGTAGAATCCTTGGATTGCAGACTTTGTTTTTTTATATAAAGGGAAATTTCACTAATAAAAAGTCATATATCTACAAAGATGATTTTAAAACAAGAATAAATCTAAAATATTAAAACCGATCTCTATTTCGACAAAACTAGTGGTAAATATACTTCGGCTCTGTACTTGGAGCATCATTACGGCCACATCGTATTCTTTGACTTCAGTATGTATTTTTCGAACATCGGCGAGATATTATATAACTTCATATAATATATATCTAAATCGTGTGATATAATAGATCTAACCTAAAGGAAACATCACTTTGATTGAGCCATATGAAATTCTATTACATCATTCCCAACCAAAATCAATAAAACTAATTGATAAAAATATCAAAAATATACTCTCCTATTGAATCAACAACTTGCACGTATTGGTAAGAGAAATAACTCGCACAAAGGCGAGAAACAAGACTCTCACAAGGAGAGAAACCCTAACTCTTACAAAAAAGGAGACAAACTCAAACTCTTACAAGAAGGATAGATACCCAAACCGTCACAAGGAGAGAAAATTTATTAGAAAGAAAATCATAATACCTTTAGATCTTGATTTGATTGAAGAAATTGAAGTAAAAGAGGCTTACCATTGGCTCTAGTTAGGTACTAGCAGTCTCGATAATTTAGAAAAGAGAAAAATGTAGTGGACACATAATTAGGGTTTAGAGAGGAGGAAGGAAGATAAGAGAAGGAAAGGAGGGCTACGAGAGAGATAGATGGGATAGGTGACAATTGGATTGCGGACTTCATGTTAGCATGTTAGCAACATCATCAAAACTGATCCCCATTGACAACAACGAAGTAGAGACTTCTTCTAATTTAGTTTTCTAGTCTATTAGAACTATTTTAGATTAGATATTTTTATCCTTTTATAGTTTATTTGATATCTTCTAAGTTAATTCCTCTAGTAATTTTGTGTATTTAAGAGCCCTAATGTAATTGAGTTTAGCAACTTTCGTTGATATTGAGAATTATATTGAGTTGATAATTTGTGTGCTATTTCTTTGGTTCTGTCTCTAGGAGTTGATTGTTTGTTTGTTTTTTTTTGATAAGTAATCACAAAATATGTATTAAAAGACACCAAGGGGTGTCACCCATGTACAAAAGTGGGGCAAACACAAAATAATCAAGCCCTCAAGCTTTGGACAGTAATCATATCAACAAATTCCCTAAGAGTACCTTTGTACCATGATCAAGAACCTGACTCCAACTGCAAAAAGTTCTCAAAAAGTAAAGCTTTAAATCATCAAATTGTGGCTTACTCCTTGTTCTTGATTGTTGGTTATGATATTTTGCATTTTGACTTATCCCAACCCTATAATAGGGAAAAGGAAACTAATCTCCTGTTTTCCCATCTGTTATCATTTGCATTGATCTTCTAGTTCTAAAAGTGTGTCCATGTAAGCATGATATGCTACTGATGTATGAGGCCCTTAACTTTTCATCCCTCGAATTTCCAGAGGGGATTCAATTCTTAAGGCTCATTTAGTTGTATGTCTTGATGCATCTCTGGGTGCTTGCCTCCTGTTCTTTCATTGATTTCTTTCTCCAAAAAATGAGAGATGAGATAGATACCAGAAAATCTTATGTTTCATGAAGATCAATCCTTGTTGATTTCAATTCATTAATTTTCAAGGAAACACCCACAAGTATGCATCAGATCTCTTTGTATGAAACATTGAGTTTAAGACTTTTAGTTAATTTAAACCCTAATTGTTGACTTTTAGGTAGGATGATAGGCATATTTATTATCTTGGATCTATCCTCAACTTAGTTTTGAAAGGTGTTAGGAGGTGCAAAGATCTCGAGGTGCAAGGTGCAAGGCAGGCAAAGGTGCAGCATCTTAGATGCAAGGCACATTTTATACAAAAATGCTTAGAAATCCTTACAAATATATACTTTGTACAAATAGGTTAGATAATTGCACCAAGAAAGTGATTAAAGATTTATATTACTGCTAAGATATTGTATTAATTTTTACTTGATTTAATTTTCTTTTTAGAAATATGCTAATAAAAATTTTTAAATCCAGTAGGGCCACTGATCAACCATATCTGGAAAGAGAGGAACGAAAACACTGAACAGTAGCCCAGGGAAAAGGAGGAAAAAAAACAAAAAAGCTGCCCATATCAGATTTCACATGACCCTGGGGGAGGGGGGCAAAATTTAAATCAGGAAGTGAGCGGAATGAGAACAAGGAAAAGAAAGTGAGATAGAGCAGCATACCTCCAAGCATGGATAGGAGGTCAGCTTCTGAACAACGCGAGTGAAATTGCTGGCTACTGCTAGTTTTTTAAGCGGTAGTAAAGTCGCATACTAGGGTTTTGAATATTTTGCCAATTGTGTCTCAAATGCAAATTGCGGTTCAAACTTAAGCATTTATCAAGCTTGGTGTCTCTAACCTAGGGTCTTGAATATTATGCAAACTAGGTCTCAAGCACATAAGAATCTTCAATTTTCTACCCTTTTTTCTTTAATGGAAATGATAGTCATAAGTCTTTGAAGTGCATGCCTCAAATGGCTTGTGGTCACTCCAATTTAAGAATTCGTTGCACTTGCCTCTGAGGCGATGGTTTGTACGCCTTACACATAAACACAGTTTTTTCTAACTAAGATCCTAAGAAGACAATGGGGCATAATAAGCATAAAGGCTGATGTAGGTTAATAATTATTGTTAATTTAAGGTTATGGGATGAGCTTAGGTAGCTCAGTAACAGGTGGCCTGGTCATTGGTGTGTAGGAGGAGATTTCAATGAGATTTTGGATCATCAAAAAGGTGTTTAGGTTTGTATCCCTTTAATATAATGGTGGAGTTCTATCAATTAAAAGATTAATTTGCATTTTGCATTGGAAGATATTCTGCTACGTGGGGTAGAGAGGACAAGTAGGCTTGGAGTTGTTGAACCAGACCGGCCTACATTTTTGGTGCGTTAGTCTGGTCCAGTTCTTGGACCAGGCCAAATATACGGTTAATTTATTCTTAAAAATATTTGGTAATATATTCTAAAATTTTGTATTTTTAAAAGTTTTGTAACCTTTTAAATATTTTTAAAAATTGATATTTGAAATATAGTAACTCAAATTACAATTAGCATTGAAAAGTTATGAACCTTTTTTTTTTATGAAAAATGAAATGTTTTCATTAATCGTCGAACATAATTATACAACTGTATTTATAACCAAAACTGCTTCAAAAGTAAAGTGGTGACACAACTTCTAGGCAGGGTTGCCAACCAATTATACTCTTTGAATAAAACTAACTTGTTAGATGCTCTAATCAAGCTCTATCTTTCCTTTAACTTTCTTTTTGAAGCATAAGCTAACTCCAATCTTTATATCATATATGTTCCTCTCTACATTACCTTTTGTTTGTTGCATCCTGCCATCAAAAGTCATTCCACACCTATCTATCCATAGATGATATACACATGCAAAGTAACGGACTTCTCTATGGCAGTTTGTCAGGTTCCATGATTCAATCCTCGGTTTGTTGTTTAGCATATTTTTCCATAAGCCAAGGACCTAACTGCTTCAAAAAGGTTATGTCTGGTTAACAGTTTAAGCTTGCTTTGGATGGGCTGGTCAAGGGTTTGACTGAATCTGGCCCGGGCTGGTCTGGGCTGACCGGCCCTCTAGTCACCTCTAACGTGGTAGAGAATTTACTTGGTGAAGGAGTGTTGTTGACTAAGCTCATCCTCAGAATTTACTGGCACCATTTAAAAATAAAATAAATAATTAAAATAGGAAGGCACTTAATGTACCAGGCAACCAAAGGGACAGCAGATCTTAGAAACTTCTGCAATTTTGCTTTGCAGGTTTTATGACTGTCTTTTCTTGCCACTCAAGCTCTCATGCATGTTTATCCACAAAATCCAAAAGAAACAACTTTGTATCACAATTGACCACGTGCCTCCAACTAGTCAAAATTCTCAAAACGATAGAGCTTGAAATCCTTTTAAGGACAAAACGTTTCCCTCAAAAATCCATTGGTTCATCACCTTCTGCATACAGCACCAAATAGCTGAAGGAATCAATTTCCACACTTTAAGTACCGTACTCTTCTTCATCCTCCTCCTCCATGCTACCGGCACATCCTTGACGTTTGATGATTGAACCCAACTAAACCCTATCAATGAAAGAGATGAATACCAAGCAAAGAGACCCAATAGCGAGGAGAATGGCTAGCAGCATTATTGCATTATACTTCTACTTTTTTTATGATTAAAAGCAAAAATATATATAAGTCAAAAGGATGGATGCAAAGCAAGCATCCTACAAAAGGACCATATGCAACCAATATGGTAAAAATTGGCAAAAATTTCAAATAATGGCAAAAAAATGTGGACTATCCACAAAATCTACAATAGCAAAAGAAGATTAGCACAAATTGCCACTATCTCAAAAGTAGAGAGTCTTGATAATCTTATCTTTAAAGCGATTAAGTGATGTCTCCACTCCCTTGAAGACTTCTATTTCTCTCATACCAAATGCTCCAAAAATGGCATGTAGAATAAGCAAGAATTTCTTCTCTTGAGCCATTCTCCCAAAGTAGCCTTCCCAAGCCACGAGATGGTCCCTAATAGAGATTGAAATAATCAAAGAGACACCCAAACAGCTCAAGGCTAACTCCTATAAAGCTCTAACAAAGGGGCAATGCAACAACGAATGACTAGTGGATTCCAAATCAACTTTACACATAAGACATCTATTCACCAAATATGTCCCTTTGTAAAGTATTGCAAGTTAAAATACTCCCATGACAAGCTTCCCACACACAAAAAAAGAAACTTTTAAAGGTGCCAAATACTGACGGGAGTTATAATGAGAGAGACCGGTTAGAAACGAGCTTCAAATAGAGAGACTTAACAGAGAAAACCCCTTTATGATTGAGATCATCTAACCATATCATGAGATGAATTGCCTAGAGTAGTCCCATTAAGTTTGATGAAGAGGCTAAGAATAGTATCATCATCAATAAGAGCTTCTCGAATTTAAAAACTGGAGACAAAGTATAGTTTCATACCTTTCCAAATAATCAGCCACCAAACCATCCTTATTCCTCTCCGGGGCATAAAGAGAAGGGAAAAATCTTTCAAGGGAGCACCTTTACACCACCAGTCAAGGGACCGAAGTATAGTTTCTTACCTTTCCAAATAATCAGCCATGATAGAGCTTGAAAAACCCTTCATAACGAAATGAAATAGAAGTGCACCTTGGCGAAGACCTCTGGATGCGGTGCTACATGCGGTGAAGAATTTGGTGAAGAATTATGTGGGTGACCTGATAACAAGCACTGCAAATGATGTCGTAGCTGGAAAATCTAAGTACTCCATTTTTTCCCTAAACCCATTCTTCTCATGACATAGATGAGAAACTCCCCATTGACGTAATCATATGCCTTCCCCATATCGAATTTACAAACAACCCCAGGCTTCCCTCATTTCGTCCTAGAATCATTAAGTTGATTAGCTACAAGCACAACATCCAAAATTTGGCGCCCTCCAACAAATGTATGATGATTCTCATAAACCAACGGCCCGATAGAACCTTTCAATCTATTCATTAGCACTTTTGAAAGCAGACTTGTAAATGCAACCCACCAAACAACTCGGCCGGTAGTCTCTTCTACTCGAACATTTTTTTCTTAGGAATAAGACCAGTGAAAGTCTCATTTAGAGGAGCCACAAATTTCCCGTAAAACTTTGAAAACATCACTTCGAGAGTTTCCCAATTTGCCTTGCTATATCATGCCGTTTAGATCACCCGAGCTTTATCACCACAACAATTTGAAAACATTATGAAAACATCACTTCGAGAGTTTCCCAATTTGCCTTGCTATATTCATGTCGTTTAGATCACTTGAGCTTTATCACCACAACAATCATGAAGAACTTTAGTGGCTTTCTCCTTTTGCCTAGCAAAATCGTAGAGTGATGGCAAATCAAGGTCATCAACTTTCGGTATCCAAGGTTCATATTCAAGAAAAGGGAATTATGGAAGCCTTGGATAGTGGACTTCATGTTCTCAACCGCATCAAACCGATCCCCATTCACAACAACAGATGGAAAAAGTGATGTTTCCGACGAAGCTTAGCCAACCTATGGAAAAACTTGTATTATGATCACCTTCCTTAAGCGACAATGCCCTAGATTTCTGCTCCGCGAAATCTCTTCCATGATAATGACCTTGGCTAACTCACAACTCCGTGCTCAATATCTTCGTTATTAAGACCAGAAGACTCTTCCTTAACATTCAAGTAGTTGATTTTATCCATCAGGTTGTATTTACGTGACTTGACGTTACCAAAAACATCCTTGTTCCATTTCTTTAGCTCTCCTTTAACAAACTTCAGTTTTCTTGCTACTATGAAACTTACAAAACCTCAAACTTGTGCCTCTTCCCACCCCTTTTAATGAGATCCGAGAAGCCTTCCACTTCAAGCCATATGTTCTCAAATTTGAAAGGAATATTCCCCTTGTCCATCGACATATTCTCAAGGGAAATACGAAAGTGATATGACAAAGATCTTGGTATCTCTTTTGAAATAAATTCGCATAAGCTTCCTCCCACTCCACATCAACAAGGAAACTGTCCAATCTAGAACAGACAGAGTCATCACAACTTCTAGACCAAGAAACCCCCCTCTCCCGGTAGATCCACCAATGCTGAGTAATTGATAAAGTCATGGAACTCTTCCATCGTATTGACAAGACACCCTCTTGAAGACCTTTCATCAGGATGCAAAATCTCGTTGAGATCCCCTGCCACATACCAAGGACCTTGTCAACTATCTCTAAGTAGATGAAGCTCTCCCAAAACTTAAGCTTGTCGACTTTGGCTCGAGGACGATAAATCCCAGGAATAGCCCACAAAGAGTGACCATCAACCAATTGAACGATGCAAGTAATCGAAAACTCCCCGCTAGTAGAGGAGATTAATCAAAGGTACTCTTATCCCACATAACCAGAATACCCCTCGCTGGACCTATAGACTTGAGGGCAGAAAAATCTGCACAGTATTGCCCCACATACTATGCACATCATAAGTCAAGACTTCTAGTTTCGTTTCTTGAATACAAATGAGATCACATTTCCAATCCCTTAAGAAATTTTTAATCACAACCCTCTTACTACGATAATTGATTCCCCTTACATTCTAACTCTGCAATCTAAACATATGGCACCAATAACCCACTACTAGAGGCCCAAGTTTTGTCATAATTAACACTGAACTCAAGCCTCTTTAACGCTCTTTGCCTTTGAATTCTGGAGGCATTCTATTCACAATTGGTTTGGGCATAACATATTTCTTTTCTATTCTGGAAAGATGATGAATAACCTCATTCTCAAACCCTGAAACCACAACACCAAGAACTCTATCAATGCTTTTCAGTTTGGAGCCAACCCACTTAGACAGATTCTCATAATTAACATTAGTGCCATCCCAAACATCTTCAACCGAAAAAGGAATTACCTGAATTGTGAAGAAAAGAGAAGTCCAGAGCAATAGGAGTTTCCAACGCTATAGAATCTGACCCAGTATCAAGAGATGTCAAAGACCAATCTGACCCAGCATAATAATTTTCATAAGAGAAATGAGATTTAACTCAGTGTTGGAGTGCTGATAGCTATTAATGCTTAGAGCCTCACCACTAAAATTAAGTTGTATCACATATTTGCAAGGCATTCGTTGTTTAACTACTTTGACAATGAAAGAATTAGGGAATCCTTTACTAATACGTCCTATATTGAATTCAACTCTGAGCAAGTGAAACAAAATATAGTTGCAGTTTAAGCATCTGTGTTCTTTTTCTTCTCCTTTCCTGTGATTTCTTTGACTACATATAAATGAGTAAATGGCATATGACATTTTTCAGAAAGTGAATGAAACTGAAATTGCCTCTGCATGGGAGCTCTATAAGAAAGCTGATAGTGATCGAAAGGATCTTGAAGCTCAAAAACGAGCCAAAGTAGACACGAAGGTAGTTATTAGAAGCTTCATATTGTGTTTAATTTTTTTCTGATTTTTATTTTATTCAAGTCTGAAGAAACTGGGTTTGAGTTTCTTGCTTGCAGGATGGTCTTTTGAGACGTATTCAAGCCAAGGAGAGTCAGCGGGAGTCTTATGAACGGGAGATTTCTGAAGTTGATCTCTCCCGAATAGATGAGAGAGACAGGAATATGGTAATGTATAAACTGAGTGGCTTTCTTTATATTGTAACTCAGTGGCCTTCTGGGAAACTCCTCTCCTTGATGTTCTGCTTTAAATTTTGTGGACTGCAGAAACTTGAGGTGGAGAGGAAGGCAAACCAACTTGCTGTAAGAGATTTCGAGTCAAATATTCGCGAAAAGCAAAGTGACATGTTCAGTATTGAGCAGAAAATCAAGTCTCTGAATCGGGAAAAAGATATTCTGGCTGCTGACTCTGAGGATAGAGTAAAATTGTCTCTGAAGAAATCAGAATTAGAGAATCTCAAAAAGAAGTTCAAGAAAATGTCAGTTATGACAACATATATGTTTCTTACTTCCAGATATTCCTTTGAAGTTGACATATTTTATTTTGTTCCCAGAATAGATGAAAATAAGGACAAGATCAAAGGAATACTAAAGGGGAGACTTCCTCCAGACAAGGATTTGAGAAAGGAAATCACTCAGGCTTTAAGGTTGTTTCAAGCTTTTCATTTGTGGAGCTATAGGAGGACAAAACATTAGCTTCCCATTGGTTGGCTTGTTTCCTGTATCTTGAATTTGCATTACACCTAGTTGGCTTGCTGGTTATTTCGTCTGCTTTACATTTGTAGCTTCCTGGTTAGCTGTCCTGCGTCATGTATAGCTAATTCTTGGCTTTAATGCTTTATATGTCATTATTCAGAAGGTGTTTTCTACTAGCAAAAAGTCTGAGAGAGTCACCTAGCTAACAGCTAAAGAATATTCTGTCTTCTTTCCATGTTTTATTGTTTATGGGCCTAACAGAAGATAGGGACTTTCTAGAAAGCAGAAATCGAAACCATTGTGTGTGGTGGTCTGGTGAGAAGCAATATGTTAACATTATTTTTTTATAAAAAAAGGTAAGTGTGCCCCTCTTGCATGGCCCTTTGACAGGGGCCACAGAGGAGCTAATTGACTAGGATTTAGGTGGAACACATCAACAAATAGGTTCCCAGAGGGGACCTTTAAAATCTCCCGCGAATTCCCATGAAAGGGTAATTTGTGTCTCATGGGATATGTATCCAGTAAGCTGAGGTTGGTATCTTATATATGAGAAATGTATGAAACAATTTTGGAGGCTTAGGCAAGGGTGCAATAAGCAAGTTCTGCATCATGCGTTGCTCCTAATCTGCTTGCATGGAGCACATTAGAACTCCCTGCATTGCTTGTGACAGAATAGAAACTTGAACCTACTAAGTTTGATGGTGTTTCTTAGTTTTCGTTCAAGTTTTAGTTTAAGTTAAATTATTAATTTTCGTATCACTCCATTCCAAGTTCAGGTCTGTTGGTTGTGAGTTTGATGACCTCAGCTTCAAGTCTCGTGAAGCTGAAAAGGAAGTTAATATGCTACAGATGAAAATAGAGGAAGTCAGCAACAATTTAAACAAACTTCGGAAGGATATGGACTGTAAGTCTGATTTTCCATGTTAGTGGATTGCATGTTGTAGATGGCTTAGATTTAGTAATCTAATCTGTACATTATGTTCATATCATATGATTTAATGTATATTATTGTCAATTACCATAGAATACTGATACTGAGCTGGCATCTTTCTTAAAGTTACATGTGTAATTATTAACATTAATTATGTTTATACTTATCCTAAAAAATGGAGGAAAAAAGGGGTGGCACACAAGGTTTATTTACCCCCTTCCGTTGCACCCCATGCAGCTAGGAAGAGGTTTATTGAGTCAAAGCTCCAGTCATTGGATCAGCAGGCCATTGTTGTTGATTCCTACCTTCAAGCCTTGGATGCAGCAAAAGAGAAAAGAGATATCCACAAAAGGTCCAGGTTTCTAATACGTGAAATAAAATGGCCTCCCAGTGTTTGTGCACTAAACAATCTACGTTAACTTTTCGCAGTAAATACAATATAGCAGACGGGATGCGCCAAATGTTTGATCCCTTTGAAAGAGTAGCTCGAGCTCATCATGTTTGTCCTTGCTGTGAGCGCCCATTTTCTGCAGAAGAAGAGGATGATTTTGTCAGAAAGGTAAGTGTGCTTCTGGAAGGAAACCTTCTCAGCATATATTGTTCTTTGTCACTAGATCTTTTGAAACTAATGAAAACATACATTTGTTGTTTACGAGTTACTTTTTGTTTATGTTTGTGCAGCAAAGAATCAAAGCTGCAAGTTCTGCAGAACATATGAAAACTTTGGCTGCTGAATCTGCAAGTGCTGACTCAATATTCCAGCTGTTGGACAAACTTCGAGTTGTTTATGAAGAGTATGTTAAAATTGCCAAAGAGACAATTCCTCAAGCAGAGAAAGATCTAACTGAACTAACTGAAGAATTGGAGCAGAAGACACAAGCTCTTGATGATGTAATTTTCTATGTTGGTGCTTTACATTTGAGCAATTAGAGCAGTTCTCTTCTACTGATTGCTTTCAATTGCAATGGCTGTTAACTGCAGATTCATCTTACCGAAAAACTTTTCTTTCTTATACTAATGCAAGTTGCTGAGCATATATGTAGATCAGTATACAATACTAAGTTATGGATGGGTCAGTCAGTGTCTCATAGTGTTGGGTTCAAGCTTCTTTTGCCAGGAAAAGAGAGTCCTAAATCCTTTCGGCAGCGTGTGAGGATAAAATCAACTCCGCATTTTTCCACATTCAATTTGAGATTGTTTTCCATTCTATCGTTTGCCTTCTATCAAGATTAGAATAGTATTCTTATCAGCCCACTGTGATGGGATCAATAGAAGATATTTCATTACTCTTCTTACTAAAGTATGGTTCATTATTATGACCTCCCTTTTTCGGGATGTAGATATTAGGTATTGTTGCACAAGTAAAGGCTGATAAGGATTCCATTGAGACCCTGGTGCAGCCTGTAGAGACAGCAGATAGGCTCTTTCAAGATATACAGAGCTTGCAAAAGCAGGTTGACGACTTGGAGTATAAACTTGATTTTCGTGGACAGGGTGTTCGATCTATGGAGGAAATTCAGTCAGAGCTTAACACTCTACAGAGCACAAAGTATATTTCCACCACTTCGATGTTTGCAATAGATACCTGACAGTAATAATATTTAATCTTCTCTGCTATATGGCCTCCTATGAGCTCCCTTCTAGGTGAAATTATTATGTTTTCCATGACTATGGCATCATCTACATACCATCTGTGGCAAATAAAGGCTGCCATGTTGGCGATATTTGCCAGCTATGCTGACATGTTGGCGATATTTGCCAGCTATGCTGACAAATTTTAGAACACTTCAAAGATCAACTTTGTCAGGACCCAAGCAATCTAACATGTTTTATGATTAGCTAGGATCATCGATGCCAATATGACGGTCTTATTTATTTTTTTCACCATCTAGCATGGGAAGGGGATTTTAATGCACAATTATGGAGCAGTTTCTTCCAGCACTTGTGATTGGATATGAATTGATTATCAACTGCCTCTGAAGAAAACAAAGCCACGAAATTGTGGGTCATTTGATTTACTCCATTGTAGTCCTTAGTTTGAATTTTATTTTATTCAGCTCATTTGAAGAGGAGTTAATATGTTTCTTCTGTGTATAATTGTATTTACGAAGCAATTGACCCTCTAAATATAACTAGGCTTCACGAATTAGTCTCCCTCCCCTATGTGTGCAGTTGTATGTACTATTTCCACACATCGTTCCACACAAATTGTGGTTCCTTTCCAGTTTATGTTTGTTCTTTATTCATTGTGTAGAGATAAGACTACTGCTTTTAGTAGCTTGTTAGGGAAAGAATTACTACATGTTTTTTCTCTATTTTATGGTGTCAAACATCATTTTGTTCTGCTACACTTTTGTGTTTATGTTCTTCCTATTGGTATGGTCACCAGGGATAGTTTGCAAAATGATATTGAGAAATCAAGAGATGAACAAAGATATATGGAGAATGATCTTTCCAGCCTACAAATGCGGTGGCATTCTGTTAGGGAAGAGAAATTGAAAGTAGCTAATCAGTTAGCCTATATTAAGAGTATTCAAGAGGAACTCGAATGCTTGGAAGAGGAGAAAAATCATGTGGAGCTTGAGGAGAAGGTAAGCCTTGTACTTATGCTATTAGTTAAGCTATTATCACCTTGTTAGGTACTTCATGGTGCTTCGTTTTGCATATAAAAGTAATTCCTACTAAGAAATGTGTTTTTGACATTCTAGAATCATCAGCGTCGAGGTCTTGTAATTGACGAACCCCTCCTCTCAAAATTACATTTTTCCTTTTTCTACTGTTGTCCAAGTCATTTGCAATTAGCTATGAGTGCTGATATTTCTTCCAAATGGATAAGAATCTGGCGATGATAGAACAAATAGATTGCTTGTTTTGAACTCTCAAAGCATCTTTTAAAATGTCATCATTTGATGATTTACGGTTGCTTGTGTTTGATATATGCAGCAACTCATGGAGGCTCTTGGTCCTTTAGCCAGAGAAGCGGAGAAACTTGAAAGTGACTACAATTGTTTGAAAGACAGACTTAATCGTGAATTTGAGCAACAGACTGAAATAAGAAGAAATTACCGGCAAGATGTTGAAGAACTAGTCAAACTTAATTCCAAGATAAAGGAGTATGTATTTCAGGACTGTCGCTTCTTTCTAAATTCTATTGTTGAAGGGCTTTTCATAACTCTTCATTGATAGGTATAATGAGTTGAGGAAACTGGAGCGCTTAAATGAACGGCAAGAGAGAAAGTCTAAATCAGAATCTCAGCTTTTGAACTGCAATCAGAGGATCGAGGAAATCATTGTTGACTTGGAGAAAATGAAGCAGGCCAAAGCAGATCACCAGCATTTGAGGCGTAACATTAATGACAACATAGATTACAGGAAAACAAAAGCTAGAGTACGTGAGCTTGGCCATGAGCTTGAGTTACTGGAACAGAGACGGGTAGAGATTGGTAGTATTGTGGTAATTGAATCTGAGCTGTTGAAGTTCAATCAGGAACGAGACAGGCTTTTATCAGAGGTAATTTTTTAGCTAGCCAGTATCTCTATCACAATCATAAGTTGGTGCCTTTTTATTTCCAACAGTACTTTCTCTTATCACACTGATCTTAGTTACTCAAATGCTATGCTGTTTTATATTGTGGCAAATTGAGTGTTCAGTTTTTGCTCGGCAACAACTATGGATATGTGGAAATTTGAAACTTTGCAAATGATCACTTGTGGTAGCTGATATTTGATAATTTAGCTCCATTAAATGGCATATTGTGAACACATCAATTATGTTAATGGCTGATTGATGCAGTTGCTCTGCAAAGTTGAGTGTGATACTATTACTATTCATGAGTGAGAATAGTAATGCTGTCTTTGATCAGTCTCTGCTACTGCTTTAATAGATTGTACATTTATTTTTCTGCAGGCGTTAGTACTTGGTAGATCATTATCCATTTATTCCCCTCTATGGTCTACATACCTGCTTAGGTGCCGTCTTTCTTTTTCTTTTCTTTTTTGGTGAGAAACTGATGTATTTCATTACCATCAAATCTAAATTTCTCATGTACAATCTCATAACTTGAGCATGCCACTCACAGTTATGACATAAACTTCAAAATTCTCTCCTTTAGTACCTCCTTTTTGCTAGTATTTGTTATGAAAACCAATCTACTCCTAAGATTCTTGCACTGTTCTGAAAGTTGATGAGCTGAAAGGGCACCCTGCTTGAAGCATCTGGAGTTCCTCTCTTGCTAAAGGTGATAGGTGACAGTAGTAAGGCACACACACAAGATTTTCAGATGTATCTTCTCACTCTTGAAATATCCTGAGTGCATCTTCAATATGCTGTGTGTCAACAATAACATGCCAAAGCTGATAATGAGCTAAGATATTTTGCACTACACTTTGAATGTACTGACATCTGTAAAATAAGTGATGGTGGTCTTCATTGTGGTCAAGGCAGATTTGACAAAAAGAAGTATGCAGAGGTATGTGCATTACAGTCAGTCTATCTAGAGTGTTAAGTCTCCCAAGATACATTCTCCAAATGCATATAGCATACTTAGGAGTGTTACACCTGTTTCAGATAATTTTGGTCGTAGGAAGCTTGTTTATGGCCCCAGTAAGCCAACTGTATCCACTAGCAATAGTATACTTCCCTTTAGGATGAGCAGTCCAAATATTATGCAAGTACCCAGGTGCAAACTTTTCTCTGATTTTGAGAATTTTCCTCCGATACCAGGCTGTGTTTGAAGAGAGGTTCATCTACCAAACATTGTCTTCTTTATGTAGATACCATGAACCCACTTTACCCATAGGCAACTCGTATCAGCTACAATGTACCGTAAGTGTTTAGCCACTGCTGCAATGCTGCAATATTCCAAGTAGTGCAATTTTTTATTACTAGTCCACCAGCAGCCTTGGGCTTACAAACATTATCCCAAGCAACCGGTGGGCTTTTCTGATATTTAGCAGTCTGTCCCCAGAGAAAGTTCCTGCATATACTCTCAATTTGCTTAATGACACCCTTAGGCAATATTAAAAAAAGAAGACCAATAGGTGTGCAAGGAAAAGAGCATAGGGTTTGAGTTGGAGTCTAACAACATAGAAAAGACACCTAATAGTCGAGCATTTTACTCGTTTGTGATTTTTTCCACCAATTGCTGACACTCAGCCACACTTCATCTCTTAGTAGTTAAAGGGGACTCCAAGGTATCTTATAGGGAACTCACCTCTAGAGAATCCTGTCATATCCAAATTTGTGTATAAGTAGTCTCATGCATCCCAGCAAGGAATGCTTGTGATTTCTGAGTATTAGCCATAAGACCAATTATGCTTGAGAACTGTCTGAAAGCATCCATGACAATCCTGACATTAGGAACATGGCTCTTTATAGAAAATCATTAAATCATCTGCAAAAATAGATGGATTGCATCGAGAGGTTTACATAGTGGATGAAATCTGAATTGGCCTTGTATCATTTTATACTTGATAGATCTTGTGAGGTATTCCATAACCATAACAAAGATTAGAGGGGATACAGGGTCTCCCTGTCTAATCCCTTTCCTCCCTGCAAACCCACCATGAGTCCTGCCATTGATGCTCAAAGTATATGTACAATTTGTTAAGGTAGCCATAATCCATTTGCTAAATTCAAAAGGGGGGCTGAGTTTATCAAGCAGCTGGCTTATGAAGACCCAAGAGATGGAGTCATAAGCTTTCTTGAGGTCTATCTTGAATAAGCATCTAGGAGATAACTTTTTCTCTGATAAAGCCTTTCCAAATCTTGACAGATCATAATATTATGTCCAGTCTTATGTCCAATTAATCTTTCTATGAAAGCTGATTGATTTTCATCAAGGCTAGGTAGAACCTTCTTAGGCCTCTCTCACAGCATCTTTCATATGCATTTGTAAAGAGTGTTGCAACAAGCTATAGGTTTGTATTGTGCTGTATATGTGGGATTAGGGACTTTAGGAAACAGTGTGCTTTGCTCCATTTGGCATGCATCTTACCAGTTTGAAAGAAATCAAGAATGCTTGATATATATCCTCCCCAACAATGGACCTACTGGCCTTAAAAAAACCATTGTTGAATCCATCAGGGCCACGGCTCTTATGTGTGGGAATGGCAAAAATGGCCCTTCTAACATCATCTTAATGGTTTGGTCAAGGCAATTTGTTGAGAGATATCAAGAGTAGTACCCAACTGACCACCTTAAAACTGCACAAAGTGGTCAACATCCAGGTTATTATCCCAGTTCAACTGACCACTATCCATCTGGAAAGATGAAATTCTATTAGTATGATGCTTGTGCTTCAAGGTGTCAAAAGAGAACTTCTCATTTGAGTCTCCCAGATTAAACCATCCTCTCTTTTCTTTTCTGAATATAGAAGCTCTCCAGTCTGTCCTTCCATAACTGGTTCTCTTCCAATGCTGATTTTTCTAAGTCATAAAGGGTCCTGTCTTGTGGTGCAGCACTAGTATCTGGTTGTACATTTCTCAAATTATCCTTAGCCTTGGCATATTAAATCTGAATATCCCCAAATTTCTCCTTGTTTGAGGTTTTTGTAGTCTCTCTAGCTTCTTTACAATCTGTCCCATTTTCCTTCCTGGTGTATATTTGTTCCATGCATCTTCAACAATATTCAAGAACTCCGAATCAGTAGTCCACATATCAAAAAGACTTGAAAGGAATATGCCCAATGTTGTGCATTTCAAAAGCTTTTTCAATCCCGGATAGTGCCCAGAAGTGTCTTCAGCCAAGAAGATGACTTCAGAATTTGCTATATAATCAAACCAATAGCCATTCACAGGGACCCTTTCAATCCAAGAAAAGATTTTGGATCCATAGTCTTGTTTATTTTCCAAGAATATCTATAACCACTCCATTTAAGATTTTGAAGCCCAGCAGTAAAGGCACACCCTTGAAAGTCTATAACATCCTGTGAGGTGACAGGGGCTTCTCCAATTCTATCATCCAGATTAGGTAGGTGATTGAAATTTCCCATTACCAGCCAAGGTTCAATCATTGTTGATGAAATCTCAATGATCTTCTCTGCCACAACTCTTTCCTTTTGGATGGAGCCCTTTTTTCTTATTTCCATGTTTAAGTGTGAAAAACATCCATAAGTGTCCTCTAATTATTGACAATTGTATGAACTTCGCTGGCATTACGTGTCTGAAAAGTCAGAGAAAGGTATTGAGATGAAGAAAATTCTAGCTTTAATCTTTCTGTAACAGTTGAACAGGTTTCGTGGGACAATGTCTGTGTATGAGAGCAATATATCAAAGAACAAGATTGAGCTTAAGCAGCCGCAATACAAGGATATAGACAAGCGCTACTTTGACCAACTGATTCAGCTCAAGGTACCTGCAATGTTTGTGTATCTTCTCTTCAAGTTGATTCTTTTGTATTCTTGACCTGGTGTCTTCTTCTGGCAGACTACAGAAATGGCAAACAAGGACCTCGATAGATACTACAATGCTCTGGACAAGTGAGCATTCACAAATTGATATTACTTGTAGTTTGATCTGGTTGTTTTTGTGATACGTATGGTATATTTTAATACACCGTTGCCATATGTTGTTTTTTCATTTGCTGGTGATTCATAATAATTAGATTCATTTGATAATGTTCAGTTTTTATTTTCTAAACTTGGTATCGTGAAATGCCGCTTATTTCTGGAACAAGTTGTAGTAGCTTCTGAACTCAGTTTCCTGTTTAACACTCAGCACGTTCTCCGTTTACATTTATTGAGAATAATTTTAAGTTTGACGTGTTTCATTTCTTCTAGATATCACTATTTTATTATCACCTTCGGCACTCATGTTTTTATGTAGGGACTTGGATCTTCCCAGATTCACTCCATGCAAGCAAGATCAGCAAATGTATTTTTTTTGGGCGGGGGGAGGGGGCAGGGGTTGTATCCGCCCAACTGGTGTCATATTTTGAGGAAAAATGGCATTATGTAGTGTAAATTTATGTTATTCAGAAGGGATTATTTTGATTTATCTTCTTTCTGTATACAATTAGGTTTCTCTAATGATCTGGTGATAATACCCACGCCCCTAAAAAAAAAAAAAAAGAAAAGATAGAAAAAAGATAATTATATCATAGTTCGCTCCACTAGGCAATAGGCGCTAGCTATGAAAAAATCTCTACTAGTGATGTATTATCCTTTGACGATTATTTTTCAAAAGAAACCAATCAAGCTATTTTCCTTCCTGCCAAACACTTCCTGGGGAACTTTTTAGCAGCTTTCTCTTACATGTTGACTTTGTTTTAACTTTCAAACTTGTCATTTCTCTTCTGTCAGAGCACTCATGCGTTTTCACACTATGAAAATGGAAGAAATAAATAAGATCATCCGGGAACTCTGGCAACAAACTTACAGGGGGCAGGACATAGATTACATATATATACATTCGGATTCTGAAGGTGCTGGAACAAGATCTTACAGCTACAAGGTAATTTCATGTCCTCATAATTAATTTGATGCTATGTTCAGGTCTCAGTTCTTCAGTCCTCAGGTATCTGTCTGAAAAGTTATACAATTCAGGTGCTCATGCAGACAGGTGATGCGGAGCTAGAAATGCGAGGAAGGTGCAGTGCTGGCCAGAAGGTGAGTCCATAGGGCCAAGTTCAAACTGCCGCAAGGATGACTTCCATACTTTTATGGTTTTATTGCTTTCAGCCTCTGATATACTACCCAAAAAGTTAATAAGAATATACTGACAGCCAAAATTGAGATGTAGCGCTTGTGTAAGGATCAATTTTTTATGTTAATGTGATATACAGAATTATATTTATGGATTTGAGGAAGTTTTTTCCGCTCATGCATATATAACTTGGAAAGGACTAAGGATGTGAGAAGCATAGGTTGGAGTATGTGACAAGCAGTGGTGTCTGATAAAGGACTACTTTGAATATTATTACCGGGAAACTGAATAAATACCACATCTGATAAGTTGAAATAAGAGTAGCTATCCAGATTGATATTTATCTGGTACAATACCTGCCAGGGCTTTTTGCCTATTTGTGCTTAGTGCATAACAAGTCTTATGACACTGGTCAAACTTTTGTAATATCTCCTTGGTTCAGGTGTTGGCTTCACTTATCATACGTTTGGCCCTGGCAGAAACTTTTTGCCTCAACTGTGGAATATTAGCGCTGGACGAACCAACTACAAACTTGGATGCTCCTAATTCTGAAAGTCTGGCAGCTGCTCTTCTGAGGTATGCGAGCCGAGTATTTCTAGGTGCATGCTGGTGCTTCTTTTCTTACATTCATCTTCTCTGCAGAATCATGGAGGATAGGAAAGGCCAAGAAAACTTCCAGCTAATTGTCATTACTCATGATGAGCGATTTGCACAACTGATTGGCCAACGGCAGCATGCAGAAAAATATTACCGTGTCTATAAGGATGAGCAGTAAGACCCCTTCATTCCTTACTCTGACGGCATTTTGTTGTGCTCCCCCTCCTGGCCAGTGACTAAATTTAGTAACTTTTTCGTGTGGTTTTTTCACCACAAATTGCAGTCAGCATAGCATAATATCAGCTCAAGAGATCTTTGATTGAAGCTCTTGTTGAAGGTGGTTTCATCTTGAGAATGACTTAACAGAGTTTGCATATTTCTCAACATTTGAACTTTGAGAATGCAACTGACTGCCTTGAGCCTGATAATTACCGCCTTGAGCCTTGAGCCTGATATTGGGGCCGATTTTGCAGATGTATATTCAACTGCTCTATTTGCTCAAAAGATGAAAGTCAAATGGGAATGCATTTTAATCTGCTTTGGGTTAGAAATAAAGATTCTTTTGTAGAAATGTTGTTCCTTCTGTACAATCTAATTGGTTTTTTAGTGGAAGAGGTTTTCGTCAACAATATTGTGGGTGAAATTGGTCATCACTTAGACCTGGGCAACTGGCCTGACAGGGTCAGCCCATTACGATGAAGGGTTGGAGCAGATCACCTAAAAAGGCAAATGGGTTGGGCTGGGTCATGGGTTAACTGACCCTGACCCACCTATGACCCTTAATAGTAATGGTTTCTTTGGTGGCCAACCTCTATCTCTCGCTCTCGCTCGTTCCCTCTACCAGTTATGCGTTTATAAGCAGAGTTGAGGCTGGATTGGCCAGTTGGACAAATGCAGGAAGTTTTTCCTCTTTCTTCCACCCTTCTAAATAAGGTTATAAGACATTTTTTCCTCTTAGCCATAACTATATACAAAAGGTGAACGCTAGGGGTGTGGAGAAAAATTAAAATCCAAAAATCCAAAAAATGAAAAACTAATTTAGAAAATTGGTTAACCGAATAAATTTTTAGAGAAAGTTGGCTCGTTTTATTGCACTGGATTTTTTTCCGATTCACGTATTGGTTACAGATCGGAATGTGGAAAATTTTGGTTAACAGGCGGTTAATCGAACCGATGTTTTTAAAAAAAAATCCTAGGTATATAAGCCAAAAGTTGTTTTATGGAATTGAAAAAATTGTGTTTTGCTGGCTAGAAATTTCTGTTTTGTTATATTTTACTTCTGTTTGTCAGAAACTTGTGTTTTGCTATATTTTACTTTTATTTTATTTTATAGATTATGTTTCAAGTAACGATTAGTTGCAAACTCGAATCGAGAAATTGATTAACCGAACCTTTCAGTTTGGTTATAGATCGCAATTTTATCGATTCGCAAATTCGGTTAACTCGAAACTTTGGTTAACATAAAAAATGGTATCGATTATGGATCGAATTTTTAACTATTTGAAAGTTCGATTAACTGAAAATAGATTAACCGAAATTGCACTTAATGAGTTTTGCACACCCCTAATGAATTATCCACAATGATATCAAGAAAGACAATTTAAAAAAATTCACAGAGGAATAAAATCAAACACGTGGTAGGCAACAACGCAACTATCATGACTTTCCACAAAAAACAAAGTAGAATCGATAAGCAAAGCTGCAAGCATGAATGCAATAATAAAGATCATTTTTTTTTTCTTTTTGTTTAACATGGATCTACCACTAATTGAATGGTGGTATTTAAGAAAACACCCACTTATTCACTCATCCAAACCAAACTAAACTCCAAAACAAAACAAACCAAAACAATACCCCTATAGGTCGGCACGACCGAAACGGATTTCCTATGAAGCGTTGGCTCTCTTCATTTTGTTAAGATTCTTTTTGAAAGTTGATTTTTGAACGTTTATTTGAAAAATCGGGTGCTTCTCTTACTAAGATTATTTCTTTTTTAGAATTTGATTTTGAAACAGTTTAAGTGAGTGTGATTGGTGATTTTCTTAATCATTTTTATTACAGAAATTAATTTTAGAGAAGGTTTCGAGATGTTATTTTCAGGTTAAAGATGATAGAAAAATTAAAAAATTACATTTTGTCGCAAAACTCTTAGACCAAACAGAGAAATCTGGTTGAGTCGAGGGTTGAGCCCGGCTACTAGTCGACGTTAGTGTTAGCCTCGTGCCGATCGGTAACAAACACCGACTATAGGACTCGTGATCGAGGACTCGGTCTTGGCCCTATAGATTCAGCTCTCAAAATGAAACCCTATTTTTCCATTTTTAGCTCGAAATGCCAAGAAACAAATACGAAAATATAAAAGCGAGAATAAAGAGTTGCTAGTCGGCTTTAGGGAATAAAACCTAATAAAAATATAGAAAATATTCTTCCAATCTTAATATGGAAAAATTAAGCTTGAAAGAACTTTTGAAAGAGACTCCATCGGTCATAAACCGAGAATTCAAGTGTTTGGGAGGTGAAGGTACGAAATGAAGAGAGACACTCTCCATTTTGGCCGTCAATAGACAACCTTTACTAATCTAAATTGTGAGTTAAAAAATTTGTGTTTAACAATCGAGCAATCAACATGCGATATAAGGAAATTAAAGCAAACAAAACATGATAGGAAAACAATAAACGAGCAAATAGTAAAGTAATAAAGAAAGCAAGAAAGAAAGCAAAAAGAAAGTGAAAAGGAAATTAAAAGTTACAACGGGCGAGGAGGAACTAAAAGCGATTACATCTTCAAACCACAATACAAAAAGTAATAAATAACATAAATAAACAAAACTATAAACAAGCTTGAAAATAGACTCGGTGTCTTCGGTTTGTCCCACTCTATCGAACTTACATCACGAACAAAATCCGGTAATGTAACGACAAGGGAACAAGCTTAAATGGAAAGCAAAGAAGGCTTTTTGTGGAGTTTAAGAAACGGAAAAGTGAGCGATGATATGGAGAACTGGAGAGACTAGAGTGGAAGAGAATGATAGGAAGTATTTTCAGCTTAGGGGTTTTAGTAGCTAAAAATGGTGCACTCAAAATGAGAGGGAAGTCCTCTATTTATAGTAACGTTTTAGGTAAAAATTAACCCTAAAAGTCACTTCAATCGTCGAGTTAGCTAAACCGAGCTTGAAATTACTGAAAGTTATAAAGGTAGAAACCCGGATATTCTCCTGGACCACACAACACCATTTGGAGAGCCTATAAGAAACGCAACGTCTGTTTAAACAACATCGTATGAACGCCTCAAGTTGTGTGCCTCACTTGGCTGCTGAGAATGAGACAAAACGCTGCGTTTTACGCTGGTAAGAGTAAACGAAGCCGGTTTGAGGCTTCCTAGGTGAAGAGCCCGAACCTGGCTTGGTTCTACCAAATAAAAGAGGTTTGGAAGTCGACCCAAGCAAAAAGGCTGATTTTTGTGGTGCTCATGGGTTTTTTCTTATTTACTGGCTTCGTCACATCGATTAGAATCCGATCATGATCCGAGTTCGCAAACAGGATTGGGATTTCATCACCGGCCAACAAAAACAAATAAAATAAATAAATAGAAAAGGGACTACACTTTTTAGGTGTGTACACAGTATACATCAAAATGGAATCTGCATTAGTCTATTTCAATGAAATTACTAATAAATCAGTCAAAATATGAAATTACCAGAATATTCAAATCGATAAACCCTTGAAAACCTGATGTTGTAAATTTGCTGAATCAATCACACAGTCACCTGACCGAAAACAACTGGTCGTCAATGCCAGAATTGAGGACGGATATTAAGTAATCTATGCTCATCAAGAATTGTTAGGGAAGCGAACCAACTGATATAAACCTTTTAATTGTTCAGCTTCATTAAGAATTGTCCAAGTCGAGGAAGCTTCTAGGGAGGAAGAGGAGGAAAGGAGAGAGAAAGAAAGAGGGTACCTAATGTTCCACATAGAGAGATTGACGGCAGAGACAAGAGGTCGGACAGAAACGAGGCGGTCGAGAGAGATCGGCGATAGAGGCAAGAAGCGAAGAGAGAGGAGGCAGAGGCGAAGAGAAAGAGAGCCGAAAAAGAGCGAAAGAGAGTGAAAGAGAGAAGCTACTAAAGAGAGAGACCCTGACTTGTCCCTCTCACTGACCCATGTTTGACCCATTTTTTAGCCAATCCATGAGACCGTGACCCTTTTAAAATTTAAATGGACCTTAATCCTTTTTAATTTACTATAACCCTATAAGCCCATAAGGGCGTCTACCCTTTGCCAAACCCTAGTCATCATGTATCATTATGCGCTGTCATATTTTACTGAAAGGAAATACATGATCATGAAATATATGATCGCATTGGTAATGTAACATGTGAACATGACATTATATAGGTGTTAGCTATAGGATACAGCTACAGTTGTCTCGGAACAGGAAGTCAAGCGCTTTGAGTGTGTTCCTGATCCTAACTATTAATGGATGGATATCTTCAGCTCTGCACCTTCCCTTTTCTTTTGGTTGGGGAGGGGCTTGATATGATGATAGTAATCAAATTATGGACCCTTTATCAAGTTAGTGTGGGAAACTAACGTGTTGATTGAGGCAGTAGAGAATCATTCCGAAAAGGACATAAGTTTAAACGTATTTCTTCTAAGGATTTTTACCTTAAACGTTTACAATCAGATAGGGATTATGCCCTTGATTAAACCAAGAGAAATTTTAGTGTGGGAAAGGCATAGGGAGGAGGAGGAGCCAAGAGATGTTCCTGCAATTTCCCGGAGTGTTAGTTAGCTTTTGTGAATCCATAAGATGACGTGATGCAGTTTGTTACACCTCTACTATGAAACAGTCTTCTGCACTTGACATTGACTTCTCTCTCCTCCAGAGCAGAGCCTATAGGCCATGCGATTAGGTCTAATCATACATAGTTCTGAGCCACAAAATGTAAAAATTTATGTTAGAAGGGGAATTCTCTGAAATACTTTCATTTGTAATTATTTACTTTTTTTTAATGGTAAATAGACTTATTTATTACACCACTTTACAGAATATAAATCTTGTTAACTCACAGACAGAAGGTGCATAATCACTGATCTAGACCCAATAAAGACCTAGCCCTATCTTCAGTCCACAACTTTCACTAAAAAATTGTGATCACCCAACATTCAAACGCTGGTGGATAATATGAAACTCAACTCTCCCATAAATATCAATAGAGCTACAAGCTCTACAAGCTCTTTGTACTTTGATCCGTAATATGTTGGTAGGAGAAGTGCGCCAGTTTACAGATAGCCACAGGTACACAATTGCGCAATTTTATGATAACGCCTATTGGAAAGACTTCAAAAAGCAAGAGAAAAGATAATACTTCGTTGTTTATTCACGATATAAATTTGATTGGTTGAGAACAATTTAAAACTGCACTACAGTAATTCAGACGTGAAAAACAGCAAAAACAAGAACAAAAAAAAAAGGTTTTTGGGGGGGATTGAGATTAAAAAAAGCAGAGCAAGATATTTAGAACTGCTTTCTTTTCAGGGAGGAATGAGAGGGAAATCGATAGATCCCACAGTCCAGGAGAGTGGTTTAATCCTTGTACTTCAACTCAGACGTCAAGAAGCCAGGCATGTCAAATGAGGCTGAAAACTTCTCAACATCAACCTTAAGTTGTTCAATCTCCTTGTTGTTCACCAAACCCTTGTTGAAGTCCTTGAGGAGCTTACCGTATTCCTTCTGAATGTTCAAAGTGATGGTCACAGCCCTGTGGAGGAACTCACCTATCTGCTCGAAATCCTTCTCCACCAACCCTCTTGAAGTCATGGCTGGGGCACCTGTCCCAACACAATTGTTTCATGTTCAGATGAATACAAAAGGGTCGAAACTTTTGCATTGAGTACTCAAAATGAACTTTCACTTCTAAGGTAGCACAAATTCCAGCTCAATATGAATACAAACAGGTAGGAACCTTGGTTAAGGTATCTTTAGAGACGCCTCTCTTCATTTTAGGGAGAAGCTGTGTAAAATCCAAGTTTCCTAGATCCGGATTCCACTGAATCCACATTATGTGGAGGTATATGTGTCTGCTTCATGAAGTGATGCAGAGAAAAATTTGTCCAACAACCACTTCAGTGACATAAGCTATAGCCAGGCATACCCTCACTTTTCAAAGGGAAGAAAAACATGCCACCAACTTAAACAAGTTGTTTAGTAAACCCTTTCATTAAATATGCGAGAATTAGCTGCCATACCCTCACTTTTCAAAGGGAAGAAAAAGAAATCAAAATTCTATGCACTCCTAGAGCATTACGTCGGTCCATATGTGATTCAATTCATCCAATTTTACAATCATTAATTAAATTGATGTGAACAAAATTTCTTTGCAGAAAATTATTTCTGTGTCACAGCAAAGAAGACATAATAAATTGGTCAACTTAATTAAAGAAGCACACTATTTGCGCCGTGAGAATTCATACCAATTCTTACTCCTCCGGGAGCCAAGGCACTGCTGTCACCAAACACAGCATTCTTGTTAACAGTAATGTTGCAGAGGTCACAGAGCTTCTCCACCTTGTTTCCTACATGAACAATGTGGCAAACTCAGTACTAGCAAATACCAAAAGAGTCGGAGAAACAAATGACGAGAGGGAAAGCTATCCTGACCTAATTTGTCACCTAAAGTGAGAATTTGAAAATACTTCTCACAATCAAGCAAGAAGAAAGCCAACTCAAAATGTTTTACCATTAAATAAGCAATAATAATCCAAATTATCTAGATGACAAGAATGAATGTTGCTAAAGGGACACTTAACAGCTTGAGTTTAGACTCCATTACCTGTCAATCCAAGCGGGCGAAGATCCCAAAGGACGAGGTGGTTCTCAGTTCCACCAGTGACAAGCTTGTATCCCTTGCTCATCAAATAATTTCCAATAGCAACAGCATTGGCCCTAACTTGCTTGGCATATGTCTTGAAACCAGGGGTCATAGCCTGTTTAAGGGCTACAGCCAAAGCACCGATTTGGTGGTTGTGAGGACCACCCTGGAGAGACGGGAAAACAGCAAAGTTGATCCTGTCTTCAAAGGCATAGACGGCGCCTTCGGGTTGGCCCTTCTTTGCTGGTTTTGGACCCTTGCGGTAGAAGATCATGCCAGCCCTTGGACCTCTAAGACTCTTGTGAGTGGTGGTGGTAACAATGTCACAGTACTCAAATGGACTAGCAGCTTCCTGCTCACAAAGTTAAGCAAAATTAAGACTTGCGGGAGACGAAGTAGCTAACTCACGTCAAACAATAAATCACCAATAGATCACCCCGCCTGAGAGAATTACAATCAGCAATATCCTTTTGAACAATCATTGAATACTCACAAGATTAATTGTTCCCTCCAGTCCAGCAATATAGAGCATTATAGTAATAAAAAATTAGAACTCAAAAGTGGTAAAATCACAAAAGAAGAAAGGAATTTCATTTTCAAACACTCCACATGGGAAACGCTCTTTCCATTTGGCATACTTGAATGCATTTCACAACATTTCATTAACAGCAAAAGGAATCACACATGCTTGAGCGTTATATGTGACAGGACAAGGGAGGAAAACAGAACCCCCAAGGGTAACATGCATCCAAAAACCACACCCAAATGAAATACTCATCATAAATGGTTCAGGTGAATTACATTTTTTACAACATGAAATTTTAGATCCATCTAGCTCACCCATAAAATAGATCCAACTACACCACACCCACCCTCATCCCAGTTAAGACAGTCACACTCTTACTTAGCCTAGTGAAGAATAGCAAAGATGCTAGATCTGCAAATAAATTATTTAATTAAAAAGGACACTAAAGGAACACAGATCCAACCAACAAAAATCAGGATCCAAAATTCCAATCTTGTCGTCAACCCAGATCAAATCTAAAACGAATCAAAAGAACCCAGATCATATCAAATACAACTTCAGAGAAAAATTATAGATAGAACAGTAGTTTATACCTCAGCAGCGACAAGGCCACTGATGTGAGCCATATCACAGAGCAATAGGGCTCCACACTTGTCAGCGACAGCCCTGAATCGAGCATAATCCCAGTCCCTAGGGTAAGCACTTCCACCACAGATGATCATCTTAGGCCTGAAATCCATGGCCTTCTCCTCGAGCTTCTCGTAATCGATGTACCCAGTTTCGGAATTCACCTTGTAAGGCAAACTCTCGAAGTAAATCGAGGTCGCCGAGATCTTCTTCCCTCCGGAGGTGTAGTACCCGTGGGTCAAGTGCCCACCAGAGGGCAGATCGAGACCCATGATCCGATCATGGGGGTTCAACACGGCTGTGTAGGCGGCGAAGTTTGCGGGGCTTCCGGAGTATGGCTGGACATTGACACCCCATTTGGAAGGGTCGAGGCGGAAGCACTCCAAAGCGCGAGAACGACAGAGGTTTTCGATCTCGTCGATGTACTCGTTGCCACCATAGTATCGGTTACCGGGCATACCCTCGGAGTATTTGTTGGTGAGGGCGCTTCCGAGGGCTTGAATTACGGCGAAGGAGGTGAAGTTCTCGGAGGCAATGAGCTCGATGCCACGGCATTGGCGGCGTTTCTCCTTCTCGATGAGGTCGTGGATCTCAGGGTCGACCTCCTCGAGGGAGGAGTTTCCCCAAGCCTTGACGGGCTCCATGTATGAGAGAGAAGATTGGTTTGAGGCGGAGAGGGGAGAGAGGGAGGAGAAATGGCAATGAAGGGGTGGAGGAGAGAGTGAGGGAGTGTACACAAGATGTTCGATGAAATGCGGATGAGATTTTAAAGAGAAGATGGGTGTGTTGGAGGTGGAAAGGACCCTAATGTCCTTGTGGCATAGTATCATTTCTCGCAATTTTTTTCCTTTTTTCTTTGGTTGGGGGTTGGTGTTTCTGTTTTTTTTTAATCTTTGTTGATGATGCCTTGCTGACTGTTGTTGTTTGGTGGCTGTGGGGAAAGGGGAGATCTCGGCAAAAAAAATTTAAAAAAAACTTGAAAAAAGTGAGTGTTGGGGAACGGATTGAGTGTGGACACATCATACACATTGCTGTTTTTGTCATCCTCTAGTGGACTATTTTGCCCTTTCTCTAGAGCTAGGCAAAATTTATTCCGATAAAAACACAAAATCCATATAAACTAATTGATTTTAATGTAAAATCGACACAATTTGATCGAGTAAATCGTTTTTTAAGATAAAATAATATAAAGATAATTAATAATAGGTTAGCTTAAATTGTCGAGTTTGTCTCCATTACTTATCCCCTCCTTATATTAGTACTAATGAGATATACACGAAACTACAATGAAAAAATAACATGGTAGATTTTTAAAGGAGGTAGGTTTTTATATTGGTTGATTTTATGGATATAAATGATCATATGAAATACTAATCATTTGCACCGAAATAACCTTACCATTTGTTGCATTTTTTTTATGTCCAAGTTATTTCTATTTTCGAAAGGAAAATTCGTACTTTGTTTAGAATTTTATAATTGTTTTTAAATTTCATGTGTGATTGTATGACTATTCATTTATAAATCAAAAGAGCACACATACCATGGATTGAGATAACAAATTTATGATGCAATAATACGTGCATTTACCATTAGATGTGGATAACATTTTTACTATAAAGAAAAAATTTGATAAACATTTAAAATTTATTATAAATAAAAGTTAGTATAGCGACGTGATAATTATTCTAAAAGAAATAAATATAAAACCGCCACAACATGCAATGGAATATCAATATAAGTAAAATTTCACACTATTAATATGTTTATAGATGCGTAAAATTTCAATGTGATTAAATTTGAGAGTTAAAAAAATACTATAAAATTAATGAAAAGTTCCAAACTTATGCTTGAGTGGTGTGTGAATTACAAGAGCCACATAGTTTTTTTTTTTTTTTTTTAATGCAAAATATATAGGGGATGGGTCACCTATCGGCATATTGCATTGCAACGAATACAATAAATTGATTATACATACATTTATGTGTAAATTTTGTAGTTGACATTTATGTGATGGAAAAAATTTGGTTAACATAGTTTGGTGAAATTAAGAGGAAATAATGATAAAATGTTTATTAACATTTTTGTGTTTTGACACATTATTGAAAAAGTCATTAAAATGCCTTGAAATTTAAAATTATGCATTTAGCATTTACACTAGACATATTTACTAAATATTTTATCTTAAAAGTTGTCACTTGATATATTTTTATCTTATACTTTTTTAGCTTATAAGTTGTTTCCTAATTTAGGAAAATACATACAATTTATAAGAATATTTATTGTTTTCATGAGTGAAAAGTGAAAATTAGCCTTGAAAAAATTAAAAATTAAAAATAACTATGTAATAGCATTTAAATATGTTTATTAATATAGGATTTTTTTATATGTTGTAATAGAAAATTATATATGTTTACTTTTATACTCAAATCGAATAGTTTGAATCATCATTAAATATTATCTTTTATCTTTTATCTTTTAATAATTTTAGTTTTCTTAACGATAAGTGCTTAGCTTATTATTCGTACGTACCTAATTAAAGCTACAAAAAATTAAAACTTTTTTTTTTGATAGAGTACGAAAATTAAAAAACTTGGAATAGCACTTCATTTATTTATTTATTTATTTTTTCCTTTAAATAATCCCACCATAAGAATGTAACATGCGTTATTACTTTTTTGTGATAAAAATATATATTGAATGTATTGTTACACTAAATTCAAACATTTATTTCTTTTGAATAATTGTCTAAAGTACATTATGTTTTGCTTAGCTTTCGTCTTTTTCTGAAAAACAAGGGGAGAATGAAGTTAAAACATTACGCCACCTACAATAGCCTTCTTTTTATTTCTCCCAAATAAAAATTCACATAAAAACAAACATAAATTAAAAACAAAAAAGGGACATTGAAAATATTTGCAATATAATCGTTATAGTATCACCTCCAATTAATTTTTAAGGTACTCGTCAAAAGTTAATTCCCACATTCTGCACAATAAAATTACTTAGTGATATTACAGGTTACTATAAAATTGTCCTACTGAATATGACAATTATGAAATGAAAATTAACATCAAGTTCAAGGTTATGGTATATATTTATAAACTCCTGTAAAATAATCATTAAATTGTTCATTCATATGCTAGTATATAAACGGAGAAGTAATAATTTTAGATTTAGTTTATAATATTACAACTTCGTATAATTTTTTATAACTTCTTAATATTTTTAAAAATTTCTTACAATTAACCTTACAACTTCTTACTCGAGTTTAAAATTTCTTACACCTTATAACTTACCAATTAAAAAAAAAAGGTAGGGCTCTATATCACCAAAGAAATGTACATGAATTACTGGTAGTATATGGAACCATATTTAGTTTTAATATTATCGCTACTAATAATTTAGGATGAAAAAAATTAAAACTTAGTTTGAATCCTAAGTGTAGGATTTAAAATCAATATTAGTTAGGGTTGGTATCGATTAGACTATGTCCTAAAAATTGAATCTAAATCAATTTCAGTTTGCCTCTCTGAATATATAATTAATGTTGTACTAGATGTCTTAATCAAATTAAGAGTATAGAAAATTTGTTCATAAATTCGATAGTTTCCTTTCAAGACGTGGATCACTAAACTAGTTGTCTTGTTCAATGACAAGTATTATATTTGAGTCCTGCTTGAATTGCTTTTTGAACTCAACTCGTAATGCTCTAACTTCTGCTACGAGTGTCGAATTTTGGCCATAATTTGTTGCTCCGTCTTTAAGTGGTTTGCCAATCCAATCACAAATAATAAACTAGCGTGTTGTTGAAAGCTTGTTAAGTGATTTAGTTTTATCTCTAATGTTAGGGGAAGACCCCCTTCAGAAATTAAGCATGTCCGGATTCTTCAATCAGCGCTTGCTTTTTAGCTTGAATTAAGCATGCAAGTGGGTTAAATAATAATTCATTATTTAAGACCGCTGCATTTCTAGATTTCCATATCCTGCACATAGGGAATGAGATTTTTGGGTCATCTGTGGCTCCTACATGAAGCTAACATGGGGAATTCACAAAATAGGTGTCAATTCAGTCAATGTCTTCTAGGCACAATAGGTAAAATGGGAGATCTTGGGAAATCTTACTCGACATATAATACGATCTGAATTTATTGAGAGAAAGTTGAAT
Organism: Talinum fruticosum; assembly: GCA_021018815.1. Lineage (NCBI taxonomy): Eukaryota > Viridiplantae > Streptophyta > Magnoliopsida > Caryophyllales > Talinaceae > Talinum > Talinum fruticosum. The sequence continues at coordinate 3,466,734 of JAITYX010000020.1, forward strand.
CTATGAACCGAATTGGCTTTAACTTAAAGTTGACATAGTTAAATCGTTTAGCGTATAACACGTTATTTGTTATTTTTGAGTAAATTTAAATTATTTTCAAACTTAACCCGAAAGTGACTCGATTATTAAATGGGTCAACTCGAACCAACCCACTAACCTACTTTGGATCAATGTTTTCGAAAGGGTATCACTAACCACACTATTGCTTTTATGGCAAAGTTGCTAAGAGAATATTTTGATATTGGCCATGTATAGATTTCCAAATCCATTTATAAGGCCAAACAGAAGAGTCGTGTGGTTGAAATATTATTAGCTATCAATGTAGCAGATTATTTGCTAAATTTCTCTCAAACTATTCAAATCCAACAATATACGAGGAACCTTCGATGTTATTGCAAGAACAGTGGTACCCTGAACTTTCTTTTATAACGATGTGATTATTGAGAATTTGTGCTAATTTAAGTTCTAGCTATAGTCACGGAGCTAGCAAATATATTTAAGGTGTCTGTTTTTTTAAAATTTTTATTATTTTTTATGGGTGTCCTCTTTAACAATTTTATGAATTTTTAAAAATTTTAAACATAAATTTTAACAAATTGTTTTACCAAAATGTCCTGGAACACCCATGGCAATCAAAGAGCTCCGCCGCCCCTACACATCTCCTACTTTCCGATCCCTATCGTATCTTTTTCTTAAGAATTTTTCTATATTTCCAATGTATTCCTAACATGCTTGTTTGTGTTCTCTTATAGCTAAGAAGATCTTAATTCAGTAGGTATTAGGTTCGTTTATAAGAGTACCTTCCAAGCAAGTTTACATTGGAATGTTTTGTTAATTGTTTCTATTTTTACACTACCCCGATATACCTTCGTACTTATGCTGAGGAAGTGAGGTTTTTGCACTTACCGCCCTTAAGGTATTCAATATTAATTTTTCAATCTCCAATTTTTACCAATGTTCTGACCAATGAACGTATTTTAAACTAGCATCCAATTATGGTGAACCAGGGATGTGGCTAAGTGCAAAAATCCTCGAGGAAGTGAGTATTGATTTGTGGTAGTTAACAAGTTAGCCTGACAGTCGAAGCTATTGAAAAAGTAGTTATAGTAAAGTCGAAGACATACAATGTGTCTTAATTCATATTTCTAATTCGCCAGTATTTGTTTGTGCGATTAGTGCATAACTTATAGATGCTTCCATATATCATATATATATATATATATAATATTAAAAGTTAGGTTTAAACGTTGTTTGAGCGACACATAGGATGTTTATTTAATGATACCATTAATTATAAAATTAGATTATTTTTTAACAACTTTACTAATTTAGTACTGAAATTTGATGGTAAAAATAACATTAATATTATACTTTTTCAATAATGATATAATAAATTAGTAAAGAAATTTGACGTTAAAAATTACGTTAATATTATACCTGAATATTATATTATCTAAATAATTAAAGTAGAGTATACGATGTAATTTTTTCAAAATTATCTTATTAATATGTAATTTATGTAACCGACTAAATAATAAAAAAATGTTATAGCTTTTCAATTAACATTACTAATTTAGTAATGAAATTTAATGGTAAAAATAACATTAATATTATACTTTCCAATAATCATATACTAAATTAGTAATGAAATTTGACGTTAAAAATTACATTAATATTATACTTCAATATTATACTATTTTAATAATTAAAGTAGAGCATACAATGTAATTTTTTCAAAATGATCTTAATATATAATTTATGTAACCAATTACATAATAAAAAATATTATATCTTTTCAATTATGATATACTAATTTAGACAAGAAATTTGATGATAAAATATTAATTTAATAGTAAATTAAAGTATATAATGTAATTTTTCACATTCATTTTGGTCTGAAATTTATGTAACCATCTACATAATACAAAAATATTAAACTTTCTTAATTGTGATATACTAATTTAGTGATAAAATTTGATAATAGTAAATTACATTACATTAATATTTATATTTCAATATTATACTCAAAATGTTATTATAGCTTTTTAATTAACTTTACTAATTTAGTAATGAAATTTGATGGTAAAAATAACATTAATATTATACTTTTCCAATAATGATATACTAAATTAGTAATGAAATTTGATGTTAAAAATTATATTAATATTATACCTCAATATTATACTATTTAAATAATTAAGTAGAGTATACAATGTAATTTTTTCAAAATTATCTAAATATACAATTTATGTAACCAACTACGTAATAAAAAAATGTTATAACTTTTCAATTATGATATACTAATTTAGACAAAAAATTTGATGATAAAATATTAAACTATTACTTTTAGAATATTATTAAACCGACTCAAACATTAATATTATACTCAAACATAATTAATATAAATATTATTAGTATGACTAATAAAAACAATTGCTTTTAAAATTATTATTAATATTTCCTTCCAAAAACTCTTGAATTTCTATATCTTTAATGAATGTATAGGTTACATGTGTTTTTTAAATGTTTTTATATTCAATTTATTGTGTAATTTATTATTATTATTAATTATTTACAATATTATTAATGTACCGTAACTGATTTACTTATATTAGCAATGACTATCCTATTTCCACACAATAAAAAAGTTTAACTAACTTTTTACAATTTCCCTTTAAAAAAAGGACCTTACAAATGATATATTGTGTGAAATGCCTTAATACGAAATCAACATCAAATTGTCCTGATTTTGAAGGTCCCTTGGCCTTACATCTCTTGATTTGTTAGCCAACTTTGAGATTAACGGAAGTATTTATGAACGAAAATATTTATTTCACATTATAGTTTTTTGTCTTCATTTGCAATTTCTATAAATAAGAATTCCAATTTCTATCCATCTCATTCAAATTTTTGTGCTTACATAATACAAAGTTGAAAAAGTCTACAAAAATGAACTCCAATAAACACTATTTGGTTAAAAAGAGTCTTATTCATTCCTTCAACAATTGAACACTGACAAAGATAATTGGGTCATCAAAGTTAGATTGACAAGATTTTGGAAAGTCATCAACAAAACTTCAAAAGAACTCATAAGTACAGATATATTGCTGATTGATGAAAGACTATGTGTGTTTTCATAAAACATTTACACATTATATCTTGAATAATTTTTGACACAATTGTATGATTTACAAGGTGTCTTAATACATGCCACCATCGCAAATACTTTTGCCCAAAAGTTTACTACATTATTAACCGAGGGTGGCCTCTATGTCTTGAAAAACTTCTCCGTCGTGAAGAACAAAAAACGATGGCGAGTTGTAGGCGATAACAAACTCATGATAGAGTTTTATTCAAATACCATTGCCGAAAACGTTGAAATGGATGATGGCATGATTCTCGAGGCATAAATTTAAGTTTGTGCCATTGCACAAGATAGATTTACGAATGGATAATTTTTATATTTTAACAGGTTTACTATTTAATTATATGCAACTTATTTGATCTTTTTATTTCAAAAATTAAATTTTAACTTAATATAACACTACTTAAGCATCATTATATATTAAAATATTTTTTATTATATGGCTAATTTTGTTTTCATACAGATATTATCGGTGGAGTTATAGGTGAAAGTCACATGCAACGCATGCCAATCAAAGGAGGGCGAAGAACAGTTGATACTATGATTATAGAATTGGAAGAAGTGAGGTAAAAGTTGAATACATTTTTTTAAAAAAGTTATTTTCTTTTTAAAATAACTTTTGAAATATTAAAAACAGTTTGAAATAAACAAATTGGATAGTAAAGAAATTTGTTTTTCAGATACTTGTTAATTTTAAACAATATTTTAAACAAAAACTTAAAAACTAATGTTTATTTAAAATAAAAAAATCATAATTTACTGTTTGTATGGAAAAAAAAAGAAAATCTGAAAAACAAAGAAAAAAATACCGTTTCTTTGAGAAAGAAAATTAATCAAAATCTTGTATAAATAATGAAAAACATATAAGCTACGATCCCATGATCCCTTAGATAATACATTTTAGTGACATAAACAAATGAAAAAGAAAAACTAACATATTGCATATTATTGAATGAATTGCACGTAAATAAATCACATAAAAAGAATATAGAGAATATAAATAATTACAGAAAAAGGAGATCCCTTAATCTTATGCCTATTGGCAAGATAAATAAGCCATTAAATTCATCATCGACTATTATTAAATACAACATTAAAGATAATGATTCCTTAATTAAATTAATCCAAGTTCGGTGAACTCGCATTGCTTACAAGTACGATAAAATGAAATCTCATTCAAATTATAGTAAGCGTTTTCCACATCGACCTTATAATAGCTACGCATATTGATTTATCTTTGACATTCTTACAATTTGTGTATTATTTTATGAGTTACTAAAATATTACTATTCATCGACCCGAAAAAAAGTTTATAAGTTACTAAGAGAGACTGATGGGTCTAAAGTAACTAGATTGTGAGAAGCTATTGTTGGAAATATAACACAATCATAGCAAGAAAATTGAAGAGATCTTACTTTGAGTATGTAGAAAATAGACAGAAAATAAATTGACCGTGGCGCCCGAAAGTGATTTCGCCCGAGCGAGGATGCGGACTCTCCGATGGTGACCACTCCCCGAGATTACACGGTTCCGAGATATCTTGTGCATTCTCAATATCTCGGATGGAGATAAACAACCATGCCCAAAACAAGTTTGCAGAGACAGAAAATAGTGAAGAGAGGAGAGGAATTTTTCGAGTGTATAAAATGGAGAGTGAAGCTCCGTTTTTATAGTAGCGAGAAGAGGAAAGAGCTTAGCCTTGGAAAACCATACTTTAATAGATGCACAATCTGGTTTTAGAAGACTGCAAAATTAGTTTCATAAACCGATGAAGTTTCGTAAATAACGATGATCAAACAGCTTTAGTCAAATATAGTCGTTGGAACAATTTCGAGACTTTAAAAAGAATTTTCAGCAAAAGGTTAGGACCCACACCCTCGCCCGAGCCCGGCCCGGCCCGGCCGGACGGACGGCAACGGCGCGCGCGCGCGCGTGTGGTAACCAATCCCACCCTTGGACTCTACTTCAAAATCACTTGGGAAAACCCAAATATACAAACTAGTGAAAACTACTTCAAAACTTCAATGTGGGACAACCTTTGCGAATTCCGCTTTGAAACTTCTCCAACAATCCCCCACAAGGTTCAAAGTTTATTTTTGAAAACATTTTATTTTTGGGCAAGAAGAGATCAATGCATAGGTGTTAATATCTTGCGATTTGAATTAACACTTAGTGATAACAAGCTTGAGATAAACACCCTACTAAGTGAACTAAGTCTAGAACTTAGTAGGAAGTTGTAAATCCGCTACTTGGTCACACGAGTAATCTCAAAAAGTCGTTTTATTCTCCGCGATTGGCGCCTTATACTGGCCATACGCCCAGCCTAGTTCTCATGGATGTGTTAGGAGATGGACCCACCAGTCTCCATAGGAAGCGACCGACTTCCACATCTCACGTAGGTGAATTCATCAAGTGTGTGCTACCTCACACCTCCAATTTAATGGATATGAATTCATTAAGAGCCAAAGCTCAACCTAGACAATCATTGTAGCTAGCACCCATACACACCATAGGGAGGGATACAAAGGGTGCTATAGAATCACTGATGGCTTCGTTAGTACCCCTGGAACTTGCCTTCCGACAAGTGGGGATCCACCGCCATGATTCAGTCAATGGGTCTCAATCCCATCCCCTCAATGTGTCGATGATCATTTTCTTACAAAGGCCTTTTGTAAACGGATCCGCAAGATTTTCTCGGACTTTACGTAGTCCAATGATATCACACCAGCTTCTAAAAGTTCCTTGACAACCTTGTGTCTAAGGCGAATGTGCCTTTTCTTTCCATTGAAAGCCTTGTTTCTAGCTATTGCAATGGCTGCTTGGTTATCACAAGTGCAGGGCAACATAAGGAACTGGTTTCCCCACGGAGGAACATCTCGCTAACGAGTTTCTCAACCGATCGGCTTCACGACCTGCCATTTCAAGGGCAATAAATTCAGACTCCATAGTAGACATAGCAGTACATGATTGCTTAGAGGATTTCCAGGATATAGTACAGCTAGCTAAGGTAAATACATAACCACTAGTTGAGTTGACTTCATCATTATCGGATACCTAATTAGCGTCGATATACCCTTCTAGTACAACATGAGTTTTACTTGAAAAGTAAACACCAATTCATAGTACCTTTTAAGTACCTAAGCAATCTTCGCAAAGCATTCCAATGTTCATTATTTGGATTATGAGTGTATCTCGCTTAGTCTACTAACAAGCATATACAATGTCCAGGTCTAGTATAATTTATGAGAAACATAACACCGCCAATAACCTTAGCATATTCAGATTGACACACGGAGCACCTTTATGTTTCTTTAAGTGCATACTAGCATCATAAGGTGTTTTTACCGGTTCCACATCAAAAGAGTTAAACTTTCTAAGTAATTTCTCAATATAGTGAGATTGTGATAAACTTATTCCCTCCGGAGTTCTTTTGATTTTAACTCCTAGAATCACGTCAGCCTCACCTAGATCTTTCATTTCAAATTTAGAACTTAGGAAAGATTTAACCTCATTTATGACATTTATATTTGTGCTAAAGATAAGCATGTCATCTACATATAGGCAGATAATTACACATTCATCAGAATCATGCTTAGAATATACACAAGTGTCTCGCTTCATTAGAGATAAAACCAAAGGCAGTGATAGTACTATCGAATTTTTCATACCATTGTTTGGGAGCTTGTTTAAGTCCATACAATGATTTCACAAGTTTACATACTTTGTTTTCTTGACCATGCACAATGAAGCCTTTAGGTTGTTCCATGTATATTTCTTTAAATAAATCTCCGTTTAAAAATGCGGCTTTGACATCCATTTGATGCACATACAAATCATGAATTGAAGCAATAGCAATTAAAGCTCTAATGGTGGCAATCTTAGTTACAGGAGAGTAAGTATCAAAGTAATCAATCTCCTTCTTTTGATTATAGCCCTTAACCACTAGTCTAGCTTTATATTTATCGATTGATCCATCAGCCTTCGAGTTTTTCTTAAATACCCATTTACTTCCAAGAGGTTTACAGCCTCTAGGAAGGTCGGTTAGAATCCATGTTCTATTGTTAAGTATAGACTCAAGTTCATTATTGATAACTTCTTTCCAAAAGATTGCATCAACAGATTTCATTGCTTCACTATAAGTTTTAGGATCTTCTTCAATGATATACATAGAAACAAGTTCATCACATTAAATATCATGCTCAGTCAAGAAAGCGAGTGATAAAATCAGGACCGAAAGAGAAATCTTTCCTAGGTCTTTTACTCCTTCTAGGTTCATCTTCATGTTCATTAGATTGAGGAATTGAAGATGCAATACATGTAGACGATGCGAGGCGGATCATGAGATGCACATTTAAGTGGGAATACATGTTCAAAGAATTCAAGCATCTCTAGCTTCCATGATACTACCACTCATATAAGACCTGTTTCCTCCTTTAGTAATAAATCTATATGCAGCACTTTGATAAGCATATCCAATAAATAGTGCATCAACAGCTTTTGGTCCGATTTTACTTCTTTTAAAATCAGGCGAGTCCTACCTTAGTCGGACACCTCCACACTTTTAAATAAACTCTTGAATTTCTATATCTTCCATGAATGTATAGGTTACATGTGTTTTTTAAATGTTTTTATATTAAATTTATTGTGTAATTTATTATTATTAATAATTATTTATAATATTATTAATGTACCATAACCGATTTACTTATACTAGCAATGACTATCCTATTTCCACACAATAAAAAAGTTTAACTTACTTTTTACAATTTCCCTTTTAAAAAAAAAGAACCTTACTGGAATAAATGATATATTATGTGAAATGCCTTAATACGAAATCAACATCAAATTGTCCTGATTTTGAAGGTCCCTTGACCTTACATCTCTTGATTTGTTAGCCAACTTTGAGATTAACGGAAGTATTTATGAAAAAAATATTTATTTCACATTATATTTTTTGTCTTCATTTGCAATTTCTATAAATAAGAATTCCAATTTTTATCAATCTCATTCAAATTTTTGTGCTTACATAATACAAAGTTGAAAAAGTCTACAAAAATGAACTCCAATAAGCGTAATTTGGTTAAAAAAGAGTCTTATTCATTCCTTCAACAATTGAACACTAACAAGGATGATTGGGTCATCAAAGTTAGATTGACAATATTTTGGAAAGTCATCAACAAAACTTCAAAAGAACTCATAAGTACGAGATATATTGCTAATTGATGAAAGACTATGTGTGTTTTCATAAAACATTTACACATTATATCTTGAATAATTTTTGACACAATTATATGATTTACAGGGTGTCTTAATACATGCCACCATCGCAAATAGTTTTTCCCAAAAGTTTACTACATTATTAACCGAGGGTGGCCTCTATGTCTTGAAAAACTTCTCCGTCGTGAAGAACAAAGAACGATGGCGAGTTGTAGGCGATAACAAACTCATGATAGAGTTTTATTCAAATACCATTGCCGAAAACGTTGAAATGGATGATGGCATGATTACGAGGCATAAATTTAAGTTTGTGCCATTGCACAAGATAGATTTACTGAATGGATAATTTTTATATTTTAACAGGTTTACTATTTAATTATATGCAACTTATTTGATCTTTTTATTTCAAAAATTAAATTTTAACTTAACATAGCACTACTTAAGCATCATTATATATTAAAATATTTTTTATTATATGGCTAATTTTATTTTCATACAGATATTATCGGTGGAGTTATAGGTGAAAGTCACATGCAACGCAGTCAATCAAAGGAGGGCAAAGAACAGTTGATACTATGATGATAAAATTGGAAGACTTGAGGTAAAAGTTGAATACATTTTTTTTAAAAAAGTTATTTTCTTTTTAAAATAACTTTTGAAATATTAAAAAACAATTTAAAATAAAGAAATTGGATACTAAAGAAATTTGTTTTTCAGATACCTGTTAATTTTAAGTAATATTTTAAACAAAAACTTAAAAAACTAATGTTTATTTAAAATAAAAAATCATAATTTACTGTTTGTATGGAAAAAATAAAGAAAATCTGAAAAATAAAGAAAATAAAATTACCGTTTCTTTGAGAAAGAAAATTAATCAAATCTTGTATAAATAATGAAAAACATATAAGCTATGATCCCATGATCCCTTAGATAATACATTTTAGTGACATAAACAAATGAAAAAGAAAAACTAACATATTGCATATTATTGAATGAATTGCAGGTAAATAAATCACATAGAGAATATAACTGTTGTCCAACGCAGGGGCAAAAATCTAGTAGTATAAATAAATACGGAGAAAGGAGATCCCTTAATCTTATGCCTATTGGCAAGATAAATAAGTCATTAAATTCATCATCGACTATTATTAAATACAACATTAAAGATAATGATTCCTTAATTAAATTAATCCAAGTTCGGTGAACTCGCATTGCTTACGAGTACGATAAAATGAAATCTCATTCAAATTATAGTAAGCGTTTTCCACATCGACCTTATAATAGCTACGCATATTGATTTATCTTTGACATTCTTACAATTTGTGTATTATTTTATGAGTTACTAAAATATTACTATTCATCGACCCGAAAAAAAGTTTATAAGTTAACTAAGAGAGACTGATGGGTCTAAAGCAACTAGATTGTGAGAAGCTATTAGTCTATGTAATGAGTGTTATAAAAGTGTGGTTAACGTCTTTAAGAATTTTCTAATTAAAAAAAGACTCGGGATGTCATTGAGCATTTTTTTAAGGTATGGTAATTTAAAAAGAAAAACATCCTACACTAATTTTGAAAATTAACATTTTTAACTTCCTTCAAAATTGCAAATTTTTATCAGGTTAGAGTTGTCTACGATTTAATAGTCTTGAATTCATAATATAAGTAGTGTCCTTAACTAGTACTTGTGACTAGTATATTGTGTGAGATATGAGTGTATGACACCATTTATGTGCAAAATGTCTAAGGATTATTAGTGAACTCGATGTAAAATCAACACAAAGTGAGAAAATGTTATAATTTGAAAATTAGTATTTAACGGAATTCGCGACCAATAATAAACGAAACTTCTTTATAAGTTTTGAAAACAATAAAAAGAGCAATAATTTTTTAATATATATATATATATATATATATACTAATTATTAATTAACTCAACTGATAAAATTTTTGATAGTTATTACTAGAGACATAGATTCAAATTTCGATTACGTCGACTTTGAGCCTCATTTGTACCAAATAAAACAATGTATATAACAAATAAATCTGAAAAATTAGTTAAGTTAATAAATTTATTTTGGGAAAACACCTCGTAGAAGGCACTTTTATAAGAGAAGTTTGTAATAGGAAAAAATTAAGTTGTATATATATGACCCAATAACGAATTTCTTTAATAAATCGTCTCATATATCTTTTTTTTTTTTTTTGGAAAATAGGTAAATACAACGACTTTTAGGTAGCCCTTCTCTCAAGGGTTCTACCCAAATTGTCCTCCATAAGAATGGAGAGGAAGGGGGAGAAGAAGGAAGAGAATCCCAATGTAAAGATTGGGTGATGGTCGGACCTAGTCTTGCTAGCCGATCCGCCGCCCTATTTCCTTCTCGGTAGTGATGATCGATAAAAACATTGTAACAGCTTCTTAAGATACATGTGAGTATCCTAAATAAGCATCCGGATCTCTCTTGGGGTTGACACTCTCGTCTTAAGGCCTTAATAACCAATTGGTTGTCTCCTTCTATAACAATAGAACGAAAACTCGCTTGAATGATCTGCTCAGTACTCCGTTCCTCATTGCTGTGGCTTCGCAATGAGTATTGAGGTCGATCCCGCATTTGAAACTCCCGCTTGGATAAATCTTCCGTCCCATCTTCTAATAACATATCCTCCTGCTCGCCGTCATTGAAGTTTTTGATCCATCAAAGTTGATTTTGATGAATCCCTCAGCGGTTTCTCCCATCCGATATGATGAAGAGAATTGATAGGAGGAGTATTTGGTGAATGATGTAAAGAACCTAGATTATACATTCCATCATATTTTCCTCTTGCCCTCCATTCCGCCTATGCTCTTTTTGCTTTGATTAATATTGAAACAGAGTTGTACTTTCCTTTGTTAAATACAACCTCATTTTTACTTTTCCATATACTCTATATCAAATACACCACCCGAACTAGCTAAGTTGGTTTGTTTATACACCTGAAATGGTGTAATATATCGAATAGTGTTGGTTCACGTAGTTGCCCTATGCTAATGTCAAGCCATTTATATCTATGTACAATTAAATTAAATGTTAATTTAAAAATAATTTAAAAATCCATTATCAATTTTATGTTCCTTTTTCTAAACGCGATTGTTTATCATCGCTAATGAAAAAGCATCCGTTTACTAAGCCAGTGTTTGAGACTCTAAATTCACTCCTGTTTGACTTACCTTTTGGATGAATAAGCCTAAATTAACTAACTTAAATCCTCCAAGAATGCCGTGTGGCAAGTTGTAAAGTGTGTTTCAATAAGTGTATTATATGACGCGTATATAATTTGAGACAAAGAGAGAAAGAAAAAGTTAAAAAAGTGTAAAATTTATGTTAGAAGATCAAATTTTTTAAATTTATTAAAAATTAAGTAAATTAATAAAAAAATTGATAAGAATAAAATTAATAAGCTTGTCAATATATAATCAGAATTATAAAATAATAGGTACTATAAAATAAAAAAAAATTAATTAAGATTATAAATATGGTAAAACAAAGGAAAATAAACGTAAGAGGGAGTGCACAAGTGTATAATAATGCTTATGATTGTTGTGGTGGGTGAGATGGTAGGAAAAGGAAAAGTAATAAATAAAATAAAGATGGAAAAAGGGGCAAGATTTGGGAGGGAGTTGGTGGGTGATGGACATTTCAGTAAATTGACTCACTTGATAAGTAAGCTAAGCTAAGGTAGTAAGCAAGCAGTGCAGTACCCAACTCATTTGAGGCTGACCAGCCATCATTTTAGCCATTGCTTGTTCAACCCATATTATCAGATAGTTGAGCAGACTTGACTTCCTTTTCATTGGAAAATAAATAAGCATCCCTTTGTGGAGTTGGTGTTAAATATTTTAGAGCAGAAAGGCCCTCACCAACCCCCATATACTACTAACAATTTCCTCTTTTTTTGACATCTTCATCACAAGGATTCTAATCACTATTTTTTTAGTTTTTTCCACCACCCATGGTTGGTAGGTAAGTAACAAATTAGTCATATATATACAATGAACTAATGTTTTTTTTGTTTAACTGGTAAAATATATATACAGGTATTATATATATGTAACAAAAAAAATTGTAACGTGTAAACTTCCTCCTATAAAAAAATTAAAATTTAATTATTTTAGTTCATTCAAAAAATTCTTTGGAAATAATTCATATATTTCTATAAACAAGCCTTCATATATTATTTTATATTATTTTAATTAGAAAAAAAGGATAGTGTGGAGAATGAATGATATAAGCACCTCAAATTTATAATTTTAGTTTTCAAGACTAACAAACTCTTTATATATATATATATATATATATATATATATATATATATATATATATATATATATATATATATATATATATATATATATATACAGAAATTCATTGGAATCAGCTCAGATCAGATCTCATACTCATATATATGTATGAATACAATTTTATTTTATTTTTTTGGGGTCAGAGGTATGAATACATTAATGATTCAAGAAAATTAAATAAAAGGACTTTAAGGATGGCAACATAAAAGCGTGCAAGGCTCACACTCTGCTTCTTTCTGGTGGGACGCACCTTATTATTTTTATTTTTATTATTATTATTATTATTTGTAGTATTTCGTTTTTGATGATAATGCACTTGTGATTTTCCTGTGCTCCACTGGACCACCGACACCCTTACCTTACCTAATCCAACCCCGTTACTCTTTTACAATAGATCTAGCCCCTTCGTTTTTGCCTTGCTTTCTACTGCTTCAAGATCTACCCATTTTTCTTGAAATTAAAAAGGAAAACTTAGTGTGATTGATTGAGAATATGTACATGCATATTCACCTTCAAAGTTACCTACTAAAAGATTAGAAAATACTCTTTTTCAAAAAAATTGAAAATACGTACTATAAAAACTAATGATTTTATATACAAAATTTATTGTTAATGGGTGGTCACTAATTTGGCATGCATTTTTCTTGTGAATATTGGTGAGGAGGAGATTATTGACTAGAGTTAGACTCCAAAATTGGTTGTTCGATGTTGATTGAAAATGTAGATGAATATAAATTACTGTAACACATTCCAACTTGTTTGTACACCTACTGCAGAAATTGTCTCCGCCAATGTTTGATCCACCCACCAAAGTTCTAATCCTGTGGAGAGGATGGAAGTGTGGAGTGTTTATCACTGAGAGTAACATTCACTTGGTAAGTGTAGTTTCTCTTAATGAATACTAAATGGATTAATTTTTCTAGGACGAGATTAGAAATTGTTGTGAAATTCTTAGGCATTGGACGAAAGTTTTCAACGAATTAACTCGGTTCCGTTACAATCGTAAATGTATTCATGTATAAGAAGACATGTCAAAAACGATCACACTTAAAAAACTATTGGCTTCAACAACTACAAAAGTAGGTAGCTACACATACTAATAATATAATCACAAATCGTGATTTTTCCTTCTGACTGAAAGAAAATAAGGTAAAGCTCACTAGTCCAAACGTCCACAAAGTAAGACCAGCCTCTCTGTCTCTCTCTCATTAAAATTTATTCTCTTAGTAAAAAGTCTTTTTAAATATTGAAAAAAAGAAAAATAATTTTCTCAAACACCTTGATTCGCCCGCCCATGTCCAGATCCCTGCCAACCACAAAGTCATTGACCAACCACGAAACAAATATCTTTCTTAATTTGTGGGCTTCCTTTTCTCTTTTTTCCGTTATTGCCCTTTTCCCTACCCCTTCCTTTTTTCTTGACGGTCGTATTTATGTGGGCTTTATTTTTTCATTGTTTTTATATTTTTGTTTAAATTTTTAAAGTAATATGTAAAGAAATGAGTAGTTTTACTTATGATTAATGTCCCTACTTAATTTCCTCTCTAGTTGGTCGGCATTTTTAATCTTTTTACTTTTAGCTTAAGCAAGAGAATCACTCCACCATAGTGTTAGACAAGTATTTAAGTAACATAATTGCCATTAATGTTCATTATGTTAGTTTTACCGTGTTGTTGGGAAGCCTAATTAATGTATAGACATGTAATTATCTAGAATTAGGGTTTTGTAATAATTATTTTAGGTGGTTAAAATGGAATTATTAGGGATAAGAAGTATGGTTGAGTCGAGTGAGTATAGTTGAGTGTTGATTATTTGAGGGAGTGTATTTGATTTCTTTTTGTTGTTGTAATTTGAACGAGTAAGAGAGAGTAGTTGAATGTACGTGAGAGACGTCGAGTGTGGATTTTTGTGGTTAAGTATGGTTCGGAATGGTTAAGTGTTGAATTTTTATGGTTTACTTGCAGCTTAAGAGTAATTGGATGTTGATTTTTTTGAGAATTGGACCCTAATAATTCAAAGTTTCAGGGTGTTAGACCTCATTACCCAACCGGAGAATTGGACGCCAACACCTCCAACTTTGGACCTATTTACATCTCTTGCAAGACCATCGAATTGAACTCGGTTGTTAAATGACGTGGACAACGGTGCTCTTACACATGGACAAAAACACAACAAAAAAATATTTATTTTTTGGATGACAATTTAACAAAGATGATTAAAAAACACAAGTCGGACCTAATTTCTTTACCAACCGTGCTATATTCTCTCTCTCCTCCTTTTTTTTATTTATTATATTTACGTTTAACTTGTATTTTTTACCTTCTTTGTTGAATTGTCGCCCAAAAATAAATTGGGGATGTTGGCATTCAATTCTCCAGTTGAGATTTCGAATTAATGACGTCCAATTCCCTTTTTTTTTTCATTAACCACCAAAAAGAACATGCCTTTTATTTTTAATAAATGAAAATTTAAATTTCAAAAATATTGAAAAGGAGATAATGTTGATATGAGCACAACATTTACCTGCGTCGTATTCAAAATGAGCTTAGTCGTATTTGGCAACTAAAGTTTTAGTTAGACTTTTTAATTTTTAGTTGTATTTAGGAGTATCGTATAATATAAATAAATTTTATGAAATCACGTAGGAGTTTGAAAAATATACTATGTATGTATGGTTTGAAAAGTAAGAAACTTTGTAATAATATTAAAAATTCAACCATATGGTGTATATGATTTTTTTTTATCACATATATGATATTTGGTTTATCTCTAATGCAATTTAGTATAATCACATATATAGACAGACGTACATATCATCACTCAAGTGACTTGTGTGAGCACTTGTGAATTTGTTTACTAAAATTATAACAAAAAAACATTTAACTATTTTCTACAAACAAATAAATAGGAATATGTGTTTATACTTCCTCTAAAGTCGTGAAGTTTTTAATTCTAAAACTCATTTTCACAACATGATCTAATCAATTAATTTTAAAAGATAACTCACAATTTTAAAAATCTCAAATTAAGGTTTTGTTATTTTCAAAATTATCATAAGTACTTATTATTGACGTTTAAAATAGGTCGACATTCAATTATCGGTATTGATTGCACTCATTAGTACCAACTAACACCGATCAACTCTTAATCATATTTTTTAGTTATAATTCTTAGTATTCAATACTTACCAACACCCCGTCTGCATTCATCTGCAGCCATAACATTGATCAACAACAAAAACTTAAAATAATAGGCACCGAGTAGATAGCGTCTATTAAAAATTGGTTTATCAACAATCATATTTTCTACTTATCTTAATGTGGGCAGCCGTATCGATACAAGTGTAGATAAAGATGTGTATATACCATCCGGAACGAAAGCAAATTCTTTTTCTAACAAAAAGGTATAACTAATAACAATTTAGTTAAATCGGTCTAGTTTACCGTATTTTCGGTTTAATCTAGTCCGAGTAGATAATATTTTTCATTTGATTTGCAATCTAAAAAATTGTCAAATTTAAATTTAATCCAAATCGATTTAATATAAATTTAGATCAATGAACACTCGAAATTTAGAGATACATTTCTAAATACCTAATTTTGATAATCTCCGTATTAATTCTTTAAAAGTCCCATTCAAACAACTTGAGTGTAATCAAAATCAAGCTAACATTCCATATAAAAAAAAAAAAAGAAATCAAGCTAACATTCTATCAAAAAAAAAAAAACAAAATAATAAAGCTAACATAAAAGTCATTTCTTAGGCTACTACAACAAATTTCTAGTATACAAGCGTCGCTGTTTGCACATCATCAAACCCTTATTTTCATCCAAATGCTGCTATTCACATAACAAAAATAGTTAAAAGACTTTCTCTTTTCGGATCTCATCGGACGCCAAAGATATTATTTAACCAGATCCATGACCAACCCAAATCGCGACATCTTAGCCGTTCATTTCAGTCATCAAACCTATTTATACTCCCTCCCCTCACTTCCCTATTTCCTCGCTTAGCCCCTCCTTTCCCTTCTCTCCCCACTGCCCATCCGTATTTCAAGAGACAGAGAGCTCACTCTCGTTTACGCAGAGAGAAACAATGGCGTCCTTGGCAGTGGAGAAGACCAGCTCTGGGAGGGAGTACAAGGTCAAGGACATGTCTCAGGCCGACTTCGGAAGGCTCGAGATCGAGCTCGCCGAGGTCGAAATGCCTGGGCTCATATCTTGCCGTACTGAGTTCGGACCCTCTCAGCCATTGAAGGGTGCTAAGATCACTGGTTCCCTTCACATGACCATCCAAACCGCCGTCCTCATCGAAACCCTCACCGCCCTCGGCGCTGAGGTCCGCTGGTGCTCTTGCAACATCTTCTCCACTCAGGTATTCAATTCTCTCTCTTTCATTATTGATTTGCTATGATCTGCGGTTATATGATGCGCATTATTGTTTTCTCTTGGATCTGCAGTACTCTGTGCGAAATTTTGCTTGTGCTGTATGTTTTTCTTGAATTTCTGTAACTAATTTACTTAGATCTAGGTCTGTAAGCTGTTAAATCTAGATTTGGTCAATGAATTGTTTTTATTAGTTGATAATGCGTTTTATCAAATGAATCATTGAGGTATTAAATTATGATTGAATCTGAAAGTGTTTTTTCGTGGTGGATTTGATGTATTAAATCATTTCATGCGGTTTTGATTTATAATAAGGTTTAGGTTTTAGTTGATTTTCGGCTAAATGAGTTCATTTTCAGCTCCTTTTGTGAGATTCTTTTAAACTAGTGCTCAAACATTCTGAAAGTATCAGATCTCAGTGATGGATGACCATTTTACTTTTGCCTTAGTTTTCCTGAACCTTACTTCCCTAGATCTTGTTGGAGATTATTGAAACTTAGATTTTCTCATATTCATGAACTTCCATTGATTAATTCGTTTCACTTGTATTTCAGGACCATGCTGCCGCTGCCATTGCCAGGGACAGCGCTGCTGTATTCGCCTGGAAGGGTGAGACCCTCCAGGAATACTGGTGGTGCACAGAGAGGGCTCTTGACTGGGGTCCCGGTGGCGGCCCTGACCTCATTGTGGATGACGGTGGTGACGCCACCCTTTTGATCCACGAGGGGGTCAAGGCTGAGGAGGAGTATGAGAAGACCGGCAAGGTGCCCGACCCCAACTCCACTGACAACCCCGAGTTCCAGCTTGTCTTGGGCTTGATCCGTGACAGCCTTAAGGTCGACCCCAAGAAATACCACAAGATGAAGGAGAGATTAGTTGGTGTCTCAGAAGAGACCACCACCGGAGTTAAGAGGCTCTACCAGATGCAGGCTAACGGCTCTTTGTTGTTCCCTGCTATTAATGTCAATGACTCCGTCACCAAGAGCAAGGTATATTTGCCTTCCATAAGCAAATCTATTAAGCTTTTAGATCCAGGAGATTGAGATTCAATTTTATTAAGGAATATGAAATTTGGCTTGAGTTCTTAAGATCTGATAATCAACATAGCCATTGTAGCATGCTTTTGCTTTCCAGCCTATGCAAAGGTTCATTTGCTAACAAATGCGTTTACTTGGTGATAACAGTTTGACAACTTGTACGGTTGCCGTCACTCCCTCCCTGATGGTCTGATGAGGGCTACCGATGTCATGATTGCCGGCAAGGTTGCTGTTGTCTGTGGGTACGGAGATGTCGGAAAGGGCTGTGCCGCTGCCATGAAGGCTGCTGGTGCCCGTGTGATTGTAACTGAAATTGACCCCATCTGTGCTCTCCAAGCTCTTATGGAGGGTTTCCAGGTCCTCACCTTGGAAGATGTTGTCTCTGATGCTGACATCTTTGTCACCACCACCGGTAACAAGGACATCATCATGGTTGAGCACATGAGGAAGATGAAGAACAATGCCATTGTGTGCAACATTGGTCACTTTGACAATGAGATTGACATGCTTGGGCTTGAGACCTACCCAGGAATCAAGAGGATCACCATCAAGCCCCAAACTGACCGCTTTGTCTTCCCCGACACCAAAACTGGCATCATTGTCTTGGCTGAGGGCCGTCTGATGAACTTGGGTTGTGCTACTGGCCACCCTAGCTTTGTCATGTCTTGCTCATTCACTAACCAAGTCATTGCCCAGCTCGAGCTGTGGAAGGAGAAGAGCAGCGGCAAGTACAAGAAGGAGGTGTATGTCTTGCCCAAGCACCTTGACGAGAAGGTTGCTGCCCTTCACCTTGGGAAGCTTGGGGCTAAGCTCACCAAGCTCTCAAAGGACCAGGCTGACTACATCAGCGTGCCCGTCGAGGGTCCCTACAAGCCTGCTCACTACAGGTACTAGAGAGCAATGCTATGGAGATGATCGATTGGCCGGAGCTTGCAAGGGGACCAGGATTTGGGTTCAATTACTCTACATGTTTGATTTTGTCGTAGGATATTAGTAACTGCATTTTGTTATTTTGGCGGGGAGAATGGGAAGGTTGGGACTATATGCTTCTAAGTCTGATTTGAATGAGCGTCCCAATTTGGACTGATTGATTGAATGAATAATGGTGGGGTGGGAGATGTGTTTTAGTAGTTGGCATCTGACTTGCCGCTTACATTGTGGTGAGTCCGATGATTAGTTTTTTACTATGAATGAAAAGAAACGAGTGTTTTGGACTTCTGGTATGAAAAACTTGGCATTCTCTTTTGGCAAATGTTTTCTATTTTTTGAAGACTGAAGATGATCCAAGACAATTGACAAGGTAGAAACTGGCTATTTTGGCCATGTCATAAACAATCATTCTAAATTAAGTAATAAAATTTTTATAACCCATCATTCTAACTAAACTAATAAAATGGACACATAATTAGACTATGAAAATAAGAAGATTTTGAATTATAAAAATTAAAATGAACCAATGACAGTTGGTTTTGCAAATATAATTTCTCGAAAGCTATATTGTGTATTTTCACAAGGCAGAATGAAGCAGCCTTCTCTTAATTGGGAAGTTGGCTCTGGTAATTTTTGTCGTGTTGTTGCTTATAGTGGTGACAAAAAGTTGAACTGATGTTTCTCCACTCCACTGCTTAAATTACGCTGGAATTTTTCGGGCAAATCAATCCATATGATTGAGTTGTGACTTTAATTTAGTAGGTGTTTCGGATTATGATAATAGCCAGCAAGCATTTACACTTTGTTGAATTGGATTTGGATCGTATTGGGGCCGCCAAGCTATTTCTGGATGGCCTTGTCAAGGATAACTCCATTAGTCTTTTGCTCCACTAGCGTCTATTTTTCTTTGTATTTGCTTCCCTCTATTTTTTTCCTTCACCTTTCTCTATATTCCTTATAGAACTTTTTTTATATGGTAAGTTGTCCACCCTTGAGTTTTTTCCCCTTTTTATAGGATAAATTGATTGTGCATCCATTAATTTTTTTTTTTTTTACAAAGTGAATTCAATAAATTGTCTACAAAAGGGAACACATATCGAATCGGACTCAGTAGAGACATAATTTCCATCCGAGTTTCCCACAAGTTTCAACAAAGAAGGAGTATTTGTGCATCATGGAACTTGAATCCATGACACTGAGGTTGAAACTATAAAGAAATCTTAATAGCCATAGCTAAATGTATTTTGGTTAAAATAATGTTGGTAAAAATGCGTCCAATCTAATCATCTAAAATTATTTGACCTAGAAAAGGGATTAAGTCGCAAAATTTTCATTTAAATTTAAAATTTGAATAATTATTCATTTCCATATTGAAATCCAGGGTAGGTTTTATTGGGAAAAGGCGAATTGATATAGTAGAAGCATACCATTTTCCCTCTTTGTGTAATTTATTAATGTGGATAATAAAATTATGAAAATATAATAGAAGGAGACATAATTTTTTAGTGGAAAACCCTCCAAGAAGAAAGGAAAAACCACGAGATTGTTGGTTCAAAAACACACTTTCACTATTTGAATAATAGGATTACAATAATATCTCCTCTAAAAAAATTAGAGGGTATACACTCAATAACTTACTCACTCGGGATGGAATATAAAATTAATCTAACACAATTTTAGTGAAACTCACTCACCTATTTTGGTGGTATAAACTCACTAACTAGTATCCATTTTACTAGCAAGTGTCTCTCGTTTTTATGGATAGATTTTGAAGCTAGTAAATGAACTCCAAGTCGTGCAAATCTTTGCCAAACAATCCATTCCAACACCCTTTCTCAACACAATTAATTGTGAAGTAGAAATTGTGGTGTATTGGTAAATTTTCTTAACCTAGGTTTAGGCATGAAATGCACAATAAGACTTTTTCGTCCTTTGCTTTTCCTTAAATAAAGGTTCAATATTAAACCTTATAAATTAAAAATGTTTATGTTACGAAAATTTCATCTTTACAAACTAACGATAACTTAAGTTTAGAATTGAAGCATATGGACAAACAAAAAGCTAAGGTACGTAAATATTGAATCAAGCAATGGACCGAATGAAGCATAACCCATACTTGACTCATCAAGCTATCCATGTCTTTGAAAAAAATTTAGAAAAAACCCTATTTCTAGCTCCCAAAGGAAAAAGAAAAGAAGAAAAAGAAAGTAGTTTTGCATAATCGACCAAAAAAAAAGTAGTTTTACATAAAAGCAGTTGCAGCTAGGGGTGAGTAGATATGACGGGTACCTTAGAACACTGATCGGAATCGGTCAAACAGATAAAGTTTTAGAATCCGTTTGATAGGTTCCGGGTAAGGTTTTAAAATTAACAATGTTTTAGATTTTCAACGAGTTAATAATGTTGAGTTCCAATAATCAAACTCTAGAATCGGAACTCGAAACCGTAACCTGGAACCGTGAGTACCCATAACCATTGAATATTCTCGATTTTAACCTTTTCATTTTTTAGTTTTTAATATGAGATCAATGTGATTTTCACTTTTCAATTTTTAATATGAGGCCCAAGCCACACAAATTGACTAAAAATTTTAAGTAATACTAGCAAACATCCCCACTTTTTTGTTTTTATACCAATAATGGCATGAATAGGGTACACCGGAACCGGACCCTCGGTTTAGGTTTAGGTTCTTGAAATTCAAGAACCGGTCAAACAGGTTTCGGTTTAGGTTCCTAACACTCGAGAACCAGTCAAACGAGTTCGAGGTTCAAATTCCCGTTTTTGAAAAAGGGTACACAAAATTACTCACCCCTAATTGCAATGGAGGCTTGGGAGACGAGGCATGCCTGATGTGGAGCGCAGGCCGAGACGCTGTGTCCCACGTTGAGCACGGGCGTGTAGGCGCGACTCTCGCCAGCTCCCTTAGTCAAAGCCACTGCCAGGTGTCGCACGATGATTGGTTGACAAGGGCTACTGCAGCTGTGAAAAAAATGAAAATGAGAATGTGGTTGTTGATTGTTAGGATGGGTTTTTGGGAAAAAATGAAAATGCAACAGCTCAAAATTGAGCAGTTATACGATTTTTTGTTTTTTTGCTAATGGCTAATTTGTGTACATTTTTTTTAATGTATTTTTCTTCTATAAATACTTTATCAATTTTATAACTCACACTATTTTGCTCTCACATTGTCAAAAAAATTGAGAAATTTATTTGAAGATAGATTGGTAAAGATTAAAGTAAACAAATATGTAAGGTTATGTTATTTAGTTCTAAAATATTTTTATCTTATTTTGTTATATTTTAATAATATTAATATTTTGTTAAGTATGTTTTTTTTTTTTTTGGGTAGAAGATAAGCTCTTCACCATTGACTCGAAATTAGTATTTACATCAATACTTTGGGCATTCCCAAGGGTTACATATTCTTGTTATCTACATTCTATCGCACCATGCTTTGTTAAGTGTGAGTGTTTAGGTTGTACCCATTTATGCCATGATAGCTTCCACCATGTAACATCTTGTTCTTCTTCCTGCAGACATCGAATAGGTCTGCTCTTACATCGAATTTTCCTTTATGCACTTGTGCCATCTATCCATTTATGCATGTACTCCCTTAGCTTGAGTATCCTTTTAAAGTACCAGCTGAATTCATTTTTGAGTCCATCATCTGCAACCTCGCTGGTTTTTAATGTATATGCTATTCACCCACTTAACCCATAGACAATCCTTCTTATCCATTATAAACCATAGATGTTTGGCAACCAAAGCTTTGTTCCAATCATTACTCCTTCTCAATCCTAGCCCTCCTTTTCTCTTTGGCATTGCATATTTCTTTCCAAGCAACCGGTATAAGTCTCCTTGTTCCCTCCTCCGTACCCCATAGGAAGTCCCTGCATGTTTTTTCCACTATTTTTATCACTTTTGTCTGGCAAAATGAATATGGAGCCCCAGTATGTGTGCATGCTTATGAGAACAGAGTTTATTAATTGGGTTTTGCTTGCACAACTTAGCTTCCTCATAACCCATAGCCGAGTTTTTGCGAGTGATTTTTGCTGCTAGTCGATGACAATCTTCCTTATTCAGTTTTCCCGATTTCAATGGGACCCCGGATATCTCATAGGTAGTTCCCTTTTTTGAAGCCTCGTCATACTCATTATTTCTACTTTAGTCTCAGCATTTACCCCTGCGATATATATTTGAGATTTTTGAGGGTTTGCCTCTAATCACGATCATCGTCGCAAAGTAGTTTATTGCGTTCATTATGCAGCCAATTGATTAGGGGTCAGCTTTGCAGAACACCAAAATGTCATCTGCGAAGATCAATTGGTTCAGTTGAATAGCTTTGCAACCGGGGTGGTATTTAAACCTCACATCGGTTGTGATACTTCTCAAGGATCTAGATAGATATTCCATTCCCAAGACAAACAAAAGGGGGATATTGGATCCCCTTGCTTTAGTCCCTTACTCGAGCTGAAAAATCCATTTAGACCACCATTATAGTTAAGGGAGAATGATGATGTTGAAGTGCATTCAATGATACACTGGACAACTCGACTTAGAAAGTTTAATCCCAGTAGCATTTCCTTTATGAAACTCCAATCAAGCTGTATTATATGCTTTCCGAATATCTATCTTTATCATGCATCCGGGAGATATGTGCTTTCTTTTGTAATGCCTAACAAGGTCCAATCCAATCATCACATTATGCATAATGTTCCTGTTTGCAATTAAGGCTGTTTGTGTTTCCATAATTACATGAGGCAGAACTTCCTTGAGCTTACCACAAATAATCTTTGAGATGATTTTGTATAGCGTGTTACAGACAAGAGATAGGCCTATAGTCAGCTGGGACTGTGGTGATTCCACTTGAGGCACTAGTGTAATGGCAAGTGGTATTTATTTGTTTCGAGTATTTTGCTATCCTTGAGGAAGTTCAAAATGGCATTGCTCACATCATTTCCAATAATCTCCCAACAGAGTGTGTAAAGAATTTGCTTGCTAAAACCATTCGAACCAGGGCTTTTTGTGGGGTCAATAATCCTTAAAGCATTCAACACATCAAGCCTATCAAAGGGCTTTGATAATACCTTTTCCGTTATGTGGTAAGATCATGTTGCCGGTTGTAGTATGTGCCATTTGATTTTCTCCTCGCTTGTCTTTGCTATGAAGAGTCTGCTGGAAGTACTTGGATGAGAATGCTCTCAATATCCTTAGGTTGATATGTAATCCGACCTGTTTATGTTGTCATTGCTTGTTATCCTGCTTCTATATTGCTTTTTCTTGATCATAGCATGGAAAACAGTCGTATTTTTATCCCCTTCGTTCAGCCATTTCACCTTACTTTGCTGGCTCTTCATTGCGGTGTCTGCAGATTTCGGTTTTGAAGCTCCTGCAGCAAGCACTCTGCTCGGTTCGAGCTGCAGATCCTCCTCTCTATTGCCATCATAAATTCTGGTTTAGGTTTCAATTAATTCTTGTCCGATTGCTCAGTCTTGTATTCGAACCAACAAACTCCTCTCTGTGTAGTGCTCTTAAGACAGATTTTACCCTTTTTAATTTTTGGGCAACTTGGTACATCAAAGTACCTTTACGGCCTTTCTTCCAGTTGTTTCTTACTCTATGCATAAAGTCTCCATTGGCACACCACATATTACGTAACCTGAATGGTGCTCTCTTATGGACTACATGGTGATCTATAATCATAATATAGTAATGGTCCGATATTCCTCCTGGCGGAATTTCACGAGTCCATGTTGAGATATGAAGTACTCCACTGGTCATTTATGAAAGCTCTGTCAAGCTTTGCATATATTCTAGTGGCCTTGTTCCGCTTGTTGTCCAAGTGAAGAAATTGCCATGACTTCTCATTTCCTGCAGTTGACAATAGTCTAGGAACTTCGAAAGTCCCGCATCTCCCTATGGTGAACTTTGGTTCCTCCAATTATCTCATTCTTCTCAAGAATGCAATTGAGATCTTCTACAATTAGCCATTCTTTAACTCGTAGGAAGCATGTCTTGCAAGGATTTCCAAAGAATTTTCCTTTCCTCTGCATTATTAGAGGCATAAACTACCGATATTGATATCTTTTGCTGCGTACTTATTTGCTTGATGGTGGTATGGATCACCTGATCATTCATATGTCTTATTTCAACCTCAAAGTAGTCTGCATGCTAGACAAGCCAGATTCTACTCCTCATTGTGCTTGTTGCATTTGTAACATACTTCCACCAATCCTTTCGCTACTTGAGTCACATTCTTGTCGACCACTTTCGTCTCCAGTAGCCTCCGCTAGTTTCACATCTTTATTTTGCAAGAAGAGTTTTATCTCTTCTTATTTGGAGGGACTATTCACCCCTCTAATGTTCCAAATGAGTATATTATCCATTTTCTATCCCTAGGATCTCCCTAGGGACTTCCTCTACTGCAGTGTCCTTTCCTGTGCCTTCGTAGTATTTTGTAAATTCGAAAAAGAGTTCTCTCTGGCCTCAATGATTCCTTGTCCCACCTAGCCTTGTTCAATCACTATTTGTGTCACTATGTTTTCCTCTTGGTTCTGCACTTCCTTGCTAGCGACCTTTGTACTTTGTGTTTGCTTTTGCCTCCAAACTCTTGTGACACCTTTCCTGCATGATTCCTCCGTGTGTCGATACATTTTGCACTTATTTCACCTCTCCGGAATCCATTCAAACCACACTAACTGCACTACCATAACATCATTGTCATCTATAAAAATGATCTCCTCTTGTAGGGGCTTTGTAATGTCTATGTCAATAAGTACTCTAGCATAGTTCATATGCTCTTTTTAGTTGTGAGCTTATATGCAATTAGCGGAATACCCACAAGGCTTGCTACTTTGCTTAGTTCGTCCACCCCCTATAACTTAGGATGGAGTTTAGGAAATTCGAACTAAGGTTATATCCATGTCTAGGTCATCACCGAGTCCCCATTCCCTCACTATCATTGGTTTTTTATTTATTAAAATAGTATATATTTTGTTTCGGAGCACTATCCCTATCCTCTACAGTGAAGAATCGGACAAGATATGTACCATTTTCCTTGCGTATCACCTTGTCAATGGTGTTTCGTCCCCGATTCGGCCTAGGTATCCTTCCATTACAGCAATAGGTGGATTGACACCCAAAATTTTACAAATCGGAGATGATAGACCAAGTATTCCTCTTTCGATGCAATGTCTTCCTTCTCTATTTGTTGGATCAGCCTTCCATCTTGTTCAATTGGGGCTTTATATTCCAATTGAAAACCAACATTAGGGATTCTTGCCAACTCTACCTCGTAGTGCCTCTTTATTGGTGAAGTTCCCTTCAGCAATCGCTTCCGCCCGGGACGGTCGTTGAGCGGCATCTCGTACTTTTTCATTCGTAGCTTCTTGATTTACACCCTCAATTTGAGTCGCTATTATCGGGATCATACTCGGGCTAGCTAAAGGTGTGGTGTCTATGGTTGCCGACGTGATTGCGGGAGTAGATTTCTGTGAGATTGGCGCTTTCTTCTTCCTACCCATTGTAGGTTTGGAAGCTTTCTCTCACTAAGTTTTCTCTCTCTTCATTTTTCAACATATTTTAACCCTATTAAGATAGAAGTGAATCAAGATAGAAGTGAACCAAATTATAAGTTTTCTATTTATATATATATCCTTGTTATGTTTAAATTTTAATTAATATTTGTGTTTATTTTTAAGACTCGTATTTTGTATAATTTAATTTGGAAATTAAAGTGAATATGTTAATAAAGATTCAATGATGACATGCCTTCACGTATTTATCTGTTTATGTTAATATGTTTACTATGTTAGAAAATTGTAACCATAATATTATATGAAAAAATATTGCATGAATATGTACAAATTATAGTTAATTAAACATGTAATTCTATATTTTAACATGTTTGTAGAATTTTAATATGTTACCATGATTTCTAAATGTTGACATGAGTATATTGATATGGTCGGAAAAAAATATATTGTTAATATTGACAATAATATGTGACACATGTTATATAAATATATTAATTAACTTTATTTAAAAGTTGACATAAACATATTAATATGTTAGAAAAATATATAAATTAGTTTTATTCACGTAATGTTAATTAAGTTTAGGAAAACATGTCAACTAAATTTAGTCTGTCCAAGGATGAAAAAGATAATCCATGGAATAAACTAGTATGGTGCAAGAGTGTACAACCAAAGCAAGGTTTCATCATATGGCTCTCGCCGCAGGGCGGACTACTCGTGAGACAGAGACTCGCTAAATTCATCCAAGGTATTACTACCCGTTGTTGTCTCATAGGGAATACAAAGGAATCCAGAGAGCACTTATTTTTCACTTGCAAATATGCTTCTATTATTAGGGACAAAATCGAAGTTGACTCGACAATCAAATGACAACCAAAAAGTCTCTAAAATTGGTAGAGGAAATTAGTTTAGAATAAATGGCTTATAGTGCAACAACCACTATTAACAAGTGTTATGACAAGTCATTCATTATCAGGTGTGGCGAGAGAGAAATGAAAAGTTATTCTAGGGGAAGAATCCTAATGTACATATAACAAGAAAAACAGTGAAGTAAACTGTTAGAAATCGAATGTGTTTTTCAAGCTCTAATATGAAATATAGTAATTGGGTTTAATTTTGTATAGATGATTAAGATCTAGTGCATGGGAAACCTTTCCTAGAAGGTGACCTCATTTTTCACCTGCAAATATGCCTCTACTATTAGGGACAAAATTTGAAGTTGTTTGAAAATTAAATGATAACTAAAAAGTCTCCGAACCGGTATAGAAAATTACTTTAGAATAAATGGCCTATAGTGCAGCAACCATCTGTTACAAGTGTTATGGAATTCATTCATTATCAGGTGTAGCGAGATAGAAATGAAAAGCTATTCCAAGGGAAGAACCCCAATGTATAGACAACAAGCAAAATGGTGAAGGAATGTGTTAGAAATAGAATGTGTTTTTAAGCTCTAATATGAAATATAACAATTGGGTTTAATTTTGTATAGATGATTAAAATCTAGTGGATGGGAAACACTTCCTAGAAGGTGGCCTTATTTTTCACCTGCAAATATGCCTCTAATATTAGGGACAAAATCTGAAGTTGGCTGAAAATCAAATGACCGCCAAAAAGTCTCCAAAATTGGCAAAGGAAATTACTTTAGAATAAATGGCCTATAGTGCAACAACCATTGTTAACAAGTGTTATGGCAATCAATTCATTACCAGGCGTGACGAGATAGAAATGAAAACCTATTCCAGGAGAAGAATCCTAATGTACATACAATAGGCAAAATGGTAAAGGAAAGTGTTAGAAATAGAATGTGTTTTTTAATCTCTAATACGAAATACAACAATTGGCTTTAATTTTGTGTAGATGATTAAAATCTAGTGGATGGAAAACCCTTTCTAGAAGGTGACCCCTAAACTAGATACTACTAGTGTGTAAATGAGTTGAGTAGTAATGAAGTTTATAATCTTTTTTAAAAAAATAATTATATTTCAAAATATAAGAATTAAGTTTAGGTAAATTTAATTACAAATGTTGATATGAATATGTTAAAATATTAGAAAAGTATGTGAATTAATTTTATTCATAAATAATGTGAATTAGCTTTAGGAAAATATGTGAATTAATTATATTAATCACAAATTATGTGAATTAACTTTAGGAAATTATGTTAAGTATTTTTATTCACAAGTTATGTGAATTAGGTTTAGATAATTTTATTTATAAATGTTGACATGAATATATCTCAATCTGTTAGAAAAGTATTTGAATTAATTTTATTAACTAGTAATGTGAATTATCTTTAAAAAAATATATGAATTAATTATATTACAAATTATGTAAATTAACTTTAGAAAAATATGTGAATTAATTATATTAAAAGTTATGTGAATTATTAACTCTAGAAAAATATGTAAATTAATTTTATTTACAAATTATGTGAATTAGGTTTAGGTAACTATATTAACAAATGTTGACATGAATATGTTAGAAAAATATATGAATTAATTTTATTCAGAAGTAGTGTGAATTAAATTTAGAAAAATATGTGAATTAATTATGTTACAAATTATGCGAATTAACTTTAGGTAATTATATTGTATTCCGTGCAATTGTTTACTGTGACCGTATATGGACAATAATTTCGGATCATTTATAAGTTTACTTAATAAGGACAATGAAACACAAAATTCGAGAAATAATAATACAAATATACCTCCTAATACTCCAATTTGGCTTTATCTACCTCCACATTACCTATGCATGTGTTACCCAAATATTCCAAGTGGTAGGCCCACTCAAACTCACCAAAGTGGACCCCCAAGTTGGTGTTTTCCACCACTACAATACAAATCAATGACGCCACCATATTACTCCCTCCACCTCATCATAGTTATGTACCAGGAGGAAGCAACTCAAAAAAATTTTCAACCCAAACCTTATCATCCATACATATGGAACCATATATTAATCGAAGCAATGACAAGGTCGAACTTGAGCAGTATGCTTCAACAAGAGGGGAAAGAAAGTGGACACAAGAGGAAGATCTTCGCTTGATTATTGTTTGCAGTAACACAAGCATCGGCCCAGTTGCGGTGACATACCAAAAGAAGGATTAATTTTGGGAGAATCGGCTAAAGCCTTCAATGAGAACCATCTTTCAGGACCCACACCATGATCTTGAAAGACTTACAATGGATGTTGTAGGAGGTGTTCCCCTTTGACATCTAAGTGGACAAGGATTATGGAAGAAGTTCTTCGTATCAATTAAATTCATATGTACACGCAAGATGTTTTTAAAGAAGCACAAGAGTTGTATTCTCAACGAATAGAGGGGAAGAAATTTGAACATATAAATGGTGGTGTATGCTCCGTGAACATCTGAATTGAAAGAGTTTTTTTGGAAGTAATGATGGGTCCTCGAAATGACTAAGTTTTAATGAGATGAGGACACACATTAACTCATCTACCTCAACAATCAAGGATCATTTCAATAAGAATGGATGTGGCCTTATCCGGCCTATTGAGAGAAAAGTTTCAAGAGGAAACTTATAGAGAAGGCAATAAGCACAAGCTGTGGTAGATTTGGTTGGTAATGAACAATCTATGATAAGCACAAGCTGCAAAGGAGAGAAGCGATATAGATATGGCGGGACTACGTTAAGGAGCATACAAGGAAGGCAAATGTAACCGAGAAGCCGGTTCGCCTCCAACGTGAATATGAACAGTGTTAACAATTTAAGTTGGAGGAAAAGGTTATGAGGATGAATCTTAATCACATGTCACATAGATAAGAAGAATATTATAGAGGTATGCGGGAGCATAGTTTGAGCAAGTATCGCCAAATCTCCGAGTAGTACTTCCTCCTTACCTTAAATATAATTAATATGAGTAGTATGTTAGCTCTAGTCAAAGTTGTATTATCACAACTTTATGTATGTGTTCTCATGTATATTTCTTAACTTCTTTGTAACTGTCTTAGCTTTATTATAGTTTGAAAATGAGTTACTTGAATGTTTGTAGTGACTTTTATTTATGTAATGAAAACTTTCATCTTCCTCTTTATCGTACCTTTCTTCTAATGTTATTTTGGCTATTAATATTATGTTTGCATCCACCTTCCTCTTTATCACCATCTTCGGACCGCTTGATATGAATAATCGCAGAGTTCGATGATGATGTGCCTTTTCCGGAAGAATTAATTGATGATGAAATTGAATTTCAACACATGGTTAAGATTTTGCAAGTCGTAAAATCGATGGAACCTTCATCATCATCCGGACCACGAGAGGAAAAAAAGATATATTTAGATAAAATGAGAAAAAGCTCACAATTGCTTATACCAAGACTATTTTGTTGATGAATCCATATATACATAGAAAAAGTTTCATCGTAGATTCCGAATGCGAAAGTACTTGTTTGTTCACATTGTGCAAGCTCTACGAATTACTCCGATTATTTTAAGTTGAGGTATGATGCACTTGGTCAGCTACACTTGTCACCGCTGACTAAGTTTACTGCTGCCATGCGAGATATTGGCATATGGCATCCGCCAATTATGTGGATAAGTACTTGAAAATAGGTGAAAGTACAACACTTGAGTGCATGAAAAACTTCGCTGAATGTGTCATTACTTGTATTAAGATATGAGTATTTAAGAAAGCCAACTCAAGCTGATTTCAATCATCTCTTGGCCGTAGGGGATGCCCTTGATTTCCCGGGAATGTTGGGAAGTACTGATCGTATGTAATGGGAGTAGAAAAATTATCCTACAACATAGAAATCAGCTTTTGCTAAAGGTATATAAAAAGTACCAACAATTATTCTTGAAGCTTGGGCATCACGGGATCTTTGAATGTGACATGCCTTCTTCGGATTCCCAGGAAGTCTTAATGACATTAACGTCCTTTATCATTCTTCGATATTCCAAGAGTTGTTGTATTAAGATCAAGCTCCGAATTGCGAATATGTTGTCAATGGTCATAAGTATATCATCCCATACTTTTTATTGGATGATATATATTCAAAATGGGCCACTTTTGTCAAAATGATTCCACTACCACAAGGTCCAAAAGCAAAATTATTTGTTGAACGACAAGAGGTCGTAAGGAATTATGTGAAGCAAGCATTTGGTGTGTTACAGGTACGCTTCACAATAATTTGTGTCTTTCTTGTTTAATGGAGGAAGATGACATGTGTCGGGAATAAAAGATTGTATAATACTTCATAACATGATAATTGAAGATAAGCATGATCAATATAACCTTGATTGTGATTATGATTGTGGATTGCATGTACTTCGGCACCGAACGTCCAACATGACCATTACCCATGCTATACAACTTATTTCCAAAAATCAACTAAAGTTAGGGATAGACGAACTCATCCAATTGGACTTGGTTCAAGAAATATGGAAACAACACTTAGCGAGTCGGGAAAATGAGTGACTCGGTTTATTTTAGTTCAATTGTGAGACTTAAATTATGTTGTGTTTTGTTTTTATATTGTCCCTCTTTAGTTTCCGTTGTAGGTTTTTTTATTTTATATATTATTTTTTCCCAAATTCACGTGTTGAATTATTGTAATAACATTGTTATTATTATTGTATCTTTTTTTTAAATAAAAATTGTGATATTATTGTATCATTATTTAAACAAAAAATTTTCAACCTAAAATAATTAATTTTAATCTTCATAAGGCACTTAATAATTTTTTATATATTATAAAAATAAATAATAATATAAAATAAAAAAGGTAAACTAATTAAATAAGTTGATGTATAAGCTCCAAGGGGAATTATTTAAATGGGTGAACATTGCATTATGGAAGTAGAAATTTAGGAGAGAGAAAAAAAAACCTTTAAATGATGTGTTCTCGTATGCCCTACTAGGTGAGGCTAAAATAGACTCATTCAATGCGAGATACTCCAAGAGGAGGCTGAAAATCATTCAACCACCTACCTACATGATTGAGGCCGACTTAATTTATAAGCCCAAAGCCTAGTGTTTTAATTATCAATCCCAACGTCTTCTTAGGCTAGGACCCTTCTAAGCCCAATTCCCTTCTAAGCCCATTTTAAAAAATAAACGGTTACCCATCTTCGCCTCTCAATTTCAATCTCTCTCTCTCTCTCTCTCTCTCTCTCTTTCAAGCTGCAATTTAACAAGACGAGTTGTGGCTGTATTTGAGTGTTTTTCATTTTCAACGTTCTCCCTTTTTCTCTTCTTCTAGTTTCACTTGTCTTCAACTTCTCTCTTTCTCTCTTTCGTTTCAACCTCCTTTCAGTTCATTTCTTTATGTCTTCATTCTCCCTTGCCGTCTTCATTTTATTTTCTTTTCCATTTTAATTAACTTTGGTGGTTTCGAAATGGAGAAGAGTCATAGAATGATAATTTGGAACATTGCGTTGAAGATTTCCTTGTATCAAAAGTGAGTAGTCTTATTGTTCTACTCAAAGAAAAGGTATTTTACAGCATAATATGTCTTCAATAAGTTTTATTGTAGATTATTTTTCGAATCTGGTTGTATGCGTGATGTATTTTTAAATTTTAGTGTTCTACTCTTCTTTTATGTGATGAATTTTTAAAATTTATGATTTATTCTTCTATCTTTTAATATGAACATATGGTTATGGATCTAGGAATTCTTTTTGAACTTATCAAGTGAATTGAATATGATAATAGTATTGATGAATTTCTTCCAACAGTTTATGAAATTTCAGGATTTTACTCTTTTTTAAATAGTTTTTCTTAGTTTTGCGTTTGGTTCATATTTTAGTTTCTTTTTTATTTATTTTTAGGAAATTGGCAAAAGATGCTAATTATCTTTTGTATCTCATAAATTGAAAGACAAAGGGGATGATTCATCTAAAAATACTAGTAAATTGGTTGAAGGAAATGATGAATTTAAAACATTTACCGTTGAATGTGCTAATACATCCAATACGTATTATTTTAATTAATTTTGATCACGGACATTTAGGGTTTATTATTCTTTCGTTTAATATGAACATATGGTTATGGATATGGGAATTATATATTTTTTGAGTTTATTAAGTGAATTGAATATGATAATAGTATTATGAATTTGGTCCTTCAGTTTCTGAAATTTTAGGGCTTTACTCTTCTTTTCTTTATTTTTTATCTTAGTTTTGCATTTGGTTTATATTTCTTTATATTTTAATTTATTTTTAAAAAATTGACAAAAGATGCTAGTTTATCTTCTACACGTGATGAATTGAAAGACAAAGGTGATGATTCATTTGAAAAGTCTACTGGTGAATTGGTTTAAGGAAATGATGAGCCTAGAAAATCTACCAGTAAATCTCTTGATGAATCCAATAGGTATGATTTATAATTTTGGTTAACTAACACCAATTTTTTGTTTGCTTCTATTTTTTTTTACTTATTTTTGTTTTTATTTATTTCAGAGAATTATCTTCTAAATCTGACGAACTGAAATAAAAGGATATGAATTGCTTAAAGGAAATGATGATCTAGAAAATATATTATTGAATACTATAATGAATCCAATAGTTGTCATTCTATTTTTTTTATCATGTACACCATATTTTTATTTGTTTATATTTTTTTACTTATTCTTTTTTTTTATATTTATTTTAGGGAATTATCTTCTGAATTAGATAAATTGAATGAAAATGATAATGAGTCAGTTAAAGGAAATGATGAATCTAAAAAGATATAGTTTAATCTGATAATTTATCTGATGAATACAATAAATAATACTCTAATTTTGGTTCATGTACACCAAATTTTTATTTGTTTATATTTGATTTACTTATTTTTATTTTCATTTATTTCAGGGACTTGTCTTCTAAAACAGATGAATTGAAAGAAAATAATAATGAATTTGGGAAGTCTTTGCTGAATGTTTGAAAGAAAAAAGTACTCCTCGAAAGCATTACAAATCTCTTGCCAGGAAAAATGTTGGAGTTTGTTTTTCTCTAATATTGCAAAAGAAGTCAATTTTTGTACTATTAGTGTTGATACTGTTAATGTTGGACTAACGGCTACATCACAATTGAGAAGTATCGTAAGGAATGATAAGAAAGTTGTGACTGAAGAAGATCTTGAAAGTTTTGAAGATAAGAGAAAGCAGAAGGGAAACCGACGCATAGAACAAGTTAGTGACAATAAAATTATTTTATTAAAAAAGTGTAAAGAGGGTGTCAAAAGAAGTATATGATGATGATTATGGAAATCTCTGTGGGCTTTGAGAATTTGGTTTGGTTGAATGTCAGCAATGTTCCTATGAAGTTTGGTTATTGGCTTGTTCAAAACTTTGATCTAGACATGTGTATTGAATCTTCCTAACAAGAAATATTTGAAAATTAGTGCGGAGAATGTTTATCACACTCTTGGTATCTTTATGTTTTTCTATTGTTGTCAAATATTTTTGATATGAGTCTAATGGTAGTAAGTTTGCCAAAAATTTTTTAAAGTGGTGGAGGCAATAGTTTCTGAAAAAAAAGAGCCCTAAAACTAGTAAAATTGTTGATGTGATAACGAGCATTGTTGATGAATAAGACATTTTATAGTGTTTTTCATATCAAGTTACATTTGAAGTAATCAAAATCCAAATGCAAATTATAGCATTTTGGATGTCGTTTTAAATATGAATAAAACAAGGAACTTGAATTGGTGTCAATATGTTGTTAATTCCCCTTTTGAACTTACGAGGGATCACAAGAAAAATTCAAAAGGTTTTTAAAGGTTCACTTATTTTTTTAATGGTAATTTTCAGTTTTTTCCTTTTTACTGATGAACTTGAAGTTGTTTATAGTGAATCGTTTCAATTTCTTCTTAATTTTTTACTTTTTTCTGATGTTTTGTAGTTGTATTATTTTGAACATATTGTAAATAATTGGGTAAGGAATGTTGATAGAGATTTTCCAACTATATATGGTTGGATTGACCTTATTGTTCAAAATCAAATACAAAAGGAATTGGCTGTTGGTAGTTTTGGTTGAGAAGATTGTGTTGTTACTCGTTGTTTGCATATTGTTGATGCTGTCTTGGCGAAAGATCAACTTCCTAGTGTTGAAGAATTTAAAATAAATTATGTATTTTTTATGAACTAATCTCTTAATTTTTAATTTTAGATTATAAATATGATTTTTATTGATGAGTGAATTTATATATTGATAAATTTGTAGTTTTCTATAATACTTTTAATGATAAATATGTTAATTAGGAATGATGAATATCAAATAGTTAACTATCTTTTATGTTAGAATTAGATGAATAGTTTTGTTTTATTGATGAATACATTTATATACCAATAACTTTGTAGTTTTTAATATCACTTTATAATGATGAATATGTTAATTAGAAATGATGAATATCACATAGTTGACTATTCTTTATGGTATAATTAGATGAATATTTCTGTTTTATTGATAGAATTTATTATGTTGTTATTACTATTTCATTATGTAAGTTATAATTAAGTAACAATGAGCAATCATTTGCATTTTCTGCTATATGAGATGTTTTTAATTTTTTCCTTTAATTGCTTTGTTTTAGGTTGTAGTTACTGAAGTTTCTGAAATGGTTAGTCATTTGGTTGCTTGTCGTGAGAAATATGAGCGTTTTTTTCCCAAGGGCAATTAATGTTTGTGGTAGTGGTTTTCTTTGAGAAAGATATATAGTATTTGTAATAGTATCTTGGTTTGTTGTCTATAATTTCTTTTGATGAGAATGCTAGTGAATTAGAACAAACCAATGATGATTATTAGTTTCAAGAGAAAATAGTGGTTGAATAATTGGAATTTTTACAAGCAATTATATTGAGCAAGGAAGCACTAGTAGATAATGTTGTTGATGAAATAGACTAGAAATTTGTTGACAAAAGGTGTCAAAGATAATTGTTCTAACTTCAATATTATTATTGAAAATGTAAATGATGAAAGAATGGAAGAAGATGATATTTTTATTGTTAGTTCATTATTGGATTTGGTATTTGATGTAAAAGACACTTGGATTATTAACGAGTGAAACCGAATATGAAGTTGCAGGTGATAAATATAGGAGCAAAACATTAGGAAATTTGCCGCGATAAGGTCTCAAAATATGTCTAATTTCCAATTATTAATTAGTAATATTTGCCAAATTCATAATTAAAGTAGTTAGGTTATTGCAAACAATATTATTTGTAATAATTATTTATTTTTATGAATTTATTTCTTTATAATTAAAGCATTTAGGTTATAATTACTACTTGGGTCGGGAGCTGAGCCGGTTACTAGCCAGCCAGGCTAATGCATGCGCCGACTAGTAACCGACATTGGCTATATGGCTGAGACTAAGGAATCATAGAATGACCTATGACTATGATTTTCCTTCGAACCATCGTCATAAAGTGACCTATTACTACGGATATGAACCGTAGTAAAAGATGGTACATACAACAACGACTACATAGATGATGTCGATTAAGCTGTACATACAAAAGGTATCTATAGTTAGCCCTCACTTTGACCGAGTCCGAAAGACGAAGGTCAAAGTAGATACTAAAGGGCACTTACCTGTTTAGTTGGCGTGGCTTCGGATGCCTCTTGCATTTGTGAAATTTATATGTCCGTAATTAGTTAATGGATTCTGAAATCCGGCTGAATGATTCCTAAACTTGGCTAATTGAAGTCCCAAAGCTCGGATTGGTGTACTTAAACTTGACCATATGCTTAGTCCGAAGCTTGGCCAAGGTCTTGAACTTAACTTAGGTAGTAAAGTTTAAAGCCTGACTGGGTGCTTGAACTTGACCATTTCTTAGATCTAAAGTTCAATAAAGTATCCTAAGCTTGACTTGATTATTGCCTTGAAGGTTGGCTAAAACTTTGTGCACTAACAATTTTGTTATCTAATAAGCGAATGTAGATAGATTTAAATATTACTCGAAAATGGTCTACGACCATATCATGTTTTAGAGGTGTTGTCTCGACTTGGCTATAGAGTGGTCTTGAAGTCTTGGCTTGGTGTATGAACATTAACCGCCGTTGGGCTTGAAGCTAGACTAGTTGTCCGAACCTTGGCCACTGTTGGGTCTAAAGGATGTCCGAACTGTGACCAATGTTTTGTCCGAACCTTGATCGTTGTTGGGTCCGAAGCTCATGTGGTTGAGTTTAAAGTTTGACAAGGGTGTCCGAACCTTGACCGTTGTTAAGTCCGAAGTTTGATAAGGGTGTCTAAACCTTGACCACTCGTTGAGTCTAAAGTTTGATAAGGGTGTGTGAACCTTGACCATTGTGGAGTCCGAAGTTCAACGTCTTTCTACTTTCGTTGGAATAAGGACAAATATTTGTCTTACTCGAAGATCCGAAGTTCGGTGAGGTTATTTGCCCCATTCAAACCTTAAGCTTTTTAGTCTATATGATAATAGCTCCTTTGTTTGCATGGTAAACCATTTGTTTCTCCTTCTAGGTGTTCTTGGAGTTCTTTGTATGATCCTTTTGATCATGAGCCCCCATGTCCTTCTTGGGTGCTTGTGTCTAGCTTTTCTTGAATGTCGGAGAGTTGACTAGCTTTGACTAGTTGAAGACATGAGAGGTTTCCTATTGAAGGCAGCGATGCCGATAATCTTTTGATGCTTGACTTAATGGATGATGCTTGATTGAATAATTTTTGTAGGGTGCTTTGTTATTAATTTTTGTATTTTTAGGCATGCAAAGGAGATGAATGCAAGACTGTATTCTAAGAAAAAATGCATTCTTTTATTAATATGATGCGAAAAATTCAAACAAAGAAAGAAAAATTGCATTTTAGCCCCCACTTCCCAAAGTAGAGCATAATGAAAAATGGGCAACTTGAACCGCAACGTCATTGTTGCTAAATGACGAGATATGGATCTGATTGTTCGACGGAGGATCAAAATGGCATGCTTCCTAATTAATTTCTCCTCCTCTGGGTATGGCAAAATGGCTTTGAATTTGTAAATTGAAAATTGGAAATGGGAATTGGGAACAAGATTACTATTAGAGTTGGGCCTCATGAGCTTTCTACGTATCCGTTATAGTGGAAATCATGCCTTCATAGTTCAAGAAATGGTACTGATTTGGGTTTTTATTGAAATAAGAAAAGGAAATAAGCCTAGGACGAATATGAAAATAGAAAAATGCACACTTTATTAGCATCCGTGATGAGTGATTGACTTATTGGATGATCTTTTAACTGGTTGTAGCTTTTGTGGATGTCTTCACCTTTTTCTATAAGCATGCCATCATCTTGGAGTGTTTTGAAGTCCATGAAAGGCATGGACTTCAAGTGCTGATGATATGCGAGGCTTGAGGTTTTTGATGATAAGTGCTGATGATATGCCATCATCTCGGAGTGTTTCGGAGGGTCGATCCGCCATGTGGGCGACCTTTGTCCTTCAATGAGTGAGGTAATCAGTGAAACTCTTATTGTCTCCTTACTTGATCGGAACTAAGTCTCGAAGAGTGACAAGTAGATTACGATTGTAGGAGTAGTTGTGCAAGAACTCCTGCAAAGATCCTACCAGTTTGTGACCTTGTGTGGATCAACAACATTGTACCACTTCATGACGCTTTGTAAAACGTCTATAGAAGGATGACATGGTATGTGTCATTTGATACATTCTTCATAGTCATTGGTCGTACAAAGTTCCTCATGTGGTGATGAGGGTTTTCAGTCCCATGGAACTTGATGTCGGACATAGTGAACTTGGGGAGCAATTTGCCTTTAGGGATTGAAGTGAATCCCTGGACTAAGTAGTAGTCATTGAACATCGAGGATTCACGCAACAACTTCTCTTTTTATCTATTCGTGAATCATCCCGAGGCTCGGGTTGAGGTTCTTCTTCCTTTGTTGCTTCATTGGCATTCTTATTGAGGGTTTGAAGCATAAGATCAAGGGTTTCTCACATGGACTCAATCTTTTTATCATGGGCCTCAATTTTGGCCTTTATTTTTGCGAGTATATTCTTTGAACAAGGTCATGATGGGGTTTGTTTTAGTTCGTTGGCCGTTTTTAGCGGAGGATTAACCTATATCCGTAGGCAACGTATCGGCATTACCACGAAAGGTGTTGAACATACTGGTATGGTACGTGTTGATGTGAGAAGTATCGGTGTTCAATGTGTCGGTGTCGAAGTAGACTTCTTATTCCTTAACAATTTCGTGCCAGGATTCCAGATTTCGATAGGATTCCCTATCCTATGATCCAAAAGAATAGGTGTTCAAGACTGGCTTGTGAAAAATTTTACGGGAGATGGGGCATAAGTGCTTGACTCAAGAAGACAACTAATGCCTAAGAAAAGAAAATGATATGCTCTTATATTTGGATACACATAAAAATACGAGACCGATCGAAATGTAAAAAGATAATCCTTAAAAATGAATGCATTTTTAGTTTGAGCTAAGCATGCAAAAATGGACTCACCCAAATTGGGATGAATTTAATTAGTTAATGCAAAAATGTGGACTCATCTAATTGAGATAAATTTAATTTTGGCTAATGCAAAAATGGACTCACCTAATTAAGATGAATTTAATTGGGCTAATGCAAAAAAAAAAAAAAAATTAACTCGCTTAATTGAGATGGATTTAATTTGGCTAATTGCAAAAAATAAAAATAAAAAAGACTCACCTAATTGAAATGGATTTAATTTGGCTAATGCAAAAAATGAACTCACCTAATTGAAATTGATTTATTTTGGCTAATGCAAAAACTTTACTCACATAATTGAGATGCAATAACATGAAAAGATACAATCATGCCGAAGATATGCGAAAAGAAGACCTGAACCTACAACCTACTGGAGCACGTGAATGGGTCAACGAAAGACCCAACTTGAGGGACGGACGGGCAACCGACGCCGATTAGGCCCGACTCGCTATGCTCCGTTTTGGATTTTTTACACCGAGACTGGAAGAAAATTAGACTGACTTAGAAAATGAAATTAATGGATTGACCTTGAAGGGGCAAAAAAATTGACTTTGGATAAAATGCACAAAAAATAAACTCGACTCAAGAAGGTTTATTATTTTGTTTTATTTTTGCACCCATATAAGGATTATTTAGTGAATCTAACTAAACTACTAAAGACTCAAGGAAGATGATTAAATAACAAAAATAACCACATACGTGCAAGTTTGCAAATGAAGTTCCAATCTAAACCACAAAGGTTCTATGGTTCACAAGATAATTCTAGGTCGGATAAAAATGGTGGCTCATATTCTGAAATTTTGTCCCTTATGGGATGGATAACAAGACTTGAATTCTCATTGCCTCTCAATTAAAAGATCAAAAAGGCTTTTTATGAGTGGAGAGTAATCACACCTCGGTGTTAAGTCGAGTGGACCTACCAAGATAATGATTCAACCCTCATAAAAAGATTCTTAAGGGTTAAAGGCTAAAGGTCCAAAAATTATGTTTAAAGTTGCCTAAATGTAAAATGTCTAATGCAAAACACAATAAAAACTCAGAATTCATATTTTCAAATCTCACCCTCTTAATAAGTGATCTCTCCAGTGGAGTCGCCACTCGTAGGAACCACGACCCGTCCTCACCGGAAGAAGGGGGCAAGCCGAACTATGTTTCCCTACGAAGTGTTGG
This sequence comes from Talinum fruticosum, assembly GCA_021018815.1. NCBI lineage: Eukaryota > Viridiplantae > Streptophyta > Magnoliopsida > Caryophyllales > Talinaceae > Talinum > Talinum fruticosum. The sequence continues at coordinate 3,507,901 of JAITYX010000020.1, forward strand.
CTTTCTCTTTTCTTTTTGACATTTGATTTTTGAAAGATTTTGATTTTAGAAAATGAGGCGGGTCTCTTACTAAGATGATTTTTTGAACTAGACTTTTTAAATTAGTTTTAGGTGAAGGTGTAATTGATGATTTTTATTAATCATTTTATTTTTTATATTAATTTTAGGGAAGTCTTGGGATGTTATTTCAAAAGGTAAAGAATTAGAAAAAAAGGAATGCATCTTGCCACAATGCTTCTGGACCAAACAATAAAAATTGCTGGGGCGGGACCTGAGCCCGATTATCATTGACTAGTAACTAGCGCCGACGATATGGCTAAGACCGAGGAATCGGTGTCGGTCATATAGCTTCAACTGTCAAAATGACCCAAATTTTCTATTTTTTAACTTGCAATACCGAGAAGCCATTTGGAGAAATAAAAGCAAAAATTAAGGAGTTGGCAGTTAGTTTTAAGGAGTAAAAACTAAAAAATGCAGAAAAAAATTTTTAAAATTTAGTAAAAGAAAAGTAAACTCAAAAAGTTTTAAAAAGAGACTTTATTAGTCCTAAACCGAGAATTCAGTGTTCGCGGGCAAAGGCATGAAACGAGGAGGGATGCTTTTTATTCCGCCTATTAACAGACGACCTTTACTAATCTAAATTGTGAGTTAAAATTATGTTTAAATCAAGCAAGCAACTAAGATGTAAATTACTTAATTGAAGCACCCAACATGATTTGAAAGCGATGAAGAAAGAATTAAATAAAGCGATAAATACAGCGATAAGGAAAGCGGAAAAGAAAGAAAAATAAATAAAAATTACATTGGGCGGGGAGGAATTAAATGCGATATAACTTCAAACCACAATACGAAAAGCGATGAAAAACTAAAATCAAAGTAAAAACATAAAAACAAACTCGGAAAGTACATTTGGCGCCCTCGGGTTGACCCACTTGTTGATCTTGAATCACATACGATTTCAACAGCGTAAGGTAGGGCAACGAATACAAGCAAGATGCAAAGAAGGCCTTTTGTGTAGATTTAGAAATAGAGAGTTGAGTAGTGTGAATGAGAGATAGAGAGAAGAGAGTGAGGGAAAATGTTTTCCAACGATAAGGGTAATTTTTCAGCTGAAAATGGTGTTAAAAAATGGGGGTGGGGGAGCCACTTATTTATAGAAAAAATAGTTCAAAATAAAACCCTAAAAGCATTATAGTCGTCAGGTTTAGCTTGAACCGGGCCTAAATACCATAATTAGGTAATGTAGAAAATTGGATATTTGTCCGGCCCAAAACGACATCACTTTCATTTCCTTATAATAGGGGTTGGCTAAAACATCATAGTACGAACGTTTGGGAGGTGTATCGCGTTTGATTGCTGAAGAATAGTGAAGCGTTTTATGTAGGCGTATCCTATCCGACATCGATTTGGATCCTAGTTGGGAGTCCGAACCTTGTTTAGTTCGGCTGAAAGAAAGGGTTGTGGGCTGGTCCAAGCAAACATGGGTTGATTTTGTGGTATTAGCGGGGTCTGTGTACTTTATCGGCTTCGTCTCACCGCTTACGGTCCGATCATGACCGATGTTCGGAAACGGGATTGGAATTTCATCATTGGACTAACAAAAACAAACAAACAAACAAACAAATAAATAAATAAATAAGGGACGACAATTTTTAGGTGTTTACAAACTTGTCTACCCCGGTAAGTGAGGATCAATACGATGAGGATAGAGGTGATCTTTTCTAGCCTATTGGAAGAAAAGCGACCAAGAGGAAACTTAAGGAGACGACAACAAGCATAACTATTGTAGATTTGGTGGTTAACGAACTATCTAAGATGATCACAACTACAAAGAAGAGGAGCAATATATTGCGTGAGTACATGAAAGAGCAGGTAAGGAAGGTAGATGCAGTTCAAGAGTCAATTCATCTCCGACGTGAATATGAGCAACGTTAGTAATTTGAGGGAAGAAAAGGTTATAAGGATGAACCTTGATACGCATGTGAGAAGCCGAATATTATAGAGGTGTACAATCGCCAAACATATGAGTAATATTTACTCCTTACCTTGAATAAGAATAGTCTTAGAATTAATTTTAGATGTAGTTGAAGTTGGATATGACATATCTTTATGTATGTGTCTTTATGTATGTTTCTTAGTCTGTTAAGTAATTTTCTTAGCTTTATTTGTGTAAGAACTTTTGTAACAACTTTTATTTGTGTAATGAAAACTTTTATTTGTGTAGTTCATCATATCTTTCTTCTAATCTTATTTCAGTTATTAATATTATGTTTGCATAGGTTTCGGATAATGGATCATCCATCTTCATCTTCATCACCATCTTTAGACAACTTGACATGCATAATTGAAGAGTCCAATGATAATATGCCTTTCTTAGAAGAATTACTTGATGATAAAACTAAATTCCAACATATATGCTTAAGATTTCACAAGTTGTAGAATCGATGGAACCTTCATCTTTATCCAGGCTACGCAGAGAAAAAAAGATATATTCAGAGAAATCAAGAAGAAGCTCACAATTGCTTCTACCAAGGCTATTTTACGAGATGAACATGTGTTCATAAAGCAACAGTTTCATCGTAGATTCCAAATGTGAAAGAATTTATTTATTCATATAGTGCAAGCCCTTGAGAATTACTCCGATTACTTTAAGTTGAGGTATGATGAACTTGGTCGGCCAGGCTTGTCCCTGCTAACTAAGTGTACCGCAGCCATGATCATGTTGGCATATGGTATATCTGCCGATTGTGTGGATGGATACTTAAAAATAGGTGAGAGTATAACACTTGAGTGCATGAAGACTTTTGCATAATGCGTCATTAATGTTTTTGGACATGAGTACTTAAGAAAGCTAACTTAAGCTGATTCCAATTGTCTCTTGGTCATAGGGAATCCTGTGATTTCCAGGAATACCGAGAAGTATTGATCTGTATGCGTTGGAAGTGGAAAAATTGTCCTACAGCATGGAAAGCAGCATTCGCTAAAGGTATATACAAAGAGCCAAAAATATTCTTAAAGCTTGGGCATCGTACGATCTGTGCATATGGCATGCTTTCTTTGAAGGCCTAGGAAGTCTTAATAACATCAACGTCCTCGATCGTTCCCGAGTGTTCCACGAGTTGTATCAAGATCAAGGTTCAAAATACAAATATGTTGTCAATGGTCATATGTATACCATCTCTTACTTTATGTTGGATGATATATATCCAAAATATGCCACTTTTGTCAAAACGATCCTACTACCGTAAGGTCCAAAAGCAAAATTATTCGCTGAATGATAAGAATATGTAAGGAAAGATGTGGAGCGAGCATTTGGTGTATTACGGGCTCGCTTTATAATAATATGTGGTCCTTCTCACTTAATGGATGTAGATGACATAGGTCAAGTAATGAAAACTTGTATAATACTCCACAACATGATCATTGAAGATGAGCGAGATCAATACAGACCTTGCTTGTAATTACGATTTTGAGCAAGTAGATGCGTGTACCCCGGCACCTAATGTCCAACATCATTGTCACCCATGTTATTCAACTTACTTCGAAAATCAGCTGAAGTTAGAAGTAGGGGAACTCATGCACGTCCCCAAGCGAACTTGGTTGAAGAATATGGAAATGAAATTTGGCGTGACAGAGGAATGTGTGATTAGTTTTTTTTTTTTTTTTTTTTTTTTTGCATATTGTTAGTATTCCTTTAGTATTGTAGTTTTTTTTTTACCGAAATTTACATGTTGCATTATTGTAATAACATTGCAATTATTATTGTATTTTTTATTTAATTTAATTTCAAATATTATTGTATCATTTATTTTTTTAAAAATGGATATTTAGGTATGAACTTATCTCTCCTTATGGTTTTGAATTCAATTCATTCCAACAACTTAGAAATGTTATCTTTGAGTTTTTCGCTTTTGTCCGACCCACTCAGGAAGCACTTATGAGTGAACACTCAATTTTAGATTTTTGACCTGCTAAGACAGACTTAGACAGAAAGTTTGCCTGAATAATTTCATATACTTAATTTGTCTTTCTAACTCGGCTTGTTTTATATTTCAAATAAGAATTACTGCGTTAATTCTAAAATAGTCATCTTCATTTAGTTGAAATTACTTTAATATGGCAAATACTTGAAATATGTCTATACGATTCCTGAATTATTTTATCATTTGAATATAGACATAAATGGAATTGGAATATATTGAATATTGGACTTGAAAAATTCCAATTAATTAGATTGAGGATTTTTAATCATTAATTAATTAATTTAATTATAATTCTTGTCTAATCTTGGACCAAAGTCTTTTTATACTTTGAGTACCATTTAAATTTTGTTTTTGCAGGTTGATTAAAATTGCTTAATCTCGGTTTGAAAATAAAAAACAACCAGACTTCTTACCATTTATACCAAACGGAAAGAAAAACACTATTTCCACGCAAGCTCAAACACCATGTTAGGGCTATTTGTTACCATTTTCGGTAAACTTTAGTTTTTAAGTCTAACGCTTGTTCCCACCATAGGCTTCAGATATAACAAGTGGATTGGACTGCCTTTTTAGTCAAGAACTAATGCTCAACGGATATATCCACAACGGTTCACTTTCCGAGGACTCGGAATGTCCATTGTAACGACTACCTATTTCTAAAGATCAAGCCCAAGGCACAACGACTCTCGTTTTGCTGCTTACAAATAAAAGCCTCTTTACAAGACTTGCAAGCTTATTAGAACAATACTCGTTAACTCTCATACTTACAATTCTAGGATTCAATTTTTGTACTTAGTTTCTCAACTTTCCGAGTTGAACAAGAAAGTCTTGTAATCAGTTTTAATTACTTCTATTTATTTCTTACGTATTTACCTTGACTCGAGTTGTAAGGGTTAACTCATCTCGAGTTGTACCTAAGCTGTAAAGGGTATCTCGGTTAGGAAGTAATAGAGCGGATAAGGTAACTTCTTTGCCTAGGAAAAATTTGTATTGAATTGTCTAAGGGAACAATTACGTGAGTCAATCCTAGTATTTTGTAGATTCAAAATAATGGATTTGACACTGGTATCTGGATTGATATAGGCCGTGGTTTTTTCCCTAGAGGGTTTCCACATAAAATCATCTGTTCAGTTCTTTCCGAGTCCAATCTAGATTCAACTTACTTTTACGTGTTATGACTTGTAGCAAAAAGTTTTTATTTCCGTAAAATTTCATTCTCACCCTAATCACCCCCTCTAGTGCGACTCGGACTCTCAAGTTCAAACCTTCAAAAATCTTAACTTAAATTAATTAATTTAAATCTTCATATCTGCACCAAATAATTTTTTATATATTAAAAAAATAAACAATAATGCAAGTGAAAGAGTAAAATAATTAAATATGTTGATGAGTGGGCTCCATGAGATTATTTAAATGGGTGAGCCTTGTTAGTGAGTCTTTAATTATGGAAGTCAAGATTTAGGAGAAAAAGGAGGCCATTGGCTAATGTGTCACTTGTAGGCTCCCACCAGGTGAGTTTAAACCAGGCTTAACCACTTGAGATGTTTAAAAATTTTGGAGAGAGAAAAGGAGTTCATTGGCTGATGTGTCACTATAGGCCTCACTAGGTGAGCCTAAAACGAGCTCACCCACTCGGAGGTGCTCTTAAAGCATACGCAATGCGAGGCTTCAAGCTACCGACATGATGAGTGAGTTTGGGTGCATCATCCCACAATGGACGGACGGCATCCCGAGGCGTGGCGTGCACTTGGCGATCGGTGCTTCTCGCTAGCTAAGTCCGTTGTCATATGTTAGTTGATGATTCGTCAAAAGGCCACTTTTAAGCTGAGTTTGGGGAGAGAAAGAACCAAAATTAATTAGGAGAGAGAGAGGGGAGAACAGGAGATTAATCTCACAAAATTAATCCTTACCGAATAACCCGATTGAGAAAACTCAAAAATGTCAATCACACAAAATTAATCAAATTCTAACCCGAGGTAATTACAATCAACTATTAGAAGCCCACAAAGTTTGAAAAATAAGGAGAAAACAAGTTTGTTGGTCAATGAAGTCAGAATTTCAACTTAGAACAATAGGACAAGCTTACAAGAACACCTTAAGTATCCATGAACAAATGAGAACACCTTAAGCATCCATAAAAAAAATGAGAATTAGAGGTATGTGCATACATTAGCCTCATTGCAATATAGGTAATCAATTACATATAATCATAATTCATCCAAGCATCAAAATAATTAAAACATCACAGACATATAAACTTTTATGGTGGATCTAAGTAGTATAAGTGCATTTCTAACCTTTAAATTAGACCTAACTTATCTAATTCATGCATCAATTTTCCAATTTATTTCCCTAATAACTTTTACATTAAGGCTCTATTTGATTCACGGAAAATTGGATGGAAAGAAGAGAAAAAATGAAAAGTAAAGGACATGCTCACCAATGGAAGATCAATGGAAGAATATAACGAGGTAGCTTCAATTACATAAGGGAAACCCCAAAAAAGGTATCAACAGGAAGCTCTAAGGCACCTGCAAGCCGTGTTAACATAGGATAAGCTTAAATCGGAACCTCTAAATCAATGAGTTGTTTAGATATAAAAAATTCTTGCGAGATCACATCAATTAGACAATCAACCTCTTGGTGTGGGAAGCTCGAAATAAAGATTCATACTAGCTCTAACCCAATCACATACTAAATGTGAATCTTCAATTATATTTGAGCCATGGCACTCTGCACAAACAAACCTCAATACACTAGAGGGATTCCCACTACTTGACTTGCTAACCCGAGATCTGCAGTAATGTCAATCACGCTAAAAAAAAAAAAGACAAGAGATCGATACAAACCTAGTTCCATTATTGCTTGATCTATTAGTGATTGAAGATATAACTCATAAAGAGTACAAAATCTAGAGGAAAAAATAACCCACAATTATAAATATCTTGCGTCTAGTGACGCATTTGACTCAAAAAGTGCAAATATCTAAAAGCATTCCAACCATTGTTTAAATAGACCCCCTTCCCTCCACCTACGATTAAGCATCTCTTCCTTTTCCAACTGCGGCTTAATCAAAAGTAATTTGCTTATATATGTGATCAAATATGAAAATCTTAACCCTCTATTTGCCATCGGTAAAAGAAAAATTCATAACCAGAAAAACCAATATAGTACATCTCAAAGAGTAATAAACTTCACAACCCTTACAACTCGGAGTTTGAACTTAGAGCAATAAGAAAACAAGATAGGCTTACTAGAGTACCTTAAGCATCCATGAACAAATGAGAATAGAGGTATGTGCCTACATTGTACATTTCAATAAAGGTTAGTAACGTCTAAAAACAAGAATAAAGAAAGGAAAAGGAATCCAACACAAGGCTCCAACAGGATATAAGAGATGTAACACAGGAATAAAAGGGGCTTACGGATTTAGGTTCACAGAGATATGTAACGAGAGGAATAGAAGAGGCATCTGGATTTAGGTTCACAGAATGGTCTCTCCAAATCACCATCTCAATAGCTCACACACTTAAAAAAATCAAAGCAAAGATAACAACAACATAACCCAATCATAGTGGAATGTAACCTAGAGCATGAAAACAAAAAATGGATTTAAAAGGGAGGTAGAGTTGACAATTTACCGTAGAACATCCAACCATGACTGAATTCCAAATTCTCAACAACTCACATGAAATAGAGATTAGGAGCGTCTTTGCTGTTACCAATTGACTAATATTAACCACATAGCAAGATTTCTACCAAACAAACCCAAACACCCATAGACACGCAAAATTGGAGACACAAATAACACATATAGATATAATACTGAAAAAAAATGAAAAAGGAAGTAGAGTAGAAAATGAATCCCTACATGACACCACTTACTGTGAAAGAAATATAACTTAAATAACTTTAAGCGCGAGGTACTTAGAAAACCCCAAATACCCTAGGAATCTCTTTTATATAACTTAAAAGACATCCAAAATTCAAGCAATAAATTCACATTTGACAGAATCAATCACAAGATCAGAGGCCTTTTCAGCCTTTTCTCTTGTCAAGTAAAGTCAACGCTTGAAAACAGAACAAATCACAAATCATTAATAAAAGTCAATAAACATATCAATTTTTAAATAACAAAAATCAAGCTTACCTAACCAATTGCCCCATTGAACATTCAAATATTCCTTCAACCAAAACTCCCCAGCCACTCCAATTACCACTCTAACTATCACCAAATAATAAAGAAAGCAAGCATTATCCTTAAAATTAATTTGAATAACTACCCTTGATTTCTTTGAAATATTACAACACAACACGTAGGGCATAAAAAAGGAGGACAAAAAGGTAGATTTTTATATCAAGAGAGAAGAAAGACCAAACCTGCTGTGATTAAACATCATGTTCATGGTGGGCGAGCAGCCAGTATCATGTGATAACTATTGGTAGTTGTAGTAAAAAAGGACGAATTTCCTGAGAAATTAAATCAACATATTAATTAATTATAGATCTAAAGTGAAGAAACCAAAACACCCTAATATATATGGCAGAGGAATGTTACTGACAGAACAATTCAAACTTGCACCTCAATGGAATCAAATTGAAGCAATGACTGAATTGGACATCCCACATCTATAAAACAAAACAAAAAGGTAGACATGGAGCACAAAATCGAAGTGAATTCCATGATAATTTAGTTCCATGTATCAAACGAGGAGATAGAAAGCAAGCCAACATGAAATCAATGTTAAAGAGAAAGTAAAAGAGGATTGAGGTAATCCAAAATGCCCCCATTTGCCCGAGCATAGACTTGAACGTTGAAAGTCAAAATTATCAGAAAAAATAAAAACAAAAGAATGATATCAAATTATCAATTGGAATAGTGTGCCTAAATCCCAGAGAAAACGGATTCAGCTCATGAAGATCAGATAAGATCAAAGTCATCTAAAGACACCATCAAACCATAAAAAATTGGAAAAAAAAAGAACAGAACAACTTTCAAACTTTTCAAGATCCATGTAAGTTTTAGGAGCCTTACACATAATATTAAAGATTGGAATTTCACCATGAAATAGAAAATTTGCAGTCATTCCCGCCCCCTCCCAACCAAAAAATCAGGTCATCCTTTGTCCTTTTGATCGCTCTTGAAGAAAACATACAATGCAGAAATTTCACTCACCTATTGCAACACACCAAAGTAGACCTAATTGTATATCTAATACCCACTAAAGCATAAAACTCTATACCTTGAGACAACCAATTCACAAGCACCAAACACCATCTCACACCACCAAGATAACGCTGTCAATCAAATACTATATATTAGAATGTCAAAGGCCAAAACACCAAATCAACATATAGGCCCTGTTTGGCAATTAGATGTCGGATGTTAGTTGTTTATATTAGTCTGTTAGCTATTTGTATTAGCTTGTTTGACTTACTTGTTTGCATTAGCTGTTTGAGGTAAAGGTGTTTGGTAAAATTAGTTGTTTCTAACAAAAGTGTTTGATGAAATTTCATTTCTGCCCATAGCTTAATTTCATTAATTGTTTTTACACATTATAATTATTTTTATTCCATATTCATATTTCTTCACAACATTAATTAAGAATTATGTGATATATAAAATTACATTTATACCTTCTACACAATTTTAATTATCTATATCTTTTTAAAGTTTATTTTTAATAATATATTTGATATTTATGTGAAATATTTATTTATTTATTTATTATGATAGACTAAATTACTTGCTAAAATATAGAAAATACTAAAATAAATAAATTAACTTAAATATTTATAATCATCCTCTACTATTGTTCCAAAAGTGAAAAAAATATGAATTAAAAAAATCTTATACATAAGCATAATTTCACCAAAATGTGAAGGGTAATATAGTAACTTCAAGTATTAATTATAATAAACTTTTCCAAAAAGTTATTCCAAAGAGCTTTTTGGGTCAAAAAGTTATTCTAAAAAGCTCTTTACCAAACAGTCCAATTAACTTTTTGACCTAGTCAAACAATTAAAAAGAGCTTTTGGATGCAAAAAGTTGTTTGCCAAACACCCCCATAATCCATAGTTTTTTTGTACATAGCATAATCTAAAATTTAACAGACAAGATGATATCAACAAACAAAGAATAAGGAGAATGCGCTTATCATCACCATTGTTATTGAATGGGATAGCCGGAATGCACGATGTTGAAATAGAAAAGAACCTTTCATAAAAAAATAAAAATTTAAAAAAGGCACCTCCTGTGCTACACGGAGATCCTAGAACCAACACCCATGGCACAAGTGCAAAACTAAAGGTGAAAATTGGGTCAATCAGGTTGGGTACGGGTTTACCTATATGGGTTTGAGTCAATATGGGTTTTTTTTAAACATCGAGTCAATTCAAGTTGGGTTAAACCATTCAGGTCGGGTCACTTTGGGATCAAGTGAAATGTTGATTGCTTCTTAATTGTTAGTATTACTATGTTTTAAAAGCTAAAGCCTATAAGCCTTCGTCTTATAAGCTTACCTCAACTCTATAGTCTATATCACTGCTAAAAAGTGAAGAATGTTCACAACATCATCAATGAACTTACTAAAGTAATTTTATACTAAACAAAATCTCTTCGAATCAACGATGTAGCAATACTTGTAAGCAAAGTGATGGGAATGCATTGAATGTAGTAGCTACTACGAAACAATAAGCTCAAGTATCACCTAATCTAGAATAAAACAAGATCAATGTTTGCACGGACTCCAATCAAGGAATAGAAGGACAACAACCTAAGATCCATACCTCCAATCTTAGACCTCAAGAAATTCTCCACAACAAGCATAATAGTCCCATACCCTTTGGTTGGAGTCAACACCAAAGAACAAAACCAAGAAAATTTTAAGAACAAAAAGATTTAATCTAAGCCAGGAGTGATAATTGCAAAATCGCATAGAAAAAACATAATAACACACAAAATTAACCACATTCAATGATAGGTATTGTTCATCGCAAAGGCCTCATGAAACTTGGTCGAAGAACCTTCATTTGTCCATTGGCTAAGTCGTCAAAACTAAAAGAAAGTATTCAACAAAAGAAACATCTACGCATGAACTCCGAATTCTACCTCAATCCATCTCGAAACTGGCTAATTAGGAGCACTTGTCTACAATTAAGGAAATCGTAGCATCTCACAACTAAAGTCAAAAAGACATCATATTTTTCAAACTCAATCAAATCAATCTAGCATGTTCCCTGCCGAACAAAAACATAATAATTCGGAGAAGACGCCATACATATCAAGCTCACACTATCAATCACAAAACTTAATAGTGAGATCCTATTTCTAGCATCAAGAAAAGAAAAGGGAAAAGAGAAAAGAAAGAAAATGAAACGGCATATCAAGCAACAAACAAATTTATACCATATTCTCTCAAAGGTGCAATTCTTCCGCCCGTTTACACCTTCCCGTATTGATTAGATAAATATTCAAATGATTAGATATCATATCACATACTTATATATACATATGGCATTAAGATATTCACGAAAAATTAAAAATAAAGTTTATTAGCAAGCATATGCGAGAAAATAACATTCAACTTTAGTACTCGACATAAGTTAGTTATTGAAGATAATGTGTAACCATCAAGGGGACTAGACTCCCTAGATGAGTCGAGAAAATACCTCTTAGTGAACATCAAAAAGTCATCATAATAGCAAATTAGGAAAACTTTGCAAGGATGATAATCGGCGAGGTCAAAAGCGAATGAAATCCCGATGCTCAAAGCAAAAAGTATAGTCTCGTGATTTAAGATTTCTTCTAAAATGAGTTCTTTTGGCAAAAAAGTGACTTAGAAGAATGAAAACAGAGCAAGGCTTACCGGAACACCTTAAGCATCCACGAACAAACAAGAACAAAGGTATACGCCTACATAGGCTACATTAAAATCATGTAGAGGTTAGTAATATCTAGAAAAAGAACATAGAAAGGAACAAGAATCCATACCCGAGCCACCAATAGGAAATTAGAACCGTATTAGAGGAAAATGAGGCATGTAAATTTGTTTCACATAGTCGTAAAAGTTGACCCAAATGTATTTCGGTCTCCAAATCATCTAGCTCAAAGATGACTGACAAGCTCAAGATCCGACTAGCAAAATAAAATCAAAGCAAAAGATAACAAAAACATAACCCAATCGAAATGCCAACGGAACATACCGATCGATGAACCAAGTAGGACAATAGAACAATATTTATGCGAGCTGAAATACAAGACAAATACACCCAATAACCTATACCAAGAACACCAACTAAAAGACCCATAACTTTGAACCGGAGCTAAGAAATTAGAGAAAAATGCTAAATTAAAAATTCCACAAGCGGAACATATATCCCAAATCAAATGACTAAAAGCCCACTCCTCCAATCAACTGCCAAATCTGCAGCACTGGAAACAAAATCCCAATATCAAATAAGAGCTAGATTCATGCAAGAACATAGGATATTATCTTTATATCATATTCGTAAGAGAGAAACCCAAACAAAAGTACCAACAAGAAACTCTTTCCTAGCCACCTCTAACATATGCTAACGAAGAATAGCCAGCAAACCTATCAATTAAAACAATAATTAAGGCCAAAACAATGATCGAATATAAGTTTCCACTCTTCAGGTTTATCTTCTTTAGAGGACTTATCACCAACAGACTCGCAACTTCAGGATGGCCAAACATAAATCAAATAATGATAACCTTTTCTTCCTCAAGCTTCTTCATGTAATCACCTAATTTCATAATGTCATCTCAAGACGAAAGAGTCAACATCTCAACAACAAACATATATAAAAGGAAATAGTATAATGGCCTCCCTCATATTTATACTGTGATAGGTAGAGGGTGTGTTAGTGGTGTATAACACCATTGACCCTAAGCATCATATTCAATAGAAATTATAAGAACGAATGCACAACAGACCTAAGTCCACCTTAATGAGATACAAATAGCCAACCTCTTAATAATCCCCTGTGCTCACCATCTTTGAGTCTTGAAAGCATCAAGAGTCGGCTTGCGACTAATTCCATGTTCTTTCATGGGAATTTTAAACACAAATCAACTTTCCATGCACTTCAAACCAGAGCAACGTGAGCATCCAAAATTAGAGTACTGCTATTAAAAGAATCAATAATATAGTTTAGAAATCAAAATGGAACACAGGAGACATCTAGCACCTAAACTTAGAGTTAAACGTACAAGACATCCTAATCTAAATAGCAAAGATAACATGCCTAAATCATAGAAAAAATGGATTCAACTCACAAACATCGGATAAGATGAAAGTAAAAAAGATGAAAAGACCAACTTTCGAAGTTTCAAGATCCATGCTAGTTTCAACAACCTAGCACAGAATATTATGAAAAACTTTGCATTTCAACATGAATTAAGTTATGGTCCTCATGTCTTGTAATGCTATACAAGAATAAAAATACACAATTCACTATAAGGTTAAAGTTATTCAATAATAAGAATACAGATTTATATCCTTTATAAATAATCCGGTTGAGAAAATTCAACCGCCAATCACACAAGATTGACCAAAGTCTAACCTAAGTTAATTACAATCAACTATAAAAAAACCCACAAAATTAGAAGAATAAGGAGAAGACAAGTTTGTTGGTCATTGAAGTCAGAGTTTGAACTTAAAAGAATGAGAAAATAGGCACGCTTATGAGAACATCTTAAGCATTCAAGAACAAATAAGAACAGAGGTATGTTCGCTAACAGTCACATCCCGAAAAAAAAAAAAGAAATCAACCATGTATGGTTTGAGCCCTAAAATAGCATAAAGAGTAATTTAACAAGATTACTCCATAATTTCTTAAAAAGAGCTGATTTACTTAAGAAAATTTTAACCATTTTACATTTCAAAAATCATGAAAGTTTAGTTCATATATCTTGTAGAGAACCTATATTTCACACCAAGAATAAAATTAAACACTTACGGAAAATTACCTGAAGACTCGGACCTTACATGTATATCATTCCGAGTACTATCAAGAATTCAGGTACAAACTTCATCTCTTATAAGTTTTGATTACAAGTCATTCCGAGTACTATAGAAACTTTTACGAGTGTTACGAAACTATTGCATGTGTTTTCACTCGATTCCGATCGACTCGTAAAGCACACTATTATTCATCAACTCACACTCGATGATTCCGAGTCACTTAGACATCACTCAAACTTATCGCATGTTCAAACATTTGCTCTAACACTTTTAAACTCAGTGTCCGACTTCATATTCTAAGGTCAAGTGAATTACTATGATGATTCAACTCTATAAGTCATCTTGTTTTGTTTGAACTATATATGTCTAGATCAAGTACTCTTACTATGATATTCTTTATCTAACTTGATCTTCTTCTAGACCGACTCAGATGGAATATGAGTATAATGTATATTAGACTTAGAAAATTCCATTCTTCCATGACTCGAGATAATTATGTACTTAATTATCTTAATTAAATTATTATCTATGTCTAATCTTAGATCTAAGTATTTTATACTTTGAGAACCAAAAATTGATTTACTTTTGTAGGTTATTTAAACGAGGTTATCCTATTTTTGAAATACAAAAGTAACCGGCTTCAAGTCGTCAATCACCAGCGAGACAAGGCTTTTTCTACTTCGACCAAGGCCCGGATAGTGTGTCGGGGTTGTCCGTTTCCAAAGCTGGAAATCTTCAATGCTAAACTCAACGGTGGTTTCCACCTTACTTTTCGGACACCACCAGTGGATTGGGACATCCTAAGGAATCAAGAGCCGTTGCACAACATTCACATCTCAACGGATCTTTTACGAGCGACTCGGAAGAACCGTTACAACGGTCACGAGAGGACTTCTAGTCAAAAGATAGTCACATCGGCTAATCCGCTTGATCATCTATAAATAGAAGCCAACTCTCAAGACTTGAAGATTGCTTGGAATCATTGTCAATACACTTACTTAAGCAAACGTATTTGTATTCGTATTCAATCTTCTACTTACAACTCCAACTCTGTACTTAACATCTTTATGAGTTGTAAGGTCTTGTAATTAGTTACAAATTCTCTTTCTTACTTTCTGAGTAAGGTCCCTTGACTGAGCTATAAGGGTTAACTCAACTCTGTTGTCCCTAGGCTGTAAAGGTTACCTCGGTAAGGAAGTACTAAATCGGATAAGGGAACTTCTTATTCGAGGAAAACTTTATAAGGAGTTGTCTAAGGGAGCAATTCTGGTTGAGTCCGTCTCACTGTATTTTGTGGATTCAAAATAGTGGATTTGACTTGGTGCTTAGATTAGCACTGGCCGTGGTTTTCCGCCCTGGGGGTTTCGACGTAATTTTGAGTTCACACGTTTCGAGTGCAATCTAGACTCGGACCGATTCAAAGCTTGTTTTAAACTTTAATCCTCCTTTCTATGTTAAATTTCCTAATCACCCTATTCACCCCCTCTAGGGTGACTTAGACTCTTTAAGAGCAAACCTTCATTACCAAATAATAATAGGAATCGACAACATAAATTTCAACATTTTCTAGCAAGTCCATAATTTACAAAAATTCAAATAGTAAACAAAAATAGGGTAATGTCCGAAAATATAAATTATTTGCCATCATGCTTATTCGTCTAGCTAATTTCGGGCTATAAATTTTATCATATACATTGATTTGCTTTGAACCCTAGAATAGCATAAATATTAATTTAACATCATTCTTCCACAATTTCTTTAACAAAGTTAATTTACTTAAATATTTTTAAGTAATAATTTACACGTCCAAAATCATTACAGTTTGGAGAATATTCACATATGTTGTAGAGCATATATAATTATTTTTTAGATTTTTGCACACAAAGAATTTACAAAAATCAAACAATCAAGTAAAAACAGGGAAAATCCAAAAATAATTTTTAAATTTTATAGTGTTTATTTCACAACTAATTTCCGTAATATTCAGCATACAAAGCATAAAAAAATTCAGATATCAAGTTATCAATCACACATAATTATAATTCATCCGAGCATCAAAATAATTAAAATGTCACAAACAAATAAACTTTTAGGGTGGATCTAAGTAGTATAATTACATTACTAACCTTTAAATTAGATCTAACATATCTAATTCATGCATCAATTTTCCAATTTATTTTCACTTATAACTTTTACATTAAATTGGATGGAAAGAAAATAAAAAAGAAAGTAAAGGATAAGCTTACCAATGGAAGCTGAATGGAAGAATGTAACAAAGTTGCTTCAATCACATAAGGGAAACGTCCAAAGAAAGGTATCAACATGAAGCTCTAAGGCACTCGCAAACCGTGTTAACACATGATAGGCTTAAAATCAGAACCTCCAAATCATTGAGTTATGCACATATCAAAAATTCTTGTCGTTCACATCAATCGGACAATCAACCTCTTGGTGTGCGAGGAAATAAGGATTTATACCAGCTCTAACCCAATCACATACTATATGTGAATCCTCAATTATATTTGAGCCCTAGTGCTGCACAAACAAACCCCAATATGCTAAAGGGATTCCCACTGTCGAATTGCCAACTCGAGATCTGCAGTAATGTCATTCACACTAAAAAAAGACAAGAGATAGATACAAACCTTAGTTCCATTATTGCTTGAAACATGTAACTCATGAAAAGTACAAAATTTAGACGAAAAAACAGCCCTCAATTATAAACATCTTGTGTCCAATGATGCATTTGACTTAAAAAGTGCAAATATCTAAAAGCATTCCAATCATTGTTTAAATAAACCCTCCTTCCCTCCACCTATGATTAAGCATCTCTTCCTAATCTCTTCCTTTTCCAACTCGTGGCTTAGTCAAAAATAATTTGCTTATATATGATCAAATATGAAAATGTTAAGCCTCTATTTGCCATGATTGAAAGAAAAATTCAAAACCATAAAAACCAATATAGCACATCTCAAAGAGTAATAAACTTCACAACCTTGGCAACTCGTAGTTTGAACTTAGAACAATAAGAAAACAAGATAGGCTTACAAGAACACCTTAAGCATCCATGAGCAAATGAGAATAGAGGTATATGCCTACATTATACATTTCAATGGAGGTTAGTAACGTCTAAAAAAGGAATATAAAAAGGAAAAGGAATCCAACGAAGGCTCCAACAAGATATAAGAGATGTAACACGAGAACGAAGGGGCATTTGGATTTAGGGTCACAGAGTAGTCTCTCCAAATCAGCGACTCAATAGCACATAATCTCACACACGGAATAAAATCAAAGCAAATATAACCCAATCATAGTGGAATGCAACTTACGGGCATGAAAATGAAAAATATATTTAAATGGGAGAGAGAGTTGACAATTTACCGTAGAACATCCAACCACGATTAAACTCCAAATTCTCGATAACTCACATGAAACAAAGACTAGGAGCGTATTTGTTGTTACCAATTGGCTGATATTAACCACATAGCAAGATTTCTACCAAACAAACATTCTAAGAATTCAAATGCATGCACCGCATATTACACACCCTTGGCCATCCAAACAAACGACATATAAAAGCAAGGATGATACGGATACTGAAGCGAAGATCACGGGATTTCATATAGGGAGGGGGAGGAGAACATATGCGACATACGAGATGCGAGAAGAGGCGGAAACTACTTACATAGTCTGTAAAACTCCAACCGGGAAACTCAAAGATGATGATTCCTATCTTGCACTAATGGGGGCCGGGAGATTTGGGGATGTTACACTAAGAGGGGGAATGACAGGAATATATTATTAAAAATCCTGCCATTTAACCTCTCATAAGTTGAAAAACTCAAAAATGTTTCCTATCTTGCAGAGTAACCTCGAAGTCAAAATTCACCATTCAAATGGGAAAAAACATGGCACAAATACATTATCAAAGGCATAAGTGACTTTTTAATTTGGGAAGCTTGGAAATAAGGATTCCTACCAACACAAAAACAAACCCTCGGTAGATGCTTACATTTAAGGAACACAAGCGGAACCTTGTAAAATTCCACCGCTAAGCAACAACTAAAGATATGCACATCAATTGAATTAATTATTGAAGCAAATATCAATGCACACACACACATGCGCACACACACACACACATTAAATTAGCTTGAGATATAAGTACACAACTAGCACATATGGATTTGCAATAGAAAACAATCGACAAATTATTATGATAAAATAATCTGGTCAACTTCCAATATTTGGTGCCTAAATCCTATAACACGGTTTCACACCATCAAATTTATGCAAACAAAGTGACAAAAAGACAAAAGGATTCCTTGGATGAAAACATAGCATACATTGCGCATACATTCAATGGCAATTGAAAAGAGAAGTCTTAGGTAGAGCAGAGCAAATATATATATAAAGCAACATAGATCAATAGATTAATATCCTTACTTCGACACCCAAGACAAGGCGGACATGATACACGACAATAATTCCTAAATCCCCCATATATCATGTATGAAAGTTGAGAGAGAAAATCAAAGCAAAGACAAATCAACATCATCAACATCTACTGAATAGGAACCGTATAATTCACACACAAATCAACATCATCAACATCTACTAAACAAGAACCATAGAATTTACACACGAGATCAACATCATCATTCATCAGCCAATTTTGAATATACTTGAATAGATGAAAACATCTACTGAACATGAATTTAGAACCACAAAATTTACACAAAGATCAAAATCATCATTCATCAGTCAATTTTGAATCAGCAATCAACATTACCAAAGGGTGGACCAAGACTATTACGAGTGCAATTAGGTACTTATGCCTCTAAACCAAGCCTAACACCATAATAACAACTCATTATCTACACGTAATTAACAGATTCTTGAGACATATGAACATATCTCTCATTACATGGATTTGTGACAAAAAACAAACTGAAAAATTATTAGGATTAAATATTACATATACATATAGTGGCAATTAAAAAAAGCAAGTCTCGGGTAGAGCATATATAATAGCATATACGAGTGGGACTTTGTATATAGACATGTACTCGCAACTCTTAAGAATACGAGAGATAAATAGTGCAACACGGATGATCAACAAAGGCCATCACTCCAAATTCTCTACCACAACTCGCATGAAACATGAAACAAAGATTATAGGCACCATAATTTAGGAGCAAGATTTCTACCCAACAAATCCAGGCACCATAATATAGCTTAATTAACTACTAAAAATATGTATAAAATACGACTTAACAAATTCCCTTACACTAAGACTTTGGACGTCCTCGTACAAACAAATCAAAGAATCAACCTAAAATTATGGTTCGAGTCATTGATCGGCCAAAAAGGCACGACTCTCCCAGCATGGGTTATCCATTCATAAAGGCTCTCTTTGAGACCTAAACTTAAGGGGAAAGGTGCCGAGCCACCAACTCCTACCCATGCTTGGTAAACTAATATTTTTTTCTTTTTATTTTTTATTATTGTTGGCATATGTTTCGAGTCATAAACGGCCCTTAACGGGGTTAACTCTTCCAACCCATGTCTTTTCCATACTCAAGCCTCTGAAGGGGACAAGGGTTAACTCTTCCAACCCATGCCTTTTCCATACACAAGCCTCGAAGGGGAACAAGTGTCATACCACTTGAACCAACCTCGTGCTTAGGTAAACCAACATATTCCACTCTTTATTAGGCAAGACAAGAAAAATCACAATTTGAATGAGTTATTCTGTTGAATTCATTTTATTCCCTCTATCATGGTAATATAACATGATCCAATAAAAATGAAAAATTTTGATCTTTACTAATTGAAGAGATATGTGAGGATCAACTCAAACAACTCGAACGAAAATTGTGTTCGAAGTAAGATTCACTCCCTACCCTTAATTTAAGTAAGTTTGCCTAGCATATATTTATACAGAAAGGAAAAAAACTATACGGAAAAGTTTAAGCAATTTAACCTAGCATATATTTATGTTCATGCATTTCTTCGAAGAAAGACACTAAAAAAATTCAAAAAAAGATAAAAATAAATGCGTAAAATTAAAATGTAGGATGCACTCCCCACACTTAATTCATGCATTGTCCCTAAGGCATGCAAAATAAAAAAATAAAAATAAAGGAAAACTTGTAGAAACTTCCCCGAAAATTATTGGGTTACCTCCCAACCAGCACCTTGTTTACAATCTTTAGCTAGCCATCCTTACAGCTCAAGGGTCATTCAATTGGATTTTCCACACTAGACAGATATGATCTCTTGTATACTCACAATTAGGGGAATTTTCTTTTGGAAAAAACCAGATGTATTCTCCCCCACACTTATCTTTTTGTTCCTTTTCAATTTTAATTTGTTCTTGAATAGATCTTTAAGAAACTAAGCATAACGAGGTTCCCACTTAATGGAATCTAGAAGAGAAATGTTAATTTCTTTCTTCCTAAATGTTTATGTGACATCTTCATTTATCTCATTTAACTTAGGAGTTGTTCTTATCAATATACTACGAAAAGGTGGTACTAGCTTGTAAGCTTCTTGATAAATTTTATCTAATTTTCATCTATTTCCTTAGCATTAGAGACCTTATCTTTATTTTGGTCAAGTCTAGATTCCTTGACCTCTGGTTCTAGCTCTACCTCTATGTTTTTCGTAGGTTCATTTAACTATTTTCCACTATTAAGTGTTGTGACACTCACATTTTCTTTTGGGTCCTGGAAAGGTTGAGATTGCATTTGGGCTTAAAGGTTACTAATTTTGGTATCTTTGGCGATCTGTCTCTCTTAAACCCGCTTAATGGTCATTTCTAAGCTTTGAAACCTAATGTCAATCTCCTTTTTCTAGTAATCCATTTTCTTAATGATTTGCTCTAAAAGATAATTAGTTCTATCCTGAGCAATGGATTGATCAAATTCTATGGGATTTTCTTCAAATCTATACCTAAGGTTAGCGTAGTCACTTGGTTTCATAAATATATGTTTCATAAATATATGTTTAAGAATCAGTAAGCATAAAATAGATCATAGCATAAAATCATAAGCACCAACTACAGAGTCAAATGAGCTGCCCCGAAAAGCAAAATTAATCAAATTATCAAAGAACAAGTAAAGAATAAGATAAGAATACTTAGGCATAAAGGGCAGGAACAAGATAAGAATATCACCAATAGTAAAGAAAGTTTTGGCCTAATTTCTTCATAAATAGTCCTACATAACAAAGCAAACATATCATAAACTAAGAGAAACAACAAATTTATATCAAGAATACGGAGGGAAAAGAGCAAATCTGCCATCACTAATCTTGGCATATAAGGTGGGTGAGAAGCCAATTGGATATGTGGATACTGATCGCTGCAACACAAAGGACATATTTGCTAAGAAACTCAATTGAAACCATATAGAATGATAATTAAAAAGATTTTTTTTAAAAAAAAGTACAGAGAAGCGAGATAGAGAAAGAATATTTTAGTTCTTTTTTTAACCATTGTTGCCTCGATAAACTTCTGTCTCTCTTCAAAATCTAAATATAAAAACAATGGAATTCATTAATGCTTATGTCTTCAAGAAAACAAATTCTTATATCTTAAATAAAGTAATATATTCCCTAATTCCAATATTCCCCACCCCTAATCTTTTATTACAAATAAAAATCATTTTTCAACTAGTTAACTTAAATAAAATTCATTAATTATATTCTTTTTACCTTTTTAAACTCTTTTATAAATCCACACCAATCAATATTTATTATTATCGATTTACATCAATTTTCATAAAAAATTAATACTAAACAACATTAACCACCACTAAGTAAAGGGTACTAGACCATTTTAGTTTTCAAAAATCTTAATTCGATATTAGACCATTTTAGTTTTCAAAATATTGAATCATTTCAATTGTCTCACCTCTTTACGAGCATTTACAATTTTCTTAAAAAATTATACCCTTATATCATGAGGTAGTTACAATCAACTATCAAAAACCTATAAAGTTAGAAAAATAGGGAGAAAACAAGTTTGTCGATCAATGAAGTCAGAGTTTGAACATAGAATAATAAGAAAATAGGACAGAGCTTACTGAACAACTTAAGTATCCACAAACAAATGAGAATATATGTAAATACCTACATAGGCTACATTGCAATAAAGGTAAGTATATCTAAATAAAGAATATAGAAAGGAAAAGAAGGGGCATCTGGATTTCGGTTCACGGACTGGTCTCCAAATCACCAGCTCAAGAGCTCAACATCTCACACACGGAATGAAATCAAACCAAAGACAAATCAACATCATCAACATCTACCGAACAAAAACCATAGAATTCACACACATATCAACATTATCAACATCTACTAAACAACAACCATAGAATTTACACACGAGATCAACATCATCATTCCAAATTCTCCACCACAACTCACATGAAACATGAAACAAAGATTCCAGGCACCATAATTTAGGAGCAAGATTTCTACCCAACAAATCCAAGTACCATAATATAGATTAATTAACTACTAAAAATATGTATAAAAGTACGACTTAACGAATTCCCCCACACTAAAACTTTGGACGTCCTCATGCAAAGAAATCGAAGGCTCGACCTAAAATTATGTTTTCTCATAAAGACACACTTAAAACATAAAGTATATACTATGCTTGCCTTGTTTCAAAAACAGTTTGTTGAAAATTATTTAGTCTTTTCCAAGCAAGTGAAAAACTAAACATTGAATTGTTATTAGAGAGTCTATTCATTAGCCTCACAATATCTCTTTCAGTTGAGCAACAAGATAAAAAAATCATCCATCTTATTTAAACATGTATCTACCGGTTAAGAGGTCTAAAAAGTTTTTTAAGATGGAAAAAATTAAGGTACAATATAGTTATAAAGACAACTAAATTAGGACAAATAACTCACTAAAAATTAATATTAATTAGGATATTAATTAGGAGCTTTGATTTTCGGAGAGAGTGATGAGATTAATTAGGAGAGAGAGCTCTTGGTTTTTCATAGAGAGAGAGAAAATAGGGGAAATGTTTTTATTTTTTAAAATTTAATTAGGAGATTAATTATGAGAGAGAAAGAGAGGAGATTAATTAATATTTTTCTTTTTAGTGGGCTCCATGTTTTTCTAGAGGAGATTATTAATGTTTAGGAGAGAGAAAGAGAGGTTCTAAAAAAGCAAGAGAGACAGGAAATGTGTTTTCCTTTTTTGGAAAAATTATATTATTATTATTATTATTATTATTATTATTATTATTATTATTTAATAAAATTTCTAATATTATTGTGTCATTTGTTAAATAAAAAATTCCAACCTAAAATAAACCATCTTTATACTGCACTGAGCAAATTAATTAAATATTTATTTAGCGACTCCCTAAAGATTAATTAAATGGGTGAGCGTTGTTAGTGAGCCTTACATTGTGGAAATAAAGATTTAGGAGAGAGAAAAAAAGGCCTTGCAATATGTCCATTATACATCTGGGCATATGGTGCTAGATACACCCTATGAAAAAAGTTAATTATTTTCAATAAAAGGTTCATCATTTAGGAAAAAAAAAAGGTTCATGAAATATACATAATAGTTCATTAATTATATATAAAGTTTCATTTTGTAAACTTATAAATTTGCATCCAAAATTTAAAATTTACCAACTTTGATCAAATAATTTCACTTAAAAATTGATATCTTCCTAACAAATTGATTTCTAAAATTATACACCCAGTCATATAGTGCTAGATATACCCCTGTAATAAAGGTATTTAAAGTTCATAAAATATATAAATAAAAAGATTCACTGAAAAATTAAAAATGGTCACTGTAGAAAATATTTAAGTATAGATGCACATATACATAAAATATATAGCAATGGTTCATCACAATAACCATAGGGTTTAATAAATTGTAAAAAAGGCATTCAAAGTTCACAAAAAGTAAAAATTAAAAAAGGTTCACTGCAAAATTAAAAAAGGTTTACATAAAATACATATCAATGGTTCACCAAAATAACCATATAGTTTAACAAATCATAATAAGATTTTAAGCAATAAGTACATACCAATATCATCTATTTTTTTCCGTTTTGACCTTTTACTTGAAATCATTTTTAATCGAACTTTGTGTTTACTACTAACATAACAACAAAATAATATATTAGCACTTGAATCAAAACCTTGTAATAAACACAACTTCCGGCGGTTTCCTTGCACTTGAGTCAAAACCCTTCTTGAGGTTACCACTAAAACACTTTGGCTAAAACACTTCAAAAATAATTATATATAACTCTGTGCCACACAATTCATGTACACTCGCCATCCACTCACGCATGGTGCAAGTACACGTGCTTTTTTGTTTCAGTGCTACGCGCTGGGCTTCTTTCCGTTTTTCGGTTTTCGTCAACAAAACAGGACCACTACCATAATGATCATCACCATCCTTCATCCTCATTGTTGCAAGCCATTGTTGAGTCATTGTTGATCCTTACACATCATCGAGTGAAGTGTGATTTTCTTCCATTGATCAACCATCCTCCATCCTCATTATTGCAAGCCATTGTTGATCCATTGTTGATCCTCACACATCATCATAACAAAACCTAATTTTATTTCATTGATCAGTCATCGTTGATCGATAACGAACGTAATATGATGTCTTCAATGATTTCTACGAGTGATAAGCGACAAGATCAACTATGAAACTTGCTAGATAATTTTGAAATTGCTTGCGAAAGAAGCTTGATTTCTTCCATTGATGGGCCATTGTTGAGCCATAACAAACATAAAATGTTGCTTCATCAATTCCTACCTTCGATGATCGAGAAGATTAACTACGAAGTTGGGCAGAGAATTCCACCATTAATTGTGGTGATGAACATGCTTTTTGTACTTTGATTTTGTTTTCTTCTCTCTTTTTGTTAATGTCTTTTTGAGTTAATGAATTTTTCATGTTTTTGAAGATGTTTTGTTCAAATTTGAGTTGTATTTGTCGTTGTTTTTGTTTTTAGCCTTATTATATTTTTCAATGAGATGCACTTTTAGTGTATGTTATAATAGTGTTTAGTGTTTCTCATGATGATATTTAGTATTACACCTATTTTGTTTTTGATGAATTACTTTTTGAGTGTATTGTTGCATATTATTTAGTGTTTTACAAGTACAATGTTTAGTGTTTTCCACATTATACCAGTTTACCTTACTCTTTGTATCAATTACTAATGTTATATTTTTTCAATGAGATTCACTTGTTAGTGTATGTTAGAATAGTATTTAGTGTTTCTCACGATAATATTTAGTGTTACACCTATTATGTTTTTAATGAGCTACGCTTTTGGTGTATTGTTGCATAGTGTTTAGTGTTTTATAGTATAATGTTTAATGTTTTTTTATATTATACCAGCTTTTCTAAACTATTTGTATGAATTACTAATGTTATATATTTTTAACGAGGTGTACTTTTAGTGTATGTTAGAATAGTGTTTATTGTTTCTCAGGATATTATTTAGTGTTACACCTAGTCCGTTTTTAATGAGCTATGTTTTTAGTGTATTGTTGCATAGCATTTAGTATTTTACAAGTACAATGTTTAGTGTGTTCTCCATATTACACCAGCTTGTCTTACTCTTTTTTCAATTACTAATGTTATATTTTTTTCACTTGGATACACTTTTAGTGTATGCTAGAATAGCGTTTAGTGTTTCCCACGATATATTTTTAGTGTTACACTTATTCTGATTTTAATGAGCTACGTTTTTAGTGTATTGTGGTGTGATGTTTAGTATTTTACAAGTACAACGTTTAGTGTTTTTCACATCATACTAGTTTACCTTACTCTTTGCATCAATTACTAATGTTATATTTTTTCGATGAGATGCACTTTTAGTATATACTAGAATTGTGTTTAATGTTTCTTAAGATAATATTTAGTGTTACACTTATTCTGTTTTTAATGAGTTACATTTTTAAAATATTGTTGAATAGTGTTCATTGTTTTACAAGTATAATGTTTAGTGTTTTCCATTTTATACCAGTTTGCCTTACTCTTTGTATGAATTACTAATATTACATGTTTTTAATGAGATGCACTTTTAATGTATGCTAGAAAAGTGTTTAGTATTTCTTAGGATAATATTTAGTGTTATGCCTAGTTTTTTTAATGAGCTATGTTTTTAGTGTATTGTTGCATAATGTTTAGTGTTTTACAAGTACAATGTTTCGTTTTCTCCACATTATACCAGTTTGTTTTACTCTTTGTATCAATTACTAATGTTACATTTTTTCAATGAGATGCACTTTCATTGTATGTTAGAATAATGTTTAGTATTTTCAGGATACTATTAGTGTTACACCTAGTCTGTTTTTAATAAGTCTGCGTTCGTAGTGTATTGTTGCACAGTTGTTTAATATTTTACAATACAATGTGTAGTGTTCTCTCAGTATTATACCAGTTTGTCTTACACTTTATATCAATTACTAATGTTACATTTTTTTTATGAGATGCACTTTTAGTGTATGCTATAATAGTATTTAGTGTTTCTCATGATAATACTTAGTCTTACACCTATTCTGTTTTTAATGAGTTACATTTTAGGGTATTGTTGCATAGTATTTAGTGTTTTACAAGTACAATGTTTAGTATTTTATAGTATAATATTTAGTGTTTCTATCAATTACTAATATTACATTTTCTTAAAAAAGGTAACTCTACAAAAACAGTTGAATCGGAGTTGCTTGGTAGGAATTTTAAGTTATTAGAAGATGTAAAAGAATCATACACTCGAATATGCATTCAAAATTGGTTTGATATTCATCTTGGGAATGTTAAGTATAAAGGGAAAACTGATGTTGTAAGGGAGAGACAAATGTATTACTCCAGTTGAGGAGTTAAGAGACCTATAAAAGAAGAAGATAAAAATATTCAAAGAGAAACGTGCGAAGTGATTGTGCGAGCAAGGATTGTTTTCCGCCTTGATAAGTTTGAACATTGGATATGCACCAATCATGTGATGAATCATAACCATGCGTTCATGTCAAGTGATGAAGTGTTTTTGCACAGGTCTCATAGGAAAATGGAGAAAGCTCATGTTGATTATTTTAGAAAAATGAGGAAAAGTGGGTTGAAATCGGCACAAGTTTTCCATATATTGAAAAATGACACATTAGGATCTTTTGCCCTTAGATTTACTAAACGAGATGTTTATAACAATTTGGTAAAGGAGGATAGGATGACGTTGGAAGGTGAAGATGCCAAACATTTGGTACATACATTCTCCGAAAGAGTTTTTAAGGAGAAATTTTTTTTATGTTATTGAGCTAGATGCCGATAATCATTTAGTGAGCTTTTTCTGGAGGGATTCTCAAATGAAAGATGATTATGTTCTTTTTGGGGATTTGTTAGTGTTTGACACTACATAACGCACAAACAAGTACAATATGATTTGTGCACCCTTTGTTTGTATGAACCACCATTCAAGAAACACAATGGTTGGATGTGGATTTTTGTTGAATGAAAAACCGAGAGTTTTATCAAGTTGTTCAAGACATTCCTCCAATCTATGGACGACATTGCTCCAAAGACAATCATGATTGACCAAGCTGCTGTAATGGTTGGTGCAATAGCCAAAGTTTTCCCAACATCTCATCATAGACTTTGTTGTTGGCATATTCAAGAGAATTCAATGTGTCACATTAATAAATTGAGGATGTTGGATAGTTTTATGTAATAACTCGTCCCTAAATATAACATATTAACATAATACATCGACTTATAATGTGCGTGTGCATTTTAATTTCAAAATATTTTCATATCATATTATATATATCTCGTGTATCGGAATTATTTTTGTAGGACCCGGACGTAAACGGCGACAATGGATGACCAATATTTACAGTATAATTCATAAAATATCAACTCACAAAATAACATTTATGCTTATGTTCTCATAAATCCATATCCAAGTCATTCAATCATAAATATTTCATATGAACCCATACATATCTAGTTAGCACAATTTAAGTACAAACTAAATAAACATCCAATATCAATTTTAAGGACTAGCATTGCTAATAAGATTAACTTAATTTAAGTACAAATACTAAATAATAGGGTAAATAATAACCTTAATATTAGCAATAATATAATAAAAATAATTATAATAAAAATAACAAAAATAATAATAAATAATAATAAAGCTGATAATATTAATGATAATAAAATAATAATAAAAATAATAATGGATTAGGATGTGTTTTGAGGTCAAATAAAGGCTTGACACCCCAATTACACTAAGCAAGCCTTTTAAATTGCCAAATCACTAATTTGGCATGCACCATTAATATTTGTCAACAAAAGCTCAGCTATTAGACGGCAAAACATGTAAATAACTATTGAAATTAAGTATAATTAGGGTAGATTAATCGGAAAATTGGCCCAAAACTAGTTTAGCAACTTTTCTCTCTCCTCCCTCACTTGGCCATCGGCCCCACTTCGACCACCTCCACAGCCGCCCACCAGCTCTCTTAGCCGACCACCGCCAACCGTAAACCCGCACCACATTGCACTCGAACCAAAAGCACCCTTCCAACCATCCCACTGGCCACCCTATCGCCGAAATCACCAAATTCACCAACTTTCCACCACCACCTCTCATCTTTATATTCTCTCCCTCATTTCCGGCCACCCTATAAAACTCCAGCTAGCTTCACCATCGGCGATCCAGAACTGCTAACACCCACCGACCACCCATCTCCGGCCTACCACCACCCACCGGACCACCAAAAATAACCATCCTTCGGACCCTTCAAACACACCAAAGCCACTAAACAACTTTTCCTTTTGCCACCACCCACGACCAGCCACCACCCGACCACCGACCGACAACCAGACCCGCCGCCACCTGCAGGCGCCGACCGTAGCCAACCACCACCACCATCTTAGCTACCAAGCCCACACACTCTCTCTCCCTCCTTTTATGCCCTAAACACACCTCCCTTAAACCCTAACCACTACCAGCCATTGCCACTGCCGCCAAGCGCCGCCGCCGAGCACCGGGCACCACCGCCAACCACCGAGCACCACCCTGCCGCCACCGGTTCCCACCAACAACCACCACAACCTTGACTCCCTTCATTCTTTTTGTAGGTAAACTCTAACCTTAAAATAGTTATGAATTAAGCTTTAACATTTAAATTAAATACTTTAACTCTAGATAAAATCTAAAATTAGCAGAAAATATGGTTATGTTAATAAAGGAAGCAAGATTTATATTCTGCCTAATTTAGTTGGGATAAATTTTGTTAAGTAATGTTAAAAGAATAAAAATAACATAAAATATTAATTAGTTCATTTATAAACAAGAATTCATCATGTTTAAATATGGATGTAGTTATAACTGAAAGTGATCAATTAAACTTATGTTAAATTTAGTAGCATGTTAATACATGATTAGACAATAATAGTTCATAATAAAAATGATATAATGAGGTTAATTAGTTCATTATTAAAAGCCCATATAATGCATGTTTTAATAATGAAATAAATGTTAATTTAGCCGTAACTTAGATGATTACTTATCTTCTAAAAAGCATGTTAAGTAAATAAGTTAATAAAGTTGTAATGCATGTTTATATTTAATAGATTATTCTTAGTAACATAAGTATGCACATGTGTAGATAAAGTAACCTAGTTCATAACTAGGAATAATAAGGGTAAAATTTTATAAACATGAATCATGTTAAAATAGATCACAATAAAATTTAAAAGTATAAAGTAAAGTTTGATATTCATAAACTTAACCAAGAAATGAAATTCCTATTAATAAGATTTGTTTTGTAAAACTCTATTTAAGGGCCATCAAAATCGACGTTCGTTCGGGTCCTGTACGAAATCACCAAAAACAAGAGTGACATCAGCACAATTAGGTACGTTCATTTATCGTGCCTTTTAATGTTTTATTTACAAATTAAGGTCGAGATATGGCCGACATCAACAACAACAAAGAATCATTTGCAAATAGTATTTGCCATCATTAATATGGACCCGCCCCATCAAGTGCCATTATTTGGTACGCCTCAATATCCATGTTGGTCACACCGTACATGTTGGCCTCTTTCAACCGGACAATCCGATTGGTCGGGGTATGTGCACATGCGTTTAGGGAAACCCGATAATCGTAAGGGATCCATTCGGATAATAAACGAGCAAATGTTTTAAATTATGCTCTCCCCTCATTTATAAAATGAATTGAAATGCACGTGCTCAACTCAAAAATTTCTTACTTATATTTTACTACATAAGAATGAGCGTATTGAGTTTCGACTCACTTTGCAAAAATATTTTCTTGTTTTGTTTTAGGAAATTTTCAAAAGTACCAAGCTATGAGTACTCGGACGTAGCGGCTAGCGAGTGGGACCTTTTGGTTGGGTTTAGCAATTTAGGAAACATTGTCCGTCGATCGAAGGGTTATATTGTTATTACAGTTTGTACAAATTTACAGTCCAGTTGTACCTTTTAATTGTGCCTGTCGTTAATTTATTTAACATTATCAAACTAAGCCTTGCCCTGTCCATGGACAAGGGTGGCGGTAATGACTCTCCGACCTTCCTTTTCGTTACGCTAATCATCGGCTAGTGGCGTGTTTAGTCTAAAACCAGTGATTACGGGTTGGGGGCGTTACATTTTAGCAAAAAGTTTGATCATATTTTGTTTATATGTGACATAGTTGAAGAGTTTGAGCTTTGTTGGAAAAGGTAAAAAACACCAAACACATCAATAAACTATACTGCACCTTAAACAATTCTACACTAAAGTTCCGCATGTTCTTTCTTATGCAAATTAGTTACTCGATTTCAATTATGCGGATCATCCTTGGATGGTAAGGGTGTATAATATCAAGAGAAAATGGTGTACTATATTTTCGAAGACTCATTGTTTAGGAGGAGTTTTGTCATCTCAAAGGAGTAAGAGTACAAAATCTTCACTATCAAGGCGTTTAAACAAATTAGGTTGGTTGTTTCATTTTTACAACATTTTCTCGGATGTTGTCGATGACTAGAGGAAAAGGGAGAGGGATGATAATGTCGACAATAAGGAAGGATGTTGTGATATGTACTTAGCTCACTTTACCATTTTACAGACAAACTAATAAGAATTATACAATAAACATGTATATGTTTTTCAGGATGAGTATATCTTGGGAGAAGGCTATGGCATGATCTTCGCATATCCGAGGAAAATGTTTCAATCACTCGCTAAGGTGTATCATGTGACAGAGAATCATGATGATAATCAATGGACATTTTGTGTCACTTTTGATGTTAGTGATCACACCATCTCTTATGATTGTAACAAATTTACTAAAATTGGTATATCATAGCACCATGCTTTGAGGATATATAATGTGAAGTGTATTAGGAAAATTCCCGACAAGTATATATTGAAGAGATGGACAAGGGAATCCCAACCTGCGACATATTGCACTTTAAATACTCGCCATATAATCGTACCTTCATCAATTTGGAGAAGTAAACTATCGAAACAGTTTGATCATTTTCTTTTAGCTACCAAGGAAAATGTTAATTCAAGGCAGAATTTTAAAAAACATTCCGTAAATTAAAAGAAGAATTTTCAATCAGGAATATTTCTACCATGGATGTTCTTGCTGATAAAGAAGAGCAAAGAAGTACTAATAATGTGGTGGTTCGTAACCCTATTAGTCAAAGGAAAAAAGGGGAAAGGAATGTGAGAAGGAAAAGCACTGTTGAGAAAATTGTCAACCGAGTTAGGTCAAGAAAATCCAAGATGCCTAGAAACAACAATTCTAGTTCGGTTCTTGAATAGGTGTGCTTTTTCATTTTATCTTTTAAAAAGTTATTTTATAGAAAAAACTTTAATGTTTTGCTAGTGCCTTTTTAGTGTTTTGTAGAACAAAGTTTAGTGTTTACTAGTAATCAATCTAGTGTTTCCTAGCAATCATTTCAAGTGTTTGTGATTCATATGATTTTTTTGACATGCTATATTTGAACATACTAGTAATAAAGACACTTAGCATTAATACATGCTAGTAATCAAGACATTTATATTTTCCCGCATCTACTCCTTCAATAATTCGTGTTTATCTTCTTTTTTTTTGTGCAACACAATAAAACATCCACTTCGAGTTCACATATTAATGCAATCGCTGCAAATCTAAGTGGAATGCATAGATTGTTAAACATGTTGCTTGATGAAGGACAAGTCAAGGCATTAAGCACGTCCGAAAGGATCAATGCTATTGATTTGAACTTGCCATGATTTTATGAAATTAGTTATTAAACTAATATTGTTTAGTATTTATACTCGGCTCACTATTTTTTTTGTTTTTGTCAATATGTTATACGGCTTAGTCACATTGGAGAGAAAATATTTAGTTTTCCTTTGAATTGAATTTTGTATTTGTTTACACTATTGTTTCGAATATACTTTAGTATTTCTTAGGTCTTTTTCTAGTGTTATGGTCAAGATTAATATTCATCTGTTTAGTTCATTGTATTACCTTTTTAGCATTTTATAGAACAAAATTTAGTTTTTACTAGTAATAAATTTAGTGTTTCCCGACAATCATTTTAATGTTTTTGGTTTAGATGATTTTCTTTAACATGTTATATTTGAACATACTTGTAATCAAGACATTTTAGTATTAACACTTTACATTGCCAAAATTAGCACAATGAGTTCATAGTAGCCATTTTAGTGTTTTATAATAATCATTTGAACACTCATTTGTTTATGTGTTTTATAGCACTTTTTAGTATTTTATAGAAGAACGTTTAGTGTTTCCTCATAATGCTTGTAGTGTTTCCTAGCAATCATGTTAGTGTTTTGTATTAATCATTTTACTCGTTTGTTTTTCAAATGATTTTTTTGACCTATTATATTGAAAATATAATAGTCATTTCATGTTATTTACAAGCATCATATAAGTAAATACTACTCTGGTTAGTGTTTTTATACTATAATTTTAATATAAATAACAGTCACTTTAGTATTTCTTAACAGTCACTTTAGTGTTTCCTAATAATCATTTAGTGTTTCTTTGTAAACATTTTTAGTTTTTGTTTTCAAATGAATTTTTGACCTACTAGATTTGAACATATAATAAAAATTTCTGACATTTAGTATTAACACTTTCTTTTGATAGAGATTAGCACGAGTCAATTCATGGCATTTACGAGCAGACACAGTAGTAAAAACTAAATATTGTTCCAAAAAACACTAAATGGTGTCCAAAAACACTAATCTACTTTTTCACAACCAACAATTTCATACATTCAATCTAACAAAATATTATAATATGTTAGTCAATCTACATTTGGGGTCCAACATTGGCAGCATTTGCAAGTATTTGTCATGGAGTTCAATTGTTTTCTTGAGAATGTTTTGTCGTTGTTTGTTATCCTTGACCATTAGGATGTCATGACAATATCTTACCCATAAAGTATTCAACTTTGATTGCTACAAAAATTAATAAAGCAAAATAAATCAAAATTTATAATTTAATAATTAAAATCAATTTACAAGTGAGAAATACTTACATCTTTGCCTCTGAATCCATAATTCTAATTCTTCTCATCCTCAATATATGTTTTCATATACCTCATATAAAAAGTACCACAATCTACAACATTTGATGTTGTTCTCCAATTCGTCATTATTCATTGTGGTTCAAGGTCTTGAAGAATGTGAGCTTTTGGGTAACCTTTTTCTTCCAAAAATTTGTATACAGAAAATTGGTACACATGATATCAATTATAGGTATAATTTAATTTCAACAATAGCATTAAAGTTAAAGCATCAATATAAAAAAATAATACTAGGATTTACCATTTCGTTATGTGAAGGACCGTAAGCATTGATATAATTCTGTTTGGTCAAGCATATTGTCATTGATTTCATATTTTTGGTCCTTCGGATAAAAACAAACACAAAAAGTGTTGTTTGTGCCATAGTGAAGCCACCACCTATTAAGACAATACAAAAACATCATAGTTACTCACAATAAAAAAAATAGTTTTATTTTCCAGCAATAAAAGTAAAATTAATCCTTTTTACTATGTCCACCTTTTTTTTTATGCCAATCCATTTGCATCTCTCCACCTTATTTTTCAGGATGTTACTAAATGTTTTGTATTTTCCTTCAACCGTTCTATTTGGGAAGGTCATAGAACTATTTGTGATCTTCAAAAGTTAAAACATGTATGAAATATCTTGTTTATGTTTATGTGGCGTTTAGTTGGATGTAATGCAATAGGGGTGTAGTGTAATCAACTATATAATGTAATTAGGTATGCAATGTATGGGACAATAATTACATTACCATGTTTGGTTATATAAAAAGTGTAATGTAATCACAAAGGTAATGAATCATTTCAATGGCGAAAAATAATAATTAAATTATTGTAGTGGAGATAAATGTTATCTAAATAAAAATTTGAGTTACATATTTAGATTTGAGTTTTTGAAAATGTTCTCTATCAAATAATCAAGCTTTATTTCTTTCGTGGCAAATATCAACTTTATTATTCTAATAGCAATATCGTAATAGAGATAAATGTTATCCACCTGAAAACATCTTAAATTTGAAATCATATTTGAGATTTTTTTAATCTTTTCTATCATATTTCCTAATTTTAAATTTTTTTGGTCACAAAAGAGATCAATTGGATTATTCTAATGCCGATAAATGTTTGTCGTAGTGAAGATAAATGTTATCCAAATAACAAAATTTTAAACTCTAAATTTATATTTGAGGTTTTAATTTCTTCTATCACATAATTAAGTTTTGAATTTTTTCATCGATAAAAATACCAACTGAAATTATTTTATTGATGATAAGTATTTATTAAATTAAAGATAAATGTTAACAAGTAAAAAAAAATTGATCTAAAAATTTTAATTTAAGCTTCTTTTATATTTTTAATTGAATA
Source organism: Talinum fruticosum (assembly GCA_021018815.1). Classification (NCBI taxonomy): domain Eukaryota; kingdom Viridiplantae; phylum Streptophyta; class Magnoliopsida; order Caryophyllales; family Talinaceae; genus Talinum; species Talinum fruticosum. Next base: position 3,542,845 of record JAITYX010000020.1, read on the forward strand.
GTTAAATTTTGAATCTAAAATGTTGAAGTTGAATTTTTCTCTTAATGACCAATCGATCATATCATATATTAAGATAATAGAAAAAATAAAATCAAGTTATTTCTCAAATGGATGAATTTTTGCTTGCCAAGGATGAGGAAGAAAAAGGATATGGAATAGAGAGATAGATAGAGAGAGAGAATGATTCCAAGTATATTAAAATTTGATCACAATGATAGATTGTTTAGTAAATGTATAAGTAATTATAATTGCATAGGTAGACGCTAATGTGATTACAATGCAATTTTGATTGCATGACAAAGTTGTAACCGAACCCGATAATGTAATTACCATTACCAATTTGATTATATTGCCACTTTGATTACATCCAACCAAACATGCCCTTAGTGTTATTTTAGTACATTGTTAGTGGTTTATAGCATATATGTACATGAGATGTTATACCTTTATTAAAAAACACAAATCTGGTTAGTGTTTATAAAGAACATTGTTAGTGTTTCATAAAATAATTTTGGTATTTTGTATAATACTGTCTACATTTTTGCACATTATCAAGCACTAATTTTTTAGTGTTTTTATAGTATGTTTTTAATGTTTTATAAAACATTATTTAGTGTTTTCAATGAATATATATTAAGTAACACCAAATGATGTTCTTAACAACACTCAGTGATGTTCAAAAAGTTAATTACAATAGGATAGGCAATAACTTGATTACCAATGATATTGCATGTATATAAGGTATATAAGTGAATGCCTACAAAAGTTTTCATTGGAAGGAAAAATCTTAAAATGGGTGCACCGGATAACAAATTGTTAAAATGTTATTTGTTGTTGAGCATCGCAAGCCAAATTGATATAATGTTGGAATTGATTGCACTTCTAGGGGCAAGCGATTGCCTATTAAGCCCTACGCATTGAACATTGGTTCACTAAAATTAAAAAAATAATAACCAAAATCAGGTCATGCATCAATAAAAAAATTGTGTTAGTGTTTTTAAATTTAAACAAGAATATACCTAATGTCAAATTTTTCTGAAACATTAAAGGCATATTCACTTATCAACCTTTCTTCATTAGAAAGATCGAAGTCAAGGGAGTTTAACGTATTTGAAAAGGAGATTTGTTGCATTCGGCGGAGTTGGTTGTTTTCTCTATGTTCTCACCATCTCCTCAACAACTGTTTCGCACTCTTAACCTATTTTCCTTCCGTACAATGAGAGCTGATGTCAGGACTCGTCCGGAATTAATTTGAATAAATGAATGTCCGGATCTCTTCTTTTCTCTTCTTCGGTAGTGTTGTATTTTCTAATTTTGACATAATATCCAGCAAGTATTTTACCATTGAAGGTTTGCTCCAAAATTCTTTATCGTCATCCTCTTTCAAAGTAGCAGTTTCTTCATTTCCACCCATTAATTCCTTCTTCTCTAGTTTAGCTGGAGTTTGGAATCTACTGTATTAGAATCGCAACATCCGGAAAACATATCTATCGATAAGTTGCACATTTTCTGTCTAGTCATGTACTTCATAAAACTTCAATAATCGAACATGCACTAATGCGGTTCTTTGCCCACATAATCGGACCCTCAAAATTTTTGTGCACACAGTTGGAAAAAAAAACATAAATGATGTTAGTATAGTAAGTTTATGTTGTATTAAACACTATTCTGTTTAGTATTTTTATTGTACCCTTTTAGTGTTTTGTATAATAAAGTTTAATATTTCCTAGTAATCATTTTAGTGTTTTCTAGCATAAATGATGTTAGCACGGTTAGTTCATGTTGTATTAAATACTGATTTGTTTAGTTTTTTTACAATACCTTTTTAGTATTTTTATAGTATATTTTCGGTGTTTTTATAGTACCTTTTTAGTGTTTTATAAAATAAAGTTTAATGTTTCCTAATAATAATTTTAGTAGTTCTTAGTAATCAATTTAGTGTTTTCTAGTAATCATTTTAGTGTTAGGAATCATGTTAGTATTGCTAGTTATCATTTTTAGTGTTTCCTAGGTGAGAATAATAGTAAATGATGTCCAAAAAACACTAATTCAGGTATTCTCACCTCTATTCTATCAACACATGCATGCTGTCATTAGCTTCTTCAACTTGCCGTATTTGACTTGTTTCAATGTCATTTATATTTGGGATTTTTAGAAGGCTTCAATCTTACCCCTGTGATATCCCACTTTGCTTTCTTCAACCACCCTTTCCGTGATTTTCTCGTGATGTCCAACCACTAATTGTTGGGAACACTCTCGGCATGGTTCTTCTACTTAAGATTACTCTATCCAAGTAGAACACCTGATTTTAAAATTAACACAAATAAAAAAATTTACTGGTTAGTGTTTTATAGGTACCTATTTAGTGTTTAACGTAAATTAATAAGACAATTAAATACACTTACCATTAAAAAGTGACTGAGCCTTCAAAAACCGCACATTGGTCTTCTTTTTTCATTAATCAAGCCGTCCAACATGTACTTGGACCAATTGTATGATGATATCTGACTAAGATCAACAAGATTTTTAAAATTTAACATTGAGGAATAACGTTGTCGGTGACCATAGAAGAACATGGCAACCATGTATGTAATGAAGTTCTTCCGAAACCTTGTATCGGCGTCCGGGTGCTATAGTATAAACTCATGCATCTTGGCTAGATTGTTGTACCATTCTTCAATGACTAATCATCCCTTAAGTCTCGCAAAACTCTTTCAAAATCTTTATCTTAGTATTCCTTGCCCACTTCAACCACTTCCTTTCCTACCATTAGAAACCAAATGCCAAGAGAATATCCCTTTCAGTTATTTCTATTTCCTTTATTTCGATCAGTTTGAAACAAATTACATATGGATTGAATATGTCCACTAACCATGCAGCAAATTTCCCGAGGATTTTGTTTTCTAAATGCAGGAAACCTCCAAAGCACTTATGGCTTCTCTTTGAGCATTATTGAACCTCTCACGCATCTTTAAAAATCTAGTCGGGGACATGTGTGTAAGGAAATGTTTTTCATAAACTTTTATTCTTTTTCCTCTCCTCTGTTTTATCATCGATTGCTCATTTTCAACCATTATTTTCTTTTCTTTTCTTCTTCTCTCGAGCTGGCTTTGGTGGATTGTCATCCTTTCAGTATTTTATGTTTTTTTCTTTTCTCGCTTCTTTTGTTGTTGATCATCAACCCCCACTTCTCTCTATGCTTCATTATTTTCTATCTCCTCAACATTTGGATTGATGTGTCTTGGAGATTGTCCAGGGCTTGAAATGTTACTTTTTACTTGTTTTTATTATTGTTGTTGTTCTTCTTCTTTTTCTCTTGGAGACTTTTCCTTTTTCACTCATTATAGCAACATCTTCATAAACATATGTCACCTTTTTCTGTCCTTTGTCTTTTGAAGGACTCTTTTCTACACTACCTTTAGAGGCTTCATGTTTCACCTTTAGTATTCCTTCTATCTTCTGGAACTCGTTTTCGTTATGTTGATATCGAGTAAGAACAAATTCAATTATTTGAGCGGATTCGTCCACCACATATCTACAAAATTAAATAAGCAAATAAGATTAGTAATTATAGGCATCTGATTAGTGTTTTTATAGAAAATTATTAGTGTTTTACAGAATAATATTATAGAACATTGTTTAGTGTTTTTTACGACAATATCAAGAGTATATTCATTCAAAAACACTAAATATCACTCTTAAGAACACTAAATAATGTCCTCGAAGAACACCAACTTATTCAAGTGTACACACATATCATTTTCATTATGTTTATTTAGAAACAATAAGTATGGTTGTAAAACATTAAATTATTAGTGTTTTACAAGACACCATTGTAATACTCGAAAATTTAAGGACACCATTGTAATACTCGAAAATTTAAGGTGCTTGCTTGATAAAATGAATTAAATTATTAAAAGTAAGTTAAAAATTTAAAATTATTAAATTAAGTTAAATTATAATTTTTCCTGGTCGAAATTTAAAACCCGAAAATTGGAACTCGAACATGATTTAATTGGGCCTTGTAGCGTTTATTGGGCCGAATTCACTTGAAGACCAAAACAGAAAATTAAAATAAAAAAGAAAAAGGAATGAATATGAGAAATGGGGGATGGTTGAATATAGAGGAGCTGGCGGATAAATTAAAAAGAGGAGGATCAGTGGCATTTGGTGGCAGTAAATAAGCAAGAGAGAGAAAGGGGTCGATTAGGATTTTAACCGAGCTATTGATTAGAGAAAGAAAAGAGGGAATTAAAGATTAAGAAACAAATAAACAGGGGAGAGAGAAAGAGACTGGAAATTGAAAAGAAGCAGAAACACGTAAGAGGAGAAAAGGGAACGAAGAAACAGAGGGAATGAAAGAGAGACCGAGGGAAGCGAAGAGGAAACCGAGAGGAGAGACAGAGCAACGAGAGCGAGAGGGGTCGAGACCCGAAGCGAAAGCTAGATAGTGAGAGCAAAACGAGAGACAGAGAGTAGTGAGGATTCGTTATCGAGGAAGAAGAAGGCGGCAATTCGGGAAGTAGAACAGGACCGAGAAGGAGGCAAGAGCCGAGCAAAACGGAGAGGGTGAAGGATAGGGACAGGAAGAGGTGGCGAGCGAGCGAAAGAAGAGGTGGTGAGCGAGCAAGCGTTCAGCGACCGGCGAGTGAAGGAAAACGATGGCCGGCGAGCGAGAGGAGGGAGACTGTGAGACCAGACAAAATCGAGACCGGGGGCAAGGAGAACGAGGGACAGAGCAAGAGGGACCGAGACCAAGAATAGTAAGAGGAGGAAGAGAAGAAGCAAACCCCCAATTCAAATTCAAAATCTAATCCCAAACCGAAATTCTAAGAACCACTAAGAATCTAAGGTGAGTAATTCGAATTCATCCTCTAAAGATAAAACAAATTAGGTGCATTAAATTCGAAGTTGATTCATAAAATTGAAAATCCTAGGTTGAATTGAAGAAGTTAGAGGCCTAACTTCACTAAATTAGCAACTTATGAATCGAAAAGCATGTTATGATTATGTGATATCTAATTCATGAATTTATAATGTTTAAGTATGGTTGAGCATGATTATTGAGGTGTATGTTGATATTTCGATGAATTTAAGTTGAATAGAATTAGAGGGTAAAATCGGAAAATCGAATACATGTTGAAAATGTAGATTTTCGCCCTAATTATGCTGCTGTTCGAATTTTTTGTAAATTCATGTGTAGCCTGAAATTTCTAAAACTTTTACTATAGCTTCTTGATAATTTATAAGAATTTCTTGTAAATTTTGGTATGCGTTGGATGAGTAGATTGGAAGATATGAATTTTTGAGTGAAAATGTACTGTTTTGGGCAAAGTCCGGGCTGATTGAACAGTTGAGGTGAGAACTGAAATTTAAGAAGCTATATGGCTAGATTAAGAGATATATAATGATTAAAGAAAGTTATCGAATCATAAACTACCTATACACAATAATACGCAATCATGAAGTAATAAATTTGATAATTAGAAATTTTAATTGATATGTTTAATGTTATGATATGTTTAGATTAAAGTACATCGATTATAAATGACACAAGCATGCCTATATGAGTTGGATTGATTGTACTTGAGTTGAAACTTTCTTATGTGAATTATTAGTTGTGAAGATCTTATGTATGAAGATGTTGAGCATGAATTATATGAATTAAGTGTATCTCGTCGACGTAATAAGAAAATAGTAAGAAAATAAGAAATATAAATAACTAAAAAAGGGAAAACGGATTGTTTTATTAATCTAAGACCCCACGAATTAAAGAACCCTTTAAAGTTATGGCCATAGAAGTGTCTCGTCAACCGACGCCATGAATTACTTTGCTTTCACGAATTATTGACGAGTATGCATCCCTCGAGTGAGGCAAGCCTCGAGGCCACGAATTACTTTGCCTCAAGGTCATGAATTATTTTGCCTTCAAGAACTGAGCCCAAGAATTATTTTGGCTCCAAGAATTGGGTCTTTAGAGCATGACATAAATTTTCTTTTCATTCGAAATTAAGAAGACTTAAAGAATTATGATATGAATAAACAAATTATTATGCATGATGAGAAAGAAAGAAAGAATCAATGATTTACATGACAATGAAATGCACGAATGAACTCAAGAAGAAGAATGAGAAGAAGAATGAATCCTAATTTCATAAGAAATTAATATGATTTACGTGATGAATAACTTATGTAATGAATGATTATATGATGTACTTGCGTTGAAAGAAGAGTGAAGTGTGTTTTGATTGAATTCATGAGCGAGTTGATGTCATTGTGCCTCTCGATAAGTTGGTAAGTTTAGTATCTCGCGTGTCTTAAGCATGTATGATCTAAATCGAATGTTTTGAATGAATAGTGAACTTACGTGTGTTTGTTAATGAATTAATGTGCAAAGTGAAACCAGGGGTTAGGTTTGGGTTATTCACTAGGCTCGTGGAGCTCATGACCTCACCAACATTTTCGGTACAAAAGTTAAGACTCCCTGGAGTGGCTTTTGGCTTTGAGGAGTACCGGACTAACGGTTAGGAAATCCCTAGATTGGCTATATGTATGGTGTTTTCAAATTGTAAATCGGTTGTATGTGAACCTAAATTTTTGACCATGTACATATAAAAACATATGTGTTTATTCCGAGCGTGTGGCTCGTTGAGTTTGTGTTGTGGATACTACAAGCGTGTGGCTCGTTGAGTTTATAAATGTGTTTTGTGTAGGGTAAGACTTTAAGCTTATGGGATTAACCATATTACGGATGGAATTCTACCGGAATTTTCAGGAAAACCTAGAAACGCGCTTCGTCAATCTAAGAAAAACTATTAACCCCAAGTTGAGATCTTAAGTAGCCGGAGGGGTTCCTTTCGAGGAACTCGACATGTAATACTCATAGGGTGGGTTTTGGGGTGTTACCATCATTTAGTGTTTTTTAAGACAATATCAACGCTACAATCATTCAAAAGCACTAAATGTAATACTAAAGAATACTAAATGATGCCCCGAGGAATACTAACTTATTCATGCACATATGATTTTTCATTATATTTATTTAGAAACACTAAATGTGGCAACAAAATATTAAATTATTAGTATTTTACGTAACAACATTTGGTGTTTTTTTGGAACATTGTCTATTGTTTTTTAGGACTATATCAACACTACAATCATTCAAATGCACTCGAATGTAATACTAAAGAATAGTAAATGATGTCTTGAGGAACACTAACTTATTTAAGAGTATGCACATATGATTTTCATTATGTTAGATGCAGGAAAGGCCATTGATCTAGGAATGAACTAAAACACATGTAAACAACGACTAAAATATATTCTAAATCACACTAATTTCGTTTAAGATTCTTTGGAAAACAAGCAAAAGTTCAAGGTCTAAGTTAATGCTCGTAGAACATTAAACCTAAACGTGTTTGATATTTTTTCAAAAGAAAATGATCATTGTTTACGACTCATAAATCGAATATAACACTAAAATACACTTGATTTTAGATGTTTAGATGATCAATTATTAATAAAATCGGTGAAAATTTACTCGCGAAACCTAAACCTAGAAATTACCTTTCGTCTCGTAGAATTTTTCTTACTTTTTTTGCTTTGTTTGATGTATGTCTTCATTATAGATAGATAGAACAATAAAGCTTGATTTCCATGAGAATTTGTGAATTTTTGCAAGCAAATTTTTTCGGTTCGTGCAAAATCGTGTGAAGATGGATGAATAGCATCGAACCCGAGCGAGAGAGAGAGAGAGAGAGAGAGAGAGAGAGAGAGAGAGAGAGAGATCCACATGTTTAGATTGCTGAAATTAGAAACTTCCGTTGATTTTTAAAAAAATTATTTTCCTTTTTTTGTGGTTCAAGAGTTGGACCGCATATTTGGACCGTGCATTTTTTTTGGGTTGAGAGTGTAGAGGAATGTCTATCTAAAGTTATAAAAACTAATTAAAAAAGATCTTTTAAAAAATGATTAATCTTTTATTGAAAATGATGAACCTTTTCATGGGGGTGTATGGTGCAGGATATGCCCGTATGTAAGATAGGTTTTGTAAAGGCCTTAACCGATGTGTCACTTTACTTCCCATCGAGTGAACTTAAAATAGGCTCACCCACTACACAGAGCATCTATTAGTGTTAGCAACGGTATAGGTTGGTGTTGGGGGATATCCCTCCTCCCCGCCCTCGCTATTGAGGAGGATTTTGCCCCGGCTCTCGCCCTCACCCTCGCCAGGACCTTGATCCCCGAAGCTAAATGTCAAAGCCCAAAAGAAATTCAAGGTTCGAGATATGAGGCAATAGCAGGCAAGCAAGGAGGGCCCGAACAATAGTATGGTGGTGTGTGGTTGCCGGTAGTGGAATCGAGGAGGAGAGACCGAGCACGAGAGTAGAGAGAGGGAGATGAGAGTAAGCTATATCGCCATAGGCCTAGAGGGGAGAGAGTGAGAAGATGAGAAAACCGAAGAGAGGAGAGACCAAGATAGCAGAGATATTAGATTGAAGAGAGGAGAGAGACTAGAGTGAGAGGAGAGAGACCGAACAAAAAGAAGAAAGAGAGAGACAGAGAAAGAGAATGAGCGGTTGTCGGGAGAAAGAGTAAGTGGGAAGGGGGTTTATAATTAAGGTTTTATTTGGTAATATTACCAAAACACCTTTACACTTATTCCGGAATTTTTCTTTAAAAAAGGCAATGGGGCAGGGTTTTTCCTTGATTCGAAGCGGAGATTTCGATCCTTTTGCCAACCCTAGCATCTATTATACACGTATAAGTATATGCTCCCATGATGTCAACAAATAACTGGAAGAAAGGAAAAATAAAAGAGACTTTGTAGGCCAAATATAATGACGTAACACTTGAAACTATATGCTACGAGAATGGATATAAGAGCACCCTTACCGTTGGATTGGGAGATCCAACGGTGGGGCCCAAATCCTAATCTCTTCCTCCTAGTGGGATATCCTTGTGAGAAGAGAGAAATTTTGGGTCCAAATAGATCCCAAATGGGATCCACTTGGATTCATTTTTTGACACATCATTTTTTTCCGATTAAAGTGAGTTTTTGATAGTTAAAATTTTTTTGATGGTATGTTTGGATGCTCAATTAAGAGTGGAATATTTTACGTGTAATTTTTTTACGAAAAAGAAAATTTATTTTTTAATAGTATAAGTAAAAATTAGAAATTAATTTTGTATTTTTAAGTTAATTTCTTTTTGTTGAGCTTTGGTATATTATCTTTTAATAATGTGTGTGAAAATTATAAATTTACTATATTGTGAAATAGATTTTTTAAATTAAATTTTTTATCATAAATGTAACACCCCTAGACCCACCCTAGGAGTATTACATGCCGGGGTTCCCGGGAGGAACCCCTAAGGTCGCTTAAGATCACAACTTGGGGTTAATAACCCTTTCTTGGATTGGCGGAAGCGTAATTCTAGGTTTTCAAAGGTTTTTCGGAAATTTCGGCAGAGTTTCCTCTGTAAACTGGCTAAACCCATGGGCTTAAAGCCCTAACCCCGCACGAAACACAATCATAAACTCAACGAGCCACACGCTCGGAGAAACACAACACAACTCAACGAGCCACACGCTCGGAGTATTCACACAGGGATTTTACATTCATAATCAAAACTTAAGTTCACATACTACAGTCTTTACAAGTATGAAAACATAAAGTACAAAATAAGTCCGGAGAAGTCCTATCCGATGGTTTGCTTCCTCTAAAAGCCAAAAGCAACTCCAGGGAGTCTTAACTTCGTACTCGAAATGTTGGTGATGTCATGAGCTCACTAGCCCGAGTGAATAACCCAAACCCAACCCGGGTTTCACTTTGCACATTAATTCATTAGCAAACACACGTAAGTTCTCAATTCATTCATAACATGCGATTCAAATCATACATGCTTAAGACATGCGAGATTCTAAACTTACCAACTTGCCGAGAATCATAATGACATCACTTATTCATGAATTCAATTAAACATGCATCATTCGTATTTCTACGCAAGTAAATCATATAATCACTCATCATGCAAATCATTCGTCACGTAAATCACATCTTAGTTCTTATGGTATTCATTTCTTATGAAATCGGGATTCGTTCTTCTTCTTATTCTTCTTCTTGAGTTCAATCATGCATTTCATAAATCATCGATTCATTCTCTCTTGTTCGTCATGCAAGATCATTCGTTTCTTCATATCGTAATTCTTTTAAGTCTTCTTAGTTCGAATGGAAAGAAGATTTGTGCACTTGCTCTAAAGACCCGAGTTCTTGGAGCCAAAATAATTCGTGGGCTCGGTTCACGGAGGCGAATAATTCGTGGCCTCGAGGCAAATTAATTCGTGGCCTCGAGGCGGCCTCCCTTCCCCGAAGGACGCGTCATCGTCAATAATTCGTAGAAGCAAAATAATTCGTGGCTTCGGGTTGATGAGACACATCTATGGCCATAGCTTCAGAGGGTTCTTTAATTCGTGGGGTCCTAGATCAATAACACAATCCTTTCTCCCTTCTTTAGTTCTTTAAGTTTCTTATCTTCTTATTATCTTCTTATACATGCGACACACTTAATTCATATGATTCATGCTCGACACGTTCATGCATAACTTCTTCAAAACAAGCAATTCACATAAGCAAGTTTCAACTCAAGCACAATCAATTCATTTCACATACGCATGCTTATGTCATTTATCATTGATGTAATTCGGGATAAACACACAATCACATAAACATGCTAACTAGGATTTCTAATCAACGAACTTATCGTTTTCATGCTCGCGTAATATCGCGTATAAGTGGTTAATGGTTCTATAACTTTCTTTAATCGATATATATCTTTTAATCTAGCCACATAGCTTCTTAAATCTCGGTTCTTAATTCGGTTACTCACTTATATGCGATTTAGCCCAAAACGGAACATTTTCACTTAATATTGCATATCTCCCAATATATTTTACAGAAATTCTCATAAATCATCAAGAAGATGCAGTAAAAGTTTTAGGAAATTTGGGCTACACATGAATTCACATAAATTCGGACAGACATGCTTATTCACTGAAAAATCGCACACGAATCATGAAGTTAACTTCCGATTTCTCTCCCTAATTCTCGTTCAAGCTAATCCCGTTCAATTCTCACTAAACATGCTCAATCGTATTTAAACATCATAGATTCAGAACTAGATAAACATCACACAACATGCTCTTTGATTCATGAGTTGCTAGTTTAGTGAATTTAGGCCTTTAACTTCTTCAATTAACTTAGGGTTCCAATTTCATGCTTCGAATTCATGTTCAATCCTTCTAATTCGTTTTATTTCTTGAGGATGAATTCAGATTACTCACCTTAAATTCTTAGAGGTTCTAAGAATTCGGTTTTGGAAGGATTGAATTTCGCTTTCGAATTGGGTTTAGCTTCTTGTTCCGCCTTTCGATTCCTAGTCTAGCTCCTGCTCCCTCAACCCTTCTTCTTCCCCGACCCTCTCGCTTCTTCCTCTCGCTGCCTCGAGTCCCGGTCTCCGACTTCCCTGTTTCGGTCCGATTCTGGTCCTCTTCGTCCATCGTCTCCCCTTCGATCGCCGGTCGACGTTGCTCCCTTGCTCGCCGGCCACCCTTAGTCCGCTCGCCGGCCTCGTCTCCCTCCTCGCGCTCGGCGGCCGCGGAACCCCTTCGGTCCCGCTTTCGCTCGGCCTCTCTACTCTTCCCTTTCTTCGTTATGCTCGGCCTCCCGAGCTCCCGCTCTCCCTTCGCCCACCGGCGGTGGCGTCGTTGCCGTTCGAGCAGCCACGGCCGCCGGCTCTCGCGCTCTCTCTCGCTCTCGCTTTGTTCTGCTTTTACTTCGTCTCTGCTCTGCTTCTTTCTTTCGTTCCCCTTTTCTTTTTCCTTCGTCCGGCGCCTGTCCTCGGGCTCGCCGTGCTCGCCGGTTGCTTGGTTTCCGGCGTTCCTCTCGCTCCCGCTCGCTCTCCTTCTCTCTCTGTGCGTTCTCCCTCTCGCTCTCCTCCGTCTCTCGCTTCTTTTCCCGTTCTTTTCTTACGCTTCTTTCCTTCTATGTCTCGGTCCCCTCCCTCTCCCGGTACTCTCTCTCTCTTCGTGGCTCCCTCAAAGAAGGCCACCCTATCTTTTCACTCTACACTAATCCACTTCCAAACCTAACACTTAATCCTCCTCTCTTTAATTCATCTCGCGACAAATCCGACCATCTCCTTCCCATTTCTCATTTTCTTTTTCTTGTTATTCTAATTGGGCCCAACTTCAATTTCAATAGGCCCAATAAGCTAGCCCATACTCGGTTTCGGTTCTCGACTTCTAATTTCGACTCCGAAAAATTCTAATAATTCACTACTGAGCAAAGCACTCGAAATTTCGAGGTCTCACAATAAAATAATTAATTTACACTCCAAAAATTATTTAAATTATTTATCATAAATTATAAAAATAAATTATAACACAAAATAGACTAAAAAAATTAATTAAATATATTTAGTTGTGAATTTTATAAGAAATATTTTATTTATAAATTTAAAAATATTAAATCTTTGGTTACGCCACCGCTAACAAATCTAAAATTTGGATGGCTATCAAAAAAAAAAAAAACTACTCCCATTCCCATATACTTGTTGACGGGGAGGCATTCCAGCTCAGCGTGAAATTGAACTGACTTGAAACCCTAAAACCCTCCAAATACCGCGGCCTCCGTTGAGGTTTAACGAACCAGCAGTCCTCGTCCATTCTCTCTCGTTAATCCCCCACTTCCCTCTTTGCTAAAGAAGCAGCTGTTCTTCTTTTTTCCCTTTCTCAGATCTTTTACAGAAGAAGATGCCTAAGTCCAAGCGTAATCGCGCCGGTACTCTCTCTCTCTCTCTCTCTCTCTCCCCTTTTCTCTTTGTAACAGCATATGCAGTTGCTATCTAAGTTGTTTAACCCATGATTTGGCATCTTAACTCGAAACGAATATTTATCAGGATGCCATGTTAGACAATTTGGCCAATTATTAAATTTGGGCTCGCTGTTGTTTTGAATTGGCGTGCTTGAGTGAACCTATAATATTTTGAGTGTTCTTGTATGAGGTGGGTATTTGCTCAACATGTTTAGTTGGTAGAATGATGCTCAGTTGTTTTATTTTGGGTGTTTAAAAGTGTTTTTGCATGATATTTGCAAGGATTGTTGTGCCCAATTGCTCCTATCTGTGATTGAATGTGCTTATGTTTGAGGGTTGATTTACCCATTTATGTATTTGGCTGGATGATGAGTCTATGTAACATAGTTTCAGAAGTTTGACATCAATGGACAAAGAGGGAAAGGATTGTTAATGGGTATCGGGTAAATGATTCTGTTTGTTAATGATGGAAAAAATGCAGTTACCCTCTCAAAGACCAAGAAGAAGGGAAGGGAGCATAAGGAGGCAATTGTTAACATGATAAGGGAAGCCATGGAGAAATACTCTTCCATGTATGTATTTGCTTTCGAGAATATGAGGAATCTTAAGTTTAAGGAGTTCCGGGAGCAGCTCAAATCCAACAGCAAGTGAGTTCTATGAGCTTTTAGCCCTTTATGTTTACAGAAAAATTGAGTATTTAGCCCTGTGTAGCTCTAAATTTATTCTTCATAGTTTTGTGGAATGAATGAAGTTAACTTTATGATATGTTTTGTTACTTGCGTATATTTGTTGCAAATTATGTCATGCTAATAATAAGGCTATAAATAAAGTCTATCTTTCCAAGTCTGAAACCACAGACCATACCTTAATTTCTTCTTCACCCCCGCCCCCTAGACACAAGCGAATCTTTTGAAGTATAGGAATGATTCTCACTCTGCATATGGTCAGAGAAGCCTATCAATGATGTGCTTAAGGATAGACTTAGTGATGGTTGAGTGTACACACTGAGCTTGGTTTTCTAAATATTTCTGCTCTGAATAATTTTATGTCTATAGTTCATTCTCTCTGAATACAACCATTTTGTTTACTTTTTCGCATTAATGTGAGCCATTGTTCCTATTCTAGAAGCGTTCTTGTGAATATACAACCAAGAATTGCATAGTTAATTTACTGTAATGAAAAGAATATACATAGCAGACTGGTGGTATATGAAACTAGGGGTTTATTTGAGCCGAGCCGAGCTCGAAACTGCCAAGCTCGGAGTTCAGCTCGTGAGTATCGTTTGTAACTCGAGCCTAAACTCGGCTCAAAAGCTCGAATTTGAGCTCAGCTCGTCCTTGTCTCGTTAGTTCATTATGCTTCTTTAAAATTCTTATTTTTAGTTCAAAGTCACACTTTATATACTTACTATAAAAACATGAATTTGAGCTTAATTGATACTCGTTCGTCTCTCTCGTTTGCTCGACTCGTCAACTTGTTCGTTCGTTTTGTTTGCTTTGCTCGTCAACTCGTTTGTTCGGCTTGGCAAGCTTACGAGCTCCAAAATTGCAAGCTAGAGGTCGGCTCAGAAAACTGTCCAACTCGACTCGAGCTCGACTCGGCTCGGGCTCGCTGCGAGCTCGACTCGGCTCGGGCTCGCTGCGAGCTCAGTTTGGCGACCTTTATACAAGCCGGCTCTCGGGATCGGCTGAGCTACACTCCTACATGAAACATTGGCTCAATAATCTCCTCCAAGTAAATTCAGTCTCCTGTTCTCTTTTCAAGAGCCTTTTTCACATGTGAAATCTATTTCTTGTATTCTCTATCACATATCTGCTAGTGTTTGCCCCGTTACAATCTTGTTTATCCAAAATAACTGTATGTTTCTATATTTTGTTGTATCATTGTTTTCTTGGACCATTATTTGGTCTTCAAAGTTGGTAAAAAGGTGAATGCAGCAAACATAATGTTGCCAGGACGAACACATTGACCCTTTTCTATTTCAGATTTTTTCTGGGATCAAACAAAGTGATGCAGGTTGCTTTAGGTCGCTCTGTTGCTGATGAAATCAGACCAGGTTTATACAAACTTTCGAAGGTAATAATGGTCTTTCTTTCCATGGAACCGACTTGTCCTGCCTAGTTATGCCTACTTGTTCTCATTTTCTTATGTTTGTTTCTGGTTATGCAGTTCTTACGTGGAGACTCCGGTCTTTTCCTTACCAATTTGCCAGAAGAAGAGGTCAAAAAGTATGCAAGCAAATTTCAGATTATTTTATTTTATTTTATTTAGTTGTTTTCTGATTCTTCTGAGTTTCCTTGTGCTTCATTTGCATCTGTTGCAGTATGTATGATAAGATGACTGTCTAGACTTAATTGTTTCTTTTTTTATTAAATTTCCATGTATTTTCTGTAGAAAATGGCTTGCTAGATAGCCAAGCTTTCTAATTTTGAAACTTCCCGATGATCAATCTGAAAATGAGTAGTTCTTCATTATCCATCAACTTGGCCAACTTTCAGTTATTTGGTGGATTAATCTATCTATTCAAGTTAGCAAATATGACATCCAATCTGTGTCAACCCTTTTTTTTAATCCATCATAGCCTCTATAGGCCATCGGAAATTTATCTGTCATTTTCCAGCCTTTTATGGTTCTTGTATCCATTTTTTTTTCGGGGGTGTTGAAGATTTGGATGTGGACCTCTTGCTCCAAAAGTCCAATCTTGAATCTTCATAATTGGTCAAAACCTTATGAGCAGTGTTGGTTATTTGTCTGCAATCTTATTTAATATTAGAAACGTTTTACTCTATCGTGGTCTGATCTCTGCTACGTTTTTGACATTATTTTGCAGGTTATTTGATGGGTTTGAAGTTTATGATTTTGCAAGAACAGGAAGTATCGCTACTGAGAAGGTGAGTTCATATTTTGTTCAGTAAACACCTGAAATTCCTTCGTCTGTTGTGCTGTTTGTGATCATGTATGGTTGTATATGCACAACTATATTACATGGACTCAGGCGTGGGGGTCACCATGTCTCAGATCCAAGTGTGACTCATCAAAGCTCTAATTTAGGACATGGAGACACTACCTAAAATTCCAACATGGATATGAAGACTTGTCATTTTACTTGTGGAACTTGTAATTTCAAATAAATTTTTCAACATTATTTCACAAATTAAAAGGTTGTTTATTTGTCAAATCTTAGCAGACTCAAGAACCATTAAAAAATAATGAATGAAGAAGGAAAAGGCAATTTATTCCTAATTTTTTCCCCCACTGCTTTAGAGTTCGGATTAAATATGTGTGACACGGATCCCATGCCCTATTCTTGGAGTGTCGTGTCTGACTTGGGTACAACAGGTTAAAGCGGAGAGTCCATGTGTCAAGGATATGCAATGATGCCTAGCTATGTAAAGAAAGAGGCATCACAAAGTTTGAGGTCTGTAGGGTAGAATTTGGAATTTGGTGTATTCTCCTGTGCTTGCTCTTACAGAACTCAAATCTGATGTGTGTGCCGACATTGTATAGTAGTTTCCATTCAAATCCCAGTGCTGTTTGAGACTAAGTCTCTAAAGTCTCATTCTGTTTATGTATAATGCAGGTGGAGCTTAAAGAAGGTCCTCTGACTGAGTTCACCCACGAAATGGAGCCCTTCCTCCGTAAGCAAGGAATGCCTGTGCGGTTAAATAAAGGTTTGTTGCTTTATGATAAAATCTTCTAATGGTGTAGGTTAATGCCAGTGAAGCAATATCCCTGGCCAAATTGATAGATATTATGGATAAATAAAGCAAAAACAGGGTTAAACTTGAAAACATGGGTGTTCATTGATTGTGCTTCTATTGGCACAGGTGTGGTGGAGCTCATTTCAGACTTCGTTGTTTGTGATGAAGGGAAGCCTTTGTCACCTGAGTCAGCTCGCATCCTGGTTAGTACTCGGTACTAATTTCACTGTTTTATTGCTGTACAGATGTTTATTGAGTTGTGATTTGCTGTGTGAATTTGTTTGGCTAATTGAGATCATCAAATGCCTTGTGTTTGAAAATTGCTGTTTTATCTTCCCTGGAGGGTGAAGATTTTACTAAGAAAAGACTTTGCAGGGTTTTATCCTCTCGTATCAGTGCCTGATACTGATAAAGCTGGGCTTTGCCTCTATCTAACATGTTTTAGGAAGCATGAAAATTTTTGGAACTTTTATTATGTTGTAGGAAGCACGAAAATTTTAATGATAAAGCAGGGTTTTAGCCAGATCTGAACTTTATCAATTGCAAAGACTGCCTCTTTGTTTGTTTGTGTAAGACTGTGTACGTGTAGATCTCTGAGACCCCACTTTAGTGGGATTCACTCTAGGCTGGTTCTCAGTTGTAGCCAACTTGTCAGTTGAAGTTGCAGATGATGGATCTCTCTCTGCTTGAATGTTGTCTCAATATCCAAAATGCCCTGGGTTTGAGTAGTGATTTATTTTTCTTTGGGGGGGTGGTTCCTTCAGATTGTTGTTGATAGTTGAAGGTCTTGGTTTTTTGTCGGCAGGGGTTGTCTGAACTCTGAATCATTGGAGCACTATGTATCTTCCTTCATGCAAAAGCACGTAAATGACCAAAGGGGTGATCTGTAGGTCTTGTGTGATTTAGCCCACCTTTCAAGTACAAATCCCATTAGAGCCTTGGGGGAGTTTCCTTGCCCCCTCCCTCTCTCCCATGCCTTCCGCCACTTAGTGTGTCTTATGAGATATGGGGGTTGTGAGGGCAGTGTTTTTGCTTTCTTTTCCCCCTATGGCCCATGGAAGGGGAGGAGTGGGGGAAGGTGGGGTTTGGCAGTCAAGCTATGTGCTTACTACTTATTGAAAGTGTAAAATGATTGTTTTGATTGCAGCGTCTGCTTGGGATGAAACTTGCTGTCTTCAAGCTCCGCTTGATCTGCAGATGGAGTGGTGAAGGTGGTGATGATTTTGAGGTGTACAATGGAGGGATGGAAGACTCAGATATTGAATCTTCTTAATATGGCAACTTTGCTATGTTTTGGTGAAACCAGTAGAATAGTCACAACAGTGCAATGCCAAAAATTTTGTTCTTGATGCTTGAAAATTAGGTAGCATTATGATTTTCTTTCTTTGTATGTGTACCTCAAAAGACTCACTCCACCCTGTTGGAGCCCAAATGGTGGTAATTCTGATGTACCTCTATTAATGTTAAAAATGTTGGAAATGTAATGATTGTGTTCTTAATGGATCCTCATTAGTCACCAATATTAGTAATAAATGTGGTATAAACATGAGTTGTTTTCAATTGTCCTACTTTAGGTGACCTCTATACTAAAAGTAGAAGGAAGTGGAAGAAACTTCATAGTTTAGTTAGAATATTACTTAGAAAAGAGCAAACCCTTAAATCTTAATAGTAAACTATGGGATAATATCATCAAACAGTTTTTTTATGAGTGAGATGATATTAAAAGTTCCTTAAATATTAATAGTAAATAGTTGTATACCATAAGTTGGTAACATTTTTTTAGTAGTCTAATTTCAACATTTTTTTGAAGGTAAAAAAATATATGGCATTTATTCTTAGAGCCTAGAGACAGAAAGGCATCTTTGTTTTCCATGAAAGAAGGTTGAAAAAGGTAATATTGCATGGTGTCTTACATACACCAAACACAAAACCAATCCTGACTTCAGATTCATCATTTGAAGCAATAGAAAATGAAAATGATGGGGGAGATTTTCTCCTGATTCGGTCACATAAGATATCAAACAGTTTATTATGCTTTCCCTTTCTCAAATTGAAAATCCGTGCAAGTTTTGTGTGCTTGCTTTCTATCTTTATGCTATCTCTTTCTTCCCACATGCTCTATGATGATTGGCTAAAGACTCTCCTTGATATTGCTCTTTAAGTAAACATAGAAAAGATTAAAGGAAGTAAAGAAAAAGGGCTTTTCTATATTCATTTTGCGCTAACCTTTACTCTATTTGGTGCTGAAAGCTCAAGTTTTGAATAATGAGTTGCCTTTATTTTTACACCACCTACTATCCTAGGTCAGTCCACTAATGTTTTTCCGAATGTGTAGACTTGTACATACATATAATTTAGGAAGACCCGAATCTTAATTTTTTTATAACAATCAAACAAATTACTAAACACATTAATAGGGGTAAGGGTAACTGATAAATAATATACAGACAATGTGACTTTATCAACGTTTTGCTCATGAATTTGCTTTTGTTTTGAAATTTACCCATTTCAATAATTAGTTGGGGAAAATTCAAAAAAAAAAAAAATAGAAAGAGATCATTATCGAGAAAACAAGTTATGAGATGATAGAGCCCTCTGATGGCCGTGATGGGCAGCTCAGTTGGTCAAGTGTTGGGTTTGCATTCCCATGGTCACAAGAAGGTTTGTAAACGAGCCGAACCGAGCCCAAGTCCGTCGGGCTCGGGCTCCGAGTCTTTGAAGTTTAGGTTCGGGTTCGACTCGAATGGCTTACGCTCATACTAGGACTCGATTCGATTTCTTTTTTTTTTTAAGAGTTATTTAAAAAGTTTTTAATTCAAGATTATAATTGAAGTTAAATTATATATTTTTGTATTAGATTCAAAAATAGGGGTTTGAATGAAACTTCAGTAATTTTAGAGGTAATTTTATACTCTCTACACAAATATTTTTAGAAAAAAATAAAGTATTTAACCTAAACCGAGCTTAGCCAAGTATGCCTTCGATCCGGCTCGAGTTTGGCTTAGGCTCTGTTTGACTCAAGCCTGAGCCGAGCTTTGATCGAGTCAAGCCAGAGTGCTCAGCTAGCCGACTTAATTAAGTTACAGCCCTAATCACAAGTTCAGCTCTCATAAAAGTTAGTGGAGGTTTTCTTGACCGTTAATTTCAAGGCCTTAGTAATTTAGTTGAGGTGTCCTAATCTGGTTCAGACACCTTGGGTTAACTAGAAAAATTTTTTTAAAATTTATAAGATAATATCTATGAGTAATTAGGTTTTAATCATAAGATAAATTTAAAATAATAGGTCTTATATGAGATCGTTTTATTTAAAAGTTATTATAGGATGAAAATTATTATAATAATTGTGATCAAAAAATTATTATAATAACTTTAATGGTGACTAATATAATTCTAATTAAAGTCACCTTTAATATCAAAAATACTGTACATGTATACCTTTGGTATTTCTCTCTCTCACTATGTATTTGTACGGGTTAGCAATGACTAAATATCATAGTGTCGGTTGATAACTAATCCTACACTTCCCAACCAACCAACCAGTTGATGGAAAAATGTGATTTCATTCAATCCATTAAAGAGTACTTCACATCTATTACTGTTTCCCATTCACAAAATCAATATAGAAAACACAATGTAGCATTTAAAAAAAAAAAAAAAAAGATCATAACCAAAGATAAATGAGAAAATTAACTATACACAAAATATATATCAGTTATAACAATTACACAACATTGGATCAAAAGGTCACAAATCAAAGCCCCAAAAAGAAAAACACCCCCAAGATAAGATGATTTACCCTCAATTTTTTTTTTTTTTTTTGGGGAAATAACCCATTTCTGTCTGTCTATAATCTAGCACATTGTGTGATCCTACTACACCCTCTGGAATAATGATTAGCTGGGGCAGCTCCACAGTGGTAGTAGGAAGAGCCAGGGGTAGAACAAGGCACAAGGTCCCTCTTCAATGTCTCATAGCTTATATACTTCCTCTCCCCAGCCAAAACTCTCCTTTTGGCTTTGGGTGCCTCAGAATCCACCTCAAATTCTGCCATTGAAGCTGGGCAATTCCCAAGATGCCCTTCACAAATTTTTGCTGCCATTGCATCAATTTCACCACTTTTAAGGGTTTCTAGCCCCAAATCAGCAAACCCAGTTGAGATTTTGAGGTGGGTTTGCAAGATCATGAGCAGAATGAGAGGTGTGAACTTGATTCTTGAGGTGGGCATTGCTAAGATTTGGGGGTTTGAGAGAGAGAGAGAGAGAGAGCGAGAGAGAGAGAGAGGGTGGGTGAAAATGAAATTGCTTTTTTTGAGGTGTAAGTGGGAGTCATAAATATGAGTAGAGGGTCACAGCCTTGAGGCTTCAACCACTGAGATTCTACTGTTTTTTAGCTTGCTTGTTGCGACTTCACTTTGTGAGCTTTTGATGAGTTTGGGGAGCAAAGGCATCCCATATGCTTTAGTGTAGCGTAGTATAGTACATCTTTCTTTATCATCGGTAGAGAAAACTTGGATTTTTTCCCCTTTATAACACCTTATGCTAAATACTTCTGTTTTTCATTTTTTTGCAGAACCTTTCCATGTCTATGCATCACAAATTCACAAAATTTTGTATATGTTTGTGATTTTTAAATAATTGATTGATGAAGATATCTCGCTATAAACACCGTCAATTATCCGAATCTCTTACTAAAAAAATACATAAAATGTCCTACGTAATTCATGTTTATCTAACATATGAAATTTTATGTTAACCTCAATAACCACTGCACCTAGATAGAGACCTTCAAAATATCCAATAATTGATATACCAAATTATTTCTCCAAATATCAATCCTCGACACCATTTTATAATTATAATTGTCAAATATTTTAAAACCCGATTCTTCATATTCATTCACTAGCAAATTTTGTTATTTATTTTAACCTTACAACAGTTGATTAATCTAGTTATTTCTTAAAAAAAAATTGATTATGTTTATTTTTGCCTTTTCTTTGATCGCTCCATTCTTTTATGCTAGAGAATTTCCTCTTGCATATCAACATCAACCATTTCCAAGGTTGTGCTTGTGATTGGCACCAAACTGTAGGTTATTGATTAGCATTTCTATTGAATATAAGAGTAGATTTCACTTAGGGAAAGAGTTGAAGGATTTTAAATAATTAAGTGGTGGTTATCCTAAGCATTGTGGTGAGGTAATTTAATTACTTGCATTAAGGGCGTGTTCGGTAAAATTAATTGTTTTAGTATTGGTTAGTCTGTTTTAGTAGATGTTAGCTGTTTTATTAACGATTAGTCTGTTAATGACTAGTGGTTAGTGGTTAGATGTTTAATTAGTGATTTAAAATAAGCGTATTTGGTAATAATAACGGTTTAAGTAGTAGATTTATATAAAATGACTTAAAAGGATATAATTGATAAAAGCTTTTAGAAAATAAAAAGAGAATTTCGAAAATTATGTGCAAACACTAGGTAGTGTTTTTGAAAACGTTACTTTGAGTAGCTTTTCGAAAAAGCTACCTAAAACTCTAATCACTATGTCAAACACTACATTGCCAAACACTTACATTTTTAGATAAGTAGTGTTTTACCTCCTCTTAAACACTAACCATTATCTAAAAAATTATTGCCGAACACACCCAGTGTTTTTTTATTAGGTGATTAGTGTTAGGGACTTGGGCAACATAGTACATCAAATGGTACTTGTATTGATATTTTGATTATTTAATCCTACAAATTATTAAATGAGAAAAAAACTTCAATGGCAACCTCTCTTAAGCTCTCTTATGCTCAAAATTTAAATGGGAAATATTGTAGTTTATGTTAAGTTATATGCAACCTCTTCTAATCATCAAGTAGGTCATACATTAATAATTCTAAATCTTGTCCTTATCTTGCATTTTCCCATCAACTGTAGCATACTATTAAAAACAATCCTTACATGAGAGAGGTGAATATTTACATAGGTTTTTATTGGAGTAACTTAAAAAATTATCTTTATTGTGAATTATCGCATCTTAATAGTAACAAAACTATGGAATTTGTAAAAGTGCAATTTTTTTGGATTCTAACATATGATGGACGAAACTGATATATATTTCTAAATTATGCTTTACTTCGTTGTTAAATAGTCGATTATTTTTAATGTAATGATTATCAAAACTAATTGTTCTACAATTATGATTGAAATTATTATATCTATCCTCCTTATATCTTGTTTAAATAACGTTTTGAAAGTATGAATTTGAATTTAAAACAATAATAAAAATACAATGGATAGGCTACCATAGTAGTAGATGAACTACGATTGCTTCATATACGTACATAGTGAAGAAAATGTCATGCATGCTTAATAGTTGATGACAGGACCACCCAAATAGGTAGGATATCTCATCCAATCATCCCAAACTTAAAAACAAACATAGTAACCAAATTGTATGACTTATGTTGGTCAATTTTCATGTATTATAAGGTAATATGTAGGAGGAAATTATTATGTACATAGCTTATTTCTGCAATTAAAAACACAATTGCCCTTTGAGTTCTATTATTACCCAATTGCAATGGTAATTCTATTAAGACATGCATTGGATCTTTTTTTTTTTTTCTTGCATTTCTGAAAAAACGAAGTACCATCCACTTGAAATCACGAGGCAAATCACTAACAAAAGCAGTAAGAAATTGACTTGCAAATTTGTTGAGGTTCAATCCTCGAATTTAGGCATTGAGCCCTTATATTTCGAATTAGTTGTCAGAATTGAAGGTATCAATACTATAATTTTAAATATTATATTGTACCAATTAGACTATATCGACAAAACGATCTAATTTTTTATTTTGAAATTATTATTTTATTTAATATTTAAATTTTAAAATAAAAACTACATAAATCCAGTGTAATTATACATAAGTCCAACATATCTTATTTCAATAAAACAAATCAGTATAATGATCAATACGTATGTAAAACTACGATCGATAACTCCTGTGCCCTTCTTTTTCCCTTTTGGTTGGTAAAAAAGTGGCAAAAAGGTCGTAGTGACAAAATATTAGAATGTGCAGCCCCCTTCTGTATATCACACATGAAATGATGTAACACAGAAAATACCCACTAATTACTTCCATCCCATGCCAAGTTGAAGTTGAAGGTGGTGGTCCAATCTCCAACTTTATTGGTTTCCAGTCACTTATACTAAATAATACCAACACTAATATTTGCATCAAAAAGTCAGCAGACAGCCCAGCAGGCCTGGAGAACCTGCAATTATGACACCAATTACCAGCCCCTCTTCTTTGACTTCCTTCACTCCCTAACCTCCTTCAGGATAAAGGTGCCCTCCAGCTTCATTGGATTGCCCCCAACCCAACCCTTGGCATGCAGTTTTGTACAAATTGTATTATTATCTCGAGACCACCTTTTCGCCGTAACCCACCCCTTACTTTCATCGGTCCCTACATCCCTAGTTTGCATGAGTCCCCGGATCTATAATCTTACGACTACCATGTATAAGTAGCTTGGGCTGTAAAATCAGAAATGATGTACACGTTCATATCTGATCCTTGCACATTGCATGATACGGACACAGTAACATCAATCATCAAGCTTAACTAGGGTAATCAGAAGAAAGACTATCAGCTTTTACCCAGAATTCTGTGTTCTATCTACAAATATAAGAAGTTGGATCAGCCAAAATCATGGTTGGCCATATTCAAATTTTACAAATTCTATCCATAGTGTCTCAAAGCTCAAAGACTGAGCTTACCCAAGTTTTTTGCATTTCTAGACATTCCATGGCTTGAGCCTCTGTCTTCTTGATCATCGTAAGGAATAGCCCTGTACGATGAACAGGCCTCTTCTGTGTCTGAAGATCCTGGTCTTTCGGTTAGAAACTGCTCCCAGAATTGGTCATTCACTCGGGCTGGTGCTACAGGGGTTGGAGCCTTGTTATTAATTGGGGCCTCTTGTGATGAAGATAAATTACCCGTATTACCAATGTTAAGATTGCTTCTTGAAGTCAGTCCAATTACATCCCTGTTACCATTGTCATCAGGCCCTGGCCCACTAGCTTCCACATCCATATCAGTTGCTTTATCTGAAGGATCTTGGTTAGCTTGCATAGATGATGCCAATGAAAGATTCAACTGGCAGGATATATGGCCTTCACATTCTTCTGTCGGCACCAAACTTTGCTGCAAAGACTGTAAAGCTGGACAGTCTTTTGCTCCCACTTTGTCCGAGAGGGACGAATCCATCTTAAATGCTAGACAGGTTTCTGTGTCTAAAAGATCAACTGTCTCAGTGGCAAATGCAAGAGTAGCAACTCCCATTTCAGTATCTTTCAGCACTGCATCAGATGCTTTCCTCAGCGGACTTTCCCAGTCATCACTTGAGCTTTGTGTGCTATTGGAGACCAAGTTTATGTTTGAAACAGCTGTTGACAACTCCAGCTTGAGTTTATTAGACAAATCTTGCTGGTGGAAACTTTCAACTTCTAGTCTACAACTGCTTTGATTGTCCCCAAAAGTATTCTCTGCGGCTGGCTGCAGGTGATTAACTTGGGGTAATCGCCTCTTCTTGTTATATGCCGAGAGGTCCATAGCTTCAATTTTCTGAGCAAGTTGTTCTACAAAAGCAGGACTCATAACTGCTGTTTGCAAGCAGGTTAGCAGCTTCTTTTGCCTTTGTTCCATGCTTCCTATGCGCTTTGCTATCTCTTCAAGCTGTGACTTTGTGTCAGACCGCAGCATCTCGAACCCTGATACCTTGGCATCTAGCTCATTCTTCTCACGTGTGAGCTTCTCTATCTCTTCCTCAAATGCCAGTCTCTCTGGATCTGGTGGAGGGTGACTGTGGCTGTGGATGGGCTTTCTACGGTGAATATTCTTCAATAGATGCTTCTTGTCTTTCACAAAATCCTCGTTTAAAAACTCCCATCTCTCAGGGTCAATCTTGCGAAAGCCCTGCCAATGTTTGCATACCAATTCAGTTCAGATAATATTTGTCATTCCACACCTCTACTCCACCGTATGTTCATGAAGAACAAGTTTAAACAAACAGTACGACTTAATGATGTTTTCGACAAAGCTGCATTAGTATATTCTTTAAAGTGACATCATTAAATATCAATATGCCCCCCAAAAAAAAAGAAAAAAGAAAAAGACCTTGTCCAGCAATTTTCTGCATTCTGTAGAATAAATAATGTATGTGAACCAACTCATTAAAAAAATGTTCAGCTACCTGGTAACCAACAAACTACTCTTTAACTCTGACTTTACACAAACAATAGTTGTAGGTCATTTCCAGTTTATGAAACATTATTCAAGAAGCAGATTCAAGCTCTCTAACATGGCATTAACAGTTCAATACATGGCTGTCATGTCAAGTGAAAAATAACACAACACCTTGAACTAGGTTTGGGGAGATTTGGAAATAGATAGTTACCCTTGAAACTGAAGCAAACAAATTGGTCCTGAGAGATTCAATAACTTTTTTTCCCTAGAAAGCTTTTTGTCAGATTGAACCTTTCGTAAGTAAACAAAAAAATTCCAAGGAAAAGGGAAGGCGTGTATCACTCAAAAGATTATGTGTCCTAGTATGCTCTATCTAAGTACATGCTCTCATGTTCTCATGTTTTCTATGGAGTGGACTTCTGCTCTGAATAGCCTCATTCAGTTCAATCTTCAATTGCTCATAACAGATGCTTTCAGCAACAGATGTTTCTGAGCAGAATCTACAGAAGTGAGGGAAGAACAAGATTTATGACATGTTCACCCCTCATCATATCATAGCAATACCAAGTTATATTGTAGTATTGAAAGAGATTCCTCTCAGCAAGGGCAGGGCATTCGAAAGGTCAGATGTATGGGGCCTTATCCACAAGGCTACCAAGATGCCATTACCTTAGGTCTGATTGGGGAGGCAATGATCTAACTTGCTACCTTACTAAAAGAGAAGCTAGCAATGGAATTACTCCATTGCTACCCAAAGACATTATACAATTTATCTGTAATCATCACAACTAAACAAAATTCATGAGACTAGTGGTAATATTCAGCATCTCTGACGCAGGTTAAGCAAACCATCTTGTAACAAAGAGGCCTTCATAGCAAAGTTGCCAGTCATCCTCTCATCTATGTCATATGCTCAAAGACAATCAAACCAATTTCTTTTCGACCAAGACAACCAATACCATTATAAACAATGGCATCATAAAAAGCACAAAAACCTTCAAGATACTCAGATAAAGGAGCTGTTAATTACAGCCCCAATCCCTTTAAGCATTCATCCCATCACGGAAGCAGATAAAACCCCATCTGCTCATGATTCATAATCTATACTTTTCCACCCAAAGGAACGGATATTGACTAACAATAATGAGTGTAACAACCAAAGTTTTGCTTCTTCAGACACTTGAAAAGGCACCCACCAACCATTACTACCAACAAAAGTTAAAATAAGCAAAAACGTTTTGGATGAAACCAGAATCTCATCCAGGCAAAATCAAAGAAACAAGTAAATCACCTAATTTCATAATCAGGATTTGATATATTCAAATCCCCCAAATAACTTAACCAGAAAAAGGATAAGCTTAAAGATGATGATGATCATCATCATCATCATGAGTCAAGAACCAGCATCAAACAATCAACCAGGTGTAACATAGGACGAAATGAATCAAGAAAAGGATAGAGAAATCAGAAACATACATAGGTATTAAGCTGGCGAATGAAGCTAGAAAAGTTGTTGTGCTTGAAGTAGGTGGGAAGAAGAACTCTAGCGAACTCCGGAGGGTTCCACACTACAAAGCTGGTTTTCAAGGGGCTCCACGACACGATCTCATCGGTGGCTGAGTCGTCCACCATCTCGTAAGTCTTGAGCAGGAACGGCGCCGGGCCTCCGCCGCCGCCTCCGCCGGAGGTTGACGGAAGTTCCATGGTTGCTTCCAGAGAGAGAGGAGGAGAGAGCGAGAGAGAGAGATTGGGAGAAGAAGAGGAAGATTCGGTTATCTGAAGAAGAATGAAAAACCGGAATTGACGCCGATGACCGGCGACATCCGGCGACTAGGAGACAGAAAGGAAAAATGAAAAGACACTTTATGTGTGTTTGGTTGAATACTTTGGGCCTTTGGTCAAATGTTTCGGCTCCTTCACTTCTCTAATTTGGTCAAATTACTACTCCTGACTCCAGTTGTTGCCTGGTCTACTCACACGATTTGACAAAAAACAGTACCGGGTTATGTTAGAGCTATACTTTCTATTAATTATTATACCGTGTTTCTCACGATTAGCGATAAAACCCTAAAAAAGTATATATTAGACAATAATTTGAAAAATATGAAAACTTTTGCTTTAAAAAATGATTCTTACTTGAACATTCCATATTTATGACAAAAAAAAGTTTATTATTAGACAATTGTTTATTTTAAAAAAAATCACCAAAATACATATTATAATTAGATCAGCACAAAGATACTCATAAATATAGAAGAAAAAACTAAAAAGGTCCTAATATAACTCATATCTCATTGGAGATTAATACCAAAACCACTTAAATTTACATTTAAGTATTACTTATCAATAAGGTCGATCTCTCCACATCATATATAATATTCCTCAATGAAGCTACTGTTAATATAAATTAAAAATAATTAATTAAATATATTTACATAATTTTTTTGATAAAAAAATGCATTTAAATGATGTAGCAATATATATGAGAGGGTGATATATTGTTTAGTAATATTTGTGTATTTAAAATTTCTTCTTTCATCATTATAATAAAATTTCTCAATGATGAAAGCTGTATCAAATGGCATAATATATGTTTATCTTAAATGCGAGGCTTAATTTTGAAAAAAATGGAGTCAGCTGAACCTAAATCGCCTTATCCCTTGTGGCAATCAAATACTCAAAAAACAACTATATAATAACCTCTAAACTTTATTTTTTAGTGGGGAACTTAATAGTACTTTGAAATAATCTAGTAAATAAAAACAAATACAAATAATAAAATTAGGCAAGCAATATTAAATGGACATCAAAATAGAGAAGAACATATGTTATTAAGAAATATTTTTAATTAAAGAAAGTAATTGTAAATGCTCAGCACAAAAGTTCAAATTTTAGGGAAAGCAATATATATTTATTTGATAAAACAAAAGCAAGAAAGTAATTGCAAATGAATATGATTTTCATTCTATTGTTGGCTCTACATCGGTTCTTACCCACAAATACGTAATAAAAACTATAAGTTTAATCATGTAGAACTATAATTTTCGATATAGAAGAGTAAGAATGAGAAATTTGCAAAATTAATATTCAGAATTACTTGCATTATTATACATATCTAAGTTGAAGGTTGTCTAATTTTATTGTATTTGTTAGCTAACAATAAAATTTCCACAAAGAAAGAAAGTGAACAAACGAGCATGAAAAAAAATCAAAATTGTAAAAAAAGAAAGAAGAAGAAGTAACACATCCCTCCCCCAACTTATAGTCAATTGTGTCCTTTCAATAACACATAAATCTTGCATGGAATCAAGAACTAGTTAATCTTACATGAATTACTCTTCCTATTTTACAGTGAGTGGTATCAATCTTGTATGTACAAAGAACTAGGGTTATTAACATCGTAACCAAATATATGAATTTAAATTTGTTGTTTGTTTTCTAATTTACTCTTTTTAAAAAATCTAAAAATATACATGCATCCAACTAAAGAGTATATATATGTACTTTAATGAATTAGTAATCACTATACTTGAATTGAACCATATAAAATATTAATTTAAAATTAAAAAAGAATTTAATCAATTATTCTCGACAAATTATATGTACCTAATTAAGAAGACTCAAATAAAATAATATTTTGATTTTCAACCACTAAAATTGAGATACATGTCAACCAAACAATATATATACTCAATTTTTATTAATTATATTAGTTTAGATATTAGATAGATTTGGGATAACGTTGTTTTGGATCATAAAACTGTAAATCTCTTTTTAATCCTCACCAAAAAAAAAAAACCCCTAAGAGAACATGAGGACTGCGTCGAAAATGCTAGCCAAGTAACACGTATTTCGAACTACAAATCTAGGATCCGTGATATAAATTTCATCCCTCTTTTCTCTTTTTATGTATGTATACATATATCCACCAAATGTTTACTCACATAAAATAAAAAATTATCTTGAGTAAAATAAGTGAGAATGTAACAATTACAAGTACACTAATATCAATATCCGGTTAGACGAACATCACTAGTATAGTTAGTTGCACATATCATGCATATTCGTTTAATTCCAGAAGTTGGTCAGACAATATCTCTTCTCCTCCCCCTTGTCTGCTCAACCCTAACCTAGCTTAGGAGCCTTTTTTTTTTTTTTTTGGTGATTAGTAGAAAAATTAACATTCAATTACACTCATGTATATTTTCGAGAAAAAATTTGCACTCAACTAACGACCAAACAAGGTAATGAAAAGACAATTACAAATTTGTTTCTATTGCTGGCTTAGTATTAATATAAAGGCATGGATCCTTATAATAAATGAATATACAGTTTTTTAAAAGTAATCTTCTTACAAATTGATACATCTGTATTAGTGTGAGGATTTCAGATTTCCCCTATTACATATGTCTTTGGAGGTGAAATGGGTTTTTAAATTTTTGGTCAATATATTTCGGTATAATTTACCATTTAAAAATATGCATGCTTTTAATTTTCAGTTCACTTCGACTACTACTGTAAGAAATAAAATAAATTTATGTAAAATAATATGCATCTTACTACAACACACTTGTAAAAGTATCTTTTTTTTTTTACTTAAAAGTTATGATATCATATATTAAATTGAACAAAATGGTATAATTAAAATATGCAAAAATGTTACAACTTATAATTGGTGTAATATCATATTTTTACATTTAATTTTTTACAATTGTAAAATCACGCATATGATATGCCTTCATAGATAAGGTTGAACCAATTAGAGTATTGTTTTATTCCCATTAACATAGCTGACGAGTATTAAAACTTTATAATTAATAATTAAATATAATTATTAAAAATTCTATGATTTTAAACCATATAGTATATTAATTTAAGTTAAAATAAGATGTACTTGCTACAAAACATGTGTCGTCAACCCTAAACTTGATACTACTTTCATTAAGGTTTTATTCCAAAACTTGTATATATATGTAATGTTATGAAATTTTAGTCAAGATAAATATGCTTGGCAAATAAGCGACTTATCCTGAGAATAATGAGCAAGTGGTCTCTTCTTTTTCAAACTTAACTTTTTTATAGATTAAAATAAATAATCTTTCAAGCTATACGGATCTTTACTTTTGTAAACATAAAGCTACAATAAGAAAAAAAAAATATATTTTCTATATTATGTTTCACTGACTTTTTTAAATCTATCATGCATGTATATAATAATTATCATACTAAATACATAATATAATAAAATTAAAAATTATATCAACATATATGCGAAGATGCTTAAAATTAAAAATTTATTCCTAACAGCACATTAACATAATATTGCACAATATTTATTATTGTGCTAATGGAGACTTTGTAGGCTCCATAAACATACACCATAGATGTGGCCTATCTTCTGTCTAGCGAATGTGACCTTTATTTTAGAACATTTATATGGATACTGAACTTCATTTTTATAGGAAAGGCTCACAATTCATCTAACAGTGGCCATGCTTGTGATCATGTCCATGGCTATTGTGATCATACAAATGTTCATAGAACCTATCAAATCCACGACGTGGATGCTCATGATGATGATGATCATCACTATAGCCATGATGATCATCATCATGATGGCCATATCCATGATGATCATGACGCATAAGGTGTCGTCCACCACATGATGATGATGTTGATGATGATGATGCATGAGGTCCATGAGCATCATGGCAACCGTGTGATGAAAAAAGATGATGCCCGTGGCCCCTCATATATGCTTACTTGATCTCAGCGGTTGTAGCTGAGACTATTAGAGTAGAGGCTCAAGTATTGCAAATATCGTGGTGGAATAATTGGCATTGACAAAATGGTATTTATAGTTACATAAATGGGGCATCTTCCCCCCTCCCCACCCAACAAAAAAAAAAAAAAAACCCTATTTCTCCTTTGAGGTTAGTGCAGCTAGCTTGTTTAATTAATTTTTATTTAGACCGCAGAAGAATCCCACTCCTTTTTTTAGTTTTTTTATAGCATTAAGAATATGTGTAGAGATTGATGTAGTTATTAATTCAAATTATTGTAGTTTTTTTACAGTAATTTTTAAATATTTAATCGGTTAGATAACAAAATATATATATATATATATATATATATATATATATATATATATATATATATATATATATATATATATATATATATATATATATATATAAGTTTTAGCTATTTTCTATAATTAATTAGTTCTCATTTACTCCATAAAGCTTTGTGAAAGTTCGATTGTGCAAAATGTATTATTATATACTACGGACTCGGATCTATATAAGTTATTATATATATTATTTTATTTTATTTTTTAAAATCCACCTTTTATTTTTATGGTCATTCTTTTCAAAAAAGATTAGATTTCTTTCACCAAATTATGCCATATTATTGAGTCCATGTATCCGAATTTATAAGTATTATATATATGCTTACACATTACTATATTGGTGGAAAATGTTTGAGCTTTCTTGAGTTGGGGTAAAAAACTTGGCAAGTTAGCTACCCCTTGTTGGGTTATGGAGTCTAATGGGATGTTTGGGCTCGGGTTTTACAAGCAAAGGAGTGGGCATGGTCACGGGAAGAGCGGCACGGATATGACGTTGATGGGCACGGAAAAGCCGAACACAAAGAAAACACACAAGTTGGGGCGAACGCAAGCACGGTCGTGCCCGTGCTCGCTGGTCTGTTCATTTTTGTCCGTTTTTAGTGCGTTATCTATTTTAATGCCTCGGTTAATACTTGTAAATACTTGTAATGACTTGATTAGGCTTTTTAATCGAGTGTTATCCTCCATTGTTGATTATGAGAGTAGTGGAAATTTTTTGTAGACTACTCTAAATTTAGTGCATCGATTTCATGCTTTTTTTCCCGGTTTGGGTTTTTCACGTTAAAATCTTGTGCCCCAAATTGTTTTATTTCTTTTTTTCATATTTCATTATTTGAGAGCTCTTTGATCCTAACAACCCCTAAGTTACAAGAGAACATCATACATGAAATGAAGTGATGGATTACCAAAATTCTAGGTTTATTCTCCCAATTTCTTGAGCTCTCAACTATAAGAATGTTTCTATTAATGTGCATACTACTTTTAATTACTTATAATCGGATCTTTAATATCTAATCGAAGTAAAATTTAAGAAACTCCTAATATTAAACAAATTCTTCACTATTGTTCTTGATTATGTATAGCAATTAGCTGAATGCTTTGAGAATGAATAATGAAGTTGAATATTCCCTAAACATGAATAACAATGCATACAAAGTACTCATCAAACCCCAATTAAAGTTCTCCAATCGCTGGCGACTCCATGGTGGTCATCGTCTTTGCTTCCCAACCACTTTGCTCTTCCCCAATACGTGTAGATCTTCTTCGAAAGCCATTAATTGGGAAAAAAAAAAAAGAAAACCCTGTTGCAATAGCAAGGAACCTAGAGCAACAGATCAACCCTATCGAGAAAACCATTAATCTCCAATGATATGGTGGCTGAAGTGACAGAAAATTAGGATTGACTAAATCACGACGAACACCCACTTAGATTCGACGTATGTTGGTAAAGCCTGCAGTAGTGGTAATGCTTTGGTGAAAGTGGCAGTAGGGACTGATTGCTTGGGAAAAGAAGGAGAGATAATGGAGTGAAGGGTTAAAGATAGGTGTGTGGATTGACAAATGTTGCTAAATCTTTCATCCCAAAGCCCGAGAAGAAATTCTATCGCCCAAGCCCACAATAAAATGACAGCGTTCTATTTGCATCTAAATTCCTACCTGCTTAGCACCACTATAAAACAAACCCTAGCCCTTCAATTTTCTGTTGTTCTTCTTGTTGGCGGTGGCTCTCTCTCTTCGTCCGATGCCTCCGGTTCAATCGGTGCCTCCCGAGGTATTCGAAATCTTCTATCTTCCGGTTAATTTGATTTTCCGACATTCTTCCTTGTTAATATTTCACCATGATTTCGAATTGGAATTTTGTTTGCTTATATTGTTTGTGCATTTGGTGTTTAAATTATTGCTTATGTATTTGGTCTTATCGTTTTTTTAGGCGCTCATGGGTTTTGAGTCAATGGATGTTAGGTGGTCATGGATTTTGAGCCAACGGATGTTAGGTGGTCATGGGTTTTGAGCCAATAGGTAACTGGAGGTCGGGGCGTGGGTGGGTGGAAAGAGGTTGTTGTAGTTTACTCTCACTCTTAGGCGGGATTCACTTGTCGCCCACTTGATTATTTTGTGTTCGGAGGTTTTCACATCGGGCTTGACCTCATTATTTGATTTGGGATTTTGAAATGTTTTAGTTTTTGTTTGCCTTTGGTAACTTATTGATTGTTGTCAAATTGTATTCAAATAGAATTTGCTTACATGATTCTTAAAACACCACTCTTTGATGATCGGTTGTCGTCTTCATAACATTACTTCGGAATGATGTTTTTGTCCGTGATGTATTATTTTGCATAGGCTTTGCTCTGTTGTAGTTGTTTATGCAAGTTTGTTGTGTTGGAAATGTACTTTGACCTTAAACCGATGCTATTGCCCATCCGTGATTTGTTTAGTTGGTAGTCGGGTATTGTTTCCGAAGAATCCATGAGTGGTTTGACGTTAGAAGTTATACTAGTGTCGGTAGTAAGTTGGCCCAATATTAGACTCCTGATCTCGGTATATATTGATGAAAATGTTTCAAAAATTTGCCTTAGACCTCCTTACTTGTTGTTGGTTTATCAGCATATCCATGTAGATGTACATTGACCAAAACTATCTATGCCATAAATGCCATAGTATGGATATGTCTAATTTGTACTTGGAGGCTGAATTAGTCATTTGAATGTCTTTTATTATGTGATCCTTTATGTTTGTGCAAAATAGTTTTCTAAATGTAATGATTGTTCAAATTTCATAATGGAGTCTCGGATCAAGTACGCAATTGTGGTTAAATCATGGGCTGCATAGGATCCAGGGGTAGGTCACCCAAGTGAGAGTTAAGTTTTTGGATGACCAAAATCGATTCATCATAAGGAATGTTAAGGGACCAGTCGAAAGGGTGATGTTTCTACTCTTCTCGAGTCCGAGAGATAAGCTAGGAGACTCCGTTGAGCATCTACAATGGTGTTTGTACCAACCTTAAGTTTTGGCTTTGTGATGTGACTTTTGTTCTTCTCTTCCAGTTTAGGATTTGGAATCAAGTTTTTATGTTTTGATGGTTGATTGAATATCGAATTTCGAGTGGATTCCGGATTCGTACTAGTAGTTGAATGTGTTGGAGAATGAAAGTTTAGAATGTTTGCAAGACGTAATATGGTTCTTTTCCTTCTCGAAATAGATACTTTTGGCCTTTGTCCACTTGTTGCCTCTTATGTGTCCTATAACCATTTTGTTTGAGTTTGTGTGGATGGTCATGATTATATGCCAATCACTCTTGAATTAGCTTGAGGAAATCGTCCGCATCAAATCAAATTACCACGATTTTTTTATTGAACGAGTCTAGTACTTGTGATTTTCTTTCTCGAATTTACTTCTTGATGTGACTTATAAATTTGTTTTGTCAAATTATTTCTTCATATATATTATTAAAATATTTTTTCAAATAACTATTTCAAAATATTACTGATTAGATTAAAAGACTTATTTACGTCTAAAATTAATTAAAACCAAAAGTGTAAATCTTTCTTTCTCTAAAAAATAAAAATAAAAATCATCAAATCTCATGGGCTAGTTTATACTTTGTTTGTGTAACAACCCAACCCTAAACCACATTGTTTATTTTATTAATTCATTAATTATAAGATTTATATAATTGAGCGCGTGCATTTTAATTCGATATTTTATATTTAAATTATTTTTATATATGTGTTATGCAACTATGGCAACGAAGTGGCCCTAATGAAAATTTCATAATAAAGATTATAACTTACGTATATGTTTAAAAGAGGAAATTTAAAAAATAAAATAAATAAAATAAAAATTTACATATATGTATATTGAAGTATAAATGTGAGGCGTATGATTATAAGGTCGTTAATATTATATCGCAATTGAATCATTACATTTATAAGTTATAAACATTGTTATTAAAATAAAATTAAAAGTAACAGTAAAATAAATAAATAAATAAATATATAATAAACTAACCAGATTTTTTTTTCAAAAGAATTGGATTTTTCTAGAATTCAAAAAAATAAAAAATAAAAATAAAAATGGGGTTTAGTTAGCTCGGGATTTCATTCCTCACCTCTTTCCCGTGCTCGCGTTTTACATCCCCTGTCTCTCACTCTCTTGCGCGCCCTCCTCTCGGCCACCGGGCGCCACCAACACCGGCCAGCAGCCGGCATCGGTGTCGTCGGGGAGACGCTAGGCGCCCCTCCCCGCTCTCTTTCTCTCTCTGTCGCTCTCGCTCTCCCCTTCTCGTTCCCGCTGCTCCCCTGTTTCCGGTTCCTCCGCCGCGGTCCACTTAGCAGCCAACCCCAGCCGCAGCGGCCGCGGAGTTAGTCGCCGCCCGCCCGGTGGTCGCCGGTGCAGCCGCCGCGCACCACCACCCCTGCTCGTCTTCCTTGACTTCTCCTCTCCGAATTTAAAGGTAAAACGTTAAACCCTAAATTATCAAGTTGCTTATTTATTTAAGCAATTGTAATTGTAAATTGAAGTATATGATTTAGAAGTATATTGTTGAGTGACTTTGAAGATCGATTTTGAGAAATTCGAATTGGTGTGGATGATTGAGTTGTGGCATTTTGATGGGTTGATTGTGTATGAAAGTGAATGAATGTGGTTTCTTTTGGGAAATTATAATTTAGTGAATGAGATTAGGGATGTTTTGTTATAAAATTGAGTAATTTGATGAATTTGTTATATTTTGGGAATGATTATATTGAGCAAACGCACGGGAAAGTGTATATAGAAGCTGAAACTAGATAAAGCGTAAGTGCGGAGGTGTTCGAAAAATTCGAATATTAAGGATACCTAATTGTGGTTGGGAATGTGAACTCAGGCCTTTAAAATGGTGTGTGCATGAATTTTGGGCAATTCCGCAAATTGTGAAACCTTTCTATGGAAATGCATTTGATGGATTAATAAATTACTTAATTATGGATTTTAAATGCAGGGAAGGGAGAAGTAAGGAATAAATTAGGAATAAGTGTTTGTTTATGTGTGTGTATATATATATATATATATATATATATATATATATATATATATATATATATATATATATATATATATATATATATATATATATATACCATTTTCAATCCAAGTCAACTAACAAATTGAATTACATCAATCAAAATCATTGAGTATCTAATTAGCCTAATCAACTTCTTTAATTAGTATGCATTATATTCAATATTTGAAACGGAATTAACGCAGTAAAGTTAAGTAATACAAGTGCTAGTTTAACCGATTTTCGTATAAATATAGGAAATGAAATAAATTGTCAATGCTTATACAAATTCAATTATTGAAACTCAAGAGAAACATTATTAACAACAAAAATCTATTTGAAACAGAACCGAGGTCATTTCGATCGTCGAATAGCTGGTAACTTAAATTTTTAAAAAAGGGGAGAAACAAACATTCTCAATCCAGTACGTTCATTGCACTGTGCCCTTCGAAGATTCACATATTTTAGCAAATCTTAATATTTCTTATATAAATAACTAATAAGGAATCATTTCCAAATCAAGTTTTGTCACCTAATTAAGTGGTCCCCGCTAATTATCAATTATCAATTATCAAGGCTATGCCCTTCAATTCCACCCGCGCGGCTTCAACTCGGGTTCTCGATCGGCCTGGGAGGTGTGCACCTTATTCAAAGATCGTATCAATTATCAAGGGGTTCCACTTTTAGATAATAACCGGCAATAAAGTTTTACTCATATTCTCTCCCCCGATTTCAAACTAAAATGAATTGAAATGCGCGCTTAGTCAAGGTGTTTCAAAATTATTTAATCAGTATAGGAATGTTCGTATCGAGTTTTGACTCATTCTTCGAATTATTTTAATGTTTTTGTTTTTAGGAAAAGCATATGTGAACAATCCTTTGCCTAAGAAACCTGACGGGAGCAAGACCTAACTGGACACTTCGTTATCATTGCTCTATGATGGGTTACATGCTCACAGTGATTCTCCTCGTTAAATTTTGGGTTTGTCTTGGGATGTAATTAAATATTACATATTTTGTGTCAAGACTATTGTATTAGCTCGTTAGTATCCGAAAATATGTAGCGGAACCGAACTTTGGGATTGGTTTCTTTAATTTGTTGGCTTGACTACCTACGACGTAACATTTAATGCTTCCCGGACTTACTTAAGCATAACCGATAAACACAGAGTTATTATGGTATTTTATTTTAGCCTGGTCCTATTATTAGGGCAGCGGTAACGCCTTCGATCGTTAACTTCCGCTGCGACCATACCTAATATTCTCGAATTAGGGAATTATTAAGTAATGGTGATCTGGAGCGTTACGGTTTGTTGACTATCTTTACACAATATGCATTTGTAGTGGATTGTGGATGAGCTTGAAGCTTTTATCGTGAGATACTCGTAGTTGTATGCTAACAAAGTTTTTAGCTTATAGTCTTACAGCTCTTTATAGTTCCTCACAACTCTTTACAACTTTTTATAACTAAATTTACAATTAACTTACACATCTTACAGCTTGCTTATAACTTCTTATAGTTTTCGTTACAACTCCCTATAACCTATGTTAAGAGAATCGGCCCGGACCGGCCGATTGAACCGGTTGGACTGGGAACTGGCTAGGTCGACGGTCCAATTATTCTTAAAAATGTTCTCGGTAACAAATCGGGAAAACCCGTTCAAACCCGGTCAACCCAGGTGACTCGGACAACCGATCCGATTCGTGGTCGAGAGATGGATTTTTTTTCGCTTTTCACATGGCAATGAGGATAGAGGTAACTGGATGGGGCCATGGCCATGGCCATAGGGGAGGGAAGCTGCGCAGGGATGAGAGAAAAGAAAGATGGCCAGGAGGAGAAAGAAAGGGGATGGCGGAGGAGAGAGAAAAGGGATATAGGGAGGAGGGGAACAAATTGAAATGGTGTGAATGGAAGGGAGGGGAGGAGGAGAGAGAAGAATAAAAGGACGAGCAAAGGAGTAAAAGCTAGAGAAAGGGGGAGGGGGAGGGGAGCAGCTGAAGGAGCGAGAGGACCGAGGAGAGGAAAGGAGAGAGAAAATAGGGGGACGCAGCTAATGTGATGAGGAGAAGTAATAAGTAAAAGTTAGGGTTTGTTTGAATTTATACATGGATTAAGTGTTTTTTATATAAATAAAAGTTAAATGTTAAAAATGGAATATATATTATGGATTTAAATTTTGGATAGAAAATATTAAATGAGCTTCATTATTTTTAGTAGTTTTGTATAAAATTATATTTTTTTCCTTTTTTAATTTTAATTTTAAAAAGTAGATAATTTGTGTTTCTATTTGATTGAGGTATTGAGAAATAATTTTATAACCAATCGAGTTATGCTTGGTTCAACCCGATCCGACCAATGAACGGGTCAACCGGTCTAACTCGATCTAAACGGTCCGACCATTTGACCCATTAACCCACTCTCCCGACCGGGTCAATGTACGGGTCAATTCTCTTAACATAACTTACAGCCTTATAATTCCTTACACTTAAATTGAACAAGGTCAAACTCCTCCTTTGACAAGCATTGCAAGTGTTGTAATTGTAATTATGCGTGAAACTATTACCCACATATATTGCAGGCGACCTAAATTGTAGACAATTGATGTACTCGTTAATTGTGGCTCCTTTAGACAATAAATTATGGACGATTAATGAATGAAGGATTGATAGTTTGATGAATTTAGTTTGGATTCATGTTGTACATGGCATATCGTCCTTATTAACCACAATCAACTCAACTATTCACATATTTGTCATGAATTTGTATGTTGTTGGCTTTGATTTTCTTTTTTAGATTGAGTCATTTTTATTCATACAACTTCGAGTTGATTGATATTTGGTTAATGTGTTTATCTTATAGAGAAGAATAACTTTGAAATAAAATTATAATGATCTCAAGTATGATCCATTACTAATTGTAAAATCTACTGAACTAGATAAACTTATAGGAGAGTGATAAATTCTTATATGTACCTGTGAGCTTATATACCCATATGTTTTAAAAAAATTGGAAATATTCCTAATACTAACAAAATTTCCAGCAAGGATTTTGGTTGTGACATGACTATGGCGATTATCCTTTTTTTTAAAAAATAATTTCTTTTTCTCATTATAAAATTCAGTTTATATTTGAATAAAAAAATACATTATTACATATCGCAAATTCTATTTAGAATGACGTCATTAATATTTATCCATCTAATATTCTCTCTTTGTGATATTGAATAAGATACGATTGTAATTTTGTCATTGGATCGAGATTGGTGCTTAAATGTTTTACTTTAATTGTTAATCGATCAATATTAACTTTTTCATAAAGTCATACGTAATTATTCACTAGTTAAGATGATAATTGTTCACTGGTAATTGGTAATGGGTCAATGCGAAACCATTTGCTCCTAATGAACAAATGTTTATATCATATTAAATAAGTAAACTTTTTC
Source organism: Talinum fruticosum (assembly GCA_021018815.1). Lineage (NCBI taxonomy): Eukaryota > Viridiplantae > Streptophyta > Magnoliopsida > Caryophyllales > Talinaceae > Talinum > Talinum fruticosum. The sequence goes on from JAITYX010000020.1 coordinate 3,583,262, forward strand.
CCACGATCCAATTATATACTCAAAATAAACAAATAAACATAGTACATAGTATAAAGTACAAATCATCTACTCCTAATAAATAATTATATATATTCTAGTGAACAAATAAACATTTGTTAATGAACAAATCTTATCAATCATAATGAACAAATCTAAAGAGACCTAAAATTACAATCTCCCCTTCCCCTCGCCTTTCTCTCGATTTTTCCCTCTCTCCATCCCCCTCCACACCCTACTCCATCTTATACATTTTGATGCCAAATTTGAATGAATAATATAGGCAAGAAAAATCGGCTACCACGCTTCCTCAAACTAGATTTTAAAATATTAATCAAGCAAAAACCAAATGCATAAGGTTGTAAACTAATAGACATAATTATGATAAATAATGAACAATTCATACTTTGGTTTTGTTCATCGATCAATGTTAACTTGTTCATTAAGCCTACGTGATTGTTAACAGATTATGCTGGTAATTGTTCAGTAGTAATTATTAACCAATCAATGAGAAATCATTTGCGAAATCAATCAATGCGAAATCAACTGCTTTGGCATATGTTGCGATTCATAATAGGTATAGATGTTTAAAATATTTTAGGTATCTGTGGAATGAAGTTATGTTGATACTAGAGTGTGTAACTTCATGAGCTTTTCCAAAAGTGTTATGAAGCAGTTATGCCATACTTGAAAGCCATACTTTTGAAACAAAGCATGAAAAATCTAATTGTATGCTACGTCCAAAGTCTATGGAATGTACCAGCTAGGTTGGAATGGTTGTGGGGAAAGAGAAGTTTAGAGATGATGCAAAGCGGGTAATGTAGAACGTGTTCAACTCATGTACATGTAGGTTGTAGCCTACTACAATGCTATAATGTTTTGGGCCCATATCAACATGTTCTATCGGATAGATATCAATTGTATAGTTCGTCCGTGTGATCGACCTGTTAGCTTTGACATTTATTTCACAATAGTTTATGGAAGTTCTTATGCAATTGCAATGATCACAGACGGAAGCGGATGATCCAACAACTAGCTATATGTTGTAGGTTACAATTTGCCATTAGTTTGATCATGTTTGAATTGTATAAAGAGTTACATGTACTCTTTGCTCGATAGATACCGAGAACAATCTTTGGTGCTTTTGGGATAACATGTATTGAATATCTTACACTTTTCAGGCATGGGAAAAATTCTGCAAGTGCCTTGGGCGGGACTTCCTTCCTTATATAAGTGTTGTTATCCCTCCATTATCGTATTCTCGCTTCAATTGAAGCCTGACGTGATAATCACATCAGCAGCATATTCAAATGCCGATATTGATGAATCGGATGATGAGAGGTAAGCCTTTTTTTCCTCTCTTCTTGTGTTCCCTTTGTTTTGTGTTTGATTTTGCTTGCTGCAATCCAAGTGCATGTCCCAACAAGTCCTGAAAATTTTGGGTCATTTACCTATCATTGTAGTCCCATTTTGCAATGTATGTGATGTGTTCGTAAGAAAACGCTCTAAAATAATCTACAAAGTTCTCTTCATAGTTTGCAATTAAGTTAAATGAGCTGGGGAGGGGGTTGTGCGTAAGCATTATGTATGCTCATTTTTGCTTTAGTATTTGGACCCTTTCCCGAGGTTTCTGCTTTTATTACAACATTGAGACAATCATTCTTGGGGACAAAAGAATCGGTTTCAAGATCGGTGTTCTTGAGGAGAAAGCTAATGCTTGCAATATACTCGTGTTGCTATGGTGATAAGCTTTAAGAGGGTTTCTTTCCCTGGATTGACTAGGTTAGTAGTGTTTTTTTTTCTTGTATCTTTGACTCCACCAATTAGGTTAAGGCTGAGTTGTTATCATTGACTTGCTTTTCTCATTGCTTCAATTGTCAAGTGCTAATATAAGTTGCATTGTTAATAAATATTGTTTCCTTGGCCGTATACATGTGTTTTATTTATGTGATTATTTCTTCATCGTGTTAGAAGATTTTCAATTTAACATGCACTCGAGTGTTCACCTTGTAGGAACCTGAAATAGAGATTTGTTCAAACATGCTGGATGCCCTCAATTCTCGATGAAGAAACCGAGCAAGAAGAACTTTTTGATCGGGTTAAATTTCAGTGACTAATCCGGCAAATTGGATCTGAAATTATGAAATCTTGCTTTCTTGTGTTAAACCATGAAAGCATCTAAGTTGTATTCTGTTATGTAATTCTTTGAGCCAGGTTGGTGATTGCTTGGGTACTTTGATCAAGACATGCAAGGCATCTTTCTTACCTTTCTTTGATGAGCTTATATAATACCGTTGATTAGTCTCACTTTTGTGAGCAATTACTCGGTTTCTGCATTTAGTAAGCTTGTCTTGTTACATTTCCTATACATTAGAACTCATATTGATGCCTATTCACATATTTTAATGAATGTCCTATTCACATATTTTAATGAATGTCCTTATGGTTGTTGACTGAGATGAATCTTTTTTACTTACATGGGCTTGTATTTTGCTGCCATGAATTCTCGGGCTTTTTCGGGTTTTGGAGATTTTAGCATTTTGATGTGTTTAATATTGTACTTATGAAGATTATACTGAATGTGATAAGATTTTGAACTCATATTGATATCCTTGGTTTTGGACTCGTATTAATGAATTCGAGATAATACTTGGAAAGTGCTAGTCACCAAACAATTCTGCAAGTTGCCATCACGTTAATTAAGGGTTTAGGGTCTCCCGAGCTTGATTAAACAATCCAACACTCGAAATATGGGAGAATTTGCAAATATTTATTTTCACTTTTTTTATTCAATCTTGGGTGTTTTGGTCATATGCATCCATCCATGATAACCCTTATGAGTTTGATGTATTGTATTTCTCATCAATGACAAAAACAGGAATGCTAGTTATAGAGAGGTTTGTAATCATGATAACTTTACCCTTATGTGTGAACATGTACACAGTCACAAGCCATGGTAACCCTCATAAGCTTGTGGCATAACTATAGGAATCACTTTTAATTACGGTTAAAAATGACATTTAATTACGGTTAATAGACGTAGTGTATGCGGTCGTCGTTGTATGTAGCATCTTTTACTACAGTTCAAGAATTGTCATCATAGGTCACTATATGATGACGGTTTTAATGTAAGAACCGTCATCATATAGTGACCTATGATGACAATTCTTACATTAGAACCGTCGTCATATGTCCTACATTGAAAATTGCCATAATGGTTAGGCAGGGAATATGACGACAATTCTAATGTAAGAACCGTTGTCATAGTTTTGTATCCAAAATACATCACAACCTACACAGCAACAACCAACAACCACAATTTTCCAATATATATAAAATTTCCCACTTACTACAACCACAACAAGTTCCATCTTAAACAAGTTCAACAACACAATTCCATATTTCATAATAAGTTCCAACAAAGAATATATTTTAATGATGTGAAATAATAATACAAAGAGTACTCTTCTTTCAGTATTTAATATGAAAAAGTTCAGTATTTTTACCACAAAGTTTCAAAAAGAAGATATGGACTTTTTGGCATAAAGTACCGAAAAAGGAATATACAAACAGGACATCTCACCAAGCAATATTTATCTCCTTGTCATTATCCCAAATTGATGCTCCTCTTATTTACTCGCTCGCTTAGAGTTTGTGAGGGGTAGACTAGACAACAAGCAACTTAATAACTGTGGAAAACATTAAGCGAGAGTAGAGCTTAGAAACCAGAACATAGAAAAGTATTAAGCAACACTTATCCACAAGAAATATGCATAAGAAACTTTACTCGAAAAGGCTTAGTCTTTTTGATCCTCATTGAATGAGGATCTTCTACCCTTCTCCATTGGAGAGCTTAGTCCTTATTTTGATTCTTGGAGTTCATATAGGGGCAGAGGTGGATCACATAAAAGCTGAGGAACACATTAAACATGAGCTGAGATTAGCAACAAAAAATGAGAAAAGTGTTAAGCAACAATTATCCACAAGAAACATTACTCGAATGATGGCCCTCATCGAATGATGATCTACTACCCTTCCAATTGAACAACTTAGTTCTTATTTTGATCCTCATCGAACAATCATCTATTATATGAATACTACAAGTCAAAAATAATGAAAAGCAAGCTACGGTTTCTAAAACAAGCAACAATATTAGATGTCATCCGAAATATAATCAATGTTCTTATCGAATTGATATGATTATATGGTTTATGCCTTTTTCCCCTCCTTTAGACTTTTCATCAATATATATACCCTCTTGATGGTGAACCCTTAAATACAATTCTTCAAAATTGAGATCCTCATTTTTGACAGGCATTCCCAGTGGAAAAGGTGGGGTCTCCTCAACAAACTCACACATATTTTCACCATCCCCACAAGTAACGTGCCTCTTCCTTTGAAGAATAATTGACCACTTATCATTGGCCGAGTCCTTAATGTAGAACACTTGTCTTGCTTGGGATGCCATAACAAATTGATCCCTTTTAGGCCCTTCTCTTGTGAGATTGACCGTCATGAATCCCATCTCATCAACTCGGACACTGTTGCTATTGTCAGCCCATTTGCACCGAAAACGGGCTCACGGAAGTCAACACAGTCTAGCTCCCATATATTCTCAATGACTCGTAATATGACATTTTAGCTACAACGGGATTTTTGTCCTTGGAGTTGGAAATATGAAGTGCATGAGCCTCCAATGTGACCCTACTATTTTACGAGGTGCTTATATTGTCCTGGCTCTTTGTGTAGAAAGATTATCCATTGATGCCATACCCATGGTAAGATATGATTTCCAACTATGGCCCTCTAGCCAAGCTTACTAATGTTTACGAGATATGTTCTTGTGATTTTTCCAATTGGCTAATGATGACTCTATCTCCGAACGAGGTGATAAATGTGTGATTATGATGGGTCAGTACCCATGTCTCATTTTTTCCTCGCATCTGTCTCCTTATGAAGGATTTGTGCTCATCAATGAACGGCTGCACTTCATCGTTGTTTTGTAAAATATAAAGATGTGCTTGATCCCTTATATCCCAACCGATTGTTAGAACCATCGACCCCAGTTTCCCCTAGCCACCGATCTTCCCCATAAATCAATGTTTTTGAATACCAACTTCTTCCATTTGGAGGTAGTATTCACATCAAAACTCGACACACTCCTCGGATGTGTATGCCTCAATAATGCACGCTTCCGGTCTTTATCGGTTTCTAACATATCCTTTGCAAATTTTCATAAAATGTTTAAAAGGTACATCCATTGGTAAAAACCGGAAATCACACTTTTCTCACCAAATAGAAAACTAGGTGCACCATGATATCAAATAAAGAAGGTGGGAAATACATCTCAAGTTGGCACAATGTAACGATCATGCTGCATCGAAGATCATCCAATTTCTCCAAATTAACGACTTTGTTGCATATGGCATTGAAGAAGAAGCAAAGTCTTGTAATCGCCTTTCTAACATGTTTGGGCATCACAACTCGGATAACAACCGGTGGTATTTGTTGTATCAAAGCATGACAATCGTGAGATTTAAGGCCAATTAGCCTATAATCGGACATCGAAATGAGTCTACTAATGTTTGAAGAATATCCCCGTGGCACTTTGAGTTTCTTAAAGGTCTCACACAAACGTTGCGAGCCGGAGGCAAATATGTTCTTTTCCCCTTTGGTTGTGGTGCTAATTCATCTCGTATTTTTCCATTTCACACATATCGAGTTGTGCTTTCTCTCCGTCTTTGGTCTTCCCCAGTATGTTCGTAAAAGTGCCAAAGAGACTTTCACCGATGTTTTTCTCTATATGCATGACATCAAGATTATGTCTCACATACAACTTTTTCCAATATGGAAGATCAATAAGTATTAATCTCTCTTTCCGAACTCCACATCAAGATCATTCACTTGCTCATATATTTGATGTCTTGTTAATGGAGTTGGAGCATAATCCATCTCGGTTTTAACATTGAAAGCCATCTTTTTCTTACGATATTGATGGGAAAAGGGAAGAAACTTTCGAGTGTCCGAGATAGGTCGTATTTTTCCGTACTTTAGTTGATAAGAGCAAGTACCCTCTGCACAAATGGGGCATGCCTTGTGGCCTTTGAAGGTGTATCCGGACAAGTTTCCATACGCTGGAAAGTCATTGATTCTCGGTGAAGATCGTAACTCGCAATGTAAATTGCTCTTGACGGTATGCATCGTAAATTGAAATACCTTCATCCCACAAAATCTTGAAATCTTCAACAAGAGGCGCCAAGTACACATCTATATCATTTCCCGATCGTTTAGGCCCGTAAATGAGCATTGACAACAGAATGTACTTGCGCTTCATACACAACAACGGTAGGTTATAGATAATAAAAGAACGGGCCAAACTGCTATGCTTGCTACTAAAGTTACTTGTGGGGTATATTCCGTCCGTTTAAAGACCCGGACGTAGATTCCGTGCCTCCTCGCCAAATTACGAGAATAATAAATCGATCTTCTTCCATTAAGGAGAATCGGCAGGGTGACATAGCTTGTCATCATAGACTCTTCCGTCGGCATGCCATATCAAGTTCTTGGCATCAATTGCACTTAAAAACAAGCGCTTAAACTTCGGTATTATCGATAAGTACCACAACACCTTTGTGGAAGGTCCCTCAACACTCTCTCCATCGATGTACACCATACTTTGGACATTCGTTTCTATGTGCATGTTCTTTTGGGTACAATATGCAATCGTTCCGGTAAGCATGCATCTTCTTATAGCCCATGCCCATAGGACATAACATCCTCTTCGCCTCATATATACAGCTGGGAAGGACATTACCTTACGGGAGTACATCATTCAAGCATACTCAAGCAAGTCCGTGAAACTTTTGTCACTCCAGCCATTAGCCATTTTCAAGTTCATCAACCTCAACACAGCTGATAAACGGGTATATTTATCACACCTCGGGTAAAGAGACTTCACCGAATCGGCTAACAATTGCTCCAATACGTGTGATTGATCGACTAACTCACGTTCTACTCTATAAACTAGATCTTCAAGTTGATCTTCTAATTCCATACTACTGCTGGCTTCATTTTCATCATACCCTTCATCTTCCTCTCATACGACATTATTCACGTAAGACCCCTCCTCCCCATACCATATGCACACCTTATAAGTTGTGTCTGTTCGGTCCAAATATTACGTCATTTATACCCTTATTTACTTAATTTTTGACTCGTAAAATAATATATTTTTTAGAAATTTACTTATTTTATTTACTTTTATAGGTAATAAAGTTCAACCAAACAAGAATTGGAAATTTGGGCTTAAAGGCAAGGACAGTGATAATCTTGAACTCAAGATTCACAATTAAAAAAAAAAAAGAAAAAAAGAAAAAGAGGTCATGCATCATAATTATAAAACCCAAGTGAAGCCCAATTCAAAAATTCAGCCGTGACCATCAAGGAAAAAAGGGCAAGAACGGAGGCAAAATTTGGACGCTGATGTCATCATGATGTCACGATGACATCATGATGACACGATGACATCATGATGACATCATGATGACATAAGCATGACGTTGCTTTGAAATCCCTCCAAAATTTCCAGCAGCAGCAGCAGCAGCAGCAAGCGGTGGCTATTTATACGGGAATTAGGGGGCAGCGGCGAGGGAGTTTTTTTTTTAATGCAGAGTCATAATTTAGGTTTTATTATTAGGTTAATTTAGTTTAATTAAATTAGTTTTCCTCTTGTAAATATTCAGATTCAATTTATTTTAATTTTAATTATTAGTTTAGAAAGTTCAATTCTCGACGGTTTTCGGTTTCGCTCGATACGTTCCTCGGTAACTTCTTCCCTTTTATCTCTCCCTTCTCTTTAGTTTGTTTCATTTAGTTTAAAGGTTCGATTTTTATTATATTTTGATGTTAGTAGTAGTTAGTTTAATTGTTTAATCTTATGTTTAATTTTATTTTGTTAGTTTATGTCGTTCTTTGAGTCAATTTTTATTAGTAGTTATTATATTAATTGTGTTTCATGTTAATTAATTATTAGTTTGAGTCGTTTTGGTTGTGATTAGCCTCCTTGATGGCTAATTAATTTTATTTAGACCTTTACTTACCTAGTTTATACTAGTATTTTGGGATTGTTTCTCATACCTACCACATAGGTTCGATGAGATGCACGAAATGGTCTTTTCATCTTGATTTTTAGGCAGTTGGTCTATCACCGAAAGGTGGAGTCAATTTGCTAGTGTGGGTAAAGAGAATAGTTGAGATTTTGACATAAAAATAGCCTGAATTTTAGCTAGGTCCGAGGTTGCTATTTTTGTAGTTTAGTTGGGCTAACCCCACGAAAGGTGGTTAGAATAATTAGACTATCTCATGACCCTCGAAAGTGTGGCTTGAGTAGGTTTTAATGGTGCAACCGATCACTCTTAAATACTTGTATAAATTTGGGTAGGTTTAGGCTTGACTTGATTAATTAGTTTATTAAGTGGTAAAATCACAACCCGAATATTTTATTTTTATTCCTTTCTAGGTTAGTTTAATCACCATATCTATCTCATCTGTGTTGATTCGTCTAGATAGAAAGTTTAAGTTAGCTTTGATATTTGAAACACGACTCTCGTGGACACGACCCGTGCTTGCCTCGCTAGGTACAACTACGCCATGCACTTGCGGTTAATAAATTTTAAGACTTAATTCTTCCCAACGAGTGTCAAACCTATGCCGATATAGGTGGCCTTTTACAACCTTAGAGGGTAATCTTGATGAATTGAAAGACCTTAAACACGGAAAGAATATGGACTGTTTTCCGAATTTGGCGGCATGTTCGACGAAAATCTCTAAGAAGTTGTTAACACCATCACAATATTCTACATTCCTCTTATCGCTATAAACTCACGCTCGATCCATACCTTACCCATAAACATGAGAAGCGATTCACCATATATAGTTCGATGAATATGTACTTACGCACGGATAATATGACATGAGCCTAAGATCCTTCTAAGGGATAGATGGTCCTAAACCCATTGAAGAATAATATGACCCTAGACCGCGTAGCAAAATCTTATCATACATTTGATAAAATTTCGGCAGCATTTCCCTTAGTCCTTCAAGTACAACATATGAAATCGAAGTGGCTAATGTGTATGTCCTTACTTAATTGTATGGTAACATAAGTAAAGATGTACAAATCAAACCCATCGTCATCATAATTACACACGAAGAACGAGAGGGAAAATTAGCACCATGATATCTTGTTAAATGTATGATAAAGATTATAATAGCCACACAACGTATTATCATATTATTCTCAAACTGTCCAAAACGGACAATTCCAAAACCTATTCATGCCAAACTAATATCCTAAGCATTATACGCACATTTATGCACGTATCTGCGACCTAGGACAACTTGTTATGTACAAATTTTTGAATGGGTTCTTTAAGCTTATGAAATGCTTACGATAATTTAATGAAAACCATATATTGGTAAGAAAAATAAGCACAATTATACACAATTAAGCATGTCATTTATCAAATTACATGTCGGGAAGGAGAGCAAAAGTCTTCAAAAAGATCGGACACGATTATTTTGAGGGACTACTCCTAGAGACTATTTGAGAACGTTGCTTGAAGATGACAAGAGAGTATAAGGAAGAGAGAAGGTCTTTGTACCCTAAACTCTAACAATATTTTTTACAATTTATATTTTCTCCCTTTGGATCCTTAAATCCTAAACCACAAATTTTTCTATTTCCTCAAATCCTAAACCATAAATATTTTTATTTTCTCCTTTGGATATGTAACACCCCAAAACACCCCCGGGAGTATTACATCGCCGGAGTTTCTTAAAGGAACTCCCAAGGCTCTTTCTCGGTGTTGGTTTGGTCTGTCTAAACTCCATTTGAAGATAATAAGGGTGGTTTTCCAAAAGAATCTGAGATTTCCTAAAAATTTCGGCGAGTTCCGTTTGTAACATGGAATAACGCATAGGCTTAAAGCCTTAAAATCCTGCATAAAAAGCATAATAAAACTCAACGAGCCACACGCTCGAAGTATGCAACTCAACGGCCACATACCGGAGTCCAACCAATCATGCGACGACTAAAAACAATCTAAAAGGGTTTACTATACATATGGTACAAACTACATGAACTAAATTACAAGTACAATACTTAGAAACATAAGGAATGCACATCCGCGATTCAAATCGCGCGAGCAACCCGCAAACGGCAATCAACGGGGTCCGAGAATAAGCTAAGCAGCACACACACCTGAGAATGCACTCGCAACACTCGGGAGGCGGGAATTTGTGGGGGTGAGCAATAATCAACGGGCTCACCGGAGTCTTATACCCTTAAAATGGAAATTCTTTACACATAAAATACTCATAATAATGAAATCTGCGAAAGCATAATAATATAATGCAAATCTATATACTTTTCACTCGAAATCTCTTGGAATGAAAAAGATCAAGACTCTTTAATCACTTAAAAGCACACATTCACATTCAAGAATACTTCTTTTAGGGTTGAATCAACTTTTCCGGGCCTTCCGGGGATTCGAACTAGCACTTCTTTTCTCATAATTTCACGTAATTTCTCCGATTTCTCCGATTTCTCAAATTTCTCTTATTTCGCTGGGCGCGACCCCAAATAAAAGGCTCCTGGGACCTATCTTCTAGGAAGTCTCGGATCGGGCATCCCGCCACCGCAGGACCCCGTTAGAATCCTTCCCTCGAAGTTTCTAGCTGGGCGTCCCCGGCTTGAACCCTTCGGTATGCTAAACGATCCGTGGCCTGTCGATTCAAAACTATTTGCTCATTCTCATTCATCACATTCACTTCATAACTTTCTCAATCGATTTAATATCAAGGAAGGCATGACACCACGTGCCACCCTTATAAATTCACTTTCTCAAATAAGCTTTGCTTCTTTAAAACACATTCACATTCGAAAGGCATTTCACAAGAAGTTACATTCAAGAATCATTTCACGTAAAATACAAAACTCCTTTCAAAACTACTTTGAGCATCACGTAAAGCAAGCACATAGCACGAATAATCACCATTCAATGCAAGCAATCATTCCCAACTCTTTTCCAACTATGCCTTTCTCAATTCATGAATTGAATACGATTATCTCCACTTTCCGAGCCACAATAACCACAAGTACATATCACTTAAGTTACGTTCGGTTCGTCACAATTCATTCTCTTCACCTCCATTCCTCACTTTATGTCTCTAACCTCGTGAATCCACTTTGTTTGCTCACGTCTCAACTTTCCTCAAGTCCCTGTCTTTACTTCAATTCCTCAACTTAACCTTGCCATTCTCTCGCCTCAAATTCCCGTTGTATGTTTCTAACTCATTACTTAACTCTTACTCGTCCGTCCTTAGTTATGTAACTCTTAATCACTTTTCCATTATTCAGTTTCGTTACCTTCGCTTATCTTCACGCTCAGTCCAACCTCGAGGATTTAAATATACTTCGAATGCAATTAATCCCACAATCACCCATTTCTCACTTACATATCCCAATTGCGCATCACTCAATACGAATTCATATTTCTCTTTATACTTTGACCTACCATTCCCCAATGTTCGTAATTAGCTCTTTAATATCACAGGTTCAAGAATCTCCAAGACTTAATTAACTCATAATTCATATCAATGTCCCAACTCTTCATCCTTAATAGCTAACCGAAACTTCAATATTACTCGATTGACCTATGCAATCTAACCTCTTCGAATCAGCATGTTCCAATTCAACCTTAAGCAACTATTAAATCTCTTTGAAGTTCCCAATTTAATTCCACTATTTAACCCAAGTAACTCCTTTCATTTCACGATTCAGCCCTCTCAATTCTCTAGATTCATTCTAAGCTCTTATTTCACTCTTACACAACGACTAGGTCCGTTTCGCAATATAGATACTCAATGTTCACAACAATTCAATATTCACGTAACACATTCAATATTCAACATTCACAACAAATCCATTTGGGTTTCGAAATTACTAATAGTTTAGAGCATAAGACTACCCACCTCGGATTCTCGGGTTTGGAATTGATCGAATTGTTTGCTCGCCTCTACTCGCGTTCGGTTGCGTTAGGTTTCGGGGACTCTCGCTTCCTCTCGATCCTGGTTCGGCGGTTCCGGTTTCTGCCGCCCTCGGTCCGGCCCTCACGCGTCCGTCGCCGGTCTTTCCCCTTACCGCCGTTGCTTTTCCCCGGTCCCCGACCTCTCGGACTCCCGCTCGCGTCTGTCTCTGCTTTCGGGTTTCTCCTCCGCCCTCATTCCGTCCCTTCACTCGCCGCCCACTTGCGTCCCTCGGCTGCCGCCTTCGGGTCTGCGGTGGTTGCCGGCCACCCCTTGGTTTCCTTGACCCTTATACCGCTCGCCTTCTCTCTCTGTCTCTGCGCTCGGACCTCCCTCTTCCCTTCTTCCTTCATTCCGTTTCTTCCCTTTTCGCCTTCCCGAGCCCTCGCTCTCCCTTCGCCCGCCGGCCGCTCGCCGTTCGGGTGGGCCACCGACTTTGCTCCGGCTTCCGCACGCTCTCTCTCTCTCTCTCTCTCTCTCTCTCTCTCTCTCTCTCTCTCTGAGCATATTTGCGCGCTGTCCCTCTCCTCTCGCTCCTCCGTTTCCCTTGCGGTCGCCGGCCGCCTTCCCTCCGTTCGCCGCCCGGCTCACGGCCTCCGACCTCGGCTCCGGGTCCCGCGCACGCTCTTTCTTTCTCTCTCGTTTCTCCCGCTCGTTCTTCCTCTCGCTGCTCGAGCTTCGCCGAGCCTTCTTCCTCTTTGTTTCCCCCTCTCTCTCCATCGCTTGCTTAATTGGCGGTTAATGCTCCTTATTGGACCCCCAAATAAGCTTAATCATTTCTTCATAGTTTAGTAAAAATAATCACTGGCCCATATAGCCCATATACAATAAGTCTATATCTTCTCCCTTCCGTCCTCTTATGCTCGCTGCATCCTAACTTATTTTAATACGCGGGCAACGACAATATCTAATCACCCAACAATTTAGCTTAGACGAAAAAGGAATGAAATTTCCTTGATTTAATTTATTCAACACCAGCCTCCAAAGGAATTCTAACGTAATATGTCCGGCCGTAAATAAAATCGGTCGCTCAACCCTCCTCTAGCTGCGGGGAAAAATACTTAATAATTCTATGCTTTTCAACTGCTTTTCTTTAAAATTCCGGGTATTACAGGATACAAATGTATTTTTATTTACCATCCTTAGCTATCATTCTATTTCTCTATAATTGAATCCTAAACTACCTAAACCCATTTCTCAAAATCTCAAACATTTCACAGATTTTCAACTTAATAAACTAAACAAATGTTATCCACATTTTCAATATTCAACATTTTAACAAAGATTCAACATTTCAATAATCTCAAACATTACCCACATTCTCAACATTCACATAATTACCCCCAAATACATTCAACATTTAACTATATAAATCTTGTAAATAACTTAAAGCGAAAAATAAGAAATGATAAAGATTCATACCGTAAGAACGAAGATAACGAGTGGCGAGAATAAGCAAGAAGATTCACGGTGAAACACACACCACCGACGCAAGAGAAGACGGCTACAAGAAAGAGGAGAAACGAGAAGATATATTGAGAGAAACGAAACATTAAACAACAAGAGGAACAATGGCAAGGATAACTTACCGACGAGGATTACTCCGAATAGATCTAGATCCGAGTAGTAGTGGACGAGAGTGAAATGTGGAGAGTGAAAAGTCCGAGAGTAGATAGCGAGATAAAGTGGGCGTAGAAACAATAGGTATGTTCTCGGGTTTTTAAACTACATTTGATAGACATATGACGACGGTTCTTTCATAGAACCATCGTCATATGTGACATTTAATGACTGGTTCGTTAAAGAACAGTCGTTAAATTTCTTCAGCAATACATATGACGACGGTTCATCGAAAGAATCGTTGTCATATGTGTTACACAATGCTGGTTAATTACAAAAATGCCACTCGGTCCATTTTCATGACGGTTTGTCCTTTTAACCATCGTAAAGACACCGTCGTTAATACTCGGTTTTTGTAGTAGTGTGGCTGCTCATTTCTACAATACCTCCATGTACACTACACACTACCTGCAAAGCTAGGCATGCGAAACTATGAAACTCAATCTCTCCATTAGCGAGATACTTATGAGGTTTAAAACTTACCGAGCAAGGATAAAACAAGTGAGGAAAGAAGGATTGCCATTTGTATATTTGATGACATTATTGAGCACTATTGTGCAAGTGTTAACCGGCCTTTTTGTAACGGCCACAATAATTATTTTAATGTAATTGATTATGGAATCAATTTACGGTTTCAATTAAGATTAAATTTTCTATTTAATTAAGGGTTGTTTTAATTAGTAGTACGTGAAAATGCGTAGTGCTTTTTCATCGAATTAAGTAAAACGAAATCAACCCACACAAGTACTCTCGTTCTCTCTCACACTAATACCCACCATCCTAGGGGTTTATGGGTTTGGGTCATGGCTATTTCCGACGACTCTAGTAGCCGTCGGGTACTTTATTCCGGTAATATCCGTAAATTCGCCTTTTGAGAGTACAACCAAACCGGCTTGTTCGTGATTCGGGATTTTGCTCGTGGGCTACCCAACAAAAATCAATCCTAATTGATTCCGCAATACTAAGGCCAGTTGTTAAACTTCCAACGAGTGGTATCACAGCAGTAGGATTGCTTGTTTCTAGCCCCGATTAGTTTAAGCCTAATTAGTTTAATCCCGTGATTTTGTGCCTATTTATAGCATGTTTTTCATTAATGTGCCTTTAGTTTGCATCCTCGACTTGATCATCGAAATTCTTACTCAACCTGCTTTGTGATCGGCACCCTCCCTTCCCCTTACCATGGCGTAGCCTCGGTGGGCAAACGCCTCATCTTTTCGCCTCTGTAGTGGCTCACCCCTCCCCCTTCCATCACGTGGCATGGACTAATGGCCCAACGCCTACCCAAATTCAGATCCGGCCACACACACAATCAAATCCCTGGAGACTCGCTTTATTTGTGAAACGAGTAGAAGTAAGAAAAGAAGAAGAAGAGAAAACCGAACAAACCCATCGGAGAACTACCCATAGGGGTGGTGCGTGGGCACACACGCTGCCGTAAAAGATGGTTTGGTTCTTTTTTCCTCTAAATCATCTTCCCGACGCCAATCTACGCCATCGCAACGAGTTTTCGCGAAACCGAACTTGAAGGTGGGTCGTGTGGGTCACGCACCACCACATAGTTGCGCTTCACGAACGTAACGATGGTCAAATGGTTGCTTGGTGGCCGATCTACACCTTGGTGGTGGTGGTTTAGTCAGAATGGCATAGGTGAGGGTTGTAACTCTCATTTAGATGGGGACAGGGAAGCAGTATTTTCACATCATTTGGGTGTGCATTGGCTTGTGGAAAACGACTTTAATAGCTGCCGGCAGGTGTCTTCATGGCGACGGCTCCCTAACGATGGCCATGGATGCCCAAAGAGAGAGAGTGTCGAGGGGAGACACCGGCAAAGGGGAACGACGAGGTTAGAGAGAGAGAGAAGGGTTCCGAGAGAGAGAGAGGGCTAGCGAGACAGGATAAAGGGCTATGGCTTTTGTGTCCTGGGCCATTCATGCCAACTCTAAATTTATGTAAATTTGAATCAATGTTATTTTGATTATTTGATTATAATTTTATGTGAATTATTTTACTCCTTCATCAGTTAATATTCATCAATATATATGAATTTGTTTCATTTACATGTATGAATTCGTAATATTATGTAATTTCGTTTTATGTAATATTTATTTGGCTTGTTATTTGTTTAATAAATGTAATTTCGTATTACATGTTTAAAGTTGATAATTTGTACAAACATTATATAAATTTGTTTAATATAATGTTACATAAATTAGTTTTATGTAAAGTTATGTAATTTTATTTTACATGCTAAATATATGAATATGTTTCATATGTATAATTCATATTGATTATAGAATTAGTTTTTATATGTAATATGAATTATATGACATTACTCAAATTAGTTTTAGAGCTAATATGAAATGTTTCATATAAATTTATAATATCTAGTACAAATTTGTTTTGTAACAGTTATATTTGAATTAGTCATTCAAATTATTTTTATGTATTTTTGTGGTGTATAAAATATTTGGATAAATGACATTGAATATTACGTAAATTCGTTTTATATAATATTCACTTAAAAGAAAAACTTATATTATATGAATTTGTTTTATATAATACCAAATTATATAAATTTATTTTTGCACATAGTTTTGGTAAATTAGTTTTACCTGATCTACACTTATATGATATGTTCATATATATATATATATATATATATTGATTTTATATAATATGAATTTGTTTCATATCTAATCAGTTGATTAAAATTATATAAATTAGTATTATGTAATGGAGTGTAATTTTGCTTTACACAACAACTTACATAAATTAGTTTTATGTAAATATAGTTTTCATATTATATAACGTCAATTGATTTAATTTATATATTTTGATCTTATATAATACTATGTGATTTTGTTTCACATAAAGGTCAATTACCTAAGGATTATATAAATGTGTTTTGTATAATACTAGGTGAATACATTTTTACCTAATGCCAATTCAACAAATTTATAATTTTGTTTTACCATAGTATGTAACTTTGTTTTAGGTAATGCCAAGTGATTATGTAAATTAGTGTTGCATAAGGACTAATAATCATACTAATTTTTTTAGTATACAATTATGTGAATTTGTTTTACATAAGATTTTTTAATATATTTGTGATACTTTAAATCATTCTTAAATGTATTTAACATGTTAAATTATAATTAAATTATAAAGTTCCTAATTCATGTTACATGTGATTATTATGAGCCTAGTAAAATGTTCAAACATGTGATATGAATGATGAAGTTTTAAATAATTTAGTTATATGAATGTGCCTAATGTCCTTCCTTTATAATAGTAGACATAACAACAAATAACATTATTAGTGGTGTGTTAACTAATGAGATGTTGGTTGGCACTAATTATGATATATGGTGCATAGAAATTCAATCTATTCTAAATAAATATAAGGTTTTAGAAACCTTAACGACTACTGTGTTTAAGCTTGTAGATACCGCTAGTGAGCAGTATCAACGTGATCTAAAGGCATATGATGTCTGGACCAAATTGGATCGTTAGACGTGACATATTATTTTGTATAATATGTACGACGATCCGGTTAGGGACTTTGAAAATTGTCTCACTCGCTGAGGACATATGAGACAAACTTAAAATAAGATTTGACATAACATCCGCATCAAGATTATGTATCTTAAATTTGAAGTAGATGGAGTACCAAATGGATTCCAATGGCGAGTATAGCTAAGCATCTGCGAATCATGAATGCAATGGTTTGAGAGCTTAATGCTTGTTGGGCGAGAAATCTCCGAAGAGGAACAAATCCTGAATGTGATTCGGGCTCTTTCGATGATAATGTTCATTGGAAGAAAGTTAAGCTCACTATGCCTCATAGTGAACATTTGAAAACCTTCGCACAAATTCGGAGGTGGCTCGAGATGGAAGAAGAATGTGTAAAGACAAATTCTTCTACCAATCCGAAAACAAGTCAAATCTAAAACTAGTAGATACCTAGTTCACGAATAATATGAAGAAAATGTGTTATTTCTTCATATCAGTTTCCCACACTTTTTGTCGAAACTAAATTTCATTTGGAAAGACAAGTAGTTCTTTTTGTATCATGGCGATGTGTTTTTTACCATGGCTCATTAGAAAAAATTAATTAAATAAATTTTTCTTGACTTGGATGCTAATTATATTTTTCTTGGCTTGTTTTTAGGTTCACATTGTGGTTGTGATTTTGAATGTATAGAGTGTCTTGCTAAACTTGGTCTCTCTTAACCAAGATAAAATGAGTTAGCTAGCTAAATATTCTTTAAGATCGATTCGCTAAGGTTAAGCACCTAATTAAGAATCATGGATTAGTTAACATTTTGATCAAGAAGTACTTTTAGTAAGACTTTTATGACATCAAAAACCCTTAACGTTAATCCACTTAGACATTTATAAAACCTTGAACGACAAGGCAATATCGAAAAGTTTAGTTTTTTGCCTCAATTCAATGGCTATTCACAATATAGGTATGAGTACTGTTGTATCATTGACACAAAGCGTAAGATATGTTCAACGTTTTATGTCATGAGTAAAGACGATCAACATTTGCATTAGATGAGGAAAAGGATATATATTCAATTCCTCGTACTCAACATTTGCATGTTATAAAACATAGAAATCGCATATCATTTTGACATGGTTAAGTTAATGAGAACCGACATTATGTTAAGTACATATATATCCACCATGCCATAAAAGTTATGGAATGGTATAAGACACTTTTATTGGGCCTCTTTGTATTTGTTTGATAGTTATCGAAATAACTAGACCACAAATATGAAAACTTGGTCTAAAAGCTATCTACGTGATAGCATGACTGATATTGACAAACTAGAAATGTAGTTTTTTTTTAATGGATAAGTTCCTAAATATTTGGTGAATTTTAAAAAGGATCTAAAATTGTATGAGTTACAATAAAGATATACAACTATCTCTCGGTGAGTGGGAGAATTTATGTGTTCACCAAGGCATCGAGGATAGTATAATTTTCTCCATTTGAATGCAATTAAAGGAAAAGTCCCATTTTTATAAATTGTGAGAGAATCATCCAATTTGAGAATAAGTTTTATTCTTAATCTCCAAATCGTAATGAGAAGTTAGTCTACATATTAAGGATCCAACGCATTCAAGGGATAGTGAGAGTGATTCTCTACCTACTATGCTAAATGGTGAAATTTTGCCTCGATCAAGAGAATTATCTTGAGAATAAGTTTTGTTTTTAATCTCTAACTTCTAATGTGAAGTTAGTCTACACATTAAGGATCTCACATACCTAAGGGATAGTGGGAGTGATTCTCTAAAGAGAAAACGGAGAGGAATCCTTTATCACATTAGGCAAATATGAAGTTTTCCTTAACTTCTTTTGTAGAAATTAATGATTCACCGAATTACAAGTGGTGGAAATATACTTTAAGGGGGTAATATGAATTCATATGCAAAGAATGAGGTTTTGAGAATTGACTTCTCTGTCCAATGTAAATTATTTGGAGAACAAGTGTGTTTTTCAAGAAAAACATCGGAGAAATGGATTACTTGCAAGGTCCATATAGTGATGAAAGTTTTTACCCACTTTTGAGGGTGCTGATTGTGTAGATATTTTGACCTCATACGTTTACATATATTTCTATTCACCACTTCCAACCATAGTTGCCCACTTGAACTATAAGGTTAGTTCAAATGGACATTTAGATTGTCTTACCCAAATTTATATTGATCTAACTATTGGTTTTGTACAATAAAGTCAAGAGGATAAAACATGTCATCTTGTAAAATCCATATAATGTCTTGAATAGTCTTCTAAATCATTGTATAATCGGATATTATGATTGTTTGTGTGTCAAGAACAACAAGAGAGATTATGTTTCTCAATTCTTTTGTATGACAAATTGTTGGCTTGAAACAACTCGAGAGGTGTCTTGAAGCCATTAAGTAGTTGTTATTTTCCATTTGTGAGATGGAAGACACAAATCAAAACTTGATATGCCCTACTCATGGGGACTACTAGAAATCATCCTAAGAAGAGCCCGGGATACTCGTTAAGTTTGTGGATATTCAGGAATTCTTAGAACGTTATCTAGTACGTTACTCCAAATCCATTGACACTCGATTAATAAAAGTTTAAACTCAAGCCTCGATCAAACCTTTAGAAAGAGGAGTAAATTGTCTACCATGGTGCGTAGAAAACTTAAATATTTAGCACGTTATGTACATCACTTAAAATTTTAATTGTTGTCATTTTATGTTCTTTTGTAAGACATGATGACAATAATATTTCTTTTTGCTCATTAGCAACCAGTTGAGAGAATTTATGGCATGATCTTCGCAGATACGAGTGAGATGATACTCAATTGTTGATCTGTAGGTGCAACCTAGACAAGTCTAGGTGGTAAACCTCAAAAAATATTTTTCGTCTTTAGTGGATGAACTATGTCAGAATGCAATCGTAAGCATGATTGCATGAGCAAAATTTGTTGCTTGTTTTTTTAGAATTTAGGAAACAAGTTTTTTATCTTGTGGATAAATCTTGTTTTTAGTAATGGACATGTTAGTCTTGTATAAAGTGTATATGAAAAATATTATGCTCCTTTTTCATATACTTACACACTAGTGATTTCGTGATTGGGCATGATAAAATATCACCAGGCTTATGATTGACCTGGCACACGGGTAATCACCTTAACCCTTGAGTAGCGGGTAGGATAAGACTCGAACAATGATAACACTAGGTGTGTGTAACGTTGTCATATATTTCATACTTGTGTTGTATGAATGATAAGTTATTGTTTTCTTATAGTCGCCTTAGTAAGTATAAGATGAGACTTTTATAGAGTTGAAATATGAAATACCTTGATTTCATGTTAGAGCTTTAAAAACCGAATCCTGATCTGTAAAGATTAACATTAGGTATGTTAATTTAGTGGCTCAAGTTAGTTTTTTCGTTAAACTAGACTATGATTCGCATGGCATAAAAGAGTGACATGCTCATCTTAGTGGGAGCTATGTCGTGACACACATTTCATACTACATGTGTTTTTGTTGACCTTTAGAGGAGTGACAAACAAATTCCTTCTTTGTCACTGTGTGATCCCTATGGAATTTGTTTCTATGAGATACAATCTCCTTTGACTTAGTACTATGGTATGAAATATAAGTTAAATGTTGCTACTTTAATGTACACTCCATGAGTTATAGATTTATACAGACTCAGTGGAATATATTACTGAAAGCAGTCTTACCGAGATGTAACATCATGAGTAGCTAAGGAAAATTATTCCATATTCACCATATCGGTGTGGGCGATTATATTTGGAATATAATCATTTGATATATCAGTAGGCATAAAGGGATATAATGTGCCACTCGGTGATGTTTGGATGGTTTATGGAATTGTCCTTTTGAAAGTGTTATGTTAGTTAGATGGTGATTTAATATAACACTACTAGTTACTTATGGTCACACGTCTCATTCCCTGCATGAAACGTGAAGAGATATGTTGATAGAGAGAAGTATAACCTACGGTCTATGTGGCCAAGTGGAAGTTGTTAACCGACCTTTGTGTAACATCCACAATAATGATTTTAATGACATTGGTTATGGAATCAATTTACGGTTTCAATTGAGATTAAATTTCCTATTTAATTAAGGGTTATTTTAATTAGTTAGTAAGTGAAAATGCTTAGTGCTTTTTAGTGAATTAAATAAAATAAATCAACCCACATAGTACTCTATGTTCTCTCTCACGCTAATACCTACCATCCCGGGGTTTATGGGTTTGGGTCATGGTCGTTTCTGGCGACTCTAGTAGCCGCCGGGTACTTTATTGCAGGTAATACCGGTAAATTCGATTTTCGGAAGTACAACCAGATTGGCGTGTTCGTGACTCGGGATTTCTCTTGTGGGCTACCAAACAGCAATCGATCATAATCGCTTCCGCAATACTAAGGTCGGTCCTTAAATTTCCAACGTGCGAAACTCTCAGCGGACATTTTTATCGTCGTTTCTCTACGTAGTCCTATCTTGTGTTTACTTTTAATTATTGTTCATTATGGTGGTTTAGATACTATGATGCTTTCCTGCCTTTCCTCTTGGAGGCTTGCAACGATGAGAACCCGGATATACCGTAGGTTAGCACGTAAGTCCCTTTTCCTTCTATTTCTATAATCTCAAGCTCGATTTAGTTATGATACTTTGCTGGTTTGTAGGCGGTTGTTTACAGTCTTGGTGTTTGTGCGGAATTTGGTGGAACTATGTTTAAGCGTCTTGCTCGAGATAGGTAACTTATTCTATTCTATACTATTCTTTATCGACAACGAGTGCTTACAAGTGTTTATGTGTCTATATTCGGAGGCTCTGTCAAGATTAGATGTTGTGATAGCACACTCAAATGTTAATGATAGCACACTCAAATGTTAATGATATCTAAATGAAGACAATAGGTTGTACCGTACAAAATAATTGAGGAACAGACAAGCAAAGAAGATAATCCAACACCATAGCCACAAACAAAAAAAGCTTAAAGCTTCGAATTCGCTGCAAATAATCAAATATGTGAAATCGACGCAATGAAAAAGAAAAACAAGGATTTAATTAAGAATGTCAATAATCTTACAGGTATGAAATAGAGTTGAGATTAGAGCGACGATGAACACGGACTTGTTGAACCGTGTTACAAACTTGCAATCACGGCGGAGGTTCCGTACCAACGAATTGGTAGGAGCATCCCTCCCACGACCGCAACAACCCTTTGGGGATGGGCTCTCGCTGTATCTTCCTTTTGAAATTTTCTCACCGTAATTAATTATTATTAGCTTGGCTTAAAAAAATCTATTTGATGAGTAGTTTTTGGGCCATTTTGACCGTTTTTTCATTCACCTTTTCCTTCTTCTTTTGATGTGCCTCGACAGGTCGAGATGGTTGTTTTTTGGGCCATTTTGACCGTTTTTCTCTCATTTATTTCTCTTTAGTAGTAATTATCTTTTTATGTATTAGCTTTATACTCTCTAATTGTAAAAGTAGTTTGTTTATCACTATTTGTGAGAGTTTTTTGTTGTGAGATTTGAGTGGTTATTGTATAATTTTATTGATTTGAAAAGGATTAACTGCTCATATAATGTTAACTTGACCATGAATGGAGTTCGACACTTCAAATACAGTATTCTATGTCATAAGAACTTTCAATGAAAAAGAAGTTACAACATATCTACAAATGTCTTATTCATGTTGTGAAGTTACAACATATTTACATGAGGATACATGCAAGAAATAGGTGTAGAGTTTGTTATTTGACATGGAGATTATATTTGATATTAAAACTTACACTTCCTCCATTTCATAAAAAATGTCAAAAATTTATGCTTTCGATGTCCAAAAATATTGTCAAAAATTCTCTATATAATAAAAAAAAACCCTTCACGTGGAATATGTGAGTGATAAATAATGCTCTCTAAAATTTTTATATTCCTAAAATTTGATAACTTTTTAGGGAGGAGGGAGTATTGGTTGAGTTTAATATACATTACACATTGTTATTGTTTATGAATTATTTTATTTTCTTTTATCTCCAAAAAGATTACTGCTGTCTAGGTAAGAAATCAGCCCAAACTGGTGGAGAACATTTCATATTTTGTGAAGAGATTTCATTCCAAAGCCCGTCTAGAAATTTTATAGCCCAAGCCCGTCATTAAACGACAGTGTTTCACTGGCCTCTAATTTGCTAAACGCAGCACGACTATAAATCAAATCTAGGTCTTTCGTTTTCTCTTCTTGTTCAGGCGGCGGCTCTCTCACTTCGTATTTCTTCAGCTTGCTGATTCCTCCGGTTAACGACTCGTCCGCTTCAATCGATTCTTCCGGAGGTATGTAAAATTTTCATCTGTTTAATTCAATTTTCGTGACATTCTTTTCTATTAATATTTAGCCCCATGTTGTTTTCATTTCTGAACTTTGATTTCGATTTGGAATTTTGAAGTTTTTGTTTTTGGTTTCTGAATTTATTAGGGTTTTGAGCCAATAGGTAATTAGGGGGTCGTGGGTGGGTGGGTGGAAAGAAGTTGTAGTTTACTCTCACTCTTAGGCAGGATTCACCATTGCCGACTTGATTATTCCATGTTAGAATGTTTTCACATCGTTCTTGACTTCAATATTTGGAAAATCAGGGATTTTGAAATCTATTAGTTTTTGTCTGCCTTTGTTAGCTTATTGATTGTCGTCAGATTTAGTTCAAATAGAATTTGCTTACATGATTCGTCCCTATGACATTACTTCAGAATCCAAATGTTGCTCTTTCCAGCGTTATGAATGATGCTTTTGTCTGTGATGATGTATTATTTTGCATAGACTTTGTTCTGTTGTAGTTGTTTATGCAAGTTTGTTGTGTTGGAAATGTACTCTGGCCTTAAAGCGATGCTATTGCCTGTCTGTGATTCGTTTAGTAGGTAGCTGAGTATTGTTTCTGGAGAATCCATGAGTGGTTTGATGTCGAAGGTTATACTTGTGTCAGTATTGCTTCTGGAGAGTCAAAGAGTGTTGTAGTTTAGAGCTTATGTGTTTGTGATGTATATGTCATGCAAGATATGAGGTCCATCGGCTGGGCTTTGGCCCAGTACTAGACTCCTGTGCTCAATGTATATTGATGAAAATGTTTCAGAGATTTGCCTTAGACCTCCTTACTTGGTGTCGGTTTATCAGCACATCCATGTAGATGTACATATGCCATAGTATGGATAGGTCTAGTTGCTACTGGAGGTTGAATTAGTCATCTAAATGTCTTGTATTATGTGAGCCTTTATGTGTGTGCAAAGCAGTTTTCTGAATGTAATGATTGTTCGAATTTCAGAATGGAGTCTCAGATCAAGTACGCAGTTGTGGTGAAAATCATGGGCCGCACAGGATCCAGAGGGCAGGTCACCCAAGTGAGAGTGAAGTTCTTGGATGACCAAAACCGGTTCATCATGAGGAATGTCAAGGGACCAGTCAGAGAGGGTGATGTTCTTACTCTTCTGGAGTCCGAGAGAGAAGCCAGGAGACTCCGTTGAGCATCCACAATGGTGTTTCTAGCAACCTCAAGTTTTGGCTTTGTTATGTGACTCTGTTCTTCTCTTCCTGTTTAGGCTTTTCGCGTTTAGGTTTTGAAATCGAGTTTATGTTTTGATGGTTGATTGAATGTCCCATTTCAGTGGATTATGGATTCATACTAGTAATTGAATGTGTTTGGATAATGAAAGTCTAGAATGTTTACATGACATAATATGGTTGTTTTCCTTGTCAGAAAT
The DNA here is from genome assembly GCA_021018815.1 of Talinum fruticosum. Taxonomy (NCBI): domain Eukaryota; kingdom Viridiplantae; phylum Streptophyta; class Magnoliopsida; order Caryophyllales; family Talinaceae; genus Talinum; species Talinum fruticosum. Next base: position 3,608,242 of record JAITYX010000020.1, read on the forward strand.
GCATACTTTTAACCTTTGTCCAATGTTGCCTCGGATGTGCCCTGAGGCTAATTTGTCCGAGTTTGTGGATCTGTCATAATTATATGCCAGTAACATTCAAAATATTTACAGATTGGATTAAAAGTCTGATTTATGTCTGAAATTAATTAAAACCAAAAGTGTAAATCCTTCCAGACACAAAAAAAGGGGAAGGCAAAAGGGTGGTTGTTCATGTCATGAAAATCCATTTCATAAAGGGTCTACCCCTCGTGTATTCTCACCCGAATGCATCTTTTTCTAAAAAATACAAATAAAAACAATGGGATCTCATAAAGAAATACAAATAAAAAACATGGGATCTCGTGGGCTGGTTTTATACAATATGCGTTTGTGGTGGATGAGCTTGAAGCTTTTATCGTGAGATATTGTATTGTAGTTGTGCACTCTAACAAACTCCTCCTTTGACAAGCATGGCAAGCGTTGTACTTGTAATTATGCATGAAACTATTAGCCACATATATTGCACCCAACCTAAATTATGAACCATTGATGTACTGTTTTTTGTGGCTTCTTTAGATAATAAATTATGGACGATTGATGAACAAGGTATTGATAGTTTGATGAATTTGGTTTGGATTCATGTAGAGTTTATTATTTAGGATGGAGATTATATTTGATATTAAAACTTGTATTTGTTTGAGTCTAACATATATTTATGAATTATTTTATTTTCTATCTCTAAAAAAAAATTATATAACTATTATCCGGGTAAGAAATTAACCCAAACTGCTGAAAACATTTTATATTTCGTGGAGAGATTTCATCCCAAAGCCCGAGTAGAAATTCTATGACCCAAGCCCGCACTAAAATGATAGCGTTCTATTTGCATCTAAATTCCTAGTCGCTTAGCACCACTATAAAACAAACCGTAGCCCTTCAATTTTATGTTGTTCTTCTTGTTGGCAGTGGCTCTCTCTCTTCGTCCGGTGCCTCTGCTTCAATCAATTCCTCCTCTTCAATCTGTTCCTCCCGAGGTATCCAAAAACTCCTATCTTCCAGGTTAATTTGATTTTTGGACATTCTTCCTTGTTATCACCATGATTTTGAATTGGAATTTCGTTCATTTCTATTGTTTGTGCATTTGGTGTTTAGATTGTTGTTTATGCATTTGGTCTTATCGTTTTTTCCTTAGGTGGTCATGGGTTTTGAGCCAATGGATCTTAGGTGGTCATGGCTTTTGAGCCAATTGGTAACTAGCGAGTGTTGGGGGGTGGAAAGAGGTTGTTGTGGTTTACTCTCACTCTTAGGCATGATTCACCGTCGCCCACTTAATTATTCAGTGTTCGAAGGTTTTCACATCGGGCTTGACCTCAATATTTGATTTGGGATTGAAGACTCGGGTATGACTGACTAACCCCTTGAATGTGTTTTGATTTTATGCATTCATCTAAATTTAGGATAAAACAAGAAGAATCCTAAAAGAAATTCATTTAACTAAGTCATATACTTGTATAATTCATCATTTCAATATGACTTATTCTTGATCGAACTCATACTTAAGTATATTAAGATTATCCGACTAAGTCCGAGACTCGAAAGCGTAATCCGAGTTAGTTATGACAGATCGAGTAAGACTCGAACCCCTTAATTCTCGGATTCGACCTACTCATTCAAACTCGGATATTTAGTTTGCCTATGGTATCTCATATTTAACATGTCTATTTTATCATGGCAAACATCATGATTTGATTTGGGATTGAATTATTTGAATCATGCTTCAACCCGAAACTTATGCTATTATTTGTTTAATCATGCGTAATTGTAAAATGTCTAAGTAACTCATGTGCCCATTAAGATTGAATGATTTATTTATGAGTTTTAGCATATCTAGAATATGAGCATATTGAATATTAGAATTGAAATATCTAGAGTAATAGATTAAGGTAATTAGTCATTAACTACTTTATTTAGACTAATTTTTATCTAATTATAGACCAAAGTATATTTATACTTTGAGAACCATTGTGCTTAATGTTTTTGTAGGTTTTTCTAATGTTAATTATCTGAAGAAAAAGCAAAAACAAAAGCCTTCGACCGTTAAAGCACCGCCGGACAAAAAGCGGACAAAAAGTCGGAATTTATGGAAAAGCTCGGAACATACCGACGACCTTGTCTATTACTCGTTTTGGGTAATATTTTATTTCTAAGTGTAACGGTCTTTTTTTTTTCTACTTTTCGAGTTTACACAAGGTGGAAAAAGAGTTGTTGGAATCTAGGACCGAAGCACAACAACTATTTCAAGGTCGTCTAGAAATCCGAGTGACTCGGACTATTCGTTACAATGGCTAGTTGACTAAGACAACTTCAATAGAAAAACGTTGGAGGCTCAACGGCTATCTCTTCAAAGCAAACTATTTATAGAAGGCTTAGCACAAGATTTCAACTAACAAATGGAAGAAAAAGAGAGACCATATTGAACATCTTCTCTAGCATAGAACTTCCAAACTGTAATTTTAATATTTTGAGTTGTATTCTTCCGAGTCGGTTGTATTGTAATTTTTACTACTCTTCTACTCTTTCTCTTTGATCGAGTTGTAAAGGTTAGCTCAACTCAATTGTCCTAAACTCGTAAAGGTTACCTCGGTTTGGAAGTACCAGGTTAGATAAGGGAATTTCGACCTTGGGAAAAATTGGAGGATCCCAAGTTGATAAGGTAACTTCAACTTGGAAGTACTAGGTCAGTCGGATAAGGTAAATTCGAGCCTGAAAAATTATAACAGATTTTTTGGGAACAAATCTGGGTAGTCATATTCATTGTAATTGAGGATTCAATTAGTGGATTTGACTTGTGTGTGGATTGACACTTGTCCGTGGTTTTCACGCCCAGGAGGGTTTCCACATATCCGTGTTATTGTCTTTCCGAGTCCAATCTAGACTCGGAATTTGCTTCTTATTTAGTTACTGTGCAAAAAGAATTTGATTTTTATTTTAAATCTCCCATCACCCTATTCACCCCCTAGGGTGACTTAACCTCTCCAAACGCAAACCTTTAGGGATTTTGAAATCTTTTAGTTTTTGTCCGCCTTTGGTAGCTTATTGATTGTTGTCGATTGAATTCAAATAGAATTTTCTTACATGATTACCACTCTTTGATGATCGGTTGTCGTCTTCATAACATTACTTCGGAATGATGTTTTTGTCTCTATGGCATAGGCTTATACAACATTAATTGGATCTCCAATGAAGTTTAACAAAATTATTTACAACAAGAAGTTAAAACATGTTCACGTATGTCTTTTTCATATAATATAGATATGATAATACAGACAATCAATGGATGTGAAGTTTATTATTTAGGATGGACATTATATTTGATATTAAAACTTGTAGTTGGTTGAGCCTAACATATATTTATAAATTATTTTATTTTCTATCTCTAAAAAAATTACATAACTATTATCCGGGTAAGAAACTAACCCAAATTGCTAAAAACATTTTATATCTTGTGGAGAGATTTCATCCTAAAGCCCGAGTAGACATTCTATGGCCCAAGACCGCAATGAAATGACTGCGTTCTATTTACATCTAAATTCCTAGCTGCTTAGCACCACTACAAACCAAACCCTAGCCCTTCAATTTTCTCGTTATTTTTCTTGTTGACGGCGGCTCTCTCTCTTTGTTCGGTGCCTCTACTTCAATCAATTCCTCCGCTTCAATCGGTTCCTCCCGAGGTATTCAAAATCTTCTATCTTCCGGTTAATTTGATTTTCATACATTCTTCCTTGTTAATATTTCACCATGATTTTGAATTGGAATTTCATTCGTTTCTATTGTTCGTGCATTTGGTGTTTAGATATTTGTTTATGCATTTGGTCTTTTCGTTTTTTCCTTAGGTGCTCATGGGTTTTGAGCCAATGGATGTTAGGTAGTCATGGATTTTAAGCCAATAGGTAACCGAAGGTGGGGGAGGGGGTGGGGCATGGGTGGGTAGAAAAAGGTTGTTGTAGTTTACTCTCACTCTTAGGCCGGATCCACCGTCGCCAACTTGATTATTTCGTGTTCGGAGGTTTTCACATCGGGCTTGAACTCAATATTTGAATTGGGATTTTGAAATCTTTTAGTTTTTGTCTTCCTTTGGTAGCTTATTGATTGTTGTCGATTGAATTCAAATAGAATTTGCTTACATGATTCTTAAAACACCACTCTTTAATGATCGGTTGTCGTCTTCATAACATTACTTTTGGAATGATACTTTTATCTCGTGTTGCATAGGCTTATACAACGTTAATTGGATCTCCAATGAAGTTCAACAAAATTATTTACAACAAGAAGTTAAAACATATTTACATATGTCTTTTTCATATAGTATAGACATGATAATACGGACAATCAATGGATGTAGCGTTTATTATTTAGGATGGAGATTATATTTGATATTAAAACTTGTATTTCTTTGAGTCTAACATATATTTATGAATTATTTTATTTTATATCACTAAAAAAATTATATAACTATTATATGGGTAAGAAACTAGCCCAAACTGCTGAAAACATTTTATATCTCGTGGAGAGATTTCATCCCAAAGCCCGAGTAGAAATTCTATGGCCCAAGCCCGCAATAAAACGACAACGTTATATTTGCATCTAAATTCCTAGCTGCTTAGCACCACTATAAAACAAACCCTAGCCCTTCAATTTTCTATTGTTCTTCTTGTTGGCGGCGACTCTCTCTCTTCGTCCGGTGCCTCTGCTTCAATCAATTCATCCGCTTCAACCAGTTCCTCCCGAGGTATTCAAAATCTTCTATCTTCCGGTTAATTTGATTTTCATACATTCTTCCTTGTTAATATTTCACTATGATTTCGAATTGGAATTTCGTTCGTTTTTATTGTTTGTGCATTTGGTGTTTAGATATTTGTTTATGCATTTGGTCTTATCGTTTTTTCCTTAGATGCTCATGGGTTTTGAGCCAATGGATGTTAGGTGGTCATGGGTTTTGAGCCAATGGATGTTAGGTGGTCATGGGTTTTGAGCTAATAGGTAACTCGGGGGCCCTGGGTGGGTGGAAAGAGGTTGTTGTAGTTTACTCTCACTCTTAGGCAAGATTCACAGTCGCCCACTTGATTATTCGATGTTCGGAAGTTTTCACATCGGGCTTGACCTCAATATTTGAATTTGGATTTTGAAATGTTTTAGTTTTTGTCCGCCTTTGGTAGCTTATTGATTGTTGTCGATTGAATTCAAATAGAATTTGCTTACATGATTCTTAAAACACCACTCTTTAATGATCGGTTGTCGTCTTTATAACATTACTTCGGAATGATGCTTTTATCTCGTGTTACATAGGCTTATACAATGTTAATTGGGTCTCTAATGAAGTTCAACAAAATTATTTACAACAAGATGTTAAAACATGTTTACATATGTCTTTTTCACATAGTATAGACATGATAATACGGACAATCAATGGATGTAGAGTTGGTGGTAGCTCTCTCTCTTCGTCCGAATTAACATTGTATAGACATGATAATATAGACATGATAATACGGACATGATAAAACATGTTGGTGGTAGCTCTCTCTCTTCGTCCAATGCCTTTGCCTCAATCAATTCCACCACTTCAATCAGTTCCTCCCGAGGTATTCAAAATCTTCTATCTTTCGGTTAATTTGATTTTCGGGCATTCTTCCTTGTTAATATTTCACCATGATTTCGAATTGGAATTTCGTTCGTTTCTATTATTTTCACATTTGGTGTTTAGATTATTGTTTATGCATTTAGTCTTATTGGTTTTTCCTTAGGTGCTCATGGATTTTGAGTCAATGGATGTTAGGTGGTCATGGGTTTTGAGCCAATAGCTAAGTGGAGGTGGGGAGGGGGTCGTGGGTGGGTGGAAAGGGGTTGTTGTAGTTTACTCTCACTCTTAGGTAGGATTCACCGTCGCTCACCTGATTATTCCATGTTCGTAGGTTTTCACGTCGGGCTTGACCTCAATATTTGATTTGAGATTTTTAAATATTTTAGTTTTTGTCTCCCTTTGGTAGCTTATTGACTTGTTGTCGATTAAATTCAAATAGAATTTGCTTACATGATTCTTAAAACACCACTCTTTGATGCTCGGTTATCGTCTTCATAACATTACTTCGGAATGATTTTTTGTCTGTGATGTATTATTTTGCATAGGCTTGGTTATGTTGTAGTTGTTTATGCAAGCTTGTTGTGTTGGAAATGTACTTTGACCTTAAAGTGATGCTATTGTCCATTTGTGATTTGTTTAATTGGTAGCTGAGTATTGTTTTTGGAGAATTCGTGAGTGGTTTGATGTCGAAGTTATACTTGTGTCAGTATTGCTTTGGCCCAAGATTAGACTCTTGATCTCAGTATATATTGATGAAAATGTTTTAGAAATTTTCCTTAGACCTCCTTACTTGGTGTCGGTTTATCAGCATATCTATGTAGATGTACATTAACCAAAACTATCTATGTCATAAATGCCATAGTATGGATAGGTCTAATTTGTACTTGGAGGCTTAATTAGTCATTTGAATGTCTTTTTTTTTGTGAGCCTTTATATTTGTGCAAAACAGTTTTCTAAGTGTAATGATTGTTCGAAGTTCAAAATGGAGTCTCGGATCAAGTACGCAGTTGTGGTTAAATCATAGGCCATACAGGATCCAGCGGGCAGGTCACCCAAGTGAGAGTTAAGTTCTTGGATAACTAAAACCGATTCATTATGAGGAATGTCAAGGGACCAGTCGAGAGAGGGTGATGTTCGTACTCTTCTTGAGTCCGAGAGAGAAGCCAAGAGACTCGTTGAGCATCTACAATGGTGTTTGTACCGACCTTAAGTTTTGGCTTTGTGATGTGACTTGTTCTTCTCTTCCAGTTTAGGCTTTGAAATCAAGCTTTTTATGTTTTGATGATTGATTGAATATCGAATTTTAGTGGATTCCGGATTCGTACTAGTAGTTGAATGTGTTGGAGAATAAAAGTCTAGAATGTTTGCTAGACATAATATGGTTCTTTTCCTTCTCAAAAATAGATTCTTTTAGCTTGATGTCCTCTAACAACGACCAACGTTCTCAAGCCGTAACGACCCGACCCTAAACAATATCACTTATCTTACTAATTACAACATTTATATAATCGAGCGCGCGCACTTCAATTCGATATTTTATATTTAAATTATTTTTATATGTGTATTATGCAGCTAAGGCGACGAAGTGGCCTCCAACAAATAAATTTCATAATAATGATGGTAAACCTACGGATATGTTAAAATAAAAATTTAGGGATTTATATGAATATATATAACGCCTATAAATATAAAGGTACATAATTATAAGGTTATCGAAATTATATTGTAAACGAACCATTACATTTTAAACCAGATTGAATAATAAATAAATAAATAAAATAAATAAATAAATCAGATTTTTGAAGGAAAAATCCAGAAATGATTGATCCGGAATTGTTTACAAAAAAAAAAAAAGGAAAGGCGGTAAAAGATAAAAATAGTCGAGTTTTCGGTTCCATATTCCTCATTCGCGTTTCCCCGCCTGCGCTACCTACTCCTCTCGCTTCTCCCTCCCCCGCCGCTCGCTGCTTTCTCCGGCCACCGACGCCGGCCGGAAGACCGGCGCCGGCCACCCATCATCTCTCTCTGTCTCGCCCTCTCCCTCCCTCACGCTCTTGCTCTCCTCTCTCGCTCTTACCCGTGTCCTGCTCCGCCTCGCCGCGACCCATGTCCATCGGGCAACCACCGCAGACCCGGCGCCGAGGCACATCGCCGGCCTCTCCCAAGCAATCGCCATAGCAGCAGCCGCACACCAACATCTCCTTCTTCCTCTCCTTGACTTCTCCTCTCTGAATTTGAAGGTAAAACGCTAAACCCTAAATTACCAAGTTCATTATTTATTTAAGCAATTGTAATCGTAAATTGAGGTATATGATTTAGAAATATGTCTATAGCGTGAATTTAAGGTTTGAATTGGGAAAACTGTGAATTGGTGTGAACCATTGTGATTGGTATTTTGATGGACTGATTGTGTATGGATGTGAACGAATGTGATTCTTTTGGAAATTATGATTTAGTGGATGAGGTTAGGGATGTTTTGTTATAAAAATTGAGTAATTGATGGATTTGTTATATTCCGGGAATGATTATATTGAGCAAATGAAGGGGAGAGTGTATGTAGATGAAACTAGATAATGTGTAAATGTAGGGGTGTGAGAAAATAATTCGAATATTAAGCATACCTAATTGTGGTTGTGAATGTGAATTCCGTTGAAAAAAAATGCTTAGGCCCTTAAAATGGTGTATGTATGAATTTTCGGCAATTCGGCAAATTGTGAAACCTTACTATGGAAAGACATTTGACTGGATTAATTAACTACTTAACTATGGGTTCCGAATGCGAGGAAGGGAGAAGTAAGGAATAAATTAGGAATAAGTGATTGTTTACGTGTGTGTGTGTGTGTATATATATATATATATATATATATATATATATCATTTTCAATCCAAGTCAACTAACAAATTGAATTACATCAAAATCATTGAGTATCTAATTAGCATAATCAACTTCTTTAATTAGTATGTATTGTATTCAATAATTGAAACGGGATTAATGCAGTAAAGTTATGTAAGAAAAACGCCGATTATGTAATAAATATAGGAAATGAAATAAATTATCAACGCTTATACAAATTCAATCATTGAAACTCAAGAGAAAACATTATTAACACCAAAAATCTATTGAAACAGAATTGAGGCCACTTCCGTTGCCGAATAGCCGGTGACTCAAATTTCTATAAAAGGGGAGAAACAAAGGCTTTAATTCGAGTACGTCCATTGCTCGTACCCTTCGAAAATACACGTATTTCATCAAATCTCAATATTTCTTACATAAATAACTAATAATGAATCATTTGCAAGTCAAGTTTTGCCACCTAATTAAGTGGTCCCCGGCTAATTATCAATTATCGTGGCTTATGCCCTCCAATTTCACCGCGCGGCGTCAACTCGGGTTCTCGGTCGGCCTGGGGTGTGCACCTTTCTAAGATCGTATCAATTATCAAGGGGTTCCACTTTCGGATCATAACCGGCAAGCAAGTTTACTCATATTCTCTCCCCTCATTTCAAACTAAAATGAATTGAAATGCGCGCACTCAATCAAGATGTTTCAAAATTATTTGACTGTGCGGGGATGTTCATACTGAAGTTTCGACTCATTTTTCGAATTGTTTTTACTTGTGAAGCCTCGGACACCGCACAACACTTTCGAGTTGTATGAACGGAATCAGGTATAACAATTGCTTACTTATAGAGTTTCGATTCCAAGGCATTCTTTGTACCTTAGAAACTTTTCCGAGTGATATGGTATCTTATCTAAGTGATACGAGCACTTACTTCATGATTTTCTTGCTTATTCTTGAGTGACTCAAAAACGTGTATGTGTGTCTCACTTAGTTCCGAGTCCCTCAGTGCTTAGATATATCGTTCAATGTTTAGACTAGTTTTCCGCTCGGATCTAACTTCATGTTATGTGTTCTATTTTGTTGAAGTTAGTGCTTCTAGTCTAATTCATGCGTAGTCTATATCAAGTTATTTCACTATGATATTCTTCATGTAACTTGATTCTTCGCTTAGACTAAGTCAAATGGAATTTTGAGTCACATGGATATTAGACTCGGAAAATTCCATTTCTTTTCCGACTCGGATAATTAGTCGCTTAATCATCGTAATTATTTTATTATCTCGTGTCTAATCTTGGACCAAAGTATTTTATACTTTGAGAACCAAAATTGATTTACTTTTGTAGGTTATTCAAACGAGGATACACTTTTCAAACTACAAAAGTAACCGGCTTCGAACGTCAAATCACCAGCGAGACATGGCTTTTCACCTTCTCTGCTCCGAGTCCCGAGACGATTGTGTCGGAGCATGTCTGTTTCCAAATCTGGAAAAGCTGGAACGCCAAGCTTAACGGAGGTTTCCACCTTATCTTTCAAGATACCGCCAATGGTTTTAGGACTTCCAAGAGAGTTAAACCGTTGTCCAACGTTCATATCACAACGAATACTTTCGAGTGACTTAGACAGCTTTTGTCAACGATCACAAAGAACTCTCGGTCGACGAGATGAAGATAACGGCTACTCTGCTTGGTCATCTATAAATAGAAGCCAACTCACAAGACTTGAAGATTGCCGAAATTATTGTTAATACACGTACTTGAGCAAAGTCATTGTATTTACTCTCAATCTTCTACTTATAACTCCCACTCTGTAATTCATTACTTTACGAGTTGTAAGGTCTTGTACTTAGTTACAAACACTTTCTTACTTTCTCTGTAAGGTCCCTTGACTAAGCTGTAAAGGTTAACTCAGCTTAGTTGTCCCTAACTTGTAAGGGTTATCTCAGTTAGGAAGTACTAGATTAGATAAGGGAATTTCTGAGTCTAGGAAAACTTGTAAAGAGTTGTCTAAGGGAGCAACTTGGGTTCGATCGGTTCACGGTATTTTGTGGACTCAAAATAGTGAATTTGACTTCGTGCTTGGATTAGCACGGTCCGTGGTTTTCTGCCCCAGGAGGGTTTCCACGTAATCTCTAAGTGTTTACATTCTAAGTTTTCATTCTAGACTCATACTTGTCTTAAAGTCTTTATTTAATTTGCCACTTTACTCTAAGCAGGCATTTACGAGTCCATACCTTTCGACTCTGTTTTTGACTCGGAATCCATCTCTGTATTTTATTTGGCAAAAGAGTTTGAATTTCTACGAAAATCCTTCTTCACCCTATTCACACCTCCTCTAGGGTGACTCGGACTCTCCCCGAGCAAACCTTCATACTTGTTTTGTTTTTAGGAAAAGCATCTCGTGAACAGTCCCATGCCTAAGAAGCCTGACGGGAGCAAGACCTAGCTGGATACTTCATTATCATTGTTCTATGATGCGTTAGATGCTCACGAGTGATTCTCCTTCTCGTTAATTTTGGGTCCGACCTTGGAATGTAGTTAGATATTGCATATTTCCTATCCTGCATCGTTGTATTGGTCGTTAATATATGTAAATATGTAGCGGAACCGTATTTTGGGATTGGTTTATTTGAGTCGTTGGCTTGACTCCTGCGGCGCAACATTTAATGTTCCTCAATCTTACTTAAGCATAACTAATAGACACATAATATTGTGGCATTTTATTTTAGCCTTGTCCTATTATTAGGGCGGCGGTAACGCCTTCGATCGTTAACTTCCGCTGCGACCTTACCTAATATTCTCGAATAAGGGAATTATTAAGTAATGATAACTGGAGGCGTTACGGTTGTGTTATCGGAGCGGGGTTTAGAGATCGCTGTGAGCAATAGGGTTATAAGGTGTCCTGATTTGAACTTTAGGAAAATTACGTGACTATTATTTCCTTAAGTTGTCGTTTTGGGATTTGTATATATATTATAGGTAATGTTGGGTTGATATATATACTTTTGGGTATGTCTGGTATAAACAAGGTGCATAATGACTCAAGCTGCTGACGTACATTCTATATGCTTCTAAGTGTGGTAGCTTGTAATTAAGTTCATATAGTTTGTATCAAATGTATCGTGAACCATTTAAGTTGTTTTAAGCCTTAATGTATATTGGTTGGACTCCGATGTGTGGCCGTTGAGTTGTGTACTCCGAGCGGGTGGCTCATTGAGTGATATTGTGGTTTTATGCAAGATTTTATGGTTTTAAGCCTAGGGGATATACCATATTACAAACAGAACTCTGCCGAAAGTTTTAGAAAATATGAAACTCTTAGTTAGAAAATTTCCTTTATCACCTTTAAGTTGGAATTAGAAAGCAAAACCGACACTTGAATGAGCCTTGGAGTTCCTTTGATTGAGGATTTCTCAACCGATGAAAATTTCGAGAGAATGATAATCTAACCTATAATTTGGTGTTACTTATTATATAAACGCAATGAAAGTAGGAGGTAACTAAGTATGTTTTATATTAGGAGTTGTTACCAATTTGTTTTGTAGGACAAGGAAAAGAAATTAATGAGGAAGATTTATATTTATATGATGCAGCATGTTTCATCAAGAAAGTAATAACGTAATTTCGAATGTAATCGTAGAGTTGGGCAATGATTGAGGACTTGTCGAATAGGCGTTAGAAACTCCTCCCAACACCCGATAAATCCTTGATGAGACCCAATGTGTAACCATAGGGAGGAGGTTCTACTGATAGCGGGGGCCCAAATTACTAGAGGAACTTAGAGACAAAGCTGATGAAAAGGATCCTTCCTACATCTACCGAACCCACTTCTAAGCCTAACAAGTTAGTTGACAAAGTGACTCGTCGTAATCCTAAGACTTACTATCGAAAGATTGACCCAATGGAATTAGAAGAATGGATTAAGGGAATGAAGAATATATTTTAGTTGTGAGGTACTCGAAGAAAAAAAAATAAAAATGGGGTGAACATAGGGGTACATTATGTAACTTGTGAAGCATACATTTCATGAAGCAGACGATGAAAAACAAATTACGAGGTTGTGAGTTCACTTGGGGTCAATTTCCGGAAGAGTTAGAGTCAAATTTTACCCCATCGCAATTCATGGACAAAAAGAAAAGGAGCTCATAGAGTTAAAAAATGGACTACAACATGATAGTAATGGAGTATGCTAATAAATTTATGGAGCTATCTAGCTATGACTCGGACTTTGTTGTTATTGATAGGGTGAAAATGTTAAGACTTGAGGAAGGCTTGACGTATTATATTTGACGTTAATGTATTAACCAACCTATCAAAAGTTATCAAAAATTGTATAAGAAAGCAGCACGGGTTGAACGAGAAAAAGGGCGAACTAAGGGCCTTAAATCCTGAAGACTCAAAGGGAAGTGAAACAATACAAGTGAGTGTGTAGTTCAAAAGAAACATGGTACTAGTTGCAATAAGGGTCACTCATTGATTGTTTTTGAACCTTGTGGGAAATGTTTCCAAACAAATCACACCGCACCGCATTGTCGAATGGGCGGTAATAAATGTATGTAGTGTGGTAGCTTTGAACGTTCGAGTAAACACTTTCCCAAGACAGCGAAAGTTGTAGAGAAGGGAGTACCAAGCCCTTAATGACACCATGCGAAGGAAGCCACAACCTTAGGAATGACGATTGTCACTGGTACTAAACTCAAAGTCTTTTTATGTTTTAATTGATTCGAGTGCCACCCATTCATTTATATTTACTCATGTTGCCTCGTAATTACGTTTAAATGATCGTGAGGCCCGAATAGAGTGCCAAACTAGGTTACGAAATTGGAAAGTGGTAAAATGTCCAAGTACTCTAACAGCGACGTGCCATAGTCAAATATTGGGAATTGTCTTCCGTAGATTTAATGCAATTTGATCCGACGGAATATGATGTCATTTTAGGAATGGATTGGTTGGCGACACATGAAGTGAACAAAGCTTGTAAAGGTTGTAAGATTATTTTAAAGGGCCAAAAAGAGAAAGAAGTGTGTTCGGGAGAAAAAGATACAAAGGAGTATTTCATAACTTCGATTATGAAGGCTAGTTAATTATTGAGAAAGGACTACATAAGGCATTGATGTTATGTTATTAAAGGTAGAAAAGAAGGGACAGATGTAAATGTTACACCTGTAGTATGTGATTTTTCGGATGTATTTCTTAAAAATTTACATGGTCTACCTCCTCAAAGGGAGATTGAGTTTGAGGTTGAACTAATTCCCGACGCATAATTCATTTTCAAAGCACCATATAGGATGAACCCAATGGAACTCAAAGTGTTGAAAGCCCAGCTGATAAATTACTACAAAAAGGATTTACTAGGCTGAGTGTGTCAACTTGGAGAACTTCGAGTCTTGTTTGTGAAGGAGAAGGATGATACTTGAAGACTCGATATAGATTATACGAAGCTAAACAAGATAACCCCTCCCCGAATAAGTATCCTTTATCCCAAATTAATGATTTGTTTGATCAACTTTAAGGGGTTAATGTGTTTTATCAACTTGGAATTAAACAGAAAGATACTCCCAACACTCGCGTTTAGAACTAGATATGGGCATTATGAATTTAAGGTGATTCTATGTGGACTTACCAATACACCTACTGCATCCATGAATTTCACAAATAGAAATTTTAGGCGTTATCTAGATAATTTGAGGTAATAGTATTGACGACATTCTTATATACTATGATGATAAGAGAAAATTATGTCGAGCATGTGAGAATAACGCTACAAACTTTGAGAAAACATCAAATGTGTGTCAAATCGCAAAGATGTGAGTTCTGGCTAGAGGAAGAGACATTATTAGGCATGTTATTTCCAAAGAAGAGATCAAGGTCGATCCTCATCAGTGTAAACGCAGTAACAAAATGATCCGGACCAACTAATGTTACATAAATTAGGAGTGTTCTTGGGTTAGCAAATTACTACACGAGGTTTGTTGAGAATAAGTATCCACTACCCCGAATTGATGATTTGTTTGATAAGATACAAGGAGTTAGCATATTTTACCAACTTGGAATTAAACAGGAAGATATTCTCAACACTCGCCTTTTGGAATTAAATATGGACTCTACGAATTTACGGTGATGCCCGGAGGATTTACCAATGTATCCGTTGCATTCATGGGTCTCATGAATAGAATTTTTGAGGACTTATCTAGATAAATTTGTGGTGGTGGTTCTTGATGATATTCTTATATACTCTAAGGATAAGAAGATGACGAGTAGCTGTGAATAGTGTTATAAACTTTAAGAGAACACAATTGTATACTAAACGGCAAAAATGTGAGTTTCAGCTGAAGAAGTGACCATTTTAGGGCATATTGTTTCCAAGGAAGAGGTTAAGATCGATCCTTATAAGGTAGACGTAGTAACTCGAATGATCCACACCAACCGAGTGTTACGTAAGTGAGGAGTTTTCTTGGGTTAGCAGATTATTACCGGAGGTTTGTATAAGATTTTGCAAAAATAGCATCACCACTAACCACTTTGTTAAAGGAAACAACCAAATTTGAGTGGTCGACTAAATGTGAGGAGGCATTTCACGAGAAAAAAGGGGGTTAACTAGAGCCCCTATTCTTACCTTACTCATGGAAGGTTAAAAAAAAATACCATATATAGTGAGGCATTTAAAAACGGGTTAGGATGTGTATTAATACAGGATGACAAGGTCATACCTTATGCATCTAAACAACTCAAACCATGTGAAAAGACTTATCCTACTCATGAATGGGAGTTGGGCTGCTGTTGTTTTTGCTTTAAATATTTAGAGACATTACTTGTATAGGGCAACATGTAAGATTTATATTGATCATTAGAGTTTGAAGTACATTTTTACCCAAAAGAAGAACGAGGCAACGTCTTTAGTGGAATTACTTAAGGATTATGACTTATAAATATAATATCACTTAGTGTAAGTAAATATAGTGGCAAATGCGTTGAGTAGAGAAACAAAACACAGTTTGAATGTAATAACAACAACTCAGCCCGTTGCTATACGAGACCTCCACAACCTGAGTATTGAGTTAGTCTCACATGGACAAACGAGTGGGTTCCTAGCAGCGATAGAGGTATAACCTATTATAATGAAGGAAATTCAGTTAGGCCAAAACGATGATGTCAAGATGGAAAGGATTAAGAAAAATATTAAAAGGAAAATCTCCCGGTTTCAAGGAATATACGAGGATGGAACCTTAAGGTTTCAGAATAAGTTTTGTGTACCAAAGAAAGAGGAATGGAAAAAGGAAAATTCTTGAGGAAGCACATAATACACGATACTTGGTAGATGTAGGAGGAACAAAATGTATAGAGACTTGAAGCAATACTTTTGGTGGAATAATATGAAAAGAGATATTGCGAGAATATGTGAATAAGTGTTTAACCTGTCAATGGTAAAGGTCGAACATCAAAGTCTTGTAGGTGAGTCAAGACCTTTAGAGATTCCTACCTAAAAATGAGATTCAATTTCAATAAACTCGTCATAGAATTACCTATTATTTTTGGGAAGATGTTATTTGGGTGATTGTTGACCGACTTATTAATCTGCATATTTTGTATCAACACATGACACATGCAGGTGTGGAGATACCGGTATAATTATACGTTAAGGAAGTTGTTATGTTACATGGAATACCTAAGGACATCATATCCGATAGCGACAAGAGGTTCCAAGCGAGGCTCGGCAAGCGTTATAATAGAGGGCTTCTAAGACTAAATTGAGTTTTAGTAGTTCATATTACTCAAAAATAGATGAACAAACTGAAAGAGTGAATAAAATATTAAAGAATATGCTGAGAACATGTGTTCTCGACTTTCGAAGGAAATAATTTACCTTTGGTGGAATTTTCCTATAATAACACTTATCAGAGTTACCATTAAAATGGCTCCATTTGAAGCATTGTATGGAAGGAAATGCAGAACCCCAGTATGTCGAGTGAGTTGGATGAAGCATTGATTTTAGGCCCCGAATTGATCCAAGAAACAACCGAAAAGATTAGGAAGATTCAGGAACACATCAAGGCAGCCCAAAGCCGACAAAAGAGTTATGCAGATAAAAGAAGGAGACCATTGGAATTTGAGGTTAGAGATAAAGTATTTTTGAAAGTGCCCGAAGTAAAAGGGGTCGGATGGTTCAACGTTAAGGGAAAATTAAGTCCTAGATATATTGGACCGTATGAAATCATAGAGAAGTTAAATCCAGTGACTTATAAGCTAACTTTGTCGTCGAACTCGAGCATGTGCATGATGTCTTTCATGTTTCACAGCTGAGAAAGTATGTGCCATACCTAGGCCATAATATTGTGATAGAACCTCTTGAAGTTGCTGAAAGCTTGATATATGAGGACCAACCAGAGCAAATATTGGATTATAAGGTTAGGGAAGTCGAGTACTAAGACCATTCCTTTGGTTAAAGTCTTTTAGGCTAACCATACGTTATCAAAAACCAACTGAGGAAGACATGAAGGAAAAAGAATATTTATACCATTTTGTTTTAAGGTCAATCTAAATTTCTTTCCAAACTTGCAAGTTTCGAGGACGAAACTTATTTTAAGGGGGAAGACTGTAACGATCCGACCCTAAACAATATCACTTATCTTACTAATTACAAAATTTATATAATCGAGCGCGCGCACTTCAATTCGATATTTTATATTTAAATTATTTTTATATGTGTATTATGCGGCTAAGGCGACGAATTGACCTCCAACAAATAAATTTCATAATAATGATGGTAAACCTACGAGATATGTTAAAATAAAAATTTAGGGATTTATATGAATATATATAATGCCTATAAATATAAAGGTACATAATTATAAGGTTATCGAAATTATATTGTAAACGAACCGTTACATTTTAAACCAGATTGAATAATGATAAATAAATAAATAAATAAAATCAGATTTTTGAAGGAAAAATCCAGAAATGATTCTTCCGGAATTGTTTACAAAAAAAAAAAGGGAAAGGCGGTAAAAGATAAAAATAGTCGAGTTTTCGGTTCCATATTCCTCATTCGCGTTTCCCCGCCTGTGCTACCTACTCCTCTGTTTCTCCCCTCCCCTCGCTGCCGCTGCCTTCTCCGGCCACCCAGCACGACCGACGCCGGCTGGAAGACCGGCGCCGGCCACCCATCATCTCTCTCTGTCTCGCCCTCTCCCTCCCTCGCGCTCTCGCTCTCCTCTCTCGCTCTTACCCGAGTCCTGCTCCGCCTCTGCCGCGACCCATGTCCATCGGGCAACCACCGCAGCCCGGCGCCGAGGCACGTCGCCGGCCTCTCCCAGCAATCGCCATAGCAGCAGCCGCACACCAACATCTCCTTCTTCCTCTCCTTGACTTCTCCTCTCTGAATTTGAAGGTAAAACACTAAACCCTAAATTACCAAGTTCATTATTTATTTAAGCAATTGTAATCGTAAATTGAGGTATATGATTTAGAAATATGTCTATAGTGTGAATTTAAGGTTTGAATTGGGAAAACCGTGAATTGGTGTGAACCATTGTGATTGGTATTTTGATGGACTGATTGTGTATGGATGTGAACGAATGTGATTCTTTTGGAAATTATGATTTAGTGGATGAGGTTAGGGATGTTTTGTTATAAAAATTGAGTAATTGATGGATTTGTTATATTACGGGAATGATTATATTGAGCAAATGAAGGGGAGAGTGTATGTAGATGAAACTAGATAATGTGTAAATGTAGGGGTGTGAGAAAATAATTCGAATATTAAGCATACCCAATTGTGGTTGTGAATGTGAATTCTGTTGAAAAAAAATGCTTAGGCCCTTAAAATGGTGTATGTATGAATTTTCGGCAATTCGGCAAATTGTGAAACCTTCCTATGGAAAGACATTTGACGGATTAATTAACTACTTAACTATGGGTTCTGAATGCGAGAGAAGGGAGAAGTAAGGAATAAATTAGGAATAAGTGATTGTTTACGTGTGAGTGTGTGTGTATATATATATATATATATATATATATATATATATATATATATCATTTTCAATCCAAGTCAACTAACAAATTGAATTACATCAAAATCATTGAGTATCTAATTAGCATAATCAACTTCTTTAATTAGTATGTATTGTATTCAATAATTGAAACGGGATTAATGCGAGTAAAGTTATGTAAGAAAAACGCCGATTATGTAATAAATATAGGAAATGAAATAAATTATCAACGCTTATACAAATTCAATCATTGAAACTCAAGAGAAAACATTATTAACACCAAAAATCTATTGAAACAGAATTGAGGCCACTTCGTTGCCGAATAGCTGGTGACTCAAATTTCTATAAAAGGGGAGAAACAAAGGCTTTAATTCGAGTACGTCCATTGCTCGTACCCTTCGAAAATACACGTATTTCATCAAATCTCAATATTTCTTACATAAATAACTAATAATGAATCATTTGCAAGTCAAGTTTTGCCACCTAATTAAGTGGTCCCCGGCCAATTATCAACTATCGGGGCTTATGCCCTCCAATTTCACCCGCGGCGTCAACTCGGGTTCTCGGTCGGCCGGGGGTGTGCACCTTAATAAGATCGTATCAATTATCAAGGGGTTCCACTTTCGATAATAACCTGGCAAGCAAGTTTTACTCATATTCTCTCCCCCGATTTCAAACTAAAATGAATTGAAATGCGCGCACTCAATCAAGATGTTTCAAAATTATTTGACTTGTGCAGGGATGTTCGTACTCGAGTTTCGACTCATTTTTGAATTGTTTTTACTGTTTTGTGTTTAGGAAAAGCATCCGTGAACAGTCCCATGCCTAAGAAGCTCGACGGGAGCAAGACCTAGCTGGATACTTCATTATCATTGTTCTATGATGGGTTAGATGCTCACAGTGATTCTCCTCCTCGTTAATTTTGGGTCCGACCTTGGAATGTAGTTAGATATTGCATATTTCCTATCCCACACTCGTTGTATTGGTTGTTAATATATGTAAATATGTAGCGAACCGTATTTTGGGATTGGTTTATTTGAGTCGTCGGCTTGACTCCTGCGGCGCAACATTTAATGTTCCTCAATCTTACTTAAGCATAACTAATAGACACATAATATTGTGGCATTTTATTTTAGCCTTGTCCTATTATTAGGGCGGCGTAACGCCTTCGATCGTTAACTTCCGTTGCGACCTTACCTAATATTCTCGAATTAGGGAATTATTAAGTAATGATAATCGGGGCGTTACACAAGCCGATTCGCTCTACAATCTTTATGAAAGTAGCACCAGCCCGACTCTTTCTCTCTCAAGCTCGCTCACATCCTTCAATCTTTCCCTTATCTAGAAGCTCGAGCCATGGCTGCTATTCTCCTAAGAAAGCTCTTGACTCGGGACGACTCGTACTTGTGGCCTCAACTCATTCAACACTCAAAGCGATCCTTCTTGCTTGCGTTCGGTGAGAGGATGCTAAGACGATCTCTAAGAAGCTATGCGACACTCGTTTTGGAGCTCGCCGCGGGAATTCTCCCCGATAATGGATGGCCAAAGCTCTTGCCGTTCATGTTCCTATGCGTGACTTCGACAATCGAAGCTTCGAGAATTGGCTATTTTTGCCCAATTAGCACAAGATATCTGGGAAACTCTAATTCCTCACTTGGATACATTGCACAATGTGTTTTTACGAGTGTTTGGGTAGGAATTCAAGCGTCGAGGTTCAAATCGGCTGCTTTGAGCGCTATGATCAATTTCATTAAGTGCTTGAGCGGCGCTTGATTGAGATAAGTTCCAGGATTTGCTCCCCCAATGATGCAAGCCGAAAAACTTTGAAAGGACCCAAGTCTTTCAATTTGAAACATTAATGTAAGTAGGTTTTGAAAGCGAGCACAATGTTATGAGTCATTTACGGTGAGGACCAAGTCATCTAAATAGATGAGAAGAGCAAGAAAAATATTACCCTTAACATAGGTAAACAAGGAATGGTCTAAAGGAGATTGTTGGAACCCATGATCACTCGAGTCTTGAACCCACCGACAAGGTGCCCGCCAAAGACCATATAAGGATTTTTTTCAGTTTGTAGACCACATCAGGTCGTCTAGTATGAAATCCAAGCGTAGGTTTCATGTAAATATCCTTGTCTAGATCATCATGAAGAAATGCATTATGAACGTCCATTTGATGCAAACCCTACCTTTTAGCTGCCGCTAGTGTCAACAGAGTACGAATCGTAGTCACCTTGGCCATTGGAGCAAAAGTCTCATGATAATCTTGTCCTTCTACCCGATGGTTGCCTAACGTTACAAGTCATACCTTAAAATGTTCAACGGATCCATTAGCATGATATTTGATTTTATACACCCATTTACAACCAAGTGCCTTTTTTACTAGGAGGAAGAGGCCTAAGTTCCCAAGTGTTATTATCCTTGAGAGCATAGATTTCACGAGCCATTGCCTCATGCCGGCGAGGGTCCTAAATGGCTTGAGAAGGCACGGTGAGGAATGGAAAATTTATCATATGCAATGAAATGAGACAAGGGATGAGAGGTACCTGAAGAAGCATCATGGAGCGGTGACGAGGTAGGGGTGTTAGAGCTAATACCGTGACACACATAGTCATAGAGATGTGATGGTGGTCGGCGATCACGTTGTGGTCGAGTTGTTGGAACCGAAGTACCCATACTAATGTGTTGCTCCCCCTCACAAAAAACATCATCAGTTGTAGGTTCTGGAGAAGAATTATTTGGCCCATCAGAATGACCCGGTGGAGCGGCTGTGGTGGACGTGGAGGAAACAGGAGTTGAAGAGCCCAATTGTTGAGGTGGGTCACGTGAAGAATTTATGGGATTGGCATTTCTGGGTGACAACAAAGTAGTCATTTAGTGAATTGGCTTCATGGTCAAATTGTGAGTGGGCTGCCTGGTGGAAATAATCATTGTTGAGCTCTGTTGGTGGAATTGAAAGTGGCGAATTGGTACGTGAATTTGTGGAAAATGGAAACAAGGTCTCGTAAAAAATAACGTCTCTTGAGACAAATATTTTCTTACTCTCAATATCATACATGCCATCCCTTTTGACCTTGTGGGTATCCTAAAAAATACACTTGGTGGAACGAGTATCAAACTTATCTCGGGTACGGTCATGGTTATGAACGTAACATAAACACCCAAAAACACGCAAGTGATTATAAGAGGGATTTTACCAAATAACACCTCATAGGGACTTTTAAAACGATGTAATTTTGTGGGTGTGTAACTAATAAGATATGTAGCAGTAAGTACACATTCGCCCCAAAATTGAATGGGCGATGAAGCTTGAAATCTTAGTGCCCTATCAACATTTAGTAGATGTCCGTTTTTCCTTTTTACTCGACCATTTTGTTGAGTTGTGTCTACACAAGAGGTTTCATGAAGAATGCCACAAGCAAGAAAATATTGTTGTAACTCTCCTTTGGTAAATTTTGTCCCGTTGTCACTACATAAAGTCTTAGCATGTCCCCCAAATTGAGTTTTCACCATAGAGAAAAATTGCACAATACGTTCACATGCTTCCTTTTTATTTTTAATCAAATAAACCAAAGTAGCACGACTGTAATCATCCACCACATACAAAAAATAATGACAACTGGATAAGGATGGTACGTGATACCGTCCCCACAAGTCACGATTAACTAAATCAAACGGCTTATTTGCATGAGCAATACTTAAGGGAAAGTCTGTTTCTAGTTTGTTTGGCCCTATGGCACACATCGCAACAATTAGAAAGTTCTTTATTCAGCTTAAAATCACACTTAGAAGATAACGAGAATAAGCTACCAAAAGACGGATGACCCACACGTTGATGCCATCTTACGAGACTCCTCCTTTTTCATCGCCACGTGCACCGAACCACTTTGCATATTCTTGAAGTACACCCTATTTCCTAGATCACCCGCTCAAATTAACGTTTTCGAGGTAAAGTCCTGAATGATGCAAAAATTAGGTCGTAAGAAACAACATAGTTTTCATCAATAGCCAATTTTTGTGTAGATATAAGATTGCACTTGAAGACTGGGATATACAGAACATCCTTTAAAAAATGTCAGGGCCAAGTTGAACCGTACCAGCCTGTTCAACTTTCACCTCCCTACCATCCGGCTGTCCTATTATTATAGGTGTGGCAAGGGTGTATATATTATTGAGAGTAGCCAGATTAGAAGTCATATGGTGAGAAGCTCCAGTATCTAAAACCCACTTCAAATCATAAATATGAAATAACTTACCGGTTAATTTTTCCATTTGTTCTCGATTTTGTCGCTCCTTCATTTCCATGGTCACCACTCACGCTGTTCATCCCCTTCTCCGCCAGAGTCAGTCCACTAAATCCCAGATCTGGGTTCACGCCTGCACTGCGACCGCTTCTCGGCAACGGAATCACGCTGGCCGCTTTTCCACCGGTGTTCCAACTCCGGTTGTGCCCAGAATTTCCACCAGTAATTGACCGATTAGATCGCCGATTCCCCTAGTTTGATGGGTATTTGATTAACTCGAAACATTGATGTCGTTCATGTCCTGTTTTGTGACAGTGGGAGTACTTGGAATGATTTGCGCTGGGTTGACGATTTACTGATGAAGCTTTGAACGCTGCTCCTTCCATGGTGGTTCTTGTTGGTTGCGAAGATTGTTGTTGTCTTTCTTTTCGGACGATTGCAGCATAAGCTTTATTGAGGCTCGGTAGTGGTTCAGTGTTGAGAATGGCAGATCGAATGGTATTGTACTTCGTTGAATTGAGGCCTATAAGAAATTTATGATCTTTTTCTTCCTTAAAAATTCTGGTGACTTCTTTGGCAGCTCCGCACTTGCACGTGCAGCAAGTACATCTGGGCATCACCTGGTAAGTCCCTAATTTGTCCTCACAAAGACTTGAGTTTGGTGAAATATTCGGTGACCGAGAGATCCCCTTCTGCAATAAGAGTAATCTCTTGCTTGAGTTGATGAATTCAAATTGAATTCCCCTGTGAATATTGTTCCTCTAAATCCGTCCATATTGCGTGTATAGAATCTGCGTACGCCACAGACCCGTGAAGACTCTTATCAATCACATTGTAGAGCCAAGCAATCACCATAGAGTTTGTTTTCTCCCAGGCATCTTCTTCTGGGGCATAATCTGTTGGTCTCTTAATTGTTCCATTTACGAATCCAATCTTATTCTTGGATCTTAGGGCATTGAGACAGATTCGAGACCAATTACCATAATTGTCTCCATTAAGAGTGATCGGCCTAATAACGTAGCCTGGATGATAAGAAGTACTCAGGTAATAAGGAGATGCAGGTCAGTAACTTTTTGCTTATCGTCTGCCATTGTCAATTGATTAAGGAAAAGAGACTAGGTTGGTTTTATTGCTCTAATACTATGAAAAACTTTGAGTTTGGGAGAAATATTCTCTGTAGCCTCTCTCCCAGCTATCCATGTATATTTATACGTGAAACAGTATAGAGTTTGAGATATACTCAATTACAAGTGAAAAAGTCCTACAAATATACAAAGTCTAAGGTAAAGATAAATAAATTAGATATGCTAATAATTTTGTCCAATATTAGAGTATTATCCTAATACAAAATTTAACTGAAGCCTTGAATTGTGGGCAAGAAGCGACGGCTCAAGAGGCCCTGGAATTGTTGATCGATTTAGTGGGGACGGAGCCAAGGTTCTTGAGAAGGCAGTTGGTGGATGTTGTTGGGGCAATGCTTCAGATTGCCGAGGCCGAGTCCTTGGAAGAAGGGACGAGGCATTTGGCCATTGAGTTTGTGAATACTCTGGGTGAGGCGAGAGAGAGGCGCCTGGGATGATGAGGAAGTAGCCCCAGTTTATCCACAGGTTGGTTATATATATATATATATATATATATATATATATATATATATATATATATATATATATATATATATTTTGAAAAAGGTAATACATCAACTAATAGGTAGCCCTTCTCTCAAGGGTTCTACCCAAATTGTCCTCCATGAGAATGGAGAGTAGGGAGGAAAAGGAGGAAGAGAGTACCAATACAAAGAATGAGTGATAAACAAACCTAATCTTGCTAACCGATCGCACACCCTATTACCCTCCCGAAAATAATGTCCGATAATAACATTACAACAATTTCTAAGATAAAGATGAGTATCCTGGATAAGTTTTTGGATCTCTCATGGCGGTTGAATTTCCTTGCGCAAGGCCTTAATGACTAGGCGATTGTCACCCTCTATAACAATGGATCGGAATCCTGCTTGGATGGTTGCTCGTACTCCATTCCGCATAGCGGTGGCTTCAGCGGCCAATACCGAGGATGATCCCAAGTTTGAGACTCCTGCTTGGATGAATCTTCCGTCCCAACTTCGATGACAAATCCTCCCGCTGCGAGTCGTAGATGATTTTGATCCATCAAAGTTAACTTTGATGAATCCCACTGCGACTTCTCCCATCCGATATATTGAATTGGGGTGGTAGTGATGGAAGGTGAAAAGATTGAAGAAGAAGGGGAAAACGATTCGTCAATATTACCTCTTGTCCTCCATTACGCCATGCTCTTTTAGCTTTGATAATCGTCAGCTCTTGAATTATACCGTCCATTGTTAAAAACCAAGTCATTCCTACTTTTCCGGATGCTCCAGTTAGATAAATCATCCGACTAACTGAGTTGGTTTGTGTAGATTTACGAACCTCCGAAAAAATCTCTCCTAGTGATCGACGGTGAATTTGCCCGATATTAACATCCGACCACTTGTGGATAGCGGCCTTCTCCTAAGTGTCCTTAACAATTGGGCATCTAGCAAATAGATGATCGACGAGACTCTTCATTTTGTTGACAAATTGGGCATAGGTTATCGACACGAACCCCTCTTCTTGAGAGTGTATCACGTGTAACTATGGAATTATGATGAAGTTGCCATATAAATAATTTTATTTTAGGCATCGCGTCCAACTTCCATATCCAACTTGCTTCCGACCATGGTTTCGATCCTCTAAATTGTGTGCCATCCACGTTGCTTGATTTTGTGGTAAAATTCCCCGAGCTCGATGGCCCCCAACACACTCGTATCTTCCAAGTCATGATGCGGAATGGGTATGCTTTTGATTTCTCTGCAGATGTCCCATGGGAGAAATGAAGACGAAACGAAATATTCCATTCTTTTTCTTTGAAATGCATATATTGACGAGTAGCATCTAATCTTTGGGATGTCATCTCCGGTGGTATCATAAAGCCGAAGTAATGTTGCTTGCCCACACCATGTATCATGCCAAAATTTCGTAGTTTTTCCATTACCTATTTTCCATTTGAGCCCTTTTCTAAAAATATTCCTTTCTTTCAAGAGACATCTCCAAGCCCAAGAATCTGCGGGTTTTGGCTTGCGCGAGAAAAAATTGTGCGAAATAAGATATTTCGAACGCATGATCTGTCCCCAAAAATTATTCTTATCATACAGGTATTTCCATATTAGTTTACAAAGAAAGGCTTGATTAACCGCCGTTGTTTTCCTTAGACCCAGGCCCCCATATTTTTGGCATGCAAATTTTGTCCCACGAAACAAGGGGGAGCCCTCTACTATCCTTTGATTTACTCCAGAAAAATTCTCTATTAATTTTGTCCAACGAATCGGAAGTGCTTTTTGGCAATTTAAAGCATTGCATTGTATGTGCGGGAAGAGATTCCAAATTGGATTGAATTAAAACCACCCTTCTCGCTTTTGAAAACGAATTTGCTTTCCGGTTACGTAGTTTTTATCGGTTTTGACTAAGATCTCAGCAAAGGTTGTGATGTCGGTCCTACCTTTAAACACAGAGCAACCAAGATACTTTCCGAAGGAGTGCAGTGTGCGGAATATTAAAGATGGAAGATACTTGACCTTCTATCTCGCAAAACTCGCATTCTTGGAGAATACAAGAAGCGATTTATGAAAGTTGACCAATTGACCGGAGAGCTTGGAAAACTCATTCGAGAATGTTATTGAGTTTGAAACACGTTTCATGATTAGTCTTGCAAAAGAGTAAGCTGTCATCAACAAATAGTAGACATGGGATTTTTGGACTCTAGGTGCAATCTTGATCCCTATACCGGACTTTGGTCGTATTGCTTCCAAATGTAGCACTGTAAGCTAGAACATCCATACAAATTATAAAAGATACGGAGACAAGGGGTCTCCTTGTCTAAGACCTCTAGATGGTTTGAAGAATCCATATGTCCCATCATTAATTATCGAGAGAATAAGTCACGGTAGTAATACATTCTTTAATCCAACTAATCCAATTATCGTGAAAGCCTAAATCTTTTAGACAGGCAAAAATAAAGTCCCATTCCAATCGTCGTATGCCTTTTCCATATCAAGTTTGAGACTAAAGTAAGCCTGTTGTCCTTTCATGTTCCCAAATTTGTTAACAATTTCATGTGCCAACAGGATGTTATCATGGATATCTCTATCCGGAACAAAAGCACTACGATATGGACTAATAATCCTTCGTAAGATTGGTCGAAGTCCGTTAACAATAATTTTGGAAATAATTTTATACGAGACTATTGCATAAATTAATTGGCTCGAAATGTGTCGTTGATGATGGGATTATCTTTTTTGGGATAAGGGCAATAAAAGTGTGATTAACCTCTCTCGATAATTTTCCCCATCTAAAGAAATCCTTAACGCTTTGAATGACCTCATTGCCAACAATATTCCAATGTTGTTGGAAAAAGCCTGCTCCAAAATCATCGAGTCCTAGAGCTTTAGTTGGGTTCATTTGAAAGACTGCTTGTTTTAATTTCGTCAGCCGATTCTTGGAGCAAGTAGATGAAGATTATCAGCTTACGAAATGATTGGTCTTAAATTAAGATTAATTTGGCTCGCATTTTGTCTTTGCGTACGAAATCTACTGGTGAAGTCCGATATAAATTTCTGTTTGATAAGATTCTTATCGGTAATCCACACTCCCGATTCATCCTTAATTTGGGAGATATTCATTCTTTGCTTCCTAAAGGCACAACATTTATGAAAAAAATTAGAATTACGATCCCCTTTGGTTAACCATTCTTTCCTATAAAACTTTCCCTAATACTTTTGATTAAACAAAAGGATCCTTTCTCTTTGTCTAATAAGCCTTGAATGCCAATGAAGTAATCTTAGGCTACATGGATCGATGATCAGCACTGTCTTCAACTTTACGAAGTTGTGTGGAATTTTCTCAACCTTACGGAGATAATTATTACACGTGCTCTTGGCCCATCCTTTGAGTTTAATTTTAACATTCTTTAACTTATCGATAAGTTTGAACATATTAGTTCCCCTGAGGGAAGAATTCCATTGGTCTTTAATAATTTTTTACTTCGTCCATGCTAGACCAATTATTCAGAAATCGAAAATTCCGTCTCCTTTTCCATGGGGTGTCGGGTTCAGTATTAAGGACAATATAACAATGGTCCGAATAGGAGAAAGGTCCATGAGAAGTGGTGCGGTGAGGATAAATGTCAAGCCGGTCTCTTCTAGCAATTGCTCTGTCAAGTCTTTCGTAGATGAGTTGCCCGCTAAGAAATTTTTTCCAACTATAGAAGGGATGGATTCACCCTGGATAGTGCATACAAAATTCCTCATTCTCTCAAGCTTTACTTGGGAGGGCTTTTGACCTCCTACTTTTTCATTAAGACTTTTAATTTCATTAAAATCCCTATAATACACCATGGCAAGTTAATAAGACAATTAAGATTACGTAGGTGATCCCAAAAAACATTTTTATCTATAGTCTGCTATCTGGACCATAAATTCTGAAATGATACATTCTTTGTTGTTTTTTATCTAATACATGCAAATGAATGTGCCTTTGGTCTTTAGCCAGGACATTTGCCATTATACTTGGACGTATTCCATAATACCCATATTCCTCCACAATGATTAACCAGGCAAAACGTAGTCAAAATGTTCAAAGCCTAAAGAAGTAATAATTTTACGGGTGTTGACCAGATTGGTCATGGTTTCAATTACAAAGAGAATGTCGAGGCCTATATTTTTTATTCAAGAATAAAATTTCCTGTTTGATGTGGTGTTTCTTGGCTCCTTGAACATTCCAAGCAATTATTTTCATAAATCAAACCCGAGGATCCCAATATTGAACCATATTGAGATCGGGAAAAAATTCCCAAGACTAAACAAACGAGATGGTACAAATCTTAAATCGACACATAAGACAACACAAATATTCCCGTACACATAATAAACAGCGGTAAAAGATAACAATCGCATTGCGATAAGCGGACCCATTTATGGGTGGTCAAAACAGAGCCTTGGGAAATCCGGACAAGTCGGAAATTCCACTCGCCCAATACAACATAACGAGTAAATGTACTACAACAACAAATACAATCGTAGGTGTTAAGGCGACACCATAAATGCTTGCTCCCTAGCCTCCATTGAATGCTCATTAATCCCGCCGAAAAAACTTAATCCACAAGAATACCTCACATAAGTTCTTCAAGCAAGGAGTAAAATGCCAAAAAAAAAGTAAATGTAACTCATAGTGGAGCACGTCAATAGTGATTCTCTTAGCTAAAGCAACCTCAATTACATCCATATAGAAAAATACCAACAGGGAACCGGAGAAATAGTCTCGAAATTGCAAGGTACTCATCATCGACTAATAACTCACTTAGCGGCCTTAACAGTTACAGTCTGCCTACCCAAAGAGGGGTAACCTTTAAGTAAATGCCACCAAAGTGAGTAGAGGTACCATAAATCCAATCATGATAAATCAAGTGGAATGAATCGGACTTCACCCACCACCACTGCAAAACATTAAAGCTTACCCAATTTAACGGTTGACGAATGCTACTTATAAACACCACGGATGTAGTTAGTGCCAAGATGACCAAATATCTCAAATAATGATACTTATCATAAAGAAAAATAGCAAGGATTCTCAAAAAACTCCATAGCCAGTATCGAGTCTTGCTGCTATAGATGAATATATGAACACCCGAAGTAATAAACGATAATTAGGCAAGCTTCCATCCACCCAAAGCTGTGAATAAAACTCAACATCAACAGGAAACCAAAGTAACGAACCCTTACAAATTGGTCCCATAAGGTAAGAACTCCCCCCTAATCCATGACCCCGGACAAAAGAAATATAACCAGTTGAGGAGAAAATCAACAACAATCGGAACTATATAAACCCAAGACAAGAATTGACTAGAATGTGAAGACAGATTGTGGGAACAACATAACACTTTAAGTGAACCATTGAGACAGACAATAAGGATGAAAATTGAAAGCTGGCTATATCTTGTGAATTGAGTAACTCAACAGAGCCAATCCAGCAAAAAGAAGAGGAGAGATCGCTGTTGTCCAAGAAAGGATTCCACCAACCATCCCAAAGAAGATTAACACAAAGAGGAAGGAGCTTAGCCAAGCGGCCGGTACAAAGGATAGGTTTTAATCCATCCAACTAAACTAATCATTAGAATCTTAAAAATAAGGAGACAAGGAAAACCAACATAAACTTTTATAGATTCAAGCTTAAGCTGAAAGGTAAATTGAACAAGTACAAGGAAACCATAACGTAAAATCCATCACACTTCTTCCCGATTCGTTGAGAAGTCTCCTATCCTCATCAACAAAAAGATACTCCGAGCATAAACCACAAACACCTTGAGAACCATAAAGAGAAAGTAGAACCCAATAGAAGACTATACAACATATGCCCGAAAAACTAGATAAACCCCGAGCAACTAACACCAATCCAGCACATAGTGATGATAGGAAAGTAAAACATAGACTACATAGTCGTAGATGAGGACAGCTCATCCTCTTCTCGATTCATTCTCCTTTTCTTGGAGGAGTCGGTGGAAATAGAGAATTCATTTTCAGCATTACATTCACAAATGTTCTCCTCATTAGTTAAACAAGCATTATCATCCGGAAGTCAAGTTCCATGATCGAAGTACCAATAGTATCGGGAGAGTCGGGATCTCGCTGAAAAGGGTCGACATCATCAAAATGGAGAGTCGAGTTGGGACTAAGAGCGCCTTCGATAGCAATAGGAAGAAGAAGGATGCCCCTATCCGGGCTATTAGCAATAATTTGAATTCTTTCATCAATAGGAGGGCGAGGAGGAGTATCCGAGGAGTGATCCAAAGGTTGGACCTCGGTGGCTAACCCCAGGTAGAATTCACATTCCCGGTAGCCTCCAACAGAGGTTTAGAGTCATGGGAGTTAGTTTCGGGGACATTACCGATGTAACCTGGAGCAGGAACTTTATGATCTGTTTTATAAATTCTTCCTCTTTTTTAGGTGAGACTCTAACCCACTTTTCAGCCCCATGATCAAGGCTCGCAGAGACCAAACTCTTAGGGATAGTATTAGCACCGAAAGCAGTGCAGACCATGATTCGTGAATTTTTCCACCACAACTTCAATTTTTGACTCAAGCTGGAACATTGGGACATGCTTCCAGGCATATGAGAATCACACCCACATAAGGCACACACCTCATGAAGACCTTCATAGGTGAGAGGGAGAGATAGAGAGAAGGAAGAGTCACCCACGGTGATCGCTCCTCTAAGGGGTTGAGAAATATCCACATTAACACAAACACGGGCAAACTTTCCCTTCGCTCGATCAAAGTATGACTATCCAGTCTAACAACCTCCCCACGAGGCTTCGATAAAGTTGATAAGGCTTCCACATTCCAAAATTCCCAAGAGAGTCTTGGAATGCGGATTCATTGATCAACTCTAGCAATAGAAGTAACATAGGGGTCAAAGAAGGGTGTCCAGGGCTTAAGAATAAGATTCGAGTCCTTGAACAAACCAGGGCCTATTGGACCAAACAAAGTTTCTATCCTCAACATTAGAGAATTGAAACAGGAACCACCCATATCCCAACTCAACATAATCAATCGACCCTTTAACTGAGTTTCCGAGTCAATTTTGGTTTTCCCTTTGATCGTATGAAGAAGCAATTGCTCCCCCACACCTTACCCAACGAGACACAACATTTTGAGAGAATCAACATTAGACATAGAGGAGGAAGCGGGGGTTTAGAATAGAGTAACTCGAATTATGAACAAAAACGAAGGATTGTCGGTTAGCTTATTCGGGTTATCATCTCCATTTCCCTTGACTCGAATACTAGATTCCGGTTCAGTCGAGGGAGGTCGAATAGCATGTGAACCCTCCATACCGAACTTAACCTTGTCGGAGAAAGTTGAGTGGGTGGTCGGAGGAGGATTGCTCCGATGTAGATGAAAGCCTCCAGCCAAAAGGTTGAAGGCTGGAGATTGGGCGGAAGGACTAGCGGGGAATTTTCGTGTGAATCGAGTGGTAGGCCATTATTAGTCTCCGATGGATGAAGAGAACTATCGGACATGAGCGGGGAGGTTTGAGAGAGTGAGAGAGTAGGAGGTGGTGCAGCAAACCAAGCCCCCCACCCCAAAATATATAGTACCACCAAAATCCGTAAAAATACCGCCCGTAATGTAACCGAAGCCGAACCAAAACGGAAGATAACGAGTGCTTTCTAGTAACGTGAATAGTGAAAATTCCCAAAACTCGGATCAAATTTTCACACCTGAAAGGGGAGGTCGGAACACCTAGCCATCACGTAGCGGAGAGGAAGGATCGAGAAGCGAGGGCAAGAAATATAGACAGAAATAAAATAAAATATAACGAAAAAAAAAAGCTGAAAAGAAAGCTTACCTCGGCGCTGAATTGGGGCCTTAATTAAAATGCCTAATCCAATTAGCGAGCAGGGGTTACTTTGAAATTTCCCGAAATTAGCGAGTTGATGAACTATCCGGAGTCCAAATCTCGAACTTTAACTCTGGTATGGGCATCTGCGGGGCCGTACGTACACTGAACGATGCAGAAGAAGGCATGGAAGCTCGATGTGACCTCGGTACCATCCCGGCCAAGAAAATCGGGGAGATTGATCTCGATATGCTTAGGCTTAGTCTCGAACCAAAAATCCGAGGGAGTCGATGTGTACCATCATGAGACGTTGATGAGAGCTTTGGGGTTCGGTGGACAATCGAGAGGGAGAGAAGGGATTCGGATCGGAGTTGTGTCTCGGGAAGGATCCGAAGCAAGGAAGAGGAGGGGAGAAGCGGCGTGGGTGTAGCAGCAAGAAGGGGTCCGGAGGTTTCTTAACCCTAGGTTGCAAATTCATCGAACTTATCTCTCTAGAAATCCTTCTCTCTCTAGACTTTCGCCAATTAAATATTTATATATATATATATATATATATATATATATATATATATATATATATATATATATGGGGGAGGGATTATACATATTTTATTTTTCATATCCATTTATGCAGCATGAAGTAGCATCTAATGAAACATTAAATAATAATGTGTATTTTTAATAGTTACTAGCAATTTTCACGTGAGGGATTGTAGCTTGATTATGTCATTTTTTCTATAACATAGAAACATTTCTCTGAAATACAATATTGTATAAATTAAATTACATTATGTATTCACTTATGGATGGGGCTTTATAAATACATGAAATATACAATAATGTTGTAGAGGAAGAAATTGTGGTAACAATCAGGCAGTTCATTAGTTTATGTAGTGAGTAAGCTAGCCATAATTATATTCTTTTTTCAACTTAATTCTAATTTATCAACTAAAATTAAAGTGTCTTTTATATATATGATGTATTAAAGTTTTAGCTATTTTCTATAATTAATTAGTTCTCATTTACTCCATAAAGCTTTGTGAAAGTTCGATTGCGCAAAATGCACTATTATAAACTACACACTCAAATCTATATACCTAAGTTATTATATATATTATTTTATTTTATTTTTTAAAATCCACCTTGTATTTTTATGGTCATCCTTTTCAAAAATAGATTATATTTCTTCCACCAAATTATACCATATTATTGAGTCCATGCTTCCGAATTTATAAGTATTATATATATGCTTATACATTACTATATAGGTGGAAAATGTTTGAGCTTTCTTGAGTTGGGGTAAAAAATTGGCAAGTTAGCTACCCTTTGTTGGGTTATGGAGTCTAATGGGATGTTTGGGCTCGGGTTTTACAAGCAAAGGAGTGGGCATGGTCACGAGAAGAATGACACGGATATGACGTTGATGGGCACCGACAAGTCGAACGGAAAGAAAGTACACGAGTTGGGGCAAAAAGCAAGCACGGTCGTGCTCGTGCCTCGCTGGCACGATCGTGCCATGTGATTCTCTGGCTGGCTGTTCATTTTTTGTCCGTTTTTCGTAAGTTGTCTGTTTTAATGCCTCGGTTAATACTTGTAAATACTTGTAATGACTTGATTAGGCTTTTTAATCGAGTGCTATCCTCCATTGTTGATTATGAGAGTAATGGAAATATAAAGTGTAAGCTAGGCTACCTTGAGGGAAATTTTTGTAGACTACTCTAAATCTAGTGCATCGGTTTCGTGGTTTTTTTCGATTTGAGTTTTTTCACGTTCAAATCTTGTGTCCCAAATCGTTTTATTTCTTTTATTTCATATTTCATTGTTTGAGAGCTCTCCAATCCTAACAACCCCTAAGTCACGAGAGAACATCATACATGAAATGAAGTGATGGATTACAAAAATTCTAGGTTTATTCTCCCAATTTCTTGAGCTCTCGGACTATAAGAATGTTTCTATTAACGTCCATATTGCTTTTAATTGCTTACTCATAATTATTCATAGTCGGATCTTTAATATCTAACCGAAATAAAATTTAAGAAACTTATAATATTAAACAAATTCTTTGTTATTGTTTTTGATTTTGTATAGCAATTAGCTAAATGCTTTGAGAATGAATAGTGAAGGTGAATATTCCTTAAACATGAATGACAATGCATACAAAGTAATCATCAAACCCCGATTAGAGTTCTCCAACCGTTTCGACAACTCCATGGTGGTCATCGTCTTTGCTTCCCAGCCACTTTGCTCTTCCCCAATACGTGTAGATCTTCTTTGAAAGCCATTAATTGGGAAAAAGAAAACCTTGTTGCAATAGCAAGGAATGCGGGGCAACGGTCAACCCTATCAAGAAAACCATTAATCTCCAATGATATGGTGGCTGAGCTGACGGAAAATTAGGATTGATCGAAACACGACGTCAACGAATGCCCATTTGGATTTGACGTACGCTGGTAAAGCTTGCAGCAACAGTAATGCTTTGGTGAAAGTGGCGGTAGGGGTGATTGCTTGGGAAAGGTGAAGACTCGGGTATGATCGACTAACCCCTTTAATGTGTTTTGATTTCATGCATTCATCTAAATTTAGGATAAAGCAAGAAGCATCCTAAAAGAAATTCATTTAACTAAGTCATATGCTTTACAATTCATCATTTCAATATGACTTATTCTTGATCGAACTCGGACTTAAGCATATTAAGATTATCCGACTAAGTCCGACCCACTAAGTCGGACTCGGACTTAGAAAGTAGAATCTGAGTTAGTTATGATAGACCGAGTAAGTCTAACCCACTCGGATCCGACCCATTCCGAACTCGGACTCGGATCGACCCATTATGTACTCGGACTCGGATCGACCCACTCGGAACTCGGACTCGGATCTAACCCACTCATAACTCGGATTCGACCCATTTAATCGGACTCGGACATTTAGTTTGCCTACGCTATTATTTGTTTAATTATGCGTAATTGTAAAATGTCTATATAACTCTTGTGCCCATTAAGATTGAATGATTTATTTATGAGTTTTAGCATATTTGGAATCCGAGTATATTGAATATTAGACTTGAAATATTTCGATTAATAGATTAAGGTAATTAGTCATTAAATGCTTTATTTAGACTAATCCTTATCTAATTATGGACCAAAGTATATTTATACTTTGAGAACCATTGTGCTTAATGTTTTCGCGAGGTTTTTCTAATGTCAATTACTCGAAGAAAAAGCAAAAGCAAAAGGCTTCGACCGTTAAAGCACTCGCCGGACGAAAAGTCGGAATTTCTAAAAAGCTCGGAATTTACTTGACGACCTTGTACATTCTTGTTTTGGGTAATATTTTATTTCGTGTCTAACGGTCTTTTCGTTTTGCTTTTTCAGTTTACAAAAGCTGGAAAAAGAGTTGTTGGAAGCTAGGACCAAGGCACAACGGTTATTTCAAGGTGGTCCGAAATCCGAGTGACTCGGATTATCCATTACAACGGCTAGTTGACTCGGACAGACTTCAACGGAAAGACGTTGGAGGCACAACGGCTATCTCTTCAAGGCGGACTATTTATAGAAGCCTTAGCACAAGATTTCAACCGACGAATAGAAGAAAAAGAGAGACCATATTGAACATCTTCTCTAGCATACAACTCCCAAACTGTAATTCTAATATTCGAGTTGTATTTTTCGAGTCGGTTGTATTGCAATTCTTACTACTCTTCTATTCTTTCTCTCTGACCGAGTTGTAAAGGTTACCTCAACTCGGTTGTCCCAAACTGTAAAGGTTACCTCGGTTTGGAAGTACCGAGTTAGATAAGGGAACTTCTAACCACGGGAAAAATTGGAGGATCCCAAGTTGATAAGGTAACTTCAACTTGGAAGTACTAGGTCGATCGGATAAGGTAAATTCGAGCCCGGGAAAATTGTAATAGATTTGTTTGGGAACAAATCTGGGTAGTCATATTCATTGTAATTGAGGATTCAATTAGTGGATTTGACTTGGTGTGCTGGATTGACACCGTCCGTGGTTTTCACGCCCGGGAGGGTTTCCACGTATATCCGAGTTTACACTTTTCCGAGTCCAATCTAGACTCGGAATGCATTTCTGTCTCTTTACGTGCAAAAGAGTTTGATTTTCTCAAAATCTTCCATCACCCTATTCACTCCCCTCTAGGGTGACTTAACTTCTCCCGAGCAAACCTTCAAAAGGAGGGAGAGATAATGGAGTGAGGGGCTAAAGATAGGGTGTGTGGATTGACGGATGTGGTTAAATCTTAAAATTTAATGACTAAGGGTGTGTTTGTTTGGAAGGAAAATATTTTCTTGGAAAATTAACATTCCATTTTCTGGTGTTTGGTAACTAAAAATTTGGAAAAAAATTCTGAAGTAAAATGTTTTCCCTCATTTAGCGGAAAATAAATTCTTAACTTTTTGGGAGGAAATTAATTTTCCAATATTCTCCCTCTCGGCTCAGCTATCCCCTCCCTCACCCTCTCCCTCTCCCTCTCGCTCTTGCTCGATTGTCGCGTGAACCCTAAGGGTCTCTTGCTCATCGCTATTTCTCTCTCCTCTCGAGTCCTCTCGCTCATCGTTGTCGTGCTCAATCATTCAACAATGGAGGTCATTTCGCTTTTTCTCTCCTCTCGCTCGCTCACGCGTTCAAAAATGGCAGAAAACTAGATTTGTGGTCTTGTTTTCTCTCTCCTCTAGCAGACTTCAAACCTCTTCACCATTCAAGGTATGAAATTTTGTTGATTGATACTTTTTGGTGGTTTCTAGTTTCCGATATATGGTTTTATTGAGTTAATCTTTACTCGATTTATTATGGTTCTTCTTCTTCCTCTGTTGGTGGCAACCTGGATCAATCGACGGAACTCTCGCCATTCTCGACTCCCCGACCCTCGCTTCTTCTTCTTCCTTCACTTCCTCTTCCTCTGTTAAGGTATCTCTCTCCTCCCTCCCTCCCTCCGAGAAAGGATTCAGATTTCTCTCCAATTTTGTCGAATTAAGTCCCTAATCCCAACTATTAGAAGTTCTTGTTGTTCTACTTGGAAAAACAGCGGTGATTGTGTTGTATTTGCTTAATTTCATGCTAATCATATGCTAGAAATAATGTCTTGACTCTTGATCATGTTAGAGTGTTAACTTTGCAATCTATAGAGAACTATTGGAATTTGCTCTTCAATAAATGCAAATGTATTCGAGAGGGTAGTTTGAGCACAATTTACGGGGTAGCAGGAATCAAAAATTGGGACTTTTGTTCCTTTATAGACTATAGAGCAGTTCTTCCCTCATCACGCAAATGTTAAAGAACATTACGCGCTTACCTTCGAGGATTGGAGAGGGGAATCGAAATTAGAAAGGTGGTCAATTTTGTTTTCGAGAATTCTTGAATAGCTTCATAGGTCCTTGTGGATGCTCGCTTAAAACCGGCTTAAGATTACCTATACATAAGAAAAGTGGGCGCTGTTGATCTTGAAAAGGTTTTCCGTGGTGAAAAAGCATATGCAAGTAGGCTGTATCAGCAGGCTATGCCACCATCATTCTCGTTGCATAACCGCCCCATTGTTAATTGGCATACTTGTCCGGCTAGTTTTATCACTTTAGTTTTGTTAGATACATGATACATGTAACCCTCCTAAGTCCTGACTGTTCCTTATTCGGTGGGTTCATACTGTCTGTGGCCTTATTTCTCGATCAATTAGATGTTGAAAAGAGTTGTAGTTTGGTTGTGAGTGTTTTGTTCCTCCGTATGACTAGGGATTCTTTTCTGGTGTTTGTGAAATAGCTTAGCTTAGGGGTTAGGCTCTGCCTAAATTGGCCCTTCCGAGTCACAAGTTATTTATCTCCCCATTGGTTGCATAGCGATTCAGGGCGTTAAGCGGCTCGGTTATCCGCCTTGCAGTTTACTCGTTGAAATAATGTGTTCCCATTCCCGCTTTGTTTCGTTGGAAAGCGAGTAAAATACGACCTTGCTCTACAATCTCTTGTTGACTTTCAATTTGTAACTTGGTGTTTCGTGATTGTTCCCTTCGAGGCGCATGGGTGATCCATTACGTGTCTATATGGATCTTGATTCGGTAGGAGACGATCAAGCCATGACGATATCTTTGTTAGTTATCATGCCAAAGACGATGTTCAAGCGACATATGCTGGTGCCTTTTTCCACAATAATCGAAATTATCACGTGTCTTCATGGAAGAAGAATGTAAGTGTTTATTCCCTTCTCCCCTGTCCTTTCCTCACTCACTAATGCCGCATCTTCTCTCTTCCCGATTTCCAAAACCGAGTCGCATTCTTCATAACTTCCAGGATATTCTTGTATATTAGTCATCATCCCGATGTCTTCCGAGAAAGAAACAACCGTGCCAAGAAACTTCTCAACTTATTACCCCATCACTCATTTGGCAAGTGCTTAAACAATGTGGGTGGACCGGACATGGCACTTTCTATGTACCCGAATGTGCAATAGATTCAAATTCAACCCCAAAATGGTGGGATCATCTCCACTGTGCAATGTCTCACTACAAGTTTGTCCTGGCCATTGAGAACACCATGACCGAGAGCTATGTCACCGAGAAGCTGTTCTACGCCCTGGACTCGGGAGCTGTCGCCATCTATTTCGGGGCACCAAATGTATGGGATTTCGTTCCCCAAATTCAATAATAGATGGAAGTAAATTCAGTTCGTTGGAGGAGCTCGCTTCCTATGTCAAGTCCCTTGCCATATTCCTTGAAAATAAATTATATTCCTTCCTACCAAACAGAGGAAAATAATTTTCTACCAAACAAAGGAAAATATGGGTGGAAAATGATTTTCCTTGGAAATCATTTTCCCATGGAAAATAATTTCCTAGGAAAATATTTTCCCCCAACCAAACACTCCCTAAGATGTAAAATTCTTTATCTCTAAGGCTCTATTTGATTTTAAGAAAATTAGAAGGAAAGAAAATAAATGTGAAAAATAAATTTCTTTCCCTTGTTTGAATTGAAGAAAAAGGGAGAGAAATAAAGTTTGATGGAAAAACTCATGGAAAATTTTGTCAATTTTGTCAATGATATTTTCCTTCCAAAATTGAGAAGAAAATGGAAGAAAAATTTCACAAAGAGAGAGAAATGGAGAAAAGAGAGATAATTCTATTAAATAATGTCATTAAGAATTTTCTCTCTCCTGTCAATTAATAATGCTATTGAGTATTTTCTCTCTTCTCTCCATGACAATGTGGTGGATGGGTAAAATGTTAGAAAATAATTATAATTTTTTTCCTCTATTTTTCTTGAACCAAACACAAGAAAAAAAAATTAATTTTCCCTTAACTTTTTTCCTTATCACTTTTTTTCCATTTAAATTTTTTTCAACCTATTTTCTTAGAATCAAATAGAGCCTTAATGAAAATGCTATTTCATATATATATATATATATATATATATATATATATATATAGAAAGAGAGAGTGTGTGTGTGTCTGTACATTTGTTGAGAATGGTTTTAGCTTAAACGTTGCAATGTGAAAATAATTACCCTTACTTAAATAATATATATATATATATATATATATATATATATATATATATATATATATATATATATATAATGTAATATTTTATAATATATTTATTTATTGCAGTAACAAGACAAAATCAAAAAACATGCATAAGAGATGTGGCCAAGCTTCCCATGTATGGCCTTTATTTAGTAGTATAGTTAGGGTACTAATCCCATGCTTCCAAGGAGACAAATGGGGATCTCTCTCTCCTGATGGATCAAAGTACATGCAACCTTTCAGTTAAGGTATGATGTTCAATTTTTCTAGTAATGGTCATGTTTGTGATATCCATGGGTTTTGTGGTGACCATACCCATGACCAGAGTAGCTCTGGTCATAGCCCCCATGATGGTTATAGCTGTTATGACCATAACCAAGGCTGCTTCCGTACATAGATTGATCATAAGTGTTGAGGCCATATCCATGACCATGAGCAAGACCATGACCGTCGTGATGATGATGATCATACCCATGATCATGATGGTGGCTGCCGTAGTTACTGCCGCCGTAGCCCCATGATGATAATCCGTAGCCATTATGGTGACCATGATGAGATGGTGAGTGATGGCCATGATGAGATGGTGAGTGATGCCCGTGATGAGAGGGTGAGTGATGATGCCCATGATGAGATGGTGAATGGCCCCCATGATTAGCTGTTCAATTAACTCAACACTCCTTCCACACAGTAAGTTGTTTTTTGTGTGAGGTGTGTTGGTATTGTGGGGAAAAAATGGGAGAGTAGATGTGGTATTTATAATCACAGAAAATGGCAATCGAGATGTTCTTCAAGGACCCTGGGTTTGGAGTTGAAAAGCATCCGGTTCTTTTTTTCTCTTTTTTTTTAATCCCTGCCTTTTTCAAGTGGTATTTTACTTTTTAGACAAGAAGAATAGATCCCTAAATCATTTGTTTGATTAATAATTGAATAATTACAAAGCTAATCAGATACAAACAAGATTGGGATTCTTTATCAAACTAAAGGGAATAGAATAGTTAACTAATTAAGACCATGGAATGGACTACTAAAATGTTGTTTTAGGTGCAAGGCCAAAGCCAGAGCATAGGTTGTTCTTTGTGGTGTAAGGAGTTTTATCTTACGAGTGTGTGTTTGGTTAATTGGATGTTCGTTAATTAATCATATTATCGAGATTAGTTGATATATATACAAGTATATCCTTTTATAAAGTCATATAATTATGAAATTTTATTTTTGGTATATATAGAGGTACATATTTAAGATGCTTTTAGTTAATAGAGTTGATATATCTATTTCGATCATATTTCCCGGATAAGAAAGTATGATGGGTATACTTTTTTTTTTTCCATTGATGAAAGTAATTGGAGGTAGCATCCATCCAGTCACGAAGACAGAAATCAATATAGCCAGCTAGAAACATTTCTATATACGGAATCCATATAAGCAAAGTTAGCAGCACTTAATAAAGGTAATTTATACATTTATTTAATTAGGTACACAACCTGATAGCTTAGTACTTGTCAACGCTAGTTACCATTGTATCTTATAGCAGATCTAAAAAAGTTAGAACAAAAATTTCACTTTCAGCTTGTCAGAATCTAGTAAGTATTGATATACGTGAACCTCAAAAATTTTAATAAACACTTATCGGTAATCGTTAATCGTAACAACTGTTAAATGTTGATAACCAATAATCATAACTACTGGTAACATTGATCACTATTCGTAAAAGTTTGTTACCGCTAACTGCTAACTCGTAACATCATTGACAAATAAAAACCTATAAGCGTGAATCATAATGGTTTGTAATTTCTAACCGTGTGCTAGTAATAAACGTTAAAACGATCTAGGCCTCTGTATGACTAAAGCTGCCTGAGGAAGGAAATGAATATATCCCAAGCTATCTAGGAAGGAAGTTATATATTTCAATATACTTATCTATATATATATACTATATAATAGCAATTTTTTCAAAAGTATGACATGACAGATCGAGAGTGAATTTAGGAGTTTCATCCAATAAACAAAATGATAATTTATTCTTGAAAATAAAAAGATTTTCACTTATATATGGACTCTATTTTACTCCTTGCCAAAATAATAATAATAATAATAATAATAATAATAATAATAATAATAATAATAAATAAATAAATAAATAAATAATTATTATAATCTATGCAATATATAATAGTAGTATTTTTAAACTAGTCAAATATTATGAAGGGGGTGATTGTAGAAGTTTAGGGCAATGTTAACTATAAAAATTATTTATCCATTAAATATGAGTCGTTGTTATAAATAATCTATATATATACTATATAATAGCAATCTTTTCAAAAGTATGATATAGTAGCCTAAGAGTTAATTTAGGAGTTTCGTCCAATAAAAAAATGATAATTTATTCTAAAAAAATGTTAATTTATTCTTAAAAAATATTTTCTCTTATATATGGACTCTCTTTTACTCCTTCCCAAAATAAAATAAATAATAATAATAATAATAATAAAATAATAATAATAATAATAATAATAATAATAAAATAATAATAATAATAATAATAATAATAATAAAATAATAATAATAATAATAATAATAATAATAATAATAATCTATATTTATACACTATATAATGCCAATCTTTTCAAAAAGATGACATGGCAGAATCGAGTGAATTTCGGAGATTCGTCGAATAAAAAATAATAATTTATCATTGAAAAAAATAGGTTTCCACTCATATATGGACTCTTTTTTACTCCATGCCAAAATAAATATAATAATCTATATACTT
Source organism: Talinum fruticosum (assembly GCA_021018815.1). NCBI lineage: Eukaryota > Viridiplantae > Streptophyta > Magnoliopsida > Caryophyllales > Talinaceae > Talinum > Talinum fruticosum. Next base: position 3,650,667 of record JAITYX010000020.1, read on the forward strand.
TATAATGCCAATCTTTTCAAATTTTGAAATGCTGCAACCAGAGTGAATTAAGAAGTTTCGTCCAATAAAAAATAAATAATTTATCATTTAAAAAATAAGTTTCCACTCATTTATGGACTCTAATAATAATAATAATTTATACACTATATAATGCCAATCTTTTCAAATTTTGAAATGCTGCAACCAGAGTGAATTAAGAAGTTTCGTTCAATAAAAAAATAAATAATTTATCATTTAAAAAATAAGTTTCCACTCATCTATGGACTCTAATAATAATAATAATAATAATAATAATAATAATAATAATAATAATAATAATAATAAAAATAATAATCATAATGATATAAATACTAATAATAATAATAATAATCATCATCATAATCATAATCATAATGATAATAATAATAATAATAATAATAATAATAATAATAATAATAATAATAATAATAATAATAATAATATATGCAATATATAATAGTAATATTTTTAAATTGGTCAAATATTGTAATGTGAGTGATTGTAAGAAATTAGGGTAATCTTAACCATAAAAATTATTTGTCCATTGAATATGAGTCGTTGATGTAAATAATTAAATAAATAAATAAATAATATAATTTATCCAAATAAAAAAAAATCCTTTTATAAGTGAACTATCCTCCTCCTTTTTTTGTGTGTGTGATAATACAGTCTCATTAGTATTTTTTTTCTAATAAATCTATACAATATATAATAGTAATCTTTTTAAATAGACTAAATACTACAACAAGAGTGATTGTAAGAGCTTGGTGTAGTCTCAACCATAAAAATTATTTGTTCATTAAAAATAAGTCATTCATGTAAATAATTAAATAAACGATAAAATTCATCGAAAGGAAAAAAAAGGTTTCCCTTTAAAAGTAAACTGTATCAAGGTAATATTGGATCCCCTTGCTGAAAAATAAATAAATAATATTATAAAATTATTTAATCTAAATCTAAAAATTAAACAGTAAATAATTAGCCTTATTAATTTTAAAAAATATAAAACATAAAATAAAACCAAATTGAGCAGAAAATTAATAAATAAAAATTACAGAAAATTATATGATAAACTAAATTAAAAATCTAGACAGAATTAAAAACATAAAAACTTTTTAAATTTTTCAGAAAAATTAAACACAATTAAATCAGAAAAACAAAAACATAATCTAAAATAGAAAGTTAAACAAATATCAATTACACTACAATACATATGAAAATAAATAATTAAATAAACTAGAATATTAAAACTATTTTTTGGACCGAAACATACACTAAAAACCTAAAATTAAAATACAAAAATTTAATTTATAAATTTATTAAATTAAAAACTTGCTTTAACCTAAATTAGAAAATAAATCAAAAAAAATAAATTAATCATAAAAACTAAGAAAATTAATACTAAGATATTAATACTCTAACTAAACCCTATAATAATATTAAAAAAATAAAATTAACCAAAGGAAACTAATTTAATCCAACTTCTAACAATTTGACTAAAAATAACAAAAATAAATAGAAAAATAATCTGAAAATTAAAATATATTAGGACTCAAAATAAAATTAATATAAAATTACTGAGGTATCTATCCTATTATCAATCAATGTAATTCATTCTCACGTCAATCATTAGTAAAAACCCGTGAAAAATTCAAAAAAATATATTGATGACAAAAAGTATATTGAATGATTTTAAAGAAGGGATTTAATTAAGAGTAATTTTATTTAAGATAAATTATAGAATAATATTTTAGAAAATAATTAAAGGATATTCTATTATTTTTAACGGTGTTAAGGTTAATTCACCAACATTTTTAACCTAAAAAGTATAATCTATATTATTTCAAATTTTGGTTTGATTTGATTTACATTTGAGAATCACAAGTTACATTTTTTTCCCTTTGTGACTTCAAATTGTGACTCGACTGAAATCTAATGAGATAACTATCAAAGTGAATAATATATATTTAATTATATATTTTTGGGTGGATAAATAAGATATTTCATTAGATGAGAAAATGTGTTCTTTCTTTCTACTAAAAAATAAAATATGTATTGTAAAGATGTAACAATAGCTTCTGTCATTGTTTGGTTTATTAATTTGTTAGGAAGATGTGGTTGAAGTGACTAAAGAACATGGTATTAGTTTCAAACTAATTTTTAATTAGTGGCTTTAAGTTTTGAAAGTGATTGAATCAGTAAAGGTCGGTCAATTGGAGGAGGTCTGTTATGATTAAGGTATGAGTTTAACTACTTATTTATGTAATTTTTTGTCTAATTTGATTTGTTTGGATCATGAGTTTCTCTGTCTTTCCACTTACTTTTTAATTTTGTGTCTATTCTATCATTTTCAAAATACGACATGCATTCACGCTTTGACCATACTTATATTAAGTGTGGAAATGGTATGAGTGGACAAATATTCTACACACTAAATAAGTCGGATGAGAGTCGTCTTTAACCACACACTTATATCCAAAGAAAACACCATCACTCGCCATACTTATATCTATGGACATATTACCCCTTGAGTGAGTCTTTTTTTTCTATTACCAATTTGCGCTTGAAGCAACTTCTACCACTGATATAGACACTTAGGTTGTCACCAGTTAAGTTACAAAATTCTTTTGAAATTAACTAGGGTTAATTAAAATATATTATTTTTTTACTCTTTATGCCATGTTTTTTCTCTTGAAAGGACGGGGTTGGGTGACCGCGGTTGCCCTAACGTAGATCCGCTTATGGATTAAAAATACTTAGTTCTTCTTCAAATTAGGGTTCTGTTCATTAAGGTGAATTTTTTTAGTTTTACTTATTTTACTTTTCTTTAAACAACATTAAGAAAAAAAGATGTAAAGCGGGCACATGTGAAATTTACTGATTAAGCGTAAAATAAGAGAGAAAACGAGATTAGAGTTTGAGATATAGGTTTATTTCTTATTTTGATTTTTTCAATATATTGGGCATTGTGTTATAAAAGAGAGAAATCGAAAATTTGCATAAAAATATTTCCTTTATGTGTTTAATTTTTATAAAAATTCTTTTCAATTATTTTTTAAAAAATTTCTTTTTGATTGTAAATTTAGTATTTGACTTATATGATTATCATAAATTGTCCAATGCGAAAAAAATTCTTTTTATGTATTTCAATTATCTCAAAATAACCGTCACGCTTATTATCCGCCACGCTTATTATCCATGCTAAATAATCATTTTTTCAATAGATGTAAATCACCACTCTTAATATACATGGATATACCTTAATAGGTTAGTACCACTCTTACAAGAGTGGTTATATTTTTCCACATTATTATGTGTGAAAATGATTTCGAGCAACTCATTTTTGCTTATTTTTCTGCCACACTCAATCATGTGTAATTAGATAAGGGTGGAAGCATACCATATGGTGATTGTAGCATTTTTGATTATTAATCTCATTTATTAAATGTAGTTATTAAATATTTACTTTTTAGTTCATAACTTATTAAGCAAGTATTACATTACTCCGTGCATAGCATGGGTCCAAACTAGTAGTAATAATAATAATCTATATCTATATATACTATATAATAGCAATCTTTTCAAAAGTATGACATAGCGGCCTGAGAGTGAATTTAGGAGTTTTGTCCAATAAAAAAAATTAATTTATTCTTAAAAAAAATATTTTCTCTTATATATGGACTCTCTTTTACTGCTTCCCAAAATAAAATTTAAAAAAAATATATAAAAAAATAAAATAATAATCTATATCTATATCTATACAATATATAATGCCAATCTTTTCAAAAAGATGACATGGCCGTAGGAGAGTGAATTTAGGAGTTTCGTCCAATAAAAAATAATAATTTATCATTGAAAAAAATAGATTTTCACTCATATATGTGCTCTTGTTTACTCCATGTCAAAATAAATATAATAATAATAATAATAATAATAATAATAATAATAATAATAATAATAATAATAATAATAATAATAATAATAATAATAATAATAATCTATACAATATATAATGCAATCTTTTCAAATTTTGAAATGCTGCAACCAGAGTGAATTAAGTAGTTTCGTCCAATAAAAAAATAAATAATTTATCATTTAAAAAAATAAGTTTCCACTCATCTATGGACTCTAAGAATAATAATAATAATAATAATAATAATAATAATAATAATAATAATAATAATAATAATAATAATAATAATGATAATAATAATAATAATAATAATAATCATAATGATAATAATAATCATTAATGATAATAATGATAATAATAATAATAATAATAATAATAATAATAATAATAATAATAATAATAATAATAACACTAATAATAACAATAACAGTAATAATAACTATAATAATAATAATAATAATAATAATAATAACAATAATAATAATAATAATAATAACAATAATAATAATAACAATAATAATAATAATAATAATGATAATAATAATAATAATAATCTATGCAATAATAATAACTATAATAGTAATAATAATAATAATAATAATAATAATAATAATAATAATAATAAAAATAATAATAATAATCATCATCATAATCATAATCATAATGATAATAATAATAATAATAATAATAATAATAATAATAATAATAATAATAATAATAATAATATATGCAATATATAATAGTAATATTTTTAAATTGGTCAAATATTGTAATGTGAGTGATTGTAAGAAATTAGGGTAATCTTAACCATAAAAATTATTTGTCCATTGAATATGAGTCGTTGATGTAAATAATTAAATAAATAAATAAATAATATAATTTATCCAAATAAAAAAATCCTTTTATAAGTGAACTATCCTCCTCCTTTTTTTGTGTGTGTGATAATACAGTCTCATTAGTATTTTTTTCTAATAAATCTATACAATATATAATAGTAATCTTTTTAAATAGACTAAATACTACAACAAGAGTGATTGTAAGAGCTTGGTGTAGTCTCAACCATAAAAATTATTTGTTCATTAAAAATAAGTCATTGATATAAATAATTAAATAAACGATAAAATTCATCGAAAGGAAAAAAAGGTTTCCCTTTAAAAGTAGACTGTATCAAGGTAATATTGGATCCCCTTGCTGAAAAATAAATAAATAATGTTATAAAATTATTTATTCTAAATCTAAAAATTAAACAGTAAATAATTAGCCTTATTAATTTTAAAAAATATAAAACATAAAATAAAACCAAATTGAGCAGAAAATTATTAAATAAAAATTACAGAAAATTATACAATGAACTAAATTAAAAATCTGGACAGAATTAAAAACATAAAAACTTTTTAAATTTTTCAGAAAAATTAAACACAATTAAAACAGAAAAACAAAAACATAATCTAAAATAGAAAGTTAAACAAATAATCAATTACACAACAATACATATGAAAATAAATAATTAAATAAACTAGAATATTAAAACTATTTTTTGGACCGAAACATACACTAAAAGCCTAAAATTAAAATACAAAAATTTAATTTATAAATTTATTAAATTAAAAACTTGCTTTAACCTAAATTAGAAAATAAATCAAAAAAATAATTAAATTAATCATAAAAACTAAGAAAATTAATACTAAGATATTAACACTCTAACTAAACCCTATAATAATATAAAAAATAAAATTAACCAAAGGAAACTAATTTAATCCAACTTCTAACAATTTGACTAAAAATAACAAAAATAAATAGAAAAATAATCTGAAAATTAAAATATATTAGGACTCAAAATAAAATTAATATAAAATTACTGAGATATCTATCCTATTATCAATCAATGTAATTCATTCTCACGTCAATCATTAGTAAAAACCCGTGAAAAATTCAAAAAAATATATTGACGACAAAAAGTATATTGAATGATTTTAAAGAAGGGATGTAATTAAGAGTAATTTTATTTAAGATAAATTATAGAATAATATTTTAAAAAATAATTAAAGGATATTCTATTATTTTTAACGGTGTTAAGGTTAATTCACCAATATTTTTAACCTAAAAAGTATAATCTATATCATTTCAAATTTTGGTTTGATTTGATTTACATTTGAGAATCACAAGTTACGTTTTTTTTTCCTTTGTGACTTCAAATTGTGACTCGATCGAAATCTAATGAGATAACTATCAAAGTGAACAATATATATTTAATTATATATTTTTGGGTGGATGAATAAGATATTTCATTAGATGAGAAAATTTCTGCTTCCTTTCTACTAAAAAATAAAATATGTATTGTAAAGATGTAACAATAGCTTCGTCATTGTTTGGTTTATTAATTTGCTAGGAAGATGAGGTTGAGGTGACTAAAGAACATGGTATCGGTTTCAAACTAATTTTTAATTAGTGGCTCTAAGTTTTGAAATTGATTGAATCGGTAAGGGTCGGTCAATTGGAGGAGGTCCGTTATGATTAAGATATGAGTTTAACTACTTATTTATGTAATTTTTTGTCTAATTTGATTTGTTTGGATCATGAGTTTCTCTGTTTTTCCACTTACTTTTAAATTTTGTGTCTATTCTATCATTTTCAAAATACGACATGCATCCACGCGTTTATCATACTTATGTTAAGTGTGGAAATGGTATGAGTGGACAAATATTCCACACACTAAATAAGTCGGATGAGACTCGTCTTTAACCACACACTTATATCCAAAGAAAACACCATCACTCACCATACTTATATCTATGGACATATTACCCCTTGAGTGAGTATTTTTTTCCTATTACCAGCTTGCGCTTGAAGTAACTTCTACCACCGATATAGACACTTAGGTTGTCACCAGTTAAGTTACAAAATTCTTTTTGTAATTAACTAGGGTTAATTAAAATATATTATTTTTTTTACTCTTTATGCCATGTTTTTCTCTCAAAAGGACGGGGATTGAGTGACCGCGGTTGCCCTAACGTAGATCCGCCTCTCGGATTAAAAATACTTAGTTCTTCTTCAAATTAGGGTTATGTTCATTAAGGTGAATTTTTTAAGTTTTATTTTATTTTACTTTTCTTTAAACAACATTAAGAAAAAAAAAAAAAGATATAGAGCGGACACATGTGAAATTTATCGATTAAGTAGAAAATAAGAGAGAAAACGAGATTAGAGTTTGAGATTTGAGGTTTATCTCTTATTTTGATTTTTTCAATATATTGGGCATTGTGCTATAAAAGAGAGAAATCGAAAATTTGCATAAAAATATTTCCTTTATGTGTTTAATTTTTATAAAAATTCTTTTCAATTATTTTTTAAAAAATTTCTTTGTGATTGTAAATTTAATATTTGACTTATATGATTATCATAAATTGTCCAATGCGAAAAAAATTCTTTTTATGTATTTCAATTATCTCAAAATAACCGTCACGCTTATTATCTCGCCACGCTTATTATCCATGCTAAATAATCATTTTTTCAATAGATGTAAATCACCACTCTTATATATACATGGATATACCTTAATAGGTTAGTATTACTCTTACAAGAGTGGTTATATTTTTCCACATTATTATGTATGAAAATGATTTCAGGCAACTCATTTTTGCTTATTTTTCTGCCACACTCAATCATGTGTAATTAGATAAGGGTGGAAGCATACCATATGGTGATTGTAGCATTTTCGATTATTGATCTCATTTATTAAATGTAGTTATTAAATATTTACTTTTTTAGTTCATAACTTATTAAGGAGTATTACATTATTCCGTGTATAGCACGGGTCCAAACTAGTAATAATAATAATAATCTATATATACTATATAATAGCAATCTTTTCAAAAGTATGACATGGCGGCCTGAGAGTGAATTTAGGAGTTTTGTCCAATAAAAAAATGATAATTTATTCTTAAAAAATATTTTCTCTTATATATGGACTCTCTGTTACTCCTTCCCAAAATAAAATAAATAATAATAATAATAAAATAATAATAATAATAATAATAATAATAATAATAATAATAATAATCTATATTTATATACTACATAATGCCAATCTTTTCAAAAAGATGACATGGCGGTATCGAGTGAATTTCGGAGTTTCGTCCAATAAAAAATAATAATTTATCATTGAAAAAAAGAGGTTTCCACTCATATATGGACTCTTTTTTACTCCATGCCAAAATAAATATAATAATAATAATAATAATAATAATAATAATAATAATAATAATAATAATAATAATAATAATACTATATATAATTTTCAGAAAAATTAAACAAAATTTAAAATAATAAAATAAAAACATAATCTTAAACAAAAATTTAAACAAATAATAAAATGCACTAAATAAATACGAAAATAATAAATACTTTTTAATATTTTAAATCACGCGTGTAATCTTAAAACATTGATGATATTTTTTAACATTCTTTTTTATTTTTTATTTTAGATTATTTATTTATTCTTTTGAAATTTAGAATGATTGGAAGATAAATGTGTGTTGGGCTCTAATAATTTTTATGTGTTGGGTTTTGATAACTTTGATGAGTTACGAAAGCGTTTTCGTTATGAGGGGATAGCATGTATAAGAATGTTGTTGAAAGTGAAATCATTCAATAAAATCAAATGATTGAGAAAAAGAAACTCACAAGTACAATATTACTCGTGTAATTTAATAATTTCTTAAGTTATGCGTTATGCAACATTGCTCCGTGCATAGCACGGGTCCGTAATAATTATTAGAAAGAGAATCACAATATGGGGACTTGCATTTGAGCTGATCTATCAGTTTTTCCACTTGGACTTTCCGAGTAAAAAGTCTTACATAATTTCACTAGTAGATATACATGCATCAAGTCTAATTGATACTAATCATGTCTAATGAAAATATCTTATGTGTGCATTTTAAGCCTTGACCTTGGCAAGATGTGCGATGGGAATAGGGATTTTCTGCGGTTGAAGATGTTATAATTTTATAGTCTCCTAATTTAATAAATCGACATTTTTCTTTTTGGTAAATTATTTTTACTATTATTGATAAAGTAATAATTATAACATTGTGGTAAATATTTTTGACAATTTGAAATTTCATCAGTAAGATGAATAGAGTATAAGATTGTAATTATCCTTTTTAAAAGAAAAAAATAATAGACATTTCTATAATGTACTTAAATATATTTAAATATGAACATACTATTTGCAAAAAAAAAAAACATACTATAATTTTCAAATCAAAAATTAGGAAGAACATATCATCACTCATTCCTTCATTACAATTCTATATTCTATTTTTTAATTTAAATGTTTCGACAAATACACAACTTTAAGATACTTTACTTATTTCACAATTTTAATAATACATTAACTTTTTCGTTAAAAAGAAATAATACATAACTTAAAATCACACAAACATTATTAGTTATGTTATAAGAGATGATTTGCTTCTTTAAGATTAAAAAGTCACATGTTTCAACTGCGACGATAATATTTATCACCATGGTGGTGGTGGTGATGCTTATGGTGATGATCATGATGATAATCATGATGATGGTGATGATCATGATGATGAAGATGACCCAATCCGATTCCGAAGCAACCATGATGATGGTGGTGGTGATGGTGCTCTACATGATGGGTGCCTCCATAGCCCCATGATCCATGGCCATCATGCGATGATGAGTGGTGATGCCCAAATAGACTCCAACCCCCATATCCTCGTGCTTAATTGTGCCAATGTTTGAGACTTAAGCTTGTGTGGGGGAAAAAGATGATATTGATTTATTTGCCCAAAGAATTGCAAGATTAGTATCGTATTTAAAGGGAATTTGAGGATAATTTTAATCTTGCCGAATTTCAACGTGTTATTCTCTAGGTTATTTATTTCCTCACTTTATGTGCACTATTGTTTCCTGATTATTCTTGTTGTTTGGTTGGATTCCAAAATGGTGTATCATGGATATTGTAATCTCCTCAGTTATCTATCTTTTTATCGTGATCATTCATTAATTGTAATTGAACTTGATCCGTAGGGTAGTAATGCACTGATCCCTACTCGAAACACGAACATTAATGGAAAGTATTTTAAGAATTGACGATTGTCTCTACGAACCACCATAAGTCTTTCTAACGCATTTTTCCTCACTCACACGTTATTTAAGAAAATCTAGTGATATAAATATTCATTTCAAATCTTTTAAACCATACTCGGGGTATCACAATAATCTTCTTCCGAGTCGTTGATATCTCAAACTTAAAAACTCATTTGTAGAAATAAATATCAAACTATTTGGATCTAACCTATATTAATTTTTAGTTATCTATTTATCACAAAGGCAAAACAAGAAGAAATGTGAGATACGGTTTACGTCAATGGAAGTATAAAGATTTGAGCCTTGAATACATACGTGTACCAGATGAAGGATCGGAGTAGCGCATTGTCGGTTAGAGGAGGGCCTTTTGAGGAGAGAAATAACCAATGTAGAGATCGAAGCTAGTTTTCTTTTTAAGAAAAATACTTCTGAGAATATTCGATGTATTATGTGTCCATATTTGCATGCTAATTCCGATCATACTTCTAAATATGGTCTAATCATTTCAATCATAAATTTACTAAGAGTAAGTACTAAGAAAGTATGTCGCAAAAAACTACAAAACCAACTATTAAAATGACTTCAAATCTCCAATTTAAGGCCTATTTGTTTTGACATTTACAATATAATACACTTTGTAATATCTCGTAACAGCTTATAACAATTAGTTTCAACTAATTATAACCACTCATAACTGCTCCTAACCACTCTTAACAGCTTATAACAGTTAACATTTAATAGTAACAACTAAACACTAACTTTTAACAATTAAAACGAACACGCCCTCAATAGTGAGTGCTATAGAAACAATTATATGAAACTAAGCACACCCTAGCACTACCTTTTAAATATAAAAAAATGCGATATAACTATATAATATAACTGATAGCATAACATATATGCTCTTCACACTTTTGATCCATACGTATCTTGCACATTTTAAAGATTATCATTTCCTTACCGTAACAACATCATCATTATTATTCACTTATTTGTATATGTATTTATTCTTGGCTATCAAAAGCATTGGATTCTTTCAAACTTTTTGACCAATTAACATTAACAATTCTTAAAATTGAATATATTTAGGGTCTGTTTGGTTGGGGGAAAATTGTTTTCTTGAAAGATAAATTTTTTTATTTTTGGATATTTGAGGAAGAAGAATACAGAAAATTACCTCAAAAAAATTGATATAATTCTTACATAATTTCTTAAAACTTTATTTGATTCTAGTAAAATTGGGTGAAAAGAAAAAATTATTAGAAAAATCATTTCGATTTTGCTAAACGCCGCCCTTAGGACGATGGATAAGGTTATCATAATTTGTTATTTATAGAATCTTTTCTATTTATATTTATATTTTTATAAATTGCATATATGGATGTTATTGCTTTCCAAAAATAAAAGGATATGAATATTATTTTTAAAAAATAATTTGATCAAACTTCTTTTAATTTGGGGATTAACAATCTTTATTTGCCACATATGGTTAAAACTGGATAAGAGAGGAACCCTTCAAAAAAAAAAAAAAAAAAAAAGGGAAGAAAGCAACTGATCAATTGCAAATTGGGTGGAAAATATAGATCCAAATTGATTTAGCTTGAATTGAAGTAAGAGGATTAAAACGCAACTCATGAGTCTTGGTTGAGAGATTGAGTTTAATTAGACAATTGATAATGTTCTTTCCTTTACTTTCTATTTTTTTATGGAAGATAATTTCTTTTCAATAAGGAAATTAAATTGCATTAGAAAATTTAATAACTTCATTAAATTATTTTTTAAAAAAATATTCGTATCCTTTTTATTTTGGAAAACAACAACATTCATATCTTATATATAAAAATATAAATAAAAATAGGAAAGATTTTATAAATAACAAATTATGATAACCTTATCCATCACCATAAGGGCGATGTTTAGTAAAATTGTTTTTAAAAATCTCAAAATATTTGTGGCAATATAAAGTTGCCACAAAATGAGCAATCTATAGCGATAATTATTTAAATTTGCTACTAATATTTTTAATTTTATTGGTGGATATAAATTTTTAGAGGAAAAATTTTTAGCTTATTAAATTAGAAATTTCATTTTCTTTAATAATTAAAATAATAACTTCTATCAAAAACATAAATTGATTAAAATAATTAACGCTGGCAAAAATCCGTCCGATCCGATAGTCCGAATTTGTTTGACCAGAAAAAAATTGGGTCCAATTATAAAATTTTTAACCGAATTTTAAATTTGGACAATTGGTCATGTCCGAATTAAAATTCGGGTAGGGTTCGGGTTTGGCAATTCGGGTTTGAGTTATCTAAATTTTATGACTTATTCGGATTCGAACAATCGGACATTCGATCATTCGAGTTTAGGTATAATTTTAGTCCAAAATATACAAAATTTCCAATAAAATAATCGTACATTCGGGTTCATACATTGAAAATTCGGGTTCGAGTTCGGTCACATACATAATTTCACTTTAATTTTCAAAAGTTCATATCACAAATTCAAACATTAGGGTTCGGTTTCGGGTCCGGTCGGGCGTCCGAATCTGCAACTCGGATAGGGTCCGGGTATGGTATTTTTTTCCGAATGTCCGAATTGTCTAAACTCGAATTGACTCGAACCGGGATTTTTGCCAATGCTAGTATTAGGTATGCTATGTGACACTATTTTGTATTGTGGTATATTGGGAAATCCCTAATTTTAGAAACTAATTTACTTTTCGTTTTGTTTGATTGGTGTGATTTTTTCTATCTGGTTTGCAGAATTCGATTGAGGCACAATGTTTTAATCGAAATCTAAGTTGCTTGTTGACATAGTATCCTAACCTGATTCACAATTTTTGCGATGGGAAGATATACTATTCGGGTCTCTATCTCTAATCGTTGGATTTTCTTTTGAAATAGTTGCGGAGTTTTGGTTGCTTCCTGGATTGTGAGTACCTTTTATCTTTCACTTGGAAGCCTGCACGCATTCTGAATTTCTTGATTTAATGCCTCTTCATTGCTTTTAATTTAAGCCCATGCCGAATAATTTACTAGAAGAAAAACTTACCTTTGCTTGGCATATCTTGGTTATAGCCTCCACATGAACACTTTTAAGGTCTTCTAGAATTGCCAAATCAAGGCCAACCAAATCTTCACCCTGAGCAGAAAAACAACAGGGTAAAAATACTAGGATTTGCAACTGACAAGTGTTGTATTGTAGCCAAGTTATGTGCTAAAACTGGTGCTATTATCCATTAAAACTGAGCTCTGGTTCAGGCACGCAAATCAAAGGCTCTGTTTCAAACATAGGTAATTAGACGTATAAAAATTGGACCGTTTAAAAGCTCAAGATGGACCAATGAACAAAATCTGAACTCACTAATGAACAAAGACTGCATGCATTCTGAATTTCTTGATTTAATGCCTCCTCATTATTTTTAATTAAAGTCCATGCCGAATAATTTACTAGAAGAAAAACTTATCCTTGGTTGGCATATCTTGGTTATAGCTTCACATGAACACTTTGCAGTTCTTCTAGAATTGCCAAATTAAGGCTAACCAAATCTTCACCCTGAGTAGAAAAACAACATGGTAAAAATTACTAGGATTTGCAACTTACAAGTGTTGTATGGTAGCCAAGTTATGTGCTAAAACAGGTGTTAATATCCATTAAAACTGAGCTCTGGTTCAGGCACGCATGTCAAAGGTTCTGTTTCAAACATAGGCAATTAGACTTATAAAAATTAGACTGTTTAAAAGCTCAAGATGGACTAATGAACAAAACTTGAATTCACCAATGAACAAAGCCTGCACGCATTTTGAATTTCTTGATTTAATGCCTCTTCATTGCTTTTAATTGAAGCCCATGCCAAGTAATTTACCAGAAGAAAAACTTATCTTTGGTTGGCATACCTTGGTTATAGCCTCCACATGAACACTTTGAAGTTCTTCTAGAGTTGCCAAATCAAGGCCAAACCAAATCTTCACCCATAGCAGAAAAACAGCATGGTAAAAATACTAGGCCAGAATGTGACTGACTTAGGCAATTCTTAATTTTGTTAGTTAGGTGTTGGACTTCCTTTAACTTTTATGCACATCTTTGCCCTGCATTTGACTTATGCATGCTTGGAATTTTTGGCTTATGTTTTTCCTAATACATATGATTGTGTTAATGTTGTAGGTTATCTACGTATATAACTCTAGATACTTTGTGTAACATGGCAAAATCTGAGAAGAACTCAAGTACTTCGAGTCGTATGCATAAGGTCACCGAGTATAAGAAAAACGTGAGAGAAATATTGACGATAATAATAGAAAACTTCAAGCTCTTGGATTAGAGTGCTCGAATTAAATTACCCTTCAATTCTCTAGAATTGTCAAAAATACCACTAACTTAATTGATGTTAATCGTCCGCCACTAAGCTAGTTATTAAGTAAAAAAATGTCCCCGAAGGTAAAAGTGACATGATGAGGCCGGTAAAAACCCACGCAATCGGTCACAACCCACGAATCTTAACTGTTTAATACTATTGAACTGCCTCACTCTCTCTCTTCCCTCGTTTTGAATGAAACTGGTCACAACCATTGAAGAACATCTCTCTTCCTTCTCACTCGTCTCTGTCTCTGTCTCTGTCTCTCGTCTCTCTATCCTCATTTTCACTCACTCTCTCTCTACCTTCCTTGTAATTGGAAATTCAAACCCTAAATGGTTTTGATACAGCTTGGAAAGTGAGGAAAAGGTTGAGGCGATCAACCTGCAGACGGGGAGGGGATATAAAGGAACTGCGATAAACCAACAGGCCGGGTAAGTTTTTAGGGTTGTTTTTGAAAATTATGACAAGTTGGTGTTGGAATTATGAGATGTTGGTGTTGCAATTGCCTTGTATAATGTTGATACTAAGTAAATTTCACATCTTTCGCCATAATTACATGAGCTTTCAACATCCGAGAAACAGGGGCAACTCTTACACGCTTTGTTGGGGCCACGACCGTTAGATTGAGACATGAGTGCACCTATTTTCCTTCTATTCTTCTTCGATTTCATGACACAAATCTCAATTCCTCTCCCATTATACCCAATTTCACTCAATTTCGTTTTCTATGGTTTTCTTCCTCAAACCCTAACTTTTCAATTTGGGGGTGGAAGTTGCAAATGAACAATGAATTGGAGGGAATTCCTTGCAATATATTTTAAACTCTTAATAGTTAAAAAAAAAGAATAATTAGTTTTATCAACCGGTTGCCTGGGTTTTTACCGGCCTCAACAGAGTCACTTTTACCTTCGAGGGCATTTTTTACTTAATAACTAGCTTAGTGGCGGACAATTAACATTGATTAAATTAGTGGCATTTTTTACAATTCTAGAGAGTTGAAGGGTAATTTAATCGAGCACTCTCTTGGATTACCTATTATAACCAAGTATGATGAGAAGAAGTAGTGAACATGTTCAAAATAGGAGGAAACCAAATATAGAAGATTGTGAATATTTTCCTACAAATGATGAAACGACACATGTAGAATTAGAAAACATACCACCTAATAATCAAAGAAACCAAATGCAAAGACCTATATTCGAGGGAGATGTGGCTTTAATGAGATCAACTATACGCAAGCATTCATTAGAAACTCAAGTGATTGTACCATATTCAGGTTTGTACTCATTTGCTATATTAGAATTTTTAACATTTTTGTATTATAATATGAGCTACTTCCCTTATTTTAGGTTTTGTCTAATAATCCAAATTAATTGTATTGTTTCTTTGTTTCTTTAGTTAAGTCCATTAAACAAAGAGAATTTTGTTTGACTTTGTAGATCAAGATAGTACTTCGTGCCAACCTGTCTTAGAAAAACAAAAACAAGTGATGAGGAGGACAAGATCACCTTCTATGCATACTTGTGTGATATTTTCTTCTAAAATACTTTTTCAAGTATATTTTTCTTTATCGAAGTCTCACACTCTACCTTGCGGTTACACCTGGCAATCGGGTCATTCGGTTCGGGTTCGGTTCGGGTTAGTTCGGTTCGGGTTAACTTCGGTCGATCTTATTCGGGTTCGGTTCGGTTTCGGGTTCGGGTCAACTTCGAGTCAATCTCATTCATCTTCGTTCGGTTTCAGCTCGAGTTAACTTCGATTCGGTTCAATTTTGGGTCAATTTTGTTCGGGTTCATTCGGTTTCGGTTCGGGTTCGGGTTAATTTCGGATCGGGTCAACTTTGGGTCGGTTTCGGTTCGGGTTGGGTCAATGTCAATTTGGGTGAGTTTCGAGTATAATTTCGGGTTAACTTTAGATCGGGTTAAAATCAGGTCGGATCACTTTTGGGCCGGGTTGATATTCGGTCGTGTCGTGTCAAATTTTTTTACAAAACCTTTTTGAGTTGAAGAAAAATAAAATTTTATAAAGTTAATATATTATTAATATTAGTTTTTTATTTTACAAGTTTGTTTTTGTACAGATTAAAAAAAATACTAGTAACTTTTAAGAGATATAACTTATAAGTGTAAACAAGCAAAATTTGAATATTTGACTCTAAATTTAAAACAAGATAAACCAAGTTGATATTTCAATACGTCACATATGTATAATCCAACTCAAACTTATTGATAAGTATCAAAAACGAAATCGCAAGACAACAACGATCGATAGATATAAGAGTTAGGATTAACCGAATTTACTACGATAAATTGTAATTTGTAATGAATGAATTGAACTAATGTGAACCATAATTTGACACTTAATTTCATACGATGGCAAGTCGATTTTGTCAAATTCGAACTAGTACAATTTCAACCGAACCCGTCTACGTGACTACATAAATTAATAAAATAGAAATTGCGAGATACCGACATAATAACAATACTAATAAACTAAATGGCAACGGTTCAAATTTCTAAAATGATTATATTTGACGTTAAATTTATAAAGATAATGTTAGAATAACTTAGATAAGTTCGAGTCGATACAATCTAAAATGATCTTGATAAATCAAAATGAAAACCGAATACTCATCGGCCACTAGTCATAATAACCAACTAAGAAGAATATCTAGACAGTCCAGTCAATCGGTTGTTGCTCAACTCATAAGTACTCGACTTATGATTATCATCTTGCATTATAATTTTCCAACCAATTAATTGAACTAATTTGAACAGTAATCTAGAGCTAAATTTGATATCAATTTGGTCAAATTCAAACTAGTACAGATTAATAAAAACAGAGTTGTGAGATGTCGAGAGATGGTAATGACTACTAATTTACTAAACCAAGTATCATGGATATTAGTTAAGTACTTAACTTATTCATGTAATGACTATATTTAACGTTAAACGGACTCGAATTAGATAAGTTTGAGTCAATATAATCCCAAATAAATTTGCTAAATCAAAGTGAATACTAATACAATTCGAATTGAACTTATTTATACAAATTAAATTACATATTGTACACATATTTCATTATATTTTAAGTTATTTATATATTTACACATATTTCATTTTCTTTAAATTACATACATATTTACACGTTTTATTAATCTTTAAATTATATATTTTACCTTCATTTTCATGAACAAAATAATAACTTATTTTGTAATGTAAATTCTCTAAACTTATTAATTAAATTAAATTAAATTCTATTAATAATATCTTATAAAGTTATAATATAAAAATTTTCAGCTTTTAATTTTTTTCCTCTTATTTGTTTAGCAAAAATCAAGATTTTCATCTCTACTTCTAATCTAGTAAAAATCAAAATTTTTGTCAAAAATTACAATTAGATTTTGGAGGGAAAGCTCCCTCTCTTATTTTAGTTGTCAAAAAAAGGAACAAAAATAAAATAAAAAAACAAACTAGATTTTGGAGGGAAAGCTCCCTCTCTTATGAGAGACTTGTCAAAAAAAAAAAATGGAGGTTGGGTCAAATTTAAATTCAGGTCGAGTTGGGTTTGGGTCACTTTTATTCGAATTCGGGTCCGATTCGGTTCGGGTCTAATTCGGTTCGGGTCGTAATCGGGTCAATTATATTTCGGGTCGGTTTCGGTTTCGGGTCGGTTCGGTTCGGTTTCGGATCGGGTCGTTTCGGTTCGGGTCCGAATCGAGTTCATTACGTTTCGGGTCGGTTCGGTTCGGGTCGGTTCATTTCGGTTTCGGGTCAAAATCGGTTCAACTGTTTCGGATGTCGGTTCGGTTTGGATTTCGGGCTGTTCGGGTTGACCCATTCGATTCGGGTCATTTTTGCCAGGTCTACTTGCAGTTGGTGAGGATGATGAAATGCATGACTATATATATAGATCAAATTATTCAAATTCCTCTTATGCTAGGCGTAGGGAGTTATCTGGTAAGATTTGACATAACATATTTGTTTCAAACTTAAGAGCATGAAGACTTTACATAATATATGGAACATATTTAAATTTTAAATGCTTATACACTTTAAAATGAATGAATAGACTTACAAACCAAAGTGATGAATAAGAAAATCAAATTAAGTTAACTATTTGATATTATTATGTTATAATTTTTTTATTTTATGCATACTATCTTTCCAACATCCATGTTTATCTTACTAACTCATCTCAGCTTCTTCATCCAAACGTGGCAAAACAAAATGCATAAGTTGGAAAAAGAAACGGGGTGATAATACTAGAAAAAGTGGAGATAAAAATCTCACAATAACTCAAGCACATTGTTGGGATCAACAATACTCAGTTCATCAGTGAGGCTAGTGGATGTTGAGAAGTGGGATGATATAGAAGCAGTAAGAAAAGAAAATACTTTATGAAATTAAAGGTTGTTTCCATGACACTAAAGTCTCTTGTTTGTAAAGTCTCTTGTTTGTTTCATTGTTTTTTTTATTTCCACTTGTTTTATCTTTTATCTTTTGTATGATATGTAGGATATGTTTTTCTACATAGCGCTTACTTCAATAAAGCAATAGAGAGTCGTTGCAAAGTTTGGTATAGGAAGTGGTGCTATGACTTGAAACAAAAGGTATACACTAACCACAAAACAGTGGGTGATCATCGTGACAATCCTCCCAAAGAAGTTGATCTTGATGAATGGAAATGGTTAGTAAATTATTGGGACAAGTGACAAGTTTAAAGTAAGTTTAAGCTTCTATTTTACTCGTAATATTTGAATATGCCCATTAATTGTAATATAACATATTATTAATTGTGTCAATCTTTTTATATTCTATTTTTTCCCCATTTGATAACGTTGAAGTGAGACAAACACTAAAAATCAAACATATCAGAAAATGCTTTCAAAAGTTGGTACAAAATCAATTGCTAACACTTTCTATGAGATGGTAAGTTAAGTCCATCTCGTTGAATTTTTGTGTACTTGTTAATTAGTCTGTTAAATATAGAAGTAAGTTAAATAACTTCTCTTTTAGATGATTTTAGTTGCAAAAGCCAACTATTGGATCGAAGACGAGTCCTATGAACACTCGGACCTAGAAATTGAAAAAGATGAAGAACCCTATTATTTGGAGCTATGGAAGATTCAAAGGAAAAGGAAAGATTGGACTTGGTCTCGATGAACATGCCGACAAAGCATATGAAGATCTTCAAGAGGTGCACTGCTAATAGCTTGAAACGTACGGTGTAGACAATCTTACCCCTCAAGAAGCCTTTACTAAAGTTCTAAAACATAGAGAAGGATCACATCATCAAAGGGGCTTGGGCCAAGGGGTGTTACCGTACAACATCTATGAAAAGCAAGCGATCAACGAGGTTGAGATTCAAGAGAGAATTGATGTTGAAGTAAATAGAAGAGTTTCTCAAATAAACGAATCATATGAAGCTCACCTTCTTGCCTTGGAGGAAAGACTAAATCCTACATCAAATACACAAGTTAGTGTTTTTTGTTAAAATAAAAGTAGAATGTAATTTTTTTTAATGGATATAATAATCTTAACTTTAAATACTTCTAATTGAGTTTATTACATTAACTATAGCAACCATCAACTGGATCATCTCGACATCTACATTATTCCTCTATTGACAGTAGCCTAATCTATTAATACTTAAGGTATGTTAACCTTTTATATATATATATATATATATATATATATATATATATATATATATATATATATATATATATATATATATATATATATGAAATTATATTATCTCATATAAACTAACATTCATTAAAATTTTATGTTATAGGTACATGATTCATGCTGGAGATTTCAGACTTGAAACAAAGAAGGAAAAAATTTTGAAGATGAAAGATTCTTTTTATTATTTCTTTCTTAGAATAAATGTAGAAGATTTCATGAAATGATTTTGTGTGTTTCTTTCATATGTTAGGAAATTTGAGCATAGACATTATTTGTCTCATAGGATTCTAGTAATCTTGGCGTGTACAGTATATATATTAATGAATTATCATTTTCAGATTGAATTCAGTTGGTTTAATGAGTTATTTAATGCATTATTGTAAGCATAAGCTCAGTTTGCTACATAATTGTCAATTATAGATACTAAAATACAATTAAATAATAATAATAATAATAATAATAATAATAATAATAATAATAATAATAAGTCATCTGAAATTGTTAAATTACCACAATATTTATTTAAATTGAAATCAAAATATAGTAATAGCAATATAATTTGCTACTAATATAATTTTTTTGTAGCAAATACTGATTTTGTGACAAATGTAACTTGCTATAAAAAGGCAAATTATATTAGCAAAATAATATTTTGTGTCAAGTTACCATTTGCCACAAAAACGTAGCATTTATGACAATTTTAAATTTGCAACAAAAGGCTTTTGTAACGGGCTTTCTGTGGAAACTTTGTGGTAATTTTCTAAATTGCCACAAAATGGATATTGTGGCAAAATTGTTGTATCTTGTGGCAAATTTGGTTGCCACAAAAAGAAAATTTTCTTGTACTCGTCCTTTAGGCACTACTACAAAACTGTTAAATAGCAACGAAAATCGGCGACGGAAACAGTTCCGTCGCCACATAGCGACTGAAACCGACAAAACCGGCAATCAGTGTCCGAAGCGACGGATCCTTAGATCTGTCACTAATTTGAAATTAGCGACGAAAATATCCGTCGCCATTCCGTCAGCTGATGTAATTAGCGACGGAATATTCCATCGCTAATGTATTCGGATTTTCGGATATAGGAAAACCAAAAAAAATTAAATTTTATTAATTTAGTAGGCAGCGACGGAAAATTCCGTCGCTAATAATTCTGAATAAATCCAGATCTGGCCTTTCGGCCAAACAGAATCAACGCAGCGAAGAGAGAGAGAAGTCCGAGCGAATTGTGAGCGAGAGTGCCCAGCCGTCGACGTTCACCCACCGCCGCCCGTTCGCCCACCGCCGCCGCCTCCGGCCGCCTCTCCTTCCATCCGCCGCGTGAGGAACCCGAAGGCCAAAGACGGGTGAGTTCTTCTTTGTTGCTCCCGCCCCTTGTGTCGTCGTTGCTGCCACCTGGAAGACGCCGCCCTCGCCACCACATTCCCGCTGCCGCCGATCGTCCCGACGCCGCCGCTCGTGCCGCTGCCTACTGCAAGGTATTGTTTTGTTGATTTTTATTTGATTTATGATTTTTAATAATTTAACTTTAAATTGATGAATTTATATAATTTATTGCAAGTTAATGTTGTTTGTGAATGAATTTGAAAAAAAAAATGTTCAATTTTGTAATTTATGTATAGATGTTGTGTTGTTTAAAGTATATGAGGTTAGATACGTTGGAAATTATTGTTAAAGGTGAAGTAAATGTTATTTATGTATAGATAATGTGTTGTTTAAAGTATGTGAGGTTAGATTTGTTGGAAATTATTATTGAAGTTGAAGTAAATGTTATTTATGTATAAAATTTGTGTTGTTGAAAGTATATGGGGTTAGATTTGTTGGAAATTATTGTTGAAATTGAAGTAAATGTTATTTGTGATTTATATATGTGTAATTGTTTGTGGTTTATTTATAAATTTATTTAACACTTGACAAATTATTAATAAATAGTGGTTAGTTGTGTGAAATTAATTAGAAATGAAATGTTTGTTGTAAATTTTGAAATAATTGTATACATTATAATTGTCCGTGCGTTATTTTATACTAATTAGGTAGAAATAATGTAATCAATTATATTTGTGTGAGTTTGTTTATGCTAATTAGGTATGATTAGTTTAATTATGACATAAATACTTATGAGTAAAATATAGAAAATAAAGAAATTTATGTATAAGAAAATTATATATGCATAATGGTTATATATATTATGTTCATTATAGAAGAAATGTAATCATAACATCTCCATGTATTGATTACTATAACTAATAATTTAATAAATTGTTAAATGTCAATCGAATATATATGGACGGGCCTACGCATCGTAGATGGATGTATCGTAGGTTATTACCTAGTAGAGTTGGGTATAGACAAGAGTTTTTAGACGGGGTTGAGGAGTTTGATGCACATGCTAGAAGTCAATCGGAATTTGTACATAATCAACAATATAGGTGTTCATGTCGCAAATGCAAATATCATAGGTTATTAACTACTTATCTCAAATGAATTCTTATTAATGTAATGAAGGTGAAACAATTGAAGCATAATTTCTTAATAGAAAAATATTTATATCTAACGCTTACATGTTTATATGTTTACTAATGTTTATATTTTGTTTTA
This sequence comes from Talinum fruticosum, assembly GCA_021018815.1. NCBI lineage: Eukaryota > Viridiplantae > Streptophyta > Magnoliopsida > Caryophyllales > Talinaceae > Talinum > Talinum fruticosum. The sequence continues at coordinate 3,673,373 of JAITYX010000020.1, forward strand.
TATTGAATCACTTTAGCCGTTGAATGTTTACTAATAATGCTTTTATGTTGTTTATGTTAGGAAATATGGAGAGAGGTAGAGGCGGGTCGAAAAGATCAGCTACTCGGGGACGGGTTAGAAACATCATTACCGATAGTGAAGGTAATGATGTAAGCACTTCTACCCCCTCTCAAAACCCTCCTAACCTTCAGTCTCCTATAGGTGGAGCAGTATCTCCACACTCCCCTTACAACCAAACTCTAATCGGTGGGTCATTCATTCCCAACCCTCCTTATTTCCAACCTCAAAATATCCCACACATGCAAAGCCCAATGGGTGGGTCTTTCATCCCAAACCCTTCATATTCTCAACACCCTCATATGTACTCAAACCCGCCCAATACGTACGCATATAACCAATATGGTACGACCAACATACCATGCATCCACATTGGTGCCGAACAAAGGCCACCACAAAGGCCTACAAATGATGGGCCAACTGATATAGGCAACGAGCATGCTAGCCTTGAGTCAAGCAGTGCTAGCAGTCGGGAAAAGATTCGGATCGAGCCGGATGGTGAAGGGTAAGTGTGATAATAAGGAATAAAATAAATTAAGCTTCATAGTAGAATAGTACAACTAACTGTTTTCTATGTTTCTTGATTAGCTTCTTCCCCATTAATAAAGTTGTGGGCACAATTTCCCACATCTTCCAAAGCATGTATGACGGAGCGTGGCCTACATGGGGTAAAGTTCCTCGATCGCAATGTGATTTATGGTTTTCCGAGTTCAAGGTAATGAAAAATCTTTAGTTTTCCGAATTTCAAATAACATAAGGACTTATTGTGCATGTTTGAGCATTATATTATACTTTCATAACTTATAAACTACTTTTTCATTTATACAGAAATTTTTTACTTGGTCACCAACCGATGAAGTCCAAATAAGAAGAAATTTTGAGAAGAAAGGAAGTGATCGATTAAAGGATTTCATGCTCGAAGGCAAGGAAAAATAAGAAGAAGTCGAAATGGTTGAGTGACAACTACCGGCGAGAGTTGTTGGAATATTGGGAAACTCGCTGACTACAAAAAGTTCTACGAGCAGGCTCGAAAAACCGTCATGCTCGATCAAGGTGGACTTGGTTCATTGCTCCATACTTATGGCTCAATCCCTATGACGGAGCATAATCGGCGATTGGTACGTACCCCTTTATTACTTATTATGCATGCAACTATTAACATGTTCATATTAGTAAATTAAATCTATACTAACACCAGCTTTATTTAGACGAAGGAGCTTAAAGGAGTTCAGCCTCTATCGACCCAACTATTTTCACGAACTCACAAAACAAAAAAGGACAAATATGTCGACCAAAAATCCAAGGCCATTTATGTGAGTAACCTTATATATGCAATTTTCATATTTTTCAATATATGGTTTTATTTGACAACCTCGTGATAGTTACATGCCTCAAATATTTATATATTATTCAGGAAAAGTTTCAAAAAGAGTGGGAAGAGTTGCAAAACACTCAACCCACTCAACCTTCTATGGATGACCCCAACTCTTCCGAGGATCATGTCTCCATCCCTTCACAATATGAGTTGTGGGTCAAAGCCAATGCGAACAACAAAGGTCGCATTTATGGACTTGGATCCGAGGCTAAAAACTTAAAACCAACCATGTCCTTCAAATCACCGAAAGCTTCTACTCCGGATGACTCGGATTTGAGAGCAACAATGCATAATTTAACTTCGAGTTACATCAATGGATTGAGCATGCTCGTGTGCTTGGGTTGGAAAATAGGTAGCTTAAAAAAGGTCGACAGTTTCACCGAGCCAATAGCACGCTTCACTAAATTCATGAAATCTCAGCAAGCCTCTCGGATCTCACCGTTGACCAGTACAACCACAATAGGAAGAGGATGAGGAAGAGGATGAGGAAGAGGAAGAGGAAGAGTGAGGACCCTGGATTCATTGTGAGCTTTTGTGTATTGGTGAACATTTTGCAAACTTTTAACATGTGTTTATGGTTTCTTGTGAACTTTTGTATAGTTGTTTTTGTGAACCCGTGAATTGGTTTTAAATATGTTTGGATTGTTCATGATTTTGAACATGTATGTTAGATTTGTATATCCAACTTGGATGAGTACTTTGTGGCTGGCATATGTAAATGCCAAATGTAAATGTCACATATGTGAATGTTGGATTTGTATATCCATTCACAATTTTTTGTACTAGGGTAACGAATTGTTTGAAAAATATATTTTGGAATTATGCTAAGATAGCGACTGAACAAGTGACAGATCTGCGCGGATCGGCGACGGAAATACCACAATTTCCGTAGCTAAGTCGGCGACGAAAAACTCATTCCATCACTGATTTACATAAGCTACGGAAGCATTTTCCGTCGCCGGTCCGTCGCTATTTAACGATGGATTCAGGTAATTTCGTCGCTAAAATTTAGCGACTCGGCTTTTAGCGACGGAATATTTTCGTCGCTATTTCCAAAAATCCGTCGCTATTTTACAATTTTCCGTCGCTATTTCCGTCGCTAATTGTCTATTTTCTAGTAGCGAGGGGTTGTCGGAAAGTCGTCAAAGACATACTGAAGAGGGTGGCGGGCCATGGTGTCAGGTTTGGGCAGAGGACTTGATGAGAGGAAAGAGAGAAGGGATGGGGAAGAAGAGAAAGTGTGAGTGTGTGTAGGCTGGTTCGTCACTTGGAACACTTTGATTTATTGAACATAATTAACATGGACTATCAGTTACTTCATATAATCTCAACCTTACATTTAAAATTAATGGTCTATATCATTTCATTCACACGCCTTGCCAATAAGAAAATCACATTTTTTTCCTTATTTCAAACAAGGAAATAAAGTTATTTCTTACAACTTGTTTTCCTTCTTATTTTTTTCCCTTAAAATTTTTCTATCTAATTTCACTAGAATTAAATGGAGACTAAATATTTTTTATTTCTATTGGATTTTATGCATGATCAAATCATATCATGCTTTCATTTTGCAATCTCTTTTAGTAAGATGTTTTCTTGAATTCATTTTTAATTATATGATTGGTCATATGTGAAATATAGGGTCTGTTTGGTTGCAGGGAAATAATTTCTTTGGAAAATTATTTTCTATAAAAATTATTTTTCTAAGGAAAATCTAACTCGTATTTTTTATTGTTTAGTAGGAAGGAAAAATAATTTTAAACTCATATTTTGTATTATTTAAGTGGTTATATATGTGGTGATAAATGTCAATAAATGAAGAAGCATTGATATCAGATTTTAGAATTGAGTTTCTTTTAGTGTTACCTATCAAATGGCTAAGTTTTTATTCAAACCAGCGACTTCACCCTATATCTAAAAAGTTAGTCAACTAAATTGTTCTAGTAGTTAATGTAGTGGTAAATGTCGATAAATGAAATAGTCTTGACATCAAATTTTAGAGTTGAGCTTTTTTTCAATGTTTCCTATCAAATAATCAAATTTTAATTCAAATTGTTAAACTAGTCTGTGTAATAACAATTAATTTCCTCCTTTTTTAAATGGAAAATGTTTTCCCTTATATAGGTGAAAATAATTTTCCTTGAAAATTCTTCGCCAAATGAAGGAAAATTAAAAAACATATTTTATAGTAAAACAATCTTCCCAACCAAATACACCCATAATAGTGTTTCATCATTTCATTTCATTTGATCAAAAAACATTATTTTCATTTCAGCTAAACTAGCATGTTATATTCCAAATTATTTTTGTTTGATGAGAAAATATTTCAAATTATTAGAATATAATAAATTGTACGCAGAAAGTTTCTTAGAGGTGAGTATCATTATGCGGAAACTATTTATAGATCCCAAATTTTTATAAATTATCATGAGGTTCTATTTATTGTGTCGAAATAATTTGTGGGAGACATTCTGGTCAAAGTCAAGGTCGGAAATATAAATTGAATAAATAATTTTACGAAGCCAGTGAGTCTTAGTTATGTTATCCTTTTTATTTCATGTCAATCTCGAGTTTACTCAGTCTTTCTCTTTGTCTTATGCTCTCACTCACTCTCTTTCTCACACACTCTGTCTCTCTTTAGTTTGCAAAATTGGAAATAGAAAATCATCAGGAAACGAGGAAGATGACCAAAGCTAAAAGAAAAGAAAAGGATTACATGCTTCATGTTCACTTGAGCTGAAACCATGCCATGAAAAGCCCACAATAGGAAGAACATCTAAGTCAACCTCCACTAGGGATATTGCATATCGAAGACACTTGTCCCTAACCTGTCCTATCTTAGAAAACGATATCATAAAAAAACGAAAGGGATAAAGTGTTGCTTAGTGTTGTAACACATCAAAATCGTCTCCACAGAGACAAGGTCAAACTACTAGGGTATATTTCTTCAAAATTTGTTGAATGAATCAAGATTTAAAATTGAGATTAATGTAAACTAAACTACTATATAATTTAATGGATAATTAATCAAAGTATTAAGCAAATCAAGTAATCTCCTAATCCAAGTATTAAATCAAACACTTTTTCTTGATTATTATAAAACCGACAGTCAAATTATCAAACCCCTCTTTAAAGGTAGAGTAAAATACCTAAATATAATCAATTACTTACTCTCAAGGCTTCTTAATTAATCTAAATTCATTAAGCATGCTATTATCCAATTAGGTTTCTTGATTGGTGATTTTTTTCTCAAGCTTTCACATAAACAAGTCAAATCTTGGCATTCTAACATCAAGTTTCACCCTCCAGTACTTAATCTAATGTCTAAAATATGCAAGAAAGCGATCTTGTTCCTCACAATCAAATAATCATTCCAAAATTGATAAAACAAGCCAGTAATTCCAAAGTACCAAAAGAGATCAATACACATTTAGGGAATTACTACTAATCTGTCTACATGGTTAGAAAAAGTCGGCTTCCCCACAACTAATGATGAACCCCCACACCTTATATAGTATAAAATAGGAAGAAAATAGGGAAAACCTCACTGAAACTGAAAGGCCATGTGAAAAGTCGTCGGCATGGGTCATGTTGATCAACACGGACAAGTCGTGTTACTTGTGCCACACTCACATGAGCCGATTTGCTTTGGTCATAACTTCCTTGTCCGATGTCCAAATAATACGATTCTTGATTTTCTGGAAAGCTTACTGAGTCTAGTTTCTAATAAATTCACCATTATGTTTGTTTCATTAGCGTGGGGAAATTATAAGCCAAAGAGTGGAGAGGTGTACGTTAATACATACTTCTTACTTTCAAGCTTATATCTTTTCTGTTTCTTATCGAATTGAGCTTATAATATGTCATTAAAATCTGTTGAAGTCACAGCAGAGGTTTTGGGTGAACTAAATTTAAAACATTTAAATTTTAATTTCTGGGTTTGGATGTCAGTTTTTGTTGAATTTAGGGTTGAAAAAATTGTCTTTAAAAGTAATTTTCTCAAAATCGATTCAATATTTCGTTTACAAAAATATAAATTGGCCCATGAAACATATTTTGAATAACTAAAAAATGATGAATTATATAATAATGTTATCCTTTGTTTTGTGGGTAAGGTGTTTTAATTTTTAGGATTTGTAAAATTTAAATCAAATGGGGGTGAAAATGGTAATTTATTGTGATTTGTCCCTTGTATCTGATTATATGATATCTTTGCATGTAGTTCTTAGTTAGTTGTTTGCTTGTTTTGAAAATTTTATGTCTCCTTGTGAGATCATCTGTATATTGGAAAGGAGCTAGCAAATTTTACAAATTTTGTTTGGGAAGAAAGTCCTAAGTTTGGTAAATGATTTCGCAAGGCTAAAAAGGATTTTATTATTTACTAAAAGGACAAAATGATCTTTGTTGCTAATGTTCAACTGACTGGGCGAATATAAAATGATTAACTTGTATAAAGATGTGAAGAGATTATCTAAGAACAGTGGGTTAAGTTTCCTCAATTTTTGGTTTCACGTGACATCTCCTATGAAAGAGAATTAGAGGTGCAGACTTAATAATAATCCTGATTGGATTAAGTTATCAAGTCATTGGGAAGTAATAAAGAAAAAGAATACTATTCTTCATGGTTGACTTGCTTGAGGCTAGTGACGTACAAAAAAACTGAATTTAATGAAAAGTCACAAGAAAACCAAGAAACCACTAAGAGAGAGACACTTGAACCTGAGCCCACCTCCTAACTTTGTTTAAGACAACCCACATTAAGCGAAGACCTGTAATAGGTTGACAATTTTTTATTGTGACCCTAAGTTCTATTTATGTTAGGCCTAACACCCAAGTCCAACCCATATCAAGATAGAAATTGTCAATGAGAAAGCCCATTCATAGGACAACAAAAAGGACTTAACCAATCACCACACCCTAGAGTGCATTTGACCAGTTAAAAAACCTTTCTCTAGTTGACGGGCGATCCCAATACGATCTAAACTGTAACACCCTCGACTCAACCTTTTATAAATTAACAATATCAAAGGTTAATTAACTAGGACACAATAACGAAAGTCTTTTCAATCAGGGGTATTATCGTCATCTCTGATTAAGAGACAAGGCTATTTTTTTCTTTGGAAAACTCTATTCTTAGAAAAAAATCTATTCCCTTTGATCATGGTAAATGCATAAATCCTTATTTAAGAAATCCAAATCATGACATACCAATAAAAGACTTTATTCATTAAAACAAATATATATATATTATAACCTAAACTTTTAACTTCATATGAAATCACATTGTCTTACATGACAACAAAAAAACAAAAACTAAAAAGTGAACTAATGTAATTGACAATATTTAGAAGACTTCAACTACAATTACTAACAATCTGACAACCCATTACCATAATAAATGACAATAAACAAAAAACTTAATGAGTCAATAAGCATGCAGAGACAAATGACAATAATGTTCCTAATATCAGTTCGAGAAATATCCAGTGTAAAAAAACTCAATAAGTCAATAAGCATGCGGATGATCAAGATAGATAGTAATGTGTCACGACATTTCAATATCTTTTGTTTCCTTCCCTTTACCCTAATTAGGTTTGACTTGATTCTTTTTACCTAAAAATTTAAAACATAGGAAGCACTAGGCTCAACATGCTACTTTTTCATATTGACTGAATAATAATTACCAATGAATAATTATTACATAACTCGTTTACAAATACGTATGGCCTAATGAACAAGTTAACATGATCTATGAACAATTGAAGTAAAATATTCATACGATGATTATTGGTGGCTTCAACAAAAAATGACAAGAAAAATTATTTTTTAAAAAAAATATATATGAAAATTTATCCAATAACCAATTAACTTAATAAAAAATTGATAATTGATTTGAGCAGTAAACATAGGATGAAACTAACTATAAATTAAAATTTTTTTAATCTAATCAATTTTTTTTTTTTTTTGTGTGCGGAAGAGGGGCTAGGCCCCTAGACGAATTAACTATTAATAACTCTAGGCCATGCCGCACTTACATTATCTCGCAAAAGCAAGTCCCTAATTTCCCTAGTTGGAGATTGAAAGAAATGATAACCTAAATTCATACTTAAACCTAAATTTTCCAGTTTGTCCGCAACTTTGTTTGCTTCTCTATAGCAGATGAGTCACTTTAACTTCCCAAGCCGGGTTGTCAATCGGACGTTTGCATTGCTTCAATAATGGCGTAAATTGTGACCCCCAATCCTTAGATCCTTTGAGCATGCCAACCACCGAAGTGAATCTAATTGAAGCCAAATGTGCGTCGAGTCCCAAATTCCGAGCTACTCGTAGTCCTCTCCAAGCAGCCTTGAGTTCCGCATAAACCGCAGTACACCACCCGAAGTTCTCGGTAAAACCTCCTAGCCATTCAGCTTTGTATCCCCTAATGACTCCTCCTCCTGCCGCTAGCCCGGATTCCCTTTGGAGGCACTATCGTATTTAAAATTACCCATCCCAAAGGGGGAGATTCCCATTTAATTAATTCAACTCTACTTAATTGGTTCCGCCTCAAATTGGAATTCATTTCCTCGCTTAGAGCGTTGATGGTTTCTTCAAACTTCAACGTAAGGAATTTGCCTTTGTTTCTTGGTACAATATCATCCGATGCAAAACAATGGGCATTCCTCCATTTCCAAAGGTACCAGATGGTGATCAAAAATTTGGTTTCCCAAGTGTGCATCAAAGTTTCCATGATTCGGATTCGCTAGTAGCCGGTCGAACAGAGAACTATTAAGGGATCCCACAAAATACCCTTTGGCTGCCAAAAATTCCAAATTGTAAGTACTTGGGGACATTGACGGATTATATGTTCGTAGTCTTCAATCTGGTTTCCACATAATCTACAGACTAGGATCATTAGTCAATCCTCTTTTGAATCTGTTTGAATTTGTCATTAGTCTGTCCCGTAGTAGGAGCCAAAGAAACATTCAAATTCTCTCGTGGTACTTGCGTTTTCCGGATCCGGCTCCAATTTGGGTCTTGGTTTTCTCTAGCCAAAGCCTCGTTTTCGAATGGAAATAGTTGAGCTAATATTGAATTTACCCGAGGAGGTAGCTTGCCAGTAAAAGTTGTCGCGACACCTTCCTCTCGCTACTTCAATCGCCGCGATTTTCGTAAGGGTTTCCGGTGGGAGGAAATCGGCGAACCTATCCCAGGCCCATTGATTAGTATTGCTCCACAATTCACACACTTTCACGTTAGAGTCCGCAACGGGTACTTCGAGATGGAACTATGGATCAATGGTTTATCATCCACCCACGAATCCAGCCGAAGCGTGTTTGTCTTCCATCTCCAATGGCGAATCTAGTCCCTTGTTTGAGCATCGGGAGATTAGCGGCTATCCCCTCCAAGCGTTGGAGGCCCGTCGATTGGTGGGTAGGTTTTGGAGGTCTCCTCCTCCAGTGTATTTATGCTTGAGAATTTGATCCCACAATCTGTTGGGCTCTGTTTGGAGACGCCAACCCAGTTTCATCGGTTGGGCATTATTCGGATGTCACATGGATCCGATGCCAAGCCTCCATTAGCTTTTTCCCGTGTTACAACCTCCCACGATACCAAGTGAATTTTTAGTTTGGTGGATGTTCCTCCCCATAGGAATCTTCTGATTTTTCTATCCAAATCATCACAAATTGAACGCGGTAATCTCGCAGTTTGCATAGTATATGCGAGGATGGTACAAACCGTAGATCGAATTAAGGTAGCTCTGCTCGCTAAAGACAAACATTTGGATTTCCACCCAGCAAGCTTTTTGTCGACTCTAGATACCACTTCCTGGAAGGTGGCCTTGGTTACTCTACTATTGATCATAGGAACGCCCAAATATTTACCCAAATCGGTCGTTTGTTTCATCTCTAGAGCATTGCAAATCACGGATGCTCGTAGTTGGGTTAGTGTTAGGGGAAAAATAAATGCTCGATTTTTAGCACCGACCTTCCGACCGGAAGCTTCACAAAACCAAGAGAGGCAATTTTTGATCAAGGCAGACTTGTTCTAAATTTGCTTCCGCAAAGAGAACAACATCATCGGCAAAAAGTAGACTAGAGAGTTTTGGACCTCCTTTGCTGATTGAGAATGGTTGCCGGTTTCCTTCTCTAACCGTCATTTCAATCAAATGATAAAGCCTTTCAATGCAGGCCACAAAAAGATAAGGTGATAAAGGGTCACCTTACCTTATCCCACGGGTGGGCCGAAATTCCTTTGTGGGTTGCCCAATCCAAAGAAGACTCATAGAGCAACTCGTGATACGAGACATGATGATCTCCACCGGTAGTTGGGGCAGCCGCATTTCCATAAGGGTTTCACGAATAAAGGACCATCGTAGCTATACCTGGCAATCGGGTCATTTGGTTTGGGTTCGGTTCGGGTTAGTTCGGTTCGGGTTAAATTCGGGTCGATCTTGTTCGGGTCCGGTTCGGTTTCGGGTTCGGGTCAACTTCGGTTTGGGTAAATTTCGGGTCGATCTCATTTGGGTCGGGTTCGGTTTCGGTTTGGGTCAACTTTGGTTCGGTTCAACTTCGAGTCAATCTCGTTCGGGTTCGATTCGGGTTAATTTTCGGATCGGGTCGTAATCGAGTCACTTTTGGGTTAAAATCGATTCAAAATTATGCCACTATAGGCATAAAAGTCCATCCTCAAAAAAATGTGGGTTGGGTCACTTTTATTTGGGTTAAATTAATTCGGGTCCGATTCGGTTCGGGTCATTTTCGGCTCGGTTCGATTTCGGTTCGGGTCATTTTAGTTCGGGTCGGAATTGGGTTCATTAGATTTCGGGTCGGTTCGGTTTGGGTCGGTTCATTTTGGTTTTCGGGTCAAAATTGGTTCAACTGTTTCGGATGTCGGTTCGGCTTGGGTTTCGGGTTGTTCGAGTTGACCCATTCGGTTCGGGTCGGCTTTGCCGAGTCTAATCCTAGCCGATCATAGGCTTTTTCTAGATCGATTTTTATGGCCATCCATGCTTTAGCACCTCTCTTCTTCCTCATAGTATGAAGGGCTTCCTGCATGATGATGACATTATCACTTATCCGGCGCTTCGGCACAAAACTAGCTTGAAAAGGGGAGATTATATCGGGGAGGATAATTTTCAAGCGATTGACAATACACTTTGTGACTAATTTATAAGTCACATTACACAATCCAATGGGTCGAAATTGAGTTACCGGATAAGGGTTGCTCACTTTTGGAATGAGAACTATACATGTTTTATTCATACCCTCGAGCAATCTGTTTCCCTTGTAGAATTTCTAACACGAGTGTTGTAGACATCGGGACCCACAACCGACCAATACTTCGGAAAATACCGCTTGAAACCCATCCGGCCCGGGGGCTTTTAGTGGCCCCATACTTTTGAGTGCTTCGTGCACTTCGTAGCTCGAAAGATTCTATGTAGGGGAAGCAGCCTGTGGGGAGAACTCTTTGGCTTCGTGAATTTTCCGGTTCATGAAAAAGATTAGCGAAGTAGTCCACTACTATTCGTTTAATCTCTATAGGATCCGAAGACCATTGATTTTCTCCAACTTGAAGTGATTCAATTCTATTGACTCGCCTTCTAATGATTGTGCTAGTATGAAAGTATCTTGTATTGAGGTCACCATCTCTAATTGCGTCCACCCTGGATTTCCGAAGCCACGGAAGATCGATTTGTTTTAGCACCTCATTCAAATCTGATTTAAGACGGGTTTCCAAAGTTAAAAGATGAGGAAGACACCGTTCGGATAATTTTACTTGGATTCCTCGAAGTCTAGCCCAAAGAGCACGTTTTCTTCTAAACAAATTACCGAACACCTCCTTATTCCATTGATTGAGTTCGTTGGCCAGTTGTCGCAATTTAGGAATAAGAGGAGCATTTATGTCCCATTTGTTGCGCAAAAAGGGCTCAAAAAGAGCATGAGTAGTCCAAGCAAGTCGGAACCGGAAAGGCCTAGAAATACTTGCTAAAGGAGTGAAACCCATTGAGTTGATCGGAAGAGGAGAGTGGTCTCGAATGATTGTGAGTTAGATGTCTAACCCCTCCTTCCCGAAATCGAGTACGCCAAGAGAGGTTGCATAGTGCTTTATCCAGACGTGCGCACTTTCTAGTTGCGGGGTCGTTCCTCTCGCACCATGTAAATTTTGGTCCCGAGAAGCCCAAGTCAATCAAGCCATTGTTTTCTACCCAGTTCTTAAATTTGTCACACCGTCGGGCTATGTCCGGGTTCTCATGATCACGTTCCTCTAAACTGGCAGCCTCATTAAAGTTGCCTCGCAAGTAACCAAGGCATATTAATCGTACTCGCAAATTCCGCTAAATCCCTCCATAACAATTCCGGGTATGAGTTTGGGGACTAGCATAGACAGCCGTAAAGAGCCGCTTGGAGACCTAGTTGGAGACCCGGTTTTTTCAATTTCTGCTGTGATGAACTCGCTCATGTTTTTGCCGGATTTTCATACGGATTTCATTGGGTTTCCAAAACATCCAAATGCCTCCTTGGAACCCTCGAGCTTCAACTCTAACTACTTCCCCAAAATTTATCCGATTACGGACCTTATCGCCTCTTCGACCACTAATGTGTGTTTCGTGAGGACAAGAATATTGGGTCGATGAATTCAAATGAGTTCTTTGATCACATTCATAAAGTTAGCACCTCCTGCTCCTCCGACATTCCAAACCGTAGTCGTAACATCATTCACACTATCATGGATTCGTGTGATGTTCTAATCAATCGAAGGATTTTGATCCATATAAACGAGGTTTATAGGGGCGAGACAGAGTCCGCGCATGGAGCTAGTATCCTTGAGGGTTGTTGAGGTTTGTCACCTCAATACCTACCTCATTCAAGTGTCCATCTGCTCGTCAAAGGAGTACTCTGCTGTTTCGAGAGTTCCCGCATTCCGCTTGGATCAAGGTGTCATGCCATAGGTTATGTCTATCGGGAACCAAGGCCCTGCTAGGAGAAGGAGTTTCCGCAAGGGCCGGAACTCGTTTGAGGTCCAAAACTGGGATGGGATGATGGGCCCCGACTTGAGTTGGTTACAAAAGAATAATTTATTTTTTTATCTTAATAAATAATATGATGAAAATTAATAAATAATGAGTTGAAATCTATTAATATATAAAAGGAGAGTTGGGTTTACTCTCCTCCTCTTAATTATAGGGGTTAAAGTGATTTTCAACCCTTGATTCAACTTTCCGATTAATCTCAGCTATTGATTTCAAGTAACCTCTATCTCTCCTCTTAATTCTCTCTCTGTGCCCCCTCACGTCACCCCTCTATCTGCAGTTACATGGCAATGGCAGCTTCCTCCCTCCCTCCCCCCACCCCTCATGTCACTCCTCTCTCTCCAGTTACACAACCATGGCAGTTGCATCCCCCCTTCTCCTTTCACGTCACCCCTCCCCTCACAAATAGGAACTCCCTCTATCCCCTCTCTCACTCTCACTTGCCGTTGCATCCCCCTTCCATTTCTCATGTCATCCAAAGCTTCCACCTCCAAGAATTAGTTTGTCGACCATTGTTAACTACACTTTACACAAACAACCAAAGCAAAGGAAGAATAAGGCAAAACATTTCGTCAAGCAGTTGGTGAGCAAAGTCAATATACTAAAATTACCTCAGTAATTTGAAGAAGAGCATAATCCCGGCTGAGAAATTTACCCGAAGAAGTGGAGTAAGATCAAGAGCATGAATGGCATTAAAATTAGGACCAACAATCTTCAAATTTTGATAATCAAGCGCTGAACTTTTTCAATTGGGTACTCGGTCTCTCATCCTATTATCTCTTTCTCTCTCCCTGTTATTTCTTTTATTTTTCTGTTATACGAAGTAGTAATTATGCGAATATATAAGTAAATGAGGGTACAACATTGAAATTGAAAAATCACCATTATTGGAAACTCCTTGGAGATAAACTTCGATGGAATGAGAGATGTATAACTTTTGCTCTGTCTCCCGCTGGTGGATTAAAGCCCCCTTCTTTCTCTCTCCATGTCTCTGTCTCGGCTGGTGGATAAAAGCCCCCCCAATTAATTTTTTTATTTTTACTCTTTTAGCTCTCTCCCCAAATAGAAGTAAGATTATTAATTATAATTACCTATAATTTGCTCATTTTTTTGTGATTATAATTTACTTTATTGTGCTTTAATCAGTCTTTTTTAATTTAATTTAATTATATTTTTATCTTTTGTTGCCTATATTTAAGTGAATTTGTAATATATGTTTCATTAATATAAACATTCTATAAATTGAATAATTATTTAGTATACTATATGCTTGACATTATTTTTTTAGTTCTCTTTAATTACTTACTGATTCATTGTGTATTGTAAATTATTGCATTGTAGACTAATATTGTTTTGATTATACTACCTTCAAATGTGATCACTCTTCACCCGACTATCACCTACAAAGTATATTTCCTTTCAAATTTGCCATCAAACCGAGGGAGATCGTCTTCATAGCTCCTCCGATCAAGTTTTATTCAACTATATTTTGCTGTGAAGTTAAGTGGGTCATGCATACAGCGGACATCGACCACAATTTTGGTAATTTAATTTTATAGGATTTATATGTTCAATCATTGATGTCTTATTGTATGTCTCTGGATTTATAGTGAATACTTATCAAGTTTTAAATATGGGAATTGAATTCGAGTTTTGTTTATTCCCAGCTTATTATTTGCTTCCTATATTTTAGTTCACATGAATTGTAGTAAGAGACAAATTAGTGTTACAAAAAAATACTTTATATTTAATACCATTGTTTATGTATATTTAAGTTATTATTTAGCATCATTTTTTAGTCGAGTTGTGTTTAGATGGAGATATAAGTATCTTATGAACGAAACAAAAAAAAACATATTACAAAAAATAGATACACACACTCGATTTACCAATACTAATATTGCTCAATATATACTATACTAATATTGCTCAATATATACTTTATATTTAAGAGTGCAATTTAGTTTAATGATTTGAGACCCATTCATATTATTACTCACATATGTAATACCATTTCACTAATTGAAGTTACAAAAGATAAATTGGTGTAAACTTGCCTTCGGTGATTCGGACATAAAAATTAAATAAATATACTAATTAATAGATAAAAAACAGAAATCTTATAAAAAAAAAGGAGACAAATTGGTGTTACAAAACAAAAAAATAAATTAATTAAAAAATTAGAGAAACACGTAACATAAAAATTAAATAACTATACTAATCTATTAATATATAAAAGAAAAGTTAGGTTGACTCTCTCCCCTTAATTGTAGGGGTTAAACCGATTTTCAGCCTTTGATTAACTTCTTTAATTAATCTCAGCTGTTAATCTTTTTAAGTAACCGCTCCTCCCTCTCTCTCCTCTTGACCGTCATTCTCTCCCTTTCTCAACTCTCTTTTTTAAAACTCGCTCCCCTTTTCTCTCTATTTGCCTGGTCTTCCGCAATTCTCTCCGTAATTGTTCCCCTTTCCCCACGTCCCCGCTTGCACACTCTTTCTCTCTCTCTCTCTCTCTCGCTCACTCTCTCTTTCACTCACCTGGTCTCTTTTCTTGTGGGTGGTCGACCGACTTCCAAGGCCGGTGGCCGACCGTCGTGCTGTCGCCGGCGCCTCTCTCTCACTCACCCGGCTCTCTTAGTGTGGGTGTTCGACCGCCTCCCGGGCGTTTTGGGCTGCAAGTGTGGCTGTCACCGCCCCTCTCTCTATTTCTTTTTCTCTCTCGTGCGGCCGGTGGTCGGCTGGCGTGGTTGTCGCCGCCGCCAAGCTCTCTCCATCATTTTGTTTTTCCCTCGATGAGCTTGATGTCTGTTTTCATGAGGATTTGGTTGAAGAAAAATCCCCAACTTCAAAAGACGGAATAAGTAAGAAAAAAGCTTCAAATTGGTAAAATTTTCCCCATTTCCTCCTCTTTTGTGGTTGATATTTCTAATTGATTTTAGGATTTTTGGGAAATTAAAGGATTTTAAAATCTAGGTATTACATTTACGCTTGGATCTGTTCATATTCTCTTTACAGTTTCTTCTTGCATTGATATTAGCTTTGAAGGGCATTCTCTCGTACTAAAGCTTTGATGTTCTTAATTGGTTCTTCTTCCAAATGTTTTGGTGAGCGTTTTGGTGCTTTATCATGAGGCATAAGACAACACTTTGGGTGTATATGTGGAAACCCATTTGGATTAATTGATTTGGATTATGTGGATTTCTCTTATTTTTCCACAATTTTCTCTAATTTGTTCAAAAAAATTGAGGGCTTTGGAAGTAAACCCATAATCTGAATTGCACATTTCTAGATATCACTATATCTTATATATTTGTAAGTTGGACAAGCAAATTGTGGTTTGTTCGGTTTCGAGTGGCATCTCTTGATTCGAAACTGTTTATGTAAATACCAATTGGGTGGACAAAGGAAAATGAGGATTGCTAGGTTTTTTAATTTTATTGGTTGGAGCTTGAACATCTTCAATTTATTTATATTTTTTGATGAAAGAAATCTCTCTTTAGATTGATTTAGAAGCCCAAAATTACCGGAACCGGGTCACCCCATAAAGTTCCTTAGGATTTACATTTGTCCCCACTCTCAATCCTAACATTACCGAAACTTACCGCCCTTCGATTTGAGGATGTAGCAATTGGATTTTATTGAATCTGAAAGCAATGGCGTAAACCGAATTGAGATCAAACATTGGATCCGTGGGTTTCTTATGATCAGCAAAAATTGGGGATTTTGGGGGCTTGATACCTTTTGATTGATTGTAAGGAGATGCTGAAATTGATGATTTTATTGATAGGCTTAAAGATTAGGTTAATAAAATACAAGCCATCAAGCGTAAACTTCATCTCTTCTTTCTTCTACTAATTGATGGTTTGTTCACTTCTATCTCTTTTTCTTTTTTTTTTTTTTTAGGGGGAAGGGGTTGCAAATAAAAATTTTAGTTGTGTTTGAATAATGTTCTGGGTTTGAGATTTTGTATTTTTATTCGTGAGTTTTTCTCTTTTTTTTCGTTAAATATGATTTAATTGATATTGGATGTTCCTATCCCATTCATTTTTAGTGATTGTTATTCCTCTCTTTCAGCTTCATAGTAGGTTTTCTATTTTTATCTCTCATTTTTTCTTGAGACTTTTTGTGTACTAATGCAAGTTTGAAATTGGATATCTTTATATAGGACATCCTTTTGGGGTCGATGCAAGCTTGAAGGTGCGGATGACACAGGTAACGTAGACAAAGAGGATGAGCCGGAGCATGAATTTAGGGAATAGTGGGATGACCTCCACATCCACCTCCGCCATAACTCGTAATTGTTTGTATCTTCAACCTTCTTTGAATATGATTTTTTTTTTTACTGTTTTAGCTCTCTTCCCCAATTTCCTTTCTATTATAGATTTGCGTTGACCCATTGTAGTCGATGTTGTGGGAATTTGTGTATTGTTTGATCCAATCTACCCATTAACTTTTTGCCTTTGTTTGTTAACTTTTCCCTATCAAATTTGATCTCATGATGCATAGGGAGATGGCTATTGCTCGCTAGAAAGTAAAAAACGTTGTTCTTGGTGGTTGATTAGATTTGATGCTAGCCTTAATTTTTGTGATTCTATATAGTGCGTGGATTTTCCATTATTGATTAGATTTGATGTTTGGGATTGGTATTCTACGGATGGATGATCCCGTGCTCCCGTCTAATTGCTTGCTCATTGTAGTTAAAATGATATGCGTATGTTGTTTTTTTGAGTCAAATTGACCCTTTCTTTCCTCCCGGGAATGCGGAGTTGTGCTTGGTTGAAAACTTTGTCCAAGTTTGGGGTTGTATCCTCGTGTGTCCGAGGGGCTTGACTTATATGATTTTTTGAGTCTCTTGGGTGTAGTAACTAGGAGTTGCTCCACTCTCTTAGGTTTTCCGAGGAGGCCGGAGGGTCGTGGAGAAATTTTTAGTTGTTGACTCAAACATGAAGGAGAAAAGTTTGTTGTAGATGTAGCCAAATGCAATTTTACTGCTAATCATGCAAGCCTCTATCATATGGAGCCTTCATTACACCCGACATTCCGTCCGACATTTTGTAGAAAGCCCTTCATCCGCATAGTTGTGTAAATGTTGTCAGCTAGATAGCTACTTGCTATAAGAGATCTGTAAATCATTATCTTCCTATATTACTCGGTTGGTGACACTTCCATCCATGGGGGTTTGGATTGTATTCTCACATTATTTTTCTAAATTACCGTATATTTAGGTGTTTTGGATGTTGGCCACATACATTGATTGTTTTATTTCGATGAGATTTTTTTTTGTTGGGGGGATTCCTAATTCTTATATTATATTAATAGATATGTTATTTCTATATTTTGGAATAGGAAGGTGACTAATCCCTTACATGGAGGTGGATCGTCACTTGATGATGCATGGTGAAGATGGATTATTTTGTGCTTGACAAGAATGGGTATAACTTAGAAAATTAGAATTCATTTGTAAATACAAAATGTCAAATTGAGATTCTTTCACTTTTGATTTGAGATGTTCAACAATTTTTTTTTCTTTATAGAGGGAAGATATTAACATTATGTTGTTAATGTAATTTTGTTGGTTTAGTTTAAGATATCAACTCTTATATTTATTGATCATGTTTTTAAATTGTGTTGAATAGATGAATAATTTATCTAATGATACTTCTAAATTATGAAACATTTTTAAAAAATTGATATAGCGACAACGCGCGAATATTAACTAATTATTAATGATATGACACCTAAGAAGCATGTACTTCTAAAAAACATATCGAAATTTGCATCATTGGCCCAATTCCAGTGGCAACATATTGGGCTTAGTGCTCATACAGTCATATTCAGCTGGCCCAATACTTGCACCGCTTATTCGCTGACATTGACTCTCTCTCTCTGTCGCGCTCTCTCTCTCTCTCGCTCTCTCTCGCGTCTCGCTCAGTATCGGCCGGCGGTTGAAGGTACAGAGAGGCCAAGTCCAAAATGGCGGCAAACTCCGAGGTTAGCTCCTAACCATCTAAGCCAACTTCTCTCTCTCTCTCTCTCTCTCTCTCTCTCTCTCTATATATATATATATATATATATATATATATTAGTTCATGTTGATCTCTTTCATTTCCAGAGCTCAGGTGTCGGAGCTTTTCGGCTATTCCAATCGACAGAGGACGGCAAAGACAAGCCCAATATTGTGCGATTAGGGTTTCTGGATTTCCCAGAAACCCCACTTCCTCCTCCACCTCCTTCTGTTGAAGTACTTCCCTCAGAGGTTAGTAAGGTTGAATTATGGACTAATGATTTGGGAAGTTTTTGATCTTTTTGTTGATTTTTGACGGAGTTCGATGGTGATCATTTTAGGTTTCTGCGTCTGTGAAGTATACTGTCGAGAAGGTTGAGTTGGGTGTTGTGACTTTGCTTAAGGTGCTCTCTTTTAATGTCAGTATTATTAATCTTGTTGCGGATTTCTTTTTGGGTGGGAAGATTAATTTGTGTGACTTTATCACAATTTATCAGTTTGTGCTTTGCATTCTCGTTTATTAGTTGAAGAGTGCATTTGTTATCAGATTAGTTTTATCACAATTTATCAGGTTGTGCTTTGCATTGTCGTTTAATAGCCGAAGGATGCGTTTGTTGTCTTGATTCTTGAAATCGTGGTCGTGTGTGAACCCAGCAAAATGGGCTCTTTATGTGAAGTATTCAATTGACATATTATGCTCAAAGGGAAGGAATAGTGTGATTAGTAGATGTGTTTTCATGAAGAAATGATGGAATAACTTTGTGAGTATGTTACCAACAAGGTATTGGTTAAGGTGGTAGCAGCCTCACCCCGATGAGGAGGAGAATACAATTTGGAATCTCTCGAAATGCATGTGCTCGCTGCTAGAAAGGGATTACACCCTTGATTAAACCCCCAAAAAAAAAACACTTTGGGAACCTGTTAAGTAAACTAATCTTGATCTCCCGAGTGTACTAGCTTTAATGAAGCAAAATTGAGCTAATCTTTGTTGATTTTGAATACTTACTATGAGTTTTTTGAATGTAGACTTGGAGAACACTTGACAATGTGTATGAAAAACCCATTAATGATGAAATAGCGGAGAACTTTAGGAACTCTTTGACTTCTAATGTAAAAGAACCCATTTGCTAAATTCACCAAAGATAATACTTTCAAGAATTTCCTCCAATCCTAGAATACATTTCCTATTTTCAATTCTGGTGTATCCAAGAAGATATGTTCTCTTTATTGCACAATATCACAAACGTTATGTGACTTTCTCATTCTCAATTATTCGGCTATTCTTGAGCTTTATGTAGTTGGCAAGTGGGGCTTCTACCTTGATGTCAATAAGCATTTCGTTCACTTTCTCTTCTGTGCATAATTTTAATGTGAAATTGATGTTGATGGAATTGGAGTGAGGTTGTGAAGATAAGTACCAAATTTGAATTGATGGCATGAACATATGGGTCCTCTTTTGCAGGGTAGGGTAAGTACACAGGAGGTTTTCAAATTGTCGAACTCCGATTTAGTTCCTGGGAAATATGAAGGTCTGGCATGCAAATTTTCTTCTTGTTTTTTGTTTTTTTGTTTTTTTGTTTTTTTGTTTTTTTGTTTTTTGTTAGGTAAGTAAGCACTTTGCCTTCCATAAGCTCAAAACAATTACTTACAAGTTACAACTTATACTACAGAATACCTGTAAAAATTGTTTTTAGTTAAGGTATAATATTACGAGGTTCTTCCCCTGGCTTTTATTTGCTGATTGTAAGTTCTTATGCATACTTATCAATTGTTATGGAAGGATAGGTGGACTGAAGCTGTGGGAGGGCTCACTTGATTTGGTTAAAGCTCTTGATTCAGAGATCCAAAATGGGAACTTATCATTTGAAGGAAAGAGAGTCTTAGAGGTGGGCTTCTAGTTTTCAGGTGATTTCTTTTGCTTTCCAGTAATTCTCTTAGATTACGTGACCATGTGCATGCCTATGTTCATCCAAGCTTTATGACCTGCAAATCCTGCTTGTCATTATGCTCCCTGTGATCACTTATCAGTCATTTGACGTTTCCTTCACATAATCATTGAATGACTAATTTGGATGGCCCTAGTGGCACCTATGCATAGATTTTGTCTTAGTGAGCTGATAAAAATAATAGTCTCTAGCTATTTTTGAAGCACATAGTCTATTGAGATGAGTGTGCTCTTTCCTGAAAGTAGTGAGTTCTTTTTCTTATGTCTCTAGTCACTGGCTTACTATTTTATAACACCAAATGGGAGCTACATTTTCTTTTGTAGCTTCATCTCAAAGGCACTGTTGTTTGGTTGCTTTGGATATTAATCTGTTAATTGTGTTGCTGCTGCTACTGTTGCGTTTTTCCCAGGAATCTTCACTACTAGCTTAATATTATTTCCCTTTTCCTTATTTCTCCTTTTCTTTTGAGGGAGGGGGTGTTGTTGAGATGGAAAGGTGTGGCATAATTCGTACATCTAGAGCATTGAATGGTCAGATACCTCTAAAGTGTGGCTGACAGAAAAAGAAAGTTACATTTTATCCTTCCTACACTGCAGTTAAATTCTCAAGGAAAAGATATAGTACAGTGTGAATTCCTTGCTAACTGTATTACCTTTGCTTGTCATAGCTTGGATGCGGCCATGGACTTCCTGGAATCTTTGCCTGCCTTAAGGTATATAATTCCCCATATTTGAACCTTTGTTCCTTTTCCGTCTATTGCTGTACAAAGTACATTGATAATATAATTTTCTGATATCAGGGAGCAGGTGCTGTGCATTTCCAGGATTTCAATGAAGAGGTTTTGCAGTGCTTAACTATTGCTAATGTAAATGCAAATCTACCCAATGAAAACAGTATTCCACATAGGGGAGAAGTTCGTTATTTTGCTGGTGATTGGAGCAGTGTGGATCATATTCTTCCCTATGCTCATAATGACAGCAAGGATGTTGCATTATCAGCTGATGATCCAGCAGGTGGATATGATGTTATTTTGATGGCCGAGACTGTTTATTCGATCTCTACTCTACCTAGCCTTTATGAACTTATCAAAAAGGTTTGTCATTGGATAGCTAGATACAAACTTTGTGCAGAAAATTTGTTTTCTATGAGATTTAAATTTGGACAAGCTTCCTTTCCAGTGTATTAGCCGTCCTCATGGACTTGTCTTCATGGCTGCAAAGAAGCATTATTTTGGAGTAGGTGGTGGATCAAGGCGGTTCTTGTCCATCGTGGAAAAAGATGGTAAGCTATGTTTGTTCCAAGATAGAGATATACACTGATGGGTCTAGGCAATAGATGGTTGTGATTTCTGCTTTCTGTAGTAATAGTCAAGGATTGAGAGGGTATATATTCTGTCAATATTATTACATGGTGGATTCATGGAATCATGCTACATGATTATTTCTCTCTAAGAGCTCTAGATCCATGTTTATGTCAGGTAGAGTTGTTGGCCATTCATGAGTATGGGCCTTGTAGCGGTTAGTTTACGACTAACCACTCGATGTGCTGTTGTTGCAGGCATGATGACAACCAGCCTAATAGCTGAACTTGCAGACGGCTCATCAAATGTCAGAGAGGTTTGGAAGCTGTCATTTAAGTAAATTCATAACCAATGACCCAGGGAACATTTCAGATGCTTGGACCAATCACGGAAAAGTCGCTATGTAAGGACGAAGAACAATAGAATTTTACCTACAAGTTATCATGAACATAATGAATGTAGTCAAATTGTATACTTGGATTTGATTCATCAGAGGGTCTCTTTCCCCTCTTTATCGACCCAATGTGAATGTTTCCCTATAATATTAAAGTGGGGCGCGTTTTCTTCTGAACATAAGGATTCAGGAACCGTTGAGTTTGATTTCAAAATCGTATGCATGCATGATATCACGACATTCACGCGAGCTCTGAAAAATCAATGGACGTGGCATGTCATACAAGTAGTCTTCAGGCACTGATAAGTGATAATATAGATAGATAGATAGATATATATATATATATTATTTCTAATAAGTAGTCTCTACAGATAAAAGGAAGTTCTGCACTTCAGAGTCACTATTTCATGGCTTAGTTTTATTTATAAAGTCAGTCCAGTACATCTTATGGACTGACTAGGTAGGAGAAGAAGCATTAGCCATGAAGGAAGCTGAAGTTCCTGTAATCCTCTACCCGTTTCTCTGTATTCGACTTTCAGCCCCGGCATCTGTAGTTCTTGGAGTGGCCACGGCACCAGGTATTTGCAGGTTGATGGTGATATCCTGCGGAAGGCTGAGGTTGGTCGCCCCTCAAGGCACCGAAGTTGATGGACTTGGTCTTGTGCTCATTGAACATCCTCGCCTGTTCTTCCTCCCCAGTCCTCCCATGGTAGCTGATTTGCTGGTATTCAAAATCTTGATATTGAGTATCAGAAGCAGCATCATAATCTCTCTGGTAATACCCCATTGTTTTCCTCTGTTTAATTTTCTTTTTTTTCTTTTCCTTCTTTGTTGCTTTGGGCTTGCGGATGGTAGTTTCTGTCGTGAATAAGTGAAGAGGGTAGCTTTGTTAAATAGTGATGAGGTAGGTAGGTGAACGGAGCCAGGTTGGAAGGCAGACTTGAATATATTCTTCACACAAGTTGTGGGATTGTTGATAGTAATAGGAACGATGTTCCCTACTCTACCAGTCAATTCGAAGAATTTGAGAAATTATCGAATGAACTAAGATAGATATTACCTTTAAAACATAAGAAAAGAATCTATGACTCCAAGAAAAAAGGGGGCCAACTAAAGATGACCCATGTAACACGTCTATTATTATTCTCTTGTTATGTTTCCCAGGCTATTTGTAATTCAAGGGCGAGTTTCTACTTTTGAACTTCTCATACACTGCTTAGGTTAGGCTTTGGATTTAGATTTGCATTTGGATTTTTTTGGTTTGGGGGGTTAAGATTCTCATTAAGGATTTGTAGATTAATCTACAGTAATTCTACAGGAATCCACTTAGGACTCAAAAGAGCGATTCCATAATGGCAAGGAACCCACATTTCGAGCACTTTACAAGAAATGAAATCTTAACATCACCATCCTATTCCTAGAAAAAGCGAACCAAGCAATTGGTCATGCGTTTGTTGGCTTAGTCTAACACTATGTAGTCAAGCACTTAACCAACCTGGCAAAGACAAAATCTTGAGGCAATAAATAGTCCAGCCTCAACAAGTTGGAACAGCAGACCTGTAAAAGCATTGCATCAAACAACTGAAGGGCACAAAATGAGCCAACATTCATTTTGGGTCTTTGATTTATCAAATCAAGTGGAAATTAAGTTATTATCAGCTCATGGTACATATCAATTGACATTCATGCCTTTATTCGTACTGTTGATCAGTATCAACTGGTAGCGATATCATATCATATGTAAAGTTAAGCTAACAGTAGTTAAGATCTACAACAAAATCAATTTTACATACTTCAGGAACGAAGCAAACTATGGTATTATTTGCGGCTAATTTAACATAGCAAATAGTCTGAACTCTGAAGCCAAAACTATAAGCATATTATTTTCCAAAGAAAAAAACTGTAAGCATATTGATCCTTGTTAAATATGTAAATTTCATCAAGCAATTTGTGCAAATCATGTTTAGTTCAACTATGATAGATCTAAACACGGTACAATTTACGTGAAATTTTCATCGCTGGCCAGTATCCCCCACAGTAACCCATCCGAACAAGTTCCCCACTCAAGGTGCAACTTTTCACAATATATTTGACAGCAACTTTGATGGTTATGGAGGGGTATCTATCGCGCATTTGGGGTAAGACTGTTATTGACAAGGTACTGAAGGAACAATGGCACCTACTTAGTCAGATTTTACGCGAAATTCGACAGAGCTGAAGTGCGTATTTTTTGACAAAAAGCCGATGATTGTCAAGCCTTGGTCTCCAGGGGAAGATCTTAATATGGATATTTCAACTGCCCCAATATGGGTACAATTTTCTAGATTACACCCAAAATTTTGAGGAGTTGATGGGTTAAGCAAGGTTGCAAGCTTAGTGGGCATGCCCATAACTGCAGACAAGAATACTGCGGAGAATAGCAAACTGAATTATTCCAGAGTATTAATAGAGGTGAATATCACAAAGACATTACCAGAATACATTGAAGTTGTAGATGAAAAGGATGAATTGGTGGAGCAGCTAGTTGAATTTGAATGGAAGTCGGATAAATGTTCAAAATGCCATATATGGCCATATAGAAGAGCAGTGTAGGAAGGGCACTAAACGGGTGTGGAAGCCAAGGTGAGACAGCCTCAAATCACTGAGAAGGCCAATGAAGAAACTAATGGGGAGGTAAACGAGGAGGAACACCAAATTATACATATCCCATATTGACACAGCAGGAGATTGGGAATGATGCAAGTCCTTTTGCAGCACTGATTGAGGCTTGAGGGGATTAGGGAGGGAGAAGAACAAGCACATTAAGTTCAGCCTGGGGAACCCTGGGTAGAGATAATGGATAGCTTTGGGGTTTAGAGTGTGAGAGGGATGAATAGCCCCTCAAAACAAGGGGAAATTGTGCTCCTCTTGAGAAATAAGGGAACAAAGCTAGCAGGGTTAATAAAAATAAAAATAGCACAAAAACACATACCCCCAGTTGCTAATGGAATTTGTGAAAGGTGGAGATATGTGACTAATTCTACTGTTGGAAGGAAAAGCAGAATTTGGTGTATATGAAAGCATGAATACTTTGATGTGAAAATATTAGTTGTGCATGAACAAGCTATACACACATATATACAGCATCTGGAAACAAAAAAGGAATTCTATTTCATCATTATATATGGGACGAATTGAGTCACTGCAAGAAGGTCACCATGGGAAGACTTACTATGTTGGAAACCAACTGAACCTTGGGTTGTTGCTGGAGACTTTAATTGCATACTGAATGAAGGAGAAAGAATTGGAGGTGGAGAGCATAACCACCGTGAAAGCCTGGAATTTCAAGATTGTCTAAGTGCCTGTGAGCTGGAAATGAAGCATCAGGGGTCTTTCTTCACCTGGACAAATAAACAAAAGGAAGATGATAGGGTCTTCTCTAGATTAGATAGAGTGATGATTAATGAAGCCTTGGTGGATACCTTCCCAGCTATAGACTACACAGTCTGCCCTAGGGGATTGTCAGATATCTAGATTTCTGAGCATAAAACTGAGGCAAGTAAACCTCCTTTTAGATTTAAAAACATGAATGCTGATTTCTTGACAAAGGTACAAGAGAATTGGGCCAGTAACATAACTAGTACAAAAATGTTTGTGCTCCAGCAGAAGCTTAAAGGGCTGAAAAAAGTGCTTCAGAGACTACAAGAGGAATTCCAGGATATGGAGGTCAAATTGAGTAAGATAAGAGGGGAGTTGGGACAAACCCAAGCCCAATTGTACCAAAGTATAGGGAATGAGCAGCTTTATGCTGAAGAGAAAAAATAATTGCAGAGCTCATCCATATCAAAACAGTAATACAGGAGGATTACCTCCAAAAAAGCAAGGTGAGGTGGATACCGGAAGGAGACAACACCACAACATTCTTCCATGCAGAAATCAAGCAAAGGGCATACAAAAATAGGATAATTTCTCTGGCTGGACAGAGAGGTAAGTTTCCTATGATCCAAAGGAAATTGAGGAAAATTTGATCCAATACTTTACTAGGTTATTCTCAGCTAGAGAAACTAGAGAAAAGGTCAAATGGTCTGTAATCCAAAAGAGCAGCAGTTTATCAAGATAGCAGCAACAAGCATTGATTCAACCATTCAAATACGAAGATGTTGAAAGAGGCTATATAGGGCATTGATGGAGATAAAAGTCCAGGGTCAGATGGATATGGCAGTAAGTTTTTTCAATACTCATGGTCTGTGATTGGAGAAGAGGTATGTTATGCAATTCTGGAATTTTTAAAAAATGGCATTACTTAAGCAGACTAATGCAATTGCCATTACCCTATTGCCTAAAACTGAGCAGGCAAAAGAGGCTGCAGACTTTAGACCTACCTCATGTTGTAACATGCTATATAAAATCATATCCAAAATGATGTGCAAAAGATTGAGCAAGGTCTTGCCAGAAGTAGTAATGGAGATAGAATGATCATGCATAATGTGCTTATAGGTCTAGTTAGGCACTACAAAAGGAAAAGGATTTCCCCAAGGTGCATCATAAAGATGGATATTAGGAAAGCCTATGACACTTGAAGCTTTATTAGGGAAATGTTGATGGGTATTGGCATACCTAGGCAATTTGGAGAATGGATCTATGCATGTATATCCATAGCAACCTTGTCTTTAAGCTATAACAGTGGCTTACATGGCTTCTTTAAAAATTGGTAGAGGGCTTAGACAGGGAGATCCTATATCTCTACTATTTGTATTGGGGATGGAATACTTGTCCAGGTTGCTGAATATGGCTACAGAGAGCAAGAAATCCAGGTTTCACCCGGGATACAAGAAGCTGAAATTAAACCATATGATTTTTGCTGATGACTTGCTTATTTTTTGCTAGGCTGATACTGATTACGTGGCATGTGTAATGCAAGCTTTGGTCACCTTTGCTAAATCCTCAGGCTTGGAAACAAATTTGCATGAATCACAACTATATCGAGACCAACTTCTACAGATGACTGAATTGGATAGAGGACAGTTGCTAATGAGATATTTAGGAGTCCCCTTCAAACCAGGGAAGCTGAATGCAAATGATTGTGGTTTAACTTTAACTGCAAACAAAATCACTGCTAGTTAGGATCAGAACCTGGGGTGCAAAAAGATCACTGAAAGGATTCAACTAGTAAACTCTATCCTCATAAATTATATTAAGAGAACCGACTCGGTGATTGCCCCATTGAGCAAAGTGGGTCAATGATTCAACCGGTCGGACCATTTGACTCAGATTAAATCAGTTGGCTCAGTTGACAGTTGAACCGGATTAAACAGGTAAAATCCGATAAGATACATATATATATATATATATATATATATATATATATATATATATAAAGGAGTCCAACGTAATCCATATATATGAAAAGAAATACATGGCCTAACCCATCAAAACTTTAACTCATAAAATAGAACTTATACTATTGGACCAAGGCCCTTTCAATTACTCAGCGCCCATTCTGGGGAGAAAGAGAGAGAGAGAGAGAGAGAGAGCAAGCAGGTGAGACCAATAAAAACCCTAGCCACTCTCTCTTGTTCCTCCTCCATCATCATGTTCATCAACTACATCAATTTAGGTAAATTTGTTGATTTTATATGTCTTGCACTTCTCCATCCTTTTTTCGAACTCCATTTCTTCTACAGTCAACCACAACTGAGACTTCAATGGTGGAAAAGGATCTGTCCATTGACAAACTCACAAAAAGCTTTGAGTTTTTGTTTGTTTTTTTAATTAAGGTTTATATTAAGGATAATTCTGGTCCACCCGCGACCCAGCCAGGTCGAATCGTAGCCGGGTCCAGCAGTTTTGACTGAGCCAATCCGATTCAATGCTTCAACGGGTTAACTAACGCATTCGGACCAGATCTATGTCCTATCTCCGGTTGAACCGGTTGGGCGGTCTAATTCTCGTAACATATCTCATGAATGCGCATACCTATTGGAGCTCAGTTTTCATTCTACCCCAATCAGCTATGAAGGAAGTGGAAAGGCTCTGCAGACAATGCCTTTGGGGCGAAGGGGGTGAAAATGGCAAGAGAAAGATTATAGGGGTGTTTGGCAAATAATTTTTGCCCCCAAAAGCTCTTTTTAGCTATTTGATTGGGTTAAAAGGTAATTGAACTGTTTGATGAAAAATTTATTGGAATAGTATTTTTGACTTGAAAAGTTCTTTTACTAAAAGTTGCTTGGAATAACCTTTTGGAATAGCTTATTACAATTAATACTTAAAATTACCATATTATCTTTCATATTTTGGTGAAATTATGCTAATTATCATTGAAATTACACTCATGTGAGAATTGTTTTTAGTTCATATTTTTCCAATTTTGGAACAATATTAGAGCATGATTATAAATATTTAAGTTAATATTTTTTATTTTAATATTTTCTATATTTTGACAAATAATTTAGTATATCATAATAAATAAATAGTTTTATCACATAAATATCAAATATATTATTAAAAATAAACTTCAAAAAGATATACATAATTAAAATTGTATAGAAAGTATAAATGTACTTTTATATATCATATAATTCTTAGTTAATTTTGAGAAGAAATATGTATATGGAATAAAAATAATTATAATGTATAAAACAATTAATGAAAATAACCTATTAGAATAAATGGAATTTCACCAAACATCTTTGTTAGAAACATTTAATTTTACCAAACACATTTTCCTCAAATAGCTAATGTAAACAACTTAAAACAACTAATACAAACAACTAACAATTAGCAGTTGATTGTCAAACAAAGCCTACACCAGTGGCATGGGAGAATGTTTGTTGTCCAAAGAAAAATGGAGGGCTCGGACTTAGAAAATGTGATGATTGGAACAAGTCTCTTATTGCAAAGCATTTGTGGTTTTCAATGGAAAGACCAGAAAACAGTTGGGTAAAATGGGTACATAGCATATATATAAAAAGGAGAATTGGAGAATAATGGACAATAAGCAAAATATGAGTTGGTACTTTAGAAGAATTCTGAAATTGAGAAAATACCTACACAAATGGTACGATAACCGACCAAAACAATGGTCAGTGATGCATGAAGGGAGATTTACAGTGGCTGCTGCATACAAAGCATTATAATCTGAAAAACAAGTCACAAGATGGTGGGAAATTGCCTGTAGCGGTACGAGCAATTTACCAAAGCATGCAGCATGCCTTTGGTTGCTATTAAAAAGAAGAATTCTCACAATAAATAAAGAGTCCAAAAATGAACTGGTATACCTGGTATACAATGTGTGTTCTGCGGCAATGATAAAAAGTGGAGCACCTATTTCTGCAATGCCAATTTGCTCAAAAATCCTTCAACGAATGACAATGGAAGCTGAAAGATGGGATTGGAGGATCGAATGGAATAAATATCTCAATAGGGAAAAGGTATCGCAAGCAAAACTATTAGTCTTAGCTCTAATGATAGCTGCTGTGACATACAATATTTGGAAAGAGAGGAACGCACGGGATTTTCCAAGGCAAACAAAGCACGACTGATCAGATAATAAAGCAAATCAGGAAGGACCTAAGAATTAAGCTACTCCATAGAAAAAAGACTTTTAGAGCATGGGTTAAAAGGTTATAAGAAAAAAATGTAATCTCGGGACATGCATAAATGTCTTGTTGTACATACAAGTTTGTTTAATGGAGAAAGCTTAATTCCCCCACTCCCCCACCCAAAAAAATTACAAAGGGGAGAGTTTATACAACTTTAAACATTCACAAGTCACAAGGTATTTTGGCACATCTAATCAAAACACGAGAAAAAAGGGAAAACAAAATAACATTAAGATTGTTGTCACTTCAATCTGCGATTACTTCTTATTCATATTTACAAGCAATGCTTAAATCTTTCATATCAATTTGTTACACATATATCTTCACTTGTATAAATTGGCAATTTGTTCACTATATCTTGCAACCACTTGGTCTCTCCGAATCTTCATGGTTGGCGTCATCAGACCATTCTCAATCTGCAGTTCAATGAAGAAAATGTTACGAGGGCATTTAGCGCAGATAAAATATAAGAATCAGAATGATTGTACAATAATAGTGATTATTACATACAGTGAAGGGCTCATCAACTATTAGGATTGGCCCGATCCGGAATGAGCACTCTGAAGTCCTGAATGAACTCAATGAAGCGTGGTTAAAATTGAAACATAGTCCCGCAGTCAAAATAAGGTTTTTAAGGGAGTAAAAATTTCAAAATATTAGTTTCACTACCTAGCAATACAGTTTACAATTATGCTACTTAGTCATTGTTGCAATCTAGTTTAGACCACATATGCAACTCAATGAATGGGTAGGCATCCGCGTAAGGTTCTTCCAAGCATTATAGACTAGATATAAGACCTGTCAAATTGGTCCATATCTAATTGTTCTACGTGAACGACTCAAATCCAGGTGTGAAAAGCGCCAATGCAATCTTGGGGAGAAACAAAATCGCAAAAGAATGTATACCAACTGCATTTGCTTGACAAGTCTATTCAACAAACCAATAACAGAACCAAATAACTTGTTCCCCAATGACCATCCCAAGTTGGATGCAATATCCCATCATCCGTTCTGACCCTATTGAAACTAATGCATATATGCCATCCCGCAAGAGGCATAGAAACCATGAAAGTGATTATGAAATATCTTCTTTTGTTTGATTCTCACATGATTCTCACATGATGTTTACTAAAGCTTTATGAGGGATTTGTATGCAAGATGAAGTAGCTTTGACACTCAAGCTTATAGGGTTTCAAATTGTTACCAGGTCCTCAGCTCTCCGAATAGCAGGCTATTCAATGTTTCTGTGCCAAGTTTATCTGCATCTGCATCTACAATAGACAATTCCTTTGCTGCCTTCAAAGCTTCTTCTTTGTTTGGAACAATAATAGCTCCTAGGCGTCGTTGGTCCTGAACATCAAATATATAAGCCAAAGCAAAGTTTGCAGCCAAATCTAGCAAATAAGGGTAGATGAGAAGAAAACCTGACCAATGACGACAATCTGTTGAATTAGACTACTTCTCATGGCAGCATCCTCAATCTCTGAGGGCTCGACATTTTCACCTAATCAATACAGGAAGTCAGCATCACAAAAGATATCAGAAGGATGAAAGCATAGTCACTCACATACACATAGCAGCTAAACATATGCAGAACAGTTTGCAGTTTCCCCTTCCAGAACGAGCAGGAAACAAATTGCTTCTTAAGGATATTGCACTGAAACCTATAACACTAGCAATCCAACTCTAGATTTATTAGCATTTTCGATCTTAGGTTTTTACACTCTCAAAGTAGGCATATTTTAGCATTCACTTCAGTTAGCAAGACACTTTCAAGGAGCCACTTGTTTTGTTCATTCAAGTATGAACAGTAAAGATTCATAAAATTGATCATCAAACTCAGTTCCTAAGATATATTGCATTTACATAGGTATATATTGATGGACATAGCAAATTAAGTTACCTGTTGAAAGAACAATAGTATGTTTGGCTCGCCCTTCAAGAACTAGAACACCTCCACAAAGGCGGCTTCTACCTACTGAATGACAAGGTGCTATCCAACCTAGATCTCCAGTGTCCAGCCAACCATCATCATCTAAAATTTGCCTCGTAGCATTGGGATTCTGGTTACAGATTGTCAAAAGATTCATCAACTTCCACCATAACAATGCAATGTCACTGATATACAATACTAAATTACAGTACAGAAAATACCACTGAGCAGCGCCAGGCAAGAGCAATAAAAATTATACTAGTTAATCTTGATATTTGACGTTATGCATTCTATGAGTAAATGACCTCATATATAATTATTGAGGAAACGCAGATGACAGTGACATGAGCAACCAGTTTTTTTTTTAATTAGAAATGCTGACTTTGCGACAATAATTCTAGCATGGATTTCACACAGATTATATCAAATTAGAGAAGGTTAAGGCGATGCATAAGTGATGGGGTTGGAAAAAAGGAAATAAGATACTCATGATTCATGATATAAACTTACTAGTTTTAAAAATAATTATATTCTGATAATTTTTATTGTATTTTGGGATTTTACTTCAGCGGCATACTTTTTTGGTTAATATAAGTCATGTTACGAATGAAAAAATGAAGAAGTAGTGGTTTAGATAAATTATAATACTAGATATTTTCCTTGTCTTGCTAGTTTGTTCTAGGCT
Organism: Talinum fruticosum; assembly: GCA_021018815.1. Classification (NCBI taxonomy): domain Eukaryota; kingdom Viridiplantae; phylum Streptophyta; class Magnoliopsida; order Caryophyllales; family Talinaceae; genus Talinum; species Talinum fruticosum. Next base: position 3,705,661 of record JAITYX010000020.1, read on the forward strand.
ACAAATGCCCATTTAATGTTATTTCATTTTCAGAGTTGATTATGGAATACAGTTGAATTTGTTTAGCTGAGAAGTTCTCCATTAGTTTGGTATCACAACAGTTATGCCAACCGAGGCCGTCCTTTGGGAAATCGCTAAGGGAGGGAATCCTAAGAGATGAGAAGCCCAATGAGAGATTTGAAGAGAATCTCTGCGAACTGTGAAGTACTCAAGCTCCAACTGCAAGGTTTAAGATTCAGGCAATGCAGGAGGTTGAGGAGGTTGAGGATAGAGGAGTGGTCGGGATATAGAGAAAGGGGAGAGGACCGTTAATGACTTGGTAGGGGGAGAGAGGTCGTGGTTGAGAAGAAGAAAGACAGGGAAGGGGAGGAGAGAGGTGAGGAAGTGATTCAAAACCCAAAATTTTCAGGCAGGATCAGTTTTTGCCAGCTCTACATGATGTAAGTGTATATGTACGTGTGTGCATATGTAGATGCCTGTATGCATGTACAGCAGACACAAATGCGGTCTCGACACATTGAGATTATACTGCAAGAAGTAACTATAGTACTATGTAATTACAATACTACGCATCAAAGCAAGCACTCCAGCTATGAAAGCATGAGAAGATGAAACACCTAAAAGAAAGAGATACCTTATAGTAGCCTCTCATCACTTGTGGGCCCCTGGCTTTCACAATCCCTTTGAATCCAGGCAGCAAAACTTCACTAGTATCAGAATCTACGACTTTAATCTCTGTATGCCGAATTGGGTGACCAACTGATCCTAGAATCTTCAAGAACAACATAACAACCAGAATCCACAGATGTAAGCATAGTTTAGAGGGAAAAGAGACACTTTGAAGAGAACAAGGATACACTCATATGAACAACTAACATTATATGCAGGCCTTCTAGCAGAAATAGCAGCTGTAGTCTCAGTGAGCCCATAACCATTTTGCAGTAAAATGCCAATTGCCTGGAAGGACAGAACAATTAAGTCGTAAATTTGTAATAGCAGAAAACCTAAGATTTACGGAAGATCCAAATGAATTGATATATGACCTCGAAAAACTTGTTGATATGTATAGGAAGACTACCACCTGCACTTATGCCAGCCTGCACAGTTCAGAGAACGAGGTAACATTTCACCTTGGGACTCGAATCTCTCAATATAAATATCACAAACATATTCTATTTGCGAGACTCGGATTTCAATGAAGACTTGCAGAATAATGCCCTGGAGCGTGATAGCGATAAAACTCTACGTAAAAATTTCTGACATCAAAACAACGGCAAGAATTTTAAGAAAAACATCTGCAATTTCTTCTGAGAAAATTTTCAACAATGCTAACTAGATATTGAGCAAAAGGCATTGGCTTCAGAAACTAGAACTGTTTGGATTCCAGGTTTAAGATTTCAACAGCAAAAGGACAAGAAAGTAGTTAGATAACCGAACAACTGATAAAGACAACATCCTATTAAAAGACTGATAGACCTTAAATATTCCAATAGCAGATTGAAATTTACGATATAACAGCTTCTTAGCCAATGCATGAATTGGCCACAAAATTGCTGCAGCTACTCTTGCCCATAGCCAATCCATAATTGCAATGGGATAAGATGGTTGCTCTTGCTTCTTGGTTAGATATTTTCCCTACATAACAGATAAATCAAGCAAAACAACCGGTAGGCATTAGAATGATGTGTCCATCCAATGGCATCACAAATTGAACAAACTGAATGGACTAACCAAGAAGTAAGGCTTTCAAAAACCATTGAATTGCTAAAACACTTTTATTAGGGTACAGCTGATGCAAAGTATCCTTATAAAAGCTAAATTATATTATTTATCATCCATCAAAAGTGGGGAAAGAAAAACAAAGGAAAGCCAATCAACTAAATTCACCACAGAGATGCTTTTAACAAGATTACATGTATGGGCTAGTAAAAGCTAGTTAACCACTTAAAGAAATTGATTGAACAGCCTTATTGTATAATCCGTCTCTTTATGGAATCATTTGCCTTCCTCTTTTATAGAATGCCTTCTCTAGCCAAAATTTCAAATCAACCGGAGCAATTCACTACTCTAAAATGGTGAAAGTGTTGACCTCCATCACAAAGATAGAACATGATGAATACATGCAAATGGATAAGGTCAATGCAGATGACTAAACAGACTGAGCCCCAGGCTACAGACTAAAGAGGTTCATATCACTGAGTCAAACTGCTCCTAGCTCGTGTTAGGTGACCCAGAACCAAAAAATTGCTGCTGTGGTAGCTCAACCTCCACATGTGTAAGGCGAATTCCTGCCTCATATGGCTCAGGCCAAAAACAACGGGAAGTCGAGACGAGATGGGCATCATATGGGCCATCATTGTTGCACCCAATCTTCTGAAAGAGTTTATGCCTGCTAATCGGACCCATATTTGATCGCGTCAAACAACTAAACTCCCATTGTGAATCCCACCAAAGGTAGTCCAAATCTCAGAAAACTGAGCATAAGCTAAAAGACAGGTACATATTAAGGAACACAGAGGGAATATAAACACTAGTTACACAGCATCACTGGGAAAACCAAGCATGCTACAAGGGACTGAAAAGAAATCAGAAACAGAAATACTCCGTTGATAGAACCGAGTCAAGAATGTATACGATAGATACAAACATCTCAGATAACAAACCTCATATATTCTTTTTAATTCCATGTACATCAAACTAATCTTCAGGAATGTCAGTGCACTAATCCTTTGAAGAGCAGAGCCAGCAGATATTTCTTTCTGAATCACACTGTAAGAAACAGTATCACAAAACTTTCAAACATAAATTACAAATCTAGGAGTATATAAAAGCCAAATGAGACAAAATAGAACATTTCAATCAATAAGAGTTATATCTGAATATATCACAAGTAGACCTAGTTAGAATCGATCGGGGTAGTTAAAATCAGGAATCGTAGAATCCAATCAAGGATCATAAGATTCTAATATAAGTTTGCAATAGTGAAAAGTTTTTATACGAATAAAAATCTTAGCAAACATTTATAAAGATCTATAGAGATCTAATTTAACTATATTTTGTGAAAGATTTTGTTTCAAAAGCATACTATTGTGACAAATTCTCGAATAAAATTATGTGTCAATAATTTATGAAACTTATTTAGAATCGTGGATCGGATCGTACGATCGTAGAATCGTATTTCAATCCTAACACATATTCTCCGAACAAAATTAGGATAGTAAGATTCTAATACATTTAAAATTCTAATGGAAGTTAGATCGATAGAGGGTTTTTAGATCTTAGAATCGTAGGATCATAAGATCTGGATCGGGAGTTTAATAACCATGGGCTGGCAGGTTAAACACTGATGGGGTGTATTTGAGTTAGGATAAAATACGGGGATCGGGTGTATTTTGGGTTCGGATAAACGTATATCGTGTTATATGGGGTTTTGGGTCGACACAACGGGTAGAGAGCGCCTTTTTATATGTTTTTTTTCCTTTGTTTATAAAAACCCTATTTGCTTAAAATTGTCCACAGTTCTATGAAAAATATATAATATTTGCATTTTCTAAAAATAATATTCAAAAATATTCAAAACTCTCATCGTGATATTTGCGTGAAAACCCCATGGAGTCAAGCGACTTGCTCGTTTGACCCATTTACATAAGGCCAATGAAAGGTTGAGTCAATAATGTAATAATGAGTTGTTTTGTTAATGACTCGTTTAAGATTCTAATGCTTATTTCACCTCTTCTATTACCTAAGGAGGTTTTTATGTATATTTACTTCATTTTGAAACAGATCGAGAAATGCTTAACCTTAGTAGGCTCAACCAGCCTATTTTATTCATTAGGAAAAATTTAACTATGTTTTAGTTTCCTAACTATTGCCCAGACATAGGTGTTATGGTTCAAGTACAACTAGAACAGTTTCAAATAAGTGAGAATTAGAGATTTATAATAAACTAAAATTATTATTTTTAATTATAACATCAAAATTTTATGTTATTATAGTAATATTATTTCTACAAAACAAAAGTATATCATTTGAGATGTGACTAGGTTTATTCACTTTATTAAAAATACAAAAGTATAAGTATAACTTGTACACTTTTACCATCCAAAAAAAAAACTTGTGCACTTTTAATATTTTTAATATATCACACTATTTCAAGACATATTTTATTGAAATTTTACTATGCATAATTTTTGTATATAATGTTTTTTTATTAGAAAGAAGTTAAGAAAGGAAATAGTATTATTGTTCATTTGTAAATTATTGGAAACAGTTATGTAATGTCTCTCCAAATGATGTGATCATAAATAAATAACCATTAGTAAAAGAGTGATAAAGTGAAAGGAAAATCATATAATGGGTATAAAATATTCAATCAACAAGCCACGAAACTAAAATTGTTGCTTTCGTTGTCTTGACCCAACGAGTTGAACGGGTTTAGGTCGGATTTGACCCACTAATTTGAGGGTTTTTCGAGTTCAGGTCGAGAACATTGTGTTCAAAATCCAAAATTTTGGACAGATATGGATCGGGTTTTAGGTAAGGTCAGTGTTTGCTAGGTCTAGTCACAAGGATTGCACTTCATTGCCAAAGTAGAAATCATGTTCAAGTAGCGTCTACTCAGCCTAACAGCATCAATGCATCATACGTCTTGAAATTGTGGCCATCGGACAAAAATAAATAGTCGAGATTCAATTTGGTAAAGAGGGTATGAAAAGGCATAATTTTCTACAAATAGAAGATGTTTGCGGCATTTGACTAAGAGATCAAAAGAAACATTGTTCCAACAATATCATTACTCTGAGTTTCTATTCATTCCTGTGGCACTAGTGCTTGCTCTTGTGAGTGCAACTCGACGAATAAAGTCACAAGGAGAAGCAATTTCGATGGTGCCTGGAGGCCTTGGAGTAATCCTCTCACCAAACTCTTCTCATAAAATCCCAACAGTTTCTCTTTGGAAAACTAAAACGTTTACCGTACAAGTTTGTCAAAACTAATTCCTTATGTGGGGAAGGGGTAACAACAGTTACAGCAGTTTGATACAAGAACTAAACCACTGCAGCTCTTTTAGCATCATCTTTTTTTTTCCAAGCTATTCCCATGGCTAAAAACAAATAAAGTATTGCCATTTTCAGTAGTTTCATATGGCAATCTGAAGGGACAGAATTGAACTGAAGCCATAAAAATCACAAACTGGTCTCAATAATGGCAACATTTCGAAAGATGTCATTATCGGAACCTCTCATTGTCGGTAACTAACCTGTAGAGAGTCTCATAAACCAATGGAACAGAAAGCAGGAAATCAGGTTGATACTTCCTCAGATCTTCCTGTTGTAAAAAATTCGAAATGCGGAATAAGTAGGACTAGAGGAAGATGCAAAGTGAGACAAGCAATGATAAAGCGGGAAGAGAAACATTTGATACAGAAATTAAAATTTATGGACTAATTAATTTTCAAAGGTGAAAACATGCTCTAGATGTCAGGTTGATACCTTCAAGCTCTTGACATTAGTGTACACTTGCTCTGCCCCATATGCGAAAATGAAATACTCAAGTACTCGTTCATAAGCATGCCAGGTAGGCAGCATGCTCAAGAATCTATCCCCAGTTTTCACGGGTATAATGTCCCACAAACTCTTGATCTACAGAGATTAAAGCAAGAAGGAAACTGCTGATTATGTACATACTGAGATGAAAACCCCCAAACCCGCCCCCTCAAAAAAAATCCCTACCCAAAAACCAAGGAAACTTGATCCAAATGAATAAGACACTCAGAAAGAAATGCAAATTGTTCATACTTTTGAATATGCAAGTTAGCTTTTACCTCCAATCTAACAACAGCAAGACCCACATTGCAGTCAAAATAATATAACCACACAAAATCCAAATCATGTGTTAAATCTGTTTTAGTTGGAATCAAGACTTTTAAAAAACAAGTGAAAACACCAACAGAAGCTAATTAGAATGATTAACAGGCTAACAGTCAACAAACAACTTCAGCTATTGTTTGAAAAAACCATATGAGTACCGCATACTATAATTATGCTGCATCAATGTCAGCAGAAGTTGATCAAGAAAATATCACTCAGCTAGCACACCACAACTCCACCAAAAGAAAAAAAAGCAGAAATATAGAAGAAGAAAAGCTTCCTGCACTACTATGCTATAGGAAAGTGGAAGGCAAGAATCACTCAACCTGGTGCAGAAGGTTTCGATGTGTAATCATCACAGCCTTTGGGTTTCCTGTGGTACCACTAGTATAGATTAGTGTGGCAACATCGTCAGAGCTTATGGGCTCATAATCATATAGTTTCCCTGAAATCACCATAAAAATCATTTCATTCGTCAGCCATTTGACATTGTATGTGGCATATGGTCCTCCCTGAAAAGATATAGTTTGTTTTGGAGAAAATTTTAAAAAGAATTGTTAAATCCACCCCCTACTTCTCCTCACCCTCGAAAAGAAAAGTTAAAAAGAATGAAACTAACTTAAACAAAATGTGGATCAGAAGCACAAGGCAGTAAGGACAGAGCTAATGCATTGAGAAAGAAGAGGACAGCTAGTGGCAGAAGAATTTGGAGAAACCACTAAGCAAAGAACACAGACTCATTCAATCAGACAAAGTTCCCTTAACACTCAATATCAAGTAAGGTCTTAAAGGAATAGATTCTTATATCAGTTTTCGTTTTTGCAGAAAAATGTTTTTAGCAAAGGCTGCTAGGGCTGGCAAAACTTTGTCTGATCTGATTATCCAAATTTGTCCAACCCAGAGACACCAGGTACAGTAGTAAATTTCTTGTCCTAATTATCTGAACACAAGATTTTTACTATTTCTATTGTCCGAACCCAAATTTAACCGATTTTACATTTGTCTGATAGTTCAGCCAGGAAAAACACCAGATCCGAATTTTTGCCACCCCTAAGGGAGACAGAATTATGGATTTATATTTTATTTTAAAAGCAACAAAGAGGAAAACAGCCACCACAATAGAAATGACAGTGGTAATTATGAAGATGATTTTAGTACCTTATGATCAATTTAATAGCCTCAGGAAATATTGACTTAGACTATTAACTTTGGCATATCAGCTGAGTTAGAATTGTCCAGAATATTCAATGAGACTAAACTTCCTTTTTGATTGTTTTATATCCTTTGATGCAAACTCTACATTAAAAATTCATGACTGAATAATTCCTGCCTTACTAGCTTCAGTAGAGTCAATCAGAAGTTTCCGACTATGTTTTCCCATTCCTATTATATCATGGTAGTTGAAGACTGGAAATTTGTCTGATACTTCTCTGTTCAATTCTGATTTCTCTCCCCAGAGCAGAACCACCAATTTCGTTGTTGCTTTGGCAACAAACAAGTCCGCAATGCGGTTAAAAAACTGAGGATTATCCACAATAAGTGCAATACTGCAGAAAAGTAATTTCAAATCAACGGCGTATCATTGACAAGAAAATAAAAAACAGGAAGAGAAAATTATAAAATGGGATTCTGCAAAGGAAAAACATATATTTAGTGTAGCGATAAAGAGAAGAACAAAGAAGCAATCTTTCCCAGAAACTTAACACTAAGCTTCTTGCATGAATACATCAATCATCAACTGTTAACATGAATCTTCTTCCTAGAAGATACACTTAGACGGTGAAACAATGAAACTGGCTGGTGTGATTTGATGGGAGAGTGGATAAATATTCAAAAATCACCACAATTTAATGCCGTGCAGCAGGCTTAAAAAATGTGAAAGCTTTTATGCCAAAACCCAACATAGAAGGAGAACAAGACAGAAAAACAACAGCAAAATAATTATGAATGACAGCCACATTTCTAAATAAAATAAATACCACTATTCAAAAATTTTACTATTCTCAGACCAAAAAAATTACTATTCAAAAATTTCTTGTCTAACCTACCTGTCAGAATGACTGTAAATTTGCAATAGCTCTTCTGTAGATGACCGTGAACCTCTTACAACATTCACAGTCCCCATTGCCATGGCCCCTGCACCAATAAATTACTCAAAAAAGGCACTCATTCATTATGTAATCTTTCTGTTATTTCATCGATTATCAATTACAGACAAATATGATAACTACATCAATGATAGAGAGGTAAGCTGACTCATTGTCAACTCATAATACAAAATGCAAGTCCTGGTTTTGAAGGGTGAATCAAAAGGGAGAAACAAAAACCAAGCTTTTAAAATTTTATTTACCAACTGATACAACACATACGACAATCATTGCCATCTATTACGAATCACGGAGGACTCCCAGAAAATCATACTAAATATTTGGTGTAGTTACCTTTCAAGACTACCCTTTATATAGTGGATAATGAAACACAATTTTTAAATTACTTTTGTTATGAGCTATATTCATCTATTTTTGATTTATTTTTTCATTTTAAATTATACTATACTATATATCTACTCCTTTTTCTTTGTACCTGTTTAAAATTTATTTTAATTATATTATTACATTTCTTGTTCATTGTTTGGGCAATTGAGAAGGTATCTTTGTGAAATACTTTCAGCTTGATTACAACAGTCTAAAGGAAATTGCCCCTCGAAATTGCTTTCTGCCCTTTTATATGGAGTAGTGTAGATATCAGGGACCAATGATGATAGCTAGTGACAGAGAAATGGCTTCCCAAACAAAAATATGGAAGAAAGTCTAAAGTGACCTACAATCCCATAAAAATGATCAACAACCACCCCCAAAGCTCAAATAAACCCATTGGGAAGGCCGAAGTCAAACTGTGTTCTTATGGCATCTTTTACCCTATGAGGGTGAAAAGGTCATTGAGTGTAACATCTTGAAATCTCCACATATTAGGCTTCCAAATGACTTAACACATGCTCAAATCCAAGCAACAGAAAAGACACAAGCTGATTAGTAAGACAAGTGTGGAACACCAGAAATATATTCCCATATACTGTTTTGCTTGTATCTCAGTACCGTCCACATCCCATGAAATTATAGTCCTCAGAAACTAGACTAATAAATTTTCAAACAGAAAAAGAATCACCTAACATGAATGTCGGAGAAGATGGTTATGGCCGAAATAATTCAAACGTGAAAAATGTCTCGTGAACCAGTTAGCTTTTGTGAAAAGCCAGAGAATTAGACTAACTTTTCCCCAAAGCTGACGTGTCTTGAGTCTCTTGACACATGTAACAACTGGTATATTGCAAGATTTGACCCGTTTTGACACCGTTTAGTAGGTTTCCCTTCATTTAGGGAAAAACCTGTCAGCCATGCCCATTCAGATTCATCTTGCCATGACACAAATGCATTCTACCCCGCCAAACTTAATGCTACTCAGACAGGATCCTACGCAAACCTACCTAGGCCACATATATAAAATTATAAATCCCCCACCCCTGGTCAGAAGCACCCAAATCTCACCTGAAAATACAAATAAATGAGATGCAGTGAGCAACCACGCTTAAGGTAACCATGATTAAGGTAAATATGCTGAAATACTCCAGCAGAATCAGTTCTAGCCTTTAGAAATCAATATTTTGAAGTTCTAACTTGAACAAAATCATCTTTTCTTCTTTTTTTACATTTATTCTTTTGTAGTTTCTTTCATTAGTCTACAAGAATATGTAGGAGCAATTGCCTTTCTACTATAATCATATGTAAATATCTCATTTTGGTTCTTTTTTAAAATGTGAACTGGTAACCTTGCTTGTTTTTAATGTGGTCATATTATCCCAAGCAATTAGTAGAGGCCCTAACTAGACCAACCTTTCCCCTTGAACTTGGTTCTTTGGTGCACAAGAATGGAATCAAGCAGTCCCCACTACCCACGCCAAGGATTATACAGGATCACTCAATAATCCTTCTTGTTTGGGAGTGCAATTCTTCAGTCCCTTTTGTTACAGGGCCTAACTAGAAATATTAGAACAGATAGATAGATAGATAGATAGATAGATAGATAGATAGAGAGAGAGAGAGAGAGAGAGAGAGAGAGAGAGAGAGACTGAGAGTGAGAGTGGTGTGTGCGTGTGTGTGTGTGTGTGTGTGAGAGAGAGAGAGAGAGAGACTGAGAGTGAGAGTGGGATGTGTGTGTGTGTGTGAGAGAGAGAGAGAGTGAGAGAGAGAGAGAGAGCTTTTGGGTTTTGACAGTTTGTCCTAAAAACTTACAGGGGACCCCAACTCCAAATCTCAAAAGTAAGATAAACAAAGCAAACATTCTAGGTTAGCAACCTCTAGCCATCCACAGGGATTAGGTTTCAGGCAGTGAGCCAGTGGCCCTTACAGTAGACAGTCAATGATTTTTAATTTAGAGTCCAATAGGAACAACTGCTATTTCTGGATAAATTTGCTATATCTGACCCCCCTCCCCCGTGTTTGCCTCCAAAACTAGGCAGGGACTCTAAAGTATGGATTTGGATCAGGGTTGTTCTTAGCTATCTTGTTTAATTTGTTATACGCTCTCCACCCATATTTGTGGTCAATTATTGAACACGTTTCAATGATGTAACATATAATTTGGCACGGAAAGAGTACTTCAAAAAACCACCAAATTGCTTTTCTCTAAGCATATGTGACATTCCTTCAACCTAGCAATAGAACTCTTGCAGGAAGGCTTGGAGACTTCCAAGATTCTTACATCACTGGAGACAGACTCCAGAAGACTAGTCAAACAAAATGTCAATTAGCGATTAGACCAGCACACATCTGAATAGTTCAAAAGTTATGATATGTCATCCACCACTAACGCCAAGATTAGCAAAGAAAATACCAGAGGATGACTACAATAAACAGTCAGAATGATTTACAGTTTGCAAACCGGAAACAGAAAAGTCAGAACAGAAAGTTTATGGGCAATGATGAGTACCTTGATCAGCAATCAACCATCGATATGAATTATCTGCGAAAAGTGCAACCTTTTCGTCTGGCAAGACCCCAGCAACCCTAAGGCCTTCACAGAAATCCATAATTTCTTGCTCAAGCTGGACATTGAATACATGTGAACAAGGGGAAAAACAATGACAAGAAATCCAAACAAACTAAAAGAAGCTCCCACATAAGAAATAATACAACACAAGATACACTAAAATTCCACAGATTTTCTCTCTTTTGTTGTATTGTATACATATAGGATTGCAATCAGATAGCCCATGTACACACTGAATGCAGCTGGCAGGAGCATTAATGATGCACAATGCCTGTAAACTTTTCCATCCTACATTTTCCATGATAGAAATAGAATGATCAAAAGGCCTTAGACCACAAAAAGACCCATGGATGCCACACACAAACAGACACGACAGAGTACACAGATCTGCCTGATACTCAGACAATGGGAAGAGATCAGCAACCACTGAAGCACCCAAGACAATCTTATAATGGAAGAAAATACAGCCAGTTAATATCATAGGTGACGATAATCGTTTTCCCTGTTACACAGGACATCAAACTGTACAGATGAACTCCATTGAACTGCAAGAGAAAGCAAATTCCATAGGCAGAATACCAAGACCTTGTAACATATCTAAATAGAAGACATTAAAGTAATATGCCATAACTCTTTTGCCACTTGCTCTAGCTGTTATGCACATGTTATCCAGTACTGAAAAAGTCCAGCACAAGGGGAAAAATTACCAGTGTAAAAATCTAGCTCGAATGCAAATAGAAATGAAAGTTTTACCCCCCCAAGGGGTAATGAGGAAGAGGAGTCACCTGTTTATAAGTCAGCTGCAATGAAGGATCATGATATGGATCTACTAAAGCTATCTGGTCGGCGTATTTCTCTGCAGCAGTTCTCCAAATGTCAGGAACCGCTTTCCAGTCAGAAGAACCCCAGACAACTGTGTTGGACGAAACCTCACATTCTAGCAACGGTGAGTACTTCCTTTTTGCAACTCTTCTGTCTGCACAGAAATTTTGGAACCAAATGATATCAACACTCAACAGCTTCTTATTGAAACAGGGGCAGAACCAGAAACACACATAGGGGGGTGAATTTTAATATTGTCACAAGCTTAACTAAACAAATTTTCAAGTTTAGTTATTTGTTCTAGTTTACCAATGTTTTTTCAGTTGACATATTCAAGATAACATAGTACTATACTCAAATAACGTTAGTTTCTTTCAATAGCTAGTTTTAGAACAACTTAATCTATCCAAGTTGTAACATTTCAAGAAAAATTTACTAAGACATCAAATAAAATTTAATTATGTTTCTTTTTTTTATAAACTTATAAAATGATTTTAAGGAGGATCAAGGTGGATTTCAACACAAGTCCTTCGAAGAATCTTTAAAAATCCTCCAAAATGTGTAGCTAATAGTTACTTATTTTTTATGTGGTAAAAAATAATCCAAATGACGTGGACAGGGGTGTTGGATGCCATTAATCCCAACTGGAGAATTGAACACCAACACCCACAACTTTGGACTTATTTACATTTTTTGCACCACCACCGAGTTGAACTCAATTGTTAAATGACGTGGACGGTGGTGTTGTTACACATGGACAATAATTAAAAAAAATATTTATTTTTTGGACGACAATTCAGCAAATATGGTAAAAAAAAATACAAGTTAAACCTAATTTCTTCACCTCCCATGCTGTATTCTCTTTCTCTCCCTTTTTTTTTTTTATTGTATTTAGGTTTAATTTGTATACCAAAAAATAAATACTTTTTTATTATTGTCCATGTGTAATAGCACCATTCAGCGACCAAGTTCAACTCGATTGTGGTGCAAGAAATGTAAATAGGTCCAAAGTTGGGGGTGTTGACGTCCAATTCTCCCGTTGGGATTAATGGCGTCCAATACCCCCAAACTTGGGATTAATTGTGTCCAATTCCCCAAAATATAATTGTTACATTTAACAAATAGAGGAGTTAAAAGAATCCAACATTAAGGACAGTAAAAGATGGTTAAATTTTGCTATAAAGGACGAAAAGCAAAAAAAAAAAGAGATTATTGGACACTAATAATCTCACCTTTGGGTTTCCAATAATCTCATATTTTAAATTGGACGTCAATAATTCCGCCTTTAGGGGTATTGAACGTAAATAATTACACCAATTTGAATGTCAATAATCCCACATTCAACCCTTTTTTTCATACTGCCACCAACAGAACAAAGCCTTGATCCGATGGTAGCGATGACATGTAAGGTGATATTCTCCTCAGGCCACTATCCATAGCGTTCCACGTCTATGTATCACCTTAGTTAGGAATTGATTAACTCTGGTTCATTCCGGAACCAATTGATAATGAGTGAAGTCAGCTCACTAGCTTATGTAGAATGTAGAATAGAATAGCCTCATCCCCGGTGATCAGAGCTTAACAACTAAGCATGCCCTACAGTGTATCTCTATCAAACAAAAGGGCTCTTTAATAGATCACAAGGAAACTCAAAATTGCAAGATGAATCGATAGATAACATTTGTTATTCAATACAAATTTAATTTTTTAATGAAACAACAAAAGTCAAAAGGGTACTTGAACATCAAATTACCTTGGTCTCCGATTTCTGACAGCAAACAAATGTGGGCATTCGTCGGTAAGACCCATTTCGTTTCCCTGAAAATTTTGCAAAATTGCAAGAAACCCATCTAAGTTTAGGGGGCAGGAAATGAAGGGCACGTCCTGGATAACCAAAGCAGTGATAGAACACCCCAGGAGCCAAGGACTTGTTAGTAGTAGCCATTTGATTTTTGACAGTGGCTTAAAGGGGTTTTCAGGAGAGACAATGATTGAAAGAAAGATGTATGTTGTCGATGCTAACGATAATGAAACGGTAGTGATTAAGAGACAATCGTGAATTCATGAGAGAGTCAACTCAATGGCGGGAATTGGGATTTTTCTTCAACGCTTAAACATCCAGAAGGATGAAAGAGACAATTGGATGTAGTACGATTGTAGTATTATTATATGGTAAATTAGTAATTATTCATTTGTACTTGCAGCTAGGCTACGGTATTTCTAATAAAAGCAACTCCCTTTGAGTTAATCCAATTATCTGACGTAGACAAGGGTGTTGTTCCCTTTTATTATCTATTGTCAATGATAGTAATTCGTGATTTTTTCTATTTATGAATTGCTCCATAATAATTTATATCGTAAATGGGTTGCACATAAAATAATTTATGAATATAATTATTGTATTACATTAATTTTAGATTATGTGTTAATGAAATAGTATGATGTAAATAATAAAAAGATTAATATATTATATTATTTTGGGTGTGTGTTAATAATAATATTTTTTCTATTTTGGGTGTGTGTAATAATATTAAATTTAATTAATTATTATTAAAAATTAAGAAGGTAGCACAATAATAACTTGATAATATATACAAAAAATTATAACATAATACAAATACAACCATAAAAAGTACGACATAAAACAATACGAATCAAAGCTAATTAAATAATACAAACGTACTGAAATAAAACTACTTTAAAAACATAAATTTATTTCATCAACTAGCCATTATATGACCGTTGTTACATAATTAATAAAAAAATAGCCGTTACAAATGGGTTAAATTTCATCAAAATATAGTCGTTATATTAGTCTGTTATACACAAAAAAATCAAAAAAAAAGTTGCTTGAAAAAGGAAAAACAAAACAACCACTTGCGGCCTCCCCACCCTCCTCCTAACGTGTGCACCACACGCACTGCATACTGACTCCAAGGAGCTGTGTCCCACGCGACCTTTTCCCTCTCTCCTCCTTTTGGTTGATGCCCGATTGCTCGAAGGAGCTTCTCCATGGAGCAACTTTATAGAGAAGCTTCATTCCACATCGCCTTCCTCCCCCTAAAGTATTTCTCTCTTTTCACATGGGAACAACTCCTTTACAGTTGCCCCCATTGAAGATAGTCTTGGCATCTTCAATAGTAATAACTCTACTTTTCTTCCATTTATTACACATCATCATATATAATAATTAAACAATCAAATTATAATTATTATTACAAAAAGAACAATCGCTCTCACAATTAGCATATCAATTTAAACATTTTTCATGAACTCACTTCATTTTCTACCCTATAAACCCATATGTCTATGTCCCCATTTTTAAGCTTACACAAAAAGAAATTTGAAAAAAAAAAATCCACAATTAAATAGAATTGGAATAGTTCTACTATTGTGTTTACTTTAATGGATATGTTATTATTTTCTTATTATAAACTTTCAATCTACCTAACCTCCCTAACTTTAAATATATAATGTCACTTTTTAATTGAGAATATATAAGATATTATTATAATTTATAATGCAGTTATTAAAGTACGAGCATTGTATTTTCAAGCTATGTATCAATAAATAGTAGATAAATAAAAAAAAGGAATAATATATATATATATATATATATATATATATATATATATATATATATATATATATATATATATATATGGGAGGGTTCAAGTGAGCCCTCTCCTTTAGGTGAGCCTCAATTTTAGGTGAGCGCTTTTAATCTCAACCATTGAATTTTGATTCAATGGTTGAGATTAAAAGGAGAAATTTTAATTTTTTTTATAAAATTTCTTTTCTAGGAGAGGGGAGGACTCGGAAAACCATCGTCATTTTCCATCCTCTCCAGTCCTCCCAAGCGGTCTTTCTCTCTAACTCCCGCTCTCTCTCTCGTCTCGCAAATATCCTCCCGCCGGCGTCTTCTCTCTCGATCGCGGCGTCTCGTCCGTCGTCTCTTTCTTGTTAGTTCCGTCCGTCGTCTCTATCTCGTTGTTTATCCGTGCTACTGCTCTCTCTCTCTCTCGTCGGTCCCGTCCATCTTCTCGCCTCGAATCGCTCCTCTCGCCTCGTCTAATGAATCTCTCTCTCTTTCTCTCTCTCTCTCTTCTCTCTCTCCTCTCTCGGCAGCTCGACCCATCCAACCTCTTCCCCGACCGAATCCTTGGCTTCGTCATCTCCTCCTCCTCCTCTATTATTCTTCAAATTTGTCTTGCCCTTCCTTTATTTTTCTCTCTCGTCTCTCGATTCCCTCTCTGTCTCTTATTCTCTTGCTATCTCCCTTTCCTCCCGATCGCCACCAGGATATTGCCCCAGCGAGTCCGATTCCGAGGTAATTTTCTTTTTCACTTTGTGTATTTGGCGCTTCAAAATTTGGCTTTTGTCCGATTCCCTGGGCAAATGTTCGACTGATTTTGGAGTCATTTTTTGATTTTTTTAATGATTGTGGACTCGAATATACTCGAATTTGTAGGTATGAATTTGGGATTTTGTGTGATGTTTTGTCTTCTTGAGGATATCCGAGTTTTGTGAAATTTGGTTAGCTTAGTGAGGATATATGCCCCAACCGCCACCGAGAGAACTTGCTTATTTTGTGAAATTTGGTTAGCTTATTTTGAGGATATCCGAGCTTTGTGAAATTTGGTTAGCTTCTTGAGTCTCTCTAGTTGGCAAGGGTAACGTTGCAATGTTCGATTTCCCATGGAAATGATACATTTGCAATTTGTTAACTTAAAGTATTTGTAGATGATAGTGACTAAACTTATCATCTTGCTAAATGTCTACTTCTATTGTCATGAGGGCTAGACACCGAACCGATTCCAAATACACGATCCCATGGAAATGATACATTTGCAATTTGTTTATGGTTAGCATACCTCTCTAGGTAGGATTTTGTGGTACTGTTTTGTTTGATGCTAAATGTCTACTTCTCTGGATAAAGGATATCGTTTTGAATACATGGACATATCAGCTCCACTAACCCGACATATATGTTAAATATCATTTAGCCATTTCTCTAAGTATTCATCGTTTCAACACCCCTAGTCTTCCTAATTAAGATGTCATTGCAATATTGAAGCTAAGGAGAGGTATATCATTATCTCGTGTCTATCCCGCCAAGATGGGAAATCCGAACATAGCAATCTTACCCTTGCCAACTAGAGAGACTGTTTGGAATAATGGTTGTATTAAACCAAGTTGGATGAGACTTATTATGCCATATGAATGTCCCAAAATCGGTTTCGAATTGATTCTTGCCCTCTCGTTATTATATCAAGTCTGTTGGTATTTCTATTGAAGGTTTGCTCGGGAGAGTCCGAGTCACCCTAGAGGGGGTGAATAGGGTGGGAAGTAATCTTGTGGAAATTCATTCTCTTTTGCCAAGTCAAAGACAGAATGCGGTTCCGAGTCAAACAGCAGTCGGAAAAGTAAAGACTCGGAAAGACCGAATAGATATAAATGACAAGAGAAGCAAATGCTTTAAGACAGTCTGAGTCTAAAATTAACTCGGAAAGTAAACACTTAGAGATTACGTGGAAACCCTCCTGGGGCAGAAAACCACGGACCGTGTCAATCCGGACACGAAGTCCACAAAATACCGTGAACTGACCGAACCCGAGTTGCTCCCTTAGACAACTCTATACAAGTTTTCCTAGACTCGGAAATTCCCTTATCCGATCTAGTACTTCCTAGCTGAGATAACCCTTACAGCTAGGGACAACTAAGCTGAGTTAACCCTTACAGCTTAGTCAAGGGACCTTACACGAAAGTAAGAAAGTGTTTGGAACCGAGTACAAGACCTTACAACTCGAAAGTAATGAATTACGAGTGGGAGTTGTAAGTAGAAGATTGAGAATAAATAGAATGACTTTGCTCAAGTACGTGTATTAACAATGAGTTCGGCAATCTTCAAGTCTTGTGAAGTGGCTTTTATTTATAGATGACCAGGCAGAGTAGCCGTTATCTTTATCTGCTGACCGAGAGTCCTCTCGTGACCGTTGATAGAAGCTTTCGAGTCACTCAGAAAGTATCCGTTGTAATGTGAACGTTGGACAACGGTTTAACTCTCTTGGAAGTCCCAAAACCATTGGCGGTGTCTTGAAAGATAAGGTGGAAAACACCTTTTAAGCTTGGCGTTCCAGTTTTCAGATTTGGAAACAGACGGCTCCGACACTATCTTCTGGGACTGGAGCGAGAGAAGGTGAAAAGCCATGTCTGCTGGTGATTTGACGTTCGAAGCCGGTTACTTTTGTGGTTGGAAAAAGGTGTATCCTCGATTGAATAACCTAGAAAAGTAAATCAATTTCGGTTCTCAAAGTATAAAATACTTTGGTCCAAGGTTAGACACGAGATAATAAAATAATTATGATGATTAAACAACTAATTATCCGAGTCGAAGAGAAGTGGAATTTTACGAGTCTAATAACAATGATACTCGGAATTCCATCCGACTTAGTCTAAGCGATAGATCAAGTTCCGTAAAGAATATCGAGTGAGATAACTTGATATAGACTAAGTGTGAAATAGACTAGAGGTACTGACTCTAATAAAATAGAGCTTATAATCGAAGTAAGATTCCGAGTGAGAAATGACGAAATACTAGTCTATTCAATCTGCGATAAATGCGAGTGATGCTTGGACTCGGAACAAAGAACCGATTTTACGAGTCACTTACGGATAAGCACGAAATATAAGAAGTAAAAGCTGTATCACTTAGAGAAGATACCATTTTACTCAAAGAAGTTTCGAGATACGAGAGAATGCCTTGGAATCAAAACTCTATAAGTATGAGATGGTTATACCGATTCATTTAATGCAACTCGAAATGCGTTGAGAAGTGTCCGAGTCTTCAATCTCCCCTTTTTGATGAAAGACATTCCAAACTTAGACAGAAACTTTGTTAGTGAAAAAAAATCTTACTCCGAGTAATTGCTCATGAGGAAAGTTGAGTAAAGAACTCTCGGTGTATCGGAGCAAGATGTATATAGTCGAGCATAAAGTAAAAATGCTTAGCAATGTAATAATGTAAACTCGGAAAGATTATAAACACAGAAATCATGTAAGAGAAAGCATTAATTCATTGAACTTAACAGAAATTACAAGGATTAAAAGGGAAAACTACCCCTAAACAAGACAACAAGTTTTCGACTCTATTTCTCCCCTTGCCTTTCAAAGCAAAAACAACAAAAAAAAGGGAAGAAAAGAACAAGTAGTACAACTTAGTTGTCCGGACAACCAAAAAAAAAAAATATTCGAAAGAAGAAGACTCGCGCGGGCGAGGAATTGTGACTCGGTGCATGGCGCCTACGAGGAGAGGGGGATTTCGAGTGGAGGCGGAGGGAATGGAGGTTCGCCGGCGCCGATATGATCTTGACGATGTGCTTGAGCGCGGCGGAGGGAGAACCGGTATGATCGTCGAGGCTCAGCTCCGAGTGGCTGACCCGGAGTGAGTGGATCGAGGGTTCTTCCCTTGGAAACTCGATAGGCCGGAGGAGGCTGCTCTGTCGACCCGCTGGAGTAGCAAGGTCTTCGACCCACCCAGGCTGCCGTCCGAGCTGAGTACTGACTATCCGAGCTTGTGTAGCGAGTCGACCCTCAGCAGTTCCCACTGCTTCTTCGTGGTGTTCCTTCCCTTGCTCGTAAGGACTGCCTCGGCCACGCAGGTTCCTCGGCGTCTGCAGCTTCTTCTTCTTCATCCTCGCTGTCCGAGGAGGTCGGACTCGGGCTCGAAGACGTTTCGGATGCGTCTCGAGTCATCATGGTCCTGAGCCGCCTTGGACCTTCTCTCTCCGAGGAGCTCGACCAGCTCCTTCTGCTCCTTCACGAGTTCCCTCATCTCAAGAACAAGAGACTGCTTGCTCTCGGATTTGGGATTGACCAGTCTTTTGGTTGATGGTCAGATTTTGGAGAACAAGTTTGAAAGACCGGAGCATGTCTCCGAAATAAGAGGACACGGAGCTGATCTTGTCCATAAAAGCGGGGATAAGAAAGCAGAGAGAGTTTTGGAGGCACCCGAGGTGGAGGCACCACCAGGTTGAGAGGGAGAGAGAGAGGGGTTGATTTACGAGTCCGAGGCGGAGAAGGGGGCCTCGGCTCCGAGTTATGCACCCGGACACCGGGTTCGGTTTCTGGTATCCGTACCCTGCAGTTCCTTCTTGCCGACAACAACGGTAGCCTCGGACACTGCGTTTGGGTCCGAGGGGAAAGAAACTTGGAATTGTTTGAAGACAAGGGTCGGAAGAGCACCGAAAGGAAGGGAGGTGTTCTTCTTTGATTGAAGTTGAGCTGGCACAGCTGCCATCCGCTCAATGATGGAGGGGAAGAGGTCTACTTCGTAGCCCTCAAGAATGTCAAAAGAGCTTTGAGGTGCTTGGAGTTGGGGTTCTCCTTGCTTGGAATGTTGTGAGAAAAAGGTTCTCATCGGCAGAAAGCACTGAAGGCGAGCTTCGACTTCAAGCGAGTCACGAAAAGTTTTTCGGGACTCAGGGAACTCTTTGGCATACTTGTCAATGAAGTCGTCGGTGACTTCGAGTGAACGGAATGGGGTTGCTTGTTCAAGAAGAGAGAGAGACCTTCAACAAGCGGTGGAGGAGAGAGGTGTTGATGTGAACAGTTATGTTACGAACCCCGGAGGTTAGAACATTTTCGGAGTGGGTGAGGTGAGTATAGAACTCGAAACGAGTTCGGGATAGATGAACTCGCTAAAACACAGGTAGTGGTATGCTCCGGTGGTTTGAATGTAGGACAACCAAGAAAATTTGGTTGTTGGAAAGAATTTGTCGTCCAGATGCAAGGTGCTTGGGTGACAATGGGTTTGGAGGGGTTGAGCTTTACGGCGTTTTGGTGTGAGGCTTTTTGGAAGAAGAGGACACTGGAAGTCGGGATGGTTTCCTCTTTTAGGCATTTTGAGAGAATGAAGGAAAGATGAAACTTTCGAGTAGGAAAGAGAAAGAGAGGTAGAAGAGAAGAAACAAAAAGATGTAGAAGAAAGGGATGAGAGTAGTCGAAACTTACGAGAGATGGCTTCTTCGACGCTTGCGAAGTTCAAGGATGACTGTTCACGTAGAAATCTTCCGCGAAAAGTTTCGTTTGAGAGAGATGGAATGTAGAATACCGAGACGAAGATGAATAGGCGCTATTTATAAAAGAATAGAAGCCCGTCAACTATCCGTTAAGTGTAACTCCGTTCGACTCGGCTTGTCCATCGATCACCGAGGACCGGTGTGACGGTTCTCTTCAACGGTTAAGATTCCAGCGGTTAGAAATCCACGACTAATATTTGATCACGGCGCTCGAGAGAGAGAGAAAGATTTTGAAAATATGATCCGAAACTCTCCACTTGTTCTAGAGATAGTTTCATAAAATTTGAAGTCCAAGTTTCACTACATCCGAGTTTGACTCGGATTTGTTTCGAGTGACTCGAAACACGAAATAACTACCAGCCCGAGTATCACTGAATCAAGCTGAGCTAATGGTTATTAAAAGTGAAAACACATAACATAGAATTTGCAATGGATAGCATATAATTAAGCATTTAACATACCAAGCTCATTCCGAATAAAACAAAACTGATCTTCACCAAGAGGCTTAGTAAAGATATCAGCTAATTGAAGATTAGTAGGAATGAACTCAAGTTCAATATCACCTTTTACGAGTGATCGCGTAAGAAGTGATATCGACCTCGACATGCTTTATTTTCGAGTGCTTGGACAGGATTCTTGGTGATGCTGATTGCGCTTTGGTTGTCACACTTGATTGGAACCGAGTTGGGGAATAGTCCAAGATCCTTCAAGTGTTGCTTAATCCATAGAATCCGAGCGCAACGAGCTCCAGCTGCAATATATTCAGCTTCAGCGAGTTGATAGAGCTACTGAGTTACGCTTCTTTGAGTGCCAAGATATTAGGGATTGACCCAGAAATTGGCAAGCTCCGGATGTGCTCTTTCGATCAACTTTGTATCTTGCGTAGTACTGTGTCCGAGTATACGAGTAAGAGATAGTTTTGAGTCTCCGGAATACCATAGACCTAAATTCCGAGTACCTGCAAGATATCCGAATATTCTTTTCACCGCAGATGAGATGTGATTCTTTTGGGTTAGCTTGAAATCTTGCGCATTGGCAAACACTCGAACATTATATCCGGCTCTCTTGGAAGTAAGATATAGCAAAGATCCAATCATACCTCGATAAAGTTTCGATCTATTGCTTTACCTTTCTCGTCCGAGTCAAGCTTTATACTCTGTTGCTCATAGGTGTAGATGCGTGCTTTGCATCTTGAAGTTTGTATTTCTTCGGCAGTTCCTTGGTGTACTTTGATTGATGAACAAAGATTCATCTTTGTCTTGTTTGATTTGTAACCCAAGGAAGAAGTTGAGTTCTCCCATCATACTCATTTGGAACTCTTGACTCATCAACTCGGAAAATTCTCGGCACGAAATTCATTAGTAGCACCGAAGATAATATCATCAACATAGATTTGAACAATAAGAAAATCTTTCCTCTTGGTCTTTATGAACAGAGTCTTGTCGATCGACCTCTTTTAAAATCATTTTGAACCAAGAAGCTACTCGAGTCTTTCATACCAAGCTCGAGGTGCTTGTTTAAGACCATAGAGAGCCTTTTGAAGTTTGAAAACATGATTTGGAAATTCGAGTTTTCAAAACCAGGAGGTCTGCTCGACATAGACTTCTTCTTCAATAAAACCATTGAGAAATGCACACTTAACATCCATTTGATATAATTTAATATGCATGATGGATGCAAATGCCAACAGATATTCTAATAGCTTCGATTCGGCTACAGGTGCAAAGGTTTCCCCACAATCAATTCCTTCTTCTTGATTGTAACCTTGAGCCACAAGTCTAGCCTTGTTTCGCCTACCACACCACCCTCATCCAGTTTGTTCTTGAAAACCCATTTGGTTCCTATAAGCTGGGTGGTCGAAGGTCGGTTGGTCGAGTCCGGACCTGGTTTCTCTCGAATTGATTGAGTTCCTCTTGCATGGCCTCTACCCATTCAGGTTCATTAAGTGCCTCTAGTGCATTTTTGGGTTCGATTAATGAAATGAATGCAGTGAATGCACATAGATTTTGAAGAGAGGAACGAGTTCTTACCCCACTGTTGATATCGAAATGATGTTTTCTTGGGGATGACTGGAAATAAATTTGAATGCTTTACCAGTTCTTTGATTTACGAGGTTTGTGGGCTGAGCTGCTTGATCTTCGAAGCTTGTTACGAGTGATCCTCTTCATTAACTTGTTCGTTACGAGCGAGCTCTTGAGTTGTCTCATTCCGAGTTTCCTCGTTCGAGTGACTTCATTACGAGCAGGTTGAGTCCGAGTCTTGTAGGCTCGGCTTCGTCATCATCTCTTCGAGCTTCAGTTCGAGTATGACGACTCACTTGGCTTCTCCTGTTCAAGCTCATCAAACACTACGTGGATGCTTTCCTCCACTTTGTTAGTTCTCTTATTGAAGATGCGATAAGCTTTGCTATGAGAGGAGTAACCCGGAAAAATACCTTCATCCGACCGAGCATCAAACTTGGTCGGGTGATCCTTACCATTGTTGTGAACGAAGCACTTACATCCGAATGGTCCGAAATAGCAAATATTTGGCTTCTTCCCTTTGTAGAGCTCATAAGGTGTTTTCTTCAGAATGGGTCCGATGAGGCATCTATTCGAAGTGTAGTTGGTTGTGTTGATCGCCTTTGCCCGAGAAATAGTAAGGCAAGTTGTGCTCAATCATCATCGTCCTTGCTATTTCTTCAAGGGTTCTGTTCTTTCTCTCTACTACTCCATTCTGTTGAGGAGTTCGGGTGCTGAGAAGTTGTGAGAGATTCCATGTTTGTCACTGAACTCTAAGAATTCTGAGTAATCGAACTCCCTTTCATGGTCGGTTCGAATCCTCCGGATCTAAGTCCGAGACTCAACTTGAATTTTTCTGCAGAGCTTGCTGAACTCTTTGAAAGCTTCATTTTTGTGCTTAAGAAAACACACCCAGGTAAATCGTGAATAATCATCAATAATAACAAGTATGTAAGATTTACCTCAGAGACTCTTCACGGGGATTTCACCACATAAGTCCATATGCAGTAATTCAATCACTTTGGATGTGAAGCCGACTTCAGAGATTTGAATGAAGATCCGACTTGTTTCCCTCTAGTGCATGCTTCACATACTTTGTCTTTCTCAAAAACACGATTAGGTAAACCCCTAACTAGACCATTAGATGCCAATTTCTTGATAGTATGCATGCTAATATGGCCTAATCTACGATGCCAAGTCCATAAATCATCATGGAGAGATGCTTTTAAGCAAGATAAATTCCGACTTGGGTCGAGAAGAGGAATGATGTAAGTATTACCTGATCTCTTACCTGAAAGCTTGATCTCTTTGGTAGTGACATCAGAAATAGTGCAATTGGTCCGAGTGAATCTTACCTCTTGACCTTTGTCACATAGTTGAGAGATCTTGAGTAGATTATACTTTAATCCCTTGACAAGGTAGACTGGACTGACCAGATTGCTTCCTTTTCCAATCTTGCCAATCCCCACTATCTTGCCTTTGCTATCATCTCCAAATGTGACTTTTCCTCCTTTATGTCTTTTCAACTCGAGAAAAGAGTCCCGCATCTCCGACATGTGGCGTGAACATCCACTTGTCAAGGTACCGATGTCCTTTTGATCTTTTCTAAGTGACCTGCAAAACAGAGATAATCTAACCCTTCTCACTTCCTCTAACGAACCCGAGTAACATTCCTTACTCGTGGTCCTTTTCTAAGGAAGAAGGTATTTTGGAACCCAGATTTGAATGACTTTGGGTTTTGTCCGATTCCGAGTCTTCCTCTAAGAGAACCGAGTCTGTGTCTCTTTCTTTTTGAAAACTTTTCCTTTTGAAATAGGAGAGAATGGTTTCTTTTCGTAAACGAGTTCGAGGCTTAGTCCTTCCTTCATTTACGTGAATGGGACCGTGCTCGGCTTTCTTGAACTTCACGAGTTCGGAATCATTTTTAAACGAGTTCCGAGTAGGAATTTGATTCCTCTTCTCTGTTGAAACCAAGACCTTCTTTTCGAAAGGAGACACATTGTGATCCTAAGAGCATGTCAAGGTTTTTCGACCTTGAGTAAATTTTAAAATCGAGATCTTGAGACTCGGTGAGCTTCTGTTTTAGTTGCTCATTTTCTTTCTGAGTAACTCGGACTCGGTCTCATTAGTTTGAGCACTAGTCTTGAGTTCTCCGAGTGTGAGTCTCGAGTTTTCCAATTCGTTTTTCAAAGAATTGCTCTCAAAAGAAATTGACTCAAGTTGTTCTTTGAAATGGGAAGAGTCGAATTGGACTTTTCTTCCAAAGTAAAAATGTATTTAGCTAAATCAACTTTGGAGAATTTGAGGAAGTAATCTATTACCTCTTGAGGGTTAGTTTCCTCATTGTCCGAGTCCGAGTCGACTCCTTTTCGACTTCCGAGTCGAAATTGCCATCGGACATTTCGAGTCGTCTAAGTCCTCATCATCTTCCGATGAATCCTCATCGCTCCATGTTGCCATCGTGGCTTTCTTCTTCTTTCTATCCCTTTTCCTTTTTGGACGAGTCTTTGACTATGTGGTCTTTCTTCGCCACACTCGAAAGACCCGAACTCTTAGATAAAGATAACTTTGAAGGAGAAGAAAACTTACCTTTTCGTCTCTCTTATCTTTCTTGTAGAATTCTTCTTTTAGCCTTTTGTCCCATCTTTTGTGCTTCATCATTCTCTTGAAGCCTCTTGCAATGAGTGCCATGGGATCGTCTTCGAGTCAAAAGAGCTCGGATTTGCTTCTTTGGATTCCGAGGCTTTCAATGCTATGTTTCTTTTGGTACTTCCCTCGGCATCCTCTTCTTCTAGATGGATTTCGTGAGTTAGAAGCTTTTCGATGAGCTCGTCTGGCTTTAAGAGTGAGAGGTTCTGAGCTTCCTCTATGGCGAGTCACCTTCGGACCCCATCTTCTCTTAGGTAGACTTCGAGTATCTTTCCGCACATTTCCTCGTGTGTAATCTTCTTACCCAGAGACTTGAGATTATTGGTAATCTCGGTAAACCGAATGAACATCCGAGTAATGTTCTCTTACGGCTCCATCTTGAATAGCTCGTATTTATGAAGATATTGACTAATCTTCGCTTGTCCGACTCGGCTTGTGCCTTCATAAGTGTTGACCAGTGTGTCCCACACTTCTTTTGCTGTGTCGCGAGCGGACACCCGATTGTATTCCTCCGAGCTAATGGTGCACATCGGAATGTTCATTGCCTTGAAGTTCTTTCGAACTTCTCGCTTCGCCTGGAGTGAATTCAGCCTTTGTCTTGGGAATGATTCCGAATTCCTCTGTCTTCATTGGAATATAGTTTCCTTGTCGTATGATTTCCCATACATCTTCATCATGATCCATGAGGAAACATTCCATAAGCTTCTTCCGAGTGCCCAAAGTTTGATCCTTTGAATTTTGGTGGCTCGTTGGAAGATCTTGCTTCATCGAACTCTCCGGTGTTCCGAGCCATTTGATCTTTAGACCTTTGGATGGTTAGATCCTTTCCGAAAGGCTAGGCTCGATACCAATTGAAGGTTTGCTCGGGAAGAGTCCGAGTCACCCTAGAGGGGGTGAATAGGGTGAGGAAGTAATCTTGTGGAAATTCAATCTCTTTTGCCAAGTCAAAGACAGAATGTAGTTCCGAGTCAAAACGAGTCGGAAAAGTAGAGACTCGAGAAAGACTGAATAGATATAAATGATAAGAGAAGCAAATGCTTTAAGACGATCTGAGTCTAGAATGAACTCGGAAAGTAAACACTTAGAGATTACGTGGAAACCCTCTTGGGGCGAAAACCACGGACCGTGTCAATCCGGACACGAAGTCCACAAAATACCGTGAACTGATCGAACCCGAGTTGCTCCCTTAGACAACTCTATACAAGTTTTCCTAGACTCAAAAATTCCCTTATCCGATCTAGTACTTCCTAGCTGAGATAACCCTTACAGCTAGGGACAACTAAGCTGAGTTAACCCTTACAGCTTAGTCAAGGGACCTTACAGAGAAAGTAAGAAAGTGTTTGGAACCGAGTACAAGACCTTACAACTCGAAAGTAATGAATTACGAGTGGGAGTTGTAAGTAGAAGATTGAGAATAAATACAATGACTTTGCTCAAGTACGTGTATTAACAATGAGTTCGGCAATCTTCAAGTCTTGTGAAGTGGCTTTTATTTATAGATGACCAGGCGAGTAGCCGTTATCTTTATCTCGCGACCGAGAGTCCTCTCGTGACCGTTGATAGAAGCTTTCGAGTCACTCGAAAGTATCCGTTGTAATGTGAACTTTGGACAACGGTTTAACTCTCTTGGAAGTCCCAAAACCATTGGCGAGTGTCTTGAAAGATAAGGTGGAAAACACCTTTTAAGCTTGGCGTTCAGGTTTTCAGATTTGGAAACAGACGACTCGACACTATCTTCTGGGACTGGAGCGAGAGAAGGTGAAAAGCCATGTCTGCTGGTGATTTGACGTTCGAAGCCGGTTACTTTTGTGGTTGGAAAAAGGTGTATCCTCGATTGAATAACCTACAAAAGTAAATCAATTTTGGTTCTCAAAGTATAAAATACTTTGGTCCA
This sequence comes from Talinum fruticosum, assembly GCA_021018815.1. Lineage (NCBI taxonomy): Eukaryota > Viridiplantae > Streptophyta > Magnoliopsida > Caryophyllales > Talinaceae > Talinum > Talinum fruticosum. Next base: position 3,733,019 of record JAITYX010000020.1, read on the forward strand.
AGGTTAGACACGAGATAATAAAATAATTATGATGATTAAACAACTAATTATCTCGAGTCGAAGAGAAGTGGAATTTTACGAGTCTAATAACAATGATACTCGGAATTCCATCCGACTTAGTCTAAGCGATAGATCAAGTTCCGTAAAGAATATCGAGTGAGATAACTTGATATAGACTAAGTGTGAAATAGACTAGAGGTACTGACTCTAGCAAAATAGAGCTTATAATCGAAGTAAGATTACGAGTGAGAAATGACGAAATACTAGTCTATTCAATCTGCGATAAATCTGAGTGATGCTTGGACTCGGAACAAAGAACCAGTTTTCTAAGTCATTTACAGATAAGCACGAAATATAAGAAGTAAAAGCTGTATCACTTAGAGAAGATACCATTTTACTCAAAGAAGTTTCGAGATACGAGAGAATGCCTTGGAATCAAAACTCTATAAGTATGAGATGGTTATACCCGATTCATTTAATGCAACTCAAAAATGCATTGAGAAGTTTCGAGTCTTCATCCGTGTTTCTGTTCTCTTTGTGTTCCAATCCTTTTTTTCTCTAGCCTATTAGCTCAAAGATATAGCCACGTGTAATTGCACACGGAGATATGGGTTCGAATCCCATATAGGTTATTTGTGAGGCTATTTGTGCAATCCGGTGAGTCGCTTCGCCCAACAAGGTGAGTTGCTCGCTATGTTGCTATTACTGCTGTCAGTTCCAAATATTAATCAGGTCCCATTCTCCTTGACCTATGCAAGTCAATATTTTCCTTTCTTTCTATCAACTAAACTTCGGGGCAAACATATATGACTACTCTTATTCATTTGTTTATGAGTTTATTCTAATCTTTCTTGCTTTTGGTTAAATTTTAATAAACTCTTGTCGATTGCAGTAAATAGGGATACTAATCATTCGATGTCATTGTTGTTGTTGCGGTGTTTTATTATTCGATTTGGATTCGTATTCCGTCTTTGGAGAGAAAATCGATCCTTTGATGGCCTTTGATGTAACCTATAGCTGCAATGGCATACCGATCGATGTCACAACGGATCTGCGTTATAAGGTAACCTTTCGAGGTGGCCTATGTTTCTCACACGAGAAGCATAAAACAACAACTTATAGTTTTAGGGGATTCCATGTGTTGCCATCTTTGTACTAATGGAAACTTCGTAATAGGATCTCAAATGAGTTCTCCGACAACAAAATTCGTTGCAGAAATTATCTTTGAATATTAGAGATTCTTTTCTTTTCTTCTCATGGATGTAATCTTTGTACTTCTAAAATCCGCCTATTTTATAGCCCGATCGTGTATTATTTGGTCGATCATATTTGACATTTGCTTTTCATTAATGGAATCTACTTCATGTGTCAAACAAGAACATAGCAACGCAATTATGCAACATTTTTCCTAAGTGGAGGTAGCCTCGACTAAGAAAGACTCTTAGCAATTAGCACAATCAACTTGTTCTTAATATATGCATAATCACCTAATTTGAAATTAGTATTCGGAAGTGACAAAGCAACAACAACGACTCACCAAATTCAACAAATAGCCTATGTGGGATTCGAACCCATATCTCCATGTACAATTACATGTTACTCTACCTTTGAGCTAATAGGTTGGCAAAAAGGGACTAAAACACAAACGGAACATAAACAGAGAAACACAAACAACTTGATAGAACAGAGGGCAAGAAACAATAGTTGAAAGTAGCGTAGTCGAAACGAGTTAATAAGCCCAGACCGCTCGAGCAATTGAAAGAATACAGGGAAATTAGCATTAGACATTAACAAGTATTGCTTTAGCAATATGTAGAACGATACAATGTTCACACTCTTGAGCCAATTAATACAGGCATGAAGATATATCATAAGCCAAAAGAGCATCGATTTCTTTTAACCACGTGCATCTCTATGAACTTGCTTCATTCTGTTCATGCTCAAATTATATAATGCTATAAAATGGACAACATAATGAATACATATACAACCTATGTGAGATTTGAACCCACATCCGCATGCTATAGCATGTTGCTCTCCCGTTGAGCTAATAGGTTACAAATATGAACTTTTACACACAAAAGAAGAATACATAATCCAACAATATTCTCCACAATAGAAAACAATATAATCTCCAATCCAATAAATGGTAAGGGGTATATGCAGGGAGGAAGAAGAGATTTTTATTTGCCTAATTTATTCTCTCGAATTATCATATACAAATGCTTTTGTTTCAACATAGAAAACCATTTGTCCAAATTCAAAGAAAACAGAAGTCAATGCACCTTTGTGATTGATTTCGGAGAAATATGCAATCTGAATTATCGGACACAAAATGACTATGTCCAAGATTTGTAAAACAATCACTAGATGCATCTAGTCATTCATCTAGCCTAGACGAGTAACAGATCGTCCAAATCCCAAATCCCAAATCCCAAATCCCAAATCCAAATTGATCCAAAAAAGAATCGAAAACATAATTGTCCGTAACATTCAAACAAAAACTAAAATTTCATAAATAATTTCACAATTGAATTTGAAAATATTATCAAATGATTTCACATTCAATTCGGACAACATCAAAAAAATTCAGATAAAAACTCACAAACAAAAGTCTCCGGCGCGGCAGATTCCGGCGTAAGTTTCCGATGGCAGTACCCAGCTCCGGGCGAGCAAATCATTTGTGGAGATAGAGAGGGGGATGAGAGTGTGTGTGTGTGGGGCGGGGGAGATAGAGAGCGATAGAGACATAGAGGGGATTGAAAGAGAGTAATTGAAAAGCTAGGGTTTCAACGATAATAGAGGTGGAGGGGATGTTGACCGAGCCATGGATTCGGGAGGGGACGAGGTCAGATGGCCACAAGATGAGAGAGAGAGAGAAAGAGATACAAAGAAAATAGAGGGGGAAAGGATACTCACCAAGCCATGGATTCGGGTAGACGATGAGGTCGGACGACGGCGTGATGAGAGAGAGCGAGACAGAGCGAGCGTAAGCGTAAGCGAGGGCGTGTGGTAAAGGAAGGGCCCGGCGAGAGAGAGAGGGCGGCGAGAGGGGCAGAAGGGGAGGAGAGTGCGAGAGGATTGAGAGAGAGAGAGAAAGCGCTTGGGAGGGCTGGAGAGGATGGAAATGACGATGATTTTCCAGTCCTCCCCTCTCCCGAAAAAAAATTTTTTAAATTAAAATTTCCTCTTTTAATCTCAGCCATTGAATCAAAATTCAATGGTTGAGATTAAAAGGGCTCACCTAAAGTTGGGGCTCACCTAAAGAGGAGGGCTCACTTGAACCTTCCCCTATATATATATAATATCTAATAAGAACTGTCATTTTGTGTGAGAAATAGGAATTTTTAATCTTAACCTATGAGACCCGGAATTTTGAGTAGATTAATTTTATAGTTAAATTAAGCTAAGTATTTTTGCGTAATTTATTTTATGTGCTTGTTATGTGCTTGTGTGTTTATATAGCCTAATTAGTAAAGGTAATTGCTCGTTCGTCGCTATTTGAGATAGAATCCCGGCGAGACTTATGTCAAAAAAAAAAAAAGAAAAGAAGTTTAATTGTGGGATGATTGGTGTGTCTGCTGTAGCACGTGCTGGCTGCACCTAATGAAACCACCGAAAAAGGGAAAGGAGGAGGAGAAGAAAAGGAAAGAAGGGGAGGGGGTGACCGAGCAGAATCGGGAACCAGAGGGAGAGAGAGAGGCCGAGCGGGAAAGATAGAGTGAGACCGAGAGGGCGAGCGAGAGTGAAGGTGAGGGAGAGAGGCCGGGACCGGCGAGCGGCGGTGGAGCGGCCGGCGAGTGCGAGGAAACGGCCGAGCGCGAAAGAGGGCGAAACCGAGACCAAGAAAAAGGAAGCTAATGTGAGGGCTGAGGGAGGCAGCCGGTGAACGCAGGACCGCAACCAGCGACGGTGCTAGGCGTAGAGGAGGGCAGCGGAAACCGAGGCTAGCGGCAAGGGAAAAGGAAGGAAAGAAGGAAGGGAACCGGGGAGCTCGAATCTCGGACTCCGCAATCCCCGAATCGAGGTGGGTAGCCTTACACTCTAAACTATTAGTAATTTCGAAACCCAAATGAGTTTGTTGTGATTATTCAATATTTATGTGATGGAACGAAGCTAGGAACTGTTAGAACCGAATCGGATTATGAGTAAATCGAATGGAATTGTTGAGTTTGGAACAGAAACTGGAAGGAGCTTAGTAGTTAGTTAGGGCTGAGATGAGATGCTCGAAAATATTAGGCTGCGTAGGTATAAAGAATATGGTGACGATCTCAAATGGCACTTAGGGACAAGAAGTCGCAAATTGGGAGTAAATTGCGAATCGATGTTTCAGTTAAACCATAGAGACTTCCTAAGTTCTTGCACTCGGGAGATAACGATGCGTATTGGGAAACAATGATTTGAGTATAAAGGAGGGACATGACTTCATTTTGAATGACACATAATTGAGGTAGGAAATAGAGAGTTGGAAATTCTAAGGTTGAAATAAGTTTGGAACGTACCTCGGTCTTTGGGATGAAATCAAGTTTAAAGTTAAGCACAACAAAAGGGACTTAAGCGATAAAGTGAGAGCCGAGTCGTGTGGCTGAATATGGGCAAAAAAGTTGAATTATAAAGTAGAAGCGTAAAAGGAATAAGTGAGGCAAAAGGCAATGAATTGTGACGAATTTGAAAACTTAACTTAAATGATAGGTACTTGTGGTTATTGTGACTCGGAAAATGGAGATAATCGTATTAAATTGAGGAATTGAGAAAGGCATAGTTGGAAAAGAGTTGGGAATGATTGCTTGCATTGAATGGTGACTATTCATGCTATGTGTTTGCTTTATGTGATGCTCAAAAGTAGTTTCGAAAGAAGTTTTGTGTTTTATGTGAAATGACCCTTGAATGCGATTTCTGTGAAATGTCTTTCAAACGTGATTATGTTCTAAAGAAGCAAATCTGATTTGAGAAAGTGAATTTATAAGGGTGACACGTGGTGTCATGCCTTCCTTGATACTAAATCGATTGAGAAAGTTGTGAAGTAAATGTGATGAATGAGAATATGTGCAAATTGTTTTGAATCTACTAGCTACGGATCGTTTAGCATACCGGAGGGTTCGAACTGGGAACGCCCAGCTAGAGACTTCGAGGGAAGGGTTCTAACAGGGGTCCTGCAGAGGCGGGATGCCCGCTCCGAGACTTCCCGAAGAATGGTCCCGGAGCCTTTTTGTCGGGGTCGCGCCCTGAATTAAAGAAGTGCTAGTTCGAGTCCTCGGAAGGCCTAGAATGTTGATTCAATCCCAAAAAGAATTGTTCTCGTATGTGAAATTGTGCTTTTAAATGATTAAAAGAGTTCTTGATCTTTTTCATTGCAAGAGATTTCAGTGAAAAGTATATAGATTTGTATTATTTCATTATGCTTTCGTAGATTTCATTATTATGTGTATTATGTATAAAGAATTTCCTTTTAAGGGTGTATGACTCCGGTGAGCCCGTGGTTTATTGCTCACCCCCACAAATTGTCCCGCTTCCTCCCGATTGCAGAGTACCCCTGAGGCGAATGGCCGGATGCTTGTCTTTGGTGGCGATTATGGTTGCGATCAAGTCTATGTGTTTCATGTTTAGCATATTGTATCTATTCGGCTACTTATGTAAATAGACAGTAATGTATAGTAAGTTAGACGTATGTATGGAGACCAAACTAGTAGCTCGACAAGCTAGAGATTTCTTTCGTGGTAATTTTGATCTTAAGTGGTTGTAAATCTGGTTTTTGCTGAATTCATGACTTAGGTTGTAAACTAGTTCGCAATGTAAGCTTTGTGGTTATGAATACACTCCGGCGTGTGGCCGTTAAGTCGTGTACTCCGAGCGTGTGGCTCGTTGAGTTTTATTGTGACTTTTATGCAGGTTTTAAGACTTTTAGCCTATGGTTGGACCATAGTTCAAACGGAACTCTGCCGAAATTTTTAGGAAACTTCTAACCTTTGGGGAGAATTTCAATTCGTACCCTTAAGTTGGATTAAGATAGCTAAGTTAACACCGGAGTAAGCCTTGGGAGTTCCTTTGAGGAACTCGGCGATGTAATACTCCTAGGGTGGGTTTTGGGGTGTTACATAACCCTTAAATTCTTATTTCATAACTTAGATTTAACTACATACTTTTACCTCCCCAAACCCTAACCACCATACCCTCCTTTCTCTCTCCCCCACCTCTTGTCCGCCTTCTCTCTCTCTCGCTAGTAGCTACTCCTCTCTCTCTCTCTCCAGCTGCCACGCTCCGTCGCCGAACTCACTCTCTTTCTCTCTCTGGGTGCCACGCTCGTCACCTAACTCCTCTCTCTCTCGTCAATCGCTTGTCTCGTATCCGCTACCACTCGTCCCCTCCCTCCTTTGTCCGTTGTCGTCGCCATGCTTCCCAAAAAATGGTTCACCAATATATCCCCTAGGGTTTCCTTTTGATCCAAGTGGATTTGCCTCCCGAAAAAGAACCCATAACGATGTCACCCCCTTTGTATGCAAACTACTTACTCGAAATTTTCTTGCTTTCCTCCTTGGTGGGTTAACCATGGCCCGATTTGATTACTTTTTGAACTAGAAAACCCATAAAAATGGAGCAAAATTACTCGATTCAGGCAAACATGGCAACAAATTTATTGGACGAAAACATATGGGTTGGGCGAAATCAGCCTAACGGCGACCACCACGTGATTCGTCGATGGGCAAGGAACGCCGATCGGTGTCGGCCGTCCACCGGCGAGCCTCGTGGTGAAGGCAGCCGTGAACCACCCACCATAGGGGACAGAGGATGGGGAGAGTGGGTGACGTGGCACATCCATAACCTTTGGATGAGAAATAAAAAGTTCGAGATCTAAAGTTCCTAGTTCGCACTCTAGAATATGGTTCTCTATATATATATATATATATATATGTGTGTGTGTGTGTGTGTGTGTGTGTGTGTGTGTGTGTGTGTGTGTGTGTGTTTCAGGAAAAAATCGGTGGATGGTGATGTGGATGATGATGTAGATGATGAGTCGGAGATAGAGGATTTACTCGTCCCGCCGAGCAGTGGTTGGACTCGAGTGGTGAACTCCTAGTGACGATCGCTCCTTTTGCATAAAGGCACGCCTCGTGGGTGGATCCCGGGAACGTCCCTCCGACGCTTAAGTTAGATTGATGTAAAGTCGGAAAGTCAAGGAAAATCTTTCTTGAAGTTCGTGAAGGAGGTTTTCTTCGATTTGAGTAACTTTACCAAAAAGTTAAGGTTTTTATCTCTAAGTAGAAAAAATAGTTGGATTTATCCAAGAGTATATGTTTCTTAGGAATTGTGATATGATCCTTTTCGACAAAGTTTGGTGAGTATTTATACAAGAAATAAATGAGGGGTAAAATAGTCATTTAACATCATTAGGCATGGAACCCTAACCCTAATGGGCTTTGGGCCTTACCTAACTCTATATGATGAAGGGCTTGGGCTGATACCTCAATTATCCGACTAATGGGGAATAACCGAATTGAGACGTGGCGTATAAGTCGAAACTATTCGGAAAATAGCTGCATCATTTAACCCCTCACATTTTACTCGCACGCTTCCCGAAGCGAGATAAGTTGGATGTGAAGTAACTTTAGCCATGTTTCTTGTGCCTCAAATCTTTATAAATAGGCAAGATGAGTTGGAAGGAGTGAATACTCCTTTGTTCCTTCTCTTATTTTACTTCAGCAAAGGTGAGTTCCAAGCCACTTCTTCCCGACTACCAAAAGTTGTGCCTTTGCTTCAACAGGGCGAGGGTTGAGGAAGCCGCACGTAACAATCATTGTCTAGACACTGCCTTGGAGATGTTCTATAGACATCTTATTGAAGATGGGGTTGAGCTCTCGATCATAGATTGGGATAACGTCCGGGAGCTTCAACATGTTGTGGTGTATTCTAATTGGGACCACCTTAAGCGTGGGTGAGGTGTTACCATGAGGATTTTCTTGAATTCTATATGGAGGACCCGAACTCATTGGCAAGTGACGCAGCTGGTGGAGGCGCCACCTCTAGTGTTGGTTCGTCGCCTTATCGTCCTTAGGAGAGCAACGAAACAGTGGATGGTCCATCCTCCCGCACTTCAACCTGCCAAAAGAGCTTGCCTAAGGAGAAGAGGAGGCATCTTCCCAAGGAGAAGAACCTCCTCAAAAGAAGTGACAACGTGGCCCTCGCTCCTTGCTCTTTGCTCTTTGTTTCATATGTTAGTTTGTACTTCTAGTGTTTCGCCCCCACTTGTGACGTCATGTCCAATGTCCTTTAATGAATGATGAATAAACTTTGTGTGTTGACTTTCTCATTTTTTCTACCATAAGCTCTTATTGAGGCATAATGGTGAAGAATGATTTTTTAGCCCCTTGGGGCTAAAAGAGTGTCGAGAAAAACAAGTTTTTCCATAAACTTCCTTATAAGGATGTCAAAAGTGCAAATCTTTGATCCTTGGAGGGTCGATTCATGTGGCGACTAGAAACTTAAAGCCCCTTAGGGCTAAAAGCACAGAGTGTCTCTTGTTAGGATCTTTGGGGCATATAAACCCTTGGCTTCCTTGGATCAAAAACATGAGTTTGCCCATGGTAATACTTGTTATGGGTCTTTACACGACCTTTCAACTCCCATAGGCTTCAAAGTGCATGATTCTCGCTAAGGAACATCCTACCGAGAGTATGACCTCTAACTTATAGTTGGGAGTGTAAGTACATGTGACTAGACCATTATAGCTGGGAGTGCAAGTGCTCGTGGCTAGGCCATTACGAGTCCTTATACGACTTTTCAGCTCCCGTAAGCTTAAAAGTGCTTGATTCTCGGTAGGGAACATCCCATGGAAAGCGCGACCCCCTAACCTGCAGCTAGGAGTGCAAATACCCATGGCTAGGCCATTTGGGGTCTTTACACGACCTTTCAACTCCCATAGGCTTGAAAGTGTATGATTCTCGCTAAGAAACATCCCACTGAAAGCTTGACTCCCTAACCTCCAATTAGGAGTGTAAGTGCCCATGGCTATGCCATTTTGGATCTCTATGCGGCCTTTCACCTCTCGTAGGCTTGAAATTACAAATTTGGTTGATAAGTAATAACCTCTAACGGGTATTCCTTTACGGAGGTGAAAATGCGACTTTTTAGCTCTCGTTAGCTAATTTGTCGTTAGATGTCGATAGACGTTTAAATCCGAAAGATGTCTCTTTGTAGAGGTGAAAATACGACCTTTTAGCTCCTCGTAGGCTAATTCCTCACTAAACGTCGATGGACGTTGAACTCGAAGGATGTCCTATTGCGGAGGTGAAAACGCGACTTTTTAATCCTCGTAGGCTAATTCGTCGTTATACATTGACAGATGTTGAACTCCAAAGGTTATCCCTTTACGGAGGTAAAAATACAACTTTTTAACTCCCGTGGCTGATTCGTCGTTGGACGTCGGCAGAGGTTGGACTCCGAAGGATGTCGCTTACTGCAGGTGGAAACCCAACTTTTTAGCTCATGTAGGCTAAATCATTGTTAGATGTCGACAGACGTTGAACTCCAAAGGATGTCCCTTTATGGAGGTGGAAACGTGACTTTTTAGCTCCCTTAGGCTTGGTCATCGTTATACGTCAACAAACGTTTAATCCGAAGGATGTCCTTCATGAAGGTAGTCGTTTTACTGGAGGTGAAAAAGCAACTTTTTAGCTCACGTAGCCTAATTCATCATTAGACGTCAACAAACGTTCATTCTTCGAAGGATGTCCCTTTACGGTGATGAAAGTGCGATTTTTTAGCTCTCGTAGGCTAATTTGTCGTTATATGTCGACAGACGTTGAACCTTTACGGAGGTGAAAAAGCGACTTTTTAGCTTGCGTAGGCTAATTTTAATCGTTTGTATTTTTTGCGAAATTATATGATTTTTAATTTTTTACGACACGGTTCGATGATTACCGCGTCCTACTCTCAACTCCGACTCTCAACTCCGACTCCTAACTCCCCGCATCCCGCCCCCTCCCTCTCGCTTCTCGTTGATGTCCCATCCCCCGGCTTCTACTTCTCCCCCTCTCACTTCCCGGCTCCTAGCCCCCGACCTCTCACTACCCATTTTCACCAGCCTCTCCCTACGTGACACCCCCTCCAAATTACGTCGACTCCCGAACCCCTCCCTTATTTTCTCTGTCCTCCCTCGGACCTCCCCACGTGACTAAACCCCGCCCCACTTCTAACTTAAACTAATTTTTATTTTAAAACTTGTGACATTTTTTTATTATTATTTTTATTAAAATTTTTTTTGGGGGAAACATTCTCAATAAATGTTATGCATAAAGAGATAAGATTAAATGGGATGGAAAAATACCGACCTTGATTTTGGGGCGCGAAAAATACGAACTCCTTTGGATTGAAAAATACCGCTGATGTGGAGCAACGAATTAGCAACTCCTTTAGGGTGAAGAATTTGTAAACTCCTTTCGATAAAAATATTGACCTATTTCGAAATGAAAAATGGCGACCCCAACTCCTTTAGTCGAAAAACATTAGCCCTTCTTTGGTCGGGAAAAGTCGAACCCCTTTTGGGTGAGAATGTGTCGACTCCACGTTAGGCTGAAACACGTCGGCTCCTCGCATGGGCTACCGTAGGGTGCCTTTTATTGTTCTCTAGTCATAATTTTACGTTAGAGGTCTTTATTAACTTCTCGTTTGCCCCAAACTTGATGTCAAAAGCGACGTTTAGCATTGGCTATAATAACGACTGTGTGTCTTGAAGGCCAAAACATCTTTTTTCTTCTTCTTCTTCAATTTGCGAACAATCACTCTTTTTAAAAATGGGCACCTGATTGAGTTGTGTTGGAGTTCGTAGATAGAAATCGTAGATTGAACCTACATAGGCATGGCATGCTGAGCCGAAGTTTCTTATGCGTATAACTTCGGGTCGATTGACTAAGGAACAAAAGTGCTCTTCCAGGGCATTGACCTTGTGCTTTTTTGTAGTGTCTTAGAGCTTAAATGATGTCACTCGGGGATTATCTATGACCCTATGGGATCTTTGCTTGACGAGCGATGTATGTGAAAACTCGGGTATGAACTTATCTCTCTTGATAGTTTTGAAATCAAGTCATTCTCACACCTTAGAAATATTATCTTTGAGTTGTTCATCTCTGTATGACCCACTCGAGAAAGTTTTTCTTGAGTGAACACTTAGTCTTGGGTTTTGACCTACTCGGACAGTCTTGGACAGAAATCATGTCTAACTAATTTCATGAACTTAACTCATTTCAACTGGCTTGTTCTAAAGTTCAAAACAGAATTACAATGTTAATTCTAAATTAGCCAAATTTATTTATTTAATTGAAATTATTTTGAAATGGCAAATACCGAAATGTGTCTATATATTTCTCTAACTCGTTTATCATTCAAGTATAGACACAAATGGAATTGAAACATATTGAATATTAAACTTTAAAAATTCTATTTAATTATATTAAAGATATTTAGCGCTTAATTATTTAAATTAATTATACTTTGAGTACCACTTTGGTTTTGTTTTTACATGTCTATAAAAGTTGATTAATCTTAGTTTAAAAGGCAAAAATAACCGACGTCTTACCGTTAACCGCCGATAGACCAAAAAGCCCCATTTTCAGGCGAGGCTCGATACATCGTGTTAGAGTTGTTTGTTACCATTTCTAATAAACTTGAACTTTGAGTCTAACGATTGTTTCCACCCTAAATTTCAGTCACAGCAAGTGGATTGAAATATTTTTAAGCCAAGAATCGATGCATAGCAAATACTTTCACAATGGTTCATTTTCCGAGGGACTCGGAAGATCCGTTACAACAACTAGTGTTTTCCATCAGCTTAGGCTCAAGACACAACAATTATCTCGCATTACTTATTATAAATAGAAGCCAATTCACAAGACTTCAATGTTGCTGAAAAACTTGTTGGAATCATATTCTCAACTCATATACTCTTTTTCTATTAGTCAACTTTGTACTTAATTTCTCAACTTTTGAGTTAAACCAAGAAGTCTTGTAATCACTCTTATTTATTTCTACTCAATTCTTCCAGTATTTCCCTTGATGAGTCTGTAAGAGGTAACTCAGCTCAATTGTACCTAACTATAAAAGGTATCTCAGTTAGGAAGTACTAGGGCGAGATAAGGTAACTTATGTGCGTAGGAAAACTTATTCCCATATTTGTTGTAGTGTATGTTTTCATTAAGCACAGTCTGAATAATTGGTAGTTCAATTGAAAATTCATGAAACCGAGCACTAGTTGTGAGTAACTAACTGTTTTCTAAGCAACTCAGCCGGATGACTGAGTCGGACTTAGTTAAGAGAAAATGGAAATCAAACTTCTAGGATCATCTCTAATTAATAGAGAATCTTAGAAAATTTTTCAAAAATTTCTCTCTCTCTCTCTCTCTCTCTACACACACACACACACACACACACACACACATGTGAATAGTCGGAAACTAGCCACGAGGAAGCAGTTTCAAAAGATGACCGCCGAGAGACGCTGGAATGCCAAATGGTTTAACTAGTCGTTGCTTTGAAAACTAGGTCGATTACGATTTCTATCCATTGAGAAAATTTGTCGATAAATAGCACTTGTTCATTCTCATTCTTTCACTTTGCAATTCTTGCTCTCACACTCTCCGAAACTCTTACTCGGACTCATTTGTTCTTCAAACTCGGGCATTCACTTCTACTTTCTCTTACTCTTTTTCATCTCTTCTATCTCTAGTTCTATAAGTTCCTACCTATCCATTTCTTTCATTATGCCTAAGACATGTGTTGCCGTTGAAAGAGGCTCAGCCACCAAAAAGGCTAGATTCTACTCGAGCCGTTTAGTCTTCTCAAATAGATGACCACAAAAAGAAATCTTGAAAGGCAAAGCTTTAGCCTTCGAAGATCCCAAACACTCAATCGTCGCCCAACACTACTTCAAGTCATTCTCACATCTTAGAAACATTATCTTTGAGTTTTTCATCTTTGTTTGACCCACCGAGAAAGCTTTTCTTGAGCGAACACTTATTCTTGGGTTTCGACCCACTCAGACAGGACTCAAACAAAAATCATGTCTAAATAATTTCATGAACTTAACTCGTTGTTTCAACTAACTTGTTCTAAAGTTCAAAACATAATTATAACGTTAATTCTAAATTAGCCAGATTTATTTATTTATTTGATATTATTTTGAAATGGCAAATACCGAAATGTGTCTATATATTTATGTAACTCGTTTATTATTCAATTATAGACAAAAAGGAATTGAAACATATTGAATATTAGACTTCAAAAATTCCATTTAATTAGATTAAAGATATTTAGCACTTAATTATTTAAATTAATTAATATCTTTGTCTAATCTTGGACCAAAGTATTTTTATACTTTGAGTACTACTTTGGTTTTGTTGTTGCAGGTTTATAAAAGGTGATTAATCTCAGTTTAAAAGGGAAAAACAATCGATTTCTTACCGTTAAGTGCCAGCAGATAAAAAGCGTCATTTTCAGTCGGCTCGGACACTATGTCGGGGTTGTTTGTTACATTTTTAGTAAAGTTGAACTTTGAGTTTAACAGTTGTTTCCACCCTAGATTTTAGTCACAACAAGTGGATTGGAATACTTTTAAGCGAAGAACCGATGCACAACGAATACTTTCATAATAGTTCATTTTTTGAGGGACTAAGACTATCTCGTTGCAACGAGTAGTATTTTCCATTAGTTAAGCCCAAGACACAACATTTATCTGCAAATAGGAGCCACTTCACAAGACTTCAAGCTTCCTGAAAAACTTGCTGGAATCATACTCTCAACTCATATACTCTTTTTATACTAGTCAACTCCGTACTTAGTTTCTCAACTTCCGAGTTGAACCAAGAAGTCTTGTAATCACTCTTATTATTTCTACTCAATTCTTCCGTATTTTCCTTTACTGAGCTGTAAGGGGTAACTCAACTCAATTTTACCTAACTGTAAAGGATATCTCAATTAGGAAGTATTAGGGCGGATAAGGTAACTTATGTGCCTAGGAAAAGTTGTATTGAATTGTCTAAGGGAACAATTCGGAGAGTCGATCCTTGTATTTTGTGGATATAAAATGGTGGATTTGACTTGGTATCTAGACTGATACCAACCGTGTCCCGGAGGGTTTCCACGTAAAAATTTTCTCGCTCTTCTTTTCTCGAGGCCAATCTAGGCTTACCTTTCGTTTTTGAGTTCGACTTGAGCATAAAGTCTTATTTTTTTGCAAAAATTTCTTTCACACCCTATTCACTCCCTCTAGAGTGATTCAAACTCTCTAAGCTCAAACCTTCGATACGCTCCAATTTTTTTCATCCAAGGGGCTGTCTTTTGATGGGTGAATGCACTCGAGGACCATAGTTGATCTCTTCATACTTGGCATTTACTTGTCTCATGTTTGGCTCTCGTTTTCTTTTATTTGCTACGTACTTCTTGTGCACCATTTGCTTCTTCTCATGTGTTTTTAGTTGTTGTCGAGTTTCGAATTCTCGTTATCGTGGTACGTATTATTCCCTTACTCTAATTTTTGTGGCTCATAGTCCTTGTGTCTCTAATTTATCTCCATTAAGATGCTCCTCGGGTCGGTATTAAAGCGATGATCAACATCATAGTCCTTGTGTCTCTTGTCGCTTCTCCGAGTGAGCTTTCCGTCCTCCCCTCCTCGTTGAAATCTTCTACTTCTTCAGTACATATTTTTGTGGCTTGGATGAAGTTTGCCACTTTTGAAGTGTATTCGCTAAGGGGCATATCTTTTTCTTGGCCAAGGAGAATTTGAATCATCCACCCTTGAGCCCGTTAAAGAAGGCAGTATAGGCTACTTAATCTTGAAGTCTAGGATTAGGACAACTTCTCCATGGAACCTTCGGACGTAGTCCTTGTGAAGTTCATTCTTTCCTTGCTTGACTTTAGAGAGATGGATGCTCGTTCTCTTTTTCTTGAGGCTGGCAATGAATTGTCCCATGAACTTCTCACACAATTCCTCAACGAAGGATATGCTTCATTGAGGAAGACCATTGAACCACCTTTGTGCGACTTCCTTGAAGGTGGAAGGGAAGTGTCGATAGTATGTGGTATCGTCTACGTCTTGCACTTACATGTGTGACTTATAGTATGACAAATGATTTTTGGATTTGTTGTTCCATCATAGGGGTCATTGTCCGACGCCTTTATCTTCTTCAAATGAAGTGCATTCATGATCCTTTTTAGAAAGGTGTGGCAAAGGTAGGTGACTTAAAAGCGAATTAGATCCGAGAGAAGGGAACAAAATGGGTATAAAATCTCGAAACCTCCAAGTAAGGATGGGATTTTCCTTTGCTCGGACCGAAGAGGGGTGCACCTTATTTTTTCTGATTTTTCGCGATTTTTCTTCTTCGACCGCACTTGATGCCTTTCTGCCGACCACTCATGTTCCTTGATGGTTGATCGCTCTTGGCCGTGCCTAAGAATGTCATGTTGGCATGCTCGTTCGAATTACGACCACGAGTGCTCGAACGTGCCGAACCGACGGACCTCCCATTTCCTTAGGGCCTTTGCTCTTGGTTTTGGCATGGAGAGACATTGCAACCCTCGAACCACGTCGAACGCTCGCTATGTGTGGCGTAAGGGGTTGAAGATGTAAGCAAAGTAGCGATTTTTTCATTGGCTCTCTAGAGATCTTTTAGCCTCAATAATCACTCCGGCTTCTCCTTCCTCCCAATGCTTCATCGAAAGAGCGTTTAGTTGATCGAGGCTAATGAGCATTCGGTAGCTCGGTTCGCGGTACTTCAACAAGCATGCGAGGGCATCCCTCCCGAGAAGTGGCTAAAAGGGTGACCTCCTCAGGGGCACAATATTCTGGAGTGGGATTGTAATGAAATGGTAGGATACGCAAGCGCCGATCCATAGTGGCCCGTACTTGCTCTTGCACTTGTTGTACCACGGTGGTTTTTAAAGAGTCGATGAGGTTTTGAAGTGTCCTTAAAGTAACGTATCTCTCGAGCCTGGGCTGCTGGTTGCCCATTAAGTCGTGCAGCGACTCCATACCCTTGACTTGATGGACACCGCAGGATAAACCCCGTAAGTAAGGAATGAGGAGGAGGAACCGGGGATCGGTTGCGTCTCTCGTTATTCTAGAGTGTGATCGAGTTCTACTAGAAACCATGAACTACCACTCTCCCCACGTACAGCGCCAAAATATTTTGAGAAGAAACCGGTGCATGCTGATGTGGATGATGAGCTGGAGAGAGAGGATTTACTCGTCCCGGCCGCGATGGTTGCACTCGAGTGGCGAACTCCTCGCAACGATCACTTCTTCCCGCATGAAGGTACGCCTCGAGGGTGGATCCCGAGGAACACCCCTCCGGCACTCAAGTTAGATTGACGTAAAGTCGAAAGTCGAGGAAAATATTCCTCGAAGTGCATGAAGGGTTTTTATGGGATTTGAGTAACTTACCAAAAAGATAAGGCTTTTATCTTTAAATAGAGATAATAGTGGGATTTAGTCAAGAGTGTATGTTTCTTGGAAATTGTGATATGATCCCTTTATGATAAAGTTTGGTGAGTATTATAAAAGAAACAAATGAGGGGTAAAATAATCATTTACCGTCATTAGGCATGGAACCCAACCCTAATGGGCTTTCACCTTACCTAACTCCATGTGATGGAAGGCTTGGGTCGGTACCTCAATTATCTAACCGATCGAAAATAATTAGATTGAGAAGTAGCAGATCGGGAACCACTCTTAAAATGAGAACTACTCCTAATTTGAGAACTTTTCATCACAACCGTCTAAATTTAATCTAACGGTCCTAATGTGGGTGAATTTTAAAAGCATTTAATGACTTTAATTCGAGCAAAAATAAAAAATTTCCCCATTTTTCTCCCTCTAACCCCGATACTTTCACTGCCCTCTCTCTCTACCTTCTCCTCGTCAATTCGCCGACCACCACCTACCCGGCCACCTTGCCGACCACCTTAGCACCGGAATCCCATCGCCAACCACCACCTGCCTCTTGCTCGCTGCCTCCCGAACCCATTCGCTCACCGTCTCCCGAACCCTCTCGCTTGCTGCCCCTCTCCAACCTCTACCTCTCACCGGCCACGTCGCCGTCCACCTCCTACAAGCATCGGAACCCCATCGCCGAGCATTCGCTGCAAGTCGCCAACCACCACAAGCACCGGAACCACAGCCTACGATGTCGTTGGATCTCGACACCCTCTGTTGTCTCCGAAGACGGTTGCATTTCGACGAAGCCTTTAACATCTTAGAGTCGAACACATTTTCGAGGCTGAGCATTCCTTCACCTTCATTAGTTGGGGTTGATAAGGTTTGAACATTCTTCTTTTCAAAAATTAGATTGGATTTTGTTTTTTTAATATTGTATTGAAAGTTTCGATTTAGCTAAGATTTAGGAGTGTTTATGTATCATCTTTATAGCTGAGCTTGCACAAAGAAGTTTTTGGCATTCAGTCCTTTTTGATACCACGACTTTGGGGATAGATTGTGCTATTTGTTATATCTCTTAAATTTTCGAGAATTTCATGATATATAATGGTTCACCGAGCCATTATTTGTCCGGTTTATAACAGTCTCTATGATGCTTTTTTCTATTCGGAAGGGGGCATTTTTTATGAAACATGAAGAGGTTGAAATGTTTTCATATGTCAAACAATGACAAAAGGGGGTGTTTTTAATAGCTGTTTTCAAATATGGCAGAGTGGAAGTATAATGAATCTGAATTTTTCATTAATATTTTATTTTTCATAATATATGTAGGAATTAATAGATACTATTATTGAGGAGGTGGAGGAACATAAAGAATCTGAAAACTTCAAGAGCCCGACGAGAGTATTGAAAGAGTGGGTGCCAACATGTGAGGAAGCATTGATTCCAAAAGAAGGTATGATATTCGACAACTTGGAACATTGTGAGAAGTTCTACAAAACTTATGCTCATGAAGTTGGATTTAGTGTTCATAAGTCATCTTGTAAAAAGAAACAAGGAATTAAACTATTCAAGTACTTTATTTGTTCAAAACAAAGTTTTAAAGAAAGTTCCACAAGCGCTAAAACCAAAGGGAAAGAGAAGGTTCGTAAGAGAAAGTTGATAAGGGAGGGACGTAATTCTATGGTTGGGTTTAAAAGGACTCGAAGATGGTAAATATGTTTTGTATAGATTTTATGAAGGTCAAACGCATTTGCTTGCCACTCCTAGGAAACGTCACATGTTAATGTTAAACTCTAGGGTGAAAAGTGTGTATAGGACCTTATTTAAATCACTTACCGTGCTAATATTGGTCCTATTAAAGCCCATCGTCTCATGAAAGAACAAACAGGTGGTTTTGAACATGTTGGATGCTCAAAAAAGCACTTAAAAATTTTCGGAGAGACTTAAAAGCTTATTTAAAGGATTCCGATGCTCACATGTTTGTTGAAAACCTCAAAAGGAAAAAGGAGCTAATCAGTCATTCTATTTTTCATATGAGTTGCATGATGATCAACGATTGAAGCATGTGTTTTGGGCCGATGCGATATCTAAAAGAAATTATGAATTATATGGAGATGTTATTTCATTTGACACAAGCATTTGACACAAACAGATACAAGATGATATTTGCTCCTTTCACTGGTCTTCATAACCATAGGCTTTGTGTGACA
The DNA here is from genome assembly GCA_021018815.1 of Talinum fruticosum. NCBI lineage: Eukaryota > Viridiplantae > Streptophyta > Magnoliopsida > Caryophyllales > Talinaceae > Talinum > Talinum fruticosum. The sequence continues at coordinate 3,751,649 of JAITYX010000020.1, forward strand.
TTTGGGGTCACATTCTTAGGGAATGAAAAAGTCGAGTCATTCAAATGGTTATTTGAAAAGTTCTTAGATGTAATGTGTAATCACAAACCAGTCTATATTATAACCGATCAAGATCCTGCAATGAAACTAGCAATACAACAGGTTTTTGATGCATCTACTCATAGGTTTTGTGTATGGCATATCATGAGGAAGCTTTCGAAAAGGTTGGATGCATATTGAATAGTAATGTTGATTTTAATGCTCGGTTTAATTCATGTGTTTACAATTCAGAAACACCAGTTGAATTTGAAACCACTTGATAATCTATAATTATGGATTTTGGATTAGCAAATAATGAATGGTTGTCTCAAATGTTTCAAATGATATGGATTTCGGCTTATTTTAGGGATTTGTTTTCAGGAGCAAGTGTTGAGGGCAACTTCTAGATCTAAAAGTGAAAATAATTTGTTTAGCAACTTTACAAATCCACATATAAGTTTGGTGGAGTTTTGAATGCGTTGGAAAAGTGCTATTGATTTGCAAAGACATCATTAGTCAAAAGTAGATAATGATACATGTAACTCGTTACTCGAATTGAGGACAAATAGGGATTTGGAGAGTCATGCAGCTAAAATCTATACTCAAATTTTTATAGATTTCAAGATGAGTTATGGGTAGCTTGCATGGATTGTGAGATTGAGGATAGAAAGGAGATTAAGGAAAGTTTCTTGATAATTGTTTCAGATAGTAGCAAAAAGGCAGCAAGAATAGAGAAATTATTTATAACCCGGTAGATCATGTGGCACATTGTTCATGTAAAATGTTTGAATGTGAAGGTATTCCTTGTCGTCATATATTATATATTTTCAAGGCAAAAGTGCATGAGCTTTCCACTTACTACATCTTGAACAGATGGACAAAGATGGCAAGAACCAAACATATTTTCGATGTAGATGGTAATGTTTTGGAGGGTTGTTCTCATATGAATGTTGAAGATAAGTTAATTTATGACATTTAGATGGAATCCATGAGTTGTATGGAAGTTGCAGGTAGGAACCCCGAATTGCTTACTTTGGCTTTGAAGGGAATTTCAAATGTCACTAAACAATTGATGGAGTTAAAAGGCAGCGAAAGTGAAAGTAAGACATAGGAGTTAGAGTCTTTTATTGGTTCAAGTGCTCCACAACAATTTGAGATTCTTCCTCCAAAGCAATCAAACACTAAGGGTGGTGGTAAGTGAATCAAAGGTGGACAAGAACAAGCATTAGAGGCACAAAAGAGAATGAGACTTGGCAAAACTTGTGGACAATAAGAAAATCACGATAGCCGAAATTGTCCTTTAAAGGGGTCGTCTTAGCTATGAGGTTTTTTTTAATTTCTTGTATCGTATACTTATAACTTCTTTCAACTGAATTATATCAGCTGATGCCCGAGGAGTACAAGCAACCTATTTTTTGGTAGTCCATGTGGGATTTGAACCCACATATTTTGTGTTAGAACACAAATGCTCTACCGATTGAGCTAATGGACTAGGTAAATCTCACTATTTCAATTTCAATAATCAAACACAATTTGACAGCAAAGAATCCATGTCAAACACCAAAGAATACACCATACCAAATAGCATCAAGTACAGGAAGGAGGGCGGAGCAAACACCAATCAATCGGACCTGTGATTGTTTCTGCCTAGGTGGCTCGATGCAACACTTTTGATTCAGTTGGGTAGTAAATCTAGAGCTGAGTGAAGCCACTAAACATGCTTGACCTAATATCGATCTGAAAAACAAATAAATAAATGATGAATGACACGTCTAGTTCTCTTGAAATAGGATCTCTTAGTAGTATTGCTTAGTATTTTTGCAACTTTGAATCCGATCTCTATTGCACTTACCCAACCAAACGTGCATATAAGTATTCTACAATATAATTTTGTGCATATAGGTTTCGTGCATATAGGCAACAAGTGGGTACACGTCAAAGTATTTTGCACACCACAAGTAGCCCAATGTACCAAGAAATGATTTAAAACTACATAACAATTTGCATGGCCTACTTGCAAGTATAACATCTTCTGTATTTACCAATTTACGACCAGCATGATGTGCAAATAGCTCAAGATCCTTGGCCAGATGCTCGCTTTGCAAAAAAAAAAAAAAAAAAAAAACCATTTCAAAAGCTCTAAGTACAATAAGACCTATAAGTAACAAAATTTATGCAAATATGTCTCGCCAAGATGAAGTTAATTGCTAATTAAAAAAAGTCCATGTCCCAAACTCATGAAAATGAAAACCGTAAGTTCTTTGGAACAGAAAAAGAGAGAGAGAGAGAGAGAGAGAGAGAGAGAGAGTAAGCAAATTAACGTAAAAGTTGCAGTGTTTATCTCAAAAAGCTCCAAGCAGAGCGAGACTTTGCTGCTAGGGATCCGAAGAAGTAAAATGTTAGGAATAAAGATAGAACAAATCATGTATTTTTAGTCATGAAAGTGTCAAATTGCAACGAACCAAGAATAGAACAGAGTAGGCTTGAACCTCACCAAAGCACAATGATGAATCGAAAACAACTTTATACTTCAAAGATAATTGAGAACTAGTATCAGTATTTCACTAAATAAATGCACCAATCATATGCATATCCACTTTGCTGGAGACAACCTCTCTAGCATCTCATGCCAAGGAAAAGGCCATGGACATGTATACCTTCTTAGGCCCAAACCCCATGGCAGTGAGATCCACGATTAGCGCTTGTTGTAAGAGTTGTACATACACCTATCCTTTATTTGATTGACATATACTCGGAGAAACTGGACTAAACACATATAAAGTCGAAAAACAAAGTACGTAAGGGAAACCATTCCATAAAAAGTAAAATGCTTCACATTCTTGATTTTCCTAACCCATAAGGCACTAGGATGGAACCACACAGAGAGAGGCAAATGCACCTGGACAAATGCAATCCTTCAAGTAAAAGGTAGGCAATTGACTTCAAGAAGCCATCAAATCTTCACCTAAACATGATCTCACCGACTACATGTTCTCGGACAAAGCACATATACATGCATTTTTCAATGGTCAAATCACTTGCTACTTGCCGAAAAAGTTGAAGAAGACGATTCTAAAAGCTAATTAAATCTTAAATAGATAAATTTCAATTTGGTTCACTTTTCCTTAGCTAGGCCTTAAAATTGTCTAATTGATAAGAACAAGTCCTGGTTCTAAAAAACCAAAAAAGGATTTCGACTTCCATATTCCAATTGACAAATTGATCCCCATTTCACCAATAATAAACGTATAATCCAATTGAAACCCCACCTTCAACGAACCCTAAAAGTCGTAAACAAATTCCAATTCCCAAAACATAAATATTACCTACATAATTAAACTCCAAATCGAAAATACACGCAACAATCGTCTTAGATACCTGCATCTCACACTTCTTCGCTGCTCAAAAACATGATAACCGAACCGTGAGAAGCCAGCAAGTCACGTAAAGGGAGAGAGAGAAAGAGAAAGGGGCAGTGACTTGCAGCGAATGCTCGACGATGGGGTTTTGGTGCCGTTGGAGGTGGCCGGTGAGAGGTAGAGACTGGAGGGGGCAGCGAGTGAGAGGGTTAGGGAGGCAGCGAGTGAAAGGGTTCGGGAGGTAGCGAGCGAGCGAGCGAGAGGCAGGTGGTGGCCGGCGATGGGATTCTGGTGCTGAGGTGACTAGCGAGGCGAATTGACGAGGAGAAGGCAGAGAGAGGGGGCAGTGAATGTATCGGGGGTTAGAGGGAGAAAAATGGGGAAATTTTTTATTTTTGCCTCAATTAAAGTCATCGAATGCTTTTAAAATTCACCCACATTATGATCGTTAGATTAAATTTAGATGGTTGAGATGAAAAGTTCTCAAATTAGAAGTAGTTCTCATTTTAAGAGTGGTTCCCATATGAACCCTCCCCTATATATATATATATATATATAGGACGTATCAAATAAGAACTCGTCGACTACAATAAGAACTAAGAACTATTAATCCGAACCATTAAAATTTAATGTAAATGTGTAAATTTTGTCACATCATCAACTCTAACCAACAACCTAAAGTTTCCACCCCCACCCCACATCCACCACATGCGCACAACTATAACCGCCCATATCATTGCCGAGCACTACCCGTTAACGGCTGATCGGCGATGACAAATCTAGAACGAGGGTCGCCGTTCACCGGTGAATCCCGTGTGGCTGTTGTAAGCCAATTTCACGAACCTCCGTCCATAATTGGGTCCCCGATTGAGCACCCAACATCCAATCCCGCCACCAAGCTCGCCAAAAATTCATGCTTCTCTTGTGATTGGGTTCTCCTTATCCTTCTTTTGTCACTTCCCCACCTAGGGTTTCGTTTGAATTCATACACTGTTCACAATTCTCTCTCCTCCCAATTCACCCTTTACAATTCGCCGGAAAATTAAAGCAATCACCAACCTCACCAACAACTGAAGAACACAGAGTCGAGCACGACCGCCTCAGCGAGCCTCACGGAGGCCGATGTGAAGCCAATTGACCATGGTCGTCGATGAGGGTGGGATGGTTGGGGGTCCGTGTCTGAAATTTTCTTCCCGAATTGGCTGGGAAGCAGGGACCATGGCCACCACTGCGGTCGCCGGTGGGCGGAGAACTCTAATCGGAGTTCGACAGCCACCGATGAGCCTAGGGGTCGCTGCCTTTGCTTATAAGTTTGATGGCCGGCCGTACATTGTGGTTGGGCATCCATTGTGGAGGGAGAAGAGAGGGAGTGGTGGTGGTAGTGTGGGGAGAAGAGAGTGGGTGACGTGGCAACATCACAACCTTTAGATCAAAAATTAATGGTCTCAATTAAGAGTTATATATATATATATATAATTCGGAAACTACGTATACAATTTTTAGTGGTGAGATAGATAAATAATGGTAATTTTTCTATAATATAAAAATAGTAATAGCCAAAATGAGGAAGACTAAATAATAATTTTTAAAGGTGATGAGAGGCGTATACGAAAATACCTCTCTACTGAATTGATGGTGATGTTGGTTAGGCAGCTAAGGCTACATTATTTGTTGTAACTTAGTATAACAAAAATGACAAAATTGGTATTAATTATTTTCCTTTTTTAAAAGAATAGACTAATTTTGGCGTTTGTAAATTTAACGAACAGGCATATTCATTTCATCGACAGCATATTATTACCATTATTTATCACTCATTACATACATGTGTTATAGTTAACTCCTATTGCTACTTGTCATTCTCTACAGCTTATTTACATTGCTTTTTTAATTTGAATACTAAATTAAAATAAATATTATTTTGGAGACATTGGATGATTATGTATTATATTATAAACTTATATGTTCATATGTTGTACTTTAAAGGTATTTGTTGTTTATAAACTAGCACCGAACTTAGGGGTGATTGACTCAGCTATGAGCTGACTTGGTAGGCAGAGCTGAGATTTAAGGCTTATAGAGTAATTGCATTGACAATTTTGCTCATGTTTTAACATTCATATGTTTAAGCCCAATTAATCTCCTTTCCCTTTTGTGTGTCCCCGTGTGTGTTTGTCTCTCTCTCCTCTCTTCTATAATTTTCTTTTCTTTAGACAAAAATTAAATGCTCACATTTCCTCAGCTCCCCCTCACCAAACCACCACAACTAAAGCTCGTAAAAATTGACTCTATTGGAATCCTGTTGGGGAAAAGCATAATGAAGTCCATCATTATATAAACCCAAAATTCAATATATCGAATCGAAGGAACAATTAATAGAACATACCTGAATCCATGGTCGACATAAGTTCTCCTAGAATGATGTGGTTAGGTCTTCCGGATCTACATGTACTATTAAGAGAACCTTTAGATTTTCTGTAATCTCACAATTTCTCCGATAATGGGATGTCAAGGAGAATCAATTCGTACGTGTGACTTAGGGATCATAACCTTTATTTATAGTTGTACCCTTATAGGGTTTTGACACACTACTGTTCCGCCTATCATAGAACAATAGTGGGCCACCGGTCTATACACATATAAGGCCCACACCCTACTAGATATATTAAAATCCAATTAATTGTATCTTCATTAGATCACTTTTATTTTGGGCTATAATTATGACAATCCTTAATTACGATACATATTTAATCACATGTAAGCTCATCATTGACTTATGATCTAACAATCTCCCACTTGAGCTATATGTAACCTTACAATATGTATCAACCAAATTTTGAGCTCAATATTACTGTCATTATAACAATATATCTAAACCAATCCCGTCCATCAATAATATCAACATAGGACTAAAGCGGCCTTCATTACATCATCGTAACTCGACCCATCAATGATCACTTATGCTAATACAAAAGAATAACATGGATTATGATGTGGATGTGTACCATGAAAATTTCATGTGATGTGATCTCAACATGTCTATTTCCAACTAGTCCACTTTAAACATTAGTGAGATCCAAAATATAAACAGAGTATAAGAAAAACTTTAATGTAACTTTATTTTTGCAGAAAATATCCTCATAACCGAAAACCAAATTATATAAGTCAAATGTGCATCTAAATTACAAACTCTCACAAAACCCGAATATCTTCAAAAGAAGACACAACACCCATATGAGCCACATGCTCATGAAACCGATTGGGTGGTATTGCCTCAGTAAGCGGATCCACAATCATAGAGTTTGTACCAATGTGCTCAATTGAAAATTATCCACTCGAACTCTTTCTTTCACAACTAAGAATTTGAGAGCCACAAACTTTGACTTTCTCGAACTCTTGTTGTTATTGGAAAACATGACTGCAGATTTATTGTCACAAAATAGTTTAAGTGGTCTATGAACAGTATCCACTATCTGCAGTCCCATAACAAAATTTCATAGCCACATCCTATAACTAGATGCCTCATAGCAAGCAATGAACGTCGCTGCCATAATGGAAGGAGCCATAATGGATTGTTTGGCACTCTTCCAGGAGATGGCACCTCTAGCTTGTAGATAAATGAAGCCCGATGTAGACTTCATGCTCTCCATGCATCCAGCAAAATTAGAGTCGGTGTACCCAATGATCTCAAGTCGATCTAATCTTCGATATGTGAACATGTACCCTTTTATCCTCTCGTAAGTACCGCAATACCCTTTTGATCGCTCTCTAGTGCTCTAACCCTGGATTGCTTAAGTATCGCCCAAGCATTCCTGTAATGTATGCAATGTCCGGACGAGTGCAGACTTGGGCATACATCAGGCTACCTATTGCTGATGCATAGGGAACCTTTTCCATTCCCTTTTTCTCAAAATCATTTTCAGGGCACTATGTGAGACTAAACTTGTCTCCCTTAGCCACAGGGGTGTCTCCTGGTTTACAACCTTGCATGTCATATCTTTTCAATACCTTGTTGATATAACTCTCTTGTGACAGCCCAAGAATAAATCGAGAGCGTTCTCGATGTATCTTGATAACCTAATACAAAAGAGGCGTCACCAAGATCTTTCATCTCAAAATTCTTTGATAGAAATCTCTTGGTTTCGTGCAATAAGCCTATATCTTTGTTGACAAGCAATATGTCATCGACATACAAAACCAGAAAAATATATTTGCTCCCGCTGAACTTATGATATATGCATTCATCAAGTAAATTCAACTCGAAACCAAACAAGAGAACTACTTGGTGAAACTTCACATACCACTGGCGAGACGCCTGTTTGAGTCCATAAATGGATTTCTTTAGTTTGCAAACCATATTCTTTGGGTCTCCAACCACAAAGTTTCTGGTTGCCTCATATATATAGTTTCATCAATGTCACCATTGAGAAACGTTGTTTTCACATCCATCCGATATAACTAAAGATCAAAATGCACAATTAATGCCATTATAGTCCTTACAGAGTCTTTCGAAGAAACTGGAGAGAAAGTCTCTGTATAATCAATGCCTTCCTTTTGTGTAAAACCTTGCACAACAAGGCTTGCCTTAAATCTCTCCACATTGCCATTTGAATCCCTATTGGTTTTAAATATCCATTTATTACCAATGGGTTTCACACCTTCTAGCAAAGGGACGAGATCCCATACATCATTGTCCTTCATGGATTGCATTTCCTTATTCATGGCATTCAACCACTTATGAGAATTTTCACTTTCCATGGCTTGACGAAAGTTGAGCGGATCATCTGCTATCACTAAGGACTTAATCTCGTTGTTCATGGCATCTATCCATTCTTGAGAGTTAGAACTTTCACTAGTTTGATGAGAATCAGGTTCCATCAAATCAATGTTTACCTCATGTTCATGAAGAAATACGATATAGGTGGTCTTAAGCCTAGCCATAACCCTCGCTATCGGAATCTTGCAAGGTACAACCAAGTAAATGTCACTTGACCTCGAAGACCATAACTCCTTTGAACCTCCCAATGGTAAACCACCTCCCGAGAACAACTATTGAGACCGGGAGTGGGGACCTTTCATAAAGGGAATCTGACGTCGCGGGTAGCGTGGCCAAAGGGATGGCCTCCGCAATCGCGCTAGGCGCAAGGACTTGCCGCCACGGCGCGGACTAGCCAAAGCTAACTCTCGAGAGGCTACGTCGGGGTGACTATCAAGGTTTGCGGAAACCTCCAAGTCGATGAGACGCAACCACTCCTAGAGGCTCCCCCTATAACACCATCATTACTACACCCATCCACGGGGCACAACAAGTCTCTATCCGAGGCACAATTACTCGACGAACTATCATGCTCGGCTCGCAACGAGTATCATTGGAGCTACCCATTATTCTAAGGCATGCATCTACTTGAATATTCAAACTACAAGTGGGTTATTCGAAGATATACCTCAAAAATTCAATGAAGGTGATGAATGCTCAAGTCTAGCTTGAAGGCTCCTTCCAAGTGCTCTCTACCACACTTTGAGAATTATTTTGTGAATAATGAAGAGAAGCACCAAGAGGCGGGTTATATAGAGCTCCCTTCCCGATCAGTCGAATCAGCCGCAATCAGTGTCGTCTCCTCGCACAAGACCGAATTTAAAAATTCAAAATTCAAAATTCGAATTAACAAATTCCGGGTTTCCCGCTCAAGCAAAAATTAAACAAAAATAAAAAAACTAAAATTTTCTAGGGTTAGGGTTTGGGGCATTTTTGGCATTTTGCTTCGGTAAGGCCGGCGTAGGGGGTGGGGGTCGGGGTGGGGGTCGGTGTGAGGGGTCTGGGGAGGGGTCGGGATGGGGGTCGGCTCTGGGAGTACCGAGTCCGAGAGGAAAGAGAGTTAGCGAGAGAGAGGGGAGTGTGCAGTGGGAAAGCAAGAGAGTGAGAGGGTGAAGGGTCGGTGTGAGGGGTCGGGGGAGGGGTCGGTGTGAGGTGTCTGGGGAGGGGTCGGTCTCGGGGGTCGTGGTGAGGGGTCGTTCCGGGAGAACCGAGTCCGAGAGGAGAGAGAGTTAGTGAGAGAGGGCCGAGTGAGCGAAAGAGAGAACGGAGAGCGTGAGCAAGATGGTGAGAGAGTGAGGGGTCGGTGTGAGGAGCCGGGCTCGGGGTCGGAGGGAGGGGTCGGTTTTGGGAGGATCGAGTCCGAACGAGAGCCGGGAGAGAGAGAGTCGAGAGAGGGGGAGCCGAGCGTGCGAAGGAGAGAGTGGAGAGCATGAGCAAGATGGTGAGAGAGTGAGGGGTCGGGGGAGGGGTCGGTCTCGGGGGTAGGGGAGGGGTCCGTCCGGGAGAACCGAGTCCGAGCGAGAGGGAAAGCGAGAGAACAAAGCAAGCGGGAGAGAGTAGAGAGTGTGAGAGTGTCCGAGAGAGTGGGGGAGAGGACTCGGTGATGGGGGCTGTCTCCGGGGTCGGCCCGGCGGTCACTCCTAGGGGAAGGGGGTCTAGTCGGGGCAATAAGGGGGTGGGGGTAGCAGCAGCAATGGAACAGGGGACTAAGAGGGAGAGAGAATGAGTGAGAGTGAGGGGGAGGGGAGGGGGAGGGGGAGGGGGAGGGAGTGTCGAGCGAGCAAGGAGGGGAGAGGAGTGTACACTGGTATCGGTGGCGAGTGGCAGCGGCAACCTGGAGGGAGAGGATGGAGTTGCAGCAACAGCGAGCGAAGGGAGAGGGGAGGCGCAACAGAGTAGCGGCTAGGGCAAGGAGAGCGAGAGAGAGGCGGGAGGGAGAGTTCAAAAGTGTGGGCCAAAGGGGAAGCGGGCCCGGTGGGGGAAAGAGTCGTGAGGGAGAAAGGGAGCCGAGAGGGAGAAAGGGAGCCGAGAGGGAGAGAGGTGGGCCAAGGGGGCAGGCCCAGCGGGCGAAAGAGAGAGTGGGCCGAGGGGGTAAGAGGGAGCAGGCGAGGCAAGTGGTCGATTTTGGGAGTCGGTTTTAGGTGTCGATCCGAGTGGTCGGGTTTGAGTCTCCAAAAAAAAAAAATCAAATCATCATCACAAAAATTGCAAGAATTGCAAAAACAAAACGAGCATGGCCCAAATGCTCGTAAAGGAACGACTTAGCCTTCGGGGCTAACAAGTCGCATCTCTACCTTCACAAAGGGCTATCCTCTAGGGTTCGAGTCAATTTGCTCTCGGCGACAACTTGGCCTCCGGGAGCCGAAAATCGCACTCTCATAAAGTGGTACCCTTCAAGAAACTATCTTTCAAGCACTTTCAAGCCTCCGGGAGCTGAAAGGTCGCGCAAAGACCCATTCCGTCATGGGCACTCGCACTCCTAACAAAAGGTTGGGGGTCGCGTTCTCCGTGGGATGTTCCCTAGCGAGACTTACGTACTTTCGAACCTTCGAGAATCGAAAAGTCGCGCAAAGACCCATGCCGTCATGGGCACTCGCACTCCTAACTTAAAGTTAAGAGGTCGCGTTCTCCGTGGGATGTTCCCTAGCGAGATATCCATACTCAAGCACTTTCAAGCCTCCGGGAGCTGAAAGGTCGCTCAAACATTACTCTCTAAGCCCAAGGGGCTAAGTAAAAATCATTTCTCATAACAAATCGTCTACGACAAGACAAGAAAGCGAAGAGAAGCCAAGTTGACAAGGCGAACTTCCTTCATTCATTCATTCATTAGAGATAAGAGCGCGTAACGCGCCATTACAAGGAAAGAAAAGCGTCTAAGGTTCAAAGATACTACGCTACAACACGGTTACATCACTATGCTACAACACTACGGTAACATTACTACGCTACCGATACACTAATTAGACGAAAGGATAGCAACGACCGTCATCTCACTTCCCCTTCGGAAGGTTCCTCTTCTTCTCCGCCGGAAAGTTCCTCCTCTTCTCTCGCCGGAAGATTCCTCCTCCTCTCCGTCGAAAAATTCCACTTCTTCTCCGCCGGGAGGCTACTTCCCTTCTCCTTGGGCAAGTCCCGTCGGCCATGATAAGAGGAAGGAGAAGGGCCACCTATCGACTCATCACTCTCCAAAGGAGGGTCGATGATGAGCCAACACTGGGAGTGGTTCCACCTCCGGTAGCAATGTTCGCCGAAAAATAAAGGTTCGCCGGTTGATGCTCGATGATGCGATCGTAGTTGAACTCCACCCAAGCCTCAAGTATGCCCCACTCGGGGCGGAGTGCAGCTTGAAGCAACCTGAGATACTCGCGCGATCGTTGATCAATTCCATCTTCAAAGCGTCGGTGATGAGAAGTCGATAGAACATCTCCACGACGAAGGATGGCTAGCGGTACTAAATCACCGCTTGCTCGGCCTCAGCCCGGTTGAAGCCGTGGCACAACCTTTCATACCCAATAGGAAGCTCTCCTGCAGTCATTGTCTCCAAAGCAAAAGAAAGGAGAAGAATGAAGAAATGGAAATTGGCAATCCTTCTCAAGATTCACCCCCTATTTATAAGAACTTGGGGTCATAAAGCCATCTCGGAATGGGCTCCACATTCCACCTACCTACCTCGGGAGGCATGCAGGCGAACGTGAGTGGCTAAATGATTCGGGTATTGCCCGGACAGTTCCAGCTTAACCGACACGTCATCGGCCGACCGGGCCTAATAAGTTGGATAAGGGAGGAATCGACCCCAGCATAACCATTAACGGGTCGAGTAAAAGCCCAAAGCTCACTAGGGCTAGGGTTTCCCTAAACCATGGTAAAATACCGTTTTACCCCTTTAAAATCTTCTATAAATACTCACCATTTCCCAATCCCAAGGCGAAGTTATGTTCACTTGACAAGACATCTCACCTTTCCGATAATCCAAGTTCTCAAGCTCCTAAGCTCTCAACACTCATCCACATTCATAACGTTCATCAACGTTCATCAGCACATATCCCGAGAACTTTCATCTTTGGAAAACCTCTCGACTCCCAAGGAATCCCTCCACGCATATCGAGGAAGATCTCCTTGATCCATTCAACTTAATCGGATACTAACTTAAGCGTCGGAGGGGCGTTCCCCGGATCCACCACCCGGGCTTCGCCTTTGCAAGTTCAAGCAGTCGCCACTCGGACTCGGATCGATCGTGCCACGTCCTCAAAACCGGAGCGAGTAAATCCTTCCTCTCTCCGAATCATCAATCCACATCATCAACTCAATTTTCTCCGAAACAGGCACCAAAAGAAAGAGAAGAAGTTGGAGCGGATAATTTGGAGTTGTCGGCAATAAAAGGCAAAGACAAGATGAAAAGGATTTTCAAGTTACGATTAGGAAGATCGAATTTCACAATTGATAAAATGACAAAAAAAAGACCGGATTGATAAAATTCTTAATAAATTTTGTGCAGATTGGGTTCTAATAGTGAGGACAAAGCACCCGATTAAGCAAACTTAGAGGATAGTGAGTGTGAGAAAATGAGTGATAATAAAAAATAAAAAAAGAAAGCTCAGGTACATACTCAACTCTAATTCATATTATTGCCCAAACCCCACAAACAAAAACAAAATAACAACAGAGAGATAGTTCCAAAATGATTAGCAAAATTTCCTAATATTCCAAAAAAAAAAAAAAAAATTGTATGTTGACAATTAACAATTAAATGACCTTTTTCATATGCATATGAATTTAAAACCACTAAAATGAAAATCCATTAACAAAAAATCATTTTAAAATGAATATTATAAAGTTGTTTTAGGTAAAAAATCTATATTAGTGTCTTCTATTAAATAATTATTTTTGCTGAAAATAAATTTAAAAACTTCTATTACTAAATTTCTATCCTCCCATAACTCTTCAATCAAGTTTAAATCGACCGATTTTACACCCAAAAAGGCTCAAACAAAAGCCACAATTCTCGAAAAATCATCATTTCAAATGAAATTCATTATAAATCAGACAAAATCAACAAAATGAAGAAGAAATAATCCAAAAAAATAATACCAATAGGTTTTGACAGGCCAAGTGATAATCCTCAAAGGGTGTTTGTCCAAGTGGTGGTGGATGGAAACTTCAACTTTGCTGGTGGATGGAAGCTTCGTCTTTGGCCCAACTATGATACAAAAAAAGCATGGAAAGGATGATAGAGATGTGTTTGCATTTGAGATGGCTCCTTCGAAACTTTTACTATAGAGAAATTAAGAGAAGAGAAAGGCGGATAAATGTGGGGAGAGATAGGGAACGGCTAGGTTAAAGCACTACCAATCCACCATTGGGTCCCGCATGTCCCTCAACTTTACCTAACGTTAGTTCCTTCTCCTGGGAACTGCAAAATGGATCCAAGGGGATCCTAGATCCTTTTTTTTTCCACCTCATTTTTTAAAATAAATTTCTGATGTTAAATTTTTTTTTTGAAATATTTGAGTGCTCAATATAAAGTGAAAAATTATATATGTGATTTTTTAATAAAAATAAAAATCTATTTTTTAATAGTGTGGATGAAAATTAGAAATTAATTTTGTGGTTTTTTAAAGTCGAATTTTTATTTTTTTGTCGAACTTTGGAATTGTAATTTTTGATAATATGTGTGAAAATTATAAATTTATTATATTATAAATTAAGTTTTTTCATTAAATTTGGTATTGTAAAATAATTATTTGACACTCTAAAAATTATACAAATTATTTAACAACTTATAAAAATAAATTATAATAAAAAGTAGAATAATAGAAATAATTAAATATATGTTAGTTGTAGGTCCCAATAAGAATATTTTATTTCAAGATTCAAATTTAAGATCCTTACTATGTGGGAGGGAAGCGAAGGAGAGAGAAAAAAATTAGATTTTTTGATTAGGTGGAGATGTGGGCCTCCACAAATATATCCAAATTTTGGATTAGCATTGTGAATGCTATAAGAGTTAGGAGAGAGAGTGAGTCATAAGGGAGAGAGATCCGATACCTAAACTATAAATAAGTGGTGGGCTAGGATTTGAAAAGGGCTAATTATTGGAGCCCAACCCAAAATCTAAATTAATCAAGAGTCCACTAGAGATTCGAAACTGGCTTGGATTTTATTTAGTTGACATTAGAAAGCACTGTTGATTACCAAAATTACCCTTATTTGTAATCGTTAACAATTTCTCCTCTTCTCTCTTCTCCCACCTCTCCAGCAGCAGCCTAACCCCATTCTCTCTCCTCCTAAGCTGCTATCTCTCTCATCCCTCACACTCTTTTCTCTCGTCCTCCTACTGTTCTATCTTTCTCCTCCTACCTCATCAACTCACATTTTTGCCTTTTGAATTTATCACTTATTCTTTAAAAATATTATTCTCTAGAAAATGAATATTATGAGTTCATCACTTATTTTATTAAAATTCACCAAACCTAATTTATGTTATAATGATTTCAATTAGAAATCATTTAAATAAAAAAGAGAATTCTCTAGAGAGAGAGCACCCCTAGAGAGAGATGCTCCGATGCTTTCCCCTCCCAATCCTAACGAACCCCTGGATTTTCCTCATACCTTCCGCCGCTCCTCTCTCTCTCTTCCCTTTGGTTTTCTATCGGATCCATTCGGTCTAGTGAGTGTTCTTCTCGATTCTTCTTGAATCCTCGCTCTAACAATGGTTTTCAAAGTTATTTGCCGTTTTGGGGATGTCCGCACGGATCTAGCGATCTCAATTACTAGTGAATAGTGGGTTCACACCTCTCAGCAGTGAAGCTTGAAGTTGCTGATGATGTCAAGTGGTACCGTTGCAGGTGTTTGGACTACTTGTTTCATCCATGGCCGCCCTTTGTTCGCACCTTTCCGAGGTAATTACTAATTGGTCCGGATCGATCTTCTGCTGGAGTCTCCACTCGACGACTCGATTTGGATTTTTCAAGCGATATTCTAGATCCTTCCGCGAATTCAAACCCACTAGTGGTTACTGGCCAGGTAAGTATGATTTATCCTTTAATTTCGGGTCTAATGTGCTTTTGGTGTGGAAGAGGTTCTCGAATCTTCTTGTTGAGTTCATGAGTGTTAGATCTATTTAGGCATATCTCGTAATTGTGCTCTCCGAGTGGTTTTGTTTGGGTTTTTGTATTGTTTCTATCATGGTTGATTATCGTACCTTGTTGGGTAACCGGGGGTGGATGTATAGCTCTTCACCTCGCCTTGATCTTCATTCAGTCCTATTTATGTGTCGATTGTGTCTCTCTTTGTTTAGTGTGCTGTGTTGATTTCCTCTCCACTTTCCTATACTCCCGAATGTCTTATTCCCCCTTGCAAAACCTTCCCGACTCTAATGCCTTCCCACACAATTCACACCGGAATCCCTCTTTTAGTGATGCTTCCAAACTTCTAGCTTCAAATTTGCTAGCCGATTGCGAGCATTTACATCAAAGCAACCCTTCTCGGACCTCCTTGCCTTCTTTTCGCCGACAAGATTAAGTTCTATTTGGAAGTTAAATATGATGTTCAATCTAACTCAGCTGAGTCGAACCTAGTATTCGCTTCCAAGGAATTGGAAATGATTACCGGAATCCGTTAAAGCCTAATCTCTCTCTACCAGCTTCGAATTAAGTGGGGTTGGGGAGAAGTTTGATAAAGCTTCTACCGACTCTTTCATTGAAAACTTGAGAGCCTTATGTCTGTTGGGTAAACCGTGGGAGACTTCCTCCCAATGACAAGTCATCGAAACCAAACTAAACTTGATCGGAAGTATGTTAAGGGTCAAGTTGATGTTGTTAAGCTCGATAATGGTTGGGTTATGTTTCAATTTGCTAATTTGGATGATAAAAACTATGTGGGGGCAATAGACCTTGGTTTGTACAAGGTCCGAATTTGGTGTTAAGGCCTTGGGTCCCTTTCTTTGATCCTTTCGCTGCCTCCATTCAAAAGGTGGATCAGTAGATCCGTATTCCGAGATTGCCCTTTGAATTCTAGAACCTAAGTGCCATGTCCTACCTTCTTAGGTCGGTGGGTGATGTTGTAAGGCTGGATCAGTTCACTCTCCTTAGACAGAAAGCAAGCTATCGGTTTCTCCACTCTTCAAAACCTCTCCTGCCTTTGTTCCTCCGCAAGCCAGCCCCGGTATTCATATTGGGCACAACAAGCTGGAGAGTGGCTTTCGATCTTCCGGACCTAAAGTGAATGCCGAGGCAGCTTAGCCTACTCGTGTTGAAAGCCCCTTCTCATGATATAGGATCTCGGCATTGCTGCCGACCCAGCTTATTCTCCTTTTGTTCGATCCCGCCTTCGAAGGTGGATCATGGTAGCCTTGGATCAACGTTGCACCGCCCTATGCCGATGTGGTTGCTGCCAATTCCACTTCCTATACATCTTCCGGGGATTCGGAGATGGAGGTGGACTTTCTCGGAGGGGAAGGGGATGATGTGGACAATGATGATTTGCTTGTTGTTGAAGATTCCGGAAATATGTCGGTTGGATCGGATATATCCAAAAGCGTAAACTTGCGGAAGATGAGGATGACTCGTCCTCTCCTTCTCCGTCGTCTAAATAATCAATCTGTGTAATCTCATTGGGTTTTGGTTTTTTTTTTTTTTGGCTACTTTGATTATGGGTGGGTGGGTTTCTACTTGTCTTTGTGGGTTTGTCATTTTTGTGTCCGGTTCACAATTCCATATTGGTTTGTTGAACTGGTTCTCTTAGTCTCTTCTGCAACCTTGTTTGAGCCTTTTCGCTTTATGTCTCTCGTCTTTACTTTACTCGCTTTGGTTTGATATGATGGGCTCGGTTGTTTGTAAGCATGATAATGTAGCTTGTGTTGGGTTTTATCTTTATCTTCTCCGGGTCCGGCCTCTGTTATTTTACTAGCTTCTTCTATTTCTTGTGGCTCCCCGCAGTGTGCGGTTCTCCGCTCATCGTATACTTTCTTCTTTTTCCCCCACTTGTTTTCTTGGTTCCGATTCACGGCTTCCGGCAAGTTGCTCTTGGTTTCCCTCCTGCGTATACCCGATGGTTGGGTCTCTGCAAGGCTGGAATCCGGCATAAGTTTTTTTACTTGTTTGATGGTTTTGGTTTTCTAGCAGCTATGTGTGCAATGGCTTGGGTTTTCTGTCTTGCTTGGTAGGTATTGGAACCTTTTTGCTTGGCCGTGGGAGTAGGCTTATGTTTCTCGTGTTTTGGGAGGAGCAGGTCTTTTTGGTACTCTCTGCTTTTTCTCACCGTTATTCGGCATCGGTGCCTACTGCACATATTGGTGGCTTTGATGAATGTCATCTTGAGTTCGAAAGAGTTATCTTTCCCGATATTTTAGCCAGTTTGACATATTTTGGTGCAAGTGGTAAGCTTATTGTTCTTGCAAAAGAGACCGATTCCTTGGGCTTATGGTTCTATTTTTCAGCCCAATTCTGTCGTTTCTCTTTGGCTCCTACATTACTATGGCGGTACTCATGCAGCTCTGTGTTGCCCCCATTATGGGTTGGAAGCCGACCGAGGCATGCCACCTAGTATTCAAAAAGTCGATGACGACATCTTGGTCAATTCCGAGACTTTATTTATTAATTTTCCATGTCTTAAGTATGACTATTCTCTTATGATTATAGGATATGTGCTACTCTTCTACGATTTGTTGTGGTTTCCCAGCTCCGGATCATTTTCTTTTGGCTATGATTGATTTTATCTAGCTTGTACCTGTTGGCGGTGGTTGTTTTGTTTCACAGGCACCATCGGAAGCAAGGTAGCTGAATGGAACGCCGAAGTTAACTGAGTCCAGTTTGGCATCGTTGTTACCTTTATGAATTGTTGTTGTATTGGAATTTTTATTGTATATAAGTCATGTATGTATTGTGTATGGATCCTTAATGTCCCTCTTTTTTGGCAAGAGGAAGTCTAGCTTTAGCTAGAATTCCCGAGGCCGTTTCTTCGACACACCCCTCAAGGGGATTGAAAATTGCTTTGCAAGACGGAATTATTTTACTCGTACATGTTCTTTACTTCTCAAGCAACGTGAATTGTTCGGCAGTCTTTGTGATTACCTATGAAGATTTTTGCATGGAATGTGAAAGGTGCTAAAAATGCCAAGTGAAACAAGAGATTTTATTTTTGAATCGTAGCTTAAGACCATACATCATTTTCATTACGGAATCCTTGACCAACAACGAGAGTTCTATGAAAATTCTACCAACTCTAGGTTTTGATCATTACGATTTTGTCCTTCCTCATAATCACCTGTAGGGGTATATGGGTTTTATGGAACAATAATAACATAACAAAGCATCAATTATACTCGAAAGAACAAGCATTCCATTCATCTTCATGTTGTTGATAAAGTACTTAATAAGGAATGCATCGTGTCGGTATTTACGAACCAGCACAAGCGCTTGATAAACCGGCATTTTGGAATCACCTTTCGGAACTCAATTGTATTATTAACCTTCCCTGGTGTATTATTGGAGACTTTAATGAAATGGAGTGTCTCAATGAGAAACTAGGAGGTAACAAGCTTTCTCTCGTAATGTTCAAAGAATACGGTCGTTCTTAGCCGATATAAAGGGTGAGAGTCCGCCCACAACATGTAAAATTTTCACGTGGAAAAAGCTTATCAAAGGTCATCTTATCTATGAAAGGCTTGACAGGGCTATTGCTAGAGATTACCGAATTAATCTCTATGCAGATAGCACTCGTGTCGCACGACCCATTCTCTTGCTCGGATCATTGTTATATTATGCTGAATACTCCCAATGTTCAACAACGGTGACGTCGTAAATTCATATACCAAAATAACTCGGTCCACTTATTAGGAGGTACCTAAGATCATCAACCAACAATGGAAAACCAACCCGAAGGGATCTCCAACGTTCAAACTCATTAGAAAACTTAAATATGTAAAAGAAAAGCTAAAGCTTTGGGCCACTAGCACTTGCGGCAACTTTTCTCGAAAGTTGAAAAACACTCAACACTTTTGATGAAAGTCGAGAAAAGACTCTTCGATAATCCCCGCAATTTAAGATTAATGCATTGGCACAACGAGGCTTATTAGACAAAGAGAAAGGCTTTCCTCTTTAACCAAAAATATCTGGGGAAGTTCTTTCGGAAAGAATGGCTCACTCATAAGGACAAGAACTCCAACTTTTTTAACAGATGCTGCATTATCAAGAAATATAAGAGAAGGATTTTAAGGCTTCAGGATGAATTGGGGTATGGACCGAGGACGCAAAACATATCCAAAGGAAGTTTGTGGCCGATTTCGATAAAAGGTTTTTAGCTCAACATAGAGGTATTCGTTCTTCTTTTAAAATTGATGTACCTTGTGTGATCACCGACAACGAGAATGCTCAATTTGTCTTACCAGTTACTCCTAAGGAAATTAAAACGGCAATGTTTCAAATGAATCCTACTAAAGCTCCGAGACCGGATGGGTTTGGGGCGGGTTTTTTCAAGCACCACTGGAAAATTATTGGCAAAGACGTTATTTCTTATATTATGGACTTTTTCCGATATAGGAAACTTCTTAAGGAAGTGAATCATACTCTCATCGCACTACTTTGCTTGCCCATCTTCCACTCGCACATTTTAGACCTATTAGTCTCGCAACTCGCCTCTACAAGATCATTTCTAAAGTTCTCGTCAATAGGCTGAGACCAATTCTCCAAAGAATTGTGAGTCCCTATCAAAGCGCCTTTGTACCCGGCGGGGACATCCATGACAACATATTCCCGACCCACGAAATCATGAATAAATTAAGTAATATTAAAGGCAAGCAGGCATATGTTGGACTAAAACCGAACATGGAAAAAGCTTATGATCATGTGGAATGGGACTTTGTTCTTACATGTCTCAAGGAACTAGGTTTTTATCCTATCCGGATCAATTGGATTAGGGAGTATATCTCTACTCGTTACTTATTCCATTATTGTAATTGACAAAACTTGCAGCTTTCTACGTCCTTCACGAGGGCTTTGGCATGGAGATCCGTTATCTCCTTACTTGTTTATTCTCTCGCATGGAAGTTCTCACATTTAGACTTCATCGCTTGACACAACAGCCGATATCGAGAATTGGCATCAAGATATGTCCGCAAGTCGACAAAATTCCTTGTCTTCTTTTTTCGATGATAGTCTCCTATTCTTTAAAGGGAGTTGTGAAACGTGCTTGAGGATTCAAAATTTGCATAGTGAATTCTGCCTTCAATTAGGTTAGCTTATCAACTTTTATAAATCATCTCCGACCTTTTCAAAAATACATCTGCAGACCACAAGAAGATCTGTCTCTTCAATGTTTAATATATCTCACTCGGACTCTCCGGGTAAATACCGGGCTGTCCAGTTTTCAAAGGGAGGTCGGCTAGGTTGTTGTTTGATGATCTTCTTAGAAGGGCGAGATGCTAAATTGCATAACTGGAAAGCCAACTCAATATCCAAAGCAGGTAGAGTGGTCCTCATCCAATCGAATCTAGAAGCACTTCCATCTCACACTATGCAAAGTTTTAAACTCCAGTGCAAGTACATACAATTCGTTAGACAAACTTAACAGAGATTTTTCTTGGAGGAATTCGGAGGCAACTAAGGGCCTACCTATGGTTGCTTGGGATAAAGCTTGTGCCCCTAAGAAATTAGGAGGGCGGTCTTAGGAAAACGAGCGCCGTTAATCAAGCCTTTCTTTGCAAACTTCTATGGAAGTACTTCTATGATGGGAGTAATTTCTGGGGTAAGATTATGCATGCTAAATATCCTCACTCGGAAGACCTCTTCACGGCAAGAATTAAAGCTAAAACTCTTGGGCTTGGAAATGTCTCCTCAAGGAAAGAAAACTATTTAAGACCGGTCTCCGTTGGAAAATTAGGAATGGAAATAGAGCAAAGTTTTGGATGGATATTTGGTGTGGCAACATTTGCCTTCGGGAGTTTTATGATAGCTCATATCGCCTCCCCTTATCCGCCTCGGTTAGCGAATCTATTATGCAGGACAAGGGCTGGAATTTAGATCTTCTCTAATCTATGCTGCCTAGTGACATTTGCCAAAAGATCTTGTCTGTCCCCCTTCCCTCTCATGATATAGAGGATTTTGTTTGCTTGGGGACTATCTAGTAGTAGTAATTTCACCACTAAGTCAGCCACGCGGAATGCACATGAGCACGGTCTTAACCGCCTAAATTGGCTTTATGCTTGGATTTGGAATCTTGATCTTATGCCGAAATTAAAAATATTTTTATGGCAAATAAGGCACAATGCTCTTCCGACTAAGGAGAATTTAGGGATTAGGGGGATGAATATTCAGCCTCACTTGTCCTCTTTGCTTGGATTGTTATAAATCCACTTACCATCCTTTCTCTCAATGTGACCGAGTTCGAGATATCCGGAGAACTGCGTTTCGCAAAGATGGCTCGAAATTGATCTCAGTCGGCACCAGGTCAATTCACTCAACCAACTTATTCAAGTAACAAGGGATTTGAAGAAGCCTAATCACCTAATTCGGCTTGTCCACTTATTATGGAGTATCCGGAAGAGCAGTGAAGGTTTGCTCGGGGAAGAGTCTCGAGTCACCCTAGAGGGGGTGAATAGGGTGATAGGGAATTTTCGTGGAAACACACTCTTTGCGCAGAGGAAAAGGGGAAAATAGATTCTGAGTCTATCAACCGGGTCGAAAAGCTTGGACTCGAAAGCAATCAATCGAAAGAACAAGAGCGAGTAAGACTGCTCCGAGTCTAGAATGAACTCGGAGAGATAACACTTAGATTTTACGTGGAAACCCTCCTGGGGCAGAAAACCACGGCCCGTGTCAATCCGGACACGAAGTCAAATCCACTATTTTGAGTCTACAAAATACCGTGAACCGATCGAACCCGAGTTGCTCCCTTAGACAACTCTATACAAGTTTTCCTAGACTCGAAGTTCCCTTATCCGATCTAGTACTTCCTAACCGAGATAACCCTTACAGTAGGGACAACTAAGCTGAGTTAACCTTTACGACTTAGTCAAGGGACCTTACAAAGGATGTAAGAAGTGTTTGTAATCGAGTACAAGACCTTACAACTCGAAAGTAATGAATTACAGAGTGGGAGTTGTAAGTTGAAGATTGAAAGTAAATACAATAACTTTGAGCAAGTATGTGCATATGCAATATGTTCAGCAACCTTCAAGTCTTGTGAAGTGGCTTCTATTTATAGATAACCAAGCAGAGTAGCCGTTATCTTTATCTGCCGACCGAGAGTCTTCGCGACCGTTGATGGAGGCTTTCCGAGTCACTCGTAAAGTATCCGTTGAAATATGAACGTTGGACAACGGTTTAACTCTCTTGGAAGTCCCAAAACCATTGGTAGTGTCTTGAAAAAATAAGGTGGAAACCACCGTTAAGCTTAGCGTTCCAGCTTTTCCGAATTGGAAATGCAGACGACTTCCGACACAATCTTCTCGGGACTCGGAGCAGGGAAGGTGAAAAGCCATGTCTCGCTGGTGATTTGACGTTCGAAGTCGGCTACTTTTGTAGTTTGAAAACGGTGTATCCTTGAATGAATAACCTACAAAAGTAAATCAATTCTGGTTCTCAAAGTATAAAATACTTTGGTCCAAAGTTAGACACGAGATAATAAAATAATTATGATAATTAAGCAGCTGATTATCCGAGTCGAAATGAAATGGAATTTTCTAAGTCCAATATCCATGAAACTCAAAATTCCATCCGACTTAGTCAAAGCGATAGAACAAGTTCCATAAAGAATATCAGAGTGAGATAACTTGACATAGACTAAGTGTAAAACAGACTAAAGATATTGACTCTAACAAGAATAGAGCTTGTAATCGAAGTAAGATTCTGAGTGAGAATAGACTCGGAACAAAGAACCACTTTTCCGAGTCTCAAACAGATAAGCAATAAATGTACTAAGTGAAAGTCGTATCACTCGTGAAAGATACTCTTTTACCGTAAGAGTTTTCTGCGATACCGAGAATGCCTTGAAATCAAAACTCTAAAAGCATGGGGTTGTTTATACCTGACTTGTTTAGTGCAACTCGGAAAGGCGTTGAGAAATGTCCGAGTCTTCAAGCGGGAATGAAGTTGTGTTCGAAACGGAACCTTCAACACCACTACCACGTGTATTCGAGCCAAAACTTCCCGAGCGGAATGGCATGCAAGGAACAGGTTGGATGTCCGTGATCACCGGACTCCCCCTTCTCACCTTCCTCCTCCATCAGCCCTCCCCATTTCGTCCGCTAGCTCAAACCACCAGGGGGCTTTGTTAAAGTCAACTTCGACGGGGCCAAATCCTCTTCAGATGCTGCTGCCTGGATTTGTTATCGAAGTTGGGATGACAGATTCTTACAAGCGAGAGCATCGTACACTGGGTCGAGCTTCGCATCGGTGGCCAAGGTGTCGGCTATGAAAAATCGTATTAGAGCAAGCGGTTCGAGTAGGCTACCGACATATGATACTAGAAGGAGATAATCTCACGATTATTAGGGCTATAAAAGGTGAGATACAAATCCCTTGGGAAATCCATACGATGATCCAAGATACTCGGAGCTTTCTCACTCAATGCGAAGGATTGACATCTAACACACATACGAGAGAGGGGAACAGAGCGGCGAACCGGGTTGCGAGAATTGGGCTTACTATTGTTGCTCATTCGTCTTGGTTTAACCTTCCATCTTGCCCTCCCTTTCTCTCCATTCTCATGGAGAACAACCTAGGTATAACCCTTGCGAGAGGGGCTACCTAATGTTGATATACTAACCCTTTTAAAAAAATAATAATAATGATTTCAATTAAATTAGTTCACAGCAAGAATTGTAAAATTATGAAAAATAATATTGCCTTTTGCCATGAAAAATGATGAGTTAGGCATAGGAACATTAAATATTAGCTCCAATTACATCAATGTGAAACAAACAAAAAAATTAAACTTAGGTTCTTGAATTTTTAAAAAAGAAGAAAAAAAGAAGCTAAATAGTTGAGCTTGGCCAGCCGTGGAAATAGGGAACAGAGAAAAAGTAAAGGGCAGAGGAAAGGAGACAAAGAAGTGGTTTTTTAGTTCTTCAAATGTAATTTTTTAACAAGGATTTCTTTATTCGCATATGTCAAAAATTTCACCCAACATGGCTGAAGGTTTGCTTGGGGAGAGTCCGAGTCACCCTAAGGGGGGTGAATAGGGTGATGGAGGATTTTCGTGAAGATTGAACTCTTTTTGTCAAAGAGAGACAGAACGGATTCCGAGTCTAAAATGAGGTCGAAAAGTATGAACTCGGAATCTCGGTGAAAAGTAAGGAAGCGGATTTAAGCTGCAATCGTGAGTATGTCCGAGTCTAGAATGTACTCGAAAGTAAAGACATAGATATTACGTGGAAACCCTCTTGGGGCAGAAAACCACGGACCACGCTAATCCAATCACAAAGTCAAATCCACTATTTTGAGTCCACAAAATACCGTAGATTGACCGAGCCTCGAGTTGCTCCCTTAGACAACTCTTTACAAGTTTTTCCTAGACTCGAAGTTCCCTTATCCGATCTAGTACTTCCTAACCGAGATAACCCTTACAACTAGGGACAACTAAGCTGAGTTAACCTTTACAGCTCAATCAAGGGACCTTACTTAGACAAGTAAGAAGAAAGTGTTTGTAACTAAGTACACGACCTTAGAACTCGAATATAATGAATTACAGAGTGGGAGTTGTAAGTAGAAGATTAAAAGTGAATACAATGACTTTTGCTCAAGTATGTATTAACAACAGGTTCGGCAATCTTCAAGTCTTGAGAGTTGGCTTCTATTTATAGATGACTAGGCAGAGTAGCCGTTGAGTCCATCTTCCGACTAAGAGTCCTTTGTGACCGTTGTTAAGGACTTTCTTAGTCACTCGAAAGTATCCGTTGTGATATGAACGTTGGACAACGGTTCTTAACTCTTTGGAAGCCCCAAAACCACTCGGCGGTGTCTTGAAAGATAAGGTGGAAACCACCATTAAGCTGGGCGTTTCGGTTTTCCAAATTTGGAAACGACAGCCACGACACAATCTTTGGGGCTAGGTCGGAGAATGGGAAAAGCCTTGTCTCGCTGGTGATTTGACGTTTTGAAGCCAGGTTACTTTTATATTTCAAAAAGTGTATCCTCGTTTGAATCACCTACAAAAGTAAATCAAATTGGTTCTCAAAGTATAAAATACTTTGGTCCAAGATTAGACACGAGATAATAATATAATTGAGACAATTGAATGACTAATTATCCGAGTCGAAAAAGAATGGAATTTTCCGAGTCTAATATCCATGAAACTCAAAATTACATCCGAGTTAGTCTAAGCGAGAATCAAGTTATACAACGAATATCAAAGTGAAATAAACTTGATCTAGACTAAGCATGGTTCGGACTAAAAGCGCCGACTATAACGAGAATAGGACTTATAACATGAAGTCGGACCTAATTGCGGTTAAGCGAAATACTAATCATTTCAACATGTGATAATTCTAAGTGATGAGGGATTCGGAACCGAGTGAGACAAGCGTGAGTGCATATCTCGTTTTCCGAGTCACTTAGAGACAAGCAAAAATTACATGAAGTAAATGCCATATCACTTAGAGAAAATAATATATCACTCGGAAAAGTTTCTAAGGTACGAGAGAATGCCTTGGAATCAAAACTCTATAAGTGAGAAATTCTTATACCTGATTCCTTTGATAGAACTCGGAATTGTGCTGAATAAAGTCCGAGTCTTCAATCTCCCCTTTTGATGAAAGGCATTCCATACTTAGACGTAAACTTTTGTTAGTGATAAAGATCCGCTTTAGTATACTTGAGTAGAAAATAAGACAAGTAAATCAAGCTTAAAGTATCATATCATAAGGAATATATACTTAGCAATGAAATAATGCTAACTCGGAAATGGTTGCAATAAACACTAAACGCAGAGAAATTTGAAGAGAATGCATTAATTCATTGAAATTAAAGAGAGTACACACGAGATAGGGATAAAGAAACTCCCCTAAACACGACAACAAATTTTCTATCTATATTCTACCCCTTGCCTTTCAGCAAAAACAAAAATAGGAAGAATATAGCAAGTAGTACATAGTTGATGTCCGGACAAAAAGAAATAAGTAAAAGAGAAAGAAATTGTCGGAAAGAGGAAGAATCGCGCAGACTGCGGAATTGTGACACAGGTGCATGGCGCCTACGAGGGAGAGGGGGATGTCCGAGTGGAAGAGGAGGGATGAGAGGTATGCCGGCGGTGGTAGGATCTTGACAATGTGCTTAAGCGCGGCGGAGGAGAGAGGTGTTTATGGGAAGCTGTAACATTCCGAACCCTAGAGGTTAGGACACCTTCGAGCTAGTGAGGTGGGTGTAGAAGCGAGAAACGAGTTCGGGGTAAATGAACTCACCG
Source organism: Talinum fruticosum (assembly GCA_021018815.1). Lineage (NCBI taxonomy): Eukaryota > Viridiplantae > Streptophyta > Magnoliopsida > Caryophyllales > Talinaceae > Talinum > Talinum fruticosum. Next base: position 3,778,238 of record JAITYX010000020.1, read on the forward strand.
AAACAAAGAAAATTATAAACACCGGTGGTTTTGATGTGCGGCAACCACGAGAATTTTGTGGTTGGAAAGAACTTGTCGTCCAGCGTAAGATGTTGGGTGACAACCGGTTTAGTAGATGAAGAGCCTTTTTGGCTTTTTGTGCATGGCTTCTTAGAGGAAGAGCCAAGAAAGTCAGGATGATTACCTCTCTTAGGCATTTTGTGAAAAGTAGAGAGAAGTGAAACTTTGAGGAAGAGAAGAGGAGAGAGTAGGTCACCGAGCGTGAAAGAAAAGGAGTAGAAGAAAGAGTTGAGAGCAATCGAGCTTACTTGAGATGAGCTTCACGTTGCTTGAAAATGTCCAGAGACCACTCGTAGACGTAGAAAGCTTCCGCGAGAAGTTTTGCTTTGGAGAGAGGGAGTAAATGTAGAGTAACGAGACGAAGGTGAATAGGCGCTATTTATAGAAAAAATAAACGTCCGTCAACTCATCGTTATATATCCGTTCGACTCGGCTCGTCCATCAGTCACCTTAGATCGATGTGACGGTTCTCTTCCTCAACGGTTAGGATTCAAACGGTTTGAAATCCATCGGCTAGCGTTTGATCACAAATCGCGAGAAAGAGAGAAAAAAGAAATTTTGAAAATAACTTCTAAAATTCTCCACTTATCTAGAGATGATTCCGGAGATTTGATGTCCATTTTTCTATAAAAAGAAAATCCGAGTCCGACTCGACTAAGTTTTCTAAGTGACTTAGAAACTTTACACAAATAATAACTATCGGCTCAGTATCATCGAATCAATCGAACCAATGGTTATTGACGATTTGAACGCACATAACTCATAATCATGCACTCGAATATTTTCTCATAAGAAAACATACAATTATGCATTTAACATATCAAGCTCATTCCGAATAAAACAAAACCGATCTTCACCAAGAGGCTTAGTAAAGATATCAGCTAATTGAAGATTAGGAGGAATAAACTCAAGTTCAATATCACCTTTCTCGGAATGGTCTCTTAAGAAATGATACCGACCCCAATATGTTTTGTCTTTGAGTGTTGAACCTGGATTTTTGTAATGCTGATTGCACTCGATTGTCACACTTGATTGGAACCGATTTGAAAGAAAGTCTAAGATCTTTCAAGTGTTGCTTTATCCATAAAATCTGAGCGCAACATGCTCCAGCTGCTATATACTCAGCTTCAGCAGTTGATAGAGCTACCGAGTTTTGCTCCTTTGAGTGCCAAGATATTAGGGATTGACCCGGACATTGGCAAGCTCCGGATGTGCTCTTTCTATCAACTTTGTACCCAAGCATGATCCGCATTTGAGTATCCAGTAAGGGTCGGTTCCGAGTCTCTTGAGTACCATAGACCTAAGTTCCGAGTCCCTACAAGATATCTAAATATTCTCTTCACCGCAGCGAGATGTGATTCTTTTGGATTAACTTGGAATCTTGCGCATAAACAAACACCGAACATTATATCCGGCCGGCTGGAAGTAAGATATAGCAAAGATCCAATCATACCTCGATAGAGTTTCGATCTATTGCTTTACCTTTCTCGTCCGAGTCAAGTTTTATACTGCTCGCTCATGGGTGTAGATGCGTGCTTTGCATCTTGGAGTTTGTATTTCTTCGACAGCTCCTTGGTATACTTTGATTGATGGACATAGATTCCATCTTTGTCTTATTTGATTTGTAGACCAAGAAAGAAATTGAGTTCTTCCATCATACTCATTTGGAATTCCTGACTCATTAACTCGTAAAATTCTCGGCACGTAAATTCATTAGTAGCTCCAAAAATAATTTCATCAACATAGATTTGAACAATAAGGAAATCTTTTCCCTTGGTTTTTATAAAGAGAGTCTTGTCGATCCGACCTCTTCTAAAATCATTTTGAACCAAGAAATTGCTCAGTCTTTCATACCAAGCTCGGGAGCTTGTTTAAGACCATAAAGAGCTTTTTGAAGTCCGAAAACATGATTTGGAAATTCTGAGTTTTCAAACTCGGGCGATTGCTCGACATAGACTTCCTCTTCAATAAAACCATTGAGAAATGCACACTTAACATCCATTTGATATAATTTGATACACATGCTGGATGCAAATGCCAACAATATTCTAATAGCTTCAATTCGGCAACAGGTGCAAAAGTTTCCCCACAATCAATCCCTTCTTCTTGATTGTAACCTTGAGCCACAAGTCTAGCCTTATTTCGACTACCAACCCACCTTCATCCAGTTTGTTCTTGAAAACTCATTTGGTTCCTATGACTCGGGTGGTCGGAAGGTCGTTTGGTCGGAGTCCGGACTTGGTTTCTTTCGAATTGATTGAGTTCCTCTTGCATGGCCTCTACCCCTTCAGGTTCATTGAGGGCCTCTAGTGCATTTTGGGTTCGAGTTAATGAGATGAATGCAGTGAATGCACATAGATTTTGAAGAGAGGAACGAGTTCTTACCCCATTGTTGATATCGGATAATATGTTTTCTAGTGGATGACTAGAAGTGAACTTGAAAGCTCTACCTGTTCTCTCGATTCACAAGATTTGTAGGCTGAACTACCTGACCTTCAGAACCTTGTTCCGAGTGAACTTGTTCATCAGATTGTTCTTCAACATTCTGAGTAGGTTCCTGAGTTGTCTCATTCCGAGTCACTTCGTTCGAGTGACTTCATTCCGAGCTGGTTGAGCTTGAATCTTATGTTCATCATTATCATCTTCTCTGCTGAGCTTCAAGTCCGAATGTGAAGACTCACTTGGTTTCTCCTGTTTCATCTCATCAAACACAACGTGGATGCTTTCTTCCACTTTATTAGTTCTCTTATTAAAAATGCGATAAGCTTTGCTATGAGATGAATAACCCGTAAAAATACCTTCATCCGACCGAGCAGCAAACTTGGTCGAGTGATCCTTTCCATTGTTGTGAACAAAGCACTTACATCTGAATGGTTTGAAGTAGGAAATATTTGGTTTCTTCCCTTTGTAGAGCTCATAAGGTGTTTTCTTCGTAATGGGTCCGATGAGGCATCTATTCGGAGTGTAGTTGGCTGTGTTGATCGCCTCAACCCGTAAATAGTAAGGTAAGTTGTGCTCAATCATCATTGTCCTTACTATTTCTTCAAGAGTTCTGTTCTTTCTCTCCACTACTCCATTTTGTTGAGAAGTTCGGGCGCCGAGAAGTTGTGAGAGATTCCATTCTTGTCGCAAAACTTTGAGAATTCCGAGTAATCAAATTCCCTTCCATGGTCGGTTCCGATTCTCCGAATCCGAGTCCGAGACTCAACTTGGATTTTTCTGCAGAGCTTGCTAAACTCCTTGAATGCTTCATTTTTGTGCTTAAGAAAACATACCCAGTGTAAACCGTAAATAATCATCAATAATAACAAATATATATGATTTACCTTCGAGGCTCTTAACAGGGATTTCACCACATAAGTCCATATGCAGTAGCTCAAGCACTTTGGATGTGGAAACTATCTTCAGAGATTTGAATGATGATCTTACTTGTTTCCCTCTTGTGCATGCTTCATAAACTTTATCTTTCTCAAAAGCACAGTTAGGTAAACCCCTAACCAAACCATGAGATGCCAATTTCTTGATAGTATATATGCTAATATGGCCTAATCTACGATGCCATGTCCATGAGTCATCATGAAGAGATGCTTTTAAGCAAGATAAATTCTGACTCGGGTTAGAAAGAGGAATAATATAAGTGTTACCCGATCTTTTACCCGAAAGTTTGATCTCCTTTGTGGTATCATCAGAAATGTAACAATTGGTCCGAGTAAATCTTACCTCTTGACCTTTATCACATAATTGAGAAATGTTGAGCAGATTGTACTTTAAACCTTTAACAAGGTAAACTGGGCTGACCAGATTACTTCCCATTCCAATCTTGCCTACCCTAATTATCTTGCCCTTGCTGTCATCTCCAAAAGTGACTTTTCCTCCTTTGTACTTTTCTAGTTCGGAGAAGAGTCCCGAGTCTCCCGACATGTGGTGTGAGCATCCACTGTCCAGGTACCAATGTCCTTTTGCTCTTTTATGAGTACCCTACAAGACAAGGACAATCTAACCCTTCTCACTTCCTCTAACGAACCCAGTAACATTCTTTACTGTGGTCCTTTTCCGAGGAAGAAGGTTTTTTATAACCCGATTTGAATGACTTTGGGTTTAGTCCGATTCTGAGTCTTTTCTTTAGAGAACCGAGTCTATGTCTCTTTCTTTTTGAAAACTTTTCTTTTGGAAAATGGGACCATGCTCAGCTTTCCTAAACTTTACAGCTTCGGAATCCTTTTTGAAAAGCTCTGAGTAGGAATTGGATTCCTCCTCTTTGTTGAAACCAAGACCTTCTTTTTCGAAGGAAACACATTGAGATCCTAAGAGCATGTCAAGGTTTTTCTGACCTTGAGTGAATTTTAAAACAATATCTTGAGACTCGGTGAGCTTTTGCTTTAGTTGCTCATTTTCTTTTCCGAGTAACTCGGACTCGGTCTCATTGGATTGAGCACTAGTCTTGAGTTCTCTAAGTGTAAGTCTCAGCTTTTCCAATTCATTTTTCAAAGATATGCTCTCGGAGGAAATTGACTCAAGTTGTTCTCTAAAATGAGAAGAGTCGAATTGGACTTTTCTTCCAAAGTAAAAATATACTTAGACAAATCTACTTCGGAGAATTTGAGAAAATACTCAATTATCTCTTGAGGATTAGATTCCTTATTGTTTGATTCCGAGTCCGACTCTGTTCCAGCTTTTGAGTCGAGATTGCCATCGGACACTTTGAGTCATCTAAGTTCTCGTCATCTTCCGATGAGTCCTCATCACTCCATGTGGCCATCATAGCCTTTTTCTTCTTTCTGTCCCGTTTCCTTTTTGGACAGTCTTTGACTATATGATCCTTACTGCCACATTCAAAACAGACCGGAATTTTTAGTCAAAGAAAACTTTGAAGGAGATGAGTATTTACCTTTCCTATCCCTTTTGTCTTTCCTGTAGAACTCTTCTTTTGGCTTCTTATCCTATCTTTTGTGCTTCATCATTCTCTTGAAGCCTTTCGCAATAAGTGCCATGGGATCCTCTTCGAGTCCGAGGAACTTAGATTTGCTTCTCCGGTTTCGAGGCTTTCAGCGCTATGTTCTTTTTGGTGCTGCCCTCAACATCCTCCTCTTCCAGGTGGATTTCATGAGTGAGAAGCTTTCCAATGAGCTGTCCGGCTTTAGAAGTGACAGGTTGTGAGCCTCCTCTATGGCGAGTCACCTTGAGACCCCATCTTCTCTTGGGTAGACTTCGAGTATCTTTCCGCACATTTCCTCGTGGGAAATCTTCTTACCCAGAGATTTGAGATTGTTGGTAATCTCGAGAAATCGAATGAACATCTCGAGTGATGTTTTCTTCTGGCTCCATCTTAAATAGCTCATATTTATGAAGATATTGGCTGATCTTTGCTTGTCCGACCTAGTTTGTGCCTTCATAGGTGTTGACCAGTGTGTCCCACACTTCTTTGGCTGAATCACAGGCAGATACTCGATTGTATTCTTCCGAGCTGATGGCGCACATCGGAATGTTCATTGCCTTAAAGTTCTTTCGAACTTCTCTACTTCACCCGGAGTAAATTCGGCCTTTGTCTTGGGAATGAGTCTAAATTCTTCTATCTTCATGGGAATGTAGTTTCCTTGTTGTATGATGTCCCAAACATCTTCATCATGATCCAGGAGGAAACATTCCATGAGTTTCTTCCAAGTGCATCAAGTTGAATCCTTTGAATTTTGGCGGTCTGCTGGAAGATCTTCCTTCATCGAACTCTCCGTTGTTCCGAGCCATTTGATCTTTATACCTTTGGATGGTTAGATCCTTTCCGAAAGGCTAGGCTCGATACCAATTGAAGGTTTGCTCATGGAGAGTCTCGAGTCACCCTAGAGGGGGATGAACAGGGTGATGGAGGATTTTCGTGAAGATTGAACTCTTTTTGTCAAAGAGAGACGAGAACGGATTCCGAGTCTAAAACGAGGTCGAAAAGTATGAACTCGGAATCTCAATGAAAAGTAAGGAAGCAGATTTAAGCTCTAAGCGTGAGTATGTTTGAGTCTAGAATGTACTCGGAAAGTAAAGGCACGGATATTATGTGGAAACCCTCTTGGGGCAGAAAACCACGGACCGCGCTAATCCAAGCACGAAGTCAAATCCGCTATTTTGAGTCCACAAAATACCGTAGATCGACTCGAGCCCGAGTTGCTCTCTTAGACAACTCTTTACAAGTTTTTCCTAGACTCGAAGTTCCTTTATCTGATCTAGTACTTCCTAACTGAGCTAACCCTTACAGCTAGGGACAACTAAGTCGAGTTAACCTTTACGACTCGATCAAGGGACCTTACTTAGACAAGTAAGAAGATTAAAAGTGAATATAATGACTTTTGCTCAAGTATGTATTAACAATAGGTTCGACAATCTTCAAGTCTTGAGAGTTGGCTTCTATTTATAGATGACTAGGCAGAGTAGCCGTTGAGTCCATCTTCCGACTAAGAGTCCTTTGTGACCGTTGTTAAGGACTTTCCGAGTCACTCGGAAAGTATCCGTTGTGATATGAACGTTGGACAACGGTTCTTAACTCTTTTGGAAGTCCCAAAACCACTCGGCGGTGTCTTGAAAGATAAGGCGGAAACCACCGTTAAGCTGGGCGTTTCAGTTTTCCAGATTTGGAAAGCAGGCAGCCCGACACAATCTTTTAGGGCTAGGTCGAGAGAATGGGAAAAGCCTTGTCTGCTGGTGATTTGACGTTTTGAAGCTAGGTTACTTTAGTATTTCAAAAGTGTATCCTCATTTGAATCACCTACAAAAGTAAATCAAATTGGTTCTCAAAGTATAAAATACTTTGGTCCAAGATTAGACACGAGATAATAATATAATTGAGATAATTGAATGACTAATTATCCGAGTCGGAAAAAGAATGGAATTTTACGAGTCTAATATCCATGAAACTCAAAATTCCATCCGAGTTAGTCTAAGCGAGAATCAAGTTATACAATGAATATTAGAGTGAAACAAACTTGATCTAAACTAAGCATGGTTCGGACTAGAAGCGCTGACTATAACGAGAATAGGCCTTGTAACATGAAGTCGGACCTAGTGCGGTTAAGCGAAATACTAGTCATTTCAACATGTGATAATTCTAAGTGATGAGGGATTCGAACCGAGTGAGACAAGCGTGAGTGCATATCTCGTTTTCCGAGTCACTTAGAGACAAGCAAAAATTACATGAAGTAAATGCCATATTACTTAGAGAAAATACTATATCACTCGAGAAAAGTTTCTAAGGTACGAGAGAATGCCTTGGAATCAAAACTCTATAAGTGTGAAATTCTTATACCTGATTCCTTTGATAGAACTCGAATTGTGTTGAATAAAGTCCGAGTCTTCAATGGCTTTCCTTTACCACTTCATTTTTGCTTTCATGTGGCACAGTGGTTGATAGAAGGCTCAGTATTATCGAAAGATTTTGCACAAAATCCTCTCGAAATTTTCCCATTTGAAAATGGTGAAATTCCTATCCTATTACAAAATCTGTAAAAAACGATTCTCATCTCTATTTTAGTGATTTTAATTAAATTATTTTATAAAACAAAAAAACTAAAAATAAATTTGAAAAAGTTGTATTTCTATTTCAATGACTTTAAGTTATTTTTAAAATAGAGAAAAAAACTTATCAAAAAATAAATTTGAAAAAAATTGCATGTCTACAAAAATTAAAAAATACTTCTTCAAATTTGTTTCCTCCTATTACCGTTAATAATTAGATTATATATACAAATCCCATGAGAGTGCCTTCAATCAAGTAAATATCTCCCTGAATTTTTTTAACCAATTTCCATCATAATAACTTTAATTAAGCTACTTTTAACTAAGATAGAAAAAACCGGTTTATAAAACTAAAAAGTATTTCCATTTTATACTTTCTTTCCTCACATTTCCTTCAATAAATAGATTATACATATAATTTTTATTTAAGTGACTTTATTAAGTGGGTGTTTGGCCTAGATTTTAAAACTGTTTTTGAATTCTAAAAACGAAGTTAGGCCAAACACTAGTTTTTTAAAAATTAAAACTATTTTTCAAAAACGATTTTGGAAAAAAAACTCCCAGAAGCAGAAACAGACAAATAAGCTGTTTCTGTTTCTAATTTTGAAAAACTCCGTAACAACCACCCAGTAATCTCATTCTCTCTATGTCTCTCTTATCTTTTTACGTTATTTTAATTTTTCTCTCTCCTCTATCTTTATCTCTCTTCTCTCTCTCTTATTTTATTTTATCTCTATCTTATCTCTATCTTTATAGAAATATTGGCCAAACAAATTAATTATTTAAAAAACACTTATATAAAATTTAGGCCAAACAAGTACAAATTTTTCCTCAAAAACAATTTTCAAAAACACACTTTTTAAAAACAAAAACAAATTTTTAAAAATTAGGCCAAACATGCTATAAGTAATTTTTCTCCAAAAAAACGTTCTCAAATATGTCAATTAAAAAAATCAAAAAGTTAGTTTTTCATGTACTATTCATTCACGATATATAAAACTTACAAAGAAATGTACCAAGTGAAAATAGCCACAAAATAATCTAAACACCATATCTTCCAACCACTCTTTAATTTAATGTTAAAATTTAGTGAAGTGTTCTACATGTTCACCCTATATTATTCATGTACTAAGCAGTTATCTTCATATATATTTTAGTTATTTATCAATTGATAATGATTTTATAATAACATCTTTGTACCTAAAAAATGATAATATCTAATAAATAATTCACAAAAACTTCTATTATCACAGGTTTGTCATGAAAGGGGAACTCCAACTTGACAACAGATTTATTGTGCCATACAATAATGAATTGCTACTAAAGTTTAGAGCACACATCAATGTTGAGTGGTGCAATAAATCCAAGGCAATCAAGTACCTCTTTCAAGTACATATCTAAAGGGTTAGATAGAACTACAATGGTGATTTAAGACAATGGCACATACAGGTGATGACACCAGCAAGCAAGAAGGACGAACTCATGATGAGATACAAATGTACTTCGATTGCGGACATCTATCATCTTGCAAAGTAGCTTGGAGAATATATCAATTTGATATACATTTTCGAACCGTTGGTGTAACTCGACTTCCGATTCATCCGCCCAACCAACAATCCATAACTCTAAGGGACACAACAAACCTACCAAAACTGATTCAAACCGATGAAATCCACGAAACCATGTTCACAAAGTGGATGAAAATGAACAAGTAAAAGCAATGAAGCCGGAGAGCTAACATACGCAGAGTTCCCCAAAAATTTGTTTGGAATGAGTACTACAAAGTGTGGGACGATGAAAGGAACGATTGGATTGTCAAGAAATGTTAGACACCCGGAAAACAAGGAGCTTGCCTTAGGAGAATATTATATGTACACCCAACGGCAGGAGAGAAATATTACCTAAGAATGTTGTTGAACTCAGCCAAGGGACCTACTACCTATGAAGAAATCGAAACGATCAATGGAGTAGTGTACCCCACATTGAAAAAAGCTTGCTATGCACTTGACCTCCTAAACGATGACAAAGACTGGAATGATGTTCTACTCGAGGCAAGTCAATGGGCATCAGCATCGAAGTTGAGAGAGTTGTTCGTTACAATTATATTGTTTTGCAAAGTCTCGGATACACTATTCTTTTGGGAAAAACATGCAAAGATGTTATCGGAAGACATCTTATACAAGAAGAGAAAGTTGTTCAAACACTCAAATCTCATTCTTTCGGACAATCGGATTACATCTTATTGCTTAATCGGGATTGAGAAACTACTTAACAAGAATGGGAAGAGTTTGACTCGATTATGAAGGAATGTCGAAACCAAATTCAGAAGAAATAAAGCATCTCGATAATAGACTACTTCGAGAGCAAATGATTTACGATGTCCAACAATTGAAGGTGCAACATGACCAATGGAAAGCTTCTTTGAATCAAAAATAGCTTGAAATCTATGAGTCCGTTATACATATCGTCACCAAAAATGACGGCGGCGTGTTTTTCATATACTGACATGGGGGAATAGGAAAGACTTATTTAATTGCACAATAACAGTAAGGTTGAGATGTGACGGAAAAATCGTCCTAACTCGTTACTTCTTCGAGTAAAATAATAACACTATATGATTGCTTACCTCTAATATATATAAATGTATAGGTTGCATTACTTATTAAAATTAAATAACAAAATGCCTTACAGGAATTGCTTCCCTACTCCTACCTGGAGGCCGAACTACGCATAGTAGATTCGACATACCAACTTACTTAAATGACACAAGCACATGCGGAATCCGACCAAAAAGTCAAGCTGGCGAGTTGTTATGTCAAACATCGTTAATCATATGGGATGAAGCACCAATGGATCATAAACATGCCTTCGAAGTTGTAGATAGAAGTTTGAGAGACATAATGAGATTTAAAAAGAATGACTTAAGATCGAAATTATTCGAAGGGAAAACTTTGCTATTTGGGAGTGATTTCGACAGGTACTTCCAGTTGTCACCAAAGGCAAGAGACGAGGATGTAGTTCAAGCAGCGATCAATAGATCTTACATATGGGATCCTTGTCGAGTTTATATGTCATGCATGTGCGTGATGCGAACAAGGATAGGGGATCGATGAAGTCAAACGAAGTTCGATAAATGGGTCTTAGACATTAGAGATGGCTCTTTTGAAGCAAAGGCACACGATGGATAAGGAGAAGCCACATGGATTAAAATTCCGGATAACTACCTCCTTCAACAATCTGATGATCATATCGAGCACAATTTTGAGGAGTACTTATCCGAATTTTGATCATCATTGGAAAGACGAGGCATACTTAAAAGAAAGAGCCTTTTTGACACCATTAAATGAAAAAATTGATGAAATAAATGAATACATTTCCAACTCGTGTTCGGACGGATGAAAAAGTTTATAAAAGTTATGATGAGATCTGTCCCAGCTCAACCGAGTCATGTAAACAAGAATGTATGGCTCCTACTGTGTATCTTAATACATTGAACTTCTCAAGTCTTCCTAGCCATCTCGCTAAAACTCAAAGTTGGTCTCCGAATGATGATATTGAGAAATCTAAATCCAAGTTTGGGGCTTTGTAATAGAACAAGATTGTTGTTGACTCACTTGGGCAAATACATTGTAGAGGGCAAGATTATTTCGGGAAATAAAATTGGCACCAAGGCCATAATCCCAAGAATATTTCTCATCTCAAGTGACCCCAAATTCCCATTTGTCGTGAAGAGAAGGCAATATCCTTTGAGAATCGATGTGCAATAACTATCAACAAAAGTCGGGAACAATCGTTGAAAAATGTTGAAATATACCTTCCAAAGCCGGTATTCGATCATGGACAATTATACGTAGCAATGTCAAGAGTCACTTCACCAGATGGACTCAAGTTCCTCATAAGGGAAGATGACATCAATTACAAAGGATACACCAAAAATATAGTGTATAAAGAAGTTTTCAACAATATACCCAAGGTAAAAACTTCAACCTTCTTATATACAATGCCAAAAATAACTTATATTATAATAAGAACATTATGTATACATATCTCACTTACCAATTGTATATATATTGACAAATATTACTCCTTACATTACACAGACAATGGGAGAAGAAACATCCAAACAACAAGAGGTGGAAGAAACATCCAAACAAAAAGAGGTGGATACTTGAGGTAATGTCACTAAGTTCATATGCATAATCTTATAATGTGAGATATTCGAAAAAATTCAACTATGAACTTATAAAAGAAAACACAAAAATTGTAACGCCCCAATATAATCACTATATAAAACACACTTAATGAACAAGTATACTACAACAAGGCAGCGGAAAACAATGTCATATTAGGCCGTTATCGTCGTCCCTCCTCGAGAGACTAGGCTAACATTACAAACAAAACACACAACAATCTTTTCAATTTACCCAAACACTTACATTTAAAGTCTCGTAACATCAAACCCAATATGTACATAATTTAAACCACCAAACATGAGTTCGTTCTCCCCAAAATACATTATGTCATTTAACAATTTTACCATCAATTGGAATAAACTCCGCAAGCAAATTGAATCCATAAGGATTGCTTAACCAAAAAAACACCACCATCAAAAGCGAACCATAAAACACTTGAAGAATAAAAACCAAAGTCCGATCACCGATCCGAGCCAACATTTCCTGATTCCTTTGCTCTTGTCACTTCTTGCCCAACATTAACATGCTTTTCTTTCCCTAAAAACATTTAACAAAAGATAAAAATAAGAATGAGCCATATACCCAATACGCTACCCCTGTACTATAAAAATATATATTATAAAAGTCGGTGGGCGCACGCAGATAATTAAAAATAAGTTTCAAAAGCTATTTATATGTAAAACGAAGTAATTTCACTATACATTAATCATGGGAATAGTTTAGGACCCATTTACGTACATATGGATGTCATGGCGATTCCGTGAGATCATCATATATGTAATCAGTAACTCGTATAAACAATTCAAATGTAACCGTGAACTGTAACTTGATAAATTTACTGTAAACTGTGAACTGTGATCTGTGAAGGGGTCCAAATTATTTGTATGATAAAAAAAGCGTAAACTTATTAACAAAGATGAATATTTCGAGAAAGATACAAGTAATAACGTCCCTTAGATATCATTTATTTTCCTTTTTACACTCCCACATGCAACTCCATTTTCTTGTGTTATTTTAGTTTGGTATCTATGCTTATAAGAGTTCAATTCGTAAGTTTTTAGCAACGAACATTAATTAATTAATTTAATCTCTAATTATCTTGAATCTTTAATAACTTATTATTATTCATTTAGTTATTAATAAGCTCCTTTGCCGGTTTCAAGCCATTATAAGTCATTTTCACAACCACCACCACATTAAAATCATACCTTAAATTTGATAAATTAGTTAACTACTTTATCCAATCACATATTTAAAATCGAAACTTTGATTCAATTCTCAAATCGTTTCAAACTTGTATAAGATCATTTGGAATAAACTTTGCGTTAACTTGCATTCATAAACCACTACTCACTACTTACAACTCGTCCACCCAATTCAATTCATAGCCAACTGAAACATATGAATTCGGGTAACATGAAGCCACCTCATAAAAACAAGCAATGGAACCCACAGGTTTTCATAATCCACAATCATTTCTTCCCAATCCATTCACATGTGAGATACCCTAATTTATCTCCATAAGCTCAACCAAATTACAATATCATAGGTTCAACAACAAACTCATTTAGGCTTTGAAATTACTATTAATTTGAGAGTTTGCAATACCCACATAGTACTCTTCCTTTCAAATCCAAACATGAGTTGCCCAATTCACATCCACATACTCCTCAAGTCAATTTTAGCAACCACATAATTACCTAATTAAATTCTACAAAAACCACCTCAAATCCGATTAAACTTTCAAATATACTTTCATCTATTCATTTTTCTTTTTCAAGGGTTAACATCACCTAATTTTGATTACTTCACTTCCTTAGCATGCCTTTACAACTCAAACAATCTTTGCACAATCAAGCAATCCATTCTCATATAGAAATTCCACAAGCATACTCACAATTTGAATAAACCAAAATTAATTTCCAATACTTTATAAACATATACTCAATCCTAATTTCACATATAATCGTATTTCAATCATCCCCCAAAGTTCTTTCAATTCTACCGCAACCAATTCAAACTCAATCAACCTTCACATAACCAGATAATCTATTCATGCTCAATAGAATCAAAGGAGTATATTCACCAATATGCATACTCATATTAATTTCCAATTTCATATCAACACATAATAAACCTTAAATTCATATATATAAACCATAATTCAATTGTTCCTCCTGTTTTTCCAATTCCACCACAACTAATTCAAAACTCAATTATAACACAAATTACAATATCCCGAAATTGAGAATTAGAGAGATACTCAAAAGGGCTTAAAGGTGGAATTGGGTAGTGGTGGTTCAGTAGTGGAGATCCGAGTGGCGGCAACGGGCGTTGGTTGGTCGGAAGCGGCCGGGGACGGCAGTAATAGTCGGCGAGCAGCAGCGGCAACACCAGGGGCGGTTACGCCCTTGCTAGCGCGAGACAGCGAGAAAAAAGGGGGACAGAGGCTGTTGGCGGCAGCAAGGGTGGCAGCCAGGGTACCGAAGGTGGTTTGTTGGCGGCTACGAGTCCAGCCGATGGCTGGCCGGCGACACAGCAGACAGCGAGGGCGAGAGGGGAGAAGAGGAAGGAGAGGTGAGAGAAAGATGAAAGATGAATGTGTTAGGCTTGCATTATAAGTTTTCTACTAATTCCCAATACTTGTAACAAACTCTCCCCACTTTTTTTGTCTTTTTTTTTCTTTTTTTTTGTCTTGAAAATTTTAATAACTTTTTATCTTTGTACTATGAGTTTTACCACATAGTTATATGTTTACTCATACATTTGGTTAAATTTTATTCGTTGTTATAATAATTTACACCTTATTTTAGTTTTGCTTTTAAATTATTTGGGTTCGGACTAAAATTTTACATTAGTTGAAAGTATATACAATTTTTTTGCACAGTATGTAAATTTGTATGGATTATCGATTATTATTTGCGATTATCTAATTTGTTCGCATCTTTCATTTCGGTTTCAATTTTTTTTTTTTTTTTTTTTGCACAGCTCACATCTCTTATATAATATTAATATGATAAAATACAAATTTAAATTAATTAAACATGATTAAATTTGGGGGTGTTACAAAAATTATCCATCCAGACCTAAACCTTTACTATTAACTCTTAACTCTTTAAATAAATTGAATTTCAATCAAGCTGGTTCAAAATTGATTGAATGTTAATTATCTCCTCACAAATCTCAAAAATAAACAACATACAATAAGGAACAAGGAAGACACTATAACTAAAACATTACAATAGAATCACTGTCACAAATATGACCTTTCTCATAAGTACAATTTAAATAGCGTAACTTACTAAAAGTAAAGAACCAAATCAACTTCAATTAAGACTAGATGAACTCATTCAACCTTTGAAAATATTCAAATATGCACTTAGTATGATAAATTTTAGCATAAAAATCAAATAGGTACAACACGTAACCCTCTCTACCCCCTATATTAAGACCTTCATCATATGAAAAATAGACTTGCTAATCTGAAATTAACTTCAAACGAGCATGGATCGAAAGTTTCAAATGCTCATGGTGGATGTGGTTCCGACATTCAAGGAGGCCGCCATGAGAAAGGTCCGCAAACGAAAGAGATAGGAAAATCGAAAGGAGATGGAAAATAAAGGTAGGAAAGTGAGGGTACTTTAACCATAATAATTTAATATTACTTGTCAAACATTTAATGATAATAATTGTTATTCGACTAATTGCTCCAATTTTTATCATTCATCTGATTACAATACTAACTCAATTACTCCAATTTTTATCTTCCTATTTTATAATTACATATTTTACCAAAAAAACTCCCTAGATGATATAAAAAATATAATGTACACCAATATTTAAAAACAATAACAACAAATTAGCATCCTATCTAATTAACTTATGTTCATACTCCTAAAAAGGTAGTCGTTACATTTATACTGCTTTTGTTTCAAATCCAAATGAAAATTAACTTTAGCTTCAACGATAATAAATGAATTACGTATAATAAATGATAAATACTTTGTACAAGTAGCCGTTATTTGTTAAAATAAAATAAGAGAAAAATCATTACCCACTTTCTAGAATGAAGAAACCAAAATAATATCTAGAATTTTCTATATAAAAAATCTAGATCTTAGAAATATCTAGATAATTATTGAATCATCCTAGGAGATATCTAGATACTATTATATTCTAGAATTATTTTAAAAGCATTAGGATTTTGACACTTGGCCAAATCTCCACCTTACATTAAGGAGGTGGAACCATTATAAATAGGGAATGGCCTACCTATGTAAGTATTCATAAAAAGTGAGAGCATCCACCACAAAAGAGAATGAGGGCTCCTAAGAGAACAAGTAAGGTATCCACATACTCTTGAATGTCTATCTAAAATTTTGTAAGTTTGCTTTCTCAAATTAATAATAAAGAGTTGTTTTTAACATATCACTTGATCTCCTAATTTCTCAACAAGTGATATCAGAGCAAGGTTTCGGTGACCTTGTCTTGAGCAAGCATTGTTGTCTACACGGTCGGGGACCGGATTATAGAAGAAACTCTGTCGACACAGTCGGGGACTGTGAAATCTATTGATCCGGGACCACATCTTGCTGGTTAAGTGCTAGGCACTTACCAAGTTGTTATGGCGGATCTATCGAGCATCAACTATCTCATTCGAGAAGCTCAATGGGAGCAACTATAGTACTTGGTGCACACGTATCAAGTACTACTTGAAGAGGCAAGATTTGTGGGGTATCGTTCGTGGTGATGAGATAGCTGCTCCAACGGACCCCGATCGAAAAAGAAATGGGAGATCAAGGCAAGAAAGGTTATGTATGTTACGTCGAGTCACCGTGGAGGACAAGCTCCTACATCGGATCAAGGATTGCATGACACCACAAGAAGCATGGGATACCTTAACTACACTCTTCACGAAGAAGAATGAAGCTAAGCTACAACAATTGGAGAACGAGCTCATGCCCATCAAACAAGGAGACATGACGATAAGCCAATACTTCATAAAAGTTAAATTTATATGTGGTGAAATAGAGAAGGTAGACCCCGAAAGTGAAATCAACAAGTCTAGAATGCGTCGGATCATAATCCAAGGCTTGGACCCCAAATATATCGGCCTTATTACAACGAACTGGGGATGGGCCACTCAACCCAATTTGACAGAACTAGAAAGTATCTTGGTCAATCAAAAAACATCGACAAACAAATGTCCAAGGTCTCAATAAAGGAGGAAGAGAAAGCTCTATTTACAAGAAGGAGAGCACCTAAAGGCCAAGATTAGCCGGGAGAAGATATATCGCAGACGAAGATTACTCAAAAAGAGGCAATCAAAGTACCAACAAGCACAACATGGACGGGGTCCATCTCGAAGGGGAGCACACCGAGCTCGAAGTGATCGGGAAGAATCGAAGTATCGTCGACAAGAGGATCGATGCTACAAATGCGGCAAGAAAGTACATTATACTTGAGACTGCAGATCTGTTCAAGAGGAAGCTAACATAGTTACTTTCAAAAACAATGAAAGTGAAGAAGAGTGGGACTTACAGGCATCCTTTGCAATAGAAGAGAGCAATGCTACACTCGATGTAGAATTAACTACATCATGTGTCGAGGAGCCGAAAAAGGAAACCACTTTTGTTATGATAAGCAATGAATCCATCAACTATCAATATGACTAGATAGTGGATTCGGGTTGCTCGAACCACATGACGAGGAGATATGAACAAGCTACACAAGTACGACCGAATATAAAGGAAATCGGGTTGTGGTAACAACCAACAACTCTAAAATGCCAATAACCCATGTTGGCAATGCATTGATTGCTCCTCGGTTTAGTCCACATCAAGTGCAAGCTGGAAAATGTCTATCACGTTCCTGGTATGAGGAAGAACCTTATGTCCGTATCGCGAGTTGACATCTTCAAGGAACTACGTGGTCTTTGGTCCCAACGATGTCGGGGGTATATCGCGATCGCAAGCCTACGTTGCAGCCACTTATGGAAGGATGGCGGCTCGAGTAGGTCTATGTAATGTCATCCCAAGATGCTTACATTAACAAAACAAGGAAGAATGAGATGGCGGACATATGGCATGCAAGACTCGGTCACGTGAGTTATTACAAGCTAAAGGTGATGATGCGAAGTCAATGATGAAGGGCCTTTCGCAACTTGAGATTCGGGAGAACATAGTATGTGCGGGGTGTCAATACGGAAAGGCGCATCAACTTCCTTACGAGGAGTCCTCATACAAAGCTAAGGCGTCACTTGAGCTCATCCATTCCGATGTCTTTGGAAGAGTGAAACAACCATCCATCAACGGATACAGGTACATGATTACCTTTATCGATGATTTCTCAAGATATGTTTGGGTAGATTTTATGAAAGAAAAATTAGAGGCTTTGGATAAATTTACGGAGTTCATAAATAAGGCCGAAAGTAAAGTAGGACACAATGTAAAGTGCCTACGTACGGACAATGGGGATAATATACATCGGATGAGTTCTCGGAATACCTAGAAGCATATAAAATACGACACCAGTTCACGTGTCCTAGCACACCGTAGCAGAATGGTGTGACAGAGCGAAAGAATCGACATCTTGTAAAGACCCGCAAAAGCATGCTACATGCCAAGAATGTATCGCCACGCTTTTGGGCCGAGTGCATGAAGACAGCGGTCTATGTCACCAATAGACTACCGCGAGCAAGGCTCGGGTTTATGTCTCCATATGAAAAGTTATGGAATGTCAAGCCCACGGTAAGCCATTTCAAGGTGTTTGGGTGTGTATGCTATGTCTTCATCCCCGACCACCTACAAAGCAAGTTCGACAAAAAGGCAATACGCTGCATTTTCGTGGGTTATGATAATGAAAGAAAAGGATGGAGGTGTTATGACCCGACAACATGACGTTGCTTTACATCGCGAAATGTAGTGTTCAACGAAGCATCTTCATGGTGGTCATCACGGACAATAGCACTTCCCAACTCTAAGGAGATCGAGAAAAAGCTGGAGCAAAGGCTAGAAGATGACGAGAAAGACTCAAGTGAGACAACACCACAACGAGAAATAGGAAGAGGTAAAGAATAGACACCAAGCAGGCACAAAAGTCCATGGAAGACAGGTGTGCATTATGCTTCTCCAAAAGAAGAGAGGCCAAGCCAACTCGAAGAGACAAGTGATAGAAGAAGCCCTAGAGCCGAACTAAGGAGGTCCAAGAGAACACGGAAACAAAATCCCGAATATGCTAACACAACATTGGTAGAAGGACCGAGCATTAAGGAACCAAGCACCTATAAAGAAACATGCCAAAAGAAGGAATGGAAAAAGGCAATATAGGAAGAAATACAACCTTCGATTCAAAATGAGACTAGTGAGGTAGTACTCAAGCCCAAGGATGACAATGAAGAAAAGTGGGTAATGAGGGGGAGTGTTAAAATAAAATAAGAGAAATATTATTACCCACTTTTTAGAATGAAGAAACCAAAATAATATCTAGAATTTTCTATATGAAAAATCTAGATCTTAGAAATAACTAGATGATTATTGAATCATCATAGGAGATAGCTAGATACTATTGTATTCTAGAATTAGCTTATGAGCATTAGGATTTTGACACTTGGCCAAATCTCCACTATATATTAAGGAGGTGGAACCAATATAAATAGGGGGATGGCCTACCTATGTAAGTATGCACAAAAAGTGAGAGCATCCACCACAAGAGAGAGTGAAGGCTCCTAAGAGAGCAAGTGAGATATCCCACATACTCTTGAGTGTCTATCTAAAGTTTTATAAGTTTGCTCTCTCAAATTAATAATAAAGAGTTGTTTCTAACATATCACTTGATCTCCTAATTTCTCAACATTATTTAGTTTAAACAGATTGATTTTAAACTTAATTTATGTCTATATAGTAGTCACTATTATTTATTTTATTTAAAAATAATATCAATTTTTTATCTAACCAAATATTATAAAACTTACATAAATAAATAACAACCGTGCAACGCACAAGTCGGAGTCCTAGTTATGTGTATTTTGTCCAACCATACAACAATTTGGGAGGGGGAGGGACGCTTATTTTACAAGCTAAAAATTTGATAAATAAAGGTATAAAAATGTATTAATATTTACATTGAATAAATATTGCTACACCTAGGTTTTATACAATAAGCTCTTTGAATCCCTTGGTTCCCCCAACTCGGTAGCTCATAAACAAGCATCTCAAAACTCAACAAACGGCAAAGTTTTATACAACTTTTTATCATTGACAACATATTAGAAGACAACTTTTATACATATTTCGTCACTCTTAAGGTACATATTGGCACGAGTCCACTAACGAATTAAAACACCAGAAAGGGGAAACGAAAATAAGTAATCAGCAGCACTAGGATCTGAGATTAAATAGTGGCTTCGATGTTGGATTGAATCTTATTCACATTTACAAGCAATTAGTGTTCAACTCTTGTACCAAACTATTGTACACAAATCTTCATATCTTCACTTGTATAAATTGGCAATTTGGTCACTATATCTAGCAGCCACTTGGTCCCTTCGAATCTTCATGGTTGGCGTCATCAGACCATTCTCAATCTGCAGTTTGATGAAGCATATATTATGAGGACATTTAAAGGCGATCAACATATAAGGATCAAAAATTACTGTAAGATGATAGTAGAATCACATACAGTGAAGGGCTCATCCACTATTAGAATTGGCCCAATTTGAAACGAGCACTCGAAGTCCTGAATGAGTTGAGTGAAGCTTGGTTAGAATGGAAACAAAATCCCAGACAGTAAATATGAGATTCTACAGGGGTTCTGATTTAATACAATTGGTTTTGTTAGTTTCCTTCAGCATATGGTTTAAACAATATTTCTCAAGACATTGTTGCTTGAGTTTAGAGTTTACATGCAACCAACGAATGGGTGGATATTCGAGTGTGACTCTTCCATGTATTATAGAGTGCATGGTAAACCTAACTGATCTATATTCAATACCTGACCACATCAATTGCATGTTCTTGACAAGTTTATTAGACAAACCAATAGCACATCCAAAAATGATTGGTCACCGGTACATGAAATGACCAACCCAAATTGTATCAAATATCCCATCCTTATTGATCCTATTGAAAAATAATACAGCCCCAACAATAACTTTGTCAGACTTTATATAGAGAAATAGCATTCGACGCTTCCTACTCAAAAACTGTGATGCAAATAAGCCACTCTGCCAAAAGCATACAATATAAACCATGAAAGTGGTTCTGAGAATTTTTTTTACTTGATTCTCACACGGTTCACTCTTAATCATTCCGAAAAATGTTTAAAAAGTTTTTAAAGGAATTAGATGGAAGATAACATAATTTTGAAAACACAAGTTTAATCCTTACCAGGTCCTCAGCTCTTTACGTAACAGGTTAATCAATGTTTCTCGGCTAAGCTCATTAGCATCTACATCTACTGCAGACAATTCTTTTGCTGTCTTTAAAGCCTCTTCTTTGTTTGGGACAATAATAGCTCCCAGGCGTCGTTGGTCCTGAACATCAAACATATAAAGTTAACACAAAATTTGCAGCAAAATCTGGCAAAAAGGAGTGGATGGGAAGAAACCTGGCCAATGACAACAATCTGCTGAATTAGACTACTTCTCATGGCAGCCTCCTCAATCTCCGAGGGCTCAACATTTTCACCTAATCAGTACAGGAAGTCAGCATCATGAAATAAGCCAAAGGATAGAAGCATGCTCACATTATCATAGAAGCATGAGCACTCGCAAAACAGTTTGTAGTTTCCACTTTCAGGAAGCAGCAGTAAAGAATATGTCTCTCTTAAGGATATTGCACTAAAACCTACAACACTTGTGATCCAACCCTAGGTTCATTAAATCTGACTCTTTGCATTCTAAAAGTACACAAGTTTTTGCATTCACTTCACTTGACAAGACACCCTCAAGGAGCCACTTGGTTTTTTCAACCAAGCATGAAAAACATATTAGTCAGCAAGCCAAAAAACTTGGCAGTAAACTAACTGATTATCATATTCTGCACCTTGTAAATGTTTATTAGGCATATCGCAGTACACAATGAAGTCATCAGTCACCTGTTGTGAGAACAATAGTATCTTTGGCTCGCCCTTCAATAACTAGAACACCTCCGCAAAGGCGACTTCTGCCAACAGAGTGACAAGGTGCTATCCAACCAAGATCTCCAGTGTCCAGCCAACCATCATCATCTAAAGCTTGCCTTGTAGCATTGGGATTCTGGTTACGCATTGTCAAAAATTCATTGATCAACAATTACAATGGCATGTCATAAATATGCAAAGGCTAGATATAGTATACAAATGCCCGCTGAGCAGTGATAACAAAGAACATCAGCAATTATATCCTGAATATGATAATTGGTCTTAATATTTGCTGCCATGCATGCTACAGAGTAAATGTCTTTGTATACAATTACTGAGGAGAAGCAAATGACAAACTGACAGTGATACAAGTAAGAATTTTTTTGTATACACATTAACTTCACAACAACAGTGGTAGATCCCACTAAAGCAGGACACACACCACACACCAAACAACAGAGTAAATGTCGTTGTATCAATTACTGAGTAGGTTTAGTGAGGAATAACAGGACAAAATCTTGGCCTTTAGATTCAAATTGAAGGCCTGAGTTTAAAGTACAGATACTCCAAACCCTAACCTTCCTATACCCGTCTCCAAGATTCCAACACTTAAACACCCCGAAAAAAAAAGGGGCTACCATTTGGCCACTTCTCTATCAGCAACCACTCCAAACAGCAACATAAGCAAACAGCAGGTCAAGTTGCTGGTCCCACCAACCAACATGGAAACCATAGTGATTGTGCTGGCAATGGTTGCAAAAGCCAAGGTGACTCAGAGATGCCATCATCCCCTCTCCCTGGGATAGTTCACCTCTCAGGAAAATTAAATCTAGTCCAAGGGCCTACAATCACTCTTCTTCTAATCTATCACCCTAGACCCTCCTATAGTGTGTGAGTGTGTGTGTGTGTGTGTGTGTGTGTGTGTGTGTGTGTGACATGCGTGTGCGTGTGGGTATAACTTGATAAACGAGAACCAAAAATGTCATCTTTACATGATGAAATGAGGACACAACCCAAGTAATGTACTGTTATGTTATTATTTTTTACACATAAAACAGGCATCCCAGCTATGAAACATGAGAAGATCTACAAGGAGAAACCTTATAGTAGCCTCTCATCACTTGTGGGCCCTTCACTTTCACAATCCCTTTGAAACCAGGCGCCAAAACTTCATGAGTATCATCATCTACCACTTTAATTTCTGTATGCTGAAGTGGGTGACCTACTGATCCTAGAACCTTTAAGAATAAAATAACCAAGAGAACACAAAATTTAGATACATGCATAATTTAGATGGAAAAGAGATGCTTGATGCAGAGAAAGAGAATTGAATCAGATGAACAAACATTATAAGCAGGCCTTCTAGCAGCAACAACAGGTGAAGCCTCTGTGAGCCCATAACCATTCTGCAATAAGATGCCAATTGCCTGCAAAGAACAGTACAAGTTAGTTGTAAACTTGTACTTGCACAAATTCCAAGATCTGTGGAAACTGCAGATAAGTGGATATATGACCTCAAAAAACTTGTCGATGTGTATAGGCAGATTACCACCTCCGCTTATGCCAGCCTGTACAGTTCAGAGAAAGAGTAATGTTTGCCTTTGGACAACAATTCTAAATATAAATATTCCACACATGCAGAAATCCCCAAAACAGGATCTATGAGAGCTCATATTTTCTGTTTGGAAAACATTGGTGCCAATGACAACTTGTAGAAAAAAGGCCTTGAAGCATGATAATGCATGATAAAATTCTATGTAAACTTTCAGACATTAAATGGGCAAAATCTAATTTTTGAGATTGACAAAGGTATTCTTTTCTTAGGCTTATTATCCAAGAACTTGTTCAGAAATATCAGATCATTAAGAAAACTCGTAAAACAAACAACTGCAACTTCTTTTATGGACAAATTTCAGCAAGCAAACCAGATTGAGCAAAAGGCATCGCTGTTAGAAATCAGAACAATCTGAATTCCAGGTTTACAATTTCAATTAGCAAAAAGAGCAGGTAGGAAAGTAGAGTCCTTACTAAATAAGATAGTAACTAATCGAATATGACATCCTCTTAAAAGATTGACAGACCTTTGATATTCCAATAGCGGATTTGATTTTACTATATAACAGCTTATTAGCCAACAAATGAATTGGCCACAAAATGGCTGCAGCTACTCTTGCCCACAGCCAATCCATAACTGCAATGGCGTATGATGGTCGTTTTGCTTCTTACTTAGATATTTTCCCTACATAATAGACAGATCAAACAACATAAATGAGAGGCATTAAGAATGATGTGTCCATCCAATAGCATCACAAGTTGAACCAAAGAAACTGAATGTTTACATGGACTAAGTACAGACAAGAAACAATACTTCATTGACCATTTAACTGCTAGGACAAGAAACAATACTTATTGACCATTTAATTGCTAAAAACACTTCCACAATGGTACTGCTGGTGCAAAAATCCCCATAGAGCTCTAAGGTAGGGAAAGAATACAAAGGAAATCCAATCAACTACATACACCACAGCAGATGCTTTTAAGCAAGATTACATATGTGGATTCATCAGTGATTGTGAGTCTCATTTACGAGGTACCAAAAACTAAACCACTTAGGCTCTATTTGATTTGAAGAAAATAAGTTGGAAAGAAAATTTAAATGGAAAAAAAGTAATGAGGAAAAAAAGTTAAGGGAAAATTAATTTTTTTCTTGTGTTTGGTTCAAAAGAAAAATAGAGGAAAAAAGTATAATTATTTTCCAACTTCTTACCCATCATTACATTGTCATGGAGAAGAGAGAAAATACTCAATAAAATTGATTAATTGAGATGAGAGAGAAACTTCTTAATGACCTTTCTTAATAGAATTATCTATCTTTTCTCCATTTCTCTCTCTTTGTGAATTTTTCTTCCATTTTCCTCTCAATTTTGGAAAGAAAATATCATTAACCAAATTCATAAAATTTTCCATGAGTTTTTCCATCAAACTTTTTCTCTCCTTTTTCTTCAATTCAAACAAGGGAAAGAAATTCATTTTCCACATTTTTTTCTTTCTTTCTAATTTTCTTAGAATCAAATAGAGCCTTAAAGATCTCTCAGTGGAATCTTTTATCCTTCCACTTTTCTAGAATGCCTTCTTTAAGCCAAAAATATCAAGTCAATGGTAGCAATTTATAGACAACTTTAAAATGTTGGAGGGGTTAACCCTATCGCACACAGATAGAACATAACGAGCACATGCCAATGGTTAAGGCCAATGCAGATGACTAAACAGACTAAGTCCCAGGTGAAGACTAAAAGGCTTCATATCATTGAGTGAACTGTCCCTTGCTTGAGCATCCCCATTAGATTGAATGGGATGACAGTTTCTCAGATACAAATCTGTAGAATCAGAATTTCGATTAAATCACACATCGCAGTATACTAGGCCCTCTAATTCTTTAAGAGGTTGATCAAAAAATTTGTGATATAACTAGGGAAGAAGCTTCAAATACCACACGTGGGTTACCAGGCATGCCAATTTAATATAACCCATTTGATACCTTAGTACTTGAGAATAAACAAATTTGACTCTGCATTGTTCTCAAACCCAAACCACAAATATTCTTGTTGTGGTGCACTCAACCTTCAAAATCCAAACCTCATGTAAGGGAGTTTCTGCCTCGTATAGCTCAGGCTGAAAACAGGGGGAGTTGAGAAGAGATGGACGCAGCAGAGCCAATCAATATTGCACACTTGCACTCAACCTTTCGGAAAGAGTTAAGGGCTCCAAATCAACTCATATTTCATTACCTCAGACAATAACAGTCCCATTATGAATCTTGCCTAAGCGGGATATGAGATAGTCCAGAAGCCAAATATAAGCAATCTTACCTCTACAACTCCACAAGCACTTAAAGAAACCCCAAAAAAACTTTCAGAAGGAGTTAATAAAGAGGAAAACAAATTTCAGAAAAAATTTACAGTTTAAAGGACAGGATGATGGGGCAATGCAATAACACATAACAGGGAAAACCAAGCAAGCTACAAGGGAGGCAAAAGGAACAAGAAACATAAAGGCTCTGTCAATTGAGCATGAGAATTCTATATTGCCATAGTATCCTGTCAAGGGTCATAAACTTTGAACAAGACAAATGAAAAAGTATAGATACAAACATCTCAAATAACAAACCTCATATATTCTTTTTAATTCCATGTACATCAAACTAATCTTTAGGAACGCAAGTGCAAGAATCCTTCGAATAGAAGAGCTAGTAGATATCTGTTTCTGAATTGCACTGCAAGAAAGAGTATCACAAGAATTTCAAGCATAGATCACTAACAAAGAAGCACTAGAAATGCTAAATGAAATAAAGAAGAATGGTTTCGATCAATAAGACATTTATCTCAATCAAGACATAAAAGATTGCAATCCCTTGCCTATAGAAAGATTTGTGTTGATGCAGTAATAGGTATGCTTGTATGACTTTCAGGAAGAATCATGCTAAAGCAGTAATATATATGCCTGTATGACTTTCACGAAAAACAATAAACTGCATTCAGAGTTAGGAGGTGTAGAGATAAGCGAGAGTATCTTCTAATGACAGATTAGCAGTCAATGAATTGTTGAAAGCTTTTGGTATATATTTTATTTAAGATAGAAAACACTTGATTGATGACAGAAAAATGCATAGTAGGTGAGTCCCTCAATCCTACAAATGAGACAATAAAAATAAGAAATTTGAAAACAAAAAAACATGTCAGGGAGGCAGCATGCTCAAGAATCTATCCCCAGGTTTCCCTGACTACTTCTTCACATACACTGGCAGCATGAGTCCAGAGTTAAGAAGCACTCAGCTGTACAACAATCCTTGAAATAAGTGCAATATCTCAATATAAATATGGAATTATACAATATTGTTAGCAGCTATGACTTAATAACTCACAAGCATAACATCTCAAGGCATAATAACTAATGCTGTTGCAGTTCTCTTTGGAATTACCCAAATGCATACCGTACAAGTTAAAAACCTTAATGCCTGCCCGGGAGGAGTGAGGGAGAGTTAACATAGCAGTTTGATATGAGAGCTAAATCACTGCAGCTCTTTAATATTGATTTTGTTTTACAAGCTATTTCCAATGCTAAAAACAAATATAAGTATAGCAATCAGTAAAATGTTTCATACAGCAATATGCAGGGATAGGACAATAATGGTAACATTTTGGAAAGATGTATGAAAACCTCTTATTGCGAAATAACTAACCTGTGGAGTGTTTCATAAACTAATGGAACAGAAATCAGGTAATCAGGTTGATACTCCCTCAGATCTTCCTGTTATCAAAACTCGGGAAAGGCAGGATAAGAGGGCCATGAAAGGAAAGACATGCAATGACAGGAGGAAAGAGAAATGTTAGACCCAAACTTTCAAGTTAATCTCAAAGGTGAAAACATGATCTAGATGTCAGGTTAATACCTTCAAGTTCTTCACATTAGTGTACACTTGCTCTGCCCCATATGTGAAGATGAAATACTCACTTGCTCGTTCGTAAGCATGCCAGGAGGCAGCATGCTCAAGAATCTATCCCCAGGTTTTACAGGTACCATGTCCCAAAAACTCTTAATCTATGGAGATTAAAGCACGAAGGAAACCTTGATTATTTATATTGAAAGGAACCCAAACTCCAACACCACAACACCCCCTCTCTCCTCAACAATAGCAAATTGTTCATATGTTGAATCCATTTTAACTGGGGAGCAACTAAAACTGAGTGAAAATTCCAGTGGGAACAAATTAGAATAAAACAGCAACTCCACCAACTATTTCAAAACCTGCATATGAGTAACACATACCATAAATATACAGCATCAATGTCAGCAGAAGTCGAACAAGCAAATTTTTAGATTTAGGGTATTTCTTAGCTAGCTCACCAAATCCCCCAAAAAAAATACACACAAAAAAAGGAAAAAACAAAAAAGGTAGAAAAACAGAACAATAAAAGTTTCCAACATTAGAAAGTGGAAAGCTGGAATCACCCGACCTGGTGCAGAAGGTTTCGATGCGTAAGCATCACACCTTTTGGGTTTCCAGTGGTACCACTGGTATAGATAAGTGTGGCAACATTGTCAGAGCTTATGGGCTCATAATCATATAATTTCCCTGAGACCACAATAAAAATTATTATTAGTCGGTCATTCAAAATTGTCCCTTGAAAAACAAGAAAGACTATTGTTTGTTTACGGAAAAAAATCATTCAGGAACATATAGAAAGACCTTGGAGTGAGAAAAAAGGAAAAAAATGTACCCCAACTTAAACAAACAAATTTTTGATCAGAACAGGGCAGCTAGTGGCAGAAAATACTGGAGAAACATTCACCAAGCAAAGTATGAAAACTCATTCATGCAGAAAAGCTCCTCTTGACACTCAATACGAAGTCTTTTAGGAATTGATCCGCTGCCGGTTTGGTTTATTATGACAAACTATTTATCCAAGGGAGACAGAATATTGGTCTTGCATTTTTTTAAAAGTAGCAAAGCCAGAAAACAGTTATCATAATAGAAATAACAGTGGTTGTTATGGAGATGATATTAGAATCTCATGATCAATTTAGTAGCCTTCACAAGAACTAAACTATGTCGTATCAACTGAGCTAGAACCATCCAGTATTATCGAATGAGACTAAACTTCCTTTTCGGTGTTTTCTCTTCTTTCCAATTCTTTGACACAAACATCAATTTATGAATTCATGACTGAACAATTCCTGCCTTACTAGCATCATGAGAATCAATGAGAAGTTTCCGGCTATGCTTTCCCATTTCTATTATCTCCTGATAGTTGAAGACTGGAAATCTGTCTGATAGTTCACTGTTCAATTCTGATTTCTCTCCCCAGAGCAAAACCACCAATTTCATTGTTGCCTTGGCAATAAACAAGTCCGCAATGCGGTTAAACAACTGAGGATTATCCACAATAAGTGCAATACTGCAGACAAATTACATCATATCAATGACAAAAACATTCGCTCCAATCATGAGGAAAAAAACAGAAAGAAAAAAATTTACAAAACAGGACTCTGTAAAGAAATACATTTTAAATATATTTCGTCCAAAATATCAATCTTTTTGCATGGATACATCAATCATCATCATTAGTAATATAAATCTTCTGTCCAGAAAATTCACTTCAACATTGAAACTGTCTAGAGTGATTCGATGAAAGAGGGGGTAAATATCCCCAAATCCCAAGTCAGTGCAATTTCATGCCATGTAGTAGCTTAAACGACAAGTAAAATCATTTAAGCTAAAATCCTAACATGATGCCAATAAAAATCGAAATAAAAGACCAAAAGTAATAAGAAGATGATATAGGGGGATAAGACAGAAGGCAACTCCAATAATTATGAATGACTGCCATATCTGAAAATAATTGAGTCCACTTTATTCATGTTATCCACTTTACCTTTCAGAATGATTGTATATTTGCAACAACTCTTCTGTGGATGACCTCGAACCTCTTACGACATTCACAGCCCCCATTGCCATTGCCCCTGCAACAATTATGCAACTTTTTAGAGCAAGAGATGAACCGGACTCAAATTGTGTAATCTTTCTGTTATATCATCAGTTAGCAATCCTCAAAATATAGCTGCAACATCAAGTACAAAGAGAAAAGACCAGCCCTCTGAATTGCTATTTACTCCTAGGGCACCACTTGTGAGTGTAGCACAAGAGTAGGGGAAAACTCCTTGTACCTAAAAGACTAATTAAGGAAGACACATTGCCAGGTGAACCTTAGAAAGAGTGAACTTAAATGTGCCAGAAAGTCTTGGAGTAATCCTTGCACTGAACCATTTTCCTAAAATATCCAACACTTTCACAGTTTGTAAGAACAAGTAGCAATTCATGGTATCTTTCTTGTACAATGGCATGTACATATCTCATACATGTTTTCGCTCTGGTTAGATTAATCTACCAAGCAGAAGAGAACCAAAATAGACCAAGTGGACCAAGTGGTCTTTAGGTACATTTTACCTAAAACCATGCCTCTCATCATGAGCTTGGTTCTTTGGTGCAAGCCAACGGAGTTAAGCAATGCCCACTCCCCACACCAAGGATAATCAAAGGCTTATCCAGAAACCCTTGATTTGGGCAAATCCCCTCAGTTGCCCTTTGATTATAGGGATAAATTAATTAAAAAATATATAGAGAGAGAGAGAGTTTGAGAAGACTGTTTTAGATTAGCATTTGGTTTTGTCGGTTGACCCTACAAACATATTAGGAACCCCTCCTCCAACTCTATAAAATAAAATATTCATATGAGCACCACCCCCCCAAAATCTATTCATAAAATCATAGGGACCAGGCCTGAAGCCATGGCCCTTAGTGACCAAATAGATATTAATAATTTTTGGCCCAACACGAACACCCTCTGTTTCTGGATAAATTTGCTATATCTAACCCCCCGGCACTCCAAGTAACAGATTTGGATCTGGAATGTTGTTAGTTTTCTTCTCTAATTCGCATCTATGCCCTCCATCCCAATTTGTTTGACGGCATAGAAAGACTACTTCCAAAAACCACCCATGACATAGAATTTCAACTGAGCCCCCATTATTAGACTAAATTTTTCAGAGTGCCCTTCTCTAACCATTTGTGCCATTCCTTCAACCTAGCAATGGAACTCTGATAGGAAGACTTGGACACTTCCAAGATTCTTCCGCTGATGGAGACAGTCTGCACAACACTAGTACATGTAAATATTGGTTAAAACTAGAACAGCACATGTCAGAATAATTCAGAAGCCACAGTATTACATTAACCACTAGCGCCAAGAAAAGCAAGGAAAATACCAGAAGATGGCTATGACAGACACTCAGAATGATTTACAGTAGGAAAACAGTAACTCAAAAGTCAGAACAGAAAATTCATGGGCAGCGACACGTACCCTGATCAGCGATTAACCATCTACATGAATTATCAGCAAAAAGTGCAAGCTTTTCATCTGGCATCACCCCAGCAACTCTTAGACCTTCAGAGAAATCCAAAATTTCCTGCTCAAGCTGCAAATTACCATAAAATGTGAACAATGGGAGAAAAAAAAAACAAGGAATCCAAACAATTTAAAAGAGGCAACTGGATAAGAAACAAAGTAACTCAAGCTATGCAAAAGTTCCAGTGGTTTTCTCAATCTTATTCCAATGTATACACTTGGGATTGCAATCAGCTACTGCATACAACTGACTGCAGCTGGAAGCAGGAGGATTGATGATGGTGATGCACACTGCACTGTAAAATTCTCTAGCATTTATAAAGGTGTTATCCAATAATGAAAAAATCCATCAGGGGTGGAAACATCACTACTGTAAAATATCCAGTTCTTCTAAACATCATGAGTTAAAAGTTGCAAACAACCTACAGAGGAAATCAGAAATAAAAGGGAAATATTTGCTTCTTGATGAATGCAAGAGAGAGTCACCTGCTTATAAGTCAGCTGTAATGGAGGATTATGATATGGATCTACCACAGCTGTCTGGTCGGCAAATTTCTCTGCGGCAGTTCTCCAAATGTCAGGAACCGCTTTCCAGTCAGAAGAGCCCCAAATAATCTTGTTGGACAAAACCTCACATTCTAGCAAAGGCGAGCACCTCCTTTTTGCAACTCTTCAGTCTACAACCAGGATGTATGAGCATTCAGCATTCAACACTCAGCAGCTTCTCATGCAAATGATGAAAAGTAATCTATACTCTATATGACAAGGTTGCTGAGGTTACACGTCTATTTTGAGAAATAAAGATAAAAACATGTAAAGAATAGCATATTCCTCGTGTTTACAATCGAATCACCATGTTTGGATCAGTCCCCAATCACATCTGCAAGATATCCAGTGGTGTAGAACAAAGACATTTCTCATTCCAAGTCGATGTAAAACAAGAACACTATGTCAGCTAAATTTAGATATTGACTAGTGAGTCCAAATTCAAAGCCAAAGCCAAATCCATGCCTCATACGTCCAGCCAGAATTGCAGAGAGGCTGTTCCATATGGACTCTAGATTAAGAAAACAATTCAATGCCTACGACTCGATGGAAAAGAAGCAGAGGTGTTTGGTGATGCATTTTGCTTTAATCCACAATAATTTTTTTTAAAAAAAACCCTCAAAAAGTGACTTGAGAAAGTGAGGATGAAAAAAAACTTCCAATGGTGAATAAGGCCTCCATCATAAAAGTCAACATTTAGCTAATCCAGATAATAGATTCGGCAAAAGATTTTCAGAAAATTTAACTTTCTATTCCAGGGAGAAAACTTGAAACCTTATAATCATGCAATCAAATAGGCTAACTAACAAGAGCACCTTTGAGGTCATCCATAGCTGTTCACTCAGCTATTGACCATTCATATGATATCCATTGCTCTCATCGTACCCAGTCACCAATTCATCTAATATTGCATGGCAATTTATGAGTTGCATGCCGAGCACGACTTGCAAAGACCATGAGTAAGGACAATTATAAACACTCAAGTGACGAATTATAACACAGATGATTTTATCACAGTTCATATTAATTCCATTTTTGTTTATAAACAACTCACTCAAAGAGCTACCTGGCAGAGGCTGCAGAGCCATGAGTCCTAACAAATCACATGGTAAGCATGGTCAGCTGCATGTGAAACCTAGGATTGGTCTATGTGAGCATCATACATTAACGACAAAAACACAAGCTTGCAAGGACTTTAAAGCCTCAAAGTGTTAGGCATAAATAGATGCTTAAGACAAAGTCATCTCCACGGTAGCGATGAATCATTGATAACATAACAAGTTGTCGCTCTGATCCAGGTGGACAAATCCAAGTAGCTGCCGACCAAGTTAATGCTTTGTTGGTCATCAGATCCTCGATCAAGTTCAATTCAATCATTAAAGCCACCAAAGACCTTGTTCAAGCTTACATGTCAAGACCGAAAGTTCAGCTCTCCATAGCTCAAAAATACAACATAACTCCTTCAGTTCAGGCCAATTGCCAACTCCCAACAGTCAAGCTCCCATTCCATGAAAATGGGAAAATTGAAAAGCCTAACTATAGAATTCGGATTCTTCATTCATTATTTAAAATTTTACATTAATCGAGCCATAATCATCTCTCATCTCATGTAAGACCAAATGGAGATCCATTTGCAACGTGCGGAGCAACTTAGTAACTCAACCAACTTAACACTCCAACATCCCAATATCAAGACACAATACTTGGACACGGTTGACCATGCAAGGATGGGAACACGAAGAGCAGTTCTTGCAATATCATGTTAAATTTTACATCAATTAGGCCTTATTCAACCGAGCTCATACAAGTCCAACGGAGGTTCCATTCCAAAAACCACTTGTCAATGGTTGGAGTAACCACCGAGCTCATATGTCAAATAGAGACCAATTTTGGTCAACGTGAGCATAGGATCCACTCAATACTCCAACTCATCAAATCAAAAATCTAATAACCTCATCTCCTCTGATGGAGGAAGTCAACGACCAAGCATGTTCAATAGTATCTCTCAAATGAAAAGTTTCCTAAAGAGACCACAGGGTAACTTAACAATGCAATAATATTTATTCACAGCATGCCTTATCTAGCATAAATTTAATTCAAGCAAAAAAAAAAAAAAAAAAAAAGGGTTATAACTAATTAACATCAAACTACCTTGGCAGTTGTTTGACAGCAAACAACTGTGGGCATTCGCCGGTAAGACCCATATGGTCTCCTGGAAAATTTTGCAGAATTGCTGAAAACCCATCTGTGTTTAGAGGGCAAGAAATGAAGGGCATGCCTCGGATGATCGAATTCAAAGCAGTTGGAGAACACCCCAGAAGCTATGGAGATTTTAGTAGTAGCCATTGATGATTTCCGTATTTAGGAGAGAGAATGAGAGACAGATTTTATGCTGACGAAGTACCAAAGAAAGTAAATGATGGGATTGAATGCGCCGACGATACAGGAGTGAGTGAGAGTTGAGTAAATGGAGAGGACGATACAAATTACAAGCTAGAATGAAATAGTAATTGATTCGTGAGACAATCAGGAGAGAGACTAGAGATACGAGTCTCCGTCAATGGTGGGAGTTGGAAATCATTGAAATTTCCAGGGAGATGTAAGAGACTGCTGGATAATCTCATTGTATAATTAAGGACAATAATTAATTAACTATCCATTTCAACTTCTTTCTAATGTGGTTTGTTAAAAAAATTAATGGAATGGTAGTTGCGCCTTTTTGCTTTTTAAAATACTTTCCGGCATACGTTACATCGAAAAAGATAGAATATTTTATTCAAAATAAATAAATAAGTTGATATGAGTTTTCTTTTTCCTTTTCTTTATTTCCAAAAAATAATGAGATATAGTTCTATCAAAAAAATAAAATTAAAAATAATGAAAAATAGAACATTATTGCTACTTCTTTTTTTTATCCAAATGAACCATAAATGACCACATATTACAATCACGAACGGACAAATTAAACCTAAAATCTAATGTACTCAAACTTATCATTTTGACCACTAAGTCAACACATCATTGATTACTAATATCTTAGTTAACCAGCCATTTCACATCTATAATGTTAATCCCAAAATATTCAATATTAAGATGAAATTCTAAATCCAAAAATCTTAATCAATTACTTGATCATTTTGTCTTTTTATGTTATGGTTTCCAATAATATAGTTTAGAAGAGAGATACAAATGCATGTTTAAACTGGCATTTATATCAATATTTATAATAATTTTCTATTCATTTCAGCTTATAACCGCTATATAACTAATCATTTTAACTCATTTCACATCTAACCATTTTAGCTCATAATAGTTATTACAACTAATCATTTCTGCTAATTTCTGCTCAATTTAGTATAATGGGTATAACAACCTATTTTAACAAGCATTTTGAACATACCATTAGTTTAGGAGAGATACATAATTTAGGGTGTATCATTTTTCAAAGAGAACATTTTCTATATGGTGTAGATTTTATGTATAAGATATTTTTCTAACACAAAAACGTATTTGAAATATCAAAACTATTTGAAAATCATGTTGAAATCCTTATATTATTATTCCAATGAACTATAGAGAATGGAAGCGTAGTAGAAAATTTGATTTGCTTACATACACCCTACAAGAGAGGAATGTCACAAGGGATGGCAGTGGGTCCTAAACCTAACTCAGGATCCACCGGACCCGACCTATATAATCGGTGCTAGGTCTAACAAATTTGGACCCAATAGGTCCGAGTCGGGTCCAAGTCTCAAAAATTAAGACCCATACCCGACCCGAGACCCGTTTAAGACTCAAATGCTAATTTTTTTTTAAAAAAAAGTCCAGCAAGCAGCAACAGATTGTAAACCTTAAGTAGCACTCTCACTTCCTTTCTCCCTCATTCCCGCAGCCCCCCTCCCCAACGCACACACACAGGCCACAGCCTCTCGCTCTCCCTCCTATCTCCGACCTGAGTTCGCTCTCTCTAGTCTTTCCTCTCTCCATCCCGTCCTCTCTTCGACTAGTCTCTTGGTCGATGCCCATCTTTCTTTTCCTATTATGCTCGGTTTTCATCTCTTGGTCTCTGCTCGATCTCGTTCTTCGTCTCTAGGTCTCTGCTTGCTTACTCGTCTTCGTCTTCATCTCTGGCTGGTTGTGTATCTATAGTAAACGAAGGAAGAAAGGAAAAGAGCAACAAACTGACACCCAAATAATCACAGAGCAACCAACCACCATTAGCAAAGCTTGATCATGACATCAATGGTGGATTATTATAAATGAAGCAAGCCCCCTTCTGTTTGAGAATGATATACGCTTCAAGTCCAACCAACATATTCTCTATTTTTTAAGTAACATACCCATTTGTTAGATCTCCCTTTTACCCTCAATATTTTTTTGGACCTTTTATCCAATTGGGTTTCTGGGGTTTTGGTTCATATTTGATACAATGTTCTAAGTACCACTATCTCTCATGATCAATCCCTGCTTGGGCTATTTGGGTCTCCCTCCCTCTCTTATTTGCTGGGTACTGCAATTTGAGTTTTGATATGATGGATTCATAATTCATATTTCGTATTTCGGATATGAGTTTTGGGTTTCTGAATTTGCATTGTATTTATTTGATTTTGTTTAATGTGGATTGAGTTGATTGGTGGGAAAATCGAAATGGTTGACTCTGGGCCTATTACGTATGGACGTGACTCATTTAAGACCTGCACACCCATAGACCTGTCGGCCCAAAATTCCTCTAAAGCCAGGCAAACTGAACTCTTATTATTACCAATTATTAGTATCTAAGATCACTACAAGAGTGAAAAGTTAGGGCTCAATAAAATTTACCTGTGTTAGAGATTCAATTTAGTAAATTGTGTTCTACTGAATATGCATATGTTTTTTAGTTCAATATTTGTATTTCCCTTTGTTGTTATTAAGGAAATTGAGAAGATTTGCAGAACTTATTTGTGGTGTAATAAAGAGGGGAAAAGAAAATATATACCTGTTGCTTGGGAGGATGTCTGTAACCCCAAAAAATTGGGGGTTTGGCATCAATAATAATAGAAATTAGAATAAAGTATTAGTTGCTAAAAATTTGTGGTATATAACTTAACACTCTGAAAACATTGTGGCTCAAATGGATACATCACACTTACATCAAGGGGGCAGAATAGCAAACTATCCTACGTAAAGATGATGCTAGTTGGCATTTTAAGAAGATTATGGGCTTAAGTAAGCATTTTCTAGCTTGGTACAATAGCCAGGACAAGGAAGGAAATGAAAAGAAATGCGGAATTCCATGTACAGTCAGCATAAACTTCCCTACAACCTCAAAAACAGGAAGTGTACTGGTGGAAGCTAGTATGACACAAACATACATTACCCAAACATTCATTATGCCTCTGGTTAGTCTTCAAAAGAAGGATTTTAACTAGAGATAGAGTTCAGAATTGGAATAAGGACATTGACACAAAATGCACCTTCTGCACCCAAGAGGAGCCAATTGATCATCTATTTTTACAATGTCTATTTGCTCAAGAAATATTGAATGGATTAAGCTTTATACAGGCCTCATCGGATTGAAGGCAAGAGTGGAATAGATGGCTGAATGGAATTCATATTTCATGCTAAATTTGCAGTCAATGCCCAATGATTGCAATTGTAGTATACTATGTATGGCAGGAACGAAATCAAATAAGCTTTTCAGGGTAATAGCAACACAGTGGAGGGTTTGGTAGGAAAAATTAGATGGACTATGATGACTATACTTTATAAGAAGAAGCAAATTTATAAACCATGGATTGATGGACTATAATTACTTGTGTTTTACTCTCTTTGGGTATGCCCAAAGTAAATTTGTAAATATCAATTTTAGTTAATGGTGTTTGGTTTACCTTTTTCCAAAAAATATCTAAATAAATGTTGGTAAATCCACTATGTAAGAAAATATATATTACACTCATAACACTGTGCCTCTCACTCTTATATATAAAAAATTAAAGACAACACAAACATATAAAAAATATCACATATATTTTCAAAGAGAAATCCATATTGTAAAATCAATAAATCTTACAATCGACAATAATAAGGTGATAACTACTTCACTTCATGTGCAAAAGGGAATGCATGCTAAGGGTTTTATTGTCATAATGACTTGATAATCATTGCTATAAAATGGATTTTGCAAACAAAACCACATTGTTGACAAAATGAAGGCTCACAATTTTATGTCCTCCCTAAAAATTTGACTTGTGTTCAAGTGTCCCATATTAATTGCTATAGCTATGTCGATTTGTAAGGCCCCAAAATTTAATTGTATCTAATTATTGCATTTTACTTGTTTCAATATTTAAGAGCGGTGAATTGCGCATAAATATTAAAATGGAAATGAAAAATGTGAATGAATTTTTCAGTTAATTGACTTAGGAATATCGATTCACGTTTAAATATTTATAATATATGCAAACGATAAATATAGGTACAGCTTATTTACTATAAAATTCAATTTGGAAACAGATGATTTATTATAATAATAATAACAATAAAATAGATAAATAAATAAATAAAAATAATAATAATTATTATTATTATTATTTTAAAAAAAAATTTTACAGCAAATAAATTGGGGAACAAGTGTATGGTGAAAAAATTAACCATGTGTGAAAAAATTTAATAATTTGGATAAGCTCAAATCTCATGGAAATGATAGGGGTGGAAGAGGATAAGATTTGGGCTGCAGGAGCCCATTATAAATAGGAAGGGGAGCTGGTTGGGCCAAGGCAACAAACACAAAAGCAAGGGGAAAGCTAACAGAAAAGCCACAAGCCCAAAATATTTTTCTGCACTGCCCGAGCCTCCAGCCCGCTGCCGCCTGCCGCCACCTGACAGCCGCCGCCAACCACCGGAATCCGGCCACCTGTCTCCGGCCAGCCACCAAATTGTCCTCCCTCACTCCTTTTCGTCAACATCTTTACTACTAAGGTAATAATTCTTTAAAAAAAAAGAGATTAAATGTAATTATTCATAATGGAAATAAATAGATACAAAGTAGGAAAGAATTAATATATTTATATGTGTTGAGAAATTGAGGATATTTATTTGGAGAAATAAAGTTAAAGAAAAATATATATGTATATACATGCATATACATGCGTGCTTATTTTCCGAAAACAAATTCAAGAATTAGATAATAATTTCGATAA
Organism: Talinum fruticosum; assembly: GCA_021018815.1. NCBI lineage: Eukaryota > Viridiplantae > Streptophyta > Magnoliopsida > Caryophyllales > Talinaceae > Talinum > Talinum fruticosum. The sequence continues at coordinate 3,816,794 of JAITYX010000020.1, forward strand.
AAAGGGTATGAGGAAATATATATATACGTATATTAATTATATTAAAGTAAAGGGGTAAATTTCTTTGCAAACGAAGGTTGTTGGAAACGTCGAAGGCGGAGCAAATAAAAAAATTAATTCGAAACAACTTTCCAACCGAGGTACGTTATTGCTTGTACCCTTCCAAAATAGTTACATTTTAATTGTTATGAAAAGCTTTACCGTATTTATTTTAATACGGCATAACATTTTAGGACCCAATTAATCGTTAATCGTTAATCGTTGATCGATTCATCGTTAACCGTTCTTAATTGTCTCGCTAGCGTAATTAATCGTATCGGGCCCTTCCCGTAACGGGAATTTTAATCGAATCGTCTAGCCAAAGCCATGGCTACAATTGCATATAAATTGGGGTCCTAGTGTTAGCCGGAAGCTAAAACATTTACTGAAACCGAAAATTTTAACCGAACAGTTTACGAGAAACGGAAAATTGAACTTTTGCGTAAATGATATGTTTTAAATAAATTTTTGAAAGTGCGCGCGCTCACCGGCTCACCAAAAATATTTTTACAAGTATAAGGGTAACGTATTGAGCCAACAGACTTGCTGTTCTTTTTAATTTTGTTTTAGGGAAAGAGAAACGGACAAGGGTTAAACAGGAGGTTCGGGAGATAGAGGAGTCTCGACGAGAAGGGTTCCGACAAGGTCGGGCAATGACCTATTGACCACCCCTCTTGAATTTCTTTGCCACTATGGGTTATGCTAGAATAAATTTAAGTTTGGACTCTGGATATGGTAATGGAGTCATCCAAGTTACTTGTTTGTATAAACATAACTTTCATATTATCGTTTATGTCATACGAAAAAAAAAATTATTAGTTAATTGAGTGTTTTAGCCTTGTCTCTATTATCCGGAGACGTCGTAATGCCTCCACCTTGATCTTAATTTTCATCACCTTATGTCATTGTGGTCATTACGCAAATGTTGGTTAATTAATTATGGATTGGAAGTTGGGGCATTACACGATTAGATCTGAACAACACTCCATAATGACATGAATAAATATGGAGATAGTGCATCCACTTGTTGGATTCCAAAATGTATAACTTTTTTTGATAATAAAGAGGGATTATATTAAGGAATTATCAATAAAGAAGTACACATCCACGGATGCCTTGTTCGTAATCACATCCGAAATATCATTTACTAAAATTCGACTATAATTGAAACGCAAAGGAAGCCAATGAACAAGTTCATGGGTAACACCATTCCCACCCCTCTTATCAAAGGATCAAGATACAAATAGAAAGAACTCAAAAATTGACAAAATATTACCAATATAACACTCACAAAGTTATCATCGATTTGTTGCCATTGAATCTTCTGGATCAACTGCAGATAATCACCTTCTATCACCACATTTTGGAAACTAGCCTTATATGCACATTTAAGAGCAAACAGACATGCCCTAGCCTCTTGCACCTCCGAACCCCGAACCCTTTACTTTGCTTATAATTTGCCAGTAGCACATCCCCATCATGGTTATGAGAAACAAAACCTTAGTCCCAATCCGACACACCTACCTTGCTCCATCAAAATTGACTTTCACAAGTGCCGCCACAAGTGAAGACCGGAGTTGCGCACGACATAAAATATATAACTTTTTTAGGTGATTGTCTCTATTATATAACCTCTTTGAACATGACATAAAACATATCCTATTATCTCAATTAGGAAACAAGGAACATTTATCTCAATGAGCATATATGTCATAAAAAGTCCTAATTCACGGGATCATATGCTTTTTTTAGGCAAGTCATAATGACCATAACAAAAGAAAAATGAAAATGAATTGTTGAATCACCCAAAAATATTATTGATTATTTAAAAATTGACAACTGTACATATGTTTGCACTCTATCATGAAATAAAGAACTAGTTAAACAATTTTTAGAGTTCTTTTTAATTCGTATAAAGAAGGATATTCTATTATAACTCAAAATACATGTCGAGCACGAAACTAATGTTGGCTTATAAGGGGTAAAATTCTCTCATGACTAATCACATATTTTTGTTATATTCACAAAATTAGAATGTAAACCATAATCTTATTTAAGAAGAATAAGTATCAAACCACATAAACAGATTCATATTAATAAATCAACAATATTCGATTTATTCTCACTGGAAGTAGCCATTTTTGGACATCAGTATACCATAATTTTATAAATTCATCAACTTTCTCTCTCGTATTTCTCCAAATGTGAAGCTAAAAATATTGAGTCTTGGGTGGATTCAAATGCATGCTTCTCCTCATGCAAAACCCAAGTCTTGAAATATGGACTTGCAAATATGTCCTTATATCAAACTTATGTATATTTGACAAAAGGGATCATTTTTGTAAAATAAGTACTCTTTGACTAAGACAACTTGTCATTAAGACTAACTACTCTTATCCTCTAATCTGATGTTCTAAGAGCATTGAGTACATAAAAAAATAAAAAAAAACAGAATGTTGTCTATGTTATAAGGTACACAATTGACATGACACCTATGTCCAATTATGAAAAGCAATCAAGTGTGTGAATACTATATGTAATTATTAGAACACTTAAGGTGTATTGTAAAAGTTATACTGTGCTACGGAGCTTTTCTTTTTTTTTTTTTTTTTTTTTGGGAGGAGGGACACTAGTAGGCTTGACAATTTCAGCTGCACGTGACGAATGGTAGGTGAATTGAATTGGGTAACCGATTTCGCAAATGAGCAAGTGGAGCGGATGGGGCGGATGGAGTCGAGTTATGGATGCGGATGGGGATCCGTCCGACCCACATCCGATCCATTGCCAAACCTAGACACTAGTCAAATCATTAAAAAATTAAGTATAACATTGTCTTTTGTATTTTCATGAATCAATTTTGTGTTAATATGGGTGAAAAATTTGCTTACGGATCTATCTAGGTTTAGGTAATTATTTAAGCAATCCGATAATTTTGGATAAATATTTTTGGGTCGAATAAATATTTATGAGTTCATTAAAGGTTTTGGTCAGAAAATTTTTGAAACCAATTCCAGCAACAAACTTGTAAATCCGGGGCAAAAATGACATTGCATCATAAAATGACGCGATTGCCCTTGACTTGTTGGTTGAATAATGACATGAACAAAATAATAATAATAATAATAATAATAATAATAATAATAATAATAATAATAATAATAATAATAATAATAATGAGGCAATCTACAACTGTTAATGCGCAAGCAACTTGAAGGTTAACGCAACGCCCCTCTTCTTCCTTCTCAAATCGACTTCTTTCTAAATTCTAATTTTGTGTCCACTTGTTTTTTTTTCTTTTTAGATTGTTGAGCCTCGCTACTAGCTTAACTACAACCAGTTATAAGTCTCTTTTATTTTAATTTTTTCAATGAATCAAGATCTAATGGTATTATTATTTTGTTTCTAATAAATTTTCTCTTTTCTTGTGAGAATTTGGGTTTCTTTCCTTGTGAAAATTTGGTTTCTCTTTTTTTTTTTTTGTGATAGTTAGAGTTTCTCTCATTTTTATGAGAGTTTTGTTTCTCGCTTTTGTATAAGTTATTTCTCTTGTCAATACGTGCAAGTTTTATTATGATTATTGATTCGATTGGAGGGTATATATTTGATATTTTTATCGATTACTTTCATTGATTTTGCATTTTGGTTGGTAATGATTTAACAATGAAATTTCATATGGCTTGATCAAAATAACGTTCCCTTTAGATTGGATCTTTTATATCATACAGAGATTTATTTTATGAAATTATATAATAGTTCGCCGATGTTCGCGAAAGCCATATTGAAGTCGAAAAACATGGTTTGTGGTCGAGTTAATGTTGTAAGTATATTTAACATTAATTTTGTCGAAATATAGGTCTGTTTTGATAATTTGGATTTATTCTTGTTAGAAAATTATCTTTGTAAATGTTGTATAATTTTTTATTAATAAAAATTTTCTTTTTATCAAATAATAATAATAATAATAATAATAATAATAATAATAATTTAATTTATTATTATCCTATCAAAAAATATTATTATTATTTATTATTATTTCGTGGCCATGTCATCATTCAACCAATAAGTAAAGGGGTAATTGCATCGGAATGCTCGGATTAAACTACGCTTAAACTCTATAGAATTGTAAAAAATGCCACTAATTTGATCGATAGTAATCGTCCGCCACTAAGTTAGTAATTAAGTAAAAAATGCCCCTAAAGGTTAAAGTGACTTGCCGAGGCCGAGTAAAAACCTAGGCAACCGGTTGAGAAAACTAAGTATTGTTTTTTTTTGGAACTATTAAGAGTATTAAATATATTGCAACCAATTCCCTCCAATTCGGTGTTCATTTGCAACTTCCACCCGCAAATTGAAAAGTTAGGGTTTGAGGAAGAAAACCACAGAACACGAAATTGAGTGAAATTGGCTACATAGGGAGAGGAATTAGGGTTTGTGTCAGGAAATCGAAGAAGAATCAAAGACAAATAGTTGCAATCATGTTTCAATCTGACGGTCATAGCCCCAACAAAGTGCGTAAGAGTTGCCCATGTTTCTCGGATGTTGACAGCTTCCTGCAGTTGTGGCGAAAGATGTGAAATTTACAAAAGCATGACGATGAAGAATCCTGGTAGGAGGTTTGCAAGGTGCTCAAGGTGTGGCACGCTTGGAGATTGTGGATACTTTAAGTGGGTGGACGAATCTTTATGCGAGAGGGTGAAATCAATGGTAGTTGAACTGATACTCGAAAAACGAGGCATTGACTACAGAGAAAGAGAAGTTGGAGACTGTTCGAGAGAATCGGAGAAGTTGATAAAGAAAGTTTGAAGGTTGTAAAAGAGAAGTATAGAAGGATTAAGATGGTAGTCGAAGGCATCAAAAGAGGGAGAAAATTGTAATGTGGGGCATAGTTTTCATAACTGTAATGTTTGCATTTGGTAAGGGTTTGGGGGTGGAGTTGTAGCTTGAATGTGAAGGTTGAATGAATTATGCGTGATGTGTTACTGTTGTTACCTTCTGTTGTTGAATTATGTATTATGTTGTAGCCTAAATGAATTATGAATGAATGATGAAGCTGTTTTTACATTTGTGAAATTGTCTCCCCTTTGTGTTTTCTGTTTTTATACATGTTGATATATAATTGTCTCCATTTTTGGTAAATGATCGAAGATATTAATGTGCTTAAATATACAACAATTGGCTTAATTTTTGGTTGGCATCATTGTTTGCTAACTTGGAAACAATTGGCTTAATTTAGAAACTGATTTTCATATATTGAGATATGTAATGGGTACAAAATGTCCAACTTGGACACAATTAACATCATTATTTGCTAAAAAACAATAAAACAAGAACAAAGTTGAAATTGGCAATTACATAAGTATGTCAAAAAATTACCACAAAATACATATCTCCTAACATTGGAGCCTAACTGTTTCATAAGAAAAAGAAAACAAAAGTTGCTGGTGAAGCACATCATTCATCCAAGCACCACATATGTCCGAGTTGGGTTTGCACATTTTCGGATTCGGTTTGACCTCTTGGTTGGTTGACTTTTGTTGGACTTCTTCTGTGATGATCTGGTTCTTGGATGTGGTGCTACTAGTGCAGAGGACACATTTTTCTTGAAGAAGATGGAGTAGAAGAAGATGGGGCAAAGGTAGTTTTGGGTAGCCTAACTCTCACATGAAAGTTCTTAGGAATGGGTGGTTCGAGTTATTTCAGTTTGGGGGGTTGAGAAGGATTTTCCGAGGATGGATGAGGTTGTTGCTAGGGGGATACATCACATTTCCTCCTTTTGTGCATAGCTTTTTGAGAAGTCTGCCTCCTTTTGTCAACATTTTCAATGTCGGTGTGGGATGCCTCGGGTTGGGGTGGCTCAGGTTGACTCGCTTCAATGTGGGGCGGCTCAGGTTAGCTTGATTGGGGTGCTTGAGGTTGACCTGCATATACAAAGTTAGAATTGATCCCATACAAAATTGAGCAATAAAGAGGTGAGGAGGCTGACTCGCTTCAATCTGGGATGGGTCAGGTTGTGCAGGCTGAGAAATGATCCCTCAGGTTGGGTAGGCTGAGTAGGCCTTCTTCTCACCTAAACACAGATCACAACAATAAGTACCATATCACCTAACACAGACCTCAAGCACTTAATACAGCTTCAGGTACACAGCCTCGGTCACTTAACACAGCCTCGGTCACTTGATACGACCACACAAACACAACCTCGGTCACTTAATACAACCACACAAACACAACTCGGTCACTTAACACAATCTCGGTCACTTAATACAGCCACACAAACACAACCTCAATCACTCAAACACAGACCACACAAACAAGAAGGCAAATAGCACAAAGAAACAAACAAAATAAAAAAAAAAAAAAAGCAGTAAACCGCAAAAACACAAACAAGTAGATATAGAGAAAACCTTGAGCTTGGATACTCTTTATGTGCATGTGGACTGTTGTGCCCTGTTTGACCACAATTGGAACAATGAATTCTTTGCCCATCTTTGCCGACCTTGCCTTTCTTACCCTCTTTCCTTTACTCCCAAGCTTCAAGTCTTCTTCGAATTGTGAAGCCCCTTTCCTCTTTGGCTTAAAAACTGGAGCAGCTTATTAGTTCACCACTGGCAGCTTCCCACATATCTTCTCCTTTGATGGACTTAAGAGTGTGTGAGTATGTGATCTTCAAATATTCAGTAGAGTAGCAGTCATGCACAAACTTGACAGGGTCCAACCTCTCCTTTCTCATCACCGCAATGGAGTGTGCACAAGGGAGTCCACTAATCTCCCATGACCTACAACTACAACTTATATCATTCAAGTTGACCACATACTCTTTTGTGTCATGACAAACACTATAAAAACTATTTCCTCCCTTGATTGCCTCCCAAAACCTTGAGTTCTCCTTCCTCTTTTGTAACTTCTCTAATATCCTAGGAGCAATAGCATAAGAAATGTGTTCTGTCCATTCTTTCTTCTTTGCAATTCTCTTCATGATTGCTTTATAAACAGTCTTCAACATTGACACAATAGGCATGTACCTAGCATTGATAATGAATCCATTGAAGATTTCAGCCATATTATTATCCACTGATTCACACTTGGCATGTGTTTTGAAGTATACCCTACGAAATGCTTTGGGCCCTTTTTCTCTAAAAGCTGCCATGCGATTGCATTAAGGTCTTGCATTTCTTTGATGTATCTGTTCAACCGCACTTCATGAGTTGACTTTGCAATTTTCCAAAACACCTCCCTATACTGCTCACCTCTCCAAGTATTTCTCATATTTGCATAAACATGCCTAGCACATAGCATGTGCTCAGCCTCGAGCATCCGATTCAAGACTACATCAATTAGCCCCTATTACATCACACAAAAGTTAGAAAATATAATTAAATTACTTAAATTAAACAAAAAAATTATAATAATAACATACCTTCACTGGTAAGAGATAATATTCCATCCATATCTATTTCCAATTTCTAAATCAGCCACCAATTTCTCAACAAACCAACCCCAACTTTCCTTGCTTTCACTTTGTGTAACACCCCATGCCACATGATCATCATCATTATCTCGACCTGCTTCATCATCATCCGACCCTACTCCACCATCACTCTTCCGTTCACTTTCTTCAGCTCCATCTATTGCATCATCATTGTGGTCAACATACAAGCATATAAACTCATTTTTCTTGCACATATCACTCAGCTCCCTTATATCATCATCGCTTTCTAATGCTACTAAACTATCCTCAAAAGCTAATCCAAGCCTATAGAAGTAAATTGTTTTTATTCTCTCTTCATTATAACCTAAGTTTACCACATTCTCTTTAACATCCCCAACACTCAATAAGTCGGGATCACATTGTATCTTATCCATCTCATGCTCACTATATATCAAGTGTGGATGGAACTCTTTGAAATCCCCCTGGAAAATACGCAGCTTACAAATTCCCACACCACTCATTCTGAAAATTACAAAAATAATCATGTAAAAAATAATGACAAACATTGATAAAAAAAAAATCAACTTTATACCCAAACATACATTACCCACCCCCAAAATACTAACTTTCAAGCATTTCACAATTTTAAAGTACTATTTCGGAACTAATTCACTTAGTATCAACATTATACAAGGTAATTGCAACACCAACATCTCATAATTCACCACCAACTTGTCATAATTTTCAAAAAAAAAAACCCTAAAAACTTACTCGGCCTGTTGGTTGATCGCAATTCCTCTCGCATCCCTTACCCCTGTCTCGCAGCCGATCGCCTCAACCTTTTCCTCGGTTTCCAAGTGGTTTCAAAACCATTTAGGGTTTGCATTTCCAATTACAAGCAAGATAGAGAGAGTGTGAGTGAAAATGGCGAGAGTAGAGAGAGAGAGAGAAAGAGACAAAGTGAGAGGGAAGAGAGATGTTCTTCAATGGTTGTGACCAGTTTCATTCCAAACGAGGGAAGAGAGAGAGTGAGGTAGTTCAATTGTATTAAATAGTTAACATTTGTAGGTCGTGACCGGTTGCTCGGGTTTTTACCGGCCTCAGCAGGTCACTTTAACCTTCGAGTGACATTTTTTACTTAATTACTAGCTTAGTGGCGGACGATTACTATCGATTAAATTAGTGGCATTTTTGACAATTCTAGAGAGTTTAAGGGTAGTTTAATCCGAGCACTCAATTGCATTATCCTATGATGTCACATCATTTTTTGGTCGGGAATTACAAGTTTATTTTCTGAATTGGTTCCAAAAATATTTAACCCAAACCTTAATAAACCCAAAAATATTTATCCAAAATTAACAGATCGCTTAAATAATTACCCAAATCTAAATGAACCGTTAAACAACTTTAAAGAATAATATTAAAGATGAGTTTATATTATATAAATTCATCTAACTTAAAAAATCTTACATAAATCTCAAAAGATAAGTTGATATATGAGAACAATGACAATTAATATATACACATGAACAAATATCCATATTTGTAAGTTCTCATATTTAACTAATAATTATTGTAAATATTGCATGCTAAGCTACTAAAAAAAGTTACAATAAAAATCAACGAGGAATCTTGTCAACATATGTTGAGAAAATCTTTAAACAGTGATACTTGGGAATTGGCAATTTGCATGACCTGCTCACATATAAAACATTTTATGTTATTCACATAACAAATAAACAAGTGGATAATCTTTAAAGGATATTATATCATATGTGAGGTAACCACAAGTGTGGACTCGATTAGTAATTTAAAATTATTATTATAAAAATCAGATGAACTCGATCATAAATTATAAGGACTCTCTACGTCACGAAAGGTTAATAATTTTTTTTTTGGGTATTTGGCCCAACCTCCCACCCCACCCCCCGGCCCCAAAAAAAAAACTTGAGTATAACAGTACCAATTTTACATTAAAAAGTGGGGCATAGCACTATCCAATTAACCATAAAAAAAATGACAGTAATTAAGTATTAATTTTGTTTCTATAAGATCCTATGTCCAAAAATTTTTAAATAATTCAAAACAAAATTTTTCTAAAATGGAAAAAAGAAAAAAATTCTGGAACTTGTTAAAAATACACACACTTACTTGGATCAGTAGTGGTGAGAGAAGCCAGCCCATTAAAGTAACAAGGCTCACCAGAACTTCTGAACTTGGCCCAATAAGCACTGAAAGCATAGCTGGCATGCCAGGCCAAGGAAACGGGCTCGTAGCAATCCTTCCCTGGCCCAAGGGCCCCTTCACAAGTCCCATTCAAACGTCGGCACGTGTCCAAGAACACATGCCCCACCCCACTCATGTTGGCGAACCTAGTCAGCACACACCATAGCTTACCTTCGTAGGCTCGGTTGTTTTGGGGCTTGGGCAAGGACTCAAAGCGGGACCGGGTACCCGTCAAGTCGATTGAATATAGGGATGAGCCATCCGGGTTTAGTAGGCCCCAATGTCGTTCCGTGCCTGGCCCACTCTTGAGGTTCTCGTTGTATAATGAGAACAAGAATGTAGGTATGATCGCACCAGGTCGAGCTGGGGTGCCTAAGGGAGGGTTTGCCACCATCTTACGTACGAGATTCCTATTGTATGTGGCTGCATTATGTAGATTCGCTCCTGGTTGATCAAGATCACCATTGTTAGGCCATCCAGTCTCGGATATGGCTATAGAAATATTTGGGAACCCCAGCTTTGCCATGGCGAAATGGACAGAGTCCAACATCTGATCGAGGAGATTGGTGTACACTAATCCACTGCCTGGGTCGGTATAGGTCAAGTTGCCACCTTTGAATAGGGCAAAGTTCAGGTTTATATTTTCTGGATCTTTGGCCCAAGGGAAGTAAGGATACACATTGAGGAAGAAAAAAGAATGGGTCTTATTTAGAAATTCAAGGAGAGGTACCATAGTTGATAAGCTCTCAACTTGGAAAGTACCATTAGATGGTGGGAAACTCAAGCTCATAACATCCATGGCCATAGGAGATCCAATCTTGATATTGTGTATATTATGGTTCCTTAGGCAATTCTTAATGTGTTGCATGGCTAAGACTAGGCTTTTCCATTGGGATAGGGCTTGATTTCCATAGACTTCATTCCCAACCATTATGTACCGAATCATGGTCCTCGGGTAGTAAGCTAAGACGTTGTCGTGAACCCATTTTTTGGCAATGGACTCGTTCGATGCAATCTCAAAGATTTCATCGTTTCGAACCATGATGGAGACTCGAAGGCCAGTCCCAGCCAGGAGCTTCAATGTCTCAGGATCAGTATCATAGAGCTTGATATTAGAGGCCTTCATGGACTTGATGAGCTCAATTGATCGATATGGTGAGGGCAAATTGTCCCCTAGTCTCCCGTAGTTGATGCCAATGCCATTTAACTTTGAAAGTTGCTCACCACCTATAAACAACATATATTAGCAGAAAATACATGTGTAAAAACTAGAACAATACTTAAAAGGGTGGACTACTTGAGAAGATCATAACATGAACCAAATAATCATGATTTTTATTTTGACAAAAAAAAAAAAAACCGAATTGAGAAAAAATCCTTTTTCGATAATTAATTGGCTAACTAAACCAACGTAAATTAAACATTACAACAAAACTAACCCGACAAACAAACACAAAAAGTTCGATTCCTTAGCTTTAAAAAACTGCTTAACCGGGAGAATACCCGAGAGGATGGACTCACTTGAAAAAGCAATGAAAATGGAGAAGCTGAAAATGGCAACTAGAAGAAGAGCAGCCATAGTTCCTACTTTTGGTATCACCAAATCTGTTAAATTTGTGTTTGTGATGTAATGGTCTTTATAGAGGTAAATGAAAAGCAAGCTTGAAATTGCTCAACTACCTTATTAATTTTTCATCTTCTCTGTTGCTTCGCAGGAGACGTAAAGCATGAAGTATGTTCTAACTATAATTATATTTGCTGGTGTTCCAAAATAATTATTAATCATCTTCTATATTCAAGATTCAAGAGCACTTGTTCTTCTATTGTTCTTTTCCTTTTTTTTTTTTTTTTTGGGTTGTCATAAAGGGTGTCAATTCATCATTAAATCACTGACACAGTTTACAAGTATGTTAGGAATGGCCAATTATGTTATGACAGTACTTCTTCAATTTGCAATGTAGGTTGACACACTGCATTCTAAGATTGTGTTTCCTCAGTTAATTACCATTCTCTATCATCACCGTGGTATTTGAATAGCGTCCCTAAGATTTTAACTTAGTCGTTAAAACTGAAGTCTTTGGTATATTACATAATTGGTTCGAGTTAACCTTCTCTATTATATTTTAATTGTATTAGAGTGACACTCTGTTAGTTAGCATGCACAATACACATGTCAACTAAGTCGGACAATATACCTCCTGCTCCCCACAAAAAAACAAGAATAAGAAAACAAATTTGAACTATAGTAGAGATAAACCAATTTCAACCTAGTTAGGCGGTTCATTATACAAAATTTACACGAAGTTGAATAAAGATTGGATAAATGTTGCATACAATGTGAGCTACTTAGATGACTTTTGGGTGATTAACTATTATTTTGAGAATTATTATCGACATACACCAACATTTAAGTTGACTCTTTTTTACTGCTCAATTCAAATGTATGTCACAACTACATAAAGCAAATTAGGAACCAGTCCTCAGATATTGATAGAAAAGTGTGGAAGATCATATGGGGTTTAGATATGCCCCCATCGGTTATTTGGTTGGAGGATTTGCTAGAATATCTTGCCCACTATTACTAATATTGGGCGTCGAGTTTCCTATATTGACTTGTCATATCCTATTTGTGGTGGGTATGAAGAGTTCGATCTTCATATCTTGTTTGATTCCCTTTTTGCTAAGGTTTGGTTGACTAGTTGGATTGATCAAAAATTTTGGGGAGCGAGATTTAGGCGCCTAAGGTATTGTGTGGAAAATGCAGCTGCTAGCATGACCTTGGAGAAGTTGGGTAACTTTGTGGCTATTTTGTGAGAGATTTGGAGGGCGACGAATTGCTTCTTATTTGACGAGCCGAATAGGAATTTTTTGTCCTTAGTGAGAGAGCCATTAACTTTGTTAAAATTTATAAGGAGGCTCAAGACAGGATCGAATCGAACAAGACGCCGACTGTGTGTTTGTGGCAACCGTTGGTAACAGGTAAAATCAAACTTAAACTTTAACGATGGGAAAGTTGGGGATAGTTGTTGGGGTTGGAGTGTGGTGATTCGAAATCATGATAAGGACATTGTTTGGATTGGGACGAAACAAGTTGCTGGTTTTGCCAAAGTCGGGGTGAGGCGGGTGCGTGACTCCATGGGTTGAGGTGTGCCAACGAGGTTGGCGCCAAGAACTTAGTGGTCGAAGGCGACTGTCTTCCAATCGTTCAAAAGCTTAAGAAGAAACAAGTCCAAAATAATTTTGTTGGTTTTTTATTAGAGTAATCTTAACTCTTGCTATGTCGTTTGATTTTATTGCTTGGTCGTGTGTTAAGAGAGGGAGAATAGAATTGCTCATTAATTAGCTCATTTATAACCTTATAGTTTTGATAATAGGGTGGAGGTTGTTGATATCCCGGATGTAACTGTTCCGGACATCGAAAAATATACTTACGTATATCAATTCAAATCTAATACAGTCTTCCGTCCCCTATTTCTATTAAAAAAATAAAAATAGGAACTAGTCTATTAGATTTTTGACTTACATTCTTTTGAAATAAATTTGAAACCATTTTACATTATTCTCTGATCGGAAAACCTATTTAACTCTCGAATTTCTTCGAATCAGTTTACCATATACAAATCAAATTTGTAAGATCAATTTTAGAGGCGTTAGAACAATCCAGAAACTGATCAATTTGCAAGGCTAGGCTAAGTTTTTAATGGCTTTCCATGCGGATTATCATCTGGCAAAAGATAAGGACAAAATGCAAGAAGAAGATTCCCTGCCTCTCAAAATTGAGCTGTTTTAATGATCATTCCTTTTAATTACAAGCATATCACCTACATAAATCAATGTCTATTTTTCAATAATTAGTTGCTAAAGTCTAAAAAAAGACATACAAAAGGACAGCGGTTAAGTACAATACTTTCCTTTGCTAAATAATATATAGTAAAATATAATCCGACCCAAACAAACCGGGTCCGGGTATATTTTTACGTATGAATTTTAAATTCGAATATAAAATTTTTCTATTTCTATTGTTCAAATCGATTTTAACCCAAATTTACGTTTGTCCAAATTATCCAATATTACCGTCTCCCTATTTCTATTAAAAAACTGAGTATCCGATAAAAAATTTCATCGTAATTTCAGAACTATCTTATGAGATATTCTCATAATAAATTTTTTAAATTTTTTTAATTCTCTAAACCTACTTACTAATTTTTCTTTTTTGTTTAATCATCTATTGATACATGTCGGGCGAGAGTAATGTTTCTAATTTCATAACAAGTGTACTTTACTTTTTTATCTCTGGTTTCGTGCACTTAAATATCCGACTTAACAGCAGAGTCAAAGAGGATGACAGAATTCCTGAATGAATTGTTTACATTGAAGAATATATTAGTATGGCTGTAAGTTGTAACTTTGCCACCCAGCAGCCTCCTAAATTTATGCAAGTGATTGAGAATTCTTTGCATAATTGCGTTGGCCCTTTTTTATAAACATCGGTGCTAAAGTATGTAGCCTTTTAGACCACACAATCCAATATTCTAATAAAACAACACCGTCCTTTTTTTGATAGGTTGTTTTTTATATGTACACAATAAAATTATCTTATGTTTTATTAAAAATATTACTCCTATTTAACTTTGGGCAATTAGGAATTAGACCTACCAAAATAACCCAAGATTTAAAATTTTAATCAAATTATCCGAATTTATATCCAAATAAATATTCGAAACATGTTTACCAAAAAGAGGGACATAAATCTGAATATATTTGAACTGCATCGAACCGGAGCGGATCGAAAAATTTCCTCCAATATTATTTATTTTCATAAGATAAACCTATCAATTGAACATCAACTAACATAAATTAATCCGAAACATGACCTTAAAATTTAATGGAGCCCATACCAGGGGAAGGGCAAAGTTGGTTTTTATGTGTTGTTGTCAAGTTTGAGCATATTGTGAATGAACGTCATATTATCCGCAATTAGAGGCGCAAACAAAAACACTCGAGGAAGGGTCGTTGTCATGATTATTCTCAGCTGCGCCTAACTAATTTGTATGATTAGGGTAACCTTATGATTTGGTTATACATGCTCCATTTTATCCTTCTAATAATGTCATTGTCATCCCCCTCGCCCCCTTCACCTTTTTTCCTATGACAAAGAAAATGATGCCAAGCTTAAAAGACTATCTTTTCATTCCCTCTCTCTCTCTCTCTCTCTCTGTCCTTCCTCTTTTTATGTTTCATATTTTCATATGTATGAAATAATGGAATAAAGTATATGTTCATCGAACTAATTTAATATTTAGTTCTTTACATGATCGAGTCTGTTTTTTCAATGAGAAAAATTGAAAAGAAATGTGAATGGTAGGAGGTGTGAAAAGGAATAGAGAGGAATGAAAAATTTTAATTATAGTAAATAATGAAGGAATGAGATAGAACAAGATTGAAATTAATTTTTTTAAAAGAGTGGAAATGAATAGGTACAAATAGAATGAAATAAAAGGACGATTTATTTTTTCAAAATAAAAAAAAAACAGACCATAAACACTGTATTTTAGTCTTGACGACTAGAAAAAAAAAGTCATCTTACAAGAACCTAGATTAATTAAGTTCAATTTATGAAGGAAATTAAGAAGCAAAAAAGGGGGCAAAAGAATATGAGTATGACATGCATGGGACGGTCAATACTGAATATGGTTGGAGATAATTAATGGTCAAAATCTCAAATAGTAGTGTATATTACGCATCTTTAAAGGTAGGAAGCATCAAGAATATTAATAATACTAGATTAAGTATCATAAATTGAACTCCCAAAAAGTTTTAATTTTTCTTCTTTAAATAAAGGTACTAGGCTAGGCAGTAATAGTAGGAGAGATTGAGTGAGAGAAGGTCCCCACACTACCATGGGCAAACTCAAGTCGTCCCCTTTAGAAACTCCCCTCCTCCTAAGATCTTGTATACCTTAAAAAAACAAGAAAAAACCTATGACCACAAAACAAAATACAATTTTCTTAATTAATAACAATATTAGCCGGTCTTGTGGTTAAAAGATGGATGATGCTTTAGGTATGTTCAGTTTGATATATAACTTCTCTTTTCTCCATTGTATTGTAATTTTTTTATTACTCTTATTTGTTATGACCATCCGGATTCGAATTCGGTGGCCATAATTTCTTTGATAGAAATTGTAGACTCTGTCAAAATTTTAATGAATATGAAAATAGAATTAGGCCTCCGTTGGGTTTTATCTTGTAATTGTGTACCCCTTCCCTGTAGAAGGGGTTAGTTGATGGATCCACTTACCGTTGCAAAAGAAAAATACATTTTAAAAAACTAGTGAAGGGTGTTGCATAGATCCTCTTTTTCGGTGTATAAAAGAGAAATAATTAATGTAAACAGAGTATACAGTTGGGATTTGAACTTCTAGTGATAAATTTTCTCAAAAAGACAATTAAATTAACCCCTATAAATCATAAGAAGAGTTTGTTGTCATTCTAAATTTTTTGTGATTCCAAAACTACTAAGTTCTATTTGAGGCATCCTCATTTTTCTTCCAAAATTAGTTTGTCAAAAGATAAAAATACAAGAATATAGGAAGATATTTAAGGCATCTTCATTTTCCTTCCTTTTCTGTATATATCTCTCTCTCTAAATTTTTCGGCTCTGAATATATCGATGATCTAATTAGATAAGTTTAAATAGATAAATTGTGAGGATAAAAAGACAAAATATATATTTTATTAAGAGTATATACTCCTCAACACCACACTAGACGATAACTTCAAGTTCTAGCCATATTTGTCATATACTGTATAAGAAAATTTCAATCCATACATACATATATAACTTTTTGAGAATATATACTCGTACAAAAATACTTGTATAACTTGAAAGTAGAGAGGAAAAAAGGAATAATAAAAGGGGAAGACGCAAAATTTCTATCCTTTTGAATACGGCATCTAACTGACGACTAAAATTTGTGGTAACGCGTTAAATGACTTTCCAGCTTCAAGCTTCCAAATTACAAGGCCAAGACAAGAAGATGACTACAATTACAATAAAGAAATGGGGGCAAAAATTCCATATTCTTACCTTTTTCCAGCTTAAATCCAACTCACATCACATCCCCCCGCCCTCCCCTTCCATCTCAAACTCTACACTCTGGCCCCAATTCCACTACACAGTATGCCAAATGGTTAACCATAATTGCACACCTAAACCCACATGATTTTTAGTTTATAAACAAAAAGGGAATCAAATAGACAAGGCTTTGCCATGTATTTCCTAGAAAAGGAAGGAACAGAAAATAATTAACGATAAAATTTTCAAGTAAGATCGTCTCACAGAAATGTTCTTATAAAACTAATCTTTTCTCTGTTCTCTTTAGGCATCAACCAGAGGATATTGTGTCTTAATCTCACCAATGACAAGATACACAAGTAAACTAAGCATTTCAAACATTCAATGCAACAAGTAACTTAAACCTGCTACATAATTTATTTTAAAAACTTTTCACCACCTAACACAAAGCTCTTAAATATGCTGGAAAATGAATTATGTGGCCTGAAAACAGATAAAAGAAACACAAAAAATACATTCCAATAATAAGAATTAAAGAATATGTTACAAAAATAATTGAGTATGCTCTGTCACAACACCACTCTCCTCCCATGTTACATGTCTCAGTCCCCTATACCAAACCCATGTGTGTGGTTTTACAATCTTTATCAAACCACCAAATACCAACCAAAATGCAACTAACAGCCTATCATTTTTGTTAACCCACAAGATCAGAAAGAGAAACAAGGAACTAAGAAGGGAGGAGGAAAAGTGCGACAAATCCGAGAAACAAATAAGTACAATTTCACTGAATCCTCCATTCCTGTGAGCCACTAGATCGAATTATGGAATTACCTCCAAGATTTGAGCAGGTTGAAATCAAGGTGACTTTTGACATGTTTTACCGGCAGTGGTTTGAACCGAATGAGTCTGCAAATCCTGCGGGTTTAGCGGGAATGCTACCTTGAGTCCTGCTGAACGAGAGGTCACTAATCATAGTTGATGTGCCTTCATTGGCTTGCCATCGTTGCAAAGCTTGAGGAAGGCTCATGTGGAGATCAATGCCATAGGCGTCTTCGTCTTCATGGCAGGAGGGTTTCCATTGCTCGACAAGCGGTCCCAGTACATTTACAGCATGTCCCATGTCAGGTCTCTGATGTGGCTCCCGAGCTGTACAATGACCTGCCAGCTCAGCCACCCTGCAAATGCTCTCGTATGTTTCGTCATCTGGGTCAAGAATAGCATCAATTGATTTTCGAAGGTTGTCCTTGTTGATTAGCACTCTGCGGAACCATGTCACCAAGTGGGACCTCTCATCTGGCATTGTCTCATCGAGGGCCTTTCTACCGGTGATCAGCTCCATCAATATTACCCCAAATGCATAGACATCAATTTTGGTTGTCACTCTCCCAGTAACTGTTCCAAAAACAACACACGACATGCCACTCATATTAGAACTCATAGGATAAGGCTCCAGTAATCATAAGGAACTCCTATGACATAAGAAAATCCAAGGACTAGTAAGTCAAAACTACTACTTGCCCAATGCCCACTGTATACATTCCCCTTTGAAAAAGACTTGAGTTTTAAATAATATGAGATGAGGCCAAGCATCCATTGCCATAGATTCATCAAATCCAAATATTACAACATCTACTAGGAAGAGTAACAAATTCAATCAAACAACGTCAAAATATATACAACACCACCACCATCCCAGTGTGGAACCCGCCAAAAGAGGGAGTATCATACATGAGTAGTCTAATTTCCTGATTGATGTATTCCTTCATTTTTGAATTCTCCAATCATATAAACTAACAAAAATACTGCCAAATACAAAGTATCTACCAAGCAATCACGCAAAATTATAATGGGTTTAAGTTGCTGCATATGTGACTATCAATTGGAACAATAGATACCATCCCCAGTAACAAATGAACTAGGAAGTGTAATCTCCATGGAAAACAAACACGTGATTAACACTAATCAAACTTGCACCAAACGGGGAGCAATCAGCATCATAGGTCCCAAAGGAGTAAATCAGCAAAAAAAGAAAAAACACTCAAGCATGAAGCTTCATATAGTTGCAATTTATAAATTAAAAAAAAAAAAAGAGCAATGCCAAGAAGCAAAACAGAAGAAAGAAAAGACGAAACAATACTTACCAGCATACTCTGGAGCAAGGTAGCCGAAAGTTCCAGCTAGTCTGGTCTCCACAGAATATTTTCCATCAGGAGCATTTTTTACTAGCCCAAAATCAGCAACCTTGGCCCTCATGTCATCTCCGAGCAAGATGTTAGAAGGCTTCAAATCTCTGTGAATGAAACTTGTTTGAGCCAAGCTGTGTAGATACTCAACCCCTCTGGCTACATCCAATGCTATTGTAACTCTTTGCTTCCATGTAAGAGGAGGATAACCATGCTCTTGCCAATCGAACAAATGCTGCCCTAAATGCCCTTGTGGCATGTACTCATATACCAAAAGCCTCTCATTGCCATTGACACAGAACCCAAGAAGAGCAACCAAATGCCTATGCCTAACTTTGGTAAGGACACCAATCTCAGCCTGGAACTCATTCATCCCTTTGGTCCCCATTGCACCAGCTTCCATCCTCTTAACAGCAATCTTAGTACCATCATGTAGTTCTCCTTTATAAACAACTCCAAATCCACCACGCCCCAATATGTTCTCCTCACTGAAATTGTTTGTCACCTGCCTAAGGACTTGGATTGAGATGGCAACGTTCCCACCTTCAAACACCGGGAATTCATTAGGATCACTGCTACTTTGGCTCTGCAATTCACTCGGGACACCGGCATACCCGTTTATGGGTCCCATCATATTTGTCTTAGCCATTTCACTCCCCGCTTCAGGATTCTCAACCTTGCCAAATTTCCTGAGCCTCCTCTTCATGTAGCATTTGTATGAAACAAACAACACAACCACGACAAAAACTAGAACAGCAATCACCAAACCAGCAATCATACCAGGAGACACAGAACCCTTTGAGCCCCCACCCGAACCAGAGGAGGAGCTCAACCCAGAACCAGGAGCACCACCAGGTGCAGGAGCATCTTTTCCAATGTTCTTATTCCCAGCTGTTATAAGAGTCACACCAGACCGAAAAACCGGGAGTTTCCCACTAAGATCATTATTCGAGACGTCAATTTTCTTAAGCTGGGACAAGGTAGTCAAGCTCTGAGGGATAGTACCAGTCAATTTATTACCATTCAAATACAACTCCCTTAGCGATGTCAAGTTAGCAAAAGCAGGAGAAATCGTCCCACTAAACCCTTGTTTTGCAAAATTAACAGTGATAACCTTCTTACTAGAATCACAAGTCACAAAGGTCCATGGGCTACAAGAATCATTACCAGTCCAAGCCTCAGCAAGCTTCATGGGGTATCCCAAAGCCCCAGCAATTTTAAGCAAAGTGGTTACCTGAGGATCACAATCTCCTGAAGCATTCCCACAGAAGCTATTGGTAGACCCCAGAGTTGCTCGCACCGTTTTAGGAAAATCAGGGAATGGCCCTTGAAGCTTGTTATTCTGTAATGTCACATTTTGTAAACTAGCCAAAGAAATCAAAGAAGGGGGCACAATCCCAGTTAATTGATTATCCCTAAGTTGAAGATCAAACAATTGGGTACACCCAGATAAAACCGGAATCCCACCAGTAAACTTATTAGCATGAAGCCATACCTGGGTCACCGAAGTCATACCCGAAAGAACGTCAATCGGGCCGGTTAGACCGGATTTCTGGTTGTTCAGCCACAAAATCTGGATCACGGACCCCTTAAACGTACCCGGAAGCGACCCAGTGAGGTTATTGTAAGAAAGCCTCAAACTCTGGAGCCCTGAAAATTTGTCGAATATATCGGGTATAGATCCAAACATATTGACGTTACTCGCGTAGATTGCGGCAATGCCGGCAGAATCTGCGAGCTCAGAGGGGAACGGCCATGACCCGAGCTGGAGGTTGTCAGAGAGAGAGAGAGTTTGGAGGCTAGTGAGGCCGGCGAAAGCGCCGGAAGGGACGGAGGTGAAGTTGTTGGAGTCCAAGTAGATTGACTGAAGAAGAGAGAGATTAGCAAAGCTAGGTAGAGCCCCGGAAAGGTGGTTGTTCTGAAGAGCGAGAGTGGTGAGCTGAGAGAGAGTGTTGAGGGAGGGAGGGAGCTCGCCGGAGAGAGACTTGGAAGCTAAGTTGATGGACGTGACACGCTTGTTGCTGTCGCAGTTGACGCCGGACCATTTGCAACAGTCGGACCCGGAAGACCACCCGGTCGGAGCCGGCGTTAGGGCTCCGGTGAGGGCGTCCATGACGGCCTGGTCGTCGGCGGCAGCGGCGGAGAGGAGGAGAGA
The DNA here is from genome assembly GCA_021018815.1 of Talinum fruticosum. NCBI lineage: Eukaryota > Viridiplantae > Streptophyta > Magnoliopsida > Caryophyllales > Talinaceae > Talinum > Talinum fruticosum. The sequence goes on from JAITYX010000020.1 coordinate 3,837,906, forward strand.
GAAGGCCAGGAGGAGGAGTAGGGTTGGATGGGGATTGGATCCCATTGGAGGGTTGGGTGGGTAGAGAGAGAAAGAGAAAGAGAGAGAGAGTAGGGAGGAAGGGAATGTGAGAGGGAGAGGAGAAGAGATATTAATGGAGGGGTTATGTCTTTTAATTTTTTTAATTTTCAAATTTTAGTTTCGGAAAAGTTTGGAGTTTGCAGAGTGGAAAGGTAGGCAGAGAGAGAGAGAGAGAGAGAGAGAGAGAGAGAGAGGGTGGAATCTTGGATTTTGGTGGGGGTGACAGCTTGCGTTTTGACGCTACCATTATTCATTCCACAATCCACCTCATAGAATTAAGATTTTAGACCAATAAAAATGGGGCTACTCACAAATTTATTACAAGCTCAATTCTACAATGTGTAATGGGTCTACATCGGTAATAAACTTGGATTCATGGTTGGATCAATTTGGTAATTAGAAGGATTATTCTTAATTTGAGAAAATAATTTGAGAATTAAATTTGAAATTTGAGAAAATAATTTGAGAATTAAATTTGCATGTGTAAATTGATATCTCGTTGTTATTTAAAACTTTGGATTAAGTTTCACAACATTTATGGTTGTAACTTAGTGAATTAATGTTTTTATTCGGGGATTAGCTAAGGAATGGAATTGTAACTAGAAACTATCGTTTTATACTTTGCATTTTGCAACCTTCATTTATAATTTGCAACAATTTTAATGTTGTATAATGGTGTTCCGTGCAAACCACTCAAATGTGAAAGAGGTCTATCAGCCTTTCTTTTTATGTTGATGGGAGGAGTTTTCAATAGAATGATGATGAAAGCAATAGAATTTGAATTGTGTAGAGGGTTGCATATTGGTGGAAGGAACATCTACCTCAATCATGTAACATTTGCAATTAGTGAAGCAGATGAAAGTTATTTGCAGAACATCAAAGGGATTTTATTGAGTTTTCAGTCCTTTTTAGACCCGAAACAAATTATGCCAAGTCAACTCTTATTGTGCTAGGAAAGATGAATATTAGGCTCAAAATGTAGCAAAAAGAATTAGGATGCACACTAGTTAAGCTGCCAATAACCTACCTGGAATCCTTTTAATAGCAAACATATGGAAGGCATCTTCATGGCAAAGTGTAGTGGAAAAGATGAAACAAACGCTAGGATCTTGCAAAGCCAAGTGCTTATCTAGAGCAGGTATATTGGTGCTAATCAAGGCAATCCTGAGTAATCTCCTAATGTACTACCCGCCAATTTTTATATAGCCAAAAAGTAGTAACCAAGATGCTTAAAATACAGAAGAGGTTTGAAGGCAAATACGGTGGTAAAATGGGAAACTGTCCAAAGACCAAAAGACCAAGGAGGATTGGAGTAGGGCATATGCTAATTAAAAATGAAACTCTACTATTTAAATGGTGATGAAGGTATGTTTGTGAGAAAGGATCCCTTTGAAGAGCAACGGCTAATTCTATCCAATGAAGGCCTATAAGCCTTGCCTGCTTTGTCACGAGTACTAGGTTCTTAGAGGGAAATCAAAATCCTAGTGAAAGAAGAATGAATAGTGCAAAAGCCGTTTTCAGAATTTCAAGAAGCAAGTTGAAGATGGCACACACACAAAATTATGGGACGATCCTTGGTCGTATGAAAAACCCTTAAAGATAACCCATGCAAGATTGTACGATATGTCCTCTCAGTATCTCCAATGTGGGCTGGTTTGAAGGTAATATATGGAGATGGACACTCCCATGGAGAAGGCAACTTACAATACAAGAACTGATGAAGATTCGGATGCTAGATGGCTTACCAATGCGAGGCTTATCTTGTAAACTATAGGGCATATAGGGCTTTATGGGAACAAAGATATGAACTTTCAATAAAGAGCTTGTTAAGTAAAACACTAAGGACATATTTGGTTGGACGTAATTAAAGTGGTAATGTAATTAAATTGGTAACGGTCATTATATTATCATGTTTGGTTATAACTTTGTAATGTAATCAAAATTACATTATAATCACATTAACCTCTACCTATGTAATTACAATTACATGAATATTTACTAAACAATCATGATTACATCCATCCTTATAATCAAATTTTAACACACTTTCAATAGTTCTCTCTCTCTATCTCTCCCTATTCCATATCATTTTCTCCCTCCTCCTTGACAAGTTAAAAAGTTCATCAATTTGAGAAGGAATTTTATTATTTTTTCTTCTATTATCTTAATATATGATATGATCGGTTGGTCATTAAGAGAAAAATTCAATTTTAATATTTTGGATTCAAAATTTAACTATTCAATTAAAACGATAAAATAAACTTAAATTAAAATTTTTAGATTAATTTTTTTTTGTTAACATTTATGTGGTGTCTGTTTGGATGTAATATAATAGAGGTGTAATGTAATCAACTATGTAATATAATTAGGTATGCAATGTAATGGGATAATAATTACATTACCTTGTTTGGGTATATAAAAAGTATAATATAATCACAAAGGTAATGGATTATTTCAATGACAAAAAATAGTAATTAAATTATTATAGTGGAGATAAATGTTATCTAAATAAAAATTTGAGCTACATATTTAGATTTGAGCTTTTCTAAGTATTTTCTATCAATAATTAAGTTTTATTTCTTTCATGGTAAATATCAACTAGATTATTTTAATGACAATAAATATCGTAATATAGATAAATGTTATCCACATAAAAACATTTTAAATTTACAATTATATTTGAGATTTTTCTAATATTTTTTTATCATATTTTCTAATTTTAAATTTTTTACTGGTAAAAAATCAATCGGATTATTCTAGTGGTGATAAATGTTTGTCGTAGTAAAGATAAATGTTATCCAAATAAAAAAATTTTAAACTCTAAATTTATATTTGAGTTTTTTTAAATCTCTTCTATCATATAATTAAATTTTGAATTTTTTTCACTGATGAAAAATACCAACTAAAATTATTTCATTGATGATAATATTTATTAAATTAAAGCTAAATATTAACAAGTAAAAAAAATTGATCTAAAAATTTTAATTTAAGCTTCTTTTATCTTTTTAATTGAATAGTTAGATTTTAAATTCAAAATATTGAAGTTGAATTTTTCTCTTAATGACCAACCAATCATATCATATATTAAGATAATAGAAGAAAGAAAATCAAGTTCCTTCTCAAATAGATGATTTTTTGCTTGCTAAGGGGGAGGGATAAAAATGATATGGAATAGAGAGAGAAGGAGAGAGAGAAAGAGAGAGAGCATTATTACAAGTGTACTAAAATTTGATCACATCCAACCAAACATGTCCTTATCTTTAATTCAATAAACATTTATCATCAATAAAATAATTTCAGTTTGTATTTTTTATTAATGAAAAAATTCAAAACTTAATTATATGATCGAAGAGATTAAAAAACTCAAATATAATTTAGAGTTTAAAGTTTTGTTATTTGGATAACATTTCTCTCCACTACGACAAACATCTATCGTCACTAGAATAATCCAGATTGATCTTTTTTGCCACCAAAAAAATTTAAATTAGAAAATATGATATAAAATATTAAAAAATCTCAAATATGATTTCAAATTTAAAATATTTTTATGTGGATAACATTTATCTCTATTACGATATTTATTGTCATTAGAATAATATAGTTAATATTTTTTACAAAAGAAATAAAACTTGATTATTTGATAGAAAAAATTTTAAGAAGTTCAAATCTAAATATGTACCTCAAATTTTTATTTAGATCTCCAATACAATAATTTAATTAATATTTTTTGCCATTGAAATAATCTATTACCATTGTGATTACATTACACTTTTTATATAACCAAACCTAGTAATGTAATATTGTTGTCCCATTACATTGTATACCTAATTACATTACATATTTGATTACATTACACCCTATTGTATTCCATCGAAATCAAACGCCACATAAACATTTGCTCTACAAGAAAGGGATTATAGCACCTAAACAAAATGTTTACACCTTTTGCTTAGATCACAATGAGATTGAGGATTATCTACTGATTGTCGAATATCATGGGCTGAGCTGGAACACACTGTCAGAAGTTCAAATTCTTTGAAATAACACTATGAGAATCAGATTAGCATGAGATTTTAAAAAAAAGAGTTACGAAATTTTTTCTTGGATTGTCACATTGTTTGGAATAACGTGAAGTCGATCGATGTAAAGGAACAAAATGGTCTTTGCGCCTATGGTATTCAACTTGAATGCTTTATGTCATATATTGAATGGAGGTTGGATCTGTGGAGTATAACTTGGAAAGAGGAAATCCCTTACTCAACTGAAATGGTAGCAAGAAACTTTGATTCAATATATATCCTTTACTCTAAAAGATCAAGCTAAACTCAAGTACTGGTTGATGTAACTCTCATTTCTATGTACTTTATTTTCTTTATTTTCCTATTTGATTTGTTTGGTTAATGTGAATGAAATTAACACCAATAATGAAATGAAATTTTTTAGTGGCGATCTTATAACATATTGCATGAATGTTTATAATGTTGTTATCCCTCATTTGGATCATTTACTAATAAAAAGCCATAAATTAGTTAGATACAATTAATATTATGGTGTCAAACGACACCCCCCATTTTGGGAAGAATAATTTCCTCTTTCTTGAGGGAGTTGTGTGGAACTAGGTTACTAATGGGCTTTAACACATTTCCCCAACCCATATCAGCCTTCCGGGCTTCAATGAGATACATCCCCGAGAGGTAGGTCTTCTTATCCATTAAAAAGTATTATGGTTCCTTCAAAAGATCGAAAACATTATAGTTGACATCCTTTTTCAGGTGGCGGACCTAACGTGGGATTAGTGGGGTCAGTGAGACCCTCTCAAAACAAATAAAATTTTATACAACAAACGTTGCTTTAGGTGATTTTCTAGGCCAATGGTAAGTTTTTAGGAGTGGTGAGAGGTTAGGGGATTGAAACATGTCGTCCGCAATTTTCCTTTTATTTTTAAACTTCTCAACTTCCTTTTATTATTTTTTTGCCGACGCCTCCTAGCCTAGCCCCTCACCGGCTTCGACTTAGGCCCTCTATCGCATTCCTTTCCGAATCATAAGTTTACTAAGTTAGAAAATTTTTAATTTTATTTGTATTTAAGGTTTAATTTATGTGATGTTAGGTTTAATTTCTTTGATTTTAGGCTTAATTTATGTTATTTCATTACAATTACTTTATTCCATAGATTAATTTTATTATTTTAGGCTTGATTTTTTTTTTTATTATGGATTGTGGATTATGGAATTAGAATATACAAAAATGGATTATATTGTGTGAAGGCTAAAGTTATTGTGTTTATTTTTCTTTTGTTGTTTAATTTTTTTTTTTGTAGTTATATTTGTGACTTGTGAGTGAGTTTAATTTTAGTTAAATCCTCTATTCCTTCAAGTTCTGGATTCAAAAATTCACCATTGAATGAAGAAGATGATGTCAATTAAGAACAATACATTATTGTATGATCTCCCTAATTGCAGGTTTTCAGTTCTAATATATATAGAAAATTAAAAACTAGAAAATATAATTAAGTATTGATCGGTAGTAATGAGTGTTGATTGATAATAAGAATAAGTTTTGACTAGCATTGAATGGTAATGAGAGTACTTATAATAAGCTAAAAATAATGAATACTAAGCAAACATACTCTTATCGTATAATCCAAAAATGTCAAGGGCTAAATTCAATATGAACTATGAAATAGCTAGATTCAAGATTTTACTAGTTCATTCATCACCCATTGAGATCATTATAACTTATTGTGGATAAATGATAACAGAAAACTTATCATAATGTTATTGACGTTGTTATAATAAATTATCAAAATTTTCATTAAAAAATTATAAACTAGAGTAACTCTACAAAAAAAAAAAAAAACATAAGTACAATTATAAATATTAGTATTATCCAAGCCTAAAACAATTAATTTGATCAATAAGACAAACAATTAACCAAACGTAACTTGACAAAAACAATGGGGGACATTAAAAAAAGTTCACCATTACCTCCCTCAAACTTTTTGGAAATAACTTCTTAACCATCCGAATATTGGTAATAATTTTTACATATATTGACTAGAATAGTTAATAATTTAACAATGCATTCATTTATGTGGTTATTAATTAAATACGTCCAAAAGCGATTTGGATGCAGAGATAACATTAAAAAGAAAGGTTTTTGTTTCACAATTGCTCCTTCTTTTGTCTTATTTATTTAAGGAGATATTAACATTTACCTCCCTCGAGGTATTTGGAAATTATTTTTACACCTTCCAGGTATCGGTATATATTTTTACCCACCCCGACCGGAATCGTTAATATTTGAGTTATATATTGACCATTATTCTTAATAATAGAAAACATACAAATACAAGTGAGTGTGCTGATGTGGCATAAGAAAATGAGGTAAAGTACCAAAATTACCGTAACGCCCCATCCTCCAATCCATAATTAATCGACCAACATTTGCTTAATAACCACAACGACTTATGCTAATGAAAATTAAGATCAAGGTGGGGGCATTACTGCCGTCTCCGGATAATAGAGACAAGGCTAAGACACTCAATTAATTAATAAGATATTTTTTTTTGTACGACATAAACGATGACATGAAAGTTATGTTTATACAAACAAGTAGATAGAATGACTCTATTTCCATAATCGGAGTTCATACATGACCCAAAAACTTAAACTTATTCTAGCGTAACCCATAATAGCAACGACATGCAAGAGGGGCGGTCAACGAGTCATTGCCCGACCTTGTCGAACCCTTCTCGTCGGACTCCTCCACTTCCCGATTCTCCTGTTTAACCCTTGTCCTGTTTCTCCTTCCCTAAAACAAAATTTAAAGAAACAGGAAAAACTAAAAGTGAGCGGTTGGCTCAATACGTTACCCTTGTGCTCGTAAAAACACTTTTGGTGAGCCGATGAGCGCGCGCGTTTTCAAAAATTCATTTGAAACATATCATTTAAGTAAAAGCTCGGTTTTCTGTTTTTGTAGACTTTTCGGTTAAAATTTTCGGTTTCAGTAAATGTTTTAGCTTCCAGCTAACACTAGGACCCCTATTTATATACAATTGTAGCCATGGCTTTGGCTAGACGATTCGATTAAAATTCCCGTTATCGGGAAGGGCCCAATACGATTGATTCTCGCTAGCAGACAATTATGAACGGTTAATAATAACCGATCAACGATTAACGATTAACGATTAATTGGGTCCTAAAATGTTAGGCCGTAGTAAAACAATCACGGTAAAGCTTTTCATAACAATTAAAATTTAAATTATTTTGGAAGGGTACAAGCAATAACGTACCTCGGTTAGGAAGTTTGCTTTGAACTAATTTTCGATTCGCTTTGCTTTCGACGCTTCCTATAACCTTCGTTTGCAAAGAAATTTTCCCCTTTACTTTAATATAATTTTTATATGTATATATATATATATATATATATATATATACATATTTTCTCATACCCCTTTTTATCAAATTACTAACTAATTCTTGAATTATACGCGTGAATATGCATGTACATATTTTCTTTAACTTTATTTTCCCAAATAATTTCTTCAATTTCTCAGCACATATAGGAATAGATGTATTAATTCTTTCCTTCTTTGTATCTATTTATTTTCCATTATGAATAATTAAATTTAGTTTAGAAAAAAGAATTATTACCTTAGTAATCAAGGTGTTGTTGAAAAAAGTGAAGTAGAGCAATTGGTGGTTGGCCGGAATCCGGCGACCGGCGGACGGCGGCAGGCGGCGGCCGGTGGACGGCGGCAGTCGGCTGGAGGTAGGTGGGCAGGTGGTGGCAGGCAGCCGGCTGGTGGCTGGGCAAGTGCGTAAGCCAAATTGTTTTGGGCTTGTGGTTTTTTTTTCTTAGCTTCCCTTGCTTGTTTTTGCTGCTTTGGCCCAGCCAGCCCCCTTCCTATTTATATTGGGCTTTGCAGCCCAAATCTTATCTCCTTCCAACCCCATCACCTCCATAAGATTTGGGCTTATCCAAATCATGATTATTTCCCACACATGGCTAATTTTTCCTCCACACACTTGTTCCCCAAATTTATTTGTCTGTAAAATTTTTTTATTTTTTTATTTTTTTTTTCATTATTATTATTATTATTTTATTTTATTTTTATTTATTTATCTATTTTATTGTTTGCACATTTTATAAATTAAGCATGAATTGATATTTCTAAGTCAATTGTTTCTCATTTCCATTTTGACATTTATGCGCGGCTCACTACTCTTAAATATTGAAACAGAAAAAAATGTAATAATTAGATACAATTAAATTTTGGGGCCTTACATCCTCCCTCCTAAAAAAGTTTCGTCCCCGAAACTATAATCGATTAGTAACATACCTTTAAAACAAGTGGGGATAATGATTTCTCATTTCCTCCTCGGTTTCCCATGTCGCTCGTACACTCCATGATGGGTCCACAATTTTTACAGGTTGCTCTTCATAAGTCAATCCTTCCGCTTCAATATTTAACGGTTCATACATGATTGTGTGGGATGGGTCATATACATACTTTCGCAGTTGGGAAATGTGAAACACGTCATGTACGTGTTGTAGTTCCGATGGCAGGGCCAGGCGGTAAGCAACAGGATTGACTTTTTCAATGATCTCATAAGGTCCGATAAAACGAGGACTCAATTTACCTTTTACATTGAATCTTCTGATTCCTTTGCTTGGAGAAACCTTAAGAAAGACCTTATCACCTTCTTGAAATTCAAGAGGCTTTCTTACGTGGTCCGCATATGATTTTTGCCCATCCTGGGCCACTTTCATATTTCGTTGAATAACTTTAATCTTTTCAACCGTTTCTTGAATCATTTTCGGACCCAATACTAAGGTTTCATCCAGATCGTTCCAACAAAGAGGGGTTCTACACCTTCGCCATATAATGCTTCAAAAGGTGCCATTTTGATAGTCGCTTAGTAGCTATTATTATATGAAAATTCAGCTAATGGAAGATATTCCTCCCACTTCCCCGAAACTCCAAGTATACATGCTCGTAGCATATCTTCAACCACTTGGTTTACTCTTTCCGTTTGCCCATCGGCCTCGGTGGTGATACGAGCTACTGAATCGTAGTTTTGTTCCAAATGCTCTTTACAAGGCTTTCCAAAAAGAGCCTGAAATCTCGAGTCCCTATCCGAGATTATATCTTTAGGAATCCCATGCAAACGCACAACTTCTTTCACATATATTTGAGCTAACTTATCAATCCCCCAAGAATCATGTATTGGTATAAAATGAGCCGACTTTGTAAGTCTGTCAACAATTACCCATATCGCATTTTTCTTTGATGCTCGAAAGGGGTAATCCCATAATAAAATCCATGGAGATTGAATCCCACTTCCAAATAGGGATCTCCAATGGTCGCAACTCACCCACCGGGCGTTGGTGTTCCGCTTTCACTTTCCGACGGACAAGGCACTTATTCACAAATTGGGCTATATCTCTTTTCATGTTGTTCCACCAAAAGGTTTGTCTCAAATCTCTATACATTTTCGTACTCCCGTGGTGAATGGAGTACCTGGTGTTGTGTGCTTCGCTAGTATCCTCGCCCTTATTTGCATGCTGAGTGGTACACAAATTCTGTTCGGAATCTTATAATCCCTTGATCATCCTCATGAAATCCCAAAGCTTTTATACTTTCTTTGATTCTCTTAATCTCATTATCCAGGCTTGCGCTTGTTTAATTTCTTCCGTAAGGGTAGGTTGAACTGTTAATATTGACTGAATCATGTTTGACTCATGGGATAATACCGGTTCAATCCCTATTCTTTGCAAATCTCTTAATATCTCAGGACATATAACCTTTAACGCATTCACACCATGATGGGCTTTCCGACTCAATGCATTTGCCACAACATTTGCCTTCCTCGGGTGATAGTGAATTTGCATATCGTAATCCTTTAGGAACTCCAACCATCTTCGTTGTCGCAAATTCAACTCTTTCGTGTGAAAATATACTTAAGACTTTTATGATCCGTAAAAATCTTGCATACGCTTCCATACGAGTAATGTCTCCAAATTTTTAAGGCAAAAACTACCGTGGCTAATTCCAAATCATGAGTGGGATAATTCTGCTCATATGACTTCAATTGCCTAGAAGCATATGCTATGACTCTCCCATTCCGCATCAAAACGCACCCAATTCCTTGTCTAGATGCGTCACTATACACAACGAATTCCCCATCTTGCACCGGTAAGGCCAAACCGGTGCGAGTAGTGAACGTTTCTTGAGCTCTTGAAATGCAGTTTCACACTTATTATTCCATTCAAATTTCGTTGTTTTCCTCAAAAGGTTAGTAAGGGGCAAAGCTATTCGTGAAAAATCTTGTACAAATCGTCTATAATATCCTCGCCATTCCCGTAAAGCTTCGGACTTCGTCACATTTGTCGGTCTAGGCCACTCAGCCATCGCCTTAACCTTCTGGGGATCAACTTTAATTCCCTCTTTAGAAATTACATGCCCCAGAAAATTTACTTCGGACAACCAAAATTCGCATTTTGACAACTTAGCATATAACTTATGAATCCTCAAAGTTTGCGGAACAACCCTTAAATGATCAGCATGCTCCTCCTCCGTCTTAGAATATATTAGAATATCATCAATAAAAACAACAACAAATTTATCCAAATAAGGCCTAAATATTCTATTCATCAAGTCCATAAAAGTCGCTTGGAGCATTTGTTAACCCAAAAGGCATAACCGTGAATTCATAATGTCCATAACGCGTCCCGAACGCCATTTTTGGTATATCCTCGAGGCTTAATTCGCAATCGATGATATCCGGACCGGAGGTCAATTTTTGAGGACACTCCCATTCCCTGTAATTGATCAAATAAATCCTCAATCCTTGGCAAAGGATACTTGTTCTTTACAGTAACCTTATTTAGTTCTCTATAATCTATACATAACCTCAAAGTTCCATCTTTCTTCTTTACAAACAAAATCGGCGCGCCCCAAGGAGATACACTCGGCTTTATATAACCTTTTTGCAACAATTCCTCCAACCGAACCTTTAACTCCTTCAGTTCCACGGGAGCCATCCTATATGGAGGTTTGGAAATGGGTCGCGCTCTCGGTTCAATCTCTATCTCAAAATCAATTTCCCTTTTGGGGGCAACCCAGGAATTTCACTTGGGAAAACGTCGGAAATTCTTTAACTACAGGAATATCCTCTATCTTTGTCTCCTGTTTTTCTTCCGTTATAAAGCATAAATAAGCTTCCTTTCCTTGCTTAGCAAGTCGTCTAGGGGCTCTTAGCAACACTACCGTACAGTCTCCAATATCCCTGGTACCTTGAAACCTCACTTCCCGCCGTTTGTACCCTTTAAGGATATAATCGGCCTTGGAAATCTATTTTTGCCCCATACTTAGACAACCAATCCATACCTAAGATTACATCAAATTTCGGCAGTCAAACTGTACCAAGTTACCCCTAAAATTCCCTCGACTTAGGGTAATAGGGCAATTCTTATACATAACGTCACATTTTATGGTTTGACCTGTAGGCGTACTCACATATAATTCTACGAGGTTGTTTATTCGGTTCCAAACTTATTTGAGATGCGGACTTTGATGAAATAAAAGAGTGCGTGGCACCTGTATCAAATAAAACAATGAAGTGGTACTCGAATTTAAAAAGAGCGTACCAGTCACAACGGTCCCCATGTCGGTAGCCTCGCTTTTTACTTACTACATAGGCTTTTCCGACTCGTCTCATCGCCCGTAGATACTCGTGGCTGCCCTTGCATTCTTTTGGCTTTGGCTTGGACCTTTGCTTGCTGGGGAAGGTCTGGTTGGGCAATTCGCAATTAAATGGTTATAATCCCCACACCAAGAATAACGATTGGTGCCAACCCAACAATCCGCTGTGTCGTGGTTGGTTCGACCACACTTCAAGCATTGTTTCTTAGTTGAGGTAGAGGTTTGGAACTTAATTCCTGTACTTGCAGGTTTTTTCTTGGTGTTCCCTCTGCAGATTCTTTCTTTCATTCCCTCTCTTTCGGAAGGTATTCGGACTCAACATCCGTAATTCCCTCTTCACCCGTTCCACTTCGTGGCTCGCTCATACAATTCTTGACTAGTTTGTATAGATTGCCCAGCCAATTGGTGCCTAATATAGGGTGCTAAGCCTTCCTCAAATCTCGTCATTCTCATACGATCCGTGGCTACGTACTCCGAGGCAAACCTAGACAATTCCGTAAATTTGTTCGCATACTCCATCACCGACATATTGTCTTGCTTTAGTTCCATAAATTCCTTTTGCTTTTGTCTTTGCAAGGATACTGGGTAAACTTTTGCTCTCCACTCCTTTAAAAACTTATCCCATGAGCCTTCGGAGTTTTGAAACTTAGTCCTTACAGTTCCTCACCGGATATCGACTGTCCTAGGTGAGATAAAAAGTCCCAATGTTTACACGTTTCTCGTCGGTACCTCTACCACCTCAAATATTTTCTCTATCTCGCCTAATCCATTCTTTCAGTACTCACTGGATCCATTTTTCCATCATACGTTTTTGGATTTTGTTTTGCCACTCTTTCAAAAAGTCTCCCTTCCTTTCCGAATTTTTAGAGCTGGATTCCCTAAGTTTCTGCGTCACCACCGCTATAACTCGTCCCTAACATTTTAGGATCTATGTCCTTGAGTATTCCCTTCTTATCTAGCTCATCCTCGACCTTTTGCACATCACTTTCGCCCGATGTGGGGTTAGAATTGGAGGGGTTTGATTAATTGACTGGGTGTGCAAAGATTCTTCGTTGTTTTCTTGCAGTTCATTCTGAATGCTCTCGTCTTGAATCGACATTCTGCTCAATAAAAAACAACAATAATTAACTTTTCCTTTTCTCTCTTTCTCCATTTTTGTTTTCATCAAACTAATACACGTTCATATATATATATAAAACACCTTCTTTATTCGTTAAAGTTATATTATACATTATTCGACTATAACACTAATATTCCCTTGATAGGTCTACAAAATGTCCACCCTTAGCAACAAAATTGGTGGTAAGAGGGGTTAGATTAATCACTATTCTACCCCTACAATACCCGTACTTATACAACCATACAACTCCACTCCTTCTCTTTTCCCTTTTTTTTCCATCGGTTAGTTTATATTACACACTATTTTACATATTTACATATTCTACACAGCTAGTTACCCTTAGATTCATCAACTCCTCCTATTTCAATTTTTCACATCGTGAAATCCGAGTAGCTAATGTTACTCGGTGTCAAACCCCGAACTCCATGAGTCACTCTCCTCCATCTCATCTTCCTCGGGATTATCACTTCACTTTCATCGAACTTATCTCGAATAATCTCTCGGGGACTCCGGGATATCAATTACACTCACAACATCACTGGAACCACTAGATGCATCTGCCTCATAATTGTCCCATATATCATAGCCATCTTCTCCGGCCCAAATATTAACATTGTCGGACTCAAACTCGGGGACGGGTGAATTTGGAGCTACTCGGGTTCTCAATATTTGCTGTTCCCTGAAAAGAGTCCTCAGTAACCGTGTAGGGGTAAACCCACCGCGGTTGGCCAAGTCTTGGAGCTTCATTCCTCGACTATGCAGTCCCATGGATTCCCGTAAGTCGGAAAATGTGCCCCGTGTTCCCCAACATTTCCAAAGTGTCCATAAATTCCCGATATTTATTTTTAAAGGACAACCAGGGTTCAACATCGGGTAAACCTTTTAGTAAGCATTGTGCTTTGACAACCGGGTCAATGAAAGGAGTTTCGGGATTGCTTAGTACATGCTGCAAGAAGACAGACCTTTAACGCCTTTATGTAGTCGGTCACACGTTGACCCAACTTCATTTTAATTTCGAACGGATCCCTTGGCGCCATTTCCTATTACCAATAACAAAACATTATGAACTTGTATAATCTCACCTATACATTTACACGACAAGTATCTACTTCAATCTCACAATAATCCCACATATCCATCACAATGACTCAACCACCTCTCTCTATTTTCTCTGAACATATCACCCAAATTTTGGTCTCATTTTGACGTTTAGATACGGGACCAAAATCCTAGGCTCGATACCAACTCCGTAACGCCCCATCCTCCAATCCATAATTAATCGACCAACATTTGCTTAATAACCACAACGACTTATGCTAATGAAAATTAAGATCAAGGTGGGGGCATTACCGCCGTCTCCGGATAATAGAGACAAGGCTAAGACACTCAATTAATTAATAATATATTTTTTTTGTACGACATAAACGATGACATGAAAGTTATGTTTATACAAACAAGTAGATAGGATGACTCTATTTCCATAATCGAGTTCATACATGACCCAAAAACTTAAACTTATTCTAGCGTAACCCATAATAGCAACAACATGCAAGAGGGGCGGTCAATGTGTCATTGCCCGACCTTGTCGAACCCTTCTCGTCGGACTCCTCTACTTCCCGATTCTCCTGTTTAACCCTTGTCTGTTTCTCCTTCCCTAAAACAAAATTTAAAGAAACAGGAAAAACTAAAAGTGAGCGGTTGGCTCAATACGTTACCCTTGTGCTCGTAAAAACACTTTTGGTGAGCCAGGTGAGCGCGCGTTTTCAAAAATTCATTTGAAACATATCATTTAAGTAAAAGCTCGGTTTTCTGTTTTTGTAGACTTTTCGGTTAAAATTTTCGATTTCGTAAATGTTTTAGCTTCCTGCTAACACTAGGACCCCTATTTATATGCAATTGTAGCCATGGCTTTGGCTAGACGATTCGATTAAAATTCCCGTTACCGGAAGGGCCCAATACGATTGATTCTCGCTAGCAGACAATTGTGAACGGTTAATAATAACCGATCAACGATTAACGATTAACGATTAATTGGGTCCTAAAATGTTCGGCCGTAGTAAAACAATCACGGTAAAGCTTTTCATAACAATTAAAATTTAAATTATTTTGGAAGGGTACAAGCAATAACGTACCTCGGTTAGGAAGTTTGCTTTGAACTAATTTTCGATTCGCTTTGCTTTCGGCGCTTCCGATAACCTTCGTTTGCAAAGAAATTTTCCCCTTTACTTTAATATAATTTTTATATGTATATATATATATACATATTTTCTCATACCCCTTTTTATCAAATTACTAACTAATTCTTGAATTATACGCGTGAATATGCATGTACATATTTTCTTTAACTTTATTTTCCCAAATAATTTCTTCAATTTCTCAAGACATATAAGAATAGATGTATTAATTCTTTCCTTCTTTGTATCTATTTATTTTCCATTATGAATAATTAAATTTAGTTTAGAAAAAGAATTATTACCTTAGTAATCAAGGTGTTGTTGAAAAAAGTGAAGTAGAGCAATTGGTGGTTGGCCGGAATCCGGCGACCGGTGGACAGCGGCAGGCGGCGGCCGGTGGACGGCGGCAGTCGGCTGGAGGCAGGTGGGCAGGCGGCGGCAGCAGCCGGCTGGTGGCTGGGCGAGTGCGAAGCCAAATTGTTTTGGGCTTGTGGTTTTTTTTCTTAGCTTCCCCTTGCTTGTTTTTGCTGCTTTGGCCCAACCACCCTCCCCCTTCCTATTTATATTGGGCTTCGCAGCCCAAATCTTATCTCCTTCCAACCCCATCACCTCCATAAGATTTGGGCTTATCCAAATCATGATTATTTCCCACACATGGCTAATTTTTCCTCCATACACTTGTTCCTCAAATTTATTTGTCTGTAAAATTTTTTTATTTTTTTATTTTTTTTCATTATTATTATTTTTATTTTATTTTATTTTTATTTATTTATCTATTTTATTGTTTGCACATTTTATAAATTAAGCATGAATTGATATTTCTAAGTCAATTGTTTCTCATTTCCATTTTGACATTTATGCGCGGCTCACTCGCTTCTTAAATATTGAAACAGAAAAAAATGCAATAATTAGATACAATTAAATTTTGGGGCCTTACAATTACCCTCTTTGCAATAAAGCCCCAATAACTAATGGGGTTTAGCATAATCATTTTATTTTAAAAATCAGGGACAAACTTGTCCTTTTACATTTTCGATTAGCCTCCTACCGTTTTTTTATCTTAAATATTTTTTATCTCGTAAACCTAGAGTGGGTAAAAATATATACCAATACTTGGAGGGTGTAAAAATGATTTCCAAATACCTCGAGGGAGGTAAATGTTAATATCTCTTTATTTAAGAGGGAAATAAAATAGGCCCCCACAACCTATGTCTTCATTATTCTTCGATTACAAGGGCTATTTGGAGCCTCCATTGATGATGTGAAGAAGCAATTGACAAGTTAGGTGGTTTCTTTTTTCTATAAAAAAAAATTGTGAATAGAGATCTCAGGTGTCCAAAGTCTCGAATTCAATCTCCAAAATTTGAGATCTCAAAAATCAAATGGAGACCTCAATTTGTGAATGCAAAATTTTAGATTTGGACAAACTATTCAAAACCGAATAAAGCTTCAACCATGAGCAAAGAAGTCATTCGATAAGTAGTTGTTGTCGAGATCTAATCTCTAACAATATCCAATCAATAGCTTGATTTAGCACATAAAAGAAGGAGAAGAACGAAGTTCACTCGATTTAGCATATGTGTCAATCCTAAACCTAGAAATCTTCACTTCGAATGTGTAGAATGGGATAAACATAAAAGAAAAGATGAAGAGAAGCTTTGAACTAAGGCATCAATTAATTCACTAAGGGGTTGCATAGTCACTTTATTTAAAAAATTAAGGGTAAGTTTATCCTTTTACATTTCCAATAAGCACTTACTTCAATATTACTTCAATGTTTTTGTATCTAAAAACAAAGTATGTAAAAATTATTACTAATACGTGGAGGGTTAAAAATTATTTCCAAAAATTGGAAGGAAACATGAATAGGTTGGGCTATAAAATAACTCATAAGTAAGTGTGATATACATAAGAACTAGAAGCGTATTTTAGTTCGATGAGAAGATGCGGCTCGATTGTTGTTGGGCAATCAATTAGACAAGTTTTTTTTTTTTGATTATTAAATGGGTAAAATTGAATATAAATATCAAAAGAAGTTTACATATAATCAATTACTAGGAAAAACCACCATTATCTAAATAAGTAAAAGACTCCGGTTAATCACATCAAAACAAAGCAAATAAATGACTATAAAGAATAAAAGTTTATCATTGTCACTTGGATATCGAGCAACTGTTTGACCTTCAACTTTCTTCCTCAAACTTCTTATAATCTTTCTTATAACAGGAGTGTCATCTCCTATAAGGCAAAAATTCAGTAGTTTACCGACCTTTATGCTTTCTCAAGCAATCACCCTAGGATTAGGAGAATCATGCTCGACACTTTTCTAGTACCTTTTTAGTAGCATTAGCATTGGATTTTCCAACACTATTTGGCTTCTTCATTGGGCTATTCTATTTGTTGGTCATATCGAAACTTGCATATTAGACTCAACAGAGGGCACAATTGGTGAAGTATTGAGAGTCATCAATGCTCGATAAAATTTTTTTGAGGAGGGAAATTGTCAGCATAAGTAGGTCATCCGTATGTGAATTCCACACGTAGAGATAATGCTAGATTGTTATCAAAGTAAGCTTGTCGCTCCTATTAAGACTTTTCACATGCTCAACATTCTTTGGGATAATTGCTCTCATTTTCTATGTTATTACCTTAACTATGAGGAACCACCTTCACTCGAATTTTGAGTAGTGCCACCATTCACTTCAACAAAGTGTTTACTCCCAATAGACATGTCCTTATCTTTCTAAATTTTGGCACTTTTCTCCATTTAGATGACTAAATTTTAGCCTTATGTTCATTCAAATAAACAAAATTCTAGTTATGGTGAGTCACTTTTTAAAACTTCGTCAATTAACACTAACAATGTTTTCTTAAAGGGGCTTTCCATGAATTGATTAAATTGTCTTCTCATTATCCTCTCTAAATTTGAAAAGAACAAATTTAAATTTCCTACCACTTCTTCTAGCAACTCGATTTAGAATATGGGTATCAACAATATTCCCAAAATATGCAAGCTTATTTTGCAATTGCATAGCATTGATATTGGCAGGTAGGTTAATTACAAAAATTGAATGAGGATAATCATTGTAACACCCAGGCCCCACTCGGGCCGTGGACATTATCAATAACGACTTTAAAGATCCATAACTAACCCCACAAAGCACCACAAGCCTTTTGCGATCCGCTTCATCTTTGCTCATACGCTACCTGTGAAAACTTCCCAAGAGCTCACCTATCCGAAGACTAATCCAAGACAAGTCTCTTCATTGTGAAGTTATCAATAGTGGGCTCCTTAAAAAGAAGATGCAAACTTGATGATATACGTGACCATTTCAATCCTCTCAAGCCAAAGTAGTCACATTTTAGGGGTATTACAATCATCCTCACTTTAAGACCAAGACGTCCACTTGACTTGTTGTCCTATTTAGAATCTTTGGTCTGATAGACTACTGCGTAGGGCCCTTTCGTCCTTTGACATAGGTCGTGGTCATGGGTTGACCAACCCCGATACCATCTCGTGACGTCCGGCCCCTACTTGGGTCTTTGGCATTACTAGGAATAACTTTAAGGATCCATGATTAACCCCACAAATCACCACAAATTTTTCCAAGTGTGTTACCGAGGATGAAGCACGTTGGAAAGATTTGTGGTGATTATGGGGTTGCCATGGATCCTTGAAACCAATCTTAGTAAGTTTCGCAGCTCGAGTAGGGGCATGAACATTACGTAAAAAACAATCCCAAGAAATATGCTTTCGAATATTTGAATTTGTATTCTCTTTCTTACTAGAGTGGGCCATTACTAGCCTACTCGCTTTATTGGTTTACCTTAGAATAGATTCCAAGTTACTACATTAATACCTTGACTAGCTTAAATGAGTCTTGTCAACATAATGATATGATTTGTGTAAGAAGGGGAAGGGTATCTCGACAAGGGCTTAGGCTTGGAGATGATCTCTTTAGCCTTATCCAAGATAACCATGGAAGTCAAGGAGGCAAAATCATCAAAATCCTCCTCCAGTTCATGAACTTTGTCCTGAATTCAAAAATTCTTATCCTTCAAAGAGAATGCCATGGATGTCAATGTGCTTAAACTTTGTCCCGAAACTAAGGGTGTTCATTGATCCAAACCCGGATCGGACGGGAATAGACCAGTTTTAGACCAAAAATCGAATAAGAGAAACCGACAAACCGAGGAATAGACCGAATAACTTTTGGTCCGGACCTGGGTTGGACTAAAGAAACCCGGATTGGATCGGACCTTATGAAGTGGACCGAATAGAGATTATCGCATAGTTAGATATGGCCCAACTCCAAAAATGCTGAAACTTGGAAAGAGAATTGAGTATCAAATAGGTTAAATTTAAGACGGAAGAGAATTAAAATATGTTCCCAACTAGAAATCATAATCATTTATATATATAAATATGCTAGGCAGCGGGACTTGGATTTCTTTTAGTAGCTTATTTGGTCTTAGGTCCCGAACGAGGACCCGGTGGACCAGATCGAACTAGATCGAAGACCGAATAAGAAAATTTTGTGGATCGTGGACCGGATCGATTATGGTTGGTTCGGCCCAATCAGGTCCAAACCTATCTTCTATCCAGTCTAATTTTAGATTGGATAATGCACAACCCTACCTGAAACAAATTAATGGCGTAAACTTCTATATCGATGACATCTACCAAATTATCCTATATTGACGACATCAACCACTTATAATTTTCTCGTGAAATGTTTGTACTTTTTGCTCATGGAATCGTCCATACTCCCGATATTATGGTTCCTCCTTTAATCTCTACTTGCTCGCCTTTTAGGAAAAAGGCTCCCGGTGGTGCTCCACCTTCCACGAGAAGATGAAGGACCCTCCGATGACATACGTTCACCAAGAAGGGATCCTCTTTCACTTTAGGGCATGCGTGTGGTTTTTAGACAAAGTGTTTCATGAACAGAGAGATAGAGTTGGAGACAGGTGAAAAGAGGTTTTTATTGGGCAAGGTAAAAATTAACGATCCAGGGAATTAATTTCATAGAGCCTTTCATCATCTTGTTTCTCCCATCAAAATAATGCAAGTCAAAAACAAGTTTAACAAGTATTTTGTAGCGTTGGTGAACTCTATTAGTAAAATTTTTGTTGTCTTTGGCCATGTTTTTTAGTTGTACGAGTTGTAAGGTCTGTATACCGTAAGCTATAAGAAGTTATAAACCAGTTGTAAAGGAGTTGTAAGATAGTTGTTACGTAAGTTATAAAAAGTTTTAAGTAATCGATATGGTATGTATTGATCAATATGATATTTGTTTTAATGAATTTGTCCTTTATATTGATGAATATGATATTTTCTTCGATGATTTGTCTTCTTCATTGATGAATATATAATTTTCAATAATCTGAATCATCTATTATTGGGTGTGCTATTTTATAAAGAAGATCATACATGAATATATGAATTTTAGTGATGAACATGTTTTTTCGGATGAGTTAATAATGAACATGTTAATTACTAGTGATGAATATTTACTAATTCTTGATGAATTTATCTTATATTGAGGAAAATATGTTTGATTTGTAAGATTTATTTATTTTGATATATTTGGACAATTTCATATTGAATTACTTTTTTAAGATGAATATATGAATTTTAGTAATTAACATACTAATTATGTCTTCTAAATATTTACTAATTGCTCATATATTTATGTAAAGATTTATGCAACAAAAGTTAATGCAAGTTTTTGGAGAAAAATAGTTTTTTTGTGTGGTAAAGTTGGGAGTATTTTCTCATTACCAAAACCGTGAAATTGTTCATCGATACAAATCCAAAAGGGAGAACAAGAAGTTCAAGCCTTTTACATCAGTTTGGATAACATAAATAGCTGAGTTTCCTCTTTTTACATCTCTTTGCTATGTAGGCTATTCTAGTCTTGATTAAGCTAACACATTGCATAGTTATTTCCCAGTGCTCATCCTATCCCCCAAATACACTTGCATTTCTTGCTTTCCACAAACAATAAGTTGTAGTAGTTGTGAAAAGCATGAATAACATTCTTTGTTGCATATTCAACCTATCGACCAACTGTTTTATATCATTTGCTGCAGTCACCATAATTTGAAACCCCATTTTCGACAAGTACATTTTGGACGGTGGATTGGCTAATTGCACATCCGAAGAATAGGTGTTCATGAGTTTTTAGACCATTGAAGCATAGAGGGCACACCTTTTTAACTTTTATATTTCTCACCATTAGTTTTTCCTTGGTTTTAAGTCTACCCTACAACATAAGCCTCAAGCAAAAACTATGCTTGGGTATGTTGAGTTTACTCCATGTGAGTTGCCCATTTAGGCCTTTCCTAGGATTTAGTAACCACTTATACCCGGAGGCTATCGAGTAAATCCTCGTTGCATGATGTTTCCACTGTGGACCTTGAAATCCAAGGGCAAACATATCCCTTAATTTTATTAGTTTCTTCCGAACCAGGTATCTTGGAGCTTAACTTGGACTGACTAGATGGTAGCTTCTTTTAGATATATTTCATAGCTCCACTTCACCCATAGACTCTCCTTGTTGGTTGCTATGTTCCACAAATATTTTTCCACTACTGCTTTGTTTCACAACCTACAATTCTTTATGCCCAATCTTCCAACTTGTTTAGGCCTGCATACTAAGTCCCAGGCCACCGTGGTATTTTGTCTGTGGTTAGGATCTTAAATCTAAAGAAAGTTTCTACGGATCCTTGCGATATCTTTGATAACTCCAAGAGGCAGTATGAAAATTGATGTCCAATATGTGTGTAGTGAGAAGAGCACCGAGTTTATGAATTGGACCCTTCCTGCATATGATAAATATCATGTTTGCTAACATTTAATTCTTACTCGTAATTCTCTCTGTCTGCTTGCTGCAATCTTCCTTGTTCTACCTCTTTGTAGTTAGGGAAGTCCTAAGTATTTGATAGGAAATTCCCTAAAACAAACCCAGTGATGTTTAATATTTCTTCCTTCCTTTCCTCTCGATACCCCAGCTATAAAAGCCTCGAGATTTGGATGGGTTAATGTGCGGACCTAAGATCTCTAAAAATTCTTAGAATCCTTCCATGATCAGCTGGATCTGTGGTAGAATGTGCTTTACAAAATAGCATAATGTCATCGATAAAGCGAGGTTCACCAGATTCGATGTTTTACACATGGGATGAAATCGAATTTTTGTCTGTTGTGCTTTGAGTCGAGGATTCTAGTGAGGTATTCGAGTCACTAGTACAAAAATCAAGGGAGAAACTGGATCTTCTTGTCTAAGCCCTTCCCTCCCTTTGAAGCTTCCACGATCTGTCCCATTTATGCCGATTGTGAATGACCTTGTAGTAATAATTTCCATGATCCACTTTGTAAACTCATTGGGGAAGTGTAATGCTTGCAGTAGTTCTTCCACAAATCTCTATGATATAGAATCATATGCTTTTCTCAAATCAATCTTAAAAAGGCATCTAGCGGATAGATGCTTTTTTTTGTGAAAGGTTAGTGGCTTTCACTAGCATTGAAGAACAAAACTATACAAATACTCGAGGGACATACCTCGGTTCACTCCTCTATTTCACTCTTTACATTTGCTCACAATCCATATGTTCTCGCTAGATTGTGTGCATCTAGTTTTGTAGAAGTAAAGACCCCGTTGTTTCGCTCCCTCCAAGTAACTATAAACACCGATTTCTATACACAATCTAATCCTCGTCTTTTTTTTCCCATCTGCATTGTGCTTCGCATCACTTCTTTCTGCCATTCTCTCAACTTCGGTTCTCTTTGGTCCCATTGGGCATGTTTTTCCAAGTAGTGTTTTGCGTGACAGTTTTGGTATATTGGCATTCAAAGAACAAGTGTTGGTGTGTTTCCCTCTCTTGATTACATAAAACACAATTAAGGCTTAATTCAATCCCCATTCTTGCCAATCTATCTTTTGTTATCAATTTTTGATGTTGAGCCGACTATAGGATAAAGGAGCATTTTGGGATCCTCGATTTTCCCCATACTTGTCTTGTACTAGTCTACCCGTGGCCCTTTATTTCTAATCAGTTCATACCCTTGTTTTGTAGTGTACACTTTTGTATTTGTTGGCCTCCATACAAATGTACTACTATTAACTTCTGCCAACATGTTGTCCTTTACCTTTAGTAGTATTTTCCAAGTACCAATTAGAATTTGACTTGGCTTTGCAGTCCCAAATTGTGCTTCCCTTTAGAAAAAATGATGGATCCATCGAACCCGGAGGTTATCCTCCTTTTGTGCTACTACCCAGACTAGTTTAAATACAATTGCATTATTCCTTACACCGATGTCATGTATGCCCATGCCACCCTCCTTTTTGGGCGGGCATAGTGTAGTCAAGATATAGGCGCTGCCTTCCTTTTATTGTCTCCATTCGAAAGGAATTTCCTGTAAATTGCATTAACCTCATTGATCACTCGCCTTGGGTATTACAAACATTTGACACCAGTAGGTAAAAATGCTTAGCAAGATAGAGTTTATCAGCGAGGTTTTTCCAACATATGAAAGCCTTTTCACAGGCGAAGTTCGTAGCATAATAGTGATCTTGTTCACCAATATCATGCAATTATTCTTATTTAGCCATTGAGCCTTCATTGGAACTCCCTGGTACCTTAATGGTATTTCCCTTTCTTAAACCCCGTAACCTGAATAATTGCTTTCTCCTCATTGTTACATACTCCAAGTAAGCATAATTTGTGATTTATCCAAGTTGGCTTCTAGCCCGGATGCCTTTGAGAAGTGCAAAAAACAGCTTGTAGGCATTTTAAACTGGATAAATTAGATTTGCAAAACAATAGCAAATCATCTCGCAAATGTTAGAAAGCATAGATTCAATTTTTGCATCCAGGATGAAACCCGAATTCTTTTTGTTATGCAATTGTTGTTAGGGATTTTGACAAATACTCCATTACTAGCACAAATATCAAAGGGGACATAGGGTCCCCTTGTCTTAATGCTCTTCCACTATGGAAATAACCATGTAGATTCCTATTAACTTGAATGGAGAAGCTAGGCGTGGTTATGCAAGTCATTATGATTTGCACAAATTTAAGTGGAAAACCATATCCAATCAGTAACTCCTTCACAAAATTCCAATTGATTGAATCATATGCATTTTTCAAGTCAATCTTCAGCATACATCTAGGAGTTATGCTGCCTTTCCTTTTATAATACCTTAATAGGTCAGCACATATTAACACATTATGTAGGATGGAGCAGCATATTATCTTAGTAATACACTTGTAGAGGGTATTATAATAAGCAATAGGTCTCGAGTCACCTGGTTTTATGGGATTTTCCACCTTGGGAGCCATAGCCAGCACTATTGCATTGAGTTGCTTCAGCAATTTCCCAATTTGAAAAAAATCCCTTATTACTTTGCATATATCATGCCCCACAATGTTCCGTCTTGTTTTAAAGAAACCACCGCCATATCCATCTCGGTCCTGGACTTTTTGTACTATCAATGTTAAATATAGCTGTTTTTATCTCCTCATCTGTAATTGGTGCAAGCATTTGATTTTGTCTGTGTAGATTTAAGACACGTCTTACGCATAATTACTTCCATTGATACCCTCTCGTGCAACATTCTAGTGCGCGAGGAATTTAGAGAAATGTGCTACCAATTCTGCACTTATTTCCTCATGCTCATGTATCAAGGATCCATCTATCTTCTCTAGCACTTCCACCCTTGAATTGTAGTGCTTCTTTGCCAGCCATGCAAAGAAGTATGCAATATTTTGGTCTTCTTTATGTAACCATGTTTCCTTGGATTCCGTAGAAGAAAAAGTCTTTTAGCTTTGCATATTTGATGGTAATGCTATACAACATCAATCTTAGCCTCGATATAGAGTTATATTAAGAGGATTAACATGAATACCCTCTTGTGCTTTGTCTAGCTTTGCTTGAGCTTTCTGTACCCTCTTATGAATACTTCCAAACCGCAATCGGTCCCGTTTTGCAAGTGGTTTCTTAAGCTATTGCAATTTCCTAATTACTTGGAACATTAGAGTCCCTTGATGTCTGTTTAGACCATATTTCCAACACTCGTTTGCTTAAAGGTGCGGCTCAAAGACCACATGTTGTAGTACTTGAACCTTCTCTTCCTTATTGTTACTTTGCCTTCTAGCTTAACATGCAGTGGATAGTGATAAGATATTCCTTCATTTAGAACTTCATATTCTACGAGTAGGAAATTGGGTCAACCTTGTGCCATTAATAAAAACCCTATCAATTTGGAGAATACTCTCTTCCTGCCTTGTTTATTGTTTCATGTATATTTGTGTCTAATACACTTTAATTCCTACATCTCACAATCAGCTTTCCATAGTTGGAAATCTAATGTGTTAGCCATTTGAAATTCATCTCCTCCTATTCTTTCATCCACCCAAAGCAATGCATTAAAATCTCCCCAATTATCCATGGTAGAGTAACTCCAATTTGTAATTCCATTAGTTTATCCCATAATATTTGCCTCTCTGCAATAGTATTGCCTCCATAAACTGCAGCTTATAATAAGTTTTTTCCCTTTCCTCTATAATAGCATGAATGGATTGTTTATATATCTTCAGTATATAGATGCTCACATCCGTGCTTCTCCAAATAAGCCAAATCCTACTTCTCTGTTGTGGTGTAGCATTGGTTACCGCCTTCACTCCCTGGTCCAGTTTGGCTTTGATTTCTTCCTCTTTATTTAGCAGAGTTTGGTTTCGGATAACCATAACATTTTGCATTTATTATCCCTAAGCATGGATTTAACTACATCTTGCTTATTTAGGCCATTAAAGCCCCTTATGTTCTAGAAATATAAGCTATCCATAGTCACTGCTAGGGACCCAAAACTGTTTTGGATGGTTACCATGTTTAGAGGTGTAGAAATTTGTTTATGCTAAGCAGGATCTACTCGTAGTTACAATGTGTTTTGGTTCTTTTTCCTGTCTTTCACTATGTTCATGCTCGGGACTAACTTGTATTATTCTTCCTCCACTGGGTAAGCTTCTTCTTACACTGTTCTTTTTTCTCATACCCTCACTGTTTTCTTCCCGCATTTTGTGATTTCATGTCCAAACTGATTGCAATGGTCACATTTCATTGGTAACCATCCATACTCCACCATTTGGTGAACTAAACATCCCTTCTCATCCGGAAAAGTAATCTCCTCTTTGAAAGTTCTACTAAGGTCTATCTCAATAAGCACCCTTGCGAAGTAGCTTTAGACTTATTTTGAGTATGCCTATCCATAGCTAAAGGTTACCCCACTATACTGGAAATCTTACTCAACCCTTCCATACTCCGAAATTTCAAATCCAAGTTATGGAATTTGACCCATACAGATATCTTGGCTAGCTTATCTCGCTCGCTTGGTTGCCCAACAGCCCAAGTATGCATTACTAAGGGTTTTTTTGTCAAAGTAAACAAAATTGTTTTTCAAAGCCTCATCTCTTTCCATTATCGAATGGAATCGGGGCTATAAACACACTTCATTTCTTTGCAATTGCCATATCAAATCCTTTAGATCCCTAAACTCGATTGAAAAACCCATCATAATAGACAGTGGAGGGTTTGCTCCAAGTACAAAACATATTATTGAAGAGAACTAGAATTCTACCTCAATTTGAATATCGCCTTCTTCAATGCATTATATTTGCATCCCATTGTGTGTGAGAGGTGAGACATAGCTCAATTTGTGACCTAGATTCGATCCTTCAATAGTTTGTGTTGGGTATTCTTCCTCATCTATTTGATCCGCCCGGGATTGAGAGAGTCTCTTACTTCTCAACGTATCAATCCATCCACTCGAAGCATGTTTGAAGCTCATCTTGCCAAGATAAGGCTTGTTGGTCCTACTCGAGTTTGATTTTGCACTCGAATCGTGTTGTTGTTCTAGCGGTACTTGTTCCATTGCTTGTTTCCGTATTCTCTTGTTCAATCTCTAGAGTAAGATTCCGAGTTAGTTGGGATTCATCTTCCGAGGTAGAAGGGTAGATTTTGATTTCATGTTTTTCTTTGCTTTCCTTACCATGGTCAAGGCTTGCAAGCTTTCTCTCTCTAGATTTGCTTTGCCTTCTCTCTACCCCATGTCTCCTTGATTAAAGTTTATAACGCATCTAACGGATACATGCTTTCTTTCGTATAAGTGGACTATATCTTGACATATCGTGATATTATGGGCTATCATTCTATTCTCAAGAAATGCTCGACTAGTTTTGATGAATTAATGCAGGCGAAACAAGTTTAAGTTTGGAACAAACAAGCTTTGAGATGCATTTGTAGAGTGTATTACGAGTAAGCAATGGATCTATATTCTGCCGCAACTTGTGGATTTGGTACCTTTGAATAAGGGTGATTCTAGTTGTATTCCAAGATTGCAAGCAACTTTCCAAGTGTTAAAGAATGACCATATAGCCTTGCATATATCCTCCCCCACCATTTCCCAATTATGCTTGAAAAAACCACCGTTTCCCAATTATGCTTGAAAAACCACTACTAAATCCATCCGGGCCTAGGCTTTTGTGATTAGGGATATCCAGGATTGCTTGCCTTATTTCACCTCTTGTGAAAGGTCCCAAAAGGGCTATTTGTCTGTTGTATTGACAAGCAAGCTCCCATCTAGATAACTGCAGTTTGCACAGTCCCTTTTATAATATCAGCTTTCCCCAAGAAATCTTTATAATAGCTGACTATATGTTTTTTTACTAACTCATTGTCCCATGACCATTCACCATTTTCCTGCATAAAAGATGAGATTATGTTTTGCGCTTGTTTGTGCTTTAGACTTTCATGGAAAAACTTGTCATTTGAATCATTCAGATTCAGCCAATCCTCTTTGGTTTTTTGGATGTAGAAACTTTCTAGTCTATCCTTTCATATGCATAGTTCTTCCCTTGCTTATCTTTCCAGCTCATACAGGTGGCCATTACTAGGATGATTTTGCAGATTGAGGTAGTAACAAATTTACCCTTTCTTTGGCTTTTGCATACTAAATATGTATGTCCCTAAACTTACACTTATTCAGCTCTTTGAGTGGTTTCGTAATTTTCTGAGCTTTCTTGGCATCTACAACATTGGGTTTCCTTTGACATTATAAGACCACCCATGCTCAACAATTGATTTATAATGAGTGTCTATTGTCCACATGTTAAAATATTTGAAAGGTTTAGGCCCTTCCTTCAGCTCAAAAAATTTCACTAATCTTGGGGTGTGATATGAGGTATCTTCACCATAAAAAGTGTCTCCATAGCTGGAAAAGCATTGGTCCATGCAATATTGATTAGAACTCTATCAATCTTTGAGAATGTCCTTGCACCTAACTTTTGCTTGTTGTTCCAAGTATATCTCGCATCCCTTCCGAGGCATGTCATATAACCCAATGTCTAATAAACGAGTCCTGAAATTGCTGAGTGTCCGCCAATTTAACCGTTGCCCATCAATTTTGTCATCAATGTGCAGTGGGTGATTGAAATCCCCATTGTGATCCATGTCCTTGAATATTCCTTGCAAGTGCCTTTAGGGCCTGGCCTAAATATGTTCTATCACTTTCACCATTGAAACCATATGTTAGCAAGTTAAATAGAAACCCTCCTTGGTGAAAGCATGTTTGACCGAGCAAGTGAATGAACCGAGCACTAGTATTGAAGATTTGGATTGTGAAGGTGTTTGATAGCCATATGATCTATATCCTCGCCTCTATTATGGTCTGCATAGTTCACAAAATGTGTCCATTCTTGGAACTTTGCTGTAATCTTGCCAAAATTATTTTATAAAACCTTAGTCTCCATTAGGCATCCCTACTTTATTCTTGCCACAAAAAGCTATGATGGCTCTGTGCTTATTTGGGCTATTAAAGCCTCTTATATTCCAGGTAGTAATGTTATCCATTGGGGAAAGGATTAGTTTTGCATTTCCTCCCGCCTATTTCCATTCATAACTTCAATTGTTGGGTTAGTACTGAGTTCATCTAGAGCTTGATAAGGGTTATGTGTTGGTGTTTGAGATACTTGAGATGCTATCCCGGGAAGGCCTGGATTACTTGTTCTCCATCCATCTTCTAGTGCAGCACTAGCCGGGACTCGTATCTCACCGGAGTTACAGGCAGCCCCTGTTCGGATGGTTTGGGTTTAGGCCTCCATTCCCATACTTGCCCTTGCTTACATGCCTCGGTCTCATGTCCATATTTCTTGCATTTCATAAATTGCATAGGTCCCTATTCAACTATCATAGACTACTTAATCAATATACCATGCTCATTTGCAAAATGTATATGTTTTGGAATTGTATCCTTAATAGGTACCTCAACCAAAACCCTTGATGCATACCCAACCCTATTTTTCCTTGTTGTATTTCCATATGCCATAATAGGATTTCCCAATAGACTCGCTAATTTGCTTAATGCCGACACACTCCATTACTTGATATCTAGGTATGTGAACCGAACCCGGATCGGGATTTGATGGATTTCTTCTTTTTGAAGTCTTTATGCCAAAGCTTCACTATAAATGGTTTGTTATCAAAGTGATATATTCCATTCTGCAAGATTTCATCTCGTGTAGCCATTGAGTCAAATCTTACAATCAAAACTCCATTCTTTATCATCACAATCCTATCTATGGCATAATCCTTCCAAATTCGTCTAACATACCCATTAAGCACCACAAATTGGGGGAGGGGGAGGGAAGCTACAAAACATAATAGGCTATAGCTGATTCCCATAATCGAATTTCAGATTCTATATCATCAATTCCAATCGAGGTAAATAGAATATCATTTTCTTTTTATGGTGCTACATAACTCAACTTTTCTCCCGCATTCCTTAGTTTAGAAATGTCAAAAGAAACCCAAACAGATGGTTTAGGTGTACCTTATTCTTGTCCAATTGCTCTCGGTTCTAGCTGTGGTTGGAGATTTCTTTGAATTCAATCGGATGCCATCCTCGCTGGTACTATTTTGTTGAGTTAAGTAGATCTTTGCCCAATAATTGGTGTAATCGCTGGGTCGGTAATTTGTGTGTTCGCAGATTAGTAGGTGATGTCAATGTTTGCTACATATTTAGTGATTGCTTTGGCTGAGACCTTGACTTTCTCGGTGTAACACCCCGTCCTTAAGAAAATAATTAACTTTAAATACATTCAAGATTAGCATGAGCGCGTGCATTTCAAATTTCAAATATTTTCATATTACTCATGTGTATATACGTATGTGTACATATATATATATATAAATATATATGTCAATGTTGTTTTGAATGCAGGAACCGGATGATGACAACGACGACGCATGAATATATTTTATAAATTTTCATGACTCATAAGATAATTAACATTATTATGTAGCTAATCTATTTTGAATTCTAAAAATCCTTAAACAAATGAAATTAATATAATTTTTGTAAACTTAATATTACTAAAAATAAAATTCTTAGATTAAGATAAGTTTAATGAGAAAAATAATAATAAGTTTAGAAGATTAAGAAATTATTGAGGATGAGTAAGTTGGGTTAGAATTAGCACTAATGAGAATTGGGCCGGATGATTTGAGTAGAGCCAACCGGCCCATTCGGAGGAAGGCTAGAGGAGGGGGAGTATAAAAGCAAAAATTAACCTAAGAAGCTTCATTATTCTAAACCTAAAGCAGATCAAACTCAAAAACCCTCTCCCTCTCTCTCTGCCACCAAGCCCCCTCTGCGTCCTTCCTGTTTCGCCGCCGACTAATAGCACCGGCGGCCCTCCGGCCACGCCGACAACCACCGCCGGCTAGCCACCACCACCACCATCACCGCATCTCGTCGATTCCCTCATCAAACACCCAAAACCTATCCCTTCTTTCGCTTGCCTCCACCGTCTCCCTCTTTCCGTTCATCTCGACCACCGGAGACGCCACCCGAAACCACCGACAACCACCTGTCACCTTCTACTACCCTACGGTCGTCGTCCCAGCCATCAAACGCCAGCCCACCGCCGGCTGTACTTTTGTTCCGCACTGCTCCTGCCTCGGTTTTGCCCAGCTGGTCACGGTTTCTTCGGCCTCCAACCCCTGTCCGGCCTCGGCCGCCTCGTCGACCACCGGCGCCGCTCACTGCCACCGACGACCGCCACGACCGCAGCCATCCGCCTCATCTTTAGTCATCCTCCGATCTTCAACCCTTCAAACCCTCAAAATCATTACCCTTAAAAATTAACCCCGTTCACTGGATTTTAGGGTAATTTTTCAGTTTTGATTTAATTCCTTAGAGTAGATTTCAGTTTCAGTTTGTTTAATTAATTTCTAGGGTTAATTTTCGATTCGGTTTTTCAAGTACTTTTAATTTAATTATTTGAGTTGTAATTGGTATTCTTTTTGTTTGGAGATTTAAACTGGATTATGGTTTAATTGTGACTGATCCATGAAAGTTAAGAAAATCGATGATAATAGGTATGTGTGGGATATACTGAAAATTGAAGAAAAACTATGGACAATCTCTGTATAAGGAATCTCTGTGTGAATGACATTTATGGACAAAACCCTATATGAGGGATATTTGTGGACAAATCCCTGTATGAGGGATATTGATAGACATACCGTGTAAAGGGCAGTCACAAATAATTCTGAATCAGAATATTTTTGGTTAGTTTAAGTATTTAACCTAATAAGGAGATTAAGGAAAAGATTGAGGATGATATCTAAGTTTGGGCAATGTGAGGAATTGGCATCTTTGGGGAATTAGTATGCCTTTATAAATAAAATAAGGTTAGAAAGTGGTACATAAAGATATGAGTAAAGGAGTTAAATGTTCAATATACCATTTAGAAGAAAATTATGTATATTTGAGGTTACCTCATGTATATATATAAATGTATACATGTATTTATATATGTGCTTAGAAGAAAGTTATATATATATACTTTAAAGTTGCCATAAATAGATAGATAGATAGATATATATATATATATATATATATATATATATATATATATATATATATATATATATATATATACATATGCATACGATTATACATGCATAGTATAAAATAAGATAAATAAATCATGTGAATCAAGGATCTCATTAGTATTCCTTTGTAAAAGCTAACTTTATTAATTTCCATTTCAAGTATGTTTGAAATGATTTAATAAATAAATAAGCCATAAAAATTCAGTTTATTAATAAAACTCTTATATTCCTAATTAAGGTCGTCAAGCACCAGCGTCGTGCGTTCATCCGGATTCCGCCCATAAAGAAAAAGAAGAAGGGATATCAACTCAAGGTACGTTCATTGATCATGCCCTTCGAGTGTTTTATTTACAAATCAAGGCCGGATATGGCCGTCATTAACAACAATAAAGAATTGTTTGCAAATAATATTTGCCATCATTAATATGGACCCGCCCATCAAGTGCCATTATTTGGTACGCCCAATATCCAGGTTGGTAACCCCGTAACGGTTAACCGCCTTCAACCGGACTATCCGATCGGTCCGGGTGTGTGCACATGCGTTTAGGGAAACCCGATGATCGTAAAG
Organism: Talinum fruticosum; assembly: GCA_021018815.1. Classification (NCBI taxonomy): domain Eukaryota; kingdom Viridiplantae; phylum Streptophyta; class Magnoliopsida; order Caryophyllales; family Talinaceae; genus Talinum; species Talinum fruticosum. The sequence continues at coordinate 3,870,495 of JAITYX010000020.1, forward strand.
GGATCCATTCGGATAATTAATCAGCAATAGTTTTACATTGTTCACTCCCCTCATTTACAAATGAATTGAAATGCATGCGCTCAACTCAATTACTTCATAACTATTATTTTATCGCATGATAGTAAACGTATTGAGCTTCGGCTCACGTTTCGAAAATGTTTTCTTGTTTTATTTTAGGTAAAGGTGTGGAAGATTTGAAGCAAAGGTCCGTTAAGGACTTAGAGGCTCGCAGTGACAACCTAGTTGGAGTATCAAGGGTTAAGTGCCGTTGTCGTAGTTTACCGTGATCGTAGTCTATACTTATGCTTAATCTTCGTACAAGTTAAAGTTTATGCCTTATCATGAGACACTTGCTGTTAGTGGCAAAAGCAAGTAACCGGGGTTAGAAACGTATCTATTGTTATAGCCTTGCCCTTTCCTCCGGTAAGGGCGGCGTAATGCCCTCGACCTACTCTCCGCTGCGCTAATAATCGGCTAGCGGCTTGCTTAGTCTAAAACCGGTGATTATGGGTTTGGGGCGTTACACTCGGTCTCCCTCGTTTCTCCATGGACGCGAGAGAAGAGGAGGAGAAAGCCTTTTAGAAAAAAAAAACTCATCAATATTGACACGTGTAGACATATTTTTAAAAATTCATCAATATTGTTGTAAAATTGTAACGCCCCAACCTCGGAGTAGTTAGGCATGTCACTGCCGTGGACATCCCATTCGGACACCCACCGGACTATCCGAACTTCTTAACCTTATTTAAACTCTCAAGCGAATTGCAGCGGAAGTTTTTCCAAAATTCTAGCACAAAATCGACCGGTACTTCCAAACATTCGACTTAAATGCGTACTTAATCATATCCATAACAATCTTACAATTTCATACAAAATATATCCTAACTTTTATTTACTAACATAGTCTAAAGTAAAAACATGGACAAGCCTTCCTATCTCCTGGTCACCAAATTATCGCTAGCCGTTAATCTTCTTAGAGGCATTTTAATCCCCTTAATTTACGAAATCTAAAAAATGGCAAGGTCGTAAGCTCCCCAAGCCTAATGTATTAATGCTTATATTTCCCGATGTTACACTTTGCACATTATCTAGTTTACACGCAAGCACATAAACAAATAATTCGAATAACTTAAATCATAACATGCAACACATGGAAGGTGGTATACGGACACGATAACACTTCGTAGGTATAATTATACATTCACATTTATCATTCTCTTAATATTTCACAACATACACACTTATATTATAAAACAGTATGATTAGACTAATTCATCTATACTTGTCCCACATCAAGTACAATTCGAGACTCTCGTTTTCACCAAAGTCCATAAATAGACACCACTCGTTAGTTTATTCACTATACTAACCATAACTCGTCCCATACCAACCATGTCTTTTGGGCTCCTAGTCCTCAGTCGAGTTTACAAGAAAATAAGGTCCGCTAAGTTAGACTAATTACCCAACTATAATCACATCTTTATATGCACAAAGACACACTTTCACATAGCTTTCTCGTTACCATGGATGTAACAAATATTTATAATCTTATAAATATCATATCATATTTAGTCATAGTTTAACACATGGATCAGAATCTTAATTATGTTGTTGAATTTATTAATCTTAGGAAAATCCACTCATGACTAATACGAGGTCTATAAACACATTCTCGGTGGATCGATCGAAGCCATCACAATATACCATTCAGGGATCCATTTCTTTAGAGAACGTAATCGCCTAAAATTACAAATTGTGGAGGCATAATTCACACTCGGTGAACTGACCAAAGCCATCACAAGGTTTAACCAAGAACCCACACGGATCACATAATACACAAGCCGAAAATCACATCCTAGTGAATTGGTAAAAACCTCTTCAATTAGGCGACTCGAAACACAAAAAATAGACTACTTCTATGACCATAGCTCTAGACCGTAACACATAAGAAATAGTCCTATGCGGACATGAACTCCATTTCCCTTTTAAACATAACCTTAGCATATCTTAAATTCATATTATCATATTTCTTTCAAAGAAACATGTATTCATATCTTGCATTAATAAGTTAGTCATGATGTATAGTCACAAAAACGTATAAAGTTTGTTTTAACACTTCTAAAATTATTTTTATAAGTGCACTAATCCATTTACAGTTTTCTTTAATGGTTTCATGCTTCATAGTAATAACCAAATGAGCTAACAAATCAAAAACATATAACAGTCCATATTAGCATAAATCAAACAGCTTTTACTTAGAAATTCATAATCGTAACCTACTCGATCTAAAATTCCCGAACTTTACAAGAAATTACCATATAATATATAGAAGATATAATAAAATTTTCATATTGTTTTATCCATCCAATAATTTGCAGAAATTCAAATAGTGTAGAAAAATATGTTATAATCCGAAATTAACATCTATATTCAACTATCATCATTCTCTTTAACAAGATTAAAATATATCTCATGCTTATCAATCATACACATGCATCCAAATAATCAAATAAATCATAACATAAAATTAAGGTGAGTTCCTAATTTAGTGAAATTAAGTTTCTAATTATTTAGTTAACTCTAGATTATTATATCCATGCATTATTTTTTTAATTATCTTTCCCTAACCCCTTTTTTATGTTACAAAGAAAATATAAGAATTACTCACTTTGATTTAGCCAAATGCATTTCTTTGATCTTTCTTTACTTTTTTAATCTACCAAATAAGAGTCTCTAAACTCTTCTTTTCTTCAATCTACCAAGCAAAAAAACCTCCAAACTCTTCCTTTCCTTAGTCTACCGAGCAAAACGCCTCAAAACCCTTCTTTTCATTCTCGTCTATTTTTGTTGTATTTTTTCTTGGTGCTATTAGAAAGGAGAATCAAGTCATATTTATAGGAATTTCAAACCAATGAAGTTATGATACTTGTCAATTTGTTTTTAAAAATAATGAGTTAAAACTATGTGTATTTTGTTTCTATTAAAAAAAAAAACTATGGACTAACAAAACTATGGATGGTTTTAAAAATCCACGTGCAAGCTAATCAATTGGCTTATATTTATTTTATTTTATTTTTATTTTACTTAATTACTAAGTTTGTATTTGACTTGACTTGACTTAACTTGACTTTGAATTTGGCTTGACCAAATTTATGTGATTAGGTAACTTATTAAACATAATGTTGACAATCTTAATGCATGTAAATTATTCCAATAAGCACATAATTCTAATTGTTCTCATAAGTATTAAAGTTAACAAAATATTATACGAGTGATTAAATTACTATATTGAAGTCAAATATTCATATGTAAGTCAATGATTATTAGCTTAAATCTGAGGGTGTTACAAAAATTCATTAATGTTCCAAAATTTATTAGTTTATTACAAATTTGTATGTAGATGATTTGATGTACTTCATTCTTTATTTGTATATCTTTATATAAATGAATGAATATTTATATTTATAATTTTTTAGAAAAATGGAAGATATATACATACATGTTTAATTCAAATATTTATTATATTTATATTAAATTCATCAAGTATGCATTGATAATATTGAGTCAAGTATATTAAAAAGGTGTAATTAAACTTTAATTAATGATATATTTGTAAGAAAAAAGTATATATATCACACAAATTTGTCAACGTTATTGAAAAATTCATCAAAACACTATATTTCATCATTACGTTACAAAAATTATTCAATTTAAAAAATTCATTACTTTATTATGAAATTTCATCACATGTAATTTAACATTAAAATTGTACATGTGATACTATACTTAGCCTCTAAATTTAGAGGTAGAGTGACATAATATAGTCGGTTTTGTTAAATGTCGCCCTAAGGGCGATGGATAAGGATGCTCATAATTTATTGTTTAGAAAATCTTTCCTATTTTTATTTATATTTTTATATATAAAATATGAATGTTATTGCTTTCCAAAATTAAAGGATATGCTATTCTAAAATGTCTACCCAAATATTTTCTATTTGCTTTTGTAAGAGCTAATAGAACATCCTATACAACATTTAGATTCGTCTCCTGAATTATAATTTAAAAAAAATTATGAGTGAAGTACTATAAAGACGACATATATCCCAAGTCTGTAAATATTAATGGAATTGGCCTTCTTGGAGATGTAAGCTATTAAAATATGGATCAGGATTTATTTGGGTAGTTTAAGACATTAAATATAGATGAAAAAACAGTAAATTTCACTTTGGAGCATTGTAAAACACCTTTTTTTTTAAATAATGGATGAATTTCATTAATTAAAGGTCATACGACATTTACAACAAAAATTAAACTAAAACAAATTCATAATTAAAATAACAAAATAGATCTTTCAATTGAAAGAACTAATTGAAACTCTTTTGAAAGCTCCTTTTCCAATTAATCATTATTTTATCATACAATCTTTAACGAGGAGATCCAAAAATCTTGTATAATTTTCATGTCAAATAAATTTATTTATTGCATTAGTATGACTTTGTGGGAGAATGAATGCATAATTCATTCGAGACTACAATGCTGATGAATGTGTATTTAGAAAGTTAAATTGCATTAGAAAATTTAATAACTAGATCAAATTATTTTTTTAAAAATATTATTCATATCTTTTTTTGGAAATTAATAACATCCATGTCTTATATATAAAAATATAAATAAAAATAACAAAGATTTTATAAATAACAAATTATGATAATCCTTATCCATCTCACTAAGGGTGACGGTAATCAAAATAGTAATATAATTTATACTTGTAATCAAAATAGTAATATAATTTATATGTCCCTGTATTATTTCTTTTTAGGCCTCTTTCTATCTGTTTTTTTTTTTTTGATGAAATTCTCTCTGTTTTTTAAACGAAAGGTATTATTATTGGCCACGGGTTTGGGCTTATCGGCCAACATATTAATGGGTGACGTAGCCCATGGAGCCGGATTTATGTTCGGTCTGAACCTGATTGCAGCCCAAATTCAGACCGGTTTATGCACCGCCCTTCCCCATTTATATATCAATCCATCGACCTAGAATTTCGTTTCCTCTCTCCTCTCTCCGTCTCTCACCTGAAAACCTGAACCCCTCTCTCTCATCCCGTTGTGCCGCCCAATTCATGTAAGCTTCGGTTCTTCTTCGTCGTCTTTCTCTCTGTATTCTCTTTCTGCTCAAATTGTTCATCTTCTGATTTCTTCAAGTTTTGTATGTCTTTGCTCTGATTTTGTTTGTTTTTGGATGATTTAATCTGATCTTTTGTATTTATGGTATGCTGAAACCTGCAATCTGCGGTTGCGAACGAATTTTTCACATGACGAAAATGTAATCTCAGCGGCTTTGAAGCCCTAATTTCTATATCAAGCCCTTCTTGATTTGTGTTTTACAGAATTTTTGCTTTCTTTTAGGGCGAAGAGCGTGTGCTCGAGTTTGATTGATGAAAAATTGAAATAGATGTTCTGTTAGAATAAACAAATACTGGTGAAATTGGATAGTTCTTTGCCATAGTTATTTCGAGATTAAAAGTCTTGTCTAGTTGTCTGCTATTTGGGTTTGCTTGATTTTAGTATTTTTGACATATTATTCTAAATTAACGAATCAGACTATTGTTAACTGTTGCTGCAGCAGCGTAATCGCTGGTCTGAGTCGCTGATGTGTGGGAGATTCTGTGGACTGTTGGGTTATTTCGGTTAGTTTTTAACTGGGTGTTGGGAGAAAGTGGGTGCGAAGATGCTTGGTGCATTACCTATATTGCCGCTTCCTGCCCCACCGGCTGATGGCGATCTAGGGCCAATTCCTCCAGCGCAATTGCCCTTTGACGAGGAGCAGAAAGAAAATGATAATGAAAATGAAAATCAAAACAAGACCAGCAAACCTTTGGTGGCTACACATACAAAAACGATTGGGATTATCCATCCCCCTCCTGACATTAGAAGCATTGTTGATAAAACAGCTCAGTTCGTGGCAAAAAATGGACCTGAGTTTGAGAAGAGAATTATTGCCAATAATGCAGGGAACGTGAAATTCAACTTTCTTTATCCTTCTGATCCGTACCATGGATACTATCAGCATCGATTATCAGAGTTCCGTGCTCAGAATCAGTCCTCAGGCCAGCAACCCCCTTCTCAGCCTGCAGATTCTACAGCACCTGACAAGGCCCCTCCTGCCACCGCTGATGGTGCTGTTGCAGTTGAAAAGCCGGATCCTGCTGCTCAATTTAGACCTGTGCAGAAGGTCCTTGAACCCCCAGAGGCTGAACAATATACTGTAAGACTTCCTGAAGGGATCACAGGGGAGGAGCTGGATATTATTAAGCTCACTGCACAGTTTGTTGCTCGTAATGGGAAGTCATTTTTGACTGGTCTCACAAGTCGTGAGATGAATAACCCACAGTTCCATTTTCTAAAGCCGACCCATAGTATGTTCATGTTTTTCACGGCCCTTGCTGATGCATATTCGAAGGTGTTGATGCCTCCAAAGGGCTTGACTGATAAGCTGAGGAAGAGTGTTGCTGATCGAACTACTGTGCTTGAGCGGTGTTTGCATAGACTTGAGTGGGAAAAATCGCAGGAACAGGCCAGGCAGAAAGCTGAAGATGAGATAGAGCAGGAAAGAATCCAGATGGCGATGATAGACTGGCATGATTTTGTTGTGGTTGAGAGTATAGATTTTGCTGATGATGAGGATGAGGAGCTACCCATGCCGATGACTCTTGAAGAAGTCATAAGGAGGAGTAAAGTTTCAGCAGCTATGGAGGAAGAAGAGTTCGTTGAGCCTGGAAAGGTGGTGGAGATGGACATGGATGAGGAGGAGATGCAATATGTTGAGGACGGTATGAAGGCAGCTAGCCTTGAGGAGAATGGGGGTGGCAAAAAGAGTGAGATGAAGGCAGCTATGGACGAAGATGAACCTCCAATGCGAATTGTTAAGAACTGGAAGAGACCTGAGGAGAGAACTCCTGCAGAAAGGGACCCAACAAAGTATGTTGTTTCTCCAATTACTGGTGAGCTGATTCCCATAAGTGAGATGTCAGAACACATGAGGATTTCACTCATTGATCCCAAATACAAGGAGCAGAAGGAGAGGATGTTTGCTAAGATTAGGGAGACCACTCTTGCTCAAGATGATGAGATCTCCAGAAACATTGTGGGCCTTGCACGTACTCGTCCTGATATCTTTGGTACCACAGAGGAAGAAGTATCTAATGCCGTCAAAGCTGAGATTGAAAAGAAAAAGGACGAGCAGCCTAAGCAAGTCATATGGGACGGGCACACTGGAAGCATTGGTCGTACTGCAAATCAAGCTATGTCACAGAGTATTGGAGACGATAATGAGGCCAATAACAATGATGGAAGGCATCTTCCTGGTCCAGCTGCTCCTCCTCCCCTAAACTTGGTGTCCCCTTAGTTCGTCCGCTTCCTCCTCCACCTGGTCTAGTTCTGAATTTGCCACGGGTACCAACAAACAACATTCAATATTCAATTCCAACAAGCAGTGGAGGTCCTGTACAACCACAACCCCGTCCTGGTATGGTTCCCATAAATCAAATGCTTCGACCACCTCCTCCTCCTATGCAAATGGCTCCTGGACAGCAGCATATGATGATGAATCGTCCACCAATGCCTATGAATCCACCTGGTATGCCAGTGCCGCCCCCACCAGGATCTCAGTTTACTCCGCTTGGTGTTCCTCGACCCTTTACGCCTGTTCCACCACCTGGCATGCCTGTTCTTCCTCCGATGCCTCAAGGGATGCCTCCTCCACCACCTCCACCAGAGGAAGCTCCTCCACCGCTTCCCGATGAACCAGAGCCAAAGAAGCAGAAACTTGATGATTCAGCACTTGTTCCAGAAGACCAGTTCCTTGCTCAACATCCGGTATGCTTTCTTCTCATATACCCATGCCACGTATTTTTAAATAAATTTTCCTTCCATCTTCTGGCTGGAGATCGTCAAATTATAAAGCTGTTGCATAATACATCATTTGTTCCGTGCTTTTTTTTTTTTTTATTTTTGTTTTGTTTTGTTTTGTTTTGAGGGGTGGGAGGGATTGGGGAGCTTGAGAGGTGCTTGGATTTCCCGATAAGCATGATTAAGAATCATATGCATCCACTACATCATAATTGTATCAATATCAACATGGGAACCTCATCATTCATGATTAGTGGAGTTGCGCACAATCTTTTTCCCATTGTATTACATGCTTTGTACCTTGGAATACCCTAATGCTAGCCAGAAAGATCTAGACCGCCTGTTACCAAGCATCTTAATTCTTCTAAACAATGACAGCCATTTTAATGTATCCATGCATGTCGTTAACAATATGTATGTAGGCACATGTAACTCTTGCCGAAATGTTTAACTAAGCTTCAATGCGCAGTTTTATCGAATTATGTATCCAATAAAATGAAAATTTATATCAACATGCCATAAAAACCTTTGTCAGTCTTTGATCATTTTAATTCACCAGAAATATCGTAGTTGAGAAATATCATAGTTGAGTCCCTAGCTGCTAACTAGTAGAAAGCGATGCTTTGTCCAGAAAAAAATTCATTCTTGTTCAGATTTTAGTGTGGTCTTAAATTTAAGAAGAGAATGGTGCCAAATTGGCTACTATTTCTATTGAAGGCCCTGTGTAGAAAATGTGTGTTGTAGGTTCTCCACATCATATGACACCATAGAATATTTAAAATTTGAAGTCTAGCACTAATTTCTAATAGATGAAGTAGGAAACATGTATTGAGGTGGCTAATCCATGATTGTGAAGCTTGTCCGGATTATCTCCTGGAGTCCTACACTCCTGCCCTTGGTTTTGGTCAACTATGAATGACCTCTGTTTTAGGTGTGGAGGTCATCAATGGGTGCAGATTTGTAGGCCTTCTGACTTTGGCAAACCCTAGCCGTTGTTTATGCTGTGGAACAAGACAAATTTTAGGCTCTAGCAATGAGCACTTTATTTGCGGCTGATTTTCCTTGGGTTTTCGTATTGAGGTGTAATCTGCTTGGATAGGTCGTTAGAAGTGTTAATGTGATGTTTGCTGTGTTATGAAGTTCATTGCCTTTTTAAGTTCATACTGATTTATCCTTTTCTTAATGCCTTTACTCCACACCTCCGACTTGGCTACTACTGTTTGTCACACTCATCTAACCTCAGCCTCTGCTGTTGGTGATATTCTATTTTGTTTAGAACTTTGATTGGAAAAGCATGAACTCGTTGAACTGGCTGTTTCTTGTTGTGAGATTGATCTATTCTTCTATAATCCTTAGTTTGGTTAATGTTGATCGTGACTTCAATTTTATTTCGTTTATGTTTATATTTTTCTTTGTTGTCGAATGGGCTTATCATTTTCTTCACTTTGCTGTTGTCGAATGAGCTTATCATTTTCTTCAAAATGATGCTTCTGTGCAGGGTCCTGTTAGGATCAATATATCTGTTCCCAATGTTGATGAAGGAAACCTCAAGGGACAAGTCCTGGAAATCACCATGCAATCAGTTTCTGAAACTGTTGGCAGTTTGAAAGAGAAAATATCTGGAGAGATTCAACTTCCTGCGAACAAACAAAAATTAAGCGGAAAGGCTGGTTTTCTTAAGGACAACCTTACACTTGCTTATTACAATGTTGGAAATGGGGAGTCTCTTACTCTTTCCTTGAGAGAGCGTGGTGGACGAAAGCGATGAGGAAATAACTGTGTTTTCAACTAAAGGTCCTTGCTGGAATACTTGCTACTTGAAAATTCTGAAATGATCATGTTGGCTTCATCCATGAGTATTTTCTTTTCAAATGTTCTCTTTTCTTTTCTTTTGGATAAATATGTTGGTCATGTATTTTTAAGAGAACTCTTGTGACTTGATGATCATTGTAACTTTACTGATAGCAAGTATGCTATTCACTACAGATGTGGCTTCCTGGCAGTTGTATCTCAACAGAAAGGGAAGTAGAAATCATTTTGGTTGATTGAATCAAGTCTAGTTTGCTCCTATTTATTTCACTAATCTGCTTCTGTTTGTCTTTGCAGATCGTCCATTTGAGTTCTCAAGTAGTCATGTCATGATTCTGACTATTTACTTTCTCCATGTTTAGTAGTTGTTACTGACAGTTTTTGTTGTTTACCATTCCAACTTCTAATAATTCTTTACAGTTCTCTCTTTATTCCTTTAAATAAACTAGTAATAATGCTGATATTTTCTTGAGAACCTTGCTGGACATTAGGCTGCTTTTGTAGAGAAGATGATCATGGTCTCTACTGGATGAATGGTCCCAGGAATCGCCATGTTGCTGTGCAGTCTTTACAATCCGGTAAATTTTACATAGTGTGGCGCTCTCTTCTGATCTTCAACTGTATGAAGATTGAAGGGCTCTTGGTGATTCTTATGCTTGCTATGTTTAGTACAGCAGCCCCTGACTTCTCTTAATCTCCAAGATAGGATTTCGGTGCCTTTGTATTTACCTTGACACAGCAGCAGGTAGCCTTGCAGAAGCATTTTTGCAGATTGGTCGTTGAAGTCCTGACGTTCCTGTAATTATGGCACAGGTAGGAATGAGGGACTTTTTAACATTTTGGTTAGCCTATGAGTAGCTTTTTACTTTACCCTTTTAACTTTAGAGAGCCCTGAATGTTGGCTTTCTTTTGCAGCATGTTGGGCATCTTGTGGATGGAGGAGACTAATTTTAGAGATGATTTGGGGTTCCTAACATTCCCTGAGATATTTGGGTAGTTATCTAGTTTGTTGAGCTTATTGTGGCATCAGCTGTAGGGATTCTTTGGGGATTTGTGGTTTTTGCAGAGCTGATCAAGTGTTTTTGTCTGTTGATGTTTAGCGTCTGTGGTGCTTGATGTTTAGGTATTATTGAAGGTCGTTATTGTGTTTAGGAATTTCCTCAGGAAAATGGAAAGAGGCTTCCATGTGTGATGTGATTTAGAGAGCCTTCTTTTTGCCTCAAAGAGGGCCTTGTTGGTCTTATTCTTATAGGATGTAGCAATGGATTTTTGCCTCTCTAATGGTCCTTCCAAGGGTTTAGAGTGGGAAGCAACTGCAATAAGATGAAAGGAGTGGGAAGCAACTGCAATAAGATGAAAGGAGTGTGAAGAATATTGTTAGAAAACTGGAAGGAATTATAAGGAGATGTGTGGGAAGTGAAATAAGCTGAAGCTAAAAGGGAGCTGGTGTAATATACTATACTTTTCATGGGAGCTACACATGCAATTGTTAGGGCATTTATATCCCAGGATTTTCATTTGAATGGATTATAAGGAGGGCTTGTTAGGAGTGTGTCAAGCATTCTCAGGTGGTGCTCTCCTGTATTTTTCTTGAGAAAAATGTCTGATAGGATAGGGGCCTAATCGTTGTTGAATTTCAAAAAGAATTGGCTTGTGATCTAATAGGTTTAAGCGAGTCACATTAAAGCGTTTTGGTGTAACCCCTTCAAAGCAATTCGGATTGTTGATGTATACTGTGGTTCAGGCTTCACTTTCTCATAATTTTGATTTATAAGTGCAAATTTCAAAACAGATAATAGCATATAAAACAAATAAAACTATACTTATGTCAATGGGTCCATATATTCGGGTCCATATATTCGGGTCTATGATGCAAGTGTTGGATAAACGAGCCTACGCAAGAATTAGTGTGCCTGATGAAAAATGACCGAGAATTGACTTAGTGTCAACTCAAACAATGTGTTAGGTTTCTAGAGCTCGCAAAATTAACCTAAGATTGAGTAGAACGGTTGATACCCATATTTGGCCCTACCATTGAATATGTTCTAGAAAGTGTATCTGAAACTTAAATTTGATTTGACTTAAAATTCTCTACAAAATTATCTCCTTTTATGCAACAAGCTTTAGATTAATTTTTATAATATCGGATGAATTTTATTAATTAAAGGTCATATGAATAATAAAAATAAAAATTAAATAAATTTATAACTAAAAGAACAAAATAAATCTTTCAATTGAAAGAGTTAATTGAAACTCTTCCGAATGTTCATTTTAAACTCAATCACTATTACATCATACATTCTTTAATGAGATCCACAATCTTATATGCTCTTTCTGTCAAATAGATTTAAGTTCATACTTGGTGTAGAATGATCCGACTATTAGGCTTAATTTAATTATAAGAAAATTAGAAGGAAAGAAAAAAATGTGGAAAATGAATTATTTTCCCTTGTTTGAATAGAAGAAAAAAGAAGAGAAAAAAAGTTTGATAGAAAAACTTATGTAAAATTTTGTCAATGATATTTTTTTTCAAAATTAAAAGGAAAATGAAAAAAATTCATATAGAGAGAGAAATGGAGATAAGAAAGTGACTTCTAGTCTATTAAGAATTTTTCTCTCTTCTCATGCCAATGGTGAAAGGATAATAAAAATATAGTGGCTTTAATTAATTAATGTTATTGAGTATTTTCTCTCTCTCTCCATAACAATGTGGTGGATAGCTAAGAGTTTGGAAAATAATTATAATTTTTTCCCTCTATTTTTCCTTGAACCAAACACAAGAAAAAAAAAATCAATTTCTCTTAACTTTTTTTTCTTATTACTTTTTTCCATTTAAATTTTCTTTCCATCCTATTTTCTTAGAATCAAATTGAGTCTTAAACAATAATTTAATCACATATCATCATAATACTAATAAAAATACTATTAAAATTACTTCAAAAACCAAAGACAATACCACTTAAAAGTTCATATGACGTGGCATTAAACAACTGAGTTACTAGGGGTAGGTTCTTCATGTGCGTTAAGGACAATCAAACTCACAATTGGACTTTTATTAAATCATTTTTCGGGAAAATTATTTTCATGTAAAACAATTTTCCATGTAAAATTATTTTCAGCTAACATTTTCAGCTTTTTGGTGAGAAACAAAAATGAAAAAGGGTGTGTTTGACCTTTGGCTTTGACCTTCACCAATCTCCTCTCCCCTCCCTCTCTCTCTCTTCTTTCTCCTCCAGTCCACTATGGAAAGAGACAGAGAAAATCCATGGCTTCCGATGAACTCCTCCATCCCCTCTTCTTCTTCTTCTTCTACTCCTCCTCCTCCCACGCACAACTCAATCCTCCACCTTCAATCCCAACTCGCCCAACTCTCGTTATCCTCCGCCGCCGACGCTGCCGCACCTCCACTGCCTCAATACCCCTTTCTCAACAATTTCCCTACCCCGCTGCCGCCCAATCCGATTCTTGGCTTTCCGCCGTCCAGATGGCTATCTACGAGCGGCAATACGCCGCCAATTACGCGGCTTTAGACTTGCAAAGACTTCGGGCCAATTCCGCCGTCAACGCCGCGTCGTTGCCCCTGGGTTCTTGTTCGGATTTTCGCCATAAAACGATCGATTTCCGCTCCATTTAGTGCTCCGCCACCACCTCCGTCTCCTGCCCTGCCTCCACCTCCACCGCAGCACCGCCGTGTACTCTGTAACTGTGCAATCCCGTCACCACTCACCATCGGGGAATCTGGGATTGGAGAGCTCAACTGTGAGGGAGGGAGAGGGAGATGAAAGGGAAAATGTAACTTACGCAAGAGAAAATATTTTTCTTTGTTAGGGAAATCCATTTTTCCTGAAAATTGTTTTCCAAAATTTCTGTTACCAAACAAATGAAATCGGAAAATGATTTTCCTAAAAATGATTTTACCCCTACCAAGCACACCCTAATAAAAAAAAACCCATAAATGTTGGCTTGACAATTGATGATATAGACCCCAGATGGGTTGGTCCATATTAACTTGACTAGGCTTTTATTAATAGACAAAAACCCCATAAAAGGCATCTCACTTGGAACACTGCATAAGACTAATCAAACAGGAACATTTTCCGCTATTTTTTGAAATGGAAAATAGATATTCACTAACAAAAAAGTTGCATGACATCTACAATAAAAATTATTTAATAGATATAAATACTGATCTCTAAAAATTAATGACAAATATAATGTCAGACTAGTTTTAATCGTACAAGGTCTTTCTTGGGTCAATTTCTTAGGTCACGCAGCTAACAGCAAAACAGTAGCAAATAATGTGAGCATTTCACTTCTTATGTGAAAAATGGAAGTTGAAAATAACAGAAAGCATCCATGAAGAGAATCAGAAACGTAATAATACATTCAAACCAACAGCAAGGAACTAGAATTGAGGAGAAAACATGATATCATAAGCTGGCTCGAGGAGGCCAGTTACACGTCGATCATTTAGGTGGTATTGCCCAATGTTCATTCCAGTGCCATCGACTCCACATCCAAACAAAAACCCATCTCCATTCTCTCTATGCTTGCATAGTGGAAAGCTTCCTTTACTGAAGAATATGCAGTTTCCTGGGTCGGAATTCAGGCAGCTGCCCTGAAGCCCTGGGAAATCAACGATTTGCGCACAGAAGGAAACATCCTTGCCCACGAAAAACATTCGGTGCCCCAAACTCTTAACCTTTTCCCATGCTCGCCCGCCTTTCATATTCAGCTTGTAAACTGAAAATACAAAACGTGAGATGCCTATTCTTCGAACCACCATAAAGAGCTCTTCTGAGGACGAGTCCACCACCAATCGTTTCCCTCCTCCTTCATCTTCAGCATGAGGAGGAGGAGCAGCCTCAGTTACGCTCACATCACTCGTTTCATAGTTGTAGTCAATGAAATAAGTGCGGCCTTGGTGATCGATGGCATATATTTTCCCTTTGAATTCGACAATGTCGGCACACATGGAGGTTTTTCCATCAAACACCACCTTCCAATCTTCGTCCCTCACTCTTAAAATGGCTGCTATCCAACCATCGAAAAGCACCATGGCTAATAAATCATCTTCACAAGATGGGTTTTTCAGCAGCACAGCTTTCTTGGAGAACCCGCGCCGAGAGGGGGCACCTCGAATTTCTCCTTTCTTTGATTTCTCTCTAAGACATTTCGTCGAACATGTAGAAGGCGGGCGCAACATCCTTGAGCAAGCAGCGAAATCCGAGTCTCCAACAAGTTCAGAAACTTACCAGACGTGCTCCAAGAGTTCCCAAGAGAGGCGGAGAGTGGGTAACGAGGTGAGAGAAATCCGGGGTTCACCTCATCGACCATTAGCAATGAAGGGAAGTCCTTAAAATTGCCCTCTGTGGGTTGAATAACGAAGCTCGAGGTTGCGATAATGGACAAGAAAGCGTCAGTCGGGTTCCAACGGAGATTATGGCCCATGAAGGGGTGAAAGGGGATTTTGAGGGGCAGGGCTGGAGACAAATGAGGAGTTGGAAGGCCTCTGTTTCTGGGAATACTGGGAAGAGAGAGAGAAGATCGCCATGATTTACAGACTGCCCGGAATCGAAGGCGGTTCATGGAAGAAGACCCACTTGCTTCGCCGATCTTCTGGAGGATATCCTCCGGAAGATCCAAACATGGCGGCCTTCTTCTTTTGTCCATTTCGCTTCTCTCTCTCTCTAGGAATTGTGCCCTTTTGCTTGAAGTTAGTCGATGTTTGAATTAAGAAATTGGGCAGAGGAATGCGCATCCGGAAAGAGGAAAACTTGAGAGAAAGAAGAGGAAAAAGTCTAAGCATGCCTTTACCCGGATGTTCAGTACGTGCCATTGCCAGAAATGGCCAAACTCTTCTCTCTTCTGGTTTTTATGGTTTCCTCTTTCAAATCTCTCTCTCTCTCTCTCTCTCTCTCTCTTAAATTTTAAATGAATGGAGCTGGGCTAAACTCAAAAAGCTGAGGTCCATCATGGTTGTCTTCTTAGAAATCAGTCATGGAACCTCTATAGCCCTACCTTAGTTGGGATTAGGGATGCGCAATGGGCAAAGGCTGGCCGCAGGTTCGGGCCAAAAAGGGGTCAAACTCCATTTTTATTAATGAGTGGGTCGGGTAGTGAAAGGGCCGGTGAAAAATGAGTCATTAAAGAAGTCAATAGAGCGTCAATAATGGATAAAAAGGGTCAAACTATGAAACCTCATTTCTATCTATTTCTCGCGGTCTTTCTCTCTTACTCCATCTCGCTCTTTGTCACTGCCCCTCCCCTCTCTCTTTCTCTCTCTATCGCTTTTCATCCCTCACTTTCGTCCGCTTCGTTGTTTCCATCACCCTTTGTTTCCATCATCACCTTCTCAACCACCAAATTCGGCCTCCGCTTCCGTTGTCCGCCGAAACCCTAATTTCGGTTTGAGTTTGAATTGCTGTGGTTGTTCCTTCCTTGTTGGGTAACTAATTTCCCATAGAACACGTGATTCCTTTGATTTAAAGTCAATTTTGAATTTTGAGTTTAAATTTGAGTTTGGTTCTAGGGTTGTTAAGTTCAATATTTAGATTTTCGTTGTTTTTGTGTAAGAGATTAGAGTTTCTTCCTAAGCAAATTGATTGTTGGTTTGAGTTTGGTCGAATTCATTGTTTATTTTGAATCAAATTATGAAGTTTAAGGCAAATTGGATAGTAGAGTCGAAGAGTAAATTGTCTGGTCAATAAGCTTTATTTTGTGTTTTAAACCCTTGAAACTTTTAATTAGAAAATTTCCCACATAAGTTATCATCTATGGCTAAGAATGACCTTCTCATTTCGGAATTAAAATCTAGAAATAGAAGGTGGCGGATTTGGAGAAAAAGGAGATTAGAAAAATTAGTCGTTAATGGGGTGTGTAGTCTGTGTAATTTGAAACAAAATGTTCATCTAGTCCACTCTATTCCCGAAATGGAACAATACTACAACACAACTAGACGAGCATATTTTAAACATAGCACATCATGCAAATAACTTCAATATGCAACAAAATAAGAAATGTCGCCATTGAGTTTAAAATTGAACACACAGTTCTAAGCTCGAGCTAAATGCATTATGAACAAATATGCATGTGGAAGGCAAAATGTTTATATGAACTTCATTTGAACTCGAAGAAAATTCATGTTCAAATGCAAAGAGCAAACAATAAATGCATTGAATAAATCTTCAAATGCATAGAGCAAACAATTAGATTGAATGAAATTGTAGGAATTTTTCTTAAATTTATGTAGTACTCATGTGATTGATAATTCTTTTCTTTTCGTATCTTAGGGATGGATAGTGAAGGAACATATTCTAGGCAAGTGACGGAAGATGGTTATAATGAGTATAATGTCTGTGTAACCTAAAAGGAAGAAGGAGTCTAAAGTATGGAGAGAGCTCAAAGAAGGCACTAATGCACAAGGTGAGCCAATCGCAACTTGTACGCATTGTAAAATCTCTTTATCTCGCTACTAAGTAGAGTGATACTTCTTATTAAAGCGTCATTTAGAGATATGTCCAAAGAGACCTAGTGGGTTTCAAGGTGATAAGGGGGATAGTGATGATGATAACGTGGAATTTGTCTTTAATATGAGCGAGCTTCGTAAGGAAATTGTTCTTTATCTTGTTGAAGGAGCCCATTCATTTATGACTGTTGAGGAAAAAACTTTTAGATGAATGATGTCTAAAGCTAACCCGGGTTTTATGCCATTTCGATCGTTTAACGACTAAGAGAGAACTGTTGTCTATGTATGGGGGAGGGGAGAGATAAGTTGAAAGATATGTTATTAAAAATCCATGATAGAATTTGTTTGACAACCGATAATTGGAAGTCAAATCATACTTATCAACATCACATTTGCATCACAGCCCACTTTGTAAATAATGCTTGAAAGTTACACAAAAGAATTCCGAGGTTTAGGACATTGACACCTCCATATGACGGTGAAAGCATAACAAATGAAGTGCTTATGTTTCTTACTCAATGAAATATCATGGATAAGATACTCATCATAACTGTAGATAATGCTAAGTACAATGATGTGATGATGGCTAATCTAAAAAGCATGTTGTTCCCGAAGTGGAATGATAAGTGATAGTGCATTCTTTCATGTACGATGTTGTACACATATTATGAATCTTATTTGCAAGAAGGTCTAAAGTTGATTGAGGAAACTATGGAAAAGATTTGAAATTTGGTGAAATTGATTACTATATCTTCTCTTAGAGGTAAAGATTTCTTTGAAAGTGAACAAAAGATCTTTCATTTGGATGTAAAAAGAAAATTGAATTTGGACATGTAAATTTGTTGGAATTCCACTTACAAGATTCTTGATAATGCTTTGTTTTATAAGAATATGTTTACGTACTTGGTATCAACTAATTTCCTATTGAAAACCTATGTGTCTTTAGAGGAAGAGTGGGAGAAACTTAGTATGATCCATAAGTTTCTGAAGTTATTTTATGATGTAACCTGCATGTTTAGTGCTTGTGAAGACCCCAACATCTAACTTGTATTTCAAGGGTGTATGGCTGGTTAGGCATTTGTTTGAGACCGCTCAGGATCCTTATAATTATCTAGCTAACATGGCAAATAAGATTCTTGGAAAATTTGACAAGTATTGGTCCGATTATAATTTGTGCTTGTAATGTGTCTGTCATTTTGAATCCTCGATGTAAAATTAAATTTGTTGAGTAGTGCTTTAGTATGTTATTTGGATTTGATGAAGCTATGAAACGTGTTGATAATGTGTTAAGCACTTTACGTTCCTTATACAACGAGTACAAGCTACACTTGACATCAACTTCACCTATCATTAATCCTTCTCCCGCTTTTAGTGCTACTAGGGTGACTACCTTGATGATTATAGTAGTTTTAGTGGTAGAAACTCTATGCCCCAAGTTAGGAGGTCGCTTATGGATTTATACTTAGAGGAGCCGGCTCTTGATTTGAATTTGGAGTTAGATGTTTTGGGTTTTTGGCATAAGAGCTCGGTGAGATACCCAAAGTTTTCTATGATGGCACGAGATCCGTTGATGATCCTAGTTAGCACTCGTAGCATCGGAGTTTGCCTTTAGTCTTGGTGCCCTAATCGTAGTGCTTTGAAGCCTATGACCGTACAAGCACTCATATATCTTCAAGATTGGCGACGTGCGAGTATGATACCACTCTACCAATTGACAACGATTCTACTTCAGATGAAGATGGAGGAGATGATGATGATGATACAAGTATCTTGTTTTAGGTAATTAAGTCTTTTAATTGTTGTAGTAGATTATATTTACATACGCAGATTGTTCTAATTATTTTTTTGAATCATATTCCACTAATCACCAAGAGGATGATAATACAAGAGAGAGGAGCGGAGATTACGAAGGTCTGTTTTATACCAAGAGAGAAGCAATAAGTTAGAGATTTAATTCACTTTTTTGCGAGTTGATGATTTGATTTATTATCTATGCCGAAGAAGTGATCAATCACAATTGGATTTATTTGTTTATGTAAATCATGGGTGACTTAGTTTTTGTAATTGTGACTTTTTTGCGGGAATAAAGCACAACACAACGAAACAGCGGCCATTATCAGTGACAACATCCTTTTAGCAATTATAATTGGTTTATTTCTTTGAAATGTAAAATTTTTGATTACTATTTGCTAATTTAGTACATTAAAATAGTAATTTAATTTGGGTATTATTTCAAATTTAGTGATTAGTTTTTCGATTTTCTCGTGGAGGGAATATCCGCATATAATGTGTATAAACTTGAAATTATGCAAGTGAATATGTTGCACCTTACTACTATACCGGCAATCGAGTCATTCGGTTTGGGTTCGATTCGGGTTAACTTCGGTCGATCTAATTCGGGTCCAGTTCGGTTTCGAGTATGGGTCAACTGCGGTTCGGGTAAACTTCGGGTCGATCTTGTTCGGGTTCGTTCGATTTTGGTTCGGGTCAAATTCGGTTCGGTTC
Organism: Talinum fruticosum; assembly: GCA_021018815.1. Lineage (NCBI taxonomy): Eukaryota > Viridiplantae > Streptophyta > Magnoliopsida > Caryophyllales > Talinaceae > Talinum > Talinum fruticosum. The sequence goes on from JAITYX010000020.1 coordinate 3,890,187, forward strand.
AACTTTGGGTCAATCTCGTTCGGGGTCGATTCGGGTTAATTTCGGATCGGGTCGTAATCGGATCACTTTTGAGTCAAAATCGATTTAAAATTCTACCACTATAGGCACAAAAGTCCATCCTAAAAAAATGTGGGTTGGGTCACTTTTATTTGGGTTAAATCGATTTGGGTTTGATTCGGTTCGGGTCATTTTCGGTTCGGTTCGGTTTCGGTTCGGTTCGGGTCATTTCGGTTCGGGTCGGAATCGGATTCATTAGATTTCGGGTCGGTTCGGGTCAGTTCATTTCGGTTTCGGGTCAAAATCGGTTCAACTGTTTTCGATGTCGGTTCGGATTGGGTTTCGGGTCGTTCGGGTTGACCCGTTCGGTTCGAGTCAATTTTGCCAGGTTTACTTGCTACTTGGTTAAATTAAGAATCATTGATCGCTTTAAATGGGCAAGATTACTGGGGTTGAGACTTTGAGTTCTGTCCGTGAGTACGATCAATTCCAATAATCACAGAAGGTGGTTTAATACTTGTTGATACTCTTTTGCCTTTTTGTAATCAGGTTGAATGCCAATGTCACAGGAAATTAGTTTAATAATAACTAATCCTTCTTTGTCTCATGATTATGTATTTTAAAAATTTGTCCTAAAATTTTGAGGTTGAAATGGGATGTATATAGTAGGTTTGTATTGTATTTTAGAGATGAGATTTGACAGGCCATATGGTCATGTAAAGATGTAGCCTAGGATTAGACATAGCAGCCAAAATTGTTCGAAGTTCTTTTTCTTAATTTGAACTGACCAATTATCACATGTATTCAGGTTCTGCGATCTGTGAGGGTGATATTAGGACTTGTTTGGTTGGATGTAATCAAAGTGGTAATGCAATCAAATTGGTAATTGTGATTACATTACCATGTTTGGTTACAACTTTATAATGCAATCAAAATTACATTGTAATCACATTAACTTCTGCCTATGCAATTACAATTACTTGAACATTTACTAAACAATCATGATTACATCCATCTTTGTGATCAAATTTTAACATACTCCCAATAATTCTCTCCCCCTCTCAATTCCATATGCATTTTCTCTCTCCTCCTTGGCAAGTAAAAAATTTATCTATTTGATAAGAAACTTAATTTTTTTCTTCTATTATTTTAATATATGATATGATCGTTAAGTCATTAAGAGAAAATTTTAACTTTAATATTTTGGATTTAAAATTTAAGTATTCAATTAAAAAGGTAAAAGAAGCTTAAATTAAATTTTTTAGATCAATTTTTTTTTACTTGTTAACACTTATCTTTAATTCAATAAATATTTATCATAAATAAAATAATTTTAGTTTGTATTTTTGATCTATGAAAAAAATTCAAAACTTAATTATATGATAGAAGAGATTGAAAAAAGCTCAAATATAAATTTAGATTTTAAAATTTTGTTATGTGGATAATATTTATCTTCATCACGACAAACATTTATTACCATTAGAATAATCCAATTGATTTTTTTGCCACCAAAAAATTTAAAATTAGGAAATTGATATAAAAGATTAAAAAATTTTAAATATGATTTTAAATTTTAAATATTTTCATATGGATAATATTTATCTTTATTACTATATTTATTGTTATTAGAATAATATATAGTTGATATTTACAATAAAACTTGATTATTTGATAGAAAATATTTTAAAAAGCTCAAATCTAAATACGTAACTCAAATTTTTATTTAGATAACATTTATTTATCTCCACTACAATAATTTAATTACTAACTTTTGTCATTAAAATAATCCATTACCATTGTGATTACATTACATTTTTATATAACCAAACATGGTAATGTAATTGTTGTCCTATTACATTACATATCTAATTAGATTATATAATTGATTACATTACACCCCTATTTCATTACATCCAACCAAACGGCACATTAGGGTCTTTCTAATTAACATGAATATGCTTGGGTATTTCATAGGGTGGGTCATGGGTGGGTTAGGGTCGGTTAGGCTATGACCCTTCCCAACCCATTCATTTTTTACTCTGCCCGACCCTTTATAGTAATGGACTGGCCTTGGCCTCGACCCGACCCATTGTCCAACCGTAGTTGGGGTTCATTTGAGATGAGAGTAAATTAGAGAAGTAACTGTGGATAAGAGTAAATTGTTCGTAAGAGTGAATAAGAGTAAATTGTTTACCTTTGTTTGGAAGTTTAAGTAGAGTAACGACTTAAACTTGTTTGGAAAACTAGGAGCGTAAATAAGAGTTAAAAAAAAAGCTGACACTTATGCTCTTACTAAACAAATTAAAATATAGTACACTTAAATTTTTTTTGAGAATAATAGATGAATTTCATTTATTGAAGGGCATACAACATTTATAATAAAAATCAAATTTAAACAAATTCACATCTAAAATAACAAAATAAATGTTTCAATTGAAAAAAAAAACTAATTGAAACTCTTTTCAATGCTCCTCTTCTACTTGAATCACTATTTCATCATACACTCTTTAACGAAGAGATTTACAAATCATGTATAGCCTTCCCATCGAATAGATTTATTTATTGTAGTAGTCCGAATTTGAAAAGTTGATGCTTGTTGTAGACTGATCGATAATCAATCAACAATTCACCCACATAAAATCATACTATGAAAAGAAATTGATAGAATAGCTCTAAAAATAAGAGATAATACCACTCATTCAAAGATGGTATGAAGATACTCTTACAAATGTAAAGAGAATAACTATTTGAAAATAAAATACTAGGAAAAACATAATGGTTACAAGAGTCTATCCATCGCATATAGGCTTTAAAGGCATTGTGGCATAATCGTCTAGTTGAAGTCGTGACCTAAAAGATCGAACGGAACAAAGAGAAATTGAGGCTTACCATTAACAAAAAGCCAATGACAACCCTTAAGAAAAGAATGAGGTAGGATTTTCTAGAGAGAAGGGGAGAGAGGAGGAAGAGGAGGCTTAGTACATTTAAATTTATGAGGGAAAATATATAAATAATCTTCACTTACTCTGTTGGTTGACGTACTTTGAGTATGCTTGTGTAAATGATGTATGTACATATAGTAGGCCAACCAAACTAACTCATATGGTAATACCGCATTTCTTTACGGGGTTTTTTTAGGTGGATCTAATCGAGTTAATTGTATTGTCATTTGTATGGAAGAAAGAAGGAAAAGGGAGAAAGAATGTTAAGAAACTTAGCCTACGGTGATTTGCGGAGCTGAATGATAATCTAACATACAATTTGGTATTACTTATTATATAAATGCAATAAAAGTAAGAGTTAACTAAGTTTGTTTTGTGTTAGAAATTTTTAACAAGTTATTTCGTAGAAGAGGGAAAAGAACTTAATTAGGCAAATTTATACTTACGTTATTCAACATGTCTCAAATATAAAGCAATAATATAATTCCCAATGTGATTGAAGACTTGGGCAATAATTGAGGACTTGCCGAACAGGCATTAGAAATCCCTCCCAAGTCACAACAAAATCTTCGTAAGGCCCAATCTACATCCTTAGTGATTTCTACTGATATCATGGAACCAAACTACTTGGAAGAATATGGTGATAGAGCTAGTTAAAAGGATTCTCCCTACACCTACTCAATACCCCTAAGCCTACCAAGTTAGTCGACAGAGTGACTCGTTGTAATCCCAAGATTTACGATGTAAAGATTGATCCAAGTGGAATTAAAAGAATGGATTAGAGGAATTAAAAATATATTTTTGTAGTTGTTGAGGTACAAGTAGAAAGAAAGGTGAACATAGGGACATATTACCTAATTGGTGAAGTAGACATATGGTGAAACACGGCGAAAAATAAATTTTGAGGTAGTGAGCTTACTTGGGATAAATTTCTAGAAAAATTTAGAGTCAAATTTTACCCAACCACGAGTTCGGTGACAAAAGAAAAAGATTTCTTATAGTTGAAAATGGACAACATGACAAGTAATGCGAGTATAATAGTAAATTTATGGAGCTATCCAGATTTGCCCCGGACTTTATCGCTACTAATAGTATGAAAATGATAAGATTTGAGAAAGGCTTGGTCTATTATATTCGTCATCAACTTGCTGGGCAACCTATCAAAGATTATTAAGAATTATATGAGAAAGCAACAGAGGTTGAACGAGTAAAGAGCGAACTAAGAACCTTAAATCCTGGAAACTCAAAAAGGAAGTGGAATAATATGAGTGAGAATGTAGTCCAAAAGAAACATGTTACTATTTCCAACAAGGGCCACTCACCGAGTACTTTTGAACCACTGTGGGAAATATGGTCGAACAAATCATAACACATTAGATTGTCATATGGATAGTAATAAATGTATATGGTGTGATAGCCTTGAACATTTAGTAAATGCTTGCCCAAGAAGACAGAGAGCTGTAGAGAAGGGAGTTGTCAAGCCCTTGATGGCACCACGTCAAGGACCTCCGTCTTTTCCCAAACCCGTGACTGTAGGACAAACATAGGTGATGAGCAAGAAAGAAGTCGCAACTCCGGGGATAGTTGTTACTAGTACTCTTTTCCTAAACCTAAAGTGTTTTTATATTTTATTTGCTTCAGGTGCCACCCATTCATTTATATCTACTCAAGTTACCTCCCAATTTTAATTTAAATGATCATAAGGCCTGAATATAGTGCCAAGTCGGGTTGCCAAGTGGAAAAGTGGCAAAATGCCCAATTGTCTAACAACATGTGCCTATAATTGATGAGTTGAGGGGGATGTTAAACTCCACAAGAGTGTCATGGATGAAATCCTACTCAAGAGTGTCATAGGCTTTAGTAAGATCAACCTTTAAGGCAAAAGGTTTGCTTTTGGTTTTACTTTTGTGGATGTGAAAAGCCAACTCCTTAATCAGAAGGATGTTATCTGTGATTTTCCTACCAGGAATAAAGTTAGACTAAGCTGGTTTGAGGATGCCAAGAAAGATTGGCTTTATTCTGTTGAATAAGATTTTGGAGAGAATCTTCTACACATTGTTGCAGAGACTTATAGGTCTAAGATCAAAGACACTCTCCACTATCGGTTTTTTAAGAATGAAGTAGAGAAAGGTCTCATTAATGATGCCTATCTTGCTTGGTTCAGTAAAGCACTCAGTTATAAGTTCAGCAATGCTCGGCCCAAAGGTCTGCCAATGTTTTTTCAGAAAGAACACATGAATACCATCAGGTTAGGTGATTTTATTGGATTGAGCTGGTCAGTGGAGGTCTTGATTTCATCCTGGGAGGGAATAACAACATTCAGCCCAAGAAGATCCCCAAAATTCCTCTTATTAATTCCAAAATTCTTGCTAGTCTGGAAAACTCTTGTAAAGTGCATTTTGATTAACTTAGTAACATTCTTTTCCCCAACAATCCAGTTACCCTCTTCATTCTTGAGACTAGTTATTCTCTTCCTATTTTGCCGAACCTTAGCAAGCATGTGAAAGTACTTGGTATTAAGATCTTTGAACAAATGATTATTAATTCTAGCTCTTTGACCTCACATACTTTTTTCCATTTTAAGAAAGGTGTTATAGTGCATTCTAAGGTCCTTATCAAGTCTCACAAGGAATGGACTGATTTTCCTAGAAAGGGCTTTTTGGACACCCCACAGTCTGCCCTTCACTCTGTTTTTGTTGTGATTAATGTTACCAAAAATCACCTTATTCCAGTTGGTGGCCAGATCCTTGAATATCTCAGCATTATTGACAAAAGAAATATTAGGGTTCCAAGCTCTACTCATGAAGTTAGAAAACTATGGATGATAATGCCACGCAATGAGGGTTCTGAAAGGATGACTAAACCTAATAGCAAGAGGGTTAGTTTCGATGAGGAGAGGGTAGTGATCAGAAGTTACATGAGGAAGATGAGCTACCTTGGTATCGAGATAAATCTGAATCCAAGATGGGTTGACCAAGGCTCTGTCCAGTCTCTCTTGAACCCAATCGGATCCTTTACGATCATTAGTCTACGTAAAACAAGGTCTATTAAACCCAATATCCATTAAAGACCAGGAATCCATCCATTCAAAAAACTTAAAGGCATTCAAAGGGTTAAAAGCTTTACCTCCACTCTTCTCCATTTGGTTGGTAACTGTGTTGAGGTCCCCTATGACCATACTCGGTTGATTAGTTGGGGGAGAATCAAGGGATAAGGAGTCCCAAAATTCATTCCTAGCACTAGGGTTGCTAGGTGCATGCATGACAGTAAGTATAACTTCAGGTTCAGTAGTCTTGAACTTGATTTGACAATGAAAGAGTTCGGGCCTCAGAGCAGTGAAGTCAAGAACAAGGACTGGTGCTTTCCAGAAAAGAACAATGCCTCCTCTATTCCCATTGGGATTAATGTAGCGGTGTTCCAAAAATCAAATTTAGCTTTGATGGTATCAACACAATGACCCAAATGAGAAGACTTCCGAAGAACAAGGATAACAGGGTTATGCTGGTATATGACATCCATGATGAACACATAGAGATTACGAACACAAGCTCTTCGAACATTCCAAACAATAATTTTGGTGTTAGACGGATTCATCATGGATGGATGGGGTGTGGGCATCTTCAGCTTTCGTTTCCTCTGGTAGGGGATTAATTTTGGTTGTGAGGTGAGAGTGATTTCCGGTTGAGCCTGGGTCAGATTCAACCTGAATTCCTGATCGAAGCTTTGGGGTTTCAGCGACACTGTGATTGCTGTGTCTTTGGTAAGGATGAAATTGAATGTGCCGCTTAGTTTTAGATTGTCGAATTTTTCCGTAGGTGTGAAAGCCAGAATGAGTTGATCTATCCGTGACATGCTCACTTCTATTCCCTTTCTTCCGAAAAAGCGGGGAGGAATCCTTGCTGTCGAAGGGTGAAAGGATTAGTGGCGTTGGATATGAAGGGCAAGGGGTAAGCCCAAGAGGGTCGGTTGAGCTTGCATGGCCCTTCTTAGAGAGGATTCTGTAGTTTGTCTCCGATGGAAACAAGTTCATGATCTTCCAAAGCCCGGGAGTTGGAAAGGTCGGGAATAGGTGGAGCACTTGGGCAGTCGGAGAGGTGGTCAGGGAGAGAGAGAGAGATAGAAGAAGGAGAACACTCGTGGTTTTGTGGAGTTTCCATCAGGTTGAGGATAATTTTGAGTAGCTAAAGGCCGAGAAATAGAGGGTCTAGAAGGGGTTAAAGTGGAGTTGGTCTCTTTCAGTTCAGTAGAAGAAGCAGGGGAAGATGAAAGAGGCACAGTGTCGGGTAGGTGAGGAGGCTCAAAAGGCACACCTTTCGAAGTAAATTCAGAGGTAAGTTTGGACACGTTGAGCGAGGAAGTATTAGATGGATTAAATAACTAGCAAGATGTCCTACCGTCGTCCATTAATTGTCCATTAGTGGAAGGTTTCTTAACGTCTGCATGGGACACCGCCATTAGAGAATCCTCATGATTGCCAGGATCTAAGCCCCCTTTCCTTTATCTAGGTGTGTTCTAGCTTGATTGTAGGATTTCCTTGGGCCATCTCTTTTGTCAGGCGCCTCCCGCATGCCCTCATAGGTTCCCTGTTTTCCAACATACTCCTGGAAGTCTATTGTCCTTTTCCCAAAATTGTCCAATCTTATTCCTTCTTTATGGGCTCGGCCCATTTTATCCCCAGCCTGGTTATTGGCATTAGTTTGAGGGTGATTAGCTTTGGGTCTATTGGGCTCTTTTTCCTATTTCTTCTACTGGACAGCACCACCAAATTTTCCACTTCCTTTTACTTTGTCAATACCGCCAAAATAGGTGGGTGGGATATTGCTTTGGTCCTTAATCTTCAAGTCATTATTGTTAGTGCAAGTGGGAGGGGGATAAGCATGTTGAACATTCTCAATATTGTTTCCTTACTCAAGTTGACTTTGTTTGTCTGTTTCTACCCATTGTGAATCATTAGTTCTAGCCAAGGTTGAGGCCATGGAAGTACGGCATTTGGATCTAATGTGCCCAACCATCCCACATTGCAGACATAACACATCTAGATTTTCATAAATAACCTGTTGCCAGGCATTTTCAATCCACATTTTTGACACCAGGGGTTTAACTAACGATATTTTAACACAAACTCTAACATATCTTCCTCTGCCTATGGTTACTGTGGTAAGATCTACTTTGATAGGTTTCCCTATAATTTTGGCAATATCAAACAATGCAAGTTTGTTGCTGGGAGTTCAGGGAATTTAATCCTCACTACCATGGAAGTGAAAGGATTCATGGAGGGTCTAAAGTTAGGCTGCCATTTAGCAAACATGATGTAGTGTCCAAAGATAAACCAAGCCCCCTCCCCCCACATGAGAACTCTTTCAAGATCAACACTATTCTGGAAACGAAATAAGAAGGTATCCTTACTAATATTAGTAATATCCAATGGACCTGCAACCTTCCACATATTACATATTTTAGATTGCATGATGCCATACCTAACATACGTTCGCAAAACCTTACCCATGAGGGTGTTGGCCCAAGGAGCTCTCAAAAGATTCAGCTGGTTAGGTGAGGACTTGACCTTGAAAGGTGTATTAGGTCCGCCATCTTCTTCCACCAGTGGATTTTCCAGTTGCATTTCATTCTCTATCTCTTGCATGGAAATACTCCAGTTTGATCACGCTTGAAGAATATCCCTGAAAGATAATTTATCCAAGGATATGCTATCTGTATGATGTCTCGTAGATTGATCTTCATTAGGGCTAGCAGCAGTTGGACCAATTTGAGACGGGATGGGGGAAGATGACGAAGGTAGTGGGGAAGGGGGGTGGGGAGCAGTCTCTTTACTCTCTTCGCATTCCATTTTATTAAATTTATGGTTGAAGGTTCAAAAATAGATTTATGTTCCAACAATATGTATCTAATTTTAGTTATACAATTATATGATATGAGCTTTGATATAGTATGAACTAAAATGTCAAAGTCAAATATTATAAGTTTGGTAAAATTATTCAAGTGAGCTAGCCTTAGACTGTGTGGTCGAATTCTGCGGCACCTAAGGAGCTTTAAAGATTTGGAATACACATTTGGTGTAATACTTTTAAACGAATAGAAGTGGAGATGGTTAAATTCTAAAGAAGGAGACCTAAGATGATAAATCTGATGACTAACTCAATTAATTTAAGACATATATATGCACTTTACTTCTTTGATTGCTCAAAGTTTTATTTCGCATTAATTACTCTATTTACACCCTTTAGGATGGAATATTTTGCATCTGTAATTATTATTATTATTATTATTGTTATTGTTATTGTTGTTGTCCACGATGACTATGTGTTTGCTCTTCCTTCTCATCCTGCTTCATCTTGTGATTGATTGAGACATTAAAAATATATAATTCATAATTATATATACTGCATATGCAAGATTTGAGAGAGATTACATTGTGAAATATCTCATATGAAAATCAAAGTTCACTAGTTAGATACCTACATGTCATGGGAATGTAATCTACTCCAATAATAACACTAGTAATATAATCTTTGATCTATTTCGAATTCAAATTTTCATACATTTAATTTAATAAAAAGAAAACGAAAAATCAAGTGTAAGTTCCAATACTAAAATCCTTTACACGAAGAATATAAACACTTTAACTACACGAATGAAAAAACTCACAGGCACTAACCTAGATTATGGCTCACCTATAAAATTAAGCTTACTTCTAAACAAAAATTTCATACTAATTTATATGTGATCACTCCATGCGTAATTCAAGTTCTTGATACAATTAGTAAATATATGTAATTGATATTAACTAAGTACCATGATGATGGTGATAAAAAACTTCCTCAATGAAAGCCTTCAAATTGGTATGAGAAGATCCACCCTCTTTTGCGGCTTCAATAGCCAATTCCCTCCATCTCGTAGCATTCCCTCTTATCTCTTCACTCCCCATGATCACCTCCAAGCACCTCTTGATTTCCTCTCTCTTCACTAACCCTTGCTCCTTATCACTCATCTTAACCCTGACCCCAGTCTTCCAGAAATCCTGGACAAGCTTAGCATTGGTAGTTTGGTCTGTCCATTGTGGGAATGCGACCATAGGGATGCCAGATGCTAAGCTCTCAAGAGTCGAATTCCACCCACAGTGTGTTACAAAGCATCCGATTGAGGGGTGGGACAACACCTCCACCTGGGAGCACCAGGGCACAATTAGCCCTCGCTCCTTGAGCTCTTCCATGCAGCTCAATTCGGCCTCCTTAGGCTCCTCCTCCTTTTGTTTCTGCTCCTTTTCTTCAATTTCCCTAATGACCCACAGGAATGGCCTCCGAGTCTGGATCAAGGCGTGCCCTAACTCCTCCATTTGGACCTTGGATAAGATGGAGATGCTCCCAAATGATACATAAATTACAGAAGATTTTTCTTGGGAGTTCAACCATTGAATGTAATTGTGTTCCTTAGGGGATTTGAAGAGGTCCCCACCTGCACATTTGTCTGTAGGATCCCTACCATCTAGGAAGGCTGAAGGGAGGAGAGGCCCGATTGGAATAAATCTTAAACCATGAGTACCAATGGATCTTAATGCATCATATTCTAATTCCTCAAATGTGTTCATGAGGATTTTGGGATTGTTCATCTTCCCTAGCTCCTCAATTTGCTCTTGGAAGGTTGGGAGTGCAAAGGTGTAAAGATGAGGGCTAGAAGGGAGAAGGAATGAGGGTAGGTCACGGGCTTTGAGGGTGAGCGGCAATCCTGGTAATTCTAACGACCATGAGGGGTCTTTCTCACACTCATCTATAACATCTTTATAACCATTGAAGTAGAAATAATAGATGTTAAACACAGTGGCAGGTTGAATCCATAGCAGAGCCGATGGCACGTGAAATTCACGTGCCACCTCTGCCGCCCAAGGGAGGAGGAGAGTGTACACCAAGCATGTGACACCGTTCCCCTCGGCGGCGCTCTTCTTTAAGAGCTCTGCTAGGGTTTGGGCCCCACTTTGCCTGAATTTCGAGAGGTAGGTCTGAACATCCCCATCACTTGGCTTGAACCCATCATCATACCCATCCGAGAAGGCGGCAAAGGCGAGGCCCTTCGGGGCCGTGTCCTTGTCAAAGCGACGGTGGGCCGAGATACTCGTGGCAAAGGTAACACGGGCCCCAGTCCGAAGAAGCCGTTTGGAAAACTCCAGGGCTGGATTTATGTGGCCTTGGGCAGGGAAAGTGACTAGGAGGAAGTGAGGCCTTGACTCCTCCATTGAAGGCGGCGCGTGGGGCTTTTCAAATGGCTTGAGAGAGCAGTGGATATGTATAATTTCTCTTTGAAGGAGGGGGTGGTGGGAACCTAGGCTTTGCTTAGGGAGTTGTGAAATTAGACGATAGACTAGCTGGATTGAACGTTGAGGTTATACAGTGAGGTAGAGAGGTTGATTTGATGAAGTTAAGTGTCGAAGCTAGTTTGATTGGAAGGGTTACTGGAGAATTGTTGTTGATGTGGATTTCGCAGGGGGTTTTTGGTAGGACGGTGGGGATAACATATAAGGGATTGGCCATATGCATGAAGACAGTGACGTTAGTGGTGACGAATGGAAGAGATTGAAGCCAGGATTTCAAGAAAGAGAGTGCAGAGTACAGACCAAAGCTTAGGTTGGAAATCCATGACCATGTATGCACTTTGGATTTTTTTGAAAATTTTGATTTTTCAAATCTATGTCATCAACTAATATGTCCACGGGATCTACTGTCATCCACCTTTGCTAATTAAACTAAATCATAGAAATGACGCCATATTAACTCTATCGATCATTTAACTGTTTCAAGTATTTAAAAAATCAAACTCAATTATTATTAATTAGTTAAAAATCAGCATAATTGAAACATTTTAAAAACTAAATAATGACACTCAGTTGTTTAAAAGTATTCAAAAGTGGTCTAATCATAAAAGAATTATGATAGTTTTGAAAATTTTTGACATTTTTAAATTTTTATAAAAAATAATTAAGTAATATTTCTAAATAGTTTCGAAAAGTGAGCATTTACATCATCATTTATAACAACTTATAGTTCATTTCAACTAACCATTTCAATTATAATAGCTCATTATTTAACTTATTTCTGCTCATTTCTGCTCATTTCATCTATAATATCTATCTATTTCAATTATAATAATTAATTATTTCATTCCGTTTCAGTTCATTTTAGTCTATTTCTGCTCATTTCTTATATAATAATTAATTTTAACAGCTTTTTTGAATATATCATAAGTGAGTCACATTTTTTGTTTTTGTTTTTGGTGTGACGTGAGTGACTCTTTTATTACTTAATAAGAAATCCACAAATACACCGAATGTAAACTGAGATTCTTTACAGCACCAGTGAAAATATAACACTTTGACGTGTTAATAAATAATATAGCATCCCTGAATTACTATTTACCCTTTAGCAATCAATTCACAAATGTATGCTCATCTTCCTCTATGAAAACCTGAATTTTATTAGAGTTTTCGTGTAGTTTAATTCAAGCAAAAAATTTTAACTTTTTGCTCTGTTTGGGGTTCCTTATCCTTCCTCTCACAGCTCATGAGCTCGTCGGTGGTAGTCCGGCCGTCGTTGGTTAGATCGAGGGTGAAAACTCGTCATCACCTTTGATGGATGTTGTTTGGCTGGGTTAGTACATGAAAGTGTTCGGGTATTTTTGTTTTTAACATCTTAATTTTATTTAATTTTTTGAAGCAAATAATTAACAGATGCCAAGTGAACTGTACCACTGTCCGTGGGAATTGTTAGAACAAAAATTTTCAAAATAAATGAATATTCATTCTAAAATATATGAACTCAATTAATTATAAATTTATTAAATTTTTATCGTAGCCTTTTCAATTTCCAACAAACAATAAATGTGGATAATTGTAACTAATTATTAATAATGCCCACGAATTGTGGAAGAAAATTCATGATGACATAAATATGATCTCATAAACGGTCATGAGATCCAAAAACTTTGTCAAGTTGTGGTAGATACGTAGACAAGTTGCATGTGTGCCGCAAAAATATATACCACAAAGTTTTGCATAATTTATAATAACCATATGTACATCTAGTTATCCATCCATATCTATCAAGATTTGATGTATATGCATGGCCTTTGACCCTACTTGAATTATGTCTCCCATTGGTTGATAACACTCAACACTCAATTTTCTTGTGCATCCTCCCGTTATTATTCTAAAATATATGAACTCAATTAACTATAATGCATGAGTGATTTAGGTGAGAGTAAATGCCACATTTGGCATATTGACTTGTTTTAATTTTTGTGGTGTGGGCCTCATTAAGGGAAAAAAAAATGCAGCCACGTTATATGCCACAGAAACATCAGAAGTATCACAAGCTTTCTGGAACTAGCTAAGAAAAGCAAGTAAAGACATTGAAATGAACTGTTTTTTTTTTTTAAATTTTTTTATTTATGATCACAAATCTCATTTGTCTTTCTGATCAATAATGCGTTTGCGTTTGGCATCTATAGTTGGTTGTGGAGGGATATCATCTCCCTTCAAACAATTTTTATTCGTCAGTGTAACTTATAAAAAAATTACCTATTGGTTATATGTATGTGATATATAATACCCTAAAAAATGTCTGATTATATTAAGGAGTTTGAGATTCTAATAGAAGGGATGGGGCTTCATGAAGAAAACAATGATAAGTTGGGATTGTATCATTTTTTAAAACTCGATCTAGTAGAAAATTTCGCATTAGAAATGAAATATGAATGAACGATGTTTCGATGATAGTTTAATAAACTATATATATATATATATATATATATAGTTAAATATGTAGATTAATCAGTCAGTATTTTAATTACTTTTTATATTTAAAAAAGCTTAAATCAATATTTGCATGCATGCTTAAATTAATTTGACTATTATATTATAAATTCATATGTATAATCAATCGGATGTGGAGTAGAATAGTACATGTATACCTCAAAATTTATGTATATATTCTAGTTATCCGAAGAGAACGTCGTGGTCAAGTATTTATCCCTCACCTTCTAAATGTAATTAGGTTAAGAGTTCAAACATCACCAATTACATGAATTTTCTCCTCCTTTTATTTTTTTATTTTTATGTAAGTGGACTGCTTACCTTAGAAAAACTAGCTTGCACGAAGAGAGAAGGTGATAATGTAAATAAGTTTGAGTGAAGTTTCATCTTAAAATTGAGGCTACGTCCTTACAATGTAATTAAGTGTTGGAAGTTAGATTTTCTTTAGTTTCAATTTTGTTAATAATACTAAGTAAATTAATTTTTTAGGGAATGTCGAATGAGTCATATGGGAACTTCTATTTGAAGTTACATAAACAATAAATATAAATAGAAACATGAATACAAATGAACAAAAAATAACAGAAAAAGAGTAGAAATGAACGTAAATAAATAGAAACGAATAATAGAAAATAAAAAACGAATAAAAATGAACAAAAATGAACATAAACAAATATAAAACATAAATAGATGGTTTTTATATAACTTTAAAAAATAAAAAAGAATATGTTGGGAACCATCCATGTTATACAATATGATCTCTAAAGATACTTCAGGATGAAGAGAGATTTACTGAATGATGATGTGACTCTTATTCTTTGTTTGCAAATCATTTTAGATTCATTTACTTTTACAAGAGAATCTTTAATCAGGAACATGATAAATGCGTTTGATTATTCTTGTACTCATGATTCAGCAGTTAAATAATCATTAAGTTTTTGGGATCTTTTTGGTCCGATAACACTAAATTTTAAATTAAATTGAACACCGTATTAAATAATACTATATTTGAGCTTTTATATATTTTTTTCTTTTGATTATTTTAGAATTTACAAATTTATTTATAAATATGTTGATGGACCTCTAAATTATTTTCAATTTTTGTAAGTCCCAAAAATTATTGTGTAAAAATTCATAGACGAATTCAAAATGTATTTTTTCTTAGCTGTAAGATAAAATTAGTTAAATTTTACTATAAATAGAAGATTCTTTAAGTCTACTTAACAAAGAAAAAATGGGTACGAACTTAACAAGTCGGCATATAACAATTAATTATATTTAACATAATCAAAAACTTTTACCAACGATAGATTCAAAATCTCATACATTGATTTGTTCTACTTTATCTTCCAACAATGTTTGGAAGATAAAGTACATTTACACATTATTATTTGATGACGTACAATACAGTACAATTAATGACACTATCTAGCACCTCTTACTTTCTAAATTGTGGATTTTGTTGTTATATAAGAAGGTGACGCATGCATGCGAGAAGAAGACATGGGTGAGCCTCTAGAACAGAGGGGCCGAACCAGAGGGTAATCACTGCTAACCCCGTGACTATCTTGTTGTTGCCATTTCATCTTTTGTCAGAATGCTATTATCAACATGTTTAAAAAGTGTCTTATATTACCCTAAATTAATACAACTTATAATTTTTAATTAAAAAATAATCATAATTTGTAATTACCTTGTGTAAATTGGTGATATGTAATAGAGTATTAGGGATATTATTTTATTAATATGTATACGTGGGATTGTGGAAGCCAACAATTCGATTTGCGTATGAATGTTTAACGAATGTCGAGTCGAGAATCTACAAGTTCGTAGTCCCGACGTTGAATAAAAGGAGACTCCATTGACTTCAATGGTAGTTGAACAAATCAAGAACTTAATTACAAAGGCGGATAAGAATCAACTAGGAGAAGGGTCTCATAAAACTCACCTGTACATGAAGCCCTATACTAAGAGGATCAATGCCCTATGAATGCCGCATGGCTATGAACCACCAAAGTTCCAACAGTTTGATGGTAAAGGCAATCCTAAGCAACACATTACGCACTTTATCGAAAACCCGCAGCAATGCTGGCATGGAAGGAGATAGGTTGGTAAACCAATTCGTTCGAACTTTGAAGGGAATTACTTTTGAATGGTACACGAGACTTAGCGCCATCTGCGAGCGGATGGAATAAGAATTCCTTAACGGGTTTTATAGCATCCAACGCGTTGTTAGTATGACAGAGTCGACTAATGCAAGGCAACGGAAAGAGGAACCAATTCTCAATTACATCAATCGCTAGAGAGCCTTCGACTGGAATGCAAGGATCGATTGTCCGAAGCATTTGTCTGTGGAGATGTGTACTCAAGCCATGGAATGGGATTTGCTTTACGTTCGTAGGTGAGCAAGCCAAGAACTTTCCAAGAATTGGCTACCAAGGCCCATGACAATGATAATAACAAGTCATCACAGTAAGTCTTCTTCCTCATATGAATCAAGGAAGGATCAAGATGAGTATAAGAAGAGTACTAAGTCCTCAAAAACATCAACCAAAGAGTCAATGTTTATTTCTATTGGAGAGCCGGTGCGAATTTCGGGAAGCCTAAGGCAGAGCAAAAGAAGATCACATACTCTAAGGGTGTTATGAAGAAACGTCCTACTTTGAAGGAACTTCAAGAGAAGAAGTATCCATTCCCACACTCGGACTTGTTGGGAATGTTGGATGACTTGTTAGAAAACAAGTTTATTGAACTTCTTGAACCAAAACGGCCGGAAGAAGCAAGAAATACTTCTTATCCAAAATAATGTCGATACCATAGGGTTATTAGTCACCCTCTTGAGAAGTGTATCATGCTCAAGGAACGTATTATGCAGTTGGCAAAGGATGGGAAGATCATATTGGACGTTGATGACACGGCCGAGACCAATTACACCTTCATCCAGCGAGAGAATTCTCCACTTTCACGACCATTATAGTCTTGTCAAGAGGGAATTCCTGATTGGGCTTCGTCTCCCATAACGGAATTATTTACACTTTAATTCGGACGTCTTGAACCAATGATCTTACCATTAATGGTACAAGCATCACATATAGAAGTCAATTCTACGATGAGACATTCCAGATGAAGATCAAGAAGGATGGACCCTCGTCATTCGTTGGAGACCAAGGAAAGAAAGTCATGTTCATCCACCACCTATTCATCGCATAAAAAGATAAAACAAAAGGAAGAACCCTAAGCGTCCGAAGAACAAGAAAAAGTTAAAGACAAGCAAAAACAGAAATCCAACTCGTTGACTTACTTGAGCAAGAGCCACTTGTTCCCATCACCTTAGAGGAGTTCTTACCATCAAATTTCTTTGATAAAGTCACGGTAAACATGACTTCGTGTTTAGAGCTTAAAGATGAAGAAGATCGAGAGGACGAAGTGCGGGAGAGTCTTTCAAAAGTGATGATAAGACTCGATGGTACTAAAAGCCTTACCGAAACACACGGGTTGGAGACAAATTAAAAATTTTCCGAAGAGATGCACCAACGTGTAATCGAGGCCTTACTCCACCCCAATCTTTACACAAATAAGATCAAAGATGTCGGAGAATCGACCAAAGGACCTAATCAATATGTCACTTACAACATTGCTCTAACTTTCACTCGACAATGATTTGTTGTTAGGCTCTAAGCCTCATAATCGTCCTCTATTTGTGATGAGATACATCGGAGAATAGAAACTTAAGCGCATATTGGTAAACGGAGCATCAACTGTCATTATCATGCCCAAATCCACGATGACCGACGTAGGCATCACTCGTGGAGTAGCTTTCTAAAAGCCGAATGGTGATTCAAGGATTCAATCTTGAAGGTCAAAGGGCAATTGGCATGATTCGTCTTGAACTAGTAATGGGCAATTTGTCGACGACATCAATCATACATGTGATGATTCCAAAACATCTTACAAGTTGTTGCTTAGATGATTGTGGCTTCATGAACACAGTATAATTGGTTGCATCCTTCATCGGTGCCTCAAGTACTACAGGTGGTAGTGAAAAAAGATCGATGGGGATGTCAAACCTATTACTAAAGCATAGTCACATTTCGCTGATGCTAGGTTCTTTCAAGAAGGTACATCACCTTAGGAAACAATATTGTTAGCAATTTCTTCTACAGGAAAAGCTAACACAAAAGTTGTTGAAGATACTCAAGTGGTATCAAAAGACGACAATGCAAAGCAACAACAAAATGATGCAAAAAGTAGCAAGCGGAAAATACGAGGCCAACCTATTAAGCAAGTTCAACGAAGTTGTTTCGACAACCCTAATGTAATACCCGTAAATTTATTTGAGGCGGTTATATGAGTTAAATTAATATATTAGTTTTAATTAAATAAATTAGGTCGAATAACTAAAATGTATACTTGGATATATATATTCGTAAATTTACTTGAGTGAATTATTATTAGTTCCGTAACTATAATTGGTAAAATATGTTAATTCTTTCCTACGAATTTTCCGCCTGGACTAGCTAAATAAAACCCGAGACCGTTTGTGTTACTTATTTGGGTCTAATCTAAATATTGCTTAACAAAAAGGGAAAAGAGAGCTAAACGGAGATAAGGAGGAAACCTATTATCCGGAACATTGGATAAGTGATTAGTGTGAGGGTGTGTGTCTGTCATTACCTAAGGAAGCCACAACAAAAGAAAAATTAAGAGGAAAGAAAGAGGATAAAGGGCTCAAGGGAAACAAATAGAGAGGAAGCCCAAGGGGAGAGCGAGAGGAGATGGGAAACAGAGAGAGTGAGGGAAAAGAGAGGGGAAAACAGCGGAGGTAGAAGAGGCCCACCGGGGCGGGAAGAATGGTGGCCAACGAGCAAGAAAGCGTCGACGAGCGAGAGTGAAAGATTGAGAGTGAGAAGCGAGAGAGTTGAGGGAATGAGAGCCCGAGCGAGAAAAAGAACAGGGAATGAATTGGAACAGCGAGGGTGAGACGCGGCTGGCAAGCAAGGAGGCAACGATGACTAGCAAGACCAAACCGAACAGAGCAAGGCACGAGGGAGAGAGGACGAGATAGACCGAAGCCGAAAAGGAGCGAAGAAGTGAAAGCGTGAGACAAAGAGAGTTAGAGACAGAACGAAAAAAGAGGAAGGCAAGGAACCCAATTCGATTCCATCCAATCGAATACTCAAACCCTAAACTTCGGGGTGGGTGGTCTTATACTCTAAATTAATAGTAATTTCGAAACCCAATTGAATTTCGTTGTGAATATTGAATGTTTGTGCTATAGAATGAATTTAGGAAGTAGTTAGGGCTGAATTAGGACATGAAAGAATCTGATTAAGTTTGTTAAGGTGGGTTTGGTAGCCAAGAAATTCTCATGGATTTAGTTGCTAAGGTTTGATGGTGATATGGAGATTTCAATTAGAAATTGAGGATGAAGAAGTTGTAATTTGGGTACGAATTAGGAGCTAATGTTTCAGATTGAACCCTTAGGGATTTCTTGAATTTGCGGCGTTGAGAGGTAATTGCTCATATTGGAAAATAATGATTTGGAGTATAAATGGGGAGTATGAGTTCATATTGATTAGTGCACAATTGAGGCATAGAAGTGATAAGCGGGTGATTGTTAGGTTAATTGAGTTTAAAACATATCTAAATCCTTGAGATTAAATTAAACTTAAAGATAAGCTGGAGCTAAGGGAATTTGAGGGGTGAAGTAAAATTGAGAGGTATATGGCTAGGTATGGGCAAGAGAGAATTGATTAGTAATATGGAGACGTAATATGAGAAATTGAGGTAAACATGACAATTTGTGACTACTTGTGGTTATTGTGGCTGAAAGGAGTTTTGATTCCTGAATTCGTTAGGCTTGAAAATGAATTGAGTTAAGGAAAAACGAACGTTGGAGTATAGGAAATGAGTGGGAAATTGGAGTATCAAGGGAGTATGAATCTATATTGATTGATTGTGGCTTTTAAAACGGGGTGAGACGAGAATTACGTATATAGAAGTAAGAGATTCTTGCTTGAGTAGAATATGGATGAATAGGAATAGATGTTAGATACTTGGGTGAATACTTAAATAAATATGCTAGCTTTGGATGTTGAATCTTAACATGGAAATCCTCGGCTTGCAAAGCGACTCGATTCCAAATGTTGTTCAAAAGTTAGTTTGAAAGGAATTCTATGTTTTATGCAAATTGATACTTGAATGTGATTTTCATGATATATGCTTTTCAAACGTAAAACGTATTTCTAAGAAGTGAAACCGATTTGAGAAATTGAATTTAGAGGGGTGGCACGTGGTGTCGTGCCTTCCATTGTATTAAACTCGTAACAACCCGACCCTAAATCACATTATTTATTTTAAATCATATTATTTATTTTAAATCACATTATTTATTAATTACACTATTTATATAATTGAGCGCGTGCACTTCAATTCGATATTTTGTATTTACATTATCCTCATACATGTGTTATGCGGCTAAGGCGACGAAGTGGCCCTAATAAAAATTTCATAATAAGGTTATAATTTGTGAACACCATTATTAAAATAAAATTAAAAATTAATAATAATAATAATAATGAATAAATAAATAAATGTAGAAAAAAATGAAAATAAAATAAACTAATCAGATTTTTAAGAAAAATCCGGACAAAGATTTATCCGGAAGTAAGTAGAAAAAAAATGAGGCGGTTAAAACCAAAGCAATCGGGCAAGTTCAATTCACTTGCCTCACTGCTTCCCTCCTCTCGTTCTCCCTCGCTTCCCCGCTCATCTCGTCCTCCCCCGCTTCGTTTTCCTCGTGGGCGCCTTCTCCGGCCACCGGCGCCGATGACGCCGGCGGGAGACCGCGCCGGCCGCCTCTCGGCTCTCCTCGTCTCGGCTTCCTCCCTATCTCGCGCTCGCTACCTCCTTCTCCCTCTCTTATCACGCGCCTCTGCTCCTTCCCCTGCCTCCACCTGCGGCCTGCTCCCGGCCATCGAGCGCCACCAACCCCGGCCGAAGCCGACGCCGGCGTCGTCGGGAGACGCATGCCGCCTCCTCGCCACCGCATTCTCCCTCCTTCTCGCCTCGCTCGCGCACGAGTGCACGCTCGCCTCACCTCTGCCGCGAGCCACCCGTCGACCACCCACAAACAGCGGCGGCCGCCGGAGCCAGCCGCCGTCCTCGCCTAGCGGTCGCCGGGCAGCTACTACGCACCACCGTCTCTGCCGCTCCTCCACGGCTTCCTCAATGTGTACTTGAAGGTAAAACTCTAAACCCTAAATTATCAATTTCATTATCTATTTGAGCAATTGTAACTCGTAAATTGAAGTATGATTAGAAATATATTTGTGGAGTGAATTCAAAGATTAATTTGGGAAAATTCGAATTGGTGTGAATAATCGAGTTGTGGCATCTCAATGGATTGGTTGTGTATTGTATGAATGAGAACGAATGTGATTCTCGTGGGGAGATCATGAATTAGTGAATGAGTTTGGGAGATGTTTATTATAGAATTGGGTAAATTGATGGATTTATTATATGTTGGAAATAATTATATTGAGCAAACGAAGGAGAATGCGTGCGTAGAAGTTGAAATTCGGTAATGTACAAGTGTACGAGGCATGGAAAATAATTGAGTATTGAGTGTACCTAATTGTGGTTGTGAATGTGAAGTTGTCGGGAAACAATGCTTATGACCTTAAAATGGTGCATGCATGAGTTTGAGCAATTCGGTAGATTATGGAACCTTCCTAGGGAAGGCATTTGATGGGTTAACTAATTACCTAACTATAGGTTTTGAATGTAATGAAGGGAGAAGGAAGGAATAAACTAGAAACAAGTGTTTGATCTTATATATATACATATACCATTTTCAATCCAAGTTAACTAACGAATTGAATTACATGAATGTCACTGACCGTCCGACCAGCCTAATTAACTCCTTAATATGCGTTGTAATCAATGTTCGAAATGGAAATAATGCAATAAAGTTATGTAAGGAACGTAGTTTAATTGATTACGTAACAAATGCGGAAAATGACATAATTATCAATGCTTATACAAATTCAAATATTAAAACTCAAGAAATGCGTTATTAACAACATAAACTCATTTTAAACAGAACATAGGCCACTTCCGTTGCCGAATAGCTGGTGACTCAAATTTCTGCAAAAGGGGAGAACCAAATATTCTCAATTCGAGTACGTTCATTGCCTGTACCTTTCGAAAACTCACATATTTCATCAAATCTCAACATTTCTCATATATGCAATTAATAATGAATCATTTACAAGGCAAGTTTTGCCACCTAATTAAGTGGTCCCCGCCCAATTATCAATTACCAAGGGCTTAGGCCCGCCAATTATACCGCACGCGGCGTCAACTCGGGTTATCGATCGGCCGGGGTGACACTGTGCAACGATCGTATCAATTATCAAGGGGTTCCACTTCCGGATAATAACCGGCAAGCAATTTTACTTATATTCTCTCCCCCGATTTCAAACTAAAATGAATTGAAATGCGCGCGCTCAATCAATATATTCTTCAAAGTTATTTTACAGTGCAGGAATGTTCGTGCTGAGTTTCGACTCACTCTTCCAAATATTTTATTGTTTTTGTTTTAGGAAGAAGCATTGGTGAACAATCAACCATTTCCTAAGTCCGATGAAGGCAAACCCTAGCTAGCCACGTGGCATTCGCAGATCCGAAGGTACATAGACGCTCACAGGGATTTTACCCTCAACCAGGGTTTAGGTATGGCCTTGGGAATTATTATACATTGTACATTATCTTGTGGATTAGACAGAAGTCTAGGTTGTATAAATATTATATTGCTAAACCCGTAAACTGTATTTTGGGATGACCTAGCTACTTGGGTAATAAGTAGTTACTCCTAACAAGCATTTTTGAAATATAACCGTGGATGCCCAAACCGTATGTCATTTTATTTCAATTATTTAGCCTTGTCCTATTTTTAGGACGGCAGTAACACCTTCGATTGTTACCTTCCGCTGCGACCTTACGTAATGAGTCTCTAATGAAGGGATTATTAAGTAATGGTGATTGGGGGCGTTACATAAACCGATTTGAAAATGGTGTTTGAAACAAGTTTGATGAGTGAATGTGTTCAAACTGTTTTGAATCGACTTTGCTATGATCGTTTAGCACAAGGAAGGATTCTAACTAAGGGTCCCTAGCTAGGGGTCGTTGTAACGCCCCAATACATAACCACATATATAAGTAGTTAACAGCGGAAGACTTGTAAATAGGGAGACGTTACGCCGTTTTCGGAATGAAAACAAGGCAAATTCATTTGAGTAAATTAATTATTCAAACAATTTATAACAAGCCAACCCAAATCTTCTTCATAGAAAATGAAATTCTCGAAACGTCGAGGATTAGCTGGAGAGGAATCATGAGCCAGGAGACCAAGGGAGGGACTAGCATGCATGGGGTCAAGACGAACAGTCGTACATCACTTCTCCGACTAGCATGATCTTTTTCTTCCTCATTAAACTTTAGGCGTGATTGTGAACAGTCCGCCATGCGCTCGACTTCCTAAAAATTTTAAAAACATAAAACAATAGACGTGTGAGCTAGAAGCTCAGTACATTAGCCTTATAAAATAAAATTATAATTTAGGTGCTTTTAAATCATGCACATCTTTGAATAAACAATTTGCAAATTGGTCGATTGCCGATTTGCCTTTCCGATTTAGCCAAACTTATGACCCATACTGTGAAACAATTAATCATGGAATCCGACTCCTAGGTTCATTGAACCCCGAGGCGATCTGTCGTGAACAATTGAACGATTAAATGACTAAACGGTTTGAACGATTAACAATTATGTGAACAATTGAACAATTAAGATACTATGAACAATTGAACCATTAACGATTAAATGCTCGCTAGCAGGCAACGTTGTCCAGAGCGTCCCCGGATCAACCATTTACGATTACGATAATGATTACGATTACGATTACGATTACGATCACATTCATTCATGGATCTTCATAACGATTAATGGGTCCTTTGCATGGCTGAATTATGATAAGTTGTGAAAACTTATTTATAAATGCAATGAATTGTAAGCACCAACTATTAATCAGTAAAATTTTTACTTTTAGTATAAATCTAAAGGCAATAACGTACCTCAGCGTGCCGAACACCTCAATTGTTGATTATTTCGCAACACAATTTCAATTCGATTTCGTTTCCAAAACGAATCTACTTTTGTAGATTACTAGTCTTCTAACAATATTTATATGCATTTACGATCACCAAACTTTTACTTTTCGCGCACCTATCCATATTATTTCCTTTTGATCTCGATATTCATACATTTCCCAGAAATAAGCTATTGATGATATAGTTTGAATTTGTATATAACAATTGATGAGTTTAATTCTTCATTCTTTAATAAAACTCAAGTTTGATCTAGTATGCTCAGTAAATCAAAAATACTTCCTACTTCCTACCAATTGGTCCTTGACTTGGCTAATCTAAATACCTTAACTTCCTTCGTGATTAATCATTTATAAGATTAATTACTTCCAAAATAACCCCCAATTCATTTTATCAATGTAATCCAAATTCACCCAGTTAATGAGAATCATTGGCACCATTATCACACTGGAATTATCACCCTATAAATTATAATCATTTCAATTTCCTTTCATAATCTAAGTTATTTTATATACTTTGTTGCTTTAATGCTTTTTCATTGACGATCAGCACTCTACATCCCCTATTTAAGGTGTTGATTTGGTTTTCTAATTTTCTAAAAATTTCGGCAAGGTTTCATTTAAAATATGGCCTAACTATTAGGTTAAAAGCCTTAAAACCTGCATAAAATCCACAATAAAACTCAACGAGCCACATGCTCGGAGTACACAACTCAACGGTCACACGCCGTGAAGGTTTGCTCGGGGAGAGTCCGAGTCACCCTAGAGGGGGTGAATAGGGTGATGGAAAATTTTTGCGAGAACACACACTTTTTGACGAGAGAAGAGGCAAAGACAGATTATGAGTCTAAGCACGGGGTCGGAAAATATTGGACTCGGAATGCAATGAATCGAGTAAATAAGTACGAGCGAGGTCGTCTGAGTCTAGAATAAACTCGGAAAGAGAACACGGAAATTTTACGTGGAAACCCTCCCGGGGCAGAAAACCACGGCCCGTGTCAATCCGGACACGAAGTCAAATCCACTATTTTGAGTCCACAAAATACCGTGAACCGGTCGAACCCGAGTTGCTCCCTTGGACAACTCTATACAAGTTTTCCTAGACTCGAAGTTACCTTATCCGATCTAGTACTTCCTAGTCGAGATAACCCTTACAGTTAGGGACAACTAAGCTGAATTAACCTTTACGAGCTTAGTCAAGGGACCTCACAAAGAATGTAAGAAGAGTACGTAACTAAGTACAAGACCTTACAACTCGAAAGTAATGAATTGCGAGTGGGAGTTGTAAGTTGAAGATTGAAAGTAAATACAATAACTTTGATCAAGTAAGTGTATTGACAATGTATTCGGCAACCTTCAAGTCTTGTGAAGTGGCTTCCTTTTATAGAAGACCGGGCGAGTAGCCGTTATCTTCATCTGCCGACCGAGAGTCCTCTGTGACCATTGTGAAAGGCTTTCGAGTCACTCAGAAAGTATCCGTTGAAATATGGACGTTGGACAACGGTTTAACTCTCTTGGAAGTCCCAAAACCATCGGTTGTGTCTTGATAAATGTGGTGAGACCCACCGTTAAGCTTAGCGTTCCAGTTTTCCGGATATGGAAGCGGACGGCTTCGACACAATCTTACGAGACTAAAGCGGGGAAGGTGAAAAGCCATATCTGCTTGGTGATTTGATGTTACGAAGCCAGCTACTTTTGTAGTTTGAAAAGATATCCTCGATTGAATAACCTACAAAAGTAAAACACCTTCGGTTCTCAAAGTATAAAATACTTTGGTCCAAGGTTAGACACGAGATAACAAAATAATTTTGAAAAATTACGCAATTGATATTTGAGTCGAAAAGAAATGGAATTTTCGAGTCTAATATCCATGATACTCGGAATTCCATATGACTTAGTCTTAAGTAAAGAAACACGTTCTATAGCGAATATCGAGTGGGAAAGAACTTGATATAGACTAAGCATGAAATGAACTATGAATGCTGACTATGCAAACAATAGAGTAAATAACCACAAGTCGGATTACGAGTGAGAAACAGCGGAATACTTGGTATATTCAAAATGCGATTAATCCGAGTGAGAGTGGACTCGGAATAAAGAACCGGTTTTACGAGTCGCTAACTGAAAAGTGATGAAAGAGATATGTGAAGGCCGAATCGCATAGAGAAGATACTATTTAACTCAAGTAAGTTTCTAAGACACGAGAGAATGCCTTGGAATCAAAACTCTATATGAATGACATCGTTATACCCGATTCCTTTTGCATGACTCGAGAAAGATATAGAGCAGATGTCCGAGTCTTCAATCTCCCCTTTTTGATGAAAGGCATTCCATACTTAAACAGAAACTTTGTTAGAGGAAAATAGATTGATTCCGAGTAGTTTGATAAAAAGTAAGGCATATTGAATAGATCGAGCAATATACAATATATCGAGCAAATTAAAGTATGCTTTAACTCATTAACTCGAAAAGAAAGAACTCAGAAATGAATAAGGAAATGCATCAATTCATTTAAAAAAAAATTACAAGGGCTGAAAGAACTCCCCTAGACAAGACAACCAGTTTCGACTACATTTTCTCCCCCTTGCCTTTCAGCAAAAACAAGAAGCAAAACGAATGGAGAAAAGTACAAATAATACACATAAGTTGTACTGGACAAAAGAAAATTTGAAAGAAGAAAGTCCGGAGACACCGAGGAATTGTGACTCGGTGCATGGCTCCAACTAGGAAGGAGGGGATTTCTGAGTGGAGGTGGAGGTGCGCCGGCGCTGATACGATCTTGACGATGTGCTTGAGCGCGGCGAAGGAGAAGCCGGAATAGTTCTCGAGGGCTCGGCTACGAGGGGCTGACCGGAGAGAGTGGATCGAGGGTTCTTCCCTTGGGACCTTAGGGGCTGGAGGGGCTGCTCCGGGCGACTCGCTGGAGGAGCGAGATCTTCGACCCACTCGGACTGACTGTCCGAGCCGAGTACAGCAATTTGAGCTTGGGGAGCGGTCGCCACGGCCTCTTCTTCCCTTTGCCCGGAAGGGCCCGCTTCAGCCGCATGTTCCTCGGCATCCTCCGCTGCATCTGCAGCTTCTTCCTCTCGCTTCCTCGGCTTCCTCGCTGTCCGAGGAGGTCAAGCTCAGGCTCGAAGACGCCTCGGATGTGTCCGAGTCATCCAGGTCCTGAGCCGCCTTGGACCGTCTTTCTCCGAGGAGCTCGGCCGGCTCCTACGCTCTTTAACCAGCTCCCTCATCTCAAGAATGAGAGACTGCTGCTCTCGGATTTGGGACCGACCGGTCTTTTGGTTGATGGTCGGACCACGAAGAACAGATTTGAAAGCCACGGCCATGTCTCCGAGTTCGGAAGACACAGAGCCGATCTTGTCCATGAGAACGAGGGGTCAAGAGGGCGAGAGAGAGTTTTGGAAGCACCGGAGGTGGAGGCACCACCAGGTGAAGAGGGAAGAGGAAGAGGGGTTGATTTCGAGTCCGAGGTGGAGAAGGAGGCCTCGGCTACGAGTTGTGAACCCGGACACCGGGGTTAGTTTCTCGGTATCCGTACCCCGGAGTTCCTTCTTGCCGACCACAATGGCCGCCTCGGACACCGCGTTAGGGTCGGAGGGAAGAGGAACTTGGAATTGTTTGAAAACAAGGGTGAGAAGAGCACCGAAAGGAAGGGAGGTGCTCTTCTTGGTTTGGAGTTGAGCTGGCACAGCGGCCATCCGCTCAATGATGGAGGGAAGAGGTCGACTTCGTATCCCTCCGGGATATCGAAGAGGGCTTTGAGGTGCTTGGAGTTGGGGTTCTCCTTGCTAGAATGCTTGTGAGAAGAAGGTTCTCATCGGCAGGAAACACTGAAGCCTGGCTTCGACTTCAAGCGAGTCACGAAAAGTTCTTTCGGACCCGGGGAATTCTTTAGCATACTTTTCAAAGAAGTCGTCGGCGACTTCGAGTGAAAGGGATAGGGTTACTTGTTCAAGAAGAGAGAAGAAACTTTGAACGATGCCGTGAAGAAGGGAGGTGTTGATACTGAACGAGTAATGTTACGGACCCGAGAGGTTAGAACATTTTCGAGTGAGAGAGGTGAGTATAAAACTCGAAACGAGTTTAGGATAGATGAACTCAGCTGAAACACAAGAAAGGGTATACTCCGGTGGTTTGAATGTTGGACAACCAGGAGAATTTGGTTGTTGGGAAGAACTTGTCGTCCAGCGCAAGATCTTTGGGTGACAAAGGGTTTAGAAGGGGTTGAGCTTTATGGCTTATTGGTGCGAGGCTTTTTAGAGGTTGAAGAAACTCGAAAGTCGGGATGGTTTCCTCTTTTAGGCATGGTGAGAGAAGAAAAGATGAAGCTTTTCGAAAGAGAAAGAGAATGAGGTGTAGAAGAGAAGATAACGAAAAATGGTAGAAGAAAGAGAGATGAGCGGTCGAAAACTTACGAGAGAGAGAGAGAGCTTCTTCGACGTCCGGGGACGATCGGGGAACACTATTCACGTAGCAAACTTCCGCGAGAAGAATTTCGTTTGAGAGGGAAGGAGTTTTAGAATATCGAGAAGAAGATGGATAGTCGTTATTTATAGTGAGTACGCGCGCCCGTTCACTATCCGTTAAGTAACTCCGTTCGACTCAGCCTGTCCATCGATCATTAATGCCCGGTGTGACGGTTCTTCTTCAACGGTTGAGATATCGGCGGTTTAAAATCTGCGGTTATGATCCGATCGCGGCGCTCGAGAAAGCGAGAGAAAAAGGGTTTGAAATTATAATCCGAAACTCTCCATTGTTCTAGAGATAGCTTCGGAAAATTTGATGTCCAAATTTCTCTTACGTCCGAGTTTGACTCGGAAAAGTTTCGAGTGACTCGAAACACGAAATAACTATCGGCCCGAGTATCACGTGATCAAGCTGAACTAATGGTTATTAACAATGAAAGCACATGGCACGAAATATTCAAGAATCATAACACAAAACTAAGCATTTAACATACCAAGCTCATTCCGAATAAAACAGAATTGATCTTCACCAAGAGGCTTAGTAAAGATATCGGCTAATTGAAGATTAGTAGGAATGAACTCAAGTGTAATATCACCCTTTTCCGAGTGATCGCGTAAGAAGTGATACCGACTTCAATATGCTTTGTTTTTGAGTGCTTGGACGAGGATTCTTAGTGATGCGATTGCACTTTGATTGTCACACTTGATTGGAGCCGAGTTGAGAGATAGTCCAAGATCCTTCAAGTGTTGTTTTATCCGAGAGAATCTGAGCGCAACAAGCTCCAGCGGCAATATATTCAGCTTACGCGAGTTGATAGAGCTCTCGAGTTTTGCTTCTTTGAGTGCCAGGATATTAGGGATTGACCCAGAAATTGGCAAGCTCCGGATGTGCTCTTTCGATCAACTTTGTATCCTGCATAGTCCGCGTCCGAGTACCCGGTCGAGTCGGTTACGAGTCTCCGGAGTACCATAGTCCTAGATTCCGAGTGCACTGCAAGATATCCGAATATTCTCTTCACCGCGAGTGAGATGTGATTCTTTTGGATTAGCTTGAAATCGTGCGCATAAGCAAACACTGAACATTATATCCGGTCCGCTTGAAGTAAGATATAGCGGTGATCCAATCATACCCCGATAGAGTTTCGATCTACTCGCTTTACTGTCTCATCCGAGTCGAGCTTTATACTGCTTGCTCATAGGAGTAGATGCGTGCTTTGCATCTTGAATTTTGTATTTCTTCAGCAGTTCCTTGGTGTATTTTGATTGATGAACAAAGATTCCATCTTTGTCTTGTTTGATTTGCAGCCAAGGAAGAAATTGAGTTCTCCCATCATACTCATTTGGAACTCTTGACTCATCAACTCGAGAAAATTCTCGGCACGAAATTCATTAGTAGCACCGAAAATAATATCATCAACATATATTTGAACAATGAGAAAATCTTTCCCTTTGGTCTTTATGAATAGGGTCTTGTCGATCTGACCTCTTTTAAAATCATTTTGAACCAAGAAGTCTGCTTAGTCTTTCATACCAAGCTCTAGGGGCTTGCTTAAGACCATAGAGAGCCTTTTGAAGTTTGAAAACATGATTTGGAAATTCCGAGTTTTCAAAACCAGGAGGTCTGCTCGACATAGACCTCTTCTTCAATAAAACCATTGAGAAAGGCACACTTAACATCCATTTGATATAATTTAATATGCATGCAGGATGCAAATGCCAACAGATATTCTAATGGCTTCAATTCTAGCTACTTGGTGCAAAGGTTTCCCCACAATCAATTCCTTCTTCTTGATTGTAACCTTGAGCTACAAGTCTAGCCTTGTTTCGACTACTATTCCACCCTCATCCAGTTTGTTTTTGAAAACCCATTTGGTTCCTATAACTGGGTAGTCGGAAGGTCGGTTGGTCGGAGTCCGGACTTGGTTTCTTTCGAATTGATTCGACTCTTCTTGCATGGCCTCTACCCATTCGCGTTCATTAAGGGCTTCTAGTGCATTTTTGGGTTCGAGTTAGTGAAATGAATGCAGTGAATGTACATAGATTATGAAGAGAAGAACGAGTTCTTACCCCACTTGTTGATATCGAAATTATGTTTTCTTGGGGATGACTGGAAGTAAATTTGAATGCTTTACCAGTTCTTTGATTCACCGAGGTTTGTGGACTAAATAGCTTGATCTTCGAAGCTTGTTCCGAGTGATCGGCTCCATTGACTTGCTCGCTCCGAGCGACCTCTTGAGCTATTTCATTCCGAACTCCCTCGTTCGAGTGATCTCCTTCGAGTCTTTGTAAGCTCATCTTCGTCATCATCCTTTCGAGCTTCGGTTCGAGTATGAAGATTCACTTGGTTTTTCCTGTTCAAGCTCATCAAACACTACGTGGATACTTTCTTCCACTTTGTTAGTTCTCTTGTTGAAGATACGGTAAGCTTTGCTATGAGAAGAGTAACCTAGAAAAATTCCTTCGTCCGACCGAGCATCAAACTTGGTCGGATGATCCTTACCATTGTTGTGGACAAAGCACTTACATCCGAAAGATCCGAAATAGGAAATGTTTGGCTTCCTCCCTTTGTAGAGCTCATAAGGTGTTTTCTTGAGAATGGGTCCGATGAGGCATCGATTGAGAGTGTAGTTGGCTATGTTTCTTGCCTCCGCCTGAAAATAGTAAGGCAAGTTGTGTTTAATCATCATCGTCCTTGTTATTTCTTCAAGGGTTCTGTTCTTTCTCTCAACTACTCCATTCTGTTGAGGAGTTCGGGTGCTGAGAAGTTGTGAGAAATTCCATTCTTGTCACAAAACTCGAGAATTCGAGTAATCGAACTCCCTTCCATGGTCGGTTCGAATCTTTTGAATCTGAGTGCGGGACTCCACTTGAATCTTTCTACGAGCTTACTAAATTCCTTGAAGGCTTCATTCTTATTATTGAGAAAACACCCAGGTAAATCTTGAAAAATCATCAATGATAACAAGTATGTAAGATTTACCTCCGAGACTCTTTACGAGAATTTCGCCACATAGGTCCATATGCAGTAATTCAAGCACGTTGGATGTGGAAACTGTCTTCGAGAGATTTGAATGAAGATCCGACTTGTTTCCCTACGGTGCATGCTTCACATACTTTATCCTTCTCAAACGCACGGTTAGGTAATCCTCTAACCGAGATGATGAGATGCAAGCTTTTTGATAGTATGCATGCTAATATGACCTAATCTACGATGCCAAGTCCAAGAATCATTTTGAAGAGATGCTTTCAAACAGGATAAATTCGACTTGGGTCGAAAGAGGGATGATGTAGGTATTACCCGATCTCTTACCTGAAAGTTTTACCTCTTTGGTGATCTCATCCGTGATGTAGCACTTGGATTGAGTGAATTTTACCTCTTGACCTTTGTCACAAAGCTGGGAGATGCTAAGTAAGTTGTACTTTAGTCCTTTGACAAGGTAGACTGGGCTCACCAGATTGTTTTCATTACCAATCTTCCCAATGCCCACTATCTTGCCTTTGCTGTCATCACTAAAGGTCACCTTTCCTCCTTTATATGACTCCAGCTCGGAAAAGAGTCCTTGGTCACCTAACATATGTCGAGAACATCCGCTGTCCAGTACCAGTGCCCTTTTGATCTTTTCGAGAGACCTGTAAACAGAGAGAATCTAACCCTTCTCACTTCCTCTAACGAACCCGAGTAACATTCCTTACTTGTGGTCCTTTTACGAGGAAGAAGGTGCTTCGGAACCCAGATTTGAATGACTTTGGGTTTAGTCCGATTCCGAGTCTTCTTCTTCTCGAGAAGCTGAGTCCGTGTCTCTTTCCTTTTAAAAACCTTTCCTTTTGCAACAGAGGAAAATGGTTTCCTTTTGTAAATAGGTCCGGGTTTAGTCCTCCTTTCATTTTTGTGAATGGGACCATGCTCAGCCTTTTGAACTTAACGAGTTCGGAATCCTTTTGAACAATTCGAGTAAGAATTAGATTCTTCCTCCTTGTTAAAACCAAGACCTTCTTTTCTAAAAGAGACACATTGTGAACCTAAGAGCATATCAAGGTTCTTCCGTCCTTCGAGTAAACTTTAAAACCGAGATCTTGAGACTCGGTGAGCTTCGTTTCGGTTGCTCATTTTCTTTCTCGAGTAACTCGGACTCAGTCTCATTAGTTTGAGCACTTGTCTTGAGTTCTCCGAGTGTGAGTCTCGGTTTTCCAATTCGTTTTTAAAGAAGTGCTCTCGAAGTGATTGACTCAAGTTGTTCCTTGAAATGAAAAGAATCGAATTGGACTTTTCTTCCAAAGTAAAGATGTATTTAGCTAAATCAACTTTGGAGAATTTGAGGAAGTAGTTTATTACCTCTTGAGGATCGGTTTCCTCATTATCCGAGTCCGTGATGCAGTCGACTCTTTTTCGGCTTCGAGTCGGTGATCGCCATCGGACACTTTGAGTCATCCGAATCCTCGTCGTCTTCGGATGATTCCTCATCGCTCCATGTTGCCATCATGGCCTTTTTCTTCTTCTGTCCCGTCTTCGTTTTAGACAGTCCTTGACTATGTGGTCTTTGCTGCCACATTCAAAACATCCGGAATTCTTAGACGAGAGATAACTTTGAAGAAGAAGAAAACTTGCCTTTTCTATCTCTTTTGTCTTTCTTGTAGAATTCTTCTTTTGGTCTTTTGTCCCATCTTTTGTGCTTCATCATTTTCTTGAAGCCTCTTGCAATGAGTGCCATGGGATCATCTTCGATTCGGAGGAGCTCGGAATTGCTTCTTTGGATTCCGAGGCTTTAAGCGCAATGTTCCTTTTGGAAGTACCCTCGGCATCTTCTTCTTCCAAGTGTATCTTATGAGTCGAAGCTTTCCGATGAGCTCGTATGGCTTCAAGAGTGAGAGGTTACGAGCCTCTTCTATGGCAGTCACCTTAGGACCCCATCGTCTCTTGGGTAGGCTTCGAGAATTTTTCGACACATTTCTTCATGGGAGATCTTCTTTCCCAGAGATTTGAGATTGTTGGTGATCTCAATGAAGCGTATGAACATCCGAGTAATGTTCTCTTCGGCTCCATTTTGAAAAGCTCATATTTGTGAAGATACTGGCTGATCTTTGCTTGTCTCACCTGACTTGTACGTGTCCCACACCTCTTTAGCAGAGTCACAGGCAGAGACTCGATTATATTCTTCCGAGCTTATGGCGCACATGAGGATGTTCATGGCTTTGAAGTTCTTTCGAACTTCTCGCCTCGCTGGCGTGAACTCAGCCTTTGTCTTTGGAAGGATTCCGAATTCATCTGTCTTTGTTGGAATGTAGTTTCCTTGTTGTATGATTTCCCATACTTCTTCATCGTGATCCATAAGGAAACATTCCATAAGCTTCTTCCAGTGACTGAAATTTGAACCTTTGAATTTTGGTGGCCTATTGGAAGATCTACCTTCGTCGAACTCTCCGGTGTTACGAGCCATCCGATCTTTAAACCTTTGGACTGTTAGATCCTTTCGAAAGGCTAGGCTCGATACCAATTGAAGGTTTGCTTGGGGAGAGTCCGAGTCACCCTAGAGGGGGTGAATAGGGTGATGGAAAATTCTTTGCGAGAACACACACTTTTGACAGAGAAGAGGCAAAGACAGATTCCGAGTCTAAGCACGGGGTCGAAAAATATTGGACTCGAATGCAATGAATCGAGTAAACAAGTACAGACAGGGCAGTCTCGAGTCTAGAATAAACTCATAAAGAGAACACAGAGATTTTACGTGGAAACCCTCCTGGGCGAGAAAACCACGGCCCGTGTCAATCCGGACACGAAGTCAAATCCACTATTTTGAGTCCACAAAATACCGTGAACCGACCGAACCCGAGTTGCTCCCTTGGACAACTCTATACAAGTTTTCCTAGACTCGAAGTTACCTTATCTCGATCTAGTACTTCCTAGCTGAGATAACCCTTACAGCTAGGGACAACTAAGCTGAATTAACCTTTACAGACTTAGTCAAGGGACCTCACAAAGAATGTAAGAAGAGTTCGTAACTAAGTACAAGACCTTACAACTCGAAAGTAATGAATTACTGAGTGGGAGTTGTAAGTTGAAGATTGAAAGTAAATACAATAACTTTGATCAAGTAAGTGTATTGACAATGTATTCGGCAACCTTCAAGTCTTGTGAAGTGGCTTCCTTTTATAGAAGACCAGGCGAGTAGCCGTTATCTTCATCTCGCTGACCGAGAGTCCTCTGTGACCGTTGTGAAAGGCTTTCGAGTCACTCGAAAGTATCCGTTGAAATATGGACGTTGGACAACGGTTTAACTCTCTTGGAAGTCCCAAAACCATCGGTTGTGTCTTGATAAATGTGGTGAGACCCACCGTTAAGCTTGGCGTTCCAGTTTTCCGGATATGGAAGCGCAGCGGCTTCGACACAATCTTACGAGACTAAAGCGAGGGAAGGTGAAAAGCCATATCTGCTGGTGATTTGACGTTCGAAGCCGGCTACTTTTGTAGTTTGAAAAGATATCCTCGATTGAATAACCTACAAAAGTAAAACACCTTCGGTTCTCAAAGTATAAAATACTTTGGTCCAAGGTTAGACACGAGATAACAAAATAATTTTGAAAAATTACGCAATTGATTATTTGAGTCGAAAAGAAATGGAATTTTCCGAGTCTAATATCCATGATACTCGGAATTCCATATGACTTAGTCTTAAGTAAAGAAACACGTTCTATAGCGAATATCGAGTGGGAAAGAACTTGATATAGACTAAGCATGAAATGAACTATGAATGCTGATTATGCAAACAATAGAGTAAATAACCACAAGTCGGATTCCGAGTGAGAAACAATGAGTACTTGGTATATTCAAAATGCGATTAATCCGAGTGAGAGTGGACTCGGAATAAAGAACCGGTTTTCGAGTCGCTAACCGAAAAGCGATGAAAGAGATATGTGAAGGCCGAATCGCATAGAGAAGATACTATTTAACTCAAGTAAGTTTCTAAGACACGAGAGAATGCCTTGGAATCAAAACTCTATATGAATGACATCGTTATACCTGATTCCTTTTGCATGAATCGAAAGATATAGAAGCACTCGTCCGAGTCTTCACGTGGAGTATATTTACAACCACGAAACCAAGTTTCAAACCAGTATATAAGTCAAGTTTCAATCTCGTCAATATTCTCATTTTCTTGTGCTCATGAACTTTTTGATTTTTGATCAAGACAAGAACCTTCATACATGTATATTTATAGTTAAGGCTTTGGTTAAAAAATTTAATTATAAAAATCCCGATTATCGGGAGATGGCTCCGTACGATTAATTCCTTTATGAGTAGTACCAATAATCAGTTAATGATTTAGTGGGTCGTAGACAAAATAGTGAAGCTCATTAATATGTTAACATGTTATCATTTAAATATTTTGAAAAGTACAAATAGTAACGTACCTGAGGTAATTGTTCCTTTTCCTTTAAATATCGCGTTTCGTTATTTTCTTCAAACATGTCGTTCCCATCGTTTTTATGTTTTCAGGAAGTAATTTGATTTATGCATTAATAAACTTAATAGCTACTCTCTATTTGCGATAAACTTTTGGCATTTGACTTCCTCTAGTTCCCCCACTTATTACTCAAATTCATTTGAATTTCTAACTTCCTTTAACTACTCAATTCAACATTCCGATTTTCTGTCTAATTTTTCGAATTCTCGCAAACATCATCACACATTGAATTATTCTTGTCTTTTCACCATCATATTACTTATTATCACCAAATTACTAACTCCACCAAGGTCTCTATTAATTTTAATAAAGTTCCCAACTATAACCCAATTTCATTTTTCAATCAAGCTTAACATAACCTAATTTTAATCACTTTCGCCATGATCATATATCTATAATCTCATCCACTTTCTACATTCCAAATTAATTTGCACTTCTACAATTAGACCAAGACTCAATTACATTAATTTACTCAAGTTTAGCACACATACAAACAAATAAATTCAATCCTCCATCAATCTTCAATGTCTCATTTACACATTCTTGAAACCAACTCCCAACAACATACATGTTCATATTTCTAATCCTCAATATCTTTCTTCCAATTCCTCCACAACCAAACAATTCATTCATACTCATATAAAAGTTAAACAAACACATTCATAATTACAACTACACCCAAATCAATTTCCAATTCCACTTCAACACATAATAATTCCTAAATTCAATTTCATTTTCTCCCACAATTCCTTCACTTCCACCATAATCAATTCACAATTCACATATACTTGTCTAATTATTCAATAATAACATAAATTTGTGATAAAATTTGCTTAGAAATTAAGGATTGGAGATATGCCTCAAATTGGGTTAGATGTGAAATCGAATGGGGGTGGCTCGGTGGTGGAGATCCAGCCGCGTAAGAGGTTGGTTGGCGGCGTCGGAGCCGGCGAAGGAGTCGGTCGGCGACCGGGGCCGCGCCTGTCCCGACCAGGCGCAACGGCGGCAGGGTTGTCCTGCCTTGCTTGACGTGAAATAGAGGAAGGAGGGGAGAGAAGAAGGCGTTGGCAGCGAGAGAGGGTGACAGCAGTAGCAGAGCATCGGCTACGGCCGGGGACGGCGGCGTAGCTGGCCGGTCCGAGCAACACCACTAGGGGCGGGACGGCTCCTGCTCGGTGCGGAACAAAGCGAAAAGAGGGAAAAGAAGTGGTCGCCGGTGGCAGCAGGGGTGGCGGTCGGGGCGGAGGCGACGGACTATTGACGGCGGCTAAGATTGGCCGGCAGTGGTGGGGGAAGAGCAGAGAGGAGAAGTGAAGGTGGGGTGATTAGAGAGAAAATGGAGGGCTTGATTTTCAAAACCCCCACCCTCCTTTTTACCGATTTCCCGATCCTTCCACCATCTTCTTCTTTTCTTTTCTTTTTTTATTCTTTTTATTTGTGTTATAATAATTTGTATATATATGTATGCTGTGTTTATTTTATTTCTTTTTACTTATTAATTTAATTTATTCAAATTCGGAATGAAATTATTCGAACATATATACATTTCGTAGTACAAACGTAAATTTGTATGAATTACCCATTATTATTTGCGATTATCAATTTGTTCGCATCTTTTATTTTGATTTCATATTTTGCGCCGCTCAAAGCTCTTAAACAATATTAAGACGATAAAATGCAAAATTAATTACGATTAAGTTTCGGGTGTTACAGATCATGGTGTAGCAGGATGCCCGATCGAAATCTTCCTAGAAATGTAGCGAGAGCCTAAGTTAGGGGTCATACCCCAGAGAAACTATGAGAAACTACGAAGTGCTAGTTTGAGTCCACAACCTAGGAAGTAATTCATTAGAATTGATTCACCGGAGGTGATTTAGTAGGAGTGATTCAGTTTCTAATTGAAAGTATTTGAAAGAAAATGTTGGTGGTTGCTCCACCTTGTTTAAAGTTGATTCATTTATAAAAGAGTTGCTAATGATTGAAAAATAGTGTCTTTAAATGATTGAAGTGTTACGATCTTTATATTGCAAACGATTTCGGGGATTTCATTGAAAAGTATCTAGATCGTATTACATTATTATACTTTCACCGATTTTATTATTATCGGTAGTGTGTTCAAAGAATTTCCGTTGCAAGAGTGTAAGACTCTCCGGTGAGAGGATTGGTGCTCACCCCCTAAATTCCCCTCCTTAGTTGCAGGTAATCTCTCGGGTGATGTGTCTCGTACTTTAGCATATACTCGGACTCGTACGTGCCGTTTGTCTGTTTGCTAATTGCTTGCTGAGTGACTCAAGTTCCCGACGTGTATTCCATATATTCCTAAGTATTATAACTTGTAACTAAAGTCCATATAGTTTGTATAAGATGTATCACAACCATTTAGATTGCTTAAAGTTTTAAGGCATGATTGGTTGGACTCCGGCGTGTAGCCGTTGAGTTGTTTACTCCAAGCGTGTACCTCGTTGAGTTATATTATGATTTTTAAGCGGGGTTTTAAGGCTTTAAGCCTAGGGTTGTAATGTCCGTGCGAAAGGTGTATCGGTCGAAGGTGACTATATCCCCTCTACCGGGTTGTCTCTTCTTCTAAAAGCCTACCAAGAGAGGATGATAATTTGCCACATACGCGAACCAAAGAAGGGTTTGATCCAAGTGCGTATAAGCTCATGGAGAAAGCGAGTTACAACTTTGCTAACCCTATTGCATAGGGGAAAGTGGTTGAAGCTGAAACATATGGCATTAATGAAACCTAGAAAAAGATTCAAGAACAGGGTGTCTCGGTGGAAGTCTCAAACGTCGGCCTAGGCTATACATCGTCCCAACTAATTAAGATATCTAGGCGGCAGAAAGACAAGCAATCTATCATTCAATACATTGCGATAGAAAGAGGAAGAGGACAATGATGATGAAGATGTCCAGCCTACTGCCAGGTCCTCGGTGTTCGATAGCTTACACTCATCTACCTCGGAAAGATGCCCTTTCATGTTCACAAGAATAGGGAGGCCAAACTCCCAAATCCTCGGTATTCTATAGAATAAAAGGAAGTTGCAATCAAGACCTTCGGTTTTCAGCGAGAATGAACAAAGGGGAAGATGCGTCTAAGCCGTCACCTCTTCCGCAGAAAGACTCGGTGTTCTATCGTCTTGATGATACGAATGAAGTACAAAGTTCTATCACATCTCATGTGAAGCGCATCTCAACACTCGATGTGAAGACAGATGACTCCCTAGGAGTAAAAAGTCGCACTTGTGATCCTCACTGGTCAATGGTGTGACTCTAATCCTAAAAAGGATGTAAAGGAAGAAGAAGTAGCTTCATCAAACCATATCACGGTTTGGGAACGAGAAAATTCAGACTCGAGAGATAGGGCTTGTAGAAACTCCTCAAAATCTTAAAGATGGGAGGCAAGCTATAGTCGACGATTTAAAAGAATTGAATCTTGGAACCGATGAGGAATCGTGCCCTATCTATGTAAGTTCCTTACTCACACCCGAGGAAGAAAACAAGTACTTTAACCTTCTCTCATAGTACAAGGATGTATTCCCATGTAGTTATATAGAAATGCCAAGGCTAGACCCCAAAGTTGCAGTCCATCGCTTGGAGATAAGAAAGGGAGTTTCACCTAAGAAACGACCTCGGAGGTGCTTCCTACGAGTTAGTACTCGAGACCAAAAGGGAGGTTAACAAACTCATAGAGGCGAGGATTCATTTGTGAGGTAAAGTACCCAACATGGATCGCAAACATCGTTCTTATGAGGAAGAAAAATGGTCAACTTCACATATGTGTACTAGGATCTCAATGATACATGTCCCAAAGATGATTTCCCACTACCGATCATCGAGCTCATGATCGACTCTACCACCGGATGTGAAGCCTTGTCATTCCTGGATTGTACTGCAAGGTACAATCAAATTCAAATGGTACCGGAAGATCAAGAAGCAACAACCTTCCATATCCCAAAAGGCATATTTTGTTATAAAGTGATGCCATTCGGTCACGAAAAATGTAGGGCCCACATACCAAAGGGAAATGCGGAACATCTTCGACGAGATGCTTTATAAAAAAGTAGAGCGTTACATTGAAGACTTGGTTGTCAAGTCTAAGGAAAGGTTAGAGCACTTGCACGACCTTCGTCAAATCTTTGAGCGAGTTGTGAAAATGCCAATTGAAGATGAACATACTCAAATATGCCTTTGGTGTCACCTCTAGAAAATTCTTGGGTTTTATTGTTCGTCACGGAGGTATCGAGGTTAATCGAGGAAAAGATCAAAGCAATCCAAGAAATGCCCGAAGCAAAGAATCTTAAGGAGCTTCGTGGCCTTCAAGGTCGGTTAGCATACATTTGGAGGTTCATTTCAAATCTGGCTGGCTGTTGCCACCTTTTCAACCACCTCATGAAAAAGATGCGCTCTTTGAATGGGACAAGTCATGCCATAAGGCTTTTGAAAGTATTAAGAAGTACTTGTCAAATTCTCCGAGTATTAAGAGCACCAATTCCTAAAAAGTCACTAATACTTTACATTGAAGCTCGGGATAAGTCACTAGGGGCATTATGTGCTGAGAAAAATGAAGAAGGGAATGAAAGGGCTTTGTACTACCTCGGTCGTATATTGGTTGGGGCTGAGTTGGATTACTCCCCAATTGAGAAGATCTGCCTAGCTCTCATATTTGCCATTAAGAAACTAAGACATTATATGCAATCTCACACAGTTCAAGTCATTTCTAAAGTAGATCCTATCAAATACATCTTGTTAAGGTCAATTCTAAGTGGAAGACTTATAAAGTGGGTAAGCATTGGCATATTTCTTGGCCGATCATCCAGTACTAGATAACTTGGAGCTAAATGATGATTTGCACTGGGGAAGATATGGATTTCATCGACGGCCTCCTGCCGTGGGAGATGTACTTTAACGGGCAACAAGACATTACGGTGCTTGGTACAGGAGTAGTCTTTATTTCTACCGAGAAACACATTCTCCCATATTCATTCATGCTTATGTAGTTGTGTTCAAACAATGTGGCCGGGTATCAAGTATTAATCCTAGCCCCATATCACAAGAATGCCTTACGATTGCTAGACATATTAGACACGATCAACTTGGAGCATGTTCCTCGAAGTGCCAACAAGGCGGCTGATGCACTTGCAAATGTTGCGATCCACTGTGGCACTGGGGGTAGAAGAAACCATAGATGTCCCAATATGCGACCCATGGGTTGCAACACCTTCCGATGAAGATTTTGTAGAAGATATCAATAGAGTAAGTATGTGTGAAGAAGATTGGCAACAACCACTTATCGATTACTTAGAACATGGGAAGATCCCTAGTAGCCCAAGGCATAAGACCAAAATTCAACGAAGAGCTTTGCGTTTTCTTCGCTATAATGGGACGCTATATCGACGCTCTTTTCGTGGTCTTTAGCTGTGATGCTTAGGTATGAAAGAAGCAAGACAAGCAATGTAAGAAGTTCATTCGGGAATATGTGGAGCACATAAATCAAAACCTAAACTCCATGATCGTATCAAAAAGATGGGCTACTACTGGCCCACTATGGTTCAAGACTCGCATAGATTACGCCAAGAAGTATGAGGCTTGGCAGTTTCATGCAAATTTTATACATCAACCTTCGAAACCGTTGCATCCTGCAGTGGCATCTTGGCCTTTTGAAGCCTAGGGGCTAGATGTTGTTGGACCAACCACACCAAAATCGTCTGTTGGTCGCACTTACAGCTGGGCCACTACCGACTATTTCTCAAAATGGGCAAAAGCAATTGCACCGAGGAAAGTAAAACAGGAGAATGTTGTTGATTTTATAAGGACATATATCATTTATCGATACGGTGTACCTCGGTATATCATTATGGATAATGGTAAGCCATTTTTCAACAGATCGATGACCAGCCTGTGCGAGAAGCTCAAGTTTGCTCCACACAAGTCTTCCATGTATAATGCTCTTGCAAACGGCCTAGTAGAAGCTTTCAATAAAACATAGCGCAACTTGCTCAAGAAGGTTGTCGCGAAATCTAAACGGGATTGGCATGAGAGATTAGGTGAAGCTCTATGGGCATACGGAACCACGTGCAAAATGCCAACACAATCAACTCCCTTTGCTCTGGTTTATGGGTTGAAGCGATATTGCCATTAGAACTTCATATTCCATCATTTCGCATTGCCGTACAAGAGGTCTTCACGGAAGATGACAATCCCAAGCTTTGTCTAGCTGAGCTGGAGGCCTTGGATGAAAAATGACTATAGGCCCAGTAGAGGTTAGAGTGTTATCAAGCTCACCTATCATGGGCATTCAACAAAAGTTCGACCGCACTCGTTTCAAGTAGGAGATCGTGTACTTACAGTAAGAAGCCCAATCATCATGCCTCACAAGACTAGAAACAAGTTCATTTCAAAGTGGGATGGTCCTTATATGGTGCAGGAATTCTACACAAATGGTGCCTACAAGATAGTCGATACTCGAAGGAGTATAAGTTGGTCCTATAAATGGAAAATTCTTGAAGCCTTATTATTCTTGAACATTGTCTCTTGTAAGCTCCTAAGCAAGAGCCTAAACCGGTCATTCTTCCAAGTTGAAATTAAATATACTACTTCGGCCTGCAAAAGTATTAATTGTGAATGACTAAAATAAAAAAATCGTTACACCTGGCCCGCAAGAGTATAAACTATGAACGGCAAAAAAACCGTTACTCCTAGCCCGCAAGAGTATAAACTATGAACGGCGAAACAAAAAACAAGAAAAGATCTCTTCTTGTCATTGCTTAAGGTACGTATGGCTTGATCCTTTAGGATGTTTTACTTCCTTAAAGTATGTATGCAATTTGGGCATACACCCAAGTACATCCTCCCGCGTACAAAAAAATGCAAAACAAAATGGTGTAATCCGATCACATCATAAAGAAAGATAGTTGCAACATAATATTTTAGAGAGTTTTCACTGAAAACTTTGTGTAGATATCAAGTTGGATAAAAAAAAAAGGGATGGAGTACATGACACTTATTATTATCAAAAATATCTAAAAAAATGATGACTAAGTTAAGGTGACTAATGGAAGTTTTTTCAAATCTTCATATGACTCCTTAGTGTAAGTCTCCAACTTCTCCAAGCTAGCCTTTGCATGAGAGTCTATCACTTCAGTGACTTCAATGATTTCAAGCCGACCTTGTAAGTCCGCAACTTCGTTCTCTGCTTTCGAATCAAAGATCCACTGCTAGTGATCTAGCCCTCAAGGTCATGTTCTCGCGCACCCAAAGACTACAACTTCTTTAGCAACTCGGCTCGCTCCACCTTCAATTGCTCCAATTCAATCTCGTGCTGCCTTATGCTTGAGTCATTTTTGCGTCCAACTCTTTACATATCTCCTTAATCTTTCCTTTTATATCTCGCTCGAAGGCTAGCTTGCTCCTTAGAGGTGATGCGTTCGAAAAACTGTCTCGCACACTTTTGAAGTCGCATGCTTGAGTGATGGTTTCTTCGGTTCTATCTTTTGAAGGGGACACATCAATGCCTCCTTGATAACATTTCCTGCATCAAAGTTGAAACTTCACCATGTGAAGATTTTAATGGAGGAGGTGGACGAGAAAAGTAGAGGAACACTAGCATTAAGAGCTGAATCAACTTCATCATTGGCTTGGTTAGTGATGTTCTGGTCTAAACGATCTTTTCCGAGTAAACGAAAGTAGGAAGTTCCTGATGGTAAAGGAATGTTTGCCATCTCTTCTTTGAGGTTCACGTCATCATTTTCCCCTATATAGATATATATATATATATATATATAAAAGAAGAGGATGTTAAAGTGCAAGCACCATAAGCATGTATATATGTACATAAAAAATTATTACCATGTACTCGATAGAGTTTGGTTCCC
Organism: Talinum fruticosum; assembly: GCA_021018815.1. Classification (NCBI taxonomy): domain Eukaryota; kingdom Viridiplantae; phylum Streptophyta; class Magnoliopsida; order Caryophyllales; family Talinaceae; genus Talinum; species Talinum fruticosum. Next base: position 3,933,918 of record JAITYX010000020.1, read on the forward strand.
AATCCAGAATACCAGAATGTTCTCTATACCATTAAGAGGTGAATGAAGGACCTTTCCGGGCTTTGTCACATAAGTCTCAATATGTCGATTGTCCTGTTCTTCAACAATAGATTTAAACTTTTCTCTACATATCTTATCGAATGAAATATCTAAAGGTGGCACAACTTGCTTTGTTACCATTGCTTGGTTTAGCAACACTTTGGACGAGAACGACAGAAATAGGTATGGCAGGGATAGCAACTTGCGCTCCACGAATCTTCTCACATGGAGATCCATCTCTTATTGATAGGGTGGCCGATCCTAAAGGCTTCCCAATGACGTTTAAACTTTAATTTGAACTTCGAGCCACGAGTCCCCTCATCCTTTGGAATGTCTTCTTGGGATAAATTGTCTCTTTCTCTACGAACTCTCCTCCAAATGAGCATTGGGTAAGGTAGGAAATACTTTTGATCACCATTCTTGGAAATTGCAAGTGGCCTTTTTCTCAGGTGACGAACATGCTCCCGAAATAACACATAAGATCTCATGTTGTAGCTTAAGCATGCATAGTCGAGGCCAAGCATAGCCTGTGGCTCGTGGAAACTTTTATAATTCATGTCAGCACGGACATCTTGATGAAACCCAAACTGTCTACTAAACCGATGAAGACAATAATGCTCTATTACTAATTTGTCCTCACATTCATAATTAATGAAGTTTGAATGGATGCTCATGAAGTAAGCAAAGTCGGTTTGACAGACTTCCCATCATCCACCGAGTTTCCTTAACTCGACCGCCAATGGATGAATGTGTAGGAACCACGGCCGGCCAGGGCCCGCCGAGCTTCCCTACTTGTGTCGGGTCTCTTTTTAAAGATTAATTTAAAGATGGTTTTGAAAGTCGATTTTTGAATGTGGGGATGAACCTTTTATTAAGATTTCGATTTTATTAAATCCGATTTAAAGTGGATTAGGCAAAGTTGAATGGCGGTTTTATTAACCATTTTATTTTAGTAATTATTTTCACAAGTCCCGGATATTATTTCTTAACCGGAAGATAAATAAAATTAGGGTTTCGTTTTGGCCATGAGGCTTGAGGGCCGGACCGGTGTGAAAACACCAGCTCGACTCGAAGCCTCACCCACTCGGTTGTCCGGCGCCGACTGAACCAATGTCATACGATGGACCGGTGCCCGCCGATGGCCGTGATCGAAGTAATTTAGCCTCGGCTTCGGCATGGCTGGCAGATCCAAAATCCCTTCTTTCTTTTATCTCGTAGCGAGAAAAACCGAGATGCAATGCAATAGAAATAAAGCAAAAGAGGAGTCGCCGATCAGCTTTTAGGAAATAAAAACTAACAAAAACAAAAGTAAAATTTTCTCTTCCAATCTTAGTATGGGGAAACTAATCAAAGAAGAGGCTAAAAAATGACTTCATCGGTCTTTGAGCCAAGAATCAAATTCGGGGGCTAGGGTACGAAACGTGGGGATAAACCCTTCGGTTCCGCCCGTCCGAAAATGGCCATTACTAGTTCGAGTAGTGAATTCAAATAATGTAAAACAAGCCGAGTGAGCAACATTCTAAGCCAAATTAAAGCACCATGACATAATTAAGGAAAGCGATAAAAGCAAAAGGTAAAGAGAGTAGTAAAGGCGAAACGAAAAGCGAAAGCGAAAGAAAAGAGAAAAGGGAAAAGAAAGCGAGAAATCTAAAAGTTTACATCAGGCGGGGAGGAATTAAAAGTGATACATTATTTGTCCATAATACGGAAAGTAATAAAGAAAGCATATAAATAAAATAAACCGTTGAAGATCGAATATGGTGTCCTCGGGTTGTCCCACCTACCGATCCGGATCTCGGATCTGGATCTCTTGAAGCGACGGTGGTGAATTGAAAGGGACTTTTGTGAGTTTTTAAGGAGATAGGTAGGCAGATGTATGACTCGATGGAGTTTAGGGATCGGATGTATGGAGTTTGATGGAAGTAGAGTAGGAAGAGGCTGAAAAGGGACCAAGAGATCGGAATACGGAATGTAGTATTCAGTAGCTCTTATGCAAATTTTAGTAGAGTAACATTGAGGGTTGAGCCATTCTAAGAATGAGAGCCAAATCTCTCTATTTATGGGGAGAGGTTAGGTCAAGAAATGACCTAGGGTTTATGCTCATCCAGCTCGTCCAAATGCAGCAGCAAAAACCGAGGCCAAGATTAAAGTGATAAGACCAAATAAAGAAAAGGATATAATCGGCCAAAACCACATAAATGAGGGGAGGTAGGTGCCGGCCAACCGGTGTACACCTAGGGTTTCGTGCCCTAGCGTGCTTCAAAGGGAGTCTTCGAGGCAAAACGCAGCGTTCCATATATGATTTCTAGAAGGCGGGAGCCAGCCATGTTAGGCTTCTCAAGGATATGGTGGGCTCCTAGTCTTGGGTGGATTGTCCTAGAGCTTAAACGTAGCACTTTAATTCTCGTGATTATGAAATATAGTGTCTAACGTCGTCTTGAGGTCTTCAGCTCCTTGTCCGGTTTGACTAAAGTTAAACGCAGTATTCCGAGCCTAGAATTTCCCACTACGCGGCACTGGACTCGGTTGTCTCTGGAGGCTTGGCCCAATTTTGGATCGTCCGAAAGAAAAGGGGATTTTTAGATCGATCCAAGGCAAACGCTATTTATGTGGTGTTGGAGGTTCTTTGTGGTTTATCGGCTTCGTCACATCAATCGGATACAACACATGATCCGGATCCTCAAACAGGACTCGGGATTATTATTATCGAGCCAACAAATAAAAACCGAGAGAAAAGGACGACACTTTTTGGTGTCTACAGTTAGCCCCCACTTTGACCGAGTTTGAAAGACGAAGGTTAAAGTAGACACTAAAGGGTACTTACCCGGCACTCGGCATTGTTTTGGAATTTGAGTGGATTGATGCATCCGAAATTAAGTAGCTTTTGATGGGCCCGGACTTGACCGATGGAATCGAAGTCCGGGTTGTTGATTCCTGAACTTGGCCGCTAGAAACCTAAAGTTCGGATGGGTGTGCTCAAACTTGACAATTTACTTAGCTCGAAGCTTGGTGGGATCTTGAACTTGACTCGGGTAGTAAAGTCCGAAGTTCAGCTGGGGTGCCCGAACTTAACCGCCTCTTGGATCCGAAGTTCGGTTGGGTGTGCCTAAACTTGACCTTTCTTGGTCCGAAGCTTGGCTGAAATTTTTTCTGCACTAACAGTTTCGTTAGCTAATAACCGAATGTAAATAGTTTCAAGTGATACCTAAAGATAATTTGTAATCGGATCGTGTTTCAAATGTGGTTCTTAACTTGGCCATAGGAAGGTCCTGAAGTCTTGGTATGGTGTCTAAACCTTGACCGTTGTTGAGAATGAAGGTTTGCTCGGGGAGAGTCTCGAGTCACCCTAGAGGGGGTGAATAGGGTGATAGAAAATTCTTTTAGAAAATTCGCACTTTTGTGCGTAAATGTTGCAAAGACAGATTCCGAGTCTAAAGACAGAGTCGAAAAGATTGGACTCGAAGTCGGTGAATCGAAGAAGCAAGAGCACTAAGGCCGTCTCGAGCCTAGAATGAACTTAGAAAGTGAACACAGAGATTTTACGTGGAAACCCTCCCGGGGCAGAAAACCACGGCCCGTGTCAATCCAGACACGAAGTCAAATCCACTATTTTGAGTCCACAAAATACCGTGAACTTGATCGAACCCGAGTTGCTCCCTTGGACAACTCTATACAAGTTTTCCTAGACTCGAAGTTCCCTTATCTCGATCTAGTACTTCCTAGCTGAGATAACCCTTACAGCTAGGGACAACTAAGCTGAGTTAACCCTTACAGACTTAGTCAAGGGACCTTACAAAGAATGTAAGAGGAGTTTGTAATCGAGTACAAGACCTTACAACTCGTAAAGTAATGAATTACGAGTGGGAGTTGTAAGTTGAAGATTGAGAGTAAATACAATAACTTTGATCAAGTAAGTGTATAGACAATATGTTCGGCCACCTTCAAGTCTTGTGAAGTGGCTTCCATTTATAGATGACCGAGCAGAGTAGCCGTTATCTTCATCTCGCCGACCGAGAGTCCTCTCGTGACCGTTGTGAAAGGCTTTCGAGTCACTCGAAAGTATCCGTTGAAATATGGACGTTGGACAACGGTTTAACTCTCTTGGAAGTCCCAAAACCATTGGTTGTGTCTTGAAAAGTGTGGTGAAAACCACCGTTAAGCTTGACGTTCCAGCTTTTCCGGATATGGAAGAAGACAGCTTCGACACAATCTTCCGGGACTAAAGCAGGGAAGGTGAAAAGCCATATCTCGCTGGTGATTTGACGTTCGAGCTCGGCTACTTTTGTAGTTTGAAAAGATATCCTCGAATGAATAACCTACAAAAGTAAAACACCTTCGGTTCTCAAATTATAAAGTACTTTGGTCCAAGGTTAGACACAGTATAATAAAATAATCATGATAATTAACCAACAGATTATCTCGAGTCGAGAAGAAATGGAATTTTCCGAGTCTAATATCCATGATACTCGGAATTCCATAATACTTAGTCTTAAGCAAGGAATCAAGTTCTAATCAAATAGTAGAGATAGAAAAACTTGATATAGACTAAGCATGAAATGAACTACGAATGCCGATTCTGCAAACAATAGAGTAAATAGCCACAAGTTAGACTCGAGTGAGAGTGGACTCGTAATAAAGAACCAGTTTTCCGAGTTGCTAACCGAAAAGCGATTAAAGAGATATGTGAAGGCCGAATCGCATAGAAAAGATACTTTTAACTCAAGTAAGTTTCTAAGACACAGAGAATGCCTTGGAATCAAAACTCTATATAAATGACATCGTTATACCCGATTCCTTTTGCATGACTCGTAAAGATATAGAGCAAGTGTCCGAGTCTTCAATCTCCCCTTTTGATGAAAGGCATTCCATACTTAAACGTAAACTTTGTTAGAGGAAAAATAGATCAATTCCGAGTAGTTTGAGTAAAAGTAAGGCATAATGAATGGATCGGAGCAAAGTACACTATATCAAAGCAAATTAAAGTATGCTTGAACTCATTAACTCGTAAAAGAAAGAACTCGTAAATTAATAATGAAATGCATCAATTCATTAAAAGAAATTACAAGGGCGGAAAGAACTCCCCTAGACAAGACAACCAGCTTCGACTGCATTTTCTCCCCTTGCCTTTCAAAGAAAAACAAGAAACAAAAAGAAGGGAGAAAAGTACAAGTAATACACATAAGTTGTCCGGACAAAGAGAAAATTTTGAAACAGAAATTCTGGAGACACCGAGGAATCGTGACTCGAGTGCATGGCTCCAACTAGGAGGGAGGGGATTTCGAGTGGAGGCGGAGGTGCGCCGCGCCGATAAGATCTTGACGATGAACTTGAGCGCGGCGAAGGGAGAACCGGAACACTCGCAGGGGCTCAGCTCCGAGTGGCCGACCCGGAGAAAGTGGATCGAGGGGTTCTTCCCTTGGGACCTCAGGGGCTGGAGGGGCTGCTTCCGGCCGACTCGCCGGAGGAGCGAGATCTTCCGACCCACTCGCATCGCTCGTCCGAGCCGAGTACAGCAATTTGAGCTTGAGGAGCAGGCCGTCCCTCAGCCAGCTGCCACGGCCTCTTCTTCCCTTTGCTCGGAAGGGGCCGCCTCGCCCGCAGGTTCCTCGCCGTCCTCCGCTGCATCCGTAGCTTCTTCCTCTCGCTTCCTCTCGCTTCCTCGCCGTCCGAGGAGGTTAGGCTCGGGCTCGAAGACGCCTCGATGTGTCTCGAGTCATCCGGTCCCGAGCCGCCTTGGACCGCTCTCTCTCGAGGAGCTCAGCCAGCTCCTTCTGCTCCTTAACCAGCTCTCTCATCTCAAGAACGAGAGACTGCCGCTTCTCGGATTTGGGACTCGACCGGTCTTTTGGTTGATGGTCGACCTCGAAGAACGTACTTGAAACCTCCGAGCATGTCTCCGAAATCGAAGACACCGAGGTGATCTTGTCCATGAAGACAGGAGACAGGAGGGAAGAGAGAGTTTTGGAAGCACTCGGAGGTGGAGGCACCACCAGGTGAAGAGGGAAGAGAAAGAGGGGTGGATTTCCGAGTCCGAGGTGGAGAAGGAGGCCTCAGCTCCGAAGTTGTGAACCCGCACACCGTGGTTAGTTTCCCGGTATCCGTACCTCGGAGTTCCTTCTGCCGACCACAATGGCCGCCTGCACACCGCGTTAGGGTCGAGGGAAGAGGAACTTGGAATTGTTTGAAGACAAGGGTGAGAAGAGCACCGAAAGGAAGGGAGGTGTTCTTCTTGGTTTGAAGTTGAGCCGGCACAGCGGCCATCCGCTCAATGATGGAGGGGAAGAGGTCGACTTCGTATCCCTCCAGTGATATCGAAGAGGGCTTTGAGGTGCTTGGAGTTGGGGTTCTCCTTGCTAGAATGCCGTGAGAAGAAGGTTCTCATCAGCAGGAAACACGTAAGCCTCGGCTTCGACTTCAACCGAGTCACGTAAAAGTTCTTTCGGACCTGTGGAATTCTTTAGCATACTTTTCAAAGAAGTCGTCGGCGACTTCAAGTGAAAGGGATAGGGTTGCTGTTCAAGAAGAGAGAAGAGACTTTGAACAGACGGTGAAGGAGAGAGGCGTTAATACGAACAGTAATGTTCTGAACCCTAGAGGTTAGAACATTTTCGGAGTGGGTGAGATGAGTATAAAACTCAAAAACGAGTTCGAGATAGATGAACTCGCTGAAACACAAGAAAGGGTAGACTCCGGTGGTTTGAATATTGGTCAACCAGGAGAATTTGGTTGTTGGGAAGAACTTGTCGTCCAGCAGCAAGATGCCGGGTGACAACGGGTTTAGAAGGGGTTGAGCTATCCGGCTTGTTGGTGCGCGGTTTCTTTGAGGATGAAGAAACCCGAAAGTCGGGATGGTTTCCTCTTTTAGGCATGGTGAGAGATGGAAATAAGAAACTTTTCGAGAGAAAAGAGAAAGAGAAGGAGGTGTAGAAGAGAAGAAAACGAAAATGGTAGAAGAAAATGGGAAGAGAGCAATGAAAACTTACGAGAGAGAAAGAGAGCTTCTTCGACGTCTCGCGGATGATCAAGAGAACACTGTTCACGTAGAAAACTTCCGCGAGAGGGTTTTCGTTTGAGAGGGAAGGAGTTTGAGGATACCGAGATGAAGATGGATAGACGTTATTTATAAAGGATACGCGCGCCCGTTCACTATCCGTTAAGTAACTCCGTTCTGTCTCACTCGTCCATCGATCATTAATGCCCGTGTGACAGCTCTTCTTCAACGGTTGAGATAACAACGGTTTGAAATCTGCGGTTATGATTTGATCACAGCGCTCGAGAAAGAGAGAGAAAAAGATTTTGAAATTATAATCCGAAACTCTCCACTGTTTCTAGAGATAGCTTCGAAAAATTGATGTCCAAATTTCTCTTACGTCCGAGTTTGACTCGAAAAGTTTATGAGTGACTCGTAAACACGTAAATAACTATCAGCCCAAGATCACATGATCAACTCGAACTAATAGCTATTGACAACGAAAGCACATAGCACGTAAATATTCAAGAGTCACAACACAAAACTAAGCATTTAACATACCAAGCTCATTCCGAATAAAACAGTAATTGATCTTCACCAAGAGGCTTAGTAAAGATATCACCTAATTGAAGATTAGTAGGAATGAATTCAAGTGTAATGTCACCCTTTTCCGAGTGATCGCGTAAGAAATGATACCCGACTTCAATATGCTTTGTTTTTGAGTGCTGGACAGATTCTTAGTGATACCGATTGCGCTTTGATTGTCACACTTGATTGGGACAGAGTTGAGAGTTAGTCCAAGATCCTTCAAGTGTTGTTTTATCCAGAGAATCTCGAGCGCAACAAGCTCCAGCGGCAATATATTCAGCTTTCGCAGCTTGATAAAGCTACCGAGTTTTGCTTCTTTGAGTGCCAGGATATTAGGGATTGACCCGTAAACCGGCAAGCTCCGGATGTGCTCTTTCGATCAACTTTGTATCCTCGCGTAGTCCGCGTCTCGAGTACCCAGCCGACTCGCTCCGAGTCTCTCGAGTACCACAGTCCTAGATTTTGAGTGCCTGCAAGATATCTCGAATATTCTCTTCACCGCAAGTGAGATGTGATTCTTTTGGATTAGCTTGAAATCGTGCACATAAGCAAACACCGAACATTATGTCTGGTCCGCTTGAAGTAAGATATAGCAGTGATCCAATCATACCTCGATAGAGTTTCGATCTACCGCTCTACCTGTCTCATCCGAGTCGAGTTTTATACTCGTCGCTCATAGGAGTAGATGCGTGCTTTGCATCTTGAAGCTTATATTTCTTCAGCAGTTCCTTGGTGTACTTTGATTGAAGGACAAAGATTCCATTTTTGTCTTGTTTGATTTGCAGCCCAAGGAAGAAATTGAGTTCTCCCATCATACTCATTTGGAACTCTTGGCTCATCAACTCGTAAAATTCTCGGCACGTAAATTCATTAGTAGCACCGAAAATAATATCATCAACATATATTTGAATAATGAGAAAATCTTTCCCTTTGGTCTTTATGAATAGAGTCTTGTCAATCCGACCTCTTTTAAAATCATTTTGAACCAGAAGTTGCTCAGTCTTTCATACCAAGCTCTAGGGGCTTGCTTAAGACCATAGAGAGCCTTTTGAAGTTTGAAGACATGATTTGGAAATTCTGAGTTTTCAAAACCAGGAGGTCGCTCGACATAGACCTCTTCTTCAATAAAACCATTGAGAAAGGCACACTTAACATCCATTTGATATAATTTAATATGCATGCAGGATGCAAATGCCAACAGATATTCTAATGGCTTCAATTCTAGCTACTGGTGCAAAGGTTTCCCCACAATCAATTCCTTCCTCTTGATTGTAACCCCGAGCTACAAGTCTAGCCTTGTTTCGACTACTACTCCACCCTCATCCAGCTTTATTTTTGAAAACCCATTTGGTTCCTATAACCGGGTGGTCGAAGGTCGGTTGGTCGAGTCCGGACTTGGTTTCTTTCAAATTGATTCAGCTCTTCTTGCATGGCCTCTACCCATTCGGGTTCATTAAGGGCTTCTAGTGCATTTTTGGGCTCATTTAGTGAAATGAATGCAGTGAATGCACATAGATTATGAAGAGAAGAACGAGTTCTTACCCCACCGTTGATATCGAAATAATGTTTTCTTGGGGATGACTCGGAAGTAAATTTGAATGCTTTACCAGCTTCTTTGATTCACCAGGTTTGTTGATTGAATTGCTTGATCTTCGTAAGCTTGCTCTAAGTGATCTTCTTCATTGACTTGCTTGTTCCGAGCGACCTCTAGAGTTGTCTCATTCTCGAGCTTCCTCGTTCCGAGTGGTCTCCTTCTGAGTCTTTATAGACTCATCTTCGTCATCATCCTTTCGAGCTTCAGCTCCGAGTATGAAGATTCACTTGGTTTTCCCCTGTTCAAGCTCATCAAACACTACGTGGATACTTTCTTCCACTTTGTTAGTTCTCTTGTTGAATATACGATAAGCTTTGCTATGAGAAGAGTAACCTAGAAAAATTCCTTCGTCTCGACCGAGCATCAAACTTGGTCGATGATCCTTACCGTTGTTGTGGACAAAGCACTTACATCCGAAAGATCCGAAATAGGAAATATTTGGCTTCCTTCCTTTGTAGAGCTCATAAGGTGTTTTCTTCGTAATGGGTCCGATGAGGCATCGATTGAGAGTGTAGTTGGCCGTGTTTATCGCTCTCGCCTGTAAATAGTAAGGCAAGTTGTGTTCAATCATCATCGTCCTTGCTATTTCTTCAAGGGTTCTGTTCTTTCTCTCAACTACTCCATTTTGCTGAGGAGTTCTGGGTGCCGAGAAGTTGTGAGAAATTTCATTCTTGTCACAAAACTCGAGAATTCCGAGTAATCGAACTCCCTTCCATGGTCGGCTCGAATCTTTTGAATCTGAGTCCGAGACTCAACTTGAATCTTTCTACGGAGCTTGCTGAACTCCTTGAAGGCCTCATTCTTATGCTTCGTAAAACACACCTGTGTAAATCTTGAAAAATCATCAATAATAACAAGTATGTAAGATTTACCTCCGAGACTCTTCACAGGGATTTCACCACATAAGTCCATGTGTAGTAATTCGAGCACACTGGATGTGGAAACTGTCTTCGGAGATTTGAATGAAGACCCGACTTGTTTCCTCTCGGTGCATGCTTCACATATTTTATCCTTTTCAAACATACGCTTAGGTAATCCTCTAACTAGATGATGAGATGCAAGCTTTTTGATAGTATGCATGCTAATATGACCTAATCTACGATGCCAAGTCCAAGAATCATCTTGAAGATGTGCTTTTAAACATGATAAGTTCCGACTTGGGTCGAGAGAGGGATGATGTAGGTATTACCCGATCTCTTACCCGAGAGCTTTACCTCTTTGGTGGTCTCATCTCGTGATGTAGCACTTGGATTGAGTGAATTTTACCTCTTGACCTTTGTCACAAAGCCGGGAGATGCTAAGTAAGTTGTACTTAAGTCCTTTGACAAGGTAGACCGGGCTCACCAGATTGTTTCCATTACCAATCTTCCCAATGCCCACTATCTTGCCCTTGCTGTCATCACCAAAGGTCACCTTTCCTCCTTTATATGACTCCAGCTCGTAAAAGAGTCCTTGGTCACCCGACATATGTCGAGAACATCCGCTGTCCAGGTACCAGTGTCCTTTGATCTTTTCTCGAGTGACCCGCAAAACAGAGAAAATCTAACCCTTCTCACTTCCTCTAACGAACCCAAGTAACATTCCTTACTCGTGGTCCTTTTCGAGGAAGAAGGTGCTTCGAACCCGGATTTGAATGACTTTGGTTTTAGTCTCGATTCTCGAGTCTCCTTCTTTTCGAGAACTCGAGTCTGTGTCTCTTTCCTTTTAAAAACCTTTCCTTTTGAAACAGAGGAAAATGGTTTCTTTTTGTACATAGGTCCGGGTTTAGTCCTCCTTTCATTTTTGTGAATGGGACCATGCTTAGCCTTTTTAACTTAACAGCTTCGGAATCCTTTTTGAACAATTTTGAGTAAGAATTAGATTCTTCCTCTTTGTTGAAACCAAGACCTTCTTTTCGAAATGAGACACATTGTGATCCTAAGAGCATATCAAGGTTCTTCTGTCCTTGAGAAAACTTCAAAACCAGATCTTGAGACTCAATGAGCTTCGTTTCGCTTGCTCATTTTCTTTCCTGAGTAACTCGGACTCGGCCTCATTAGTTTGAGCACTTGTCTTGAGTTCTCTCGAGTGTGAGTCTCAGCTTTTCCAATTCATTTTTTAAAAAGGTGCTCTCATTAGTGATTGACTCAAGTTGTTCCTTGAAATGAGAAGAATCAGAATTGGACTTTTCTTCCAAAGTAAAGATGTATTTAGCTAAATCAACTTTGGAGAATTTGAGGAAGTAGTTTATTACCTCTTGAGGATCAGTTTCCTCATTATCTCGAGTCCGTGTCCGAGTCCGACTCCTTTTCGGCTTCGAGTCGATGATCGCCATCGGACACTTTGAGTCATCTCGAGTCTTCGTCGTCTTCGGATGAGTCCTCATCACTCCACGTTGCCATCATGGCCTTTTTCTTCTTCCTGTCCCTTCTTCGTTTTGGACAGTCCTTGACTATGTGATCTTTGCTGCCACATTCGAAACATCCAGAATTCTTAGACAAAGATAACTTTGAGGATGAAGAAAACTTACCTTTTCTGTCTTTCTTGTCCTTTTTGTAGAATTCTTCTTTTGGTCTTTTGTCCCATCTTTTGTGCTTCATCATTCTCTTGAAGCCTCTTGCAATGAGTGCCATGGGATCATCTTCCGAGTCGAGGAGCTTGGACTTGCTTCTTTGGATTCTCGCGGCTTTAAGCGCGATGTTCCTTTTGGAAGTACCCTCAGCATCTTCTTCTTCCGTATGTATCTCATGAGTCGAAGCTTTCCAATGAGCTCGTCCGGCTTCAGGAGTGAGAGGTTCCGAGCCTCTTCTATGGCAGTTACCTTCGGACCCCATCGTTTCTTGGGTAGGCTTCGAGAATTTTCCGGCACATTTCTTCATGGGAGATTTTCTTTCCCAAAGATTTGAGATTGTTGGTGATCTCAAGTGAAGCATATGAACATCCGAGTAATGTTCTCTTCGGCTCCATTTTGAAAAGCTCATATTTGTGAAGATACCGGCCGATCTTCGCTTGTCTCACCCGACTTGTACCTTCGTAGGTGTTGACCAGAGTGTCCCATACCTCTTTAGCAGAGTCACAGGCAGAGACTCGATTATATTCTTCCGAGCTTATGGCGCACATGAGGATGTTCATGGCTTTGAAGTTCTTTCTAAACTTCTCTGCCTCGCCGGCGTGAACTCGGCCTTTGTCTTTGGAAGGATTCCGAATTCATCTGTCTTCGTTGGGATGTAGTTTCCTTGTTGTATGATTTCCCATACTTCTTCGTCGTGATCCATAAGGAAACATTCCATCGGCTTCTTCCAAGTGACCGAAATTTGAACCTTTGAATTTTGGTGGCCTCGTTGGAAGATCTACCTTCGTCGAACTCTCCGTGTTCTCGAGCCATCCGATCTTTAAACCTTTGGACTGTTAGATCCTTTCTGAAAGGCTAGGCTCGATACCAATTGAAGGTTTGCTCGGGGAGAGTCTCGAGTCACCCTAGAGGGGGGTGAATAGGGTGATAGAAAATTCTTTTAGAAAATTCGCACTTTTGTGCGTAAATGTTGCAAAGACAGATTCCGAGTCTAAAGACAGAGTCGAAAAGATTGGACTCGAAGTCGGTGAATCGAAGAAGCAAGAGCACTAAGGCCGTCCGAGCCTAGAATGAACTCGTAAAGTGAACACAGAGATTTTACGTGGAAACCCTCCCGGGGCGTAAAACCACGGCCCGTGTCAATCTAGACATGAAGTCAAATCCACTATTTTGAGTCCACAAAATACCGTGAACTTGATCGAACCCGAGTTGCTCCCTTGGACAACTCTATACAAGTTTTCCTAGACTCGAAGTTCCCTTATCTCGATCTAGTACTTCCTAGCTGAGATAACCCTTACAGCTTAGGGACAACTAAGCCGAGTTAACCCTTACAGCCTTAGTCAAGGGACCTTACAAAGAATGTAAGAGGAGTTTGTAATCGAGTACAAGACCTTACAACTCGTAAAGTAATGAATTACAGAGTGGGAGTTGTAAGTTGAAGATTGAGAGTAAATACAATAACTTTGATCAAGTAAGTGTATAGACAATATGTTCGGCCACCTTCAAGTCTTGTGAAGTGGCTTCCATTTATAGATGACCAGGCAGAGTAGCCGTTATCTTCATCTCGCCGACCGAGAGTCCTCTCGTGACCGTTGTAGAAAGGCTTTCCGAGTCACTCGTAAAGTATCCGTTGAAATATGGACGTTGGACAACGGTTTAACTCTCTTGGAAGTCCCAAAACCATTGGTTGTGTCTTGAAAAGTGTGGTGAAAACCACCGTTAAGCTTGACGTTCCAGCTTTTCCGGATATGGAAGAAGACAGCTTCGACACAATCTTCCGGGACTAAAGCAGGGAAGGTGAAAAGCCATATCTCGCTGGTGATTTGACGTTCGAGCTTCGGCTACTTTTGTAGTTTGAAAAGATATCCTCGAATGAATAACCTACAAAAGTAAAACACCTTCGGTTCTCAAAGTATAAAGTACTTTGGTCCAAGGTTAGACACGAGATAATAAAATAATCATGATAATTAACCAACAGATTATCTCGAGTCATAGAAGAAATGGAATTTTCTCGAGTCTAATATCCATGATACTCGGAATTCCATAATACTTAGTCTTAAGCAAGGAATCAAGTTCTAATCAAATAGTAGAGATAGAAAAACTTGATATAGACTAAGCATGAAATGAACTACGAATGCCGATTCTCGCAAACAATAGAGTAAATAGCCACAAGTTAGACTCGAGTGAGAGTGGACTCGGAATAAAGAACCAGCTTTTCGAGTTGCTAACCGAAAAGCGATTAAAGAGATATGTGAAGGCCGAATCGCATAGAAAAGATACTTTTAACTCAAGTAAGTTTCTAAGACACAGAGAATGCCTTGGAATCAAAACTCTATATAAATGACATCGTTATACCCGATTCCTTTGCATGACTCGGAAAGATATAGAGCAGATGTCCGAGTCTTCGAGAGAATGAAGCTCGATGGGGGTTGTATGAACCTTGACCGCTGCTAGGCCCGAAGCTCGATTGAGGTGTGTCTAAACCTTGACCGCTGTTTGGCCCGATGCTCGACCGAGTTGTGCTCGAATCTTGACTCGCTGTTGGGCCCGAAGCTCGACCGAAATGTCCGAACCTTTACCACTGCTCGGGCCTGAAGCTCGACCGAGGTTTGTCTAAACCTTGATCGCTGCTGGGCCTGAAGCTTGACTTCTATCTACGTTCGTCTGAATAGGGACACATGCTTACTTTATGTAGAAATTCTTGCTTAGACTTGGTTATTGGATGACCTAAAATCTAGGGAACGTCTGCTTGAAATATGATGTTCCACGAGGTTATATGCCTCATTCTAAATTTGAGCTTTTAGTTTGTGTGCTAATAGCTCCTTTGTAAGGCAAATGATTTGTGTCTTCCTCGAGTATTCTTAGAGTTGCTATGGTTGTATGACCCTTTTTGATCTTGAGCCCCCATGTTCTTCTTGGGTGCTTGTGTATAGCCCTTCTTCAATGTTGGATACTAGCTTCGACGAAATCACTTTGAAGGTGGTGGTGCCGATTGAAGGTTAGCTCTAGAGAGTCTAAGTGACCCTAGAAGGGGGTGAATAGGGTGATGAGGAAATTTAAACACTTTTTGCACAAACACTTAGATAAAGCAGATTCCGAGTCTAGATTGAACTCGTAAAGGTAAATGCACGGATATACGTGGAAACCCTACTATGGAAGAAACAACGAGATAGTGCTAATCCAAGCACCAAGTCAAATCCACTATTTTGAATCCATAAAATACAAAGGACTGACTCAACTAGAGTTGCTCCCTTAAACAATTCCTTACAAAGTTTTCCTAGACTCGAAGTTCCCTTATCTCGATCTAGAACTTCCTGACCGAGGTAACCTTTACAATCAGGGACAATTGAGCTGAGTTAACCTTTACAGTTTAGTCAAGAGACTTACTAAGAAAGTAAGAGAAGTATGTAATTAATTACAAGACTTTCTTTACAACTCGAGAGAATATTAAATACAAAGTTGGAGTTATAAGTAGAAGATTGAGTTAGAATGAGAATAGCAATAAAATCAGTTCCGTAAATCTATTCAAGCAATTTGTTCAAGCAATCTTCAAGTCTTGTGGAGTGGCCTCTATTTATAGATAACCAGGCGAGAATGACCGTTGAGTCTATTTCGGACTGAAATCTTCACTAGCCATTGTAACGACTATTCTAAGTCACTCGAAAAGATCCGTTGGGATGTGAATGTTGTGTAACGGCTCTTGGCTCCAAAGACGGTCCAATCACTTGGTGGTGACTCGAAAACTAAAGTGGAAACAACCGTTAGGTCTAGAGTTGGAGCTTTCCAGCTTTGGAAACAAACAACCCCGACACGGTGTCCGAGCCATATCCGAAGTAGCTAAAACTTGTCTCGCTGGTGTTTAGCGGCTAGAAGCTCGGTTGCTTTTGAAATTCAAAGAATAGATTACCCTCATTTGAATAACCTACAAAAGCGGACCACATTGGTTCTCAAAGTATAAAATACTTTGATCCAATATTAGGCAAAGATAATACTTAAATGAGAGTAATTAAATGCTTAATTATCTTTGACCTAAAAGAATGGAATTTTATGAATCTAATATTCAATAGGTTCAAATTCCATCTTTAGTCAATCCTAAAAGTAATCAAGTTATATAATAAAACATCAATAAGCATGAACTTAATTAAGTCAAATAATTCTCCAAGAAATAGACTAACTTAGAATAAAGAATTAACGTTGTAATTCATTTTACTTTGAAATACAAAGTCGGTGCTCGTAATAAATGCGATAGAGAAATTATTTGAACATGCAATGGTTCTGAGTGACGTATGAGTGAGTCGAAGCACAAGTAAAAGATTATGCAGTAAGGCACTTTCCGAGTCGATCGGAAATCAATGTAAATTTAGATATGAGTTTCTATAAATCTCATAATGACTTAGAATCAAAACATAAAAGAGATAGAGAGTTATACCTTAGTCTTCAATCTCCCCCTTTTGATGAAAGGGATTACATAGTTAAGATAGAAACTTGTTAGTTCAAAGATGAGTTTTCATTGCAAATGATCGGAGCAGGAAATAATATTCTCTTAAGTATGAGAGTAGAAAATGACTTGAGATACTTATAGGGTGCAACTTAGATCATATCATTACTCGGAACGGATTTGCGGATAATTGATCGGAGCAAAGAAAAGGAATTGTAACCGAGAGCAGATATGTTAAAGAGTTAAATGTCGAGCAAAAAAATAAAAAATATGTAACTCGAAACAAGTATGTAACTCAAAAACTTAGAGAAAAAGGGAGGAAACTCCCTCTAAACCAAACATCCAAGTTTTCTATTTTTCTCCCCTATGCATTTCGTCAAAAGGAAGGAGGAAATAGCAGTAAAAGTACAACAGATGTTGGACAAAAGAAATAAAAACTGAAAAGGACAAAAGATAGACTAAGAAAAGAGGGCATGTTGTCCGGAGGATGAGGGACGAGCAGGTGTGTCCGTGCCTATGCTTGTGTAGAAGTGGATGAATGGGGAGGCTACAACACTGGAATATCCGGGATCTCGCTGAGTCCCGGTTCTCGTGAACCAAGGAAACATCGTCCTAAAGCTCTTCTTCCTCGAAGACAACTACAGAGCGGAGCTGCCGAGGTAGGGGCTTTGGACCGACCTACATCGCCAGCCTTCTTCCGAGCCACTCGTAACATGATATGAGGAGATAAGTTCTGGTTCTTTTATGCCCCGGCCCTCAAGTTGAGCAGCTGCTTCTTCTTCTTTTCTTCTTCTTCCTTCTCCTTAGCTTCTCCTTTTATAGCTTGAGCTTCTTCCTCAGCTGCTCCTTCCACTCATTGCTTCAATCTCAGCCTAAGGTTAACTTAGCTAGGCTGGAAGATCCTCAAAAGTATCGGATGTGTCTAAGTCCCCAACAACTTTTGAGTCTGCGTTCTCGGAGGAGGTAAAGATGCTCGCACTGTTCTTTGATAATCTCCTTGAGCTTAAACATCAGATCCTTATTCTCCCGAATCCGAGACTGTGCGGTTTTCTAGTGAATAACCAGGTGTTGAAGAACATTTACGAAGGAGCGGAGAGTAGTCCGAAACTCTTTAGACACGAAGCAAATTTGTTTACCATCTCGGCAAACACAACAACAGAGGGATGAGTTTGAGAAGTGGAAGGACCAGCAGTAGAGGGTGAAAGAGCTGGTGCGATCCGAGTCATAGTGAGTGGAGGAGAAGGAGGTGACAACCTGGACTCCATGAACCCAAACACTAGGCTTGACTTCCCGGTACCCGTACTCCGAAGCTCTTTTATGCCAATACAAACGGCAGCTTTAGAGATAGCGTTTGTATATGTGGGGAAGGGAACTTTGAACTTTTTGAAGATAATAATCAAGAGAGCTCCAAAAGGATAAGGAGCATATTTCTTTAAGTGAGCTGGCACAGAGGCCATATGCTCAATAATAGCTGGGAAGAGGCCTACGTCATAGCCCTCTAGAATGTCAAACAAGGCTTTGAGAATCTTGGAGTTCAGATTCTCCTTGCTAGAATGATAAGAAAAGAAGGTTTTCATCGGAATGAAACAGAGCAGCCTTGCCTTAGATTTCATCCAAGTCATGGAGAAGTTCTTTCCTGACTCGAGGCTTTTCTTTTGCATACTTTTCAAAGAAGTCATCTGCGACCTTCATGAAAGGTATAGGGTTGGAGTTGAGAAAGAGAGAAGTGACTTTGAATAGTTTGTGAAGAAGGGAAAGGTTGACTCGTACAATCGTACCCTGAACCTTTGAGGTTATTACACACTCGAGAGAAAGTCATGTTTGCATAGAACTCGACAACAAGTTCAGGAAAGATATATTCACGTAAGCACAAATAATTGTATACCCCTGTGTCTTTGTGCAACCACGAGAAAGAGGTGGGTGGAAAGAATTTATCATCCAACGTTAGATGTTGGACGACAAAGTGCCGAGGAGGATTTGAAGTACCTCCTCGAGCGTTCTTGGTCCGAGCCTTTTTGGTGGTCGAACCAAATTCTTGAATGGTTCCTCTCTTAGGCATAGTGAGAAAATTGAAATAGAGAGAGACAGAGAGAAACCGAGAGTTGAGAATTTAGAGAGAGAGAGAGAATATGAGTGAGTAGAAGTATCGAGAATAGAAAGTAAATATGCAAGTGGACAAAGTGAAGAAAAAAAGGTAGAGGGGTGCTATTTATAGCGAAAAGAAATGATCTTCAACCTTCGTTCTTACCTGAATACCAAGCACCGAGTATCAAACCGGTTTGACGTTCGCACTCCAACGGCTAGTATTCTAGCATATTTCTTCCAACGGCTAGTTTCGTCTCGATTGAAACGTTTGCGATAGAGAGAGAGAGTAGAAAGACTTTTCCAAAACATTTCGAAATTCTCTATTTATCTAGAGATTATCTCGTAAGTTTGATGTCTAATTTTGCTCATGAACTAAGTCTAACTCAAGTATCGTTTATGAGTGACTAAGAACACTTAGACAACTAATAACTCACAACTCAGTCTCATTCCGAGTCAACTGATCCACTTGTTACTAGACCAAATAACACATAATCATTCAAAGATAATTCAGCAAGTAATTCACATAATCATGCATTAATCATGCCAAACTCATTCTTAATAAAGCAAAACCGATCCTCACTAAGAGGCTTAGTGAAAATATAAGCTAACCGAAATTTTGTAGGAATGAATTCAAGCTCAATATCACCTTTTTCAGAATGGTCTCTTAGAAAATGATACATGACCTCAATGTGCTTTGTCTTTGAGTGCTTGGACTGGATTCTTAGTGATACCGATTACATTCCGATTCTCACACTTGATTGGGATAGATGTGAATGATAATCCAAGATCCTTTAAGTGTCTGCTTGATCTACAGAATCCGAGCACGATAAACTCTAGCTGCGATGTACTCAGCCTCGATCGTTGATATAGCAAGTGAGTTCTATTTCTTTGAATGTTAGGAGATGAGGGATTGACCCATAAATTTGCATGCTCTCGATGTGCTCTTTCTATCAACTTTGTATCCAACATAATCAGCATTTGAGTATCCAGTGAGAGCCGCTTCGAGTCTTTTGAAAACCATAGACCAAGATTCCGAGTCACCGCAAGATATCCGAAAATTCCCTTCACCACGAGTGAGATGTGATTCTTTTGGATTAGTTTGAAATCTTGCACAAAGGCAGACATCGAACATGATATCTAGCCTACTAGATGTGAGATAAAGTAGAGATCCTATTATACCTCTGTAGAGTTTCTAATCTACGACTTTACCTTTTCGTTTGAGTCTAGTTTCAAACTGCTACTCATACGTGTTGCTGCATGCTTCACATCTTGTATCTTGTACTTCTTCAAGCAACTCCTTGGTATACTTAGATTGATGAACGTAAATGACATCCTTGTCTTGTTTGATTTGTAGACCAAGAAATAAGTTGAGTTCCCCATCATACTCATTTGGTACTCCTGTCTCATCAACTCGGAAAACTCTTGACATAGAGTTTCATTAGTAGCTCCAAAAATGATATCATCAACAATAACAAGTACATATGATTTACCTCCAAGGCTTTTTACAGGAATTTCACCACATAAATCCATATGAACTAATTCAAGCACTTTGGATGTAGACACAGTTTAAGTGGTTTGAAAGATGATCCGACTTGATGTCCTTTTGTGCATGCTTCATAGATTTTATCTTTCTTAAATGCACAATTAGGTAATCCCCTAACCAATCCATGAGATGTAATTTTCTTGATAGTATGCATGCTAATATGACCTAGTCTACGATGCCAAGTCCATGAATCATCATTTAAAGATGCTTTCAAACAAGATAAATTTTAACTTGAGTCGAAAGAGGGATAGTATAAGTGCTACCTGACCTCGGACACTGAGAGCTTAGTCTCTTTGGTGACCGCATCGAAATATAGCGAGTTAGTGTGAGTGAACGTTACCTTTTGTCCTTTGTCACATAGCCGAGAAATGCTAAGGAGATTGTACTTGAGCCCTTTGACAAGGTAGACTGGGTTGATTGTGTTATTTCCTTCACCAATCTTGCCAATCCCTACTATCTTTCCTGTGCTATTATCTCCAAATGTGACCTTTCCTCCTTTCAAATCTTCCAACTCAAAAAAGAGTCTTGAATCTCCCGACATGTGGCATGAGCAACCACTATCTAAGTACCAATGACCTTTCTTCTTCTGAGTTACCTGCAAAATAGGAACACACTAACCTTTCTTACTTCGTCCTACAAACCCAATAATTGTCTTTACTTTGGTCTTTCTTTGAGGAAGAGCACCGGGAGCCCAGATTTGAATAAATTTGAGTCCGGTCCGATTCCGATTCTTCCTTCTAGAAAACCGAGTCCGTGTCTCCTTCTTTTCAAAATCTTTTCTTTTGCAAACAAGCGAAGAAGGCTTTTTCTTGTAAATTGGTCTAGGCTCAGTCCTCTTTCCATTTGTATGAATAGGACCATGCTCAGCCTCTTTGAACTTTACAGCTTCGGAATCGCTTTGAAAAGATTTGAATAGGAATTAGATTCCTCTTCAACATTATAACCAAATCCTTCTTTCCTGAATGAGACACACCGAGAGCCTAATAGTAAATCAAGTTTTTCTGGTCTTGAGTGAGTTTCAAAACGAACTCTTAAGACTCATTGAGTTTCCTTTTCAGTCGCTCATTCTCTATTCTTAGTGACTCGGACTCGGTCTTATTTTCTTGAGCACTGGTCTTAAGTACCTTCAGATTTTGTCTCAAGTTTTCTAACTCATTTTTCATAACATTGCTCTCAGTAGTAAGAGACTCAAGTTTTTCTTTGAACCGTGAAGAGTCGAATTGGACTTTTCTTCCAAAGTATAAATATATTTTGCTAAATCAACTTTGGAGAAGTTGAGAAAGTATTCAATTACCTCCTCAATATCTCGAGCTCTCATGGTCCGACTCAGATTCAGCTTTTGAGTCCGTTAGTGCTAAGAGACACTTTGAGTCATCACAATCATCTTCTCCAAATGAGTCATCATCACTCTAGGTAGCCATCATAGCCTTCTTCTTTCTGTCCTTCTTTCTTTTGGGACAATCTTTGACTATGTGCTTCATGCTCGCCACATTTAAAGAAACTAGAGTTCTTAGTTAAAGATAACTTTGAAGGGGATGAGTATTTACCTTTTCTCGTCTTTCTTATCTTTCTTGTAGAACTCGTCCTTTGGCCTCTTTTCCCACTTCTTGTACTTCATCATTCTCTTGAAGCCACGAGCAATGAGTGCCATAGGATCCTCTTCGGATTCCGAGGAGCTTAGACTTTCACGTCTCGCTTCCGAGGCCTTCAGCGCAATATTCTTTTTGGTGCTAACCTCGGCATCCTCTTCCTCCAGGATGAATCTTGTTGGTAAGTAGCTTGCCAATAAGCTCATCCGGACTTAGTTGAGAGAGGTTCCGAGCTTTTTCAATGGCAGTCACCTTAGGACCCCATCTCTTCTTTGGTAGACTTTTCGTAATCGTTCGAACATTTCCTCGTCTACCTAGAGATTTGAGATTACTAGTAATCTCTGTGAGCTGAACATACATCTGAGTGATGTTTTCTTTTGGCTCCATCTTGAACAGCTCGTATTTATGAAAATATTGACTTATCTTCACCGCTTCACTTGGCTTGTTCCTTCATAGGTGTTGACAAGAGTGTCCTACACGTCTTTAGTTGTGTCACGATCGAGACCCTATTGTATTATTCTATGCTAATGGCACACATCAACATGTTCATAGCTTTGAAGTTCTTTCGAACTTCTCGGTCTCTTCAATGGTGTCCTCAAATTTCGATTTAGGCACGTAGTTCCGTTCTCCGTCTTCCTTGGAATGTAGTTGCTCGCTTGGATAATGTTTCAAACGTCTTCATCGTTGTCCATCGTGAAGCACTCTATCATCTTCTTCCAATGTGCAAAGTCGAGAATTCAAACTCAAGACTTTCATCACTTTCGGATCAAGAACCACTCTAGCGTTTATCATCCGGATTTACATCAACGTTCAAGATCAAACTACAATGCCCTCGAGTCGTTCAAGTTACTGGGAGATTGAATAAGAGGATTACATCAATTGTATTTGATACAGAGATTGTACTCGTTCAAAAAAATCAATACAAATTATATTTGTTTCTCACTTTCCTGTCTTTATTTATTTTAGACTCGAAATTTGTGTTTACACTCCCCGTCACCGAAAGATAGTTGTTGTAACTCATATAACTCTAACTCCTTTTTAATTTCACCAATACTTGAGAACTAATCTTCAAAAAATCAAAGTTTTAGGAATCTATTTCCTTCATACTACCACTTGGATGTTTTCTACACAGGACATACCCTATAGAATTTTCTCGGATACCTAATGTGTAGCTCTCAAACCAAGCTTTCCATGTTTATAAGTCCGGGTTTTCACATAGCCAGCCGAACCCCATGGATGTAAATTATCAAAGATCTACCATTCCATACGTCATATGGAGTAGTAGGAGCACTCTTACTAAGCAATCGGTTTAAGATGTAAGATGTCGGAAGTAGCGCATCCGTCCAATTTGATGCGGGCGTGATTTGTTTGGCAACATTTTCCCCAAGATTCAGGGATGATCAATGAGTGACCTCTGTTGAAACTAGTAACATGTTTCTCTTGAACTATACTCTCACTTGTGTTGTTCAGCTCCCTTTGAGTCTCCGGAATTTAAAGCCCTTAGTCCACTCTTTGCTCGTTCAACCTCTATGTTTACTATTCTCTCGTACAATCCTTGACAGTCTTTGATAGATCACTATCGAGTTAATGTCGAATATAATAGGCCAAGCCTTCCTCAAGCCTTAACATCTTCACTTTATCAATAACGACTAGGTCCGAGTCATACCTAGATAACTCCATAAGTTTATTAGCGTACTCTACTATTGTCATTTTGTAGTCCATTTTTAACTCTATGAACCCCCATTCTTTTCGTACACGAATTGCAGTGGGTAAAATTTTGCTCTAACTCTTCCGTAAAGTTATCCCAAGTGAACTTACAACCTCATTTTTCATTGTGCTTCACCATATATCCATTGCTATAATATATCCCTATACCTCTTTTTCCTCAGGTGCAAATATCTTTTTCCCTCTCCGATGAATCAAGTTGCTCACAACTTCTAATATAAAACATATTTAGGTAACTCACGCTTTTATTGTGCTTATATGATAAGTAATACCCAATTGCACGTTAGATTATCATTCTCTCGAGATTCTTATCGATTGAGGAATCCTCGATCAAAGGGACTCCCAAGGCTTATTCAGATGTCAAGTTTGCTTTCTAATTCTAACTTAAAGGTAATATAGGGGATTCCCTAAGAGAGTTTGGTATTTTCTAAAAATTTCAGCAGAGTTCCGTTTGTAATATGGCCTATCCTATAAATTCAAAGCTTTAAAACCCCGCATAAAAACCACAATATCACTCAACGAGCCACACGCTCGGAGTACACAACTCAACGGCCACACGCCGGAATACAACCAATATATATTAAGGCTTAAAACCACCCAAATGGCTCATAATCAAACAAAATTCATGAACTTAATTACAAGCTACAAAACTTAAAAGCATGTGAAATGCATGTCGGCAACTTAAGTCATTACGTACATTGTTTATACTTAGCATCACCCAAAAGTATATACCTCAATTCAATATTAGTTACACCACATCCACAAATCCCAAATGACAACTTGAGGGAATAATAGCCACGTAATTTTCTAAAGGTCAAATCATGACACCTTAAAATCCTATTGCTCACAAAGTGATTTCTAAACCTTGCTCGATACCATAACCGTAACGCCCCTAATCACCATTACTTAATAATCCCCTCATTAGGGACTATTACGTAAGGTCGCAGCGGAAGGTAACGATTGAAAGCGCTACCGCCGTCCTAAAAATAGGACAAGGCTAAATAATTTGAAATAAAATGAAGTACGATTTGTGCAACCACCGTTATATTTCCAATGATACTCGTTAGGAGTAACTACTTATTACCCAAGTAGCTAGGTCATCCCAAAACATAGGTTACTGGTTTAGCAACGTAATATTTATACAACCTAGACTTTTGTCTAGTCCACAAATTAACATACGACGTACAATAATTCCCAAGGCCATACCTAACCCCGGTTGAAGGTAAAATCACCGTGAGCGTCTATGTACCTTCGTATTTGCGAGTATCACGTGGCTGGCTAGGGTTTGCCTTTGTCGGACTTAGTAAATGGTTGATTGTTCACCAATGCTTCTTCCTAAAGCAAAAACAATAAAATATTTGGAAGAGTGAGTCGAAACTCGCACGAACATTCCCGCACCGTAAAATAACTTTGAAGAATATATTGATTGAGCGCGCGCATTTCAATTCATTTTAATTTGAAATCGGGGGAGAGAATGTAAGTAAAACTTGCTTACCGGTTATTATCTCGAAAGTGGAAACCCTTGATAATTGATACGATCTTAGTAAGGTGCACACCTCCCGGCCGACCGAGAACCCGAGTTGAAGCCGCGCGGTTGGGCATAAGCCCCGATGATTGATAATTGATGGGCATAAGCCCCGATAATTGATGATTGGGCGGGGACCACTTGATTAGGTGGCAAAACTTGATTTGCAAATGATTCATTATTAGTTATATATATGAGAAATGTTGAGATTTGATGAAACATGTGAGTTTTTGAAAGGTACAGGCAATGAACGTACTCGAACCGAGAATATTTGTTTCTCCCCTTTTGCAGAAATTTGAGTCACTCAGCTATTCGGCAACTGAAGTGGCCTCGGTTCCGTTTAAAATGGATTTCTAGGGTTAATAATGTTTTCTTGAGTTTTAATGCTTGAGTTTGTATAAGCTTTAACAATTTATTTCATTTCCTATATTCGTATGAAAATCGATTAAACTAATGTTTGTATTACTCAGCTTTACTGTGTTGATTTCGTTTCAATTATTGAATACAATTTATAATAATTAAAGATGTTGATTAGGCTAACTAAATACTCGATTGTTTTGACGGAATTCAATTCGTTAGCTGACTTGGATTGACAATGGTATCTATATATATGGATATACCTAACAAACACTTATTCCTAATTTATTCCTCATTTCTCCCTTTCCCGCATTCAAGACTCATAGTTAGGCAGTTGATTAATCCATCGAATGTCTTCCTACAGGAAGGTTCCATAATCCATCGAATTGCTCAAAACCCGTACATACACCATGTTAAGATCTTAAGCACTCGTTCTCCCGACAACTTCACATTCACAGCTACCATTAGGTATGCTTAATGCTTAGCTATTTTTCACACTTGCACATTATCGAATTTTAACTTTTACGCACACATTCCCCTTTTGTTTGCTCAATATAACGATTTTTCAATATGTAACAATTCCACCAAATTGTTCAATTCGATAATAAAACATCCTCAATCTCATTCACTAGTTCATAATTTCCCAAAAGGAGTCCCATTCATTCACATTCGCACAATCGGTTCATCAAAATACCAAACCTAAATCCTCCGTACTAATTCGAATTTTCCAAATTAATCTTTAAATTCACTCCACAAATATATTTCTAATCATACTTCAATTTACAGCTACAATTACTCAAATAGATAATGAACTTGATAATTTAGGGTTTAGAGTTTTACCTTCGAATTCACGAGAGGAGGAGTCAAGGAGAGGATGTTGGGGGTGCTCGGTTGCTCCGGCGATCGCGGGCAGCATCGGCGCCGAGCTCCGACGGCCGTGTTGCGGGTGATGGTTGGCAGCAGAGTGGGTTGCCGCGGTGGGGAGGCAAGGCAACCGCCCGTGCGCGAGCGACGCGAGAGAGAGGGAGAGCGGTGGCGAGTAAGGTGTCGGCGTCTCCCGACGACGCCGGCGTCGGCTTCGGCCGGCGTTGGTGGCGTCCGATGGCCGGGAGCAGGCCGCAGATGAAGGCAGGGGAAAGAGCGAAGGCGCGCGAGGGAGAGCGAGACAGAGAGTGGTAGCGTGAGGGAGGGATACCGGTTGCCTCCGACCGATGCCGGCGTTGGCTTTCGCCCGGCGTTAGGCTGCGCCGGTCGCCGGAATCGGCCCGACCGGGGAAAAAGGGCGTGGAGAGGCAGGGGAGATGCGAGAGGAGGCAGGGGAAGGGGAGAACGAAGGAGCACGGAGAGAAAGGATGAGCCTCGAAATGTATTTTTAAGTCGTTCTAACATTCCGGAGAGTTCTCTCTCGGATGTTTCCTTCAAAATATCAGCGTCACTATTTTTATTTTGTTTTCATTTATTTATTATCTTATTATCTCGTCTGATTTTATGTAACTTACTTACATTGTTACGGTTATTATTATTTTGTTCGTGCTATTGCTAATAATGTTGTAGATAAATTATACGATCCGTTTTCAAATGTAACGCTTCGTTTAAATTTACAATTGCTAATATGGAATGTTATTGGAGGCCACTTCGTTACCTTAGCTGCATAACACACGGATAAAAATAAATTAAATATAGAATACTGAATTGAAATGCACGCGCTCAATGAGATTAGTCTCGTAATTGATAAGATAATGTAATTTAAGGTCGGGCTGTTACATTCTCTTCCCCTTTTTACAGAGCTAGGTCGGTTTATGTCGAACACCTAATTTGATAGAAGTGATAGTCGAAAAGACAAAAGTGGAGTTACAAGGCTACGTAGGGGCCATCGTCGATGGTCGGACGAGAGGCTGTGAGTGAAGGTATGAGTAAAAAAATAGAGAGCCCAAGTGAACTAAGGCAGGGGTCGTGGTCGATCAATCTAAGACTAACAAAAAACAAATTAGGAAAAAGGCAAATACAAAAACACGCTTTGAAATTAGACTGCATAACTTCCTAAATAGATTAGAAACACATACAATTAGGAACAAAATCGAGCAAGTAGGCTCGATACAACCGTAAACCAGTGATAGGTATTCGGGGCTTGCGGAAGTGAAAAAAGTGGAGAAATAATTCTTTTACTGCTTAATGCTTAATGTTCTTGCCATAAACCTTTTACTTGTTTTCCGAATTGAGATGAATAACGATCGTTTACTCCGATAATTATACATTGAGGGGTTGAGGGGTACCCAATGTCCTCAACCCTTCCCCTTATCTAGGAACTCCTTCTTAGATAAGTGGAGGAAAAAAGTGGCAATAAGGTGGTCGTTAATTGACCGAGGTCAACACTTTGGTTATCATTTATTCACCTCCCCTACATCATCCCTATCTTTAACATACATATTTTTAATAACTCATACTTTGAAACAATAACCTTAGTTGTCTCAATTCAGAAACACTAGCCACAAAATTTTTCAAAGTATGAGATATTCATGAGGTTGTTTTTTATGTTATTCTAAAGGAATCGCTACATATATTCCATACTTTTATGTAGAATCTGCATTTTGTGGGGAAGTTACTAGGCAACTCTCCAACCTCGTTATGTAGTGTTGTTTATTAACGATGTATGTTATTCTAAAGGAATCCCTATCTTTAACATACATATCACAAGTTCACCATAACTTGTGATATAGGAATTATAATTGAAGGTTACATAATCTTCAAAACAATATAATACTCTTAATAAGTTATTAGGTTGTACTAATACGTAAGAACAATTGTGTATCAATTCGTTACATACTTGGTTAAGGTCTCACACTTTGTCAAACCTAAAGCATATTAATGCTTATAGAACTCGATGTCCTAAGACTTTGTATTGTGATACTTTTCCATTATTGAAATTTCATATGTTACATTTTCATAGTACTCGAATATAATCTATAACAACTAATCTTGTACATAAGGACATATGATATTCTTATATGATTGCTGATGTTAGTAGAGCTCACTATTTTCTTACTTGTCCAAGATGATTGTACTAGGACCACTTGGACCTTTTTATTACAAAATAGACAAGAAATTATTATTATGCATATTAAGAATTTCTTAGCTTATGTCAAGATTTAGTTTGGCTATAGTTTTAAAGTCATCGGGAATGATAATAACCATAAGTTAGTCACTAGATACTCTATTTTCCCAGGAGATTCCCTTGTTTCCTACAAAACTAAAAAATAGAAACTCACATCCAAGTCTTATGCAAAGTCAAAGTATCATAGTATACATGTTTAAAGTATCAAGTTAATTAGTTTGGCTTACAAGGTTGCTTGTAGATATCTTCATGTCTTTGTTACTTATCTTATGTCTATAGCTTGTGATAATAAGGTGGCTCATTAGGGTCGTTCATCAGTCCAGGACTGGTCCGGACCAGCCTAGACCAAAGACATAATAAGGGAAAAGTAAGAACCAAAGACTGCACCAATGAAGGTCAATCCAAGATCGGACTGGACTTGGACCAAAGACATAATAAGGGAGTTTTTTTGGTCATGCAACCTTAGTTTAGTAGCACCCTTTTTATCCTAATGGTGACTTTTAAAATGGTTAGTGACATTTTTATGGAAATTGTTCTCCATAAATCACCAAACAATAAGCAACAACTCAGGTTGATCATTTAAACATTCGACCATGAGTCCATGAGAATGAAATTATGAAAATTGTCCCTGCTAAAGTGCTTGTCCATGTGACCAATACCATGTCCATGGCCATGACAACAATCACCTCAAGGCTAAATGCCTCAATCTAACGTCGAAGTCTTTACTTTAAAGTACAAAAAAAGTCAAAAGCGCCTTTTATAAACAAGTTCACAAATCATAATCCATGCACTCTCCACAAACAAGTTGATGAAACCAAGTACACAAAGTCTACCGAGAATTTACTATTTTATCAATGTGTCATGAGTCCTTATTATTTGCGATATAGAGTAATATACAAGATAATGTAGTTAGTTATATGAAACGAATAAATTTATATAGAAAAGAATTATAATAATAACAAAAAAGTTACCTCAAGATTAGTTGTTCAAAGTATCTACCACATCAATCACGTTATCCTTCGTACTCTACTTACCAAAGTCTAAAATACATAATTAATAAGAAAAGGAAATGAAAAATAAAAGTTAAAATATGTATTATTATAATAATGTAAATAATCTAAAGTACCCGTTTAAGGCTCACCTAAGTCATTGTCCTTTTGCATCTCTATCCTAGTGTTTGATCTTAGCCAATCTTGCGCGCATGTAAGCGTCTAGACCATCTTTTAATAATTAGAATCAAACAAACTTAGTAAGTGAACAAAAAGTTAATAAATTACAAATTTATAAAACATACAAGTAGAAAAATTAATAAAGTAAAGCACCTTTGGGGTTAGAGATGTTCTAAATGCATCAAGATGGCTCTGATGCTACCGACAAAACAAACACAACCAACATGGCCATGCAAGCAGCCACAGGATATCAAAGACCATGTACTCTCCACCAATCCAATACATCATCTCCTGTGTTATCATCATCTATAAGTTCCTCATTGAGATACTTTTCCAAGTCCATCTTGATAATTCCTCTTCCACTGTCTCGAGCCTTTTAACTTCTTTCTTAATTCTTGTGCTTAAGAAGCAACACCCCAAGATGTAGCACAACTCTCACCTTGATTTTGTACTCTAACACTTTGCTAACTATGAGAAGTCAATGACTTACACAATTGCCAATACTCACCGACTACAATTTCTACTTTGTCCCTCACTTTCAAAACCACAACATCGGTGAGTGTATTATTAAGTAGATCATTATTAGGAAGCTCCAAACTAGCCAACTTCTGTCTAGGATCAAACATAGGAGCAATATAAACCAATGGATTCATTGGTAAGCCATAATAATTAGCATGTTTGAGCATCATCTTTTCGACCATGCCCTTAAAATTTGTGGCTTTAGATCCACTCGCCACTAATATCTCGTCCGGTCTAAATATTATGTTACTTATATACCTACTTATTTAGTTTTTGAATTGTGAACTAATATAAATTTATTATTTTTATTTGTTTTATTTTATTTAGTAAGTAATAAATTAAATTGAGCGGATCCCATAATTTGAGTTTGAAATGAGTGCAAAATACTGATTAAGAGATAAAGTTAGAGCGAATCGAGTATGATTTAAGGCCAATTTACTAATCGATCAAATGCACATTTGTGAAGCACAACCCAATAGCTACTTATCTCACATAGTCACGCTAGCCCACTTGCCAAGCTCAGTGATTTGATGCCTAACCATGCAAAGCACAGCTACTAGCACTAATATAATCTTCCTAGTTTTTACTCTCTTTCCAATCAAGGTTTATGTGAACAAGTAAATTCATGAGTTTCACCTTTTGCATCAGCCTAAGTGGGCTTGATGAACTATAGAATTTGGATAAATACAGTAATTAATAAAAAAAAAACCCTAGAGAAAGAAGGTACAATTAAAGGCGGCTATCACATCACTCGTAGAATGAGGCTTGACTAATTATTTTCGGAGGGCTGAAGTCGTAGTTTTAGTCGTTAGTTATAGGTTAATTTAGTTTAATTAATTTCCCTTTTGTAAAATTTTAGATTCAAACAATTTACATTCAATTCATATTTTAGTGTTGATAATTTAATTAAGTTCCTGACAGCTTTCGCTTCGGTTCGATTCGTTCTTGATAAGTTCTTCCCTTTTGTTTCTCGTTTCTCTTTAATTTGTTTAGTTTCGTTTAAAGGTTAAATTTTTATTATCTTTTGATGTTAGAGTAGTTACATTAATTATTTAATTTTATGCTTAAATTGATTCGTTAGTTTATATCATTGTTTGAATCGATCTTATTCATTTAGTTGTTAAATTAAGTGTGTTCCATGTTAATTAGTTGTTAGTTTGTTCACTTTGGTTGTGATTAGCCTCTTAATAGGTAACTAATCATGTATGAGCCCTAATTTACATAGTTTATGCTATTATTTTGGAATTGTTTCTCTTACCTGCTATATGCTTGATAAGATGTCCGAGAGGGTCTTTTCATCTTGATTTTTATGCAATTGATCTATCACTAAAATATGAAACTAATTTGCTAGTGTGGATAAAGAGAATAGTTAGGATTTTTACGTGAAAATAGCTTGAATCACAGCTAGGTCCGAGGTTTCTATTTTTATAGTTTGAGTTAACCTCACGAAAGTAGGTGGTTAGAATAATTAGACTAACTCATTACCCTAGAAAGTGTGACTTGAATATGTTTTGATGGTGGAACCGACCACTCCTAAATACTTGTAACTTCGGTAGGTTTAATCTTGACCTTATTAATTAGTTTATTAAGTAGTAAAATCACTACTTGATTACATTTTTACTACTTTCTAGATTAGTTAACTTATTATATCCATCCCATTTTGATTCGTCTTAATTTTATATTTTAAACACAACTCTCTGTGGACATAACCTCGTGGTTGCTTAGGCTAACTATAACTACGTCATGCCCTGGTGGATATAATTTTAAGACTTAGTTCTTACCAACAATATCCTCTCTTTCAGAATCATCATCAATTTCATCGGGAAACATCCTCCAAAATTTTCAACATTTTATGAATAGTCGGAATCTCAAAGACAAGAAAATTTAATGTCACATATGAAGTGCCCGACACGCACAATGTAGCATTATAAAAATCCTCTAAAAACACAAATAGGTATCTAACTTGTGTCCAATCATTTGAATTAGGAGGCATATTTGCTTCATTATCTTTTACCAAATCCACATTATAATAAGGTTCTCTTTTGCTATACCTTGTGAATGCATTATCATAATTTAAAGAAATGATAAGCTTCTTATATGTGGAGTTCTATCTTGTAGGAACAACAACACACAAAGATGCTTTTCCATCATTTTTTCAAAAGTTGCACATTCTTGAAATCTTTACAACCTACTAGGAGATTACCTAATAAATCTCTAGTACTACAAGTAACCATCTTTTACTACGGTTCAAAATGACCTTTTACTACGGTTACAAAGTGTAGTGTATACAAGCATAATAGTAGATAGACATCTTTTACTACGATTCAAAAACATAGTAAAAGATAACCTATTACTACAGTTCATTTGAAGAACCATATTAAAAGATGACCTATTATTACTGGTACAAATAAAAAATCATAGTAATAGGTTCATCTATTATAACGATTGTTTCTATATAACAATAATAATAGGTCTGGCCTCAAAACCCCCTTTTGACAATAATTTTGTGGGTGGTCCACTTTTTATTGCGGATCTTACCTAAAAACCGTAATAATAAGTTATTTTTAGATCTATTACTATGGTTCTTTAGTAAGAACCGTAGTAATAGGAATGGAATTTTTTTATAATTTTTTAAAATTTTTCGTACTCCCTACACAATTATACAACAAGAATACACACATGTACATTATATAACCACAACAATTTACACAGACAAACCACCAACAACCTCACTTGTTTCACAAAAATTTACACATTTTGCAACCACAATAGTTCTATGTTTCACAACTTTCAGCAAAACATATATTACATATGAGACTAGGAGGAAATCTCACCAGCATATTTTCTATTTCCTTTGTCATGGTCCTATTTTGAATACTCGAATTGATAAAAAAAAATCAATAATTTTGTTTCGTTTCCCCTTACGTTGGACAACTTAGTCCTTTTGATCTTCATCGAATAATGATTTGTTACAGGAAAGCGTTAAGGTTAGAAATAAAAAATAAGTTATAGTTACTAGAAACAAGCAAAAATATGGATATTCATCAATAAATGTCATACAATAATGTGCTTATCGAGTTGATATAATTTTATGGTTTATCCCCTTTTTCCTTTCCTATGGACTAATTTTCAATATATATGCCCTCGTGATGATCAACCCTTAAATACATTTCTTCAAAATTGGCATCCTCATTTTTTACAGGAATTTCTAAGGAGAAAGGTGGGGTCTTCTCAACAAACTCACACACATCTTTACCATCCCCAGGTGACAATGTGTCTCCTCCCTTGAAGAACAATAGACCACTTATCATTGGTCGGGTCCCCAACATAGAACACTTGTTTTGCTTGGGATGCCATAATGAATTAATCCCCTTTATTCCCTTCTCTTGTCGGATCCACCATCGTGAATCCAATCTCATCAACCGAGACACCATTGTTATTATCAAACCATTTGCATCGAAAAACGGGCTCACGTAAGTCAACATAGTCTAGCTCGCATATATCCTCAATAACTCTGTAATACGACATTTTTACAATAGTAGGATGTTTGTCCTTGGAGCTCAAAACATGAAGTGCATGAGCCTCTAATGTGACCCCCACTATTTTGCATGGTGCTCCTATTGTCATGGCTGTTTGTATAGAAAGAGAATCCATTGATGTCATACCCACGGTAAGAAATGACGTCCAACCGGGACCCTCTAGCTAAGCTTACTAAAGTTTGTGAGATATCTTCTAGTTATTCTTCCAATTGGTTAGTGATGATTCTATCTCTCGAACCAGTTGACAAATGTATGATTATGCTTGGGCCAGTATCCACATCTCATTTCTTCCTTGTTATGATCTCTTTATGAGAGACTTGTGCTTGTGAATGAACCGTTGCATTTCATTACTATTTTGAAGAATATAAAGATGTACTTGATCCCTCATATCCCGACCAGTTGTCTAAATTATCAACCCAGTTTCCCAGACCTAGTGATCTTTCCCATAAATTGATGTTTAGGAATACCAATAATCTCCATTTGGGGTAGTATGCACAATGGAACTCAACACACTCTTCAATTGTGTAAGCTCTGAACAATGCACCATTCTGGTCAGTACCAATTTCTAACATACCCTTTGAGAATTTTCATAAACCATTTAAATCGGCACATACATCGATAAAAAAATCGGGCCACATAATCACACTTATCTCACCAAATGGACAACTAGGTACACATGATATCAAAAAAGAAGATGGGAAATACATCTTAAGTTGGCAACATGTAACGATAACGCTGCACTCAAGATCATCGAATTTCTCCAAATTAACGACTTTGTTACATATGGCATTACATAAGAAGCAAAGTCTTGTAATCAAGACTATGTCTCACATACAACTCTTTCCAATATTGAAGATCAAAAAATATTGATCTCTTTTTGCACACATCGTTTTAGGATTGACATTGGTATGGCTTGCCGAACTCCATACTAAGATCCTTCACTTGTTCATAAATTTGGTGTCCTGTTAGTTGAGTTAGAGTATAATCCATCTCGGGTTTACCATTGAAAGCCTTCTTTTTCTTACAATATTGATGGGAATAAGGAAGAAACTTTTGGTGTCCGAGATAGGTCATCTTCTTTCCATGCTTAAACCGATAGGAACAAGTACCCTTTGTGAAAATGGGGCATGCCTTATGGCCTTTGACGATGTGGTTAGATAAGTTTCCGCATGTGGGGAAGTCATTGATTATGGTGAAGATCATACCTCACAATGTAAATTGCTCTTAACAGTATGTATAAAAATCTGAAGCACCTTCATCCCACAAGAGCTTTAAATCTTCAACAAGAGGGACCAAGTACACATCTATATCATTTTTTGGTTGTTTAGGTCCAAAAATCAACATTGACAACATAATGTACTTTTGCTTCATACACAACAAGAATAGTAGGTTCTAGACAACTAAAAAACGGGCTAAGTGTTGTACTTGCTACTAAGGTTACAATGGGGTTTTATTCTGTCCGTACAAAGACCAAGACATAGATTTTGTGCCTCCCTACCAAATTCCGGGAACAATGAATCTATCTTCTTCCATTGAGGAGAATTTGCACGGTGATGTAGCTTGTCATCACAAATTCTTTTGTCGACATGCCACGTCAAGTTCTTAGCATCATTTTCACTTGAAAACAAGTGCTTCACCCTCGGTATTATCGGTAAGTACCACAACACCTTTGCGAGAGGTCCCTCAATACTCTCTCCATCAATTTTTTTCATTTTGTATTGAGGTACCCCACATCTAGGACATTTGTGTCTGTGTGCATGTTTTTGTGGTACAATATTCAATCGTTAGGCATGTATGTATGTTCTTATACCCCATGCCCATAGGACACTACATCCTCTTCGCCTCATATGTGCGAGTTGGGAAAAAAATTGTCTTTTGGGAATGTATTTTTAAGCACACTTAGCAAGTCTGTGAAACTTTTGTTACTCCAGCCATTAGTTATTTTCAAGTTAAACAACCTCAACAAAACTGATAAAATGGTATATTTATCACAACTCAGGCGTAGAGGCTTCTCCGAATCAGCTAAGAATCGCTCGAATACATGCGGTTAATTGACTAATTCACCCTCTACTTCACAAATCATATCTTCAGCTCAATCTTCTAATTCCATACTATCTTCATTTTCACAATACCCTTCCTCTTCTCCTATGTTATTATTCAAAGACTCCTCTTCCCCATGCCATAGCCACAACTTATAAAATGTATCAAATCCATGCTAAAATAGGTGACCTTTTACAACCTTAGGGCTCAATCTTCAGGAGTTAAAATACCATCCACACGAACACAATATTAACTCTTCATTTAATTTAGTTGCATGCTCGATTGCAATCTCTATAAAGTTGTTAACACCATCATGATATTTTACATTTAGTCTATCGCTATAAACCCACGCTCGATCCATACCTCAACCCTAAACACGAGAAGTACTTCACCTCATATAATTCAAAACGTACATACTTTCATCATTAATATTACACCAAATAATATGACATAAGTCTAAGATCCTTTTACATGGATAGATGGTCCTAAATACACTCAAGAATAATATGACCTTAGATTGTGTAGAAAAATCTTATAATAAATTTGACAAAATTCCGACAGACATTTACCCTTAGTCCTTCAAGTACAACATACGAAAACAAAATGACTAATATGTATATCCTTAATTGTATAGTAACATAAGGACATACACATCAAACCCATTGTCATCATAATTGCACTCGAAGAACGAGAAGGGAAATGAGCATCGTGATATCTTGTCCAATGTATGATAAGATTAAAATAGCCACACAACATATTATCATATTATTCTTAAACTATCCAACACAGACAATTCAAAAACCTATACATACCAAACTAACATCCTGAGCGCTATATGCACATTTATGCACATACCGCCACTTAGGATACTATGTACAAATTTTTGAACGGGTTCTCTAAGTTTATGAAATGCATACGATAATTATAAAAGCATAGATTGATAAGGAAAATAAGCACAATTATCAAGCATACTATTATCAAATGACATGAAAACATTAAGAGTTTATTTAGTAAATTCGTCTTTTTTCTTAATTGGTTATAAGTTTTTTTGTAGTGGTTAAATTTCTCTTTTTTAAGTATATCTATAACCTTTTTCCCTTCATTTGGTGTTTAAGAAGGGTGTTTAGGTATATATATATATATATATATATATATATATATATATACATATATATATATATATATATATATACATATATATATATATCATGAGAACTCCAGTTCCTGTTATGTCTTAGGACGTTAAAGCAAATTAAAGGGTGGCCTCGACATTTTCTTCATATTCATTGTCCTTTACATTATGTAAATTTCAAAAAAATTATTTACTCTAGTTTATGATCATGTATAATACATCACCTCATCAAAATAAATAAAGTTGGAGACAAATTTATCTTTATGATAAGTTTTTGGGGATAGCCCCGTATCCAAAAAATTTTTCAATTCCGTACAATTTCTATTCATAAGTTTTCTTACATTTCATCCCTAAACCCTAAACCATAAATCTTTCCATTTTGGTAAACCCTAAACCATAAATCTTTTCATTTTTCCAAATTATTAACCATAAATCTTTCCATTTCTCTAAATCCAAAACCCTATGACATAACTCTTTTCATTTACCTAAACCCTAAATCATATGTCATTGCATTTTCCAAAATACTAAATACTAAATCCTAAACCCTAAACCCTAAACCCATTTGTCAAAATCTCAAACATTTCAAGAATTTTCAACTTCACAAACTAAACAAATACATTCACCCACATTCTCAAACATTTCAAAAATCTCAACATTCAACTAAATACCAAATACATTCAACATTCAACTAACCAATTTTGCAAATACCTTCAATATTCAACATTTCAAAAATTTCAAACATTATTCACATTCTCAACATTCAACTAACTACAAGCAAATATATTCAACATTCAAATCACCAACTTTGCAAATAATTTAAAGCAAAAAATAAGAGAAGGAGAGAGAACCATATTGACAGCGATGACGATGACGACGAGAGTGAGCGAGAGGCGACAGGAAGTAGCAACCACAACGACAAGCAAGAGCGAGCAACAACGGCGACAAGCAAGGGAGCGACACCAGCGACAACGGCGAGTAGAGCGAGACCGGCGATGACGGCGAGGAGAACGAAACAGAGTATAAGTGAGACGAGAGCAAGAGTGGAGAGGGAGAGTAAGAGCGAGAGTAGATAGCATATAGTGAACTGGTCGGCAGTAGTGTTCTCGTTTTTAGATTTCTTTGACATACTTTTTACTGGGGTTCAATGAAAGAACAAGTAGTAATTGAGCACCTATTACTACAATTGTTTCACTGAACCATGGTAAAAGGTGGACAGATTGACCTATTATGATGGTTCAAAGAAAGAACCGTAGTAATAGGTGTAATTAAATACCACTTATTTACAAAAATGTCAACGCCTCATTTTTTAGGACGATTTTTGTTTTTAACCATCGTAAAATGCCCGTAATAAAAAGTCATTTCGTAGTAGTGCTCCCAAGCAACTGGAAACGTTTAATGGACTTCCTAACAATGTTTAAACCATCCCACACAACCAAATTAAGTATGTGAGAAATGTATCTAACATGTAAGAATTACCCACTTTAGAAAAAAAAATGATCCTATCACTTGAAATCATTAATAAGGGATTATACATAGTGCTATTAATCCTAGTATTATTAATAGTCGAGTATATAATTTAGAAGCTAACATCCATTCCTCTAAAGACTTTCCAAGAACAAGAGTAATATCACCACCTTAATAAATCATAGAAAAGTCAAGATTTTCTTATGTAATTTCAATTGTTATCAACAAATTGAGCAGATTATATACATATAGTTTATCCTCCGAAGGTGAAGTTTACGTGCCCATTGTCACACATACCCTTTGACATGCATGCACAAGATATTCTTTCAACTTCACCATCTCATTCACATACAAATGATAAATATCATGTGCAAAGATGGTACGTGAAGGTATGTTAAGTCCAGGACAACAAATATATATCATGAGTCTAAATCCTAAATTTTCAATAAATCTAAGAGACAACTCATTAATTATGATCATTTTAGTTATAGACTCTCCGACCTCATGAGGATTCAATACCCATGGCTTCAATCTGCCTTGTCCACCATCGGTTTCATCCTTTTCAAAACCAATTGAGTTGTGTTAATTTGATTTGATTATCGTGGTTACTTTCACACTTTAGACGATGCCTTATAAATAATGTTGGGTGATGGAGCCTAATGGTCGGGTTGGGCTCGGTTTTGACAAGCGATGAAGATGGCATGAGTGGCACGAGCATGACGTTACTCGGCACGGTCGAGACGAACGCAAAGAGAGCTGCAGGGAGCTGCAGGAAATGGGGGCCGAAAGGTGGCACGGATGAAACCGTGCCGAGTTCATGGCATGACCGTGCCATGTGGTGCTGCCTCGAATACTCGTTTTTCTTTGCTGTTTTCGTCGGTTTCTTGTAGTTAATGCCTCGGTTAATGCTTGTGAATGTTGTTTGACCGATTAGTCCTATTTAATTAGTGCTAGAAACCTCTATTGTAAGTAAGAGAGTAATGTATTACAAAGTGAAGCAAGTGAGTGCTTGAGAGAAATTCTTTGTAAATTACTCAAAGTCTAGTGCATTGGTTTCGTGGTTTTTCCTGGTTTGGGTTTTTTCACGTTAAAATCTTGTATCTTAAATTCTTCTTTCATTTTCTTTTGTCCAAAGTCTCATTGTTATGAACCCCGATCCTAATAATTGGAATCGGAGCGTAGGTTAGATTGTGAGTTCACAAAATGGAGAACAAGTAAAGTAAAGATTGAGAGGTTCAATGGTAAGGACTTTACGTTCGGAAAATGCAAGTGGAAGACTTGTTGTACCAGAAAAAGTTACATCAACCGCTCTTGGGAGTGAAGCTCGCGGACATGGCGAGAAAATGATTGGAAGTTGCTTGATCGGCAAGAGCTTGGGACGGTTAGATTAACATTGTCATGGAATGTGGCGTTCAACGTGATGGATCAAACAATAACAAAGGGACTGTTGGAAGCTTTGTCCAACCTCTATGAGAAACCTTCAGCGGTAAATAAGGTATATCTCATGCGTAAATTGTTTGATTTAAAAATGGGTATTAGCACTAGTGTAGCGGATCATATTAATGAATTTAATATGATCACCTCTAATCTTGCTTCGGTGAGCATAAAATTTGATGATGAAGTTAAGGCCTTAATCTTGTTGTCTTCGCTACCCGAGTCATGGGATACCATAGTGTCTGCAGTTAATAGTGCTAGGGGTTCAAATGCATTCAAATTTGATGAGGTTTGGGATGTGATCTTGAGCTAAAGCATTCGCAAGAAAGATATTCAAGAGTCATCAGGGAGTGCATTTCATGTAAGAGGTAGGGAGAAACAAAGGAAAAATGGCCAAGGAAAATCCAAAGCAAGGGGACGGTCCCAAAAACCCGGGGAGGTTGTGTGTTAGGGCTGTGGGGATAAGAGACATTTCAAGAAAAATTGTCCTAAAAAGTTTGATGACCGAAGTTCTGTAAATTCCATGGAAGATGTAGGTGATGCACTTGTGGTTAGTGTGGAAAGTCCTATTGGGTCTTGGGTGTTGGATTCTAGGGCATCATTTCATTTCGGGTCTAAGAGAAGCTTGTTTCACAATTTTGTTGAGGGAAAACTTGGGAAAGTTTTTGTAGCAAATGGGAAAAGCTTGGACATTCTAGGCAAAGGGGGTGTGAGGACCAAAACCTCAAGTGGGGGTTTTGAACATTCCAAGGTGTTAGGTATATTCCATGAAGGTTTGCTCTTGGAGAGGCTAAGTCACCCTAGAGGGGGTGAATAGGGTGATGATGAAATTTTCTTGAAATTTAAAATAGATATGACTATGAGGTGAGTGGGAGTCAAGGATGAACTCGGAAAAGCACTAACTCGGAGTTCAAGTAAAGAATGAAGAAACAGATTAAACGGAACTTTAAAACTGTCTCGAGTCTAGAATGCACTCGTAAAAGTGATAATTCATAAAGTACGTGGAAACCCTCCTGGGGCAGAAAACCACGGACCGTGCTAATCCAAGCATGAAGTCAAATCCATTATTTTGAGTCCACAAAATACAGTAGATCGACTCAACCCGAGTTGTTCCCTTAGACAACTCCTTACAAGTTTTTCCTAGACTCGTAAATTTCCTTATCTCGATCTAGTACTTCCTAACTCGAGATCACCTTCACAAGTTAGGGACAACTGAGCTGAGTTAACCCTTACAGCTCAGTCAAGGGACCTTACTTAGAAAGTAAGAAAGAGAGTTTGTACTGAGTACAAGACCTTACAACTCGGAGAAATATTAAATACGTAATTTGAGTTGTAAGTAGAAGATTGAGAATGAATACAATGACTTTTGCTCAAGTATGTGTATTAACAATTGGTTCAAGCAATCTTCAAGTCTTGAAAGATGGCTTCTATTTATAGATGACCAAGCAGCTCAGCCATTGTGTCCATCTTCCGACTGGAAATCTTTTGTGACCGTTGTAATGGATTTTTGAGTCACTCGGAAAATATCCGTTGAGATATGAACGTTGGGCAATGGCTCTTGACTCCTTTGGAAGTCCCAAAACTACTGGTGGGGTCTTGAAAAGTAAGGTGGAAACCACCGTTGAGCTTTGTGTTGCAGATTTCCAGCTTTGGAAATGGACAACCCCGACACGATGTCCGGGGCTAGGTCGAGGTGGAAAAAGCCTTGTCTGCTGGTGATTTGACGTTTTGAAGCTCGGTTACTTTTGTAATTCAAAAATAGGATAGCCTCGTTTGAATAACCTACAAAAGTAAATTAATTTGGTTCTCAAAGTATAAAATACTTTGGTCCAAGATTAGACACGGATAATAACATAATTAGGATAATTAAGTGATTAATTATCCGAGTCGGAAAAGGAATGGAATTTTCCGAGTCTAATATCCATAATACTCAAATTTTATCTTAGTCGAGTCTAGAATATAATCAAGTCAAAAGGAGAAAATCAGAGTAGACAAACTTGATCTAGACTAAACAAAATTCAAACAAGATATGCTCGACTTAGAATAGTGAATTAACAATATAATTCCCGGAACACGAAGTCGGACTCGAATTTATGCACGTGAAAGAAAGTGTTTGAACATGCGATATACCTAAGTGTTGAGTGACTCGGAACCGAGTGTGAAGTGACATGTAGAAGTATGCTTTCCGAGTCAGTCGAATCAAGCGTAAACATATACGATAGTTTCTATAACACTTAGAGAAAATGCTATATCACTCGTAAAAGTTTCTAAGGCACATGGAATGACTTGAAATCAAAACCCTATAAGAGATGAAGTCTTATACCCGATTCGGAAAGGTGTAAGTATAAAGTCCGAGTCTTCATTCCAGGATTGACTAAGAACTTGATTTCGATGAGTTAATTGGATGAGGTGGGATACCTAATGAAGTTTGGAAATGGTGGCTGGAAAATTGTTAAGGGGGCATTGGCAGTGGCTAAGGGTATAAAATCGGCTCTTTATACTATACCGGGAATGGTAGTGACTTAGTTTTGGATGTCGGGGTTAACAAGTCCAAGTGGGAGTCTTCGGGATAAAGGACTTGGTGTGGGTTCTCGCTGTAGTGCGAGTTGATAAGGATGACGGGGTGTTTGTTGGGTCTACAAACGGGTCATCGGGTGCTCCACAAGGAAATTTGCAAAAATCCGGGATAATGAAGAACGCGGCGTTGTCTACGGAAGGTAAAGCCCGAAGATACAAATTATTTCTTCATTATGTTTTATTGACTAACGCCAAGTGAGCCAGCTTGTGCATGGTGAAAGTGTGCAAGATGTAAATCGATCCGAATGGGAGATCACGTCGGATGATGAAAATGGGCT
This sequence comes from Talinum fruticosum, assembly GCA_021018815.1. Taxonomy (NCBI): domain Eukaryota; kingdom Viridiplantae; phylum Streptophyta; class Magnoliopsida; order Caryophyllales; family Talinaceae; genus Talinum; species Talinum fruticosum. Next base: position 3,976,186 of record JAITYX010000020.1, read on the forward strand.
GGAAGGCTTGGATAGCGGAAATCCGGTGAAGGAGCTAGTCCAAGGTAAAGGTACCGAAACATTGAGGCAGTTCAGGGCCTTGATGGGTCTTTCATGTTGAAGGGGTCGGGTGTTTCGGTGAACTAGATGGGAGTAACAAAGAGGTGGTTCATTAGTCTCCAAGTGGGAGATTGTTGAGTGATGGAGCCTAATGGTCGGGTTGGGCTCGGTTTTACAAGCGATGAAGATGGCATGAGTGGCACGAGCATGACGTTGCTTGGCACGCTCGAGACGAACGCAAAGAGAGCTGCAGGGAGCTGCAAGAAATGGGGGCCGAAAGGTGGCACAGTTGTGTCGAGTTCATGGCATGACCGTGCCATGTGGTGCTGCCTCGATACTCGTTTTTCTTTGCCATTTTCGTCGGTTTCTTGTAGTTAATGCCTCGGTTAATGCTTGTAAATGTTGATTAACTGATTATGCATATTTAATCGGTGCTAGAAACCTGCATTGTAAGTAAGAGAATAGTGTATTACAAAGTGAAGCAAGTGAGTGCTTGAGAGAAATTCTTTATAAATTACTCAAAGTCTAGTGCATTGGATTCATGGTTTTTTCCCGGGTTTGGATTTTTACACGTTAAAATTTTGTGTCTCAAATTCTTCTTTCATTTTCTTTTGTCCAAAATCTCGTTATTGTGAACCCCGATCCTAGCAAATAATACCGCAATAATTGCACTTGCTTTCCACTCTCATACAATTCTCTTTGATTTCCTCAAAATGTTTCCAACACGGCGCCTATTCTTGCTTGGACTTTCTAGCCATTTGTTTCCTTTTGCTTGTTGGTGCACTTTGACTTGGGGCCTTGGCTTAACCTCCTTCCTCATGTTCAATATCGATACACACATTACCCTGGAGTTCTTAAGGAATATTCATATCCATATCAACTTATTCTTCCACTTCCAAACTGTTTCTATTTTTGGATTGGGAGTTCGACATCTGGTATTGGCAAGCATATAAGAAAAGTGAGTAACTAAACACACACACATAGAGGTCACACCTGAAAATAGTATCAAATTCAATTCATGATTCTTGAACACATTTGCTCAAACCATTTTGATCCAGAGGCACAATAGGCGAGAACTAAGCTGAGTGTATGATCTTAAACAGAATCTAAAATGGTGACAACAATATTATACTATAATTAACGGGGGTCATTAGAATGGAGTTAGTATTGTCAGAAAGAGAATTGCACTTATTTATTAACTTAGAACTAAATACAAGGAAACAATTAAAGAATTTTCACTCCAAATTAAAATACACCTTTTTTAATTTTACGGATTTTTGAATGCACCATCAATTAGTCAATATATAACAGCCTAATGCTATTTGAACTTGTTAAACCCTCGATCGCTTGCACTCTGGAGGAACCCCTTGAGGGAAACGTTTCAGATCTCGACAATAGTCATAAACCATGAAGTGCTTCTGAGCCCACCTTAATGTCCTCCTGCCTGACGCGTCTAGATCATGGCTTCTCCATGTGCCGCGTGGAGGCCTTGTGTTCACTTCCTCCTCGGTAACAGCCTCAATCCTTGGGTCCTTGGTAGCGCAAGAAGCTGCCGTGGGCCCCTCACAGGCGTCGATGTTGAAGTTGCGGTAGAAGGCGGTGAAGGGGGCATTGGACCAATTGGTCTTGACCAGCCCCCTTGGGTGGCCCAGTCATCAGCGTTCCATAGGCTCGAGTAGATCCTCATAGGTTGGTTCTTTGGGAATGGGACTCCGATGTTCTCATGGTTCCTAAATACTCTTATTGGTCTATTGTCAATTAAGAACCTACATATATACAACGTAAAAAACGTTAATTAGAGATCAATCATTAAACAATTTACTTTATTAATTAGGGTCAAAATTATGTTAGGGTTTCAGTTAGAGTGTAAGCCACTAGAATAGATTATCGGTGTCCTGTGTATTTGGCTTACATGATGAGCTTTGTATTCCAAAGGATGGAGTAAGTGTGGAAGTTCTTGTTGGGATCAAACCAAAGATGGAACTGTTGTTCCCTGTTGCCTTTTCCTTGACTGAACACATTGGTGTGGACAGTGTAAGGTTGGCCGCTGACATTCCCCAAAAATTCAAAGTCAATCTCATCATGTGTTGATCCTTCAGATGACAACTGCAATGTGACAAACATAATTAGCACATAATTAGTTTGCATTAGTATACAAAATCTTCAAATTAGTTTAACCTTAGTTACTAGGAATGTTTCCCAAATTGTTTACGCTACTTATTTTATAAATTTTAAATCACTTGTTTCTAGAAGTCAACTTGCTGGGGGATGGAATGTTCTAATAAATTTAACTATATATACATGACATGTAATTCATTACATACGGTGACTCCATATCCCGTTAGCTCACTAATTAAAATTATGGTGTTACATCCCTCCAGCCCCTCTCGCTCTCTCTCCCTCTCTCTTCTTTAAGAAAACACCCACCTCACATAAATGCAACGAGATGGCTGGCCAGACACAAAATTTCAAATTATTAGGAGAGCTTAACTCATAAGAAGTCAAACGATTTATAGTGCAAATATACCACTCGAATACTGTTCTTATATGTATCATTATTTTTCTTCATTTAAAATCATTGATAAAAGTTTTTTGCAGAAATTTATATAAAACTTAAGCAAAAGGAATTCTTCCAATTATACTAAAAGTGTAAATAAAGGAGGTAAATATGACTCCTAATAACAAACAAACAAATTAAGTACTCACATAAAATGTAGTGACAGTGCCGGCAGAGTTTTTAGGAGCGAGTTTCATCTGCATATCAACCCTTCCATACAAGTACTCTTTCTTGGACCGGAAACCGGAGCCAGAAGCCTGGTCCAGGGAGAGGGAGAGAACCTGGCCAGTCCGACCGTAAGTGCGGACCCTATTGCCTCCAAAGGTTGGCTCAAACTCGTTATTGAAGTTTCCACCTTGGGCAGCGGAGCTGATGACTGCCATTAGGGCAACCATCATAAGAACCTTGAACACATTTGATGTGATCCCCATTCTGAGAGAGAGAGATTATGAGTTGAAGATGGATGTGTGAGAGTTGGCTCAGAAAGATGGATATATATACTCGTAGATCACATGCATGGAGAGATGGGGGAAATAGAGATAGAGAGAGAGAGAGAGAGAGAGAGAGAGAGAGAAACCGGGGGAACGCGGAGAAAGAGAGAACAGAAGCTGGGGACTGGGGAGGGGATTAGCTGGTCAAATAATGATGAAATTATATTAATTAGAGGAAAACGGAATGGAGGTGAGCTAAATGAAATTTATGTAATTTTGAGGGGGTTTGACCAAATTATATAATATTTGAATTCTTGAGTCCTCTTACATTTGGGTTGGCTCTAAAATTCCGTGAATCCAACATGAATGATGAAGGGAACATGCATGGCTTTACTTAAATCATATAGTTTCTTCTTTTCTTTTCTTTCTTTTTTTTTTTGGAAGTACAGTCCACATATAAGAACAGAAAGGTATGAGGAAACTCTTATAAGTAGTGGTTTTTTTTATCTCGCCATCATCTTTCGGTTAAAAAGTGACTACTTTATCTATATGGAGAACATTGCTCAAACAAAAAGATCACAAGATGCAAAATTAACTTCAAAAATTAATTCTCAAGTTACTCTAGCAAACTCTCTTCCACCCTCACTTTTTTATCACTCTTATTTTGGTAAGCATTTTCATCCAAATCTCCATTGTTAGTATTTTGCATCATATAATCTATTTCAGATTCCCATTCCAGCTTTGAATAATTAATGATTCTGATTCTGTTATACTTCATCTGGATTTTTTTCCTTTTTATTTTTCTCTTTATGCTAGTTATGTCAAAAGGAGGGTAATATTAGATAAAAAAAAAAGGAGGGAAATAATGCAGCTCATCTATGTGCGAGACTTTTTCCTTCTGATGAAAAAAACATTTGTACGTAGATGATTTCCCACGGGGTGTTCAAACCTTTGTGGAACTTCATTTGAAATAATACAGCCCTCACTTTTTATTTCGTTCGTAAATAATGGGATTTCGGGAGTTTTGTTTGACAACTGATGCTGTATCGGCCTATAGGTCGGCCTAGCCCCGTCTTTTGTCTGCTCTAAATGACAAAACTTAGCCAGCTCCATCAGATCTTCTATCACTATCTTCTTCTCTTCCTGCCATCCTTGTAACCTGTACCTATAACTTTCCTTTGTCCATAGGGGACGTGTTTTTTATAGGAGTACTTGCCCAAAAATACATACTTATAATTTTTTAATTCATCTTATAAATTTAATATACATTGTTTTATTTTTGTTAAAATTCAATATTTCATTCTTTACATAATAGTATTCCGGAATATGTAATTGCAGCTATCATGGTTGTGCACAAGCCAAGCCAACTTAGGAAGTCTTCTGATTTGATTTGGTCAAAGCTCGACTCAAGCTTGATTACTTCGACCAAAGGTCATCTCGACTTGCATGCTGAGCGTGCCAAGTTCAACACTACTGGAATTCAGGCTCTTCTCAGCTTGGTTAAATTGCACTATACACATTGTCTTATTTATGCTTTAGATTAATATTGATAGTTCAATTACTACTTTAAAATATAGTATTAATCCTTATTATTTTAAGTTGAGCATTATAGTTAGAGATGACAATGAGTTGAGTCCGGTCGGCTCCAAATGGACCCGACACTGTTTATTTTTCTGGATTTGGACTCGGACCTTACCCCATACCCGCAGTGTCTGTGGGTCCATAAATTCTAAATGGGTTTAGGTTATTTCAAGTTAAAATTGTTAAGAAATAATATAATATTATTATTTTTTGTCCCATTTAATATTATTACACATTTATAGGCAACACAAATTTCTTAGTTTTCACACATTCACTTAGATAATGTATAAATTGACAAATTCAAAAAACTATTTAAAAATCAAGCAAAGTGAACAAATTTGAAAAAAGAATGTGAGAAGAAAGTGTTTGAAAGTTATGCAAGATGATTGATAATGAGCAAATGAAACAAGAATTGATTGAATTGTTTAAGAGAATTAGGGCAAGACAAATGTTAGTCATATGTAAAAATAAAATTTAATTGAGTTCAGTGGGTCTAGGTTTGGATTCAAATTCTACACCCAAACCTAGACCCATTTAATACCACTTGTACCCGGATCCATTAGGTCTAAAATTTTCGAACCCGCACTCGTTAATTCAGGTCAGATTTGGTGGATTTGGGTGAGATCTAGAACCCATCCCTAATTATAGTCTTTAAAGTATATTTCAAATCAATCATTTAATTATTTGAATTGTACAGAAAAACATATCGATCAGTGCAATGCGTGTGATAGCCTACTACGGGAACTTCTAAAGACTTTAATCAAATATACCTATATATATATATATATATATATATATATATATAGTCTTGAAATTGAATTTAGAAGATACACTAAAATAGTTATTTACTTTTTTTTATATTTATAAATTTTTTATGGTTAATTTTTGCATCTAAGTATCTATTTTTTTTTTACTTTTAAATTTGATAATATTAAGGTATAGCTTATTCATGAGCAAACAAATAACTAATTTAGTAAAAGAATATTAAATATTTTATTATTTGTATTTAATATGTCGATTGATTTTCTTCTTTACTATTAATAATTTTTTAAACAATTTGAATGGTAATAATACGAATATTGGGAATATTGGCTAAAAATAACATGAACTTTTTCTTGGTCGTGAACATAACGAACTTTGACATCATTTTCCACTATCAAAATACCATCGAGTTTTATGAGCGGAGACTCATCGAAAATGTGACGTGGCAAGTAAATTTGACAAGTGTGCTTCGAAGTCAAAGTTTGACTTTGGATTTATGAGTTCTTAGTGCCAGGTAAGGGTGGAACTTTTTTAAAAAAAAAAAAGTAAATTTGAATAAAAAGCTTGCTTGCTTTAGATTAATAAACTTTAAATGCAATTAACCTCCCTTCCTCTCTTCAAATCATCTTGTCTTCATCCTTCATGGCTCTTCATCTCTCTTTTTCTCTCTTCGTATCTACGGCCGTTAAGATTGAAATTTTTCCAGGACATTTAAATGCAATTAATCTCTTTTTCTCTCTTTCTCTCTTCGTATCATTTGATTAATAAGGTTTAAATGAGAGTTCGAAATTAAAATTTGTGCAAATTGGGAGCTAAGAATAGCAGGTGGAAGAGGAAGAAGAAATTATAGGTCAATGAAGAAGAATCATCTATGGCTATTAATGATCGTTAATGATGATTTCGAAACCGGGATCTCATACAAGTGATTACGCAAATCGATGATGGTGATTTTGCATTCGGTGAAGAGAAGGTTTTGGACTGGGGCACGTTGTAGCCTTCGAATCCGGTGAAGTTTTGCTCAAATTTCGTGATTATGTATTTGTTCTCGTCGAGGAACACCGTACGATCGGTGTGGTTCGGGGCCTACCGGAGGCAAGTTTCATGGGTGAGGCTGAAGACGAGGAAACCGCACCACGAGGATGAAGGTGAAAATGAGAGGAGAGAGAACGCGAGGAGCCATAGGCGGTGAGAGGTGGCTCCGCCACCGCACTTGTGAAAGGAAGGACAGAGAACGATTATCTTCGATGTGGCCTTCATTTGAGAAGAACACACACACACACAGATGAGGCAAAGATAGAGAGTTAATTGTGTGTGTGAGAGAGAGAGAGACAGATGAGGCAAAGAGAAAGAGTTAATTGTGTGTGGTTCATTGCATTTAAGCTCAATAATCTAAAGCAAGCAAGTTTTAGTTTTTTTATATATTATTTTTTTAAAAAAAAACTCCTTCCTTACCTTACACTAAAAACTCATAAATCCAAAGTCAAACTTTGACTCCACAATAAACTTGTCAAATTCACTTATCACGTCACGTTTCGACGAGTCTCGACCATAAAATTCGATGGTATTCTAATACTAGAAAATGGTGTCAAAGTGCATTCTGTTCACAGATCAAGAAAAAGTTTGTATTATTTTTGGCAAATACCCCCAAAGTTCTTATTATTACTTGTCCACAAATCCTTTGAAAAAACCTCCTTAAAAAAAATAATTGTACTCTTATGCGAAATTTGTTGTGATTATCAATTTAAAATATTCATTTATAAATCTCATAGTTAAAGGTCAAGAATTTTAAGCCTATATTAGTACACCCTTTTTAATATCGTCATCATCATCATCATCATAAATCAACAACATATCGGATCATGTATTAGCATCAATAAATTAAGCAAAGAAAGCATCACTACTACAACTCCATTAATGTTGGCTAACTTATCATGATATAGACTTTCTTTCTCTGTGATCATATTTATTTATTTATTATTTATTTGCATACTCTTATAAATTATAAATTTAATTTAAAAATAAATTTATGTGATAAATTTGGATAAAAAGGAACATAAGCCAAAATACAAGACTTGAAAAAATTATAAGTAAGTTTTTCAAAAGAAGCCAATATAAATATTACAATGTTCAAATGTGTCTCATAGGTTTTTAATGTGTTGGTGATAATAATATTTTGTAATTTAAAGCAACATTCACTAGTCTATACCACTAGAAAAATTCATCAAAATAGTGATGGAAATAGTCCGACAAGTAATCCGATATGAACCGATGATGTGTTTTTTTTATATGACAAACAGTTCAATGAGATAATTAATATTTCATTAAGAATTATTATATATTGTTCCTGAAGTCCATTCATTATATTTCTTGAAAAATTACTACATACACTATGAATCTAGAAATATATATATATATATATATATATATATATATAAAATTTTCTATTTTCAAAAATGAGTATTGGGTTTTGAGATAGCCTCGAGAGGTTGTTATGACTCACCTAATTTGATATGAATTTAAAATTGGCTAAACGTAATAAAATAAAAAATGCAATTAATGGATCGGCATAAGGGGAAAGCAATTTTGGACTTTTGGCTAAAATGTACAAATTGGACCGACTCAAGAAGGTTCATTATTTTATTTTATTTTGCACCCATGTAAGGATTATTTTAGTGAATTTGACTAAATTGCTAAAGACTCACAAGAAAAAGGCTAAATAACCAAGGATATGTGGTCAAAGAGAGGGATAAATCTAGGTGGGATACATGGTGTGCCATAGTCCGAGAATTCAATCCTCCGTGGGGTGCATGACAGGAAAAACATGAATTTTTGGTGCCTCTTGGAAAACTAAAAGAACGTGTTATAAGGGAAGAAGTACCACCTCCCCGACAATCAACCCTAGTTGGGACCGTCAAGGTTAGCGGTTCGAACCTCCTCCAAAAGATGTTCTTAAGGGTAAAGCCTAATGGTCAAAATTAAATGCAACTATGTTCGAGGCTGCCTAAATGCAACATGCCTAATGCAAAACACATTAATAAAACTCACAACTCAAAATTTCAAGTCTTACCCTCTTAATAAGTGACACATCCCCAGTGGAGTCGCCACTGTAGGAACCACGGCACGTCCCCGGATCGAGTTTCCCCATGAATGTCGGGTCATTTTGGTTTCTGAAGATTCTTTTTGAAGATTGATTTTTAAAATGGATTTAGAAAGCGGGGTTGTATCTCTTATTGAGATTTCGATTTTCGATAATTCAATTTAAAACAGTTTCGAGTGGAAGGTTGATTAGCGATTTTATTAATCCTTTATTTTCGAAATTAATTTTAGGAAGTCTCAAGATATTATTTCATAATTTAGAAAATTGAAAAATTCAAATCTACTTTCTGCCGCAAGACTTTTGGGCCAAAAAGGTGAATAACATCGGTTTGGACCAAGAGCTAACCCCGACCACTAGTCGGTGTCGGCGAGAGCTAGTGTTGACCGGTGTCCGGGCCGGCCATAGGCCTAGACTGAAAAAATCAATCTCGGTCCTATAGCCTCGGCTCTCGGAAAATAAATGAAAATTTTTCATCTTTTAAATAAGAAATAACGAGATGCGATTAGGAGAAATACAATAGGAAAAGAGGAGTTTCCAGTCGGTTTAAGAAATAAAAACTAACAAAAATAAAAGAATACTATTCCAATCTTAGTATGGAAAAACTAAGCTTGAAAGAGGCTTAGAAAATGACTCCATCGGTCTAGAACCAAGAATCCAAGGTTCGGGGCGAAGATACGAAATTTAGGGATTAGTCCTTTCATTCCGCCCTTCCGTAGACGACCTCTACTAATTCAAAATGTGAGTTAAATAAATGTGTTAAAATAGCCAAGCCTACAGACATACGAATTGCAAAAATTAAATCAACCAAACATGCTAAGAAAATGACAAAAGCAAATAGGAAAGCAGTGAAGAAAACCGATAAAGAAACGCGAAAATGAAAACGAAAGGAATAAAAGTACATCTGGGCAGAGAGGAATTGAAAGCGATTACATCTTGTTTCACAATATAAAAAGTAGTAAAATAAAAAATAAATAAAATCGTAAAGGATTGAAAGCGGATTTGGCGCACTCGGGTTGTCCCACTCGTTGACCGGGTTCACGAATTCAATTTGAAAGCGTGACGGTGGATAAGCGAGATCAAAAAGGCTTTTTGTAAAGTTTTTGGAGGTAGATTATTGTAGGAGAATGATGAGATACTTGGTGGAAGAATGGTTAGTTGAAAAAGAGATAAGATATCGAATATCGATGTAGAATTTAGTAGCTCTTCGTTAAATTTCGAAGCGTGTGGCATAGGAATGGCCATTGGTAGAATGAGGGGTTAGGCCATCTATTTATAGACGAGAGCTAGCTCCCAAAAATGACCTAAAATTTCAACAAGCGATCGTCCTATGCAATTGAATCGGACCAGATCCACGACGGGGATCAAGGAAAAACCGAACAAAATCCCGCTGAACCAAAGAATCTCGCATAAGAAGGCGAGAAGCGCGGCACCGGTCTCCAACGACGTCGTACGGGTGTTTCAGGGGTTCCATACTTCAGTTGGACGCTAGGACCAAACACAACGTTTTGGCAAGAAAATGCCGAAAACGCGGCCGGTCCAAACGATGGCGTACGGTCGCTCGGGTTCCGTGCCTCGGTTGGTCGTTGAGTGAAAAAGTGAAACGTTGCATTTTTTCCCAATATGGAGGTGACCGAGCACCGGTCATGGTAGCTTTCTAAAAATGAAAAGTTTCCGTTTTGGCAGGTTTCTATTTTTGGTAGGTTTAATTTTTGGTGCGGATTTGGGTTTCTTGGTTGAGAGTCAAACCCGGCTTGATCCGACTGAAAGAAAATGGGTTTGTGGGCCTGTCCAAAGCAAAGAACGTTACTTTTTGTGGTGCTAAGGGATCTTTGTGGTTTAATGGCTTCCTTCACACCAATCGGACTACGACCGTGATCGGAATCCGCAAATAGGACTCGGAATTTCATCATCGGGCTACAAAATAAAATAAATAGAAAAGGGACACTTTTTAGATGTCTACAGCTTCCACCATCCTCGGAGTTTGTGTTTGTACTTTATTTAATTTAAGTTATTTATCACTTTCCGTTTTGTGGTTTGGAGATATTAGCGCTTTTAATTCCTCCTAGCCCATTGTAACTTTTAATTTTCTTTTCACTTTCTTTTCGCTTTCTTTATCTCTGTATTTTTGCATATTTATCGCTTTCCTAGCATGTTTTATTTGTATTAACTTTTCGTATATCGCATGTTGTCTACTTAACTCGTTAAATACAATTTCTAAACTCAAGATTTTTATTAGTAAAGATCGTCTTTTAAAGGACGTAAGCAGTGAGAATCCCTCTCTATTTTGTACCTTCACCCTCGAACACCGGATTTTAGGTTTAAACACCGATGGAGTCTCTTTCAAAACCTCTTTCAAGCTTAGTCTTTTCACGGTAAGATTGGAAAAGTACTTTTTGTTAGTTTTTATTTCTAAAACCGATTAACGATTCTCTCTATCTACTTCTCGGCATTTCGAGGTTGAAAATGGAAAAATTTGGGTTCCGTTTTAAAAGCCGAAGCTATTGGGCCAAGACTCGATTTCTCGATCCACTGCCAGTATAGTCGGCGCCGGTCTCCGGTTGGTGTTGGCTGACACCGACATCGACCAGTAGTCGAGGCTCGGCTCTCGGCCCAACCGGGTTTATCTATTTGGCCCGAGAGCTTTGCGGTAAAATTTGATCTTTATTTCTTTTTTCCTTTAGCCTCGAAATAACATCTCGGGACTTCTCTAAAATTAATTTCTAAAATAAAATGATTAATAAAAATCATCAATCACACCTTTACTTAAACTATTTAACCAGTTCTAAAAATAAATAATCTTAATAAGAGGCGCACCCCACTTTCCAAGTGAACTTTCAAAACTTAACTTTCAAAAAGAATCTTAAAAATAAAATCAATAGAGTTGACATTTATGGGGAAACTCGGTCCGACTTTCTCACTCGGGGAACGGGTCGTGGTTCCTCCAAAATCAAAGTATCATCAACATATATCTAAATAATAATAAAGTCATTGCCTCTTTATTTCACAAAAGAGTCATGTCAATCAGTTCCCTTCCAAAGTTATTTCCTAAAATAAACTTGTTCAATTTGTCTTACCAAGCCCTTATAGTATGTTTAAGACCATAGAGAGCTTTCTAAAGTTTATAAATATGATTTGAGAAATCTAAGTTCTCTAACCCTAAGGCTGCTCAACATAGACCTCCTTATACGTAAACTCATTCAAGAAAGTACATTTAATATCCATCCGATAAAATTTCATGCCCATGTATGATACAAAAGAAAGTAAAATGTAAACTACCTCTAATATGGTAACGGGGGCAAAGGTGCCTTCAAAGTCAATCTCTTCCTTACAGTTACAACCTGTAGCCACTAGCCCGACTTTATTTCTAACCACATTTCCAGACTCATCTAGCTGGTTCTTAAAAACCCATTTTGGTCTTACAATAGGGTATCTCTTAGGCCTAGAGGTCAAAGTCCAAAATTGGTTTCTTTCGAATTGGGCTAGTTCTTCTTGCGTAGCGTTAATCCAGTCTAGGTCATTTAATGCATCTTCATGATTTGTAGGTTCTATAAGAGAGATGAATGAAAAGAATACATATAAATTTCTAAGATAAGAGCAAGTTTGAATACCTGTGTTGATATTTGAGGGCAAATTGTCCTTGTGATAACAAGATTTATACTTGAATCATTTCCCAGCTTCCCGATGCAGATCTCGATATGGGTTAAAGTTTGTTTCCTCAATGTGTATGCGTTTAGGGCCTGATTCTTATAGAGATCAACGAGGTATAAACTAGTCACCGTGATCAGTTGATCATCCCGACCAGAAGGGACCAAGCGGCTACCATCCCATTAAGACAAGGTGCTTTTTTGCTACCATGGTAGTTTCCAGCCTCCGTCAGCTGTTAGGGAAATCCAGGTACAAGTGAGTGTCAAGCAGCATAATCTAGGTCAATGTCGCAGACCTGCAGTTTCTGGATCCTTTGTACTAGAACTCACCTTCAACATTTTTGAGACTTTAGGACATGAATAGTTGCCTTAATATTTTTCAAGATCAAGGCCTAAAGTTGGGAACAAGTTGCTAAGGAAATTGCTTTTAACAAGCCTCATATTGCATGAAACAATATGAAAGAGGAGCCACTTGCATTATGTTGCTAAATCTAGTTGATGAAGATACTTTCTCAATCTGACACCTCAATGCCTCGTAAGTCTCATTATGTGAGGTATCAAATATCTTTCTCTAAGACAGATTAGTTTATTGTATTAGCAATTTGCTTCTTTTAATTTTTTTTTTTACTGTGTTTTATTTCTTTTTTGGGCATCTCTTAGCAAGCTTATTTTTTTCGTATTTGTAAACCTGACCATTGTATTGGGAGGATGGCTTACACTTATAAAATCTCCTTATTCTCTCATTTATACTCAGTTGAATTTGATTAATGAAAATGTAAGTGAAAACTCTCTCTTACAAGGGTGGATTCTCTTGTGCCAAATCCTTAAGTTTTGTATCTCTAAGTTGATTTCTTAGGCCCTGTTCCATTTAACTTTATCTTTCAACCTTACAGCTCCTTACAACTCTTTACAGCCTTTTAATAACTAACTTTACAATTATCTTACATCTTCTTATAGCTCTGTATAACTCCTTAAAGTTACTTACAGCTTTGCTTATAGCTCCATACAACTAAATGGAACAGGGATTTAGAATGGTGTTCTCTTAGGTCCAAATTGAATTCCTTATGGTGCTTTTATTAAATCTAGTGAGTTTATTTGGAAGAACCTTTAGGGACATTGGTGGTGGTGTTTCTATATCTATCAAGCCCCTAAGCTCAGCTGTCTTATTCTCTCCAAGGGTGTATTCATTTGGGTGAGTTGAGTACATATCATGCTACTTTTTATTTGCTACATTCTTCCTTCTCTAGTTCCCTTTTCACCTCGTTTTCAGTCCATCTAGGTCGTCTCTAAGCTTACTCTGGGTGCTCAATTTTTGTATACTATTTTGGTTGTTGTCTGGGTCACTTGCCCTGAAGATAGATACATCAAGTGGTATCAGAGCACTGATTATCCTCCTTGGCCAGAGTTTCTAACCCCAAACACATCCCTTAATCAAAACGTATTTCAATAACAAAGAACTGAGTCATAATGTCTTCTAACCTCAGCCTAGACTAACTCCTTGAGAAAACTTTAAGAGTGAAAGCTGAACTTGAAGCAAGGAACAAGTACATGGCTTCTTAGCTTGACAAGTTCATGAGGAAGAAATATAGAAGCTTGAGGAGATCTAAGAGTCATAGCTTGTAAAGTGGCTCATATGAAACTTTTGAGGAGGAAACCAACTGCATTCTTAAGTACTCTGATACAGAGTCTTCCCCAAGCAGGAGAGAAAAAGACGTCAAAGAAGGCATGAACAAGGTAATCATGGTATTAAGGTTCATATTCCTGAGTTTGAGGGTAAGTTTAGACTTTGACCCTTTCCTAAATTGGTTACAAACCCTTGAGAGAGTCTTTGAGTACACAAAATCTTTGACCATAAGAAGGTGAAATTAGTAGCCTTAAAACTCAAACTTCATGCCTCTACATGGTGGACCAATGTCTAGAACAAAAGAGTTAAGAAAGGTGATGATAAGATTAAGTCTTAGAGAAAAATAAGGAAGAATTGAAAGAGAAGTTTTTGCCATACCATTATCTTCAAGATAACCTCTTGAAACTCCACTAACTCAGGCAGGGTCCTAAGAGTGTAAAGGAGTACACTAAGGACTTTGAACACCTCATTTGGAAGTATGACTTACTAGAGGATGAACCTCAGACCTTGGTTTAGATACCTATCTGGGTTAGATAAGAAGATAGCCATTATCATTGAACTTTACCTCCTATAGCACCATTAATGAGCTCAGTTATTTGGCTCACAAAGTTGATCTTCATAAGAGAGTTACAGAGAAGGGAAAAGAGTCTAAGCCTCCAACTAGAACCAATTCTAACTCCAAACCCTCTTCTAATCCTTCAAGAACTACCCCCACTCCACAAACCTGATGACTCCCACCCCCAGCCCCAAAGTCATCTCGGAAACCTATGCCCCAACAATTGAAATCAGAAGATGCTACAGGTGCCAATGCCTTAGAAACATTTCCTTTGGGTGCTCAAACAAGAGGATTATGACTTTAGCTGAGTACTAGATGGTTTGCAAGGAGTTTCATGAGAAAGATAATGAGGTCATGGAGTTGAGTCTCCTTGAGAATGAGGAAGCAATGGAGGCAGGCCCAAATGAAGAAGAAATACTTATCATCAGAAGGGCTCTGACTAGTCAGGCTGAGTCTGACAATCAAGCTCAAAGGGAAATTATCTTCCTTACAAATGCATTGTTAGGGGCAAGGTTCGTTCTCTAATCGTCGATGGAGGTAGCTACACTATGTGGCCTCTGAGACACTTATTCATAAGTTGACCTCATCCTTCACCCTACATCATTCAATGGCTGAATCATAACAAAGGCATAAAGATTTATTCTAGATGCCTTGTTTCTTTATACCTGGAGAGTTGTTGTCATTTTAATGTCGAATATGGTGGTTTCCGTTGAGTTATGCATCCTCGGTGACATCCCTGATGTTTTCTCTCTTTCGCGTTCTCTCTTAGCAGGTAGCGTTAGGATTCTGATGAATATGGAAGAAAAGTAATTGGTAGGGCTAGGATTCTGATGAATATACAAAAAAGGAAGGTTTAAAGAATTAATTGGAATGTTTTACCTTTTTTAAAAAGCAAAAATCTAATACCTTATAGGAATGAGATTTGATATATCTTGGAAAGTGACGGGAATTAAGACCCTTGGATTCGGAGGGAACTTGATACCCCTAGAAAGCAAGTCTGTTTTCTTAGAATCTATTTGATTCTAAGCAAATAGAGTTAGAAAGAAAATTCAAATGGAAAAAAAGTGAGGAGAAAAAAAAGTATGGAGAAATTAATTTTTTTCTTGTGTTTTAATAGAATATATTTTCCTCATTTTGTTGTAGCTATTATCCTTCTGTAATTTAGATATTATTGTAATTGCTGTAGATTAGTATTCTTTTTCCATTCAACTTTTCTTTGATGTTGGACTCAATTTCCTTGTAACCGAAGAATCTTCGGCAATGAGTAAATTCTTTGGCACATTATTACAATAGTAGGTCCCGGGAATAACCTAAGTAGAAATATTTCTCCCAAATAACAACTTCACATGGTACCAGAGCCTACACATACAGGCAAATTTTGCTAAAATTGTATTTAACTTATCTCTGCTATAATGGGAGAAAAACCAGAAGACAAAGCAGCCTCCAACGATCCTCAATCACCATACCATCTAAGCAGTTCTTATCGTCCTGGTTATATCATTAGCACTGTGATTCTCACCCGTGATAACTATGGAAATTTGTCTCGACTTGTGATCAATGCTCTCAAATCCAAGAACAAACTTGGATTTGTTAATGGAACGACTACAAAACCGACAACTACTGGACCAGAGGTTCATGCCTAGGACAGATGCGATTCAATGGTAACGGCTTGGCTTTACAACGTTATTGACAAAAGTCTTCACGGGTTAGTGGCCTATGCTACTATGGCTAGGGACATTTAGATTGATCTCGATGAGAGATATTCACAAGGAAATTCCATCCGGATTCATCAACTCAAGAGGGAGATGACCCTCATGGCGCAAGAACAAATCTTAGTGACCGAATAATTTATAAAACTGAAATCTCTGTAGGACGAACTTGGAACTTACTAGGTACTTCCCATCTGCACATGCAAGTGTGAATATGCAAAAGTAGTAACGATGATGCTCGAGCAAGAAAAAGTCCATCAATTTTTGATGGGACTCGATCACAAGAAATTCAACAATGTTCGATCCAATTTGATGAATCAAGGCTCCTTACCAAACCTTAATAAGGCGTATGCAGCTGTGATATGAGAAGAACACTAGATTCAGTTTGCCCAGATAGGAGAAGGGAAATTAGCCATGGAAGAAGCTACCTTCAAGGTTTCCGCTCAGAACCGACAAGGAGGAGGACAGTCGAAACGCACTCACTGTCAGAAACTTGGGCATGAGTGCAGATAGTGCTTCGAACTCGTCAATTACCCAACGAATTGGGGGAATCGACGCAGCAATTGGCAAAACGGTGGAGGAGGAAGTGGCAGCAACCGACCAGAAACAACCATGAGGGGTTGGGGCAGTAACCAGAGCCAACAATCTACTGCCGGAAATGGTTGTTGTGGAGGTTTCGGTGATGGTTTAAGAGGAATGTCAAATTTTGTTGCTCAAGATATGAACATTGGGAATATAAAGGTGGAAGATACTGGAAACACGCATGGAGAAAACCAAGGGGCAGCACATAGGTTTGTTGGGTTCACTTCTTCCCAGGTAAACCAATTGTTTGCTTTGTTTAAGGAAAGTGAAAATCAAGAAAAGGTAGAAAAAATAAGTGGTAAGTGTTTTCACACAGCTCAATTACAGTGGGTGCTAGATTCAGGGCCTCACATCACATAACTCTCGTTTTTTATGTTCTCATTGACGTTTATGATTTACATATTCCTATTATTATTTCACAACCTAATGGAGCACATATTAAAATTGAAAATGCTGGCAGAGTTCGACTTGGACCTGATATTTGGCTTAAAGATGTTTCGTATGCACTGGCATTTAAATGCAATCTCATCTCGGCTCAAAAATTAGCCATAGATGAAATTGCATCGTACCTTACGGACCTGATTTTTGTGTTATTTAGGACCTCATATCGAAGATACGTCATGTAGTGGGGAAGAAGCAGGGTGTTTATCAACAATAGTATGGCACACATAATCCCGAAGACGAGAAGGGTGTCGGCGATCACGAGGAGGATGTGTGGAAGGCATAGGCGGATCAGGTTAAGAACCCAACGAGACAGAATTGAGGGACTCGTCAGCTGTGGTGGTTTGGACTGGTGATTGTGGATGAGTATGGGTAGAAGGAATGTTTAGTTGGGGGTTGCCGGTTGGAGATGAGGTACGTGGGGAAGGTGTGGGTGAAGGTATAGAGTCAGAATGGATTATATTGGAGTTGGGTGATTGGGCTAGCGTGGCTTCAGGTTCAAAAGGAGGTGACAGGTGCAGAAGGAGGTGATTGGGCCGAAGAAGGCAGAGGTCCAGAAGAAACAGAATCAAGGGAAGCTGAATTTTGGGAATGGATAATGGGATCATGTTCAGCCATGATATGTGGGTCAAACGAATTTTGGGTTGGGCCGAGAGAAGTGGATTGGGTAGGAGTATGTAGGAGTGAGGTAGTTATGGACAGAGCATAGGGAAAAATATCTTCATAAAAATGACATCTCGGGACACAAATATTCGACCATTATTAAGATCCAAAACACGTCACCCTTTTTCCCTTGAGGGTACCTATAAACATACATCTAGTAGCCCTGGGGTCAAATTAGTCTCTAATTTTGTCGTGATTATGCACATAACACAAACGACCAAAAACACTTAATTGAGTATAAACCGGTTTTCTCACAAAAAGTATTTCATAGGGGCTCTTCATGTGATGAAGCTTAGTGGGTGTATAATTAATAAGATAGGTTGCTGTAAGGACACATTCACCCCAATATGTGATTGGTAAAGAGGACTGAAACGAACGGCTCCAACCATATTAAGTAGGTCACGATTTTTTTGTTTGGCACGACTATTTTTATTGTGGTGTATCTACACAAGAAGTTTCATGCAACATGCCTCTTTTCTCGGAAATACTCTTGTAGTTCCCCTATGGTAAACTGCATTTCATTGTCACTACTCACCTTTTTCACATTAGTCTTATCATACAGACAAAAGTCCACAATACGTTCATAGGCCTCGATTTATGTTGACGCAAAAAATCCACGTTGCACGACTATAATCATCAACAATACACAAAAATACTGACATCCTGTTAGTGATGGAGTATGATACTTTCCCCACAAATCACAAGTGAATCGACCAAAAGGTTTACTAGCCCTAGAATCACTCAAAGAAAATTTACTACGAGTTTGTTTTGCCCTATGACAAATATCACAAAGATTTTAGATGCTCTTTATTCAAATTGAAATCACAAACTAAAGGTAAAGAGGCTAAAATATCATAGGAAGGGTGTCCTAATCGAGCATGCCAACGACTTAAATCGGCTTGCTTGACAGCCGCAAAACCGAGCCTCCTAATAAGAAAGCTCTTGGGTGTAAATGGGTTTATAAGATTAAATGTAATGCTGATGGATCCGTCGAGCGCTACAAAGCCCGATTAGTCATGTTAGGTAATCATCAATTTGAGAGGAGGAATTTTCGGAGACGTTTTCTCCTATTACTAAGATTGTCACAATACTTACTCTTTTATCTATTTTTGCAACAAAGGGGTGGGGACTTCATCGGATGGATGTCCACAAAGCTTTTCTACATAGGGATCTTCACGAGGACATACTCCTCAGCCTATTGTTGTTCTGCAAACTTAAGAAGTCATTGTATAGACCGCAACAAGCGCCTCAACAATGGTACTTCAAACTCGCTAATGCACTTCAGTCCTATAGGTTTCAACAATCACCCTGGACCATTCCCTATTCATTTTTCAACGCGGTTCTACCTTCTCGCGTTACTAATCTATGTGGATGACTTGGTTTTAACTCGGAAATAAATCTCAACAATGTGATGCCTTCAAGACCTATTTACCTAATTGCTTTAAGCTCAAAGACTTAGCCTATTGAAATACTTCTTTGGCATCGAAGTGGTTAGAGCTCCTACCGAAATTGTTTTATGCCAACGAAAGTATACGCTTGACATTTTGATCGAAACCAGTATGCTCGATCGCAAACCCTGTTCCTTTCCCATCGAGCAACAACATAAGATATCTCGCTGATTCAGGTGACCCTATTCCAGTATCGCCGCCTCATTCGGCATATTATTTATCTCACCATTACCCATCCCGATATTGCTTATGTTTTTCATATATTAAGTTAGTTTATACAAGATCCTTGACAAGGGCATTGGAATGCTCTATTCGACTTCTTCGTTATCTCAAGGGTTCCCCGGGGCTAGGAATTCTTCTTTCTTCTACTAGTGATCTTCGTCTCCATGTATATTGCGACTCCGATTGAGCGAGCTGTCCTATGACCCGGCGTTCGTGGATCTGGTTATTTTGTCTCTCTTGGATCCTCTCCTATTTCCTGGAAAACCAAAAAGCGACCAACGGTGTCTCGTTGATCAGCTGAGGCTGAACATCGTGCTATGGCTAACGCTACAAGTGAGGTTGTCCGGCTCCACAACTTACTTAAAAGGCTTCATCTACAGTTCCTCCTACTCAACTCTTTTGTGACAATCAAGTTGCTCTTCATATTACCTCTAACCCGGTATTTCACGACGTAACCAAGCATATAGAAATTGATTCTCATTTTGTGCTTGAACGTCTTCTTTCTAGGGATATAGTCACTCATTATGTCTCTACCAATGAGCAGCTGGCATATATCTTCACTAAAGCCTTGGGTCATCGGTAGTTTCATCATCTTCTTGGCAAGTTAGGTGTTTCGAACCTCCACACTCCAACTTGAGGGGAGTAATAGGATATATTTTCCTAATTTTGTTGTAGCTATTATCCTTTTGTATTTTAGATATTATTGTAACTATGGTAGATTAGTATTCTTTTTCCATTCAACTTCTCTCCGAGGTTGGACTTAATTTCCTTGTAACCGAGGACTCCTTCGGCAATGTGTAAATTCTTTGGCACATTATTATATAAACAACAATAGGTCTCGGGAGTAACCTAAGTAGAAATATTTCTCCCAAATCATAACTTTACATGTTTGGTTCGAGGCAAAGTAGAGGGAAAAAATTATAATCGATTTCCAAACTCTTGTCCATCTACCATTGCCGTGGATAGAAAAGAGAAAATTCTCAATAGCTTTAATTAACTGAAGTCACTCTATTTTTCTTCCCCATCCACTATTGCCTTTTTTTTCTTTAATTCAAATAAGGGAAAGAAATTCATTTTTCACAATTTTTTCTTTCCTTCTAATTTTTCTAAAATTAAATGGAGCCCAAAAGTCCAACCAAACACGAGGTATAGGAACCTCAAACCTATAAACATCATATTCCATCCCCTTACCCCAACCAAACAGCCCCAAATACTCTAATTGGTCCGTCATCAACTAACAACCTACATATGAGGGAATAATGACTATTAATTTAGAGATCATTAATAATAAGATTATTTAATTATTTAACTAATCTTATAATGTTATAGTTTTTTATTTGAAACTCGATCATATTATCAGAATCCACATGGATGGTTATTGTTACCAAAAATTTCCAATTACTTCTTCTTAGAAATAATTTGGAGTTATTCCACTAATTAGTTCAAGTGTCATTTTACTTGCATGGTGACCCTTGTGTTCCAAACAACGGAATAGGTGTTGAAGTTCTTGGTTGGCCTCTTACATTGCCTAAGAACTCGAAGTCGATCGCATCATGTGTCGATCCTTTCAATCACAACCGCAATGTAACAGATGATTTTGTAACTAGCTAAGAACTAAAAATAGTCATTAATTCTTAAATATTCCTAAGAAGCTAACAATGAGCGAAATGAAATCAAAATAAATGACTTATACAAAACGTAATAGAAGTGTTAGTAGAGTTTTTGAGGACGAGTGTTATCTTTTGTATATAAAACCTTCCAAATAAGCTAAAAAGTACTCTTTTTTGGACTGGAAGCCGAGCCCGAAGTTTGGTCATGATAGAGCGGGAGAGGACCTAACTATCCCAACCGTAGGTCCAGACCGGTTGCCAACAAAGGTTGGTTGATTCTCATCACCGAAGTTGTCATCTTTGGTCGTGGAGAGAAAGAGAAAACGCAGTGAACCGCTAGTGGTAAAAATTAGTTGGTCAATCATGAACTTAGAGGAAACTACAAGGGTAGTATAGTGGTTTAATAACCTTTTTCTGATTTTTGACCAAGAGTGTAATTCAAACTTATGTTTTTATTTATTGAGATGAAGCTACTACCACTTTAATGAACACTTTATTAATAGTGGTTAATAATTATAGTCCATTGGGCTTAAACGGTTGGGCTAAAAAATAGGGTAAAACCCGTTTAATTGCTTATTTGGATTAGGTATTTAGCGGGTCGTCCGTTAACATTAGTAATCGGGCATAGAAACGGGTCGTCAATTACTCTGTCTCCCTCCTTTCGCTCCCTCTCTGCCCTCGCTTGTTCCTCTTGTTGTTCCGTCGATCGCTCCTTTTGCTCTCTCTCGCTCTTCTCTTGCTCACTATCTCTCGCATCTCTCATTTTTCTGTTGCTCTCTCTCTCTCTCTCTCTCTCTCTCAAACGAACAAGGAGCCGTTATATTTGTACACCTCTGCGGAACCCTTATCTTCTACATTCAGGTACTTCAACTCTGTTTTTCTCTCTCTACTTTTTGAATTTGCTGCATCTTCAGTCGGGGGTGGGATTGGGGGAAGTCCGAGGCGTGAGCTCACCCTAACCTTGCTTGGGTGGAAAGGGGTAGAGCGCTTTAGAAACAATCCGGGTTTTTGTTGATTTGTGAATGTAGGAGCTTAGGCACTAGAGTGTCGGTGAGGATGTGGCTGTTTGTGAATGTAGAAACCTATGGCTGTGAAAATCACACTATTGTCATAATATAGATTATAGAGAAATTGAACCTAAGTTGAAGAGGGGGAGAGTAAGTTGGTGATAGAAATATGCCTGCAAGATGTTTGATAAAATGCCTCGGAGAGACGTTGTTTCTTGGATGTCTATCTTTGATGGGCTTGTTGATAAGGTGTTTAATGAGATGGGTAAAAGCATTAAAATTTGCTAATTACAATGTTAATTAAAAGATACAGAGATGGGATTTTCTTTTTGTTATTGCAGTTTGAACAGACATCATCCCGATACAATACAAGGCGTTGCTCGAAAGTTGAAATAACTCGAAACATACGGAGTATTTGTGTAATATGTTTGGTGGTGTTAGAATGAGACTCCTTGATAATGTGTTTTTATGGGCATTTGGGCAGCCATCTTGTCCTCTATGAATCACAGATCGTGATGCATTCTCATTCCTTGTAATTTCTCTACTTGTTTATTCTTCTTGGAAGCTTTTTATTATTGTGCCTTTGCCTAAATTTTTTCAATATCCCTTTCTGGAGCTTTTTACTATTATGATTTTGCTAGTCACTCATACAAATGCCTAATATTTTTATCATAATTTACATTTTAGACATGGAAAGCGGCAACTATGTAATTTACATTTTAGATATAGTTTACCCGAATTTCTTCCTTGTAATTCAAATTTTTGATATAGTTTGAGGTTTAAAGTAATTTGAGAATTGAGAAGAATTCAAAGATGATGTTCTTGGGTCAAGTAAATTGGATGGATCTTGGGCGGATGCTCAGGGTCATTTGACCCATGAACCGACCCGATCTATTTAAAAAATTTACTCGTCCAGCCCGACTCATTAAGTAATTGGGCAGATCCGGCTCGACCCGGCCCAGCCCATTGCGCAGCCCCGGTTAGAGGAAATTGGGATTATGTGTGACAAGTTGGCATAACCCTTTGACCCTTGACAACTTTATTTGAGAGAGGTCCACTGGGCCTACTTGAAAAATCTGGATAGCTGGATCCGACTGAAGGCCCAAGTGTGCAGCCTTCAAGCCGCCCCACCAAATTTCTTAGAAATTAGGCGGCCACAATGAATTCGGACACATTGATTTGGGTGCCCAAATCATTATAGTCGAATATTTGGGTTTTTGTGATAAAAAAATTATTTGGGTTTAAAAGTTACTATCGATGTTCGAATTTATATATAAAATATAGATACACACAAATAGAAATAAAAACGAACAAATATAAACGATACGAAACAGATAAAAACGATACGAAACTAACGTGAGTTGTTAAAGATATTATTTGACAATGTCGAATATTTCGTGAATAATGAATATTTGAAAAATTATTATTCATAATATTTTAAAATATTATGTTTTATTTTTATAAGAAAAATAATTTTTATTATACTTGTTTTTCAAATATCAAAAATTTTTATTATAATGTTTCTCAAATATAAGAAATTGTAATTTATGTGTATGTTTATAATATCCACAATTCTAACACTTCGCATATAATTATTTTAGTGGCATGTTTCATAATAATAATAATAATAATAATAATAATAATAATAATAATAATAATAATAATAATAATAATAATAATAATCTAAAAAATTTGGATAAAAAAGTATTGACCTAAAATGAAACGAACATAAATGAACATAAACGAACATAAAAGAACATAAATGAAAATAAACGAATAGAAACAAAAAAAAATCAACTAGCTAGATAGTACTTAATAATTATTATGAATAATAATTTTTCAAATATTCATATTAATCATCATATAAAATTCAAAAGAGAAAGGGGTTTCAAAAGTACTAGAGAACAGGTCGAAGGTCCGTGGCTTTGAGTTATAGATACCTAATTCTAGTAAGCTTGGTTGTTTTGGCAGTTTAGCTTTACTATTTAAGCATCTCTTGATTTGGACCTTAATCGAATAATAGTGTGTACTTTAAAATGGTGAGCAGGAGTTTGAGATGGTGTCTCGATTGATTAACGATTTACCTTGAACTTAATTTTATCTACATTTTCTTTGCAAATATAGGGTCAAATAATAGAGATTAGATAATCATGTTTGTTATATAATGCTTAAAAAATTGAAGGCATTTCAATACCTTACCTCAAGTATATAAGATATCTTCATTATATGATTTTTAACTAACTTGCTAAATTACACCAATAAAAATAAAAATAAAAAACTATCTTAACTTACATGTCTTTATGATTTGTATATATTTTCCCTTCGAACCCATTTTCTTAATTTACTGCCTACTTGATCATTAGTATGATTTATGAAGCCTAATTTGGTAACTATTAAGTTGAATTTTATATGCTTCACTTCCTAATCTAATAATATAATTGAAATGTTTTTTTGAATTATTACTTGCACCACATTGAATCCCGTCTAAATAACCACTCTCAAATTGCTTCCCTACTTTTTCTATTCTTTTGAAATTCAAACAAAATTATTTTTATTTTATCAAAAATATCTGAAATATAATTTATGAAAAGATGATCTCTATATATAGAGAGATAGAGAGTGGCGTGCGCTTGCGCGCAGCGTGTGTGTATATATATATATATTACTAAGCATTTATTTAGTACACTTTTACTAAATATTATTATGAATATTTGTTTACAAAAAACTAACCATTGAAAATATTATATGGCTAGCAATAATTATACAGTTATCAAATTTAAAATTATCATTCAAATAAAAGTAAATCTAACGTAAAAATTAGTTCTTGATTAAAAAATTTAAATTTCTTCCTTAACAAATATATAACATAGATAATTTTTCCCTCTAATTAGCTCTTAAATTCCATTTTTCTTCCAAATTAATTCTTTTACTTTAAATTAGTTCTCCCTTTAAATATATTATTATAATCATATTCATCTCTTATTCTCTACATATTAATTAGACCATTGTTGGGATTGAATCTTTTTGTGTGTAAAAATTATTTATTTGAGCTCAAATTTCATATTTTTTAGTTAAAAGGTATTATATCTTTTAATACTACTTGAATTATGATTTTTTTTCTTTTTTTTCATATTTCATATCATTATCATGTCATGACAACAACCCTACAAGACAGTATTTAAGTGAGTATAAAATTTCTCATAAACATGACTATGATCTTGTATATTGTCTCATTAATATATTTCAATATTTTAAATTTTATAAGTGAATATTTTGAATTAAATTTTTTTATTTCTATTTTTTGGTTGTTTTCGTGAGTATTTCAACTTTCGATATACTTTTATATTCTAAAACTTTTGATATACTTTTATATTCTAAAAATGTAATATCTCTCACATTTCTCTCCAAATAAATCAAAGGATGTAAAACGAAAATTGTTAATGGGATATTATTGTCTAATCTTTAGCTTAAAGTTGACATTCATCAATGTGTGTTTTTTTGTTTGACTGAGGGTATAATCCGTTTTAGGACATTATTATCTAATCTTTTATCAATGCATAATTATATTATTATATTATTATATTATTTATTATTAATTTTAATTACCAATAAAAATATAAGTATTCAAACTTTATTATAGATTTAAATAATTGGATTTTATGATGGGTGAATTATATGTACTCCTTAAAAAAAATTTTACAATGTTGGAAGACTACATTCATTTGAATTAGACTATCAAAGTATAATATTTATATGTATGAAAACTTTAATAGAAATGCACTCCTCATGTGTTCATATAAATTGTATGCTTATAAATTTTATAATTTTAAATGGATTATTTTGAAGTTAAATATATATTTGCGTAATTTTTTAGTTCTGAAATTATTTTTTAAAAAGTGTTATTACAAAATATTTTTAAATTGGTCAAATATTGCGACCGGAGTGATTGTAGGAGTTTAGGGTAATCTTAACCATAAAAATTATTTGTACATTAAATATGAGTCATTGAGATAAATAATTAGATAAATAAAAAATATAATTTATCCAAATAAAAAAATTCCTTTTATAAGTGGACTCTCCTCTCCTTTTTTTTTTTTTTTAATGTGTGTAATAATATAGTTTTATTAGTATTTTTCTTTTCCTCCTTCATATATTGAAACAAATGTTGATTAATACTAATTGGCTTACGTGGAGTTAATATTTCACATTTCACTTTTCTTTTTATATTTTCAAGATCTTAATTTAGGTTATTTTAGTTTTAATTTTTACGATATAAATATAATAGAGTCATCATTTAGAATCAGCAAAATTTAGGAACAAAAAAATGATATATTTATTATGATGAAAAGAGAAATGGGTTTCGAAATACAAGAGAACGGGTCGAAGGTATGTGGCTTTGAATTATAGATGCCTAATTGTAACAAGCTTGATTGCTTTGGCAGTTTAGTTTTGCTATTTAAACGGATTATTAACATCCGTACTCCTCGTACTATGTTGCAATCATTTTTCTACCCATGTCCTATTGAAAATTATTTTCAACCCCCGACCTTACTGACATATTAAAATTGTAGGTAAACTTGAGATTTTAAGTTGGTCGGAGACGTTGAAAGACAAAAATACCCTTATATTATCTCCACCCTCCTCGCCCCTAATCCGACACCCCCTCTCTCTCTCTCGAGTCTTCCTCTCCCTCGGTCTCTCTCTCCCTCTTCCTCTCCCTCGGTCTCTCTCTTCCTCTCTATGCATTGTCCGGTGGATTTGGGCAAGAAGTGATCTCTCTCTTCCTCTCTATGCGGGCTCCTAAAATGCATTGTCTTAACGTAATAGTATAATAATATGCATTTTGGGCAAGAAGTGAATTACTTCATTGTTTACTTGGAGTTAGGGGAACAAAGTGTTAATGAAAGTAGGAGTTCCATTCCATAAGAAATTGAAACAAACATGAATTCTAACTCCAACTTCCTGCGATTGCTTTCATACACAAAGCAATTGACTTCCCACGTAAACTAAGGACGCCATGAGCAAGCCCTCTCTCTCTTCCACCATATGCACTCTTCTCTTGCTCTCTCTCTTGACCCCTTTGTTTTCCCTCTCACTCTTAAGTCCTGCTCGGCCCTTCATCGCTTACGTCTCGGCGCCTCAATTCACGCCTATATCACTAAATCTGCTCTCCTCTCAAACCCATTTGTGGGTTGTGCTCTTGTTGATTTGTATGGTAAATATGTATCTTTGTTTTCTGCACGCCAAGTGTTTGACAAAATTCCCCACATATAAATGTGGTTGTTTGGAATTCCATGATCTCGCTTTATGCACATTCTAATGTCTGTTTCTATGGCTTTGAGGTTGTTTGAATCTATGGATGTTGGTCCTAATGCTTCGACATTCAATTCGATCATTGATAGTTTGTCAAGATTCGATGATGGGTCATATAGGGCTATTGGATTCTACATAAGAATGCAGAACTTTGGGCTCGGGGTTAATTGCATAACTGCTCTTGCTTTGCTTCCTGCTTGTGCAGTCTGTAGGGCTCTTAAGTTGATTAAAGAAATCCATGGGTATTCATTGCGAAATGACATTGACCTGAATCCCCAATTGAGGAGTTGCCTTGTTGAAGCATATGCCATAGTCAACCAAGATAGAGAGGAAGAGAGAGCGCGAGGGAGAGGAAGAGGGGAGAGAGAGCGAGGGAGACTCGAGAGGAGAGAGAGGGAGGGGGTGTCGGATTAGGGGGTAGGAGGAGATAATACAAGGGTATTTTTGACTTTTAACGTCTCCGGTCAACTTAAAATCTCAAGTTTACCTACAATTTTAATATGTCAGTAAGGTCGGGGGTTGAAAATAATTTTCAATAGGATATGGGTAGAAAAATGATTGCGAGCATAGTACGAAGGGTACGGATGTTAATAATCCCTATTTAAACATATCTTGATTTAAGTTTTAATCGAATAATAGTGTGTACTTTAAATTGAAGAAGAGGAGTTTGAGATAGTGTCTCGATTGATTAACGATGAATCCTTGAACTTAATTTTATCTACATTTTCTTCGCAAATATATGATCTAAGAATAGAGATTAGATGATCATGGTTGTCATATAATGCTTAAAAAAATTGAAGGCATTTCAATATCTTACCTCAAGTATATAAGATATCTTCATTATATGATTTTTGACTAACTTGCTAAATTGCACCAATCCAAAAAAATATATCTTAAGTTACATGCCTCTATGATTTGTGTATAATTTTCCTTAGAAACCATTTTCTTAATTTTCTACCTACTTGATCATTAATATGATTTATAAAGCCTAATTTGGTAATTATTAAGTTGAATTTTATATGCTTCACTTCCTAATTTATGCAAAAGTGAAGTTGTCATTCTTTCTCACTATATTTTTATCTTAAATGATTTTAATGTATATAAAATATTTGGGTAAGTTTGCATAATGAATTTTCTTTCACTATACTTTTATCATTGCGTGTGAATGTTTACAATTAGTAAATTTATTCTTTAATGAATTTTCTCATTACCTTTTAGATGACTAGGATGTTATAATTTTTAGAGAGAAAATATATTTGCAAATTAAGTTTCAAAAGTGCCGAAGTGAGCTAAAATATGTGAATTTATTTTGCAAACCGAGTTGGATGTTAAGTAAATAATTGGGAAATATAACGGATTTAAGAATGCAAATGTAAGAAGATAAGAGGTAGAGTCTCAACATAAAGTTATTTATTATTAAGAGGTTGAGTCACAGTTTGAAGTTATTTATAATTAACTTCTATTGTCTATAAACTCTTCAGGATGACTAAATAGTGTAGGAGGAAAAGGGATTGCCTTTGCGTGCAAAGGTAGGTAAGAATATGTAAATCATCATATCCTCTCTATAATTTTTAAAAAATGAGATCCTATTAAATTAGTATTGATTCAAGGTATACATTGTATAATATTAGCACGTGCATATCACGGGTCCGTACTAATAATAATAATAATAATAATAATAATAATCATAATAATAATAATAATAATAATAATATTGCTAAAAAATAATAATAATGTGGCATGTGGTGTAATTTCTTTAAATTTTTGGGTAAGTGTATACTTTCTTTAAAAACTTATTCTCAAAAGGCTATTTGTAATAGTTGTTTAAAAAGAAGTTATTTAAGGTCAAACAGTTCTTTCAAACATTTCTCTATCAAACACATATTCAGCTATTTTAATTAAAATCAAAACAACCAACTCTTTCAAACAACTCTTTTTACCGTTGTGAACCAAAGATGTATGTGGTAAACAATGATTGAAAAGAAAGCCCTAACTATTTGTTTAGCTCATTTTTAATGATAGATAGGCATGGGTGATACATGAGACAAGTGGACTTCACCGGCTTGTTAGCCACATATTTTACTCTACATCTCTAACTAATAAAATTTTAGGACTTTTTCGAAATTATATAAAAATCATTGTATTTCTGTTTTTCGTTCATTTCTATTGATTTATTTTTATTTATGTTCGTTTCATTTGACATTATTATTATTATTATTATTATTATTATTATTATTATTATTATTATTATTATTATTGTTGTTGTTGTTGTTGTTGTTGTTGTTGTTGTTGTTGTTGTTGTTGTTGTTCTCTTTTTATAGTTATTATTGTTATTATTGTCGATGTTTTGATAATAATAATAATAATAATTATTATTATTATTATTATTATAATATTATTATTAATATAATTATTGTTATCATTGTTATTGTTATTGTTATTATTATTACTATTATTATTGTTGTCGATATTATTATTATTATTATTATTATTATTATTATTATTGTTATTATTATTATTATTATTGTTAAATTTATTTTGTCAAGGAGTAAAAGAGAGTTTATAAATGAGTGAAAACTTTTTTAAGGATACTACTACAACTAGTAGTAGATATTTTTTAATTTTATTTATATTAAATAAAATGAAAATTAAATTATAAAGATAATAGATATCAATTTTATAAAAATAGTACGAAAACATAGTTATATAAATGAAATTAATTAATCTCTCTATCCTCTTTAAAAAAAACGATTGTATGCCACCGTTATAGCATTTTATACATAGTAGAGGTTGGCTATAGGCAATGTGCTAAGTAGGTTAGACAAGCCTGTTTGACAAACAGTTGTTAGATATTTGTATCGGTTATTAGTTATTAGCTATTCGAATTACCTTTTTGAATTAGTCTGTTTGCATAAATTGTTTGAATTAGTTATTTCTTGAAAGCATGCGTGGTAAAATTAGTTGTTTTAGGAAAAGATATTCGGTGAAATTTCATTTATGCCCTTATCTCTAAGTTGTATTTCAATTAAATATATTTTTTTATCAATTATTTTATTTTCTTTTCAAACATAATTATATTCTTATCATGTACACAAATTAACTTCATTCATTAAACTTTATTTTCTTTACTATTTTAAAAAATTTATATTCATTATCTACCTAATACAATCATCTTTATTATATCAATTTAAATAAAATATAATATCAAGTATAATAATATAATGAAGATCTAGAGAAAATGATGAAGATGAGAGACAAAATTTTAGAGACAAAACCTCTTAGCCTATAATGGGCACAAAGAAGGCTCCGAGCTCTAAAACCACCAACACCATCTGTGACTGTGACAACACGTGCTGCCTCACCGGTGGTATCTCCAGTTATTACGCCAGTGTCTGCTGGTCAAGAGGAAATGCTAAGACAAGAACCAATGGAACAGTAATGCGAGATATTTCTAACGCTTACTCTGTGGAATCGATCACGAGTGATCAACCTAGATTGTCCTCGGCTGACAAATTACAAAATCTAGATGGGGAATTCAAATAGTAGATCTCTAAGTAGAAATGGATCTTACTAGGATTCTTAATGCTGGGATCTGATTAGAGCCCCAATTGAAAAAAGTGGTCGACTAATTCAAAAAATTGAGAAAGTTAATATAGCCTCTGAAGTTGAGTATTAAGAATCCACTCTAATTTGTAGAATCTTAAGGGAAAATCCTCCATTGATTTCCATGGAAGGTTTCCTAGGTAGGATTTGGGGAAACGACTAATTGACAAAGTTGTGAACAAGGAAAATGGTATATATCTTGTGATTGTCAAGGAATGGGCTCTAGGAGATGATCTGGCAATAGAGGTTAATCTTGTGCCAATTTGGGTCCAGTCCCCACACCTGCACCGTAAGTTCTAGGGTGTTGATGGATTGAGCAAGGTGGCGAGTCTAGTTGGGATTCCTTTGGCTGCTGATAAGGTTACTGTAAACAAAGAGAGATTGAATTATATGCACGAGTATTGATAGATGTGGACAATGCAAAATCATTACTTGAGGAGATTGGTTTTTAAATGAAAATGGCCAGCTGATCATCCAAGGAATCATTTTTGAATGGACCCCTAAGAGATGTACTAAATGTAGTATGTTTGGTCATACCATAGAGACATATAGGAAAGGGGAGAAATGTATATGGAAACCTATGTAAGTCCAGCCTGTACAAGTCACTGAACAAATATAGCTAGTACAGGAAGTCACACATTGATTCTAGCGTTCAATCTGGAGAACGTATAATATAGAATACTCAACTTGGTGGTGATACATCCTTTGAACTTCTGAGATAGGAGGATACTACTTAGGAAGGCAAAATTCATCCAGGGGATTGAGGGAACACCCTAGGGGTCACCTAAGAGTGGATAATGGATAATCTAGTTTTTTGGAATATAAGGGGCATGAATAGCCCTCTAAATAAAAGAAAATTGATTTCCTCTTGAAGAGTAAAGGTATTCAGATTGTTGGATTACTTGAGACAAAAATTGCAAAAACCATATTTGTTTAGTGGCTAAAAATCTTTGCAAATATTGGCAATTGATGATGTTAGAAGCATAATTTGGCTGATTTGGAACCCTCGTATCTACGAGGTTACTAGAGTTGTGGTATGCCTCTAACAAGGACATTGAAAAGAGATTTAAGTGGTCTTGCTTAGAGGAGATTAGTATTCAAGTGGAAGAATGGGTCATGGCAGGGGATTTTTATTGTATCATATCTGAGAATGAAAGACTTGGTGCTATGGTAAGCTATCAGGACATGGATGGTGGATTTTCAAACTTGCATTAATAATTGTTAAGTTAAGGACATGAAGCATCAAGGCCAGTTGTTTACTCCGACAAATAAGCAAAAGGGGTTGGATAGAGTATATTCAAGATAGGACAGAGTTCTCATTAATAAGAAATGGTTGGAGATTTATCCAAATATGGATTGTACTATGCTGCCAGGAAATGTTTCTGATTAATGTGTTCTACTTCTTAGTGATCACCATGTTGAGCTTAAACACCCTCCTTTTAAGTTCTGCAACATGTGGTGCTCTCATTACAAATCCAAGAGGATTGTTCACAGTGCTTGGCAGATTCCTGGATTTCCAAAATGTTTCAACTCATTCATAAAATGAAGGTTGTGAAGGCATATCTTAAGATTTTGCTTAAGGAAAATTTTAAGGGATTGGAAGTTACGATTGAGGAGGCAAAAGCAACATTGGTCGCTATTCAGTCATAAATTTTTCACGGCAAAGGGGATATTGGCTTATTTATTGCTGAGAAACAGACTTTAGATAGACTGAATACTTTGAAGAAAGCAGACAAGGACCTCAAGGTTCAAATGAGTAAATTGACATTGTTGAAAGAACGGGTTAGAAACATAGCTTTCTTCCATTCTATGCTTCGAAGGAGATTTTATAACAATAAGATATTATCTATGTCAAATGATGAGGGATTAATCACTTACAAAGTTGTTGAGATTGAAGCTAAATTGATTAAGTATTTTCAAACACTACTAACAGCAAAGCCAAGGAACAAGTTAAATTGGCAAAGTTTACATTTAGGTGAAAACTTAACAGTTGAGCGAAGGCAGTCTTTACTCAAATTATTTGATTCAAGGAATGTTAAAGAGACTTTATTCTCAATTGGTAGCACTAAAAGTCCTGGACCCGACAGTTTCACTAGCAAATTCTACTCAAACAGTTGGCAAATAATTGGGGATCACATGAGTAATGCTATTTTGGACTTTTTTTCTGTAGTAAACTGCTAATGCAAATCAATCCTACTACCATTACATTAGTACCTAAGGTGGAACGTCTTAGAGTTCCTGCTGATTATTAACCTATTTCCTTATGAAATACACCCTACAAAGCTATATCCAAAATGCTTTGCCATAGACTTAAACATGTTCTGCCTTCTGTGATTATGGAAAACCAAACAGCTTTTGTGTCCAATAAGAATATTTTGTATAATATCATGATTAGTTTGGACCTTGTGATAAATTATAGAAGCAAAATTATATCACCTACATGCATTATCAAAATGGATATATAGAAATTCTATGACACTATAGAATGGTCTTTCCTTAAGGAAATGATGGTTCGTATTGGTTTTCCTAATTAGTTTTCCTAATCAGTTGAAAAAATTGATCCAACATGATTACCGACACGAACTTGACACGAAGTTATGCAAGTTTGAGTAGAGATTTTCAACCCATTTACTTAAATGGGTTGACACCTCTAACTCGTTTAATTAATTGGTTTAATTTCAGGTTAAGATTCTCGACACGACAATAACACTTTTTAACCCGTTTATTTTTAAAAATTAAAATTAAAAATATCAATGTGACTTTTGAAAATGGAGAGGAAATGAAATTTGAAAATTAAAGGAGGTTGGGGCTATTAGGAAAAAATCAAAAATATAAATATTGAAGGATTCTTACATATTCATGGTAGAGGATGCATGTTTTTAGAGTTACGGAGTATGCATAATTGTCTTGTGATGGAGAATGATATTCAAGGAGTATTTCTTATACTAATAATTTTATTCTCATTGATAATCTTAAACAAGCAAATAAGTATTTAGGTACATTGAACTTGAAGAAAATGGGTAAATGGGTCAATCCGTTTAAAAAATAAATGGGTACAAGTTAGATGTTTAACCGATTTGATAAATGGGTTAGATTCAGGTTGGCGATTTTTCAACATGTTTAAGTTTGATATGAATACGAACTGACATAACCTGACCTATTAGCTAGCTTTAATATTTCTACTGCATCCTTCTCCTTAAGCCATAATGGTGGATTGCATGGGCTCTTTATAACCAGCAGAGGTTTGAGACAAAAAGACCTCATTTCCCTTTATTGTGTTTGTGATAGGCATGGAATACCTTTCAAAGCTATTGGTTGGAGCAATTGCTAATGAGAGCTTACACTCACTCAGTGGCAAGTTATGGAAGCCATTACAAAGTTTGCAGTAGTATCTAACATCCAAAAGTCCATGAAATTGAAGTTGAGATACTGCATATGACAAGATTTGTGAAAGGTGATTTGCCAATGAAAAATCTTGGTGTACCTCATAAGCTTGGAAAGCTCAATGCTAAATACTGCCATTCAATTACCTCCAAAATCATAGCAAGAGTCAAATTGTGTGGTGCTAAGAAGCTAAGCTATGCTGGTAAAATCCAATTGATCAATGTTGTTTTATTCGGTATGTGCACTTACTGGTGCTCAATTTTCCTATTGCATGCTCAAGTGATCAAGCTTTTAAAGAAAATCTACAGAGCTTTTCTCTGTGGAGGAGGAAGGTAAAAGAAAACTCATACCTGTAACCTAGGATGATTTATGCTCTCATAAACAATATGGTGGACTTGGCATTAGGAGTAGTGGTGATTGGAATAAAGCATTAGTGGCAAAGCACCTTTGGTTCATTATGGATAAAGCTTACCACCTTTGGGTCAAATAGATTAATAATATTTATCTCAAAAGACAAGATGTTAGAAGAGTTGAGATTAAGCCTGAATTCAGTTGGTATCTCAAAAGATCTTGAGATTGAGGAAATACTTGGGTAATTGATATGATGTCCAACATCAAACGTGGGCATTTATCAAGAATGCCAAATTCAGTGTTAATGCAGCTTATAAAGCACTTCAACACCCAGGTCAGACAGTGCCATGGTGGAGATTTGCTTGGCATAAGATTGTCATACATAAGCATGTAGTGTATTTTTGGATAGTCCTAAAAAACGAGTGCGGACTAGAAACAGAATATATAATTGGCTGGATATAGAAATTACCATTTGCACTTTATGTGATCATGATGAAAGAATTGACCACCTGTTCTTACCATGCAAATTTGCTCAAGAAATACTTAATGGTATAACTAGCACGACTGCTATTTTTAATTGGAGACAGAGAGTGGAATGGCTAAGTATAAGGCATAACTATGACCCTATTTAGTTGCAACAGCTATTTGAAAAAAAAAAAAAAGATATTTGGGGGTTTAGCTATTTTGACTTGGTCAAACCATAGTGTTTGGTTAACAACTCGTTTGAAAGAGACTGTTTGGGCCCAAATAACTCTTTCTCAAACAGCTTCTTCCCATTAGCCTTTTGGGAAGAGTTGTTTATAAAAATGACACATTTTTCCAAAAGTTAGGAGAAATTACCACATATGCCACCAACCCTTATTTATTTATTTATTTATTTATTTATTTATTTATTTATTTATTTATTATTATTATTATTATTATTATTATTATTATTATTATTATTATTATTATTATTATTATTATTATTATTATTACTACTTCTTGATATTATTTTTTATTTCAATTGAATATAATAAATATTAATGGTGGAAAATAAATATAAATTTTGTAAAAAAATAGTAAGAAAATAAAGTTTTATAAATGAACATAATTTGTATATATAACACTATATAATTATATTTAAAAAAATAAAATGATCAATAAAAATATTTATTTATTTATTTAAAAGACAATTTAGACGTAAGGGAATAAATGAAATTTCACCAAATATTTTTTCCTCAAACAGACTAATTTTACCAAACACCTTTTTAAGAAACAGCTCATATCAAACATTTGATACAAACATTTAACATATAACAGTTAACAATTATTTGTCAAATAGGGCCTATATCTCGGTCTAAACTAGCATTACTAGCCCCTGTAATTGCTACTGTAACATTCTTCACATGGCAAGGGAGAAATCTGAGAAATTTTTAAAAGAAACAGAGGATAGCAAATCGAATTGTGGCACAAATCAAGTGGTGCTGGAGGAACCATTTGAACAATAGGAAAGGTGCATTTCGAGAATGCATAGAGATTATGAGCTTTTTTGTAATCCTTTGGCTATGCCCAAAGTAATTGTGTAAAAATATTTTGTTTAATGGTGAAAATTCTTACTTTTTACGGAAAAAAAAAAAAAATAATAATAATAATAATAATAAAAAAGAAGGTTGGTGGTATATGGTGTAATGTTTTTAAATTTTTAGACAAATGCGTTATTTTCACAAACTTTTTTAAAAAATTAATATGAAGAGTTGTTTCAAAAATAGTTGTTTAGGACCAACAACTATTTCATACAGTTGTTATTACACACCCATTTAGTTGTTTGACTTGATCAAAATAGTTAAATATCTCCAAACAACTTTTTCCTCTCTACCCCTAAACAGTTGCTAACCAAACACACCAATATATTTAAATTGAGTTAAATTAAAATTAGATTTGACAATATTAGGGTGAGATATTCAATGCATAATAATAGGTCGTGTTAGTTTAGATTAAATTATGGGTAAAGGTAGATGAGTCGATATCAAGTGAAGTCAAACCCAATTATGCAATATTGTACTCAAAAACCTAGAATGTCGAAGCTACGCCCAACAATCTAAAAGATTGGCCGAGCCCCACGTCAAAACTACGCTAAACTCCACCAATATGGGAATATATAACTTGAATTGGGGTAGAGAATCTAAAACCAAATGTTTATGGAAATACCCAAATCATTTATAGACAAACAAATAAACATTAAAGAATATTTACTCGAATTAATTAAAAAGCAAAGGTTACACACACTAATACAACAAACAAAAGAGTACAACCCCAACCTAATAAAAATAACCCTTAAAATCAAGCATGTCTACACTCAACCGGAAGCCCTTGAGGAAAACGTTTCAAATCGGTGCAATAATTATAGATCATGAAATACTTTTGAACCCATCTTAGCCTCCTCCTGTTCCAAGCATTGAGCTCCTGGTTTTGCCATGCACCACCAGTGAAAGCCCTCGTGGCAGCCGCGTGGTCCGGGTTGGTGTTGAACCCCTTGTAGTAGGCCGTGAAGGGGGCCTTGGACCAGTCTGTCTTGATAAGCCCACCTTGGGTGGCCCATTGGTCGGCATTCCATAGGCTCGAGTAGATCCTCATGGGTTGGCTCTTGGGGAAGGGCACCCCTTGTGCCTCGTGGTTCTTGAACACCCTTATGGGTACATTGTCTACCAAGAAGCTGCAGCAACGTTTGATAAAGAGATGTAGATTAGTTAAATTGATCCGACTAACAAGATCATTTAATTTTGGCCGAAGTGGGTCTTAGTCTTACATGATCATTTGCGGGTTCCAAAGGACAGAGTAGGCATGGAAGTCTTTGGTGGGGTCGTACCAAAGGTGGAACTGCTGCTCCCTGTCACCTTTTCCTTGAGTAAATACATTGGTGTGTAGGGTGTAAGGTTGCCCACTTACATTCCCTAAGAACTCAAAATCGATCTCGTCATGGGTTGGCCCCTCCGAAGATAACTACACATGGCAACGACATAATTAAAAAGGATAAGTCATATATAATAGCATATTTGTTATGGATATAAGCACGTAGGAAATAAGTTAATTTCAGCATTATATTGTAATTTGTTTTTTTTTCTTACAAGGCTGTTTTCAAAAATGGAATTTTTCAATTACTATAACTAATTTTTTTATTTTCATGTAAATAATTAAAGCTATGACATGATATGTTTAAAGATGATCCAAAAAATTATTGGTACTAGCACGGAAAAAGACTATCAGGAGCAGATGCCATTATTCCATTTCTCCTGCAAAAGCTGACCCAACCACCACTTTTCTTTTTTAAAGAAAGTGAATCGAGAGGAAAAAACAAAATTTTTTTGAAAAAAAAAAAAAAGAACATATGGTCCTACAAATAATAATAATTCAATTGCCTAGGTGCGGTGAAACGTCCTTTACAATAAATGATTGCCATAAATTCCAAATAAATGTAGACATAGACATCACATTCAAGTTATATACTAGTACTACTACATACACGCCTCAATAATGTTTGCATTACATTATATAACATGTTTTTCAAATTTAAACCATGCTTATATTTTTAAAAAATACAATTTTAAGTTTCTTATCTTTTTCAAAAAAATAATAAATCTTGAATTTTGCCTATTTTCATGCTTTCTTTTAGCTACTCCATATGATCCTATTATTTTGTTCGGACAAACTTATGAGTGATCAAACCTACTTATAGTATTTTTGGTTTGACTGGACCGGCGAAGATGACATCCATCACCTACTCACTCTACACAATATGTAAATGACGATAGTTATAATATTATGTATGTGCATATCCATAGACGATTGCTTACATAATATGCGGTGACAGTGCCGGCGGAGTTGCCAGCGACAAGTTTAAGTTGCATATCGATCCTTCCAAATAGGTACTCCTTCTTAGAGCGGAACCCAGCACCCGAATCCCTATCAAGGGTGAGGGAAAGGAGTTGGCCTTCCCCGTACCTCTTGACCCTCCCATCACCAAATGTGACCTCAAAATCTTGTAAGAAATTGCCCCCATTGACACGAGTGGTGCTCAAAGCTAAGTTAGCTACCACCACCATGAACATTACCCAAACCCCATTAGACAAAACCCCCATTTTTGCTTTTTTGATCCAGTCACTCACTCCAACCTTTCTTGATCAGTGCTGAAGTGAGGAGAGAGGGAGATAGAGAGAGAAAGAGAGAGAAGAGAGAAGATTGAGTGAGGAGATGTGGGGAAGGATGAGGGGGTATATAAAGGGGAGTGGGGTAGGGCAAGGATTAATGGGGAATCCATGGAAGGGAGTGTAAGGTATGGTGAGTGAAGTGGGGAGCCCAGATGCACCAGCTGGAAGCATTCTGGTGCCAGCTGGGTTAAATTAATTACCCTTTTTTTTCATTTTGAAGTACTTTTTGTATTTTGTGTGGTTTTTTTTTTTTTGGTATGGAGAACTCAAGTGAAATGAGATATGCTATGATATGATATCAACCTAATCCTTATAGTACTATTTAGTAATTTTGTCCCTACCTAGGGCAATTTACTCATGTTTAAAATACAATTTTACTATACTTGTGTTTCAATAATATGATTGAACGATATATAGTTTGAAATTTGAAGACATTCACTAGCTTTACCAGTAAATTATGCTAGAGTTTTATTTAATTTAGGCATGCAGTCATTAAGTATAATGTACATACTTACTTTTATGCTGTATAATTGGGGTTAATTTTAGATAACATGATTAAGGAAAGATTTCTAAATTACAACTTGTTTTAAGGTATCGAATTAAATTGTATTACATAACTTTATCTTTTATGTATACTCCTCTTCCATTACATAAAAAGTCATCAACACTTTCTATTTTAAATGACTCAAAAGAATTGTCGAAATTATTCTATTTTGTAATTTTTAAAAAATTTGATAAGTTTTTCAGACATAAAGAGCATAACGTTTTCAAATGGATATGTTGGATTGATCTCTTTTTCAAACATATATGTTATATTGATTTCTTGTAAATATGTGGAGAAAAATTTTCACATGTTTCATTCAACTAAAAGCCCTAAAATTACATAAATTAACTTACGATGTCTATCTACTCCCAATTGTTCATTGAACATTTTCACATAGTAAAATCCAACAACAAAAAGATTAAAATATGGACTTCACCATTGCATTCTAATAAGTGAAATTGAGATAAAGAACAGTTATTTGTTAACATGGAATAGTTGAAGTAATTCAGTAATTATCCCCTTAAATGACGTCTCCATATGATATGTATAAATAAAAAATCGAAGCCGTACTAATTTTTATCGGTATAAATTATATAATAACTATGTCTCTAATAATGGAGGGGATAAAAAGATTAATATATATGGAATGAGTAGTATTTTGAGATTGATTAACGGTTTGTTCTTTTTAATATTAAATTGAGACTTCACATCTTATCGTACTTCTTCCCATTTCATTTCACTCCGAAAAAATTTATCATCATTCCAATTACTTACATCTCACTCCAAATTCATCAATTTTAACATATGAAATCCGCATTCCCGACTCTATTCCTTTCCATTTTATTCCTTCACTCCCCTCTGTCACTCATCCTATTTCTTCCCACATTGTACTCTAATTTTTCGGGGAGAAGAAAAACCCCTACATAAAATTGTAATATTCTTGGTTACAGAGAGGTGAGAATAATGAGAATTAGCCAAGGGACCAGAAAAGATGGGGCCCATTCTGAAAACCAAGGAGCCAAGAACTTTATTATTGGATTTTGAGTGAGGTGAATGCCTTTGCTGGCTGGATGCCAGGATGTCTAGATTAATAAGAAGAGCAGACATTTATTTAATTTTTATTTAATTTTCACAACATTCTGATTCCATTGGTCCTTGTCACACCCATGGCCCCCTTGGATAATTTTTGCCACGTGTCATTTCCATACCTATCCTGTCCTCAACTTGATCCACTCATGTGCATCACCAATCTATTTCATCCCTTTTTTTTCTTTTCAGATTTTTGAATTTTTTTGAATTTAAAATGAGGTGTACATGTTATCTTTTTAAAATAGCAGAAAATTAAATCCAAGATCTGATGTACTATTTGATCCTAATTTTAATTTTCTTTTTATAGAGATGATTAACTTGGTATTAATTTCTATGAAAATGATTTCATTCCACTAGTGAATATTATTTATATCAAAAATTTGAGTTAAATTTGTGTTTAAATTACTTTTCTTCTTGTCATATAAAAATAAATCTATTATTTAATTTTGACAAATATAATTGACGTGTTATAAGTTATCTTTGTTAAGAATATTTTGCTCCAAATAAATGTAACAATAAATAAAAAGTAATTTATTCCATAGAAAGTCACCAAAAAAATCTACAAAATTTAGCACCCATATAATGTGTTCAAGGCACTTAATATTAAAGACATACTAATGTAAGGTTACATAAAATCTGCAAATAGGAAGCTCTAAACTTGATAAATTAAAACACTAAACCTAAATTTTAGTTCAATTTCTATAAACTATACTGATCAGTTTATTTTCTTCCGAAGAAGAGGAATTAAAAACTCTTATAAGCAAACGCCAATCCTAAATATTTTTAAAAAATTTAAAATTTTAATTATTCAAACCAACTAATGTACACAACTAATAAAGCTTAACAATCTAAGTGGATATTAGTTTTTCGTTAGTAAAATTTTTAAAAGTTATTAAAAATATATTTTTTTTCTTTGTTTGGATAAGTTACGAAAGATAGTATAATACAAAAGAAGAGGGAAAATCAAACCTAAAATTTAATATATATATAACTGTAGTTTTAATCAGTAGAGTTAAATTTAAATCCCACCTATATTAATTTCCATATTTAATTTAACGAAAAAAATATTTAATAATTCTTTTCTTTTAGATAAAAAAGCGTGAAAGCTGATATTGATAAAATTCAAATCAAATATCTCCAACGGTAATTTATATAAAAAAATTATCAATTAAATTAAATGTAAGGAGTGGTAATAAAAGAGCAGTGGAGAGTGATGAGGCAGAGGGGCGAGGAAGAAGAATAGGAGGTGGGTAACAATCGGATCGGCCCAATGAGAAAGTTAGAAAATAAATAGAAAATTGGGGCCTACAAGAGTGGGGCTCACGTAAAATTGATGATTATGAGGGCCCACTTCACGGATAACCTGCGCTCCTGGGAACATCTTTTGTCGTGCCTTGTTTTACTATTGGGTGATTATTAGCTTTCTCTCTCCTCCTTTCCCGGAGTAGCCTAGCCCTTGCTCTTACCTTTTGCCTTGCCTTCCTAGCCACTCACAGCTCAAAAGCCCAGCCTTACAGCTTGTTTCAAATCCATGACTTATTCATTATTATTCATATAGATATTATTATTTTTCGAAATTGTTCACGTGCTTTTAATTTATGCTTAATTAAGATAGAAAGTGAGTATCAATTGGTCTAATTAATAAATTTTATAAAATTATTTTCATATTAAATTTAGATAAATTTATTTCTTTTCTAGTTTTTCTAATTGTTTTACCCTATTTATTGATTTAGCTCATCATAACATGGTGGTGGTTGTTTCCAAACATCATCAGCAATCTTAATTCTATCTCCTATATTAGACGATGTTTTTCCCAATAAAACTTTGACTGTACCAAAAAGAAGGGACATAGAGGGCATTAACCACCAGGCATGGTGCGGCGGCAACGACAGAGGAGGACAATAGGGAAGACAACTTGAGATTCTCGGTTTCCTGGTAGCCGCCGCAAATGGTACCACTATTAAATTGATTGGAGTATATATAAGAAGAAAAAACGAAGAGGGAATCAACTCGAAAGAGTTTTACATAAGAATTTAGAATTTCATAAAAATCGCTGAATTGGTACTCATTTACTATATCGAAGAAAAGGTTAGTATTGATTTTGAGTGTTTGACCTGGTACAATAGGTAATTACAAATTAAATCAACATATTAGATTGTCTTATCTGAAATCAATAATGTTACGTAAATTTAATTACACTAATTATAAAAAAGAAAGTTGATTATCATAGACCTTTCCTATTCAAATATATTAATTTTGTCAAGATAATTATAAACTCTAGTACATACTAAAATATGTATTTTTCTATGAGATGTAGTACAT
This sequence comes from Talinum fruticosum, assembly GCA_021018815.1. NCBI lineage: Eukaryota > Viridiplantae > Streptophyta > Magnoliopsida > Caryophyllales > Talinaceae > Talinum > Talinum fruticosum. The sequence goes on from JAITYX010000020.1 coordinate 4,018,952, forward strand.
TACACATTTTTAATAGGCATCACTTGGGGTATGGAGCAACAAGATCCCGAACGAGGACCATTGCCAATCCGCGCAATCTCTCCCTCGAATAAATTCTATCGTTATATCCGGGTCTAATTCATTCCCAAAAATCTAACATGTTTGTTTCTTCATTTTTTTCGTAACAATTCAATATTATGTTAAGATTCAAAAATAATGCCACCATTTGTTATAAAATTCTAATTACATGATCAACAAACTAACTTAGTCTAAAATTTAAATTGAGAGTCTAGAGTTCAAAAATAAATTTCCTTGTGCATATTCATACAAATAATCTATTGTGTATGGAACGGTATCTCTATTAGAATTATACAATTTATTAAATCTTAATATTTCTAGATCCTACTTATGCACACCATCGCTATTATTAAAGTGAAAATAATGGTCGGAACTAGAGACATTGATTCAAATCCTATCCACTTCCTCAACTTTCATTCCATGCCATTTTGCACCTAAAGGAAAAGAGGGTTGCGGGCGGGGGGCCTCTCTTTAGTCTGGTTTACCCAGTTGGGTTTAAAAATTTGTATCCAGAGCAGTAAAGTTTGCAGCAATGGGTGTGATCCCCGGCCACAGATGGGCTCGTGAGATTTCAAGCTCATTTAGCCCACATTCCAATCAAGTTGAGTAGGCCCAACACTATTCATATTCATAAATTATTAACCTTATAGTATAATTTAAGTTATGCATAATTTGGAAAGACAATTTATAGACAAGATAGAGTGAAATTGCATCCCATTTAAGGCTGATAAAGGATTGGATTTGAGCTGGGTGGACTTTTACAGCATCTATCACTTGTACCCTCCTGTCAACAACGAAACAATTCACTTGCATTCGATCTATCCATCCCTTTGCGAGGGTAAAATGGGTGATGAATGAATGGCCCGAGTTGAACTGGATAAACATTACTTGGATTATACAACTACAAAAACTTTCAACTTTATGTCTCCAATGCAAACTACAACCTCAACATATATATATGAAATAATTATAAACGGGTGTCAACTTTAAAGATAACGATCATAATATAATTTAATGGACTAGAAAAGATGTGAATGCGCATATGTGGGACTATCTAAAGTTTTGTAGATTTAATTTACTTATTATGGTCCTATTCCATTTAGCTATAACAAATTGTAAGGATATAATGAGTTGTAAGCAAAATTGTAAGAAGTTGTAAGTAATTATAAGGAAGTGTAAGTATTTGTAAGGTAATTGTAAAGTTAGTTATTAAAAACCGTATGAAGTCTGTAAGCATCCGTAAGCTAAAGTTAAATGGAACATAACTTATATATGAATAGATTAGATGAATGGATGGGTGATATGTTATGGATCATCATTTGAGTTTAATATGATCTATCATCTTATCTATCTGACCCATTTAGTTCCTCATTTATTTAGCTTTTCATTTTTTTTTCAAGTCCAATGAAGTGGATAGATATTCATACTCCCTATGTTTCAAACTACTTGTCCCTTTAAGGTTATGAGGTAATATAAAAAAATACAAAATTCATAACAAAATTTATGGTAAACGACCAAGTTACCCTAAGATTTCAATAAAAATGAAGAAAAATAAAAAAAAGGAGAGAAAAAATAATTAATAAGGATAAAATTGGTAAACTAATTCTTATATATAGTTAAAATTATAAAGTAATAAATATCGTAAAACGAAAAAAGTTAATTAAAGAGATAACATAAAATTAACAGACTGAATTATGACAGTATTGGTTGAAAATCTAGGTAAGTGCATGAGCTAGGCCGGCCTATGGATATTTATATAATATTTAGTTGTTGGTGATGAAAGAGGGAAGGGTTTATGTATTAATTTGATGGTAGTGGGGTTTGGTGCCATGCCATGCATATTTATTGATAGTGTTGGAGGTGGGTGCCAATTGCCAAGGTGGCCTACACTATACACATGGTATGGTGATAGAGGCAATCATCATAACTATGTCCTCAATCTTAGAACATAATTTACATGAAATAATGGACCCTCATACACATTATATATGATAATATTGATATTACATAGTATTCTACTACATATGCAAACAATACCTTGCAAATATCATTTTCTTTTATTTTTTTATATAAAAAGGGAAGTTTAGACAAGTGTGTGGTTGATTCCTAGGTTCTAGCTTTTGATTAGTTATAATTATTAGATTATTAATCATTAATACTAGATCTTGATCCCAAAAATTATTAGTATCAATGCTTATAAAGACGCATAGCATTTTTAATATTAAAAAAAAACAATCAAATCTCTGTCGGGTGATCAAGTGGACAGAAATTGACTTCATTCTCAAGCAAAAAGAAGAACAAATTAATACTTTCAATTATTATTATTATTATTATTATTTATTTTTAGGCATAGCCTTTTCATCAAATTGATATGTTACCTCATACACCTTATCATATTTATACTATATATAATAGTAATCTTTTCAAAAAGATAAAGCGGTCTAAGAGTGAATTTAGGAGTTTCGTCCAATAAAAAAAAATTTATCATTGAAAAAGATAGGTTTTCACTCATCTATGTACTCTAATAATAATAATAATAATAATAATAATAATAATAATAATAATAATAATAATAATCTATGCAATATATAATAGTAATATTTTTAAATTGGTAAAATATTATAATTGGAGTGATCTGTAAAAGATTAGGGTAATCTTAAGCATAAAAATTATTTTTCCATTAAATATGAGTCGTTGATGTAAATAATTAAATAATTAAATAATATAATCTATCCAAATAAAAAAATCCTTTTATAAGTGAACTCTCCTCCTCTTTTTTGTGTGTGATAATACGAGTCTCATTAGTATTTTTTTTCTCCTTCATATATTGAAACAAATCTATACAACATATAATAATAATCTTTTTAAATAGGCTAAATACTACAACAAGAGTGATGGAGCAATCTTTTCAAATGGGCTTAATGTAATTAACCCCAACAAACTCTACAAGTTACTCGAGACCTTGGGATCATCATCGGTTCATCCGATGAAGCTTGCATTAGTGGCGAGGAGACGATCATCCCCTTTTTCCTCCTCTTTTGCTCAATGAGAAACAGAAACCTAAAACCTCCAAGTCAACTATATTTGTCACTTGCTATTTACTGCATCCTAATCTTCCACACTCTTCGGTTCGCCGCAACCCTATAAGAAGAACCCCCATTTTCACCTAAAGATCGAATTAAGCAACTCCTCCTCCATCCATCCATCCAATCCCCAAATCAAACACTCCTCCTGTGCCTAATACCTTGATTCTCTCTCCCAAAAGCTAAGATGGTGAGCAACGGCAAGTCTTCCTCCAGACAAAAGGGTGTCTTCGAGAGCTCCACCAACCCCCGCCGGACATACGGGCATGGCAGAGGCGCCTAGGACTCGAGTAATAGGCTAGAGAGGGCTTCAAACAAGGCCACCGAGTGCCCTCGAAGACCCCGACCATCCCTAATCATCCTCAACCGAGTCACATGTACTCATGCAATTTGTGCCCGGAGAGGTTCGAGCACATACCCGACCCTAGGAGGCCACCGGAATGCCCACCGAGAGAGAGGCTCCTCCGAAATGCCTCATGGTTATGGAGTACAAGGAACACATGGCTGAGAATGGCATCAATTTCATTCATCATCATCGAAATCCGAGCAACGACTTAGCTTCCCCAATAACGTTGTTTACTCTCCAAACCCTATTAGGGTTGCTTACCCTTTAACCAACTTTCGGAAAGTTAATCTTCCTTATCACCACCATCGATTCAATCCTCTTTAGGGCTCAAAAGGGGACTATAGCAATCTTTTTGAAAAGATGAAATTGGGGTGTGAGAGTGAATTTAGGAATTTTGTCAAAAAAAAAAATAATTTATCATTGAAAAAAAGTAGGTTTTTCACTCATCTATGGACTCTAATAATAATAATAATAATAATAATAATAATAATAATAATAATAATAATAATAATAATAATAATAATAATAATAATAATAATATTAATAATAATAATAATAATAATCAGTGCAATATATAATAGTAGTATTTTTAAATTGGTCAAATATTGTAATGGGAGTGATTGTAAAAGATTAGGGTAATCTTAAGCATAAAAATTATTTGTCTATTAAATATGAGTCATTCATTTAAATAATTAAATAAATAAATAATATAATTTATCCAAATTAAAAAAATCCTTTTATAAGTGGACTCTCCTTTTTTTTTTTTTGTGTGATAATACAGATCTAATTAGTATTTTTTTCTCCTTCATATATTGAAACAAATCTATACAATATATAATAGTAATCTTTTTAAATAGGCTAAATACTACAACAAGAGTGATGGGGCAATCTTTTCAAATAGGCTTAATGTAATTAACCCCAACAAACTCTACAAGTTACTGAAACCTTGGGATCATCATCAATTCATCCGATGAAGCTTGTATTAATTGCGAGGAGATGATCATCCCCTTTTTCCTCCTCTTCTACTCAATGAGAAATAGAACCCTAAAACCTCCAAGACAGCCATATTTGTCACTTGCTATTTACTCCATCCTAATCTTCCACACTCTTTAGTTCGCCCCACCCCTATAAGAAGAACCCCCATTTTCACCTAAAGATCAGAATCACTACTAGAAAGATGACGAATAGCGACGGAAATTTGTCAAATAGCGACGGATGTTCGAAAATAGCGATGGATTATTGCCGTCGCTATAAACTGGGTCCCTAAAATTTAGCGACGGAAATTACCGAATCCGTCGCTAATTAGCATCGGAATAGCGACGAAATGCCTTCCGTAGCTAATGCAATTAAGCGACATATTACATTTTTTGTCGTTGAATTTAGCGACGGAATTTCCAGTAATTCCGTCTCCGATTGCCGTTGCTAACTATTCCGTCACTATGTGTGCATAATTCCAAAATATATTTTTCTAATTTTTCGTTAACCTAGTACAAAAAATGTGAATGGATATATAAATCCAACATTCACATATGTGAAAATTACATTTGACATTTACATATGACACAAACTACTCATCCAAGTTAGATATACAAATCCAACATAAAATTCACAATCATAAACAATCCAAACATATTTACAACCAATTCACAAGTTCACAAAAACAACCATACAAAAGTTCACAACCAACCATGAACACATTATCGAAAAGTTCACAAAATGTTCACGAATACATAAAAGTTCTGATGATAACCGATTCGGGGTCCTCACTCTTCTTCTTCCTCTTCCTCTTCCTCTTTTTCTTCCTCTTCCTCTTCCTCTTGTGGTTGTACTTGGTCTACGGTGAGATCCGGATGCTTGCTGAGATTTCATAAATTCGAGTGAAGCGTGCTATTGGCTCAACGAAACTATCCACCTTTTCTTTGAGCTACCTATTTTCCAACCCAAGCACACGAGCATGCTCAATCCATTAATGTAACTCGAAGTTAAGTTATGTACTGTTACTCTCAAATCTAAGTCATCTAGAGTAGCGACTTTCGGTGATTTGAAAGACATGGTGGGTTTTAACTTTTTAGCCTCGGATCCAAGTCCATAAATGTGACCTTTGTTGTTCGCATTGGCTTTCACCCACAACTCATGTTGTGAAGGGGTGGACACACGATCCTCGAAGAGTTGGGGTCATCAATAGAAGGTTAAGTGGGTTGAGTGTTTTGCAACTCTTCCCACTCTTTTTCAAACTTTTCCTGAATAATATATAAATTTTTGAGGCATGTAATTATCACAGGTTGTCAAAGAAGACCATATATTGAAAAATATGAAAATTGCATATATAAGGTAACTCACATAAATGGCCTTAGATTTCTAGTCAACCCATTCGTCCTTTTTTGTCTTGTGGCTTCGTGAAAATAGTTGGGTCGGTAGAGGAAGAACTCCTTTAAGCTCCTTCATCTAAATACAAAAAAGTTAGTAGAGATTCAATTTACTAATATGAACATGTTAATAGTTGCATGCGTAATCACTAAAGGGGTATGTACCAATCGCCGCTTATGCTCCGTCATAGGGATTGAGCCACAAGTATGGAGCGATGAACTAAGTCCACCTTGATCAGCATTGCGGTTTTTCTGAGTCTGCTCACAAAACTTCTTGTACTCAACAGTTTCCCAATATTCTAACAACTCTCGCTAGTAGTTGTCACCCAACCATTTCGGCTTCTTATTATTTTTCCTTGCTTTCAAGCATGAAGTCCTTCAATCGATAACTTCCTTTCTTCTCAAAATTTCTTCTTATTTGGAATTCATCGGTTCGAGACCAAGTGTAAAATTTTTGTATAAATGAAAAAATAGTTTATAAGTTATGAAATTATAATATAATGCTTAAACATACACAATAAATCATTATGTTACCTCAAATTCAGAAAACTAAAGATTTGTCATTACCTTGAACTCATAAAACCACAAATCACGTTGTGATCGAGGAACTTTACCCCATGTATGTCATGCTCCATCATACTTGCTTTGAAAGATGTAGGAAGTTATGCCCACAACTTTATCAATGGGGAAGAACTTAAGCAAGAAACATATAAAACAGTTAGTTATACTATTCTACTATTAAGCTTAATTTATTTTATTACTTATTATCACACTTACCCTTCACCATTTGGCTCAATCCGAATCTTTTCCCTGCTGCTAGCATTGCTTGATTCAAGACTAGCATGCTCGTTGCTCGCATCGGTTGCCCCATCATTTGTAGGCCTTTGTTCGGCACCAATGTGGATGCGTGGTATAAGGGTCGTACCATATTGGTTATATGCGTACGTATGGGGAGGGTTTGAGTACATATGAGCATGTTGAGAATATGGAGGGTTTGGGATGAAAGACCCGCCCATTGGACTTTGCATGTGCGGGATGTTTGGAGGTTGGAAATAAGGAAGGTTGGGAATGAATGAACCACCTATTGGAGTTTGGTTGTAAGGGGAGTGTGGAGATAATGCTCCACCTACAGGAGACTGAAGGTAAGGAGGGTTTTGAGGGGGTCTAGAAGTGCTTACATCATTACCTTCATCATCGGTATTGACGTTTCTAGCCCTTCCCAAGTAGCCGATCTTTTCGACCTGCCTCTACCTCGCTCCATATTTCCTAAAATAAACAACATAAAAACATTAGTAAACATCCAACGGTTAAAGTGATTCAATATAAAACAACATATAAACATTAGTAAACATATAAACATGTAAGTGTTAGATATAAATATTCTTATATTAAGAAAATACGCTTCAATTGTTTCACCTTCATTATATTAATAAGAATTCATTTGATTACAACATAAATTAAAGTGATTCAATATAAAACAACATAAAAAGAACATCATCAACTAGCCATCATCCTCATCAAAAGTATCATCATCGTCTTCGTCACTATCCTCTTCGTCATCATTGAATATGACATGCTCTTCTTCCTCATCGAGTCTTGTTATCATCATCCCATTCACCTTCCTCATCTTCTTCACCATCTTCTTCTTCAATAACATCCTCAATCTCATCTTCTTGTGTAACAACCCGACCCTAAATCACATTATTTATTTTAAATCACATTATTTACACTATTTATATAATTGAGCGCGTGCACTTCAATTCGATATTTTATATTTATATTTATATTATTTTTATATATGTGTTACACGAGTTAAGGCGACGAAGTGGCCTAATAAAAATCTCATAATAAGATTATAATTTGTGAACATCGTTATTAAAATAAAATTAAAAGTAACAATAAAAGGAAACAAAATAAGTAAATAAATAAATAAATCAAAATAATCAAATAATCAAAGCAGATTTTCTAAGGAAAAATCCAGAGAAGGAATTCTCCGGAGCGTTAAACGACCTAAAATATATTCAGGCTCATCCTCTCTCTCTCCGTGCTCCTTCGTGCTCCCCTTTCCCCTGCTCCTCTGTTTCCCTCCTTCATCCCCTCTGCCTCTCGCTCTGCTGTTGCTGGCTCACGACCCAGCCGCCGGACGCCGCCAACGCCGGCCGAAGCCGGCGCTAGGTGTTGTCTAGTAGGCGCCGGCTCGCCCTCTCACGCGGTGGCTCTCTCTCGCTCCCTCGCGTTCCTCTGCCTCTCCAAGCCCTGGTCACACCGGTTCCGGTGACCGGGTACCGCCAACACCGAGACGAAGCCGGCGCTAGCGCCGGCCAAAGGCCACCGGCCTCCCTCCTTCCCTAGCTCACGCGGTGCTCTCTCCCTCTCCCTCGCGTGCCGCCCTTGCCTCCATCTGCGGCCTGTTTGCGGCCACCAAGCGCCACCAACGCCGGCCGAAGCCGACGCCGGCGTCGTCCGGGGACGCCTGGTGTCTCTCGCCATCACTCCCTCTCTCTCGGGCACGGAGGCGGGTGCCCTGCCTCACCTCCGCCACGACCCATTCTGCTGCCCAACCATCAAGCTGCAGCTCGGTCGTCGGAGCTCGGCGTCGGTGCTGCCCGCAATCACCGGAGCTACTGTGCACCACCAACATCCTCTCCTTCCTCTCCTTGACTCCTCCGTGAATTCGAAGGTAAAACCTCAAACCCTAAAATTATTACGGTTTGTCATTTACTCGGTTGTTGTAGTTGTGAAATTGAATTATCGGGTTTATAGACATGTTTGTGTAGTGAACTTAAAGATTAATTTGGGGAAAATTCGAATTGGCGTGGAGAATTTGGGTTTGGTGTTGTGGTGAATTGATTGTACAAATGTGAATAAATGTGATTCTTTTTGGGAAATTATGAATTAACGAATGAGATTGAGGAGGTTTTATTAGCGAATGGAACAATTTGGTGGAACTATTACATTTTGGAAATGATTGAGCAAAAGAAGGAGAAGGTGTGCGTAGAAGTTGAAATTCGATAATGTACAAGTGTACGGGCATGGAAAATAATTGAGCATTAGGTTTGCCTAATTGCGATTGTGAATGTGCATGTTATTGTGAGAATAAGGCTCATGACCTTAAGTTGGTATATGAATGAAATTTTGAGCAATTTGGGTAATTATAAGGCCTACCTATGCAAAGGCATCGGTAGATTGAATAATCGCTTAGCCGTGGGCTTAAATGCGATAAGTAAGGAATAAACTAGGAATAAGTGATTGTTTATATATATATATATATATATATATATATATATATATATATATATATATATATATATATATATATACCATTTTCAATCCAAAGCCGCTAACAAATTGAATTACACCAAAATCATCGAGTATCTAATTAGCCTAATCAACCTCTCTAATTAATATAAATTGTATTCAATAATTGAACGGAATCTGCGCAACAAAGTCTGGGTAATACAAACATTAGTTCCATCGATTTTCATGAAAGTATAAGAAAATGAAATAAATTGTTAGAGCTTATACAAATTCAAGCATTAAAACTCAAGAAAACATCATTAACTCTAGAAATCTATTTTAAACGAAGCGAGGCCACTTCCGTTGCCGAATAGCTGGTGACTCAAATTTCTGCAAAAGGGGAGAAACAAATATTCTCAATTCGAGTACGTGCATTGCTCGTGCCCTCAGAAAATTCACATGTTTCATCAAATCTCAACAATTCTCATATATGCAATTAATAATGAATCATTTACAAGGCAAGTTTTGCCACCTAATTAAGTGGTCCCTGCCCAATTATCAATTACCAAGGGCTTAGGCCCGCCAATTATACCGCGCGCGGCGTCAACTCGGGTTATCGATCGGCCGGGGGTGACACTGTTCAACGATCGTATCAATTACCAAGGGGTTCCACTTCCGGATAATAACCGAGCAAGCAAGTTTTAATTATATTCTCTCCCCTGTTTTCAAACTAAAATGAATTGAAATGTGCGCGCTCAATCAAAATATTCTTCAAAGTTATTTTACAGATGCGGGAATGTTCGTGCTGAGTCTCGACTCACTCTTCAAAATATTTTACTTGTTTTTGTTTTAGGAAGAAGCATTGGCAAACAATCAACCATTTATTAAGTCCGACGAAGGCAAACCTTAGCCAGCCACGTGGCATTCGCAAATCCGAAGGTACATAGACGCTCACGGTGACTTTACCTTCAATCGGGGTTAGGTATGACCTTGGGAATTATTGTACGTCGTATATTAGTTTGTGGAATAGACAAAAGTCTAGGTTGTATAAATATGGTGTTACTAAACAAGTAAAGCTGTATTGTGAGATGACTTGGAAATTTGGGTAATAGGTAATTACTTCTATCGGGGTCAAGCATAGATTGTAAGCCCTTTTATTCTAATTATATAGCCTTGTCCTATCTTTAGGACGGCGGTGACGTCTTCGATCGTTAACTTCAGCTGCGACCTTACCTAATATTCTCGAATTAGAGAATTATTACGTAATAGTAGCTGGGGCGTTACATCTTGGTTTAAAATAACATCATCAACTAATTCTTCTACTGATATTGAGTTATCAACCAAAGTGTCCAGGCAAAGTTTCCATTATAGGATCGATCTGTAACCATACTATCCTCTTGGAATGCAAGAGGAATAGTATATTGGTCATCAACTCTGGCCCTTTGTTTTGCTACCACTACGACGAACCGACTAAGTTTTCTCTAGGGACCCCTTGTGGATATGACATATAATACACCTGAGTTGCAATACTAGCAAATATGAAGGATCGTACTTACAATAACGCCTTGTACGATACACTTCAACATATGAACTAAATTTATGGCACCGAGTATTCCGAGGACAACTAGGGTCAAACCAATCGCATTTAAACAGCACACACCTTTTTATTGGTTCACCAACATATTCAACTTCAACTACTTCGTGCAAGATGCCGTAGTAATTATTTTCAACATGTCCTCCATCAATTCCTTTCACACAAACACCACAATTGAAGGTCATCCTCCCTTCATTTCGCGCCTCAATATGAAATAACATTCCATTCACCGTGTATGTTGTCCATGTTTTCACTCTCCTTAAAGGACCTTGAGCTAATTGCATCAAGTAAACATGTTTTTCATCATGATATACTCGATAACAATGAATCTATGTAAATAACATAGTATTGGTTTAGTTTATTAAAATTGAAAAACCCATTCTAATAAATTTGAGGCATGAGCATTAAGTTTTAATATATGATACTCACAGCTCCTTTGAACCAATCTTCGAACTCACTTTCTACCATTGCATCAATTGCCGCATCACTAACATCAGCATACATAGCTCGTTTTTGGTCTTCGAAGAGACCGAGTTCAAAATGTTTATTAATATTACATCATCATTGTGAAAAAATTGATTGAAACAAGTGTTGTATAAAACAAGATAAACTCATTCAAGGTAAGGTTTAACTTCGGAACAGTTCGAGTAAAACATGAACATGTGCAGCCGTCTTTTCCTTATCATCAAGGAAACGCGGAGTGAACTTCCCAATTGGAGCACCTTCTGGTATGAATACCGAAAGAGTAGGATTGTGGTATGGAACTTCACTCCCTCATCTCGTCGACTTCTATTGCGCATACAAGGCACGTTAGAGCCGAAATAATAAGATGCAAAATGTGTTTCTTCAAATCGTGCATATTTTTCAGCGATACTCCCTTCGAGCTTCGATTTGTTTCCTATGGATCTCTTCAATCGGCCAAAGAACATCTCAAATGGATACATCCACCGGTATTGTACCGGACCACCCAATTTTGCTTCCTCCGCCAAGTGAACAGCCAAGTGTTCCATCACATTGAAGAACCCAGGAGGAAATATTGTTTCCAATTTACAAAGTGTTCTTGAAATATTTCGATGCATTTGCTCTAACTCCGCATCCCGTAAAACAGATGAGCAAAGGTTCTTGAATAACTCACTAATTTCAATGAGAGGCGCTAAAACCTCATCCGGGAGTGCACTAAATGCTATTGGAAGAAGACTCTCCATGAAAACATGACAATCATAACTTTTCATGCTATGGAAGTTAGTGGAGTTTGGGTCTACAAGGTATGAAATGTTAGAATAGTAATCATCTTGCATTTTCAACTCTTTTGCCCATTTACATATTACCCTCTTCTGCTCCAACGTCAACACATATTTTGCCTTTGGTTTGAGAATTTTACCATTTACTCCATGCTTTAAATTCAACTCCACACGATCACACAACTCTTCCAAATCCATTCTCGCCTTGATATCATCATTTGTTTTCCCAGGAATATCCATAACAAGTGTTAATTATATTCTCAAAAATTTCTTTTCAATGTGCATCACATCTAAATTGTGGCGAAGCAATTGATCTTTCCAATATGGAAGCTCCCAAAATATGCTTTCTTTTGTCCAATTATGATCCTTTTTGAACCCCGAAATGTTGATTTCCTACTCTTCTGTTACTTTGGGAAAGTTTTCAACCCATTGTTTTATTTCTTACCCCGTATATCGACGAGGAGGACCCAAATGTACGGTTTTTCCTTTTGTAAACGTTGTGCTATTCCTTCGTAACGCGTGACTTCGTGGCAAAAACCGCCGATGGAAATCAAACCATGAAAATTTTCGCCCATTTCTAAGTTTTAATGCTTTTTGTTGATTCATACATACCGGGCATTACATGGCACCATGAGTACTCCATCCGGACAACATACCGTATATCGGGAAATCATTAATGGCCCACATCAACGCAACCTTCATGAAAAAGGTTCTCACCTTTTAAAATATCATATGTTTCCACACCATCTTCCCATAGTGTTTTCAAGTCGTCAATAAGAGGCTGCAAATACACATCAATTTTATTTTTCGAATTTGTAGGCCCTGATATGATGCATGTCAAGAACATATAAGGCATCGTCATGCATAATTCTGGTGGTAGATTATAGGGCGTAACAACGATCGGCCAGATTGAATAAGACCTTGAAGGTTGGATGAATGGATTAAACCCATCCGCGCACAAACCAAGTCTAATATTTCTAGGCTCAGTAGCAAATTCAGGGTGAACTCTATCAAAATGTTTCCATGCTTCACCATCCGAAAGATGACAAAAGACACCATCCTCTCTTACATTCTCATAATGCCATCTCATGTGCTCTGCTATGGTTTTTGAAGCAAACAAGCGCTGAAGTCTTGGTATTAATGGCAAGTAATGCATCCTTGCAAACAGAGTCCTTTGACTTTTTCTTTGTTTTTCCCTTTGACGCTTCCATCTCGCATGACCACAAAACTTGCATGAATCAAGATTAATGTCCTCTTTGTAGAACAACATGCAACCTTTTCGACAACAATCAATTTTTTGAACATCCATCCCAAGATTTTTAATGACCTTTTTGCATGGTGAATGTCACGAGGAACTCGGTTATCAGGGGACAAATCTCCTTCATAAGTTGAGCAATCTCATTAAAGCAATTTTGAGGCATGTTGTAATCGGACTTCATTCTCAACAGTCTAATGGTGGCAGAAAACTCAGTGTGACTTTCATTTCCTACCCACAAAGGTCGTTGTGCAGCCTCAACCATATTAAAGAAAGTTTGAGCATTAGTATTTGGAGGCTCACTTATAGAGCCTTGATTTGAGATCATGACATCTATGACCATATCATTCATACGGTCGATATTTGATTCTACATCGCCGTAGTTCATATGATTGGAGCCACTTTTGTCGTTGAATATGTTAGAAGTCATACCACCATCCTCATGTAAATGAAGATCTATTTCTCCATGACTAGTCCAACACCAATAGTTTGGAAGAAAACCATATTGATAAAGGTGTAACTTAACTTCATCGGGATCCTTATACTTCCGATTTTTGCATTTGCGACATGGACACCAATATTATTGATTATGTACAAATTTTGATTGACTTCTAACATGTGCATCAAACTCCTCAACCCCGTCTAAAAACTCTTGTCTATACCCAACTCTACCAGGTAATAACCTACTATACATCCATCTACGATGCGTAGGCCCGTCCATATATATTTTGATTGACATTTAACAATTTATTAAATTATTAGTTAGTAATCAATACATGGAGATGTTATGATTACATTTCTTCTATAATGAACATAATATATATAACCATTATGCATTGAACATATACTTTTCTTATACATAAATTTCTTTAATTTCTATACTTTACTCTTAATTATTTATTTCATCATTGAACTAACCATACCTAATTAGCATAAATAAACTCACACAAATATAATTAATTACTTTATTTCTACCTAATTAGTATAAAATAACTCACACACAATTATAATTCATAAAATTATTTTATAATTTACAACAATAATTTCATTTCTAATTTCACACAAGTAACCACTATTTATTAATAATTTGTCAAATGTTCAATAAATTTATAAATAAACCACAAACAATTGCACACATATATATAAATCACAAATAACATTTACTTCAACTTCAACAATAATTTCCAACAAATCTAACCTCACATACTTTAAACAACGCATCTATACATAAATAACACAATTGCACATTTTTCTTTTCAAATTCATTCACAAACAACATTAATTTGTAGCAAATTATATAAAATCATCAATTTGTACTAAATTATTGAAAACCCTAAATCTAATAACAATCAAGAAAACAATACCTTCAAACTATGTGGCGGCACAACGGGCGGCAACGGCGGCAGCAGTAGTGGCCCAAGGGGCGGGAGCAACCAAGGAGAACTCACCCGTCTTTGGCTTATGGACGCAGGGCGGCGGACCAAGCGGAAGCGTATGGCAACGGGGCGGACGGAGACGAGGGCAACGGTTGAACGGCGGCGGTGGGGGTTGTGGACGAGTGGTGGTGGGCTAGGCACTCTGTAACACCTCAAAATCCACCCTAGGAGTATTACACCGCCGGAGTTCCTCAAAGGAACTCCCAAGGCTCACTCCGGTGTTGACTTAGCTATCTTAATTCAACTTAAGGATACGATTTGGAATTCTCCCCAAAGGTTAGAAGTTTCCTAAAAATTTCGGCGAGTTCCGTTTGAACTATGGTCCAACCCATAGGCTAAAAGCCTTAAAACTCGCATAAAATTCACAATAAAACTCAACGAGCTACACGCTCGGAGTACACAGCTCAACGGCCACACGCCGGAGTATTTTCACAACCACAAAACTTACATTGCGAACTAGTTTACAACCCAAGTCATGAATTCAGCAAAAACCAGATTTACAACCACTTAAGATCAAAATTGCCGAGAGAAAGAAATCTCCGGTTTGTCGAGCTACTAGTTCGGTCTTCATACACACGTCTAACTTACTATACATTACTCGTCTATTTACATAAGCAGCCGATTAGGTACAATATACTAAACATGAAACACGTAGACTTGACTGCAGCCAAAATCGCCACCAAAGACACGCATTCCAGCCATTCGCCTCGGGGGTACCTAGCATCGGGAGGGAAGAGGGGAATTTGTGGGGGTGAGCAATAAACCACGGGGCTCACCGGAGTCTTACACCCTTAAAATGGAAAGTCTTTATACATAATACACATAATAACGAAATCTGCGAAAGCATAATAGTGTAATAGAAATCTATATACTTTTCACTCGAAATCTCTTGTAATGAAAAAGATCAAGACTCTTTAATCACTTAAAAGCACACATTCACATTCAAGAATACTTCTTTTGGGGTTGAATCAACTTTTCGGGCCTTTTGAGGATTCGAACTAGCACTTCTTTTCTTATAATTTCACGTAATTTCTCGATTTCTCTGATTTCTCTTATTTCACTGAGGCGCGACCCCGGATAAAAGGTTCCCGGGACCTATCTTCTAGGAAGTCTTAGATCGGGCATCCCGCCACTGCAGGATCCCCATTAGAATCCTTCCCTCGAAGTCTCTAGCCGGGCATCCCCGGTTCGAATCCTTCAGTATGCTAAACGATCCGTAGCTCTGTTGATTCAAAACTCTTGCACGTACTTATTCATCACATTCACTTATATCTTTCTCAAATTGATATTACATCAAGGTAGGCGTGACACCGCGTGCCACCCTTATAAATTCACTTTTCAAATCTAATTTACTTTCTCAAATACTTTTGCTTCTTCAGAATAGAATCACGTTTAAAAGGCATTTCACAGAAATCACATTCAAGGGTCATTTCACGTAAAACACAAAACTTCTTTCGACTACTTGAAAACATCACATAAAGTAGGCACATAGCACGAACAGTCCCCATTCAATGCAAGCGGACATTCCCAATTCTTTCCCAACTATGCCTTCCTCAAATAATCGGCTTAATACGATCATCCCCATTTTCCGAGCCACGATAACCACAAGTGCATATCACTTAGATTACGTTTCAAATTAATCACAATTCATTGCCTTTTGCCTCACTTACTCGGTTTACACTTCTACTTTATAACTCAACTTCTTTTGCCCGTATTCGATCACACGACTCTTGCTCTCACTTTATTGCTTAAGTCCCCTTCACTGTGCTTAACTTCACACTTGATTTCATCCCAAGGACCGAGATATGTTCCGTACTCACTTTAACCTTAGAATTCCCAACTCGCTATTTCTCTACGCTATTTCTCTACCTCAATTATGCATCAATCGGGATGAAGTCATGTCCCTCCTTTATACTCAAATCACTATTTCCCAACACGCATCGTTATCTTCCAAGGTCAAGAACTTCAAGAGTCTCCATGGTTTAGCTGAAACGTCGATTCACAATTTACTCCCAATTTATCACTTCTTGTCCCTAAGTGCCATTAGAAATCGTCACCATATTCTTTATACCTACACGACTCTAATGTTTTCAGCATCTCATCTCAGCTCTAACTAGCTACTAAGCTCTGTCCAGCTTCTAATTCGGACTCCACAATTCCATTCGATTTACTCATAACTCGCTTCGGTTCTAGCAGTTTTCCTAGCCTCATTCTATCGCATAACATTCAATAATCACAACAAACTCGTTTGTATTTCGAAATTACTAATAGTTTAGAGTGCAAGGCTACCCACCTCGATTCGGAGATTGCGGGTCCGAGATTCGGGCTCCCCTGTTTCCCTTCCTCCTTTCGTTCCTTCTCCCTGCTGCTAGCCTCAAATTCCGCCGCCCTCCTCTGCGCTCGGCACCGTCGCCGGTCACGGTCCCGCACTCACCGGCTGCCTCCCGCAGCCTTCGCGTTCGCTTCCTTTTTCTTGGCCTCGGTTTCGCCCTCTTTCGCACTTGGCCGTTTCCTCGCACTCGCCGGCCGCTCCACTGCAGCTCGCGGGTCCCGGCCTCTCTCCTCGCCTTCGCTCTCGCTCGCCCTCCCCGTCTCGCTCTAGCTCTCCCGCTCGGCCTCTCCCTCTCCCTCTCGGTTCCCGATTCTGCTCGTCCCCCCTCCCTGCTTTCCTTTTTCCCCTCCTCTTTTCTTTCTCTTTTCGGTGGCTACATCGAGTGCAGCCAGCACTCGCTGCAGCAGCCCACTAATCCTCCCCACAATTAACTTCTCTTTTTTTTTTTTTTTGACAAAAGTCTACCCGGGATTCTATCTCAAATAGCGACGAACGAGCAATTACCTTTACTAATTAGGCTAAATAAACATACAAGCACATAACAAGCACATAAAATAAATTACTTAAAAAATACTAAGCTTAACTTAACTATAGAATTAACCTACTCAAAATTCCGGGTCTCACACACTCTCGCTCACAAAATCGCTCGCACTCCTCTCTCTCTCCGGTTTCGGCTTCCTCAGTATGGCTTAAAGGCTAGATCTAAATTTTATTAGTCAATAGCGACGGAACAATCCGTCGTTGATCCGTCGTGCTAAAAAGTTTTTTATTAGCGACGGAACAGTGACAGATTGTTCCGTCGCTATCGCCTAAATTGATTTAATTATACTTTTTTTGTTTTCCTAGATCTGAAAATTCTAAATACCCGATTCATGACTTAGCGACAGAATATTCATGTCGCTAGTGTCGAGAACGACGGATATTTCCGTCGCTAATTCCAAAATAGCGACGGATACTTTTTCCGTCCACTGTCGACATAGTTGCTTGTTTTTGTCGGTTTCAGTCGTTGCTTACGTCGTTGTTTAGCAATGGAACCGTATCCGTCGCTAATTAACGGTTTTGTGGTAGTGAATTAAGAAACTCCTCTTCCATCCATCCATCCATCCATCCAATCACTAAATCAAACACTCCTCCTCGTGCCTAATACCTTCATTCTCTCTCCCAAAGCTAAGATGGTGAGCGGCAGCAAATCCTCCTCCCGAAAAACGGTCTCTGCTGAGAGCTCCACCAACCCCACGCCGGACATACAGGCAGGGCTGAGGTGCCCTAGGGCTCGAGTAATAGGCTAGAGAGGGCTCGAAACAAGGCCACCGGTTCCCTAAGAAGACCCCGATCATCTCTAATCATCCTCAACCGAGTCACATGTACTCATGCAATTTGTGCTCGGACGGGTTTAGCACATACCAAGCCCTAGGAGGCCACTAGAATGCCCACCGGATAGAGAGGCTCCTCCAGGAATTCCTCATGGTTATGGAGTACCGGAAACACATGGCTGAGAATGACATCAATCTCATTCATCATCATCGAAATCGAGCAACAGTTTAGCTTCCCCGATAACATTGTTTACTCTCCAAACCCTATTAGGGTTGCTTATCTTTTAACCGACTTTCAGAAAGTTAATCTTCCTTATCACCACCATCAGATTCAATCCTCTTTAGGGCTCAAAGGGGACTATAGCAATCTTTTCGAAAAGATGAAATTGCGGTGTGAGAGTGAATTTAGGAGTTTCGTCCAATAAAAAAATAAATAATTTGTCTTTGAAAAAAAGTACGTTTTCACTCGTCTATGGACTCAAATAATAATAATAATAATAATAATAATAATAATAATAATAATGTAATACCCCAAAACACCCCCAGGAGTATTACATCACCGGAGTTCCTTAAAGGGACTCCCAAGGCTCTTCTACGGTGTTAGTTTGGCTGTCTAAACTCAACTTAAAGATAACAACGATGGTTTCCCAAAAGGATATGAGATTTCTTAAAAATTTCGGCAGAGTTCTGTTTGTAATATAGACTAATCCATAGAGGTGAAACTTAAAACCCTGCATAAGAAGCATAATAAAACTCGACGAGCCACACGCTCCGAGTATACAACTCAACGGCCATACGCGGAGTTCAACCAATCATGCGGTAAAACTTAAAACAATCTAAGCTGGGTTATTATTCATTTGGTGCAGCTATATGTACTAAATTACAAGTACAATCATTTAGAAACAAAACAATGCATGACAGCCACTTAAGTCACTTCAACCGTCAACAATCGGCAGGAGTCCGAAGTGTGCTAAGTGTAGATTATGCTTCGAAAGTGTACCTGCAACACTCGGGAGGGAACGGGGCAATTTGTGGGGGTGAGCAATAATCCACGGGCTCACCGGAGTCTTATACCCTTAAAATGAAAAATTCTTTACACATAATAGTCATAATAATGACATATGCGAAAGCATAATAGTATAATACAAATCTATATACTTTTCATCGAAATCTCTTGCAATCATTCACAACATTAAGCTCATAACGCTTTAATCATTTGGAAGCACGATTTGCAATCATTTTAGGAATGGAATCACATTAAACAAGGTGGAATCATATACACTTTCTTTCAAATACTTTCCGAAAATTCTTTCGGGGCTTTCAACGATTGAACTAGCACCAGGCGGTTCTCGGGGCGCTACCCCTTACTCGGGTTCCGGGACCTATCTCTAGTCAAATACCTGGAAGGCTCCACTTTCCTCGTTAGGAAAGAATCAACCTCTCCGGTTGATGGGCATCCGTGTCCCGATATGCGTATCAGGACCCCGTGGCCTGATACGCACGACCACCTCCTTCCTCTCGGTCTAAACAATCTAGCCCATAATTCATTTCAATCGAAGTGATCACAATCACTTATCAAACTTGGTTTCTAACCAAGATCTCAATCAATTTTTCATCGTAGAAGGCATGACACACCTGTCACCCTTCTAAATTCACTTTCTCAAATCCGATTCACTTTCTCAAACAAGATTCACTTTCTTAAACAAGATTCGCTTTCTTTAAAACACATTCATGTTTGAAAGGCAGTCCACAAGAAGTTGCATTCAAGAATCATTTCACGTAAAATACAAAACGCCTTTCAAAACTACTTTTGAGCATCACGTAAAGAAATCACTTAACACGGGTAACCACCATTCAATGCAAGCAATCATTCTCAACTCTTTCCAACTATACATTTCTCAATCTACCACTCTAGTACGATTAGTTTCCATTTTTGAGCCACGATAACCACAAGCGGACATCACCTAATTCAGCGCATCAACTTCTCACAACTCTCTGTCTTTATTTCAATTCCTCATTCTATGTCTCTACTTAGTGAATTCACTTCGTTTGCTTATGTCTTAACTTCTCAACTCCCTGTCTTTACTCCAATTCCTCAACTTAACCTTACCATTCCCTGTCTCAAATTCCCATTGTATGTCTCTAACTCATTACTTAACTCTTGCTCGTCCGTCCTTAGTTATGTAACTCTTAATCACTTTTCATTATTCGGTTTCCGTTAGCTTTGCTTATTTTCACGCTCGGATCAACCTCGAGGATTTAATTACTTTTCGAACTCAATTAATCTCACAATCACCCATTTCTCACTTACTTGTACCAATTGCGCATCACTCAATACGAATTCATACTCCTCTTTATACTTTGACCTACCATTCCCCAATGTTCGTAATTAGCTCTTAATACCGCAGGTTCAAGAATCTCTAAGACTTAATTAGCTCATAATTCATACCCATGTCCCAACTCTTCATCCTTAATAGTTAATCGAAACTTCAATACTACTCATTTGACCTATGCAATCTAACCTCTTCAGAATCAGCAGGTTCCAATTCGACCTTAAATAACTATTAAATCTCTTTGAAGTTCCCAATTTAATTCTCGCTATTTAACCTAAGTAACACCTTTCATTCCCCGATTCAGCCCTCTCAATTCCTTAAATACATTCTAAGCTCTTATTCAATTTCAAACAACAATTAGCTCTGTTCTACATTACACATATTCAACGTTCACCACAAATTCCATATTCACATAGCACATTCAACATTCACAACAAATCCATTTAGGTTTCGAAATTACTAATAGTTTAGAGTATAAGACTACCCACCTGAAATTCTCGAGTTTTAGGGATTGATTGAATTGCTCGCTGTCTCTGTTCTGCGTTCGGTTGCGTTGGGTTCCGGGGACTCTCGCTTCCTCTCGCTTCGGCTTAGCGGTTTTGGTTTCCTGCCGCCCCTTGGTCCGGCCCTCACGCGTTCGCCGCCTGCCCTTCCTCCTTACGGCCGTTGCTTTTCCAGGTCCCCGACCCCTCGGACTCTCTCTCGTGCCTGTCTCTGTTTCGAGTCCTTCTTTCTCCCTTGCTCTGTCCCAGTCTCTCGCTCCCCTTCCCTTCGCTCGCGTCGCCGGCTGCCACTTCGGGGTCTATGGTGGTCACCGACCACCCCTTGGTCTCCTCGACCCTCGCACCCGCTCGCCTCCTCTCTCTCGTGCGTTCTTGCGGTGGTTTCCCTCTCCTTCTCTCGCTCCTTCGTTTCCCTTGCGTGCGCCGGCCGCCTTCCCTCCATTCGCCGCTCGGCTTGCCGGCCTCCGACCACGGCTCGGGTCCCGCACACCTCTCTCTCTCTCTCTTGGTCCTCACTCTCGCGTTTCCCTTTCCTGTTTCCTCTGCTCGGGCCTCCGAGACCCCTTTTACCTGCCTCCCTCTCCACCGCTTAATTGGCGGTTAATGATGCTAATTGGACCCCAATTTTGATTTCTATCTCATTTATCTCTTCATGGCCAAAGTAATCTTTTCCTACATAAAACAAATCCACGCCTCTGCTTTTCTTCGTCCCCTAATGCCTTTGCATCTTAACTTATTTTAATACGTCGGCCACAACAATTCTTAACCGTGCAAAGGTTCGAGCACACAAAAGGGAGACAATTTCCTTGATTTAATTAATTCAACACCAGCCTCCAAAGGGATTCTAACGTAATATGTCCGACCGTAAGTAGAATCGAGTCACTCAACCCCCTAGCTGCGAGGAATAATACTCAATAATTCTATGCTTTCCAGGTACTTTTCTTTAAAATTCGGGTATTACAAATAATAATAATAATAATAATAATAATAATAATAATAATAATAATAATAATAATAATCTATGCAATATATAATAGTAGTATTTTTAAATTGGTCAAATATTGTAGTAGGAGTGATTGTAAGAGATTAGTGTAATCTTAAGTATAAAAATTATTTGTCTATTAAATATGAGTCGTAGATGTAAATAATTAAATAAATAAATAGTATAATTTATCGAAATTAAAAAATCCTTTTATAAGTGTACTCTCCTCCTCTTTTTTTTTTGTGTGATAATACAGTCTCATCGATATTTTTTTCTCCTTTATATATTGAAACAAATATATACAATCTATAATATTAATCTTTTTAAATAGGCTAAATACTACAACAAGAGCGATGGGGCAATTTTTTCAAATAGGCTTAATGTAATTAACCCCAACAAACTCTACAAGTTACTCGAGACCTTGGGATCATCATCGGTTCATCCGATGAAGCTTGCATTAATGGCGAGGAGATGATCACCCCCTTTTTTCCTGTTCCGCTCAATGAGAAACAAAACCCTAAAACCTCCAAGCCGACCATATTTGTCACTTGCTATTTACTCCATCCTAATCTTCCACGCTCTTCGATTCGCCCCACCCCCATAAGAAGAACCCCCATTTTCACCTAAAGATCATAATTAAGCAACTCCTCCTCCATCCATCCATCCATCCAATCCCTAAATCAAACACTCCTCATGTGCCTAATACCTTCATTCTCTCTCCCAAAAGCTAAGATGGTGAGCAGCAGCAAGTCCTCCTCCGACAGAAATGGTCTCTGTTGAGAGCTCCACCAACCCCGCCGGACATACAGGCGGGCTGAGGCGCCCGAGGGCTCGGAGTAACAGGCTAGAAAGGGCTCGAAACAAGGCCACCTGTGCCCTCGGAAGACCTGTGATCATCTCTAATCATCCTCAACCGAGTCTCATGTACTCATGCAATTTGTGCCCGGAGAGGTTCAACCATACCAAGCCCTAGGAGGCCACCGGAATGCCCACCGGAGAGAGAGGGTCCTCCGGAAATGCGTCATGGTTATGGAGTACCAGGAACACATGATTGAGAATGACATCAATCTCATTCATCATCATCGAAATCCGAGCAACAGCTCGACTTCCTCCAATAACATTGTTTACTCTCCAAATCCTAGTAGGGTCGCTTACCCTTTAACCAACTTTCGAAAGTTAATCTTCCTTATCACCACCATCAGATTCAATCCTCTTTTGGGCTCAAAATGGGACAATAGCAATTTTTTCAAAAAGATGAAATGGCGGTGCAGGAGTGAATTTATGAGTTTTGTCCAATAAAAAAATAAATAATTTATCATTGAAAAAAAGGTTTTCACTCGTCTATGGACGATGATAATAATAATAATAATAATAATAATAATAATAATAATAATAATAATAATAATAATAATAATAATAATAATAATAATAATAATAATAATAATAATAAAATAATAATAAAATAATAATAATAATAATAATAATAATAAAAATAATAAAAATAATAAAAATAATAATAAAAAAAAATAATAATAATAATAATAATAATAATCATCTATGCAATGTATAATAGTAGTATTTTTAAATTGGTCAAATATTGTAATGGAGTGACTGTAAACAATTAGGGTAATGTTAAGCATAAAAATTATTTTTCCATTAAATATTAGTCGTTGATGTAAATAATTAAATAAATAAATAATATAATTTATTTAAATAAAAAAATCCTTTTGTAAGTGGACTCTCCTCCTTTTTTTTTTTTTTTGTGTGATAATACAGTTTCATTAGTATTTTTTTCTCCTTCATATATTGAAACAAATCAGTACAATATATAATAGTAATCTTTTAGGTATGCTAAATACTACAACAAGAGTGATTGTAGGAGCTTGTTGTAGTCTCAACCATTAAAATTATTTGTTCATTAAAAATAGGCCATTGATGTAAATAATTAAATAAAAAATAAAATTCATCGAAAAGAAAAAAAAGGTTTCCCTTTAAAAGTAGACTGTATCTAGGTAATATTGGATCCCCTTGTTGAAAAATTAATAAATAATATTATAAAATTATTTAATCTTAATTTATAAATTAAAAATTTAATAATTAGCCTTATTAATTTTAAAAAATATAAAACATAAAATTAAAACCAAATTGAGCAGAAAATTAATAAATAAAAATTACATAAAATTATATAATGAACTAAATTAAAAATCTGGACATAACTAAAAAACATAAATACTTTTTTATAATTTAAAATAGAAAGTTAAACAAATAATCAATTACACTACAATACATATGAAAATAAATAATTAAATTAACTACAATATTAAAACTATTTTTGGGACCGAAACATACGCTAAAAATCTAAAATCAAAATACAAAAATTAAATTTATAAATTTATTAAATTAAAAACTTTCTTTAACCTAAATTAGAAAATAAATCTAAAAATAATTAAATTAATCATAAAAAATAAAAAAATTAATACTAAGAGATTAATACTCTAACTAAACCCTACAATAATATAAAAAATAAAATTAACCAAAGGAAACTAATTTAATCCAACTTCTAACAATTTGACTAAAAATAACAAAAATAAATAGAAAAATAATTTAAAAATTAAAATATATTAGGACTGAAAATAAAATTAATATAAAATTACTAAGATATCTATCCTATTATCAATCAATTTAATTCATTCTCACGTCAATTATTAGTAATAACTTATTTATGATTACATACAAATTCAAAAAATATAGTTATCATATAGAGATTGACGTGAAAAATTTTTAAAAATATGTTGATGACAAAAAGTATATTGAATAATTTTAAAGAAGGGATGTAATTAAAAGTAATTTTATTTAAGATAAATTATAGAATAATATTTTAGAAAATAATTAAAGGATATTCTATTATTTTTAATGGTGTTAAGGTTAATTTACCAATATTTTTAACCTAAAAAGTATAATCTATATTATTTCAAGTTTTGGTTTGATTTGATTTTACATTTGAGAATCACAAGTTACATTTTTTTCCTTTGTGACTTCAAATTGTGACTCGACTGAAATCTAATGAGATAACTATCAAAGTGAAAATAATATTTAATTATATATTTTTGTGTGGATAAATAAGATATTTCATTAGATGAGAAAATTTATTCTTCCTTTCTACTAAAAATAAAATATGTATTGCAAATATGTAGCAATAGCTTCTGTCATTATTTGGTTTATTAGTTTGCTAGGAAGATGTGGTTTATATGACTAAAGAACATGGTATCGGTTTCAAACTAATTTTTAATTAGTGACTTTAAGTCTTGAAAATGATTAAATCAACAGGGTCGGTCAATTGGAAGAGGTCCGCTATAATTAAGGTATGAGTTTTACTACTTATTTTATGTTTTTAATTTTTGATAATTTTTTGTCTAATTTGGTTTGTTTGGATCATGAGTTTCTCTGTCTTTCCACTTACTTTTTAAATTTGTATCTATTCTATCATTTTTAAAATATGACATGCATCCACGGGTAAATTGCATCCTCGCCACGAGTATTAGTGTGACGAGGTTTTACCTTGCTTATGTTCAATGTGGAAAGGGTATGAGTGGACAAATATTCCACACACTAAATAAGTTAGGTGAGAGCCGTCTTTAACTACACTCTTATATCCAAAGAAAACAACATCACCGGCCATACTTATACCTATGGACATATTACCCCTTGAGCGAGCCATTTTTTTTCCTATTACCAATTTGCGCTTGAAGCAACTTCTATCACTGATATAGACACTTAAGTTGTCACCGGTTAAGGTATAAGATTATTTTTGAAATTAACTAGGGTTAATTAAAATATATTAATTTTTTTTACTCTTTACACCATGTTTTTTCTCTCGAAAGGATGGGGGTTGGGTGACCGCGGTTGCCCCAACATAGATCTGTCTCTCGGATTAAAAATACTTATTTCTTCAAATTAGAGTTCTGTTCATTAAGGTGAATTTTTTCAGTTTTATTTTATTTTACTTTTTCTTTAAACAACATTAAGAAAAAAAGGTATAAAGCGGGCACATGTGAAATTTATTGATTAAGCAGAAAATGAGAGAGAAAACAAGATTAGAGTTTGAGATTTGAGGTTTATTTCTTATTTTGATTTTTTCAATATATTGGACATTGTGTTATAAAAGAGCGAGAAATCGAAAATTAGCATAAAAATATTTCCTTTATGTGTTTAATTTTTATATGAATTCTTTTCAATTATATTTTTAAAAAAATTCTTTTTGATTGTATATTTAGTATTTGACTTATATGATTATCATAAATTGTCCAATCCGGAAAAAATTATTTTTATATATTTCAATTATCTCAAAATAACCGTCACGCTCATTATCTCGCCACGCTTATTATCCATGCTAAATAATAATTTTTTAAGAGATGTAAATCACCACTCTTAATATACATGGATATACTTTAATAGGTTACTACCACTCTTACAAGAGTGGTTATATTTTTCCACATTATTATGTATGAAAATGATTTCAGGAAACTCATTTTTGCTTATTTTTCTGCCACACTCAATCGTGTGTAATTAGATAAGGGTGGAAGCATATTATATATTTTTATAGTAATTGTAGCATTTTCGATTATTAATCTCATTTATAAATGTAGTTATTAAATATTTACTTTTTTAATTCATAACTTATTAAGAGTATTAAATTACTCCGTGTATAGTACGGGTCCAAACTAGTAATGAATAAATCTCAATAAGATTTCACCTATCAATATTTGTTGTTTCCTATTAAAAAAAACTCAATAAAATCGGTTTACTTTACTTTTAAAAAATCACCTAATTGTACTTGATCCTGGACAGAAATGTTGATGGTGGCTTCAGTGGACTTCTTGAAAGCTTTATCCTTGACATTTTGGGATGGTTCATATTATTGTATATTTTAGATACTAGAACACTATGATGACCGTGTAACATTTAGAATTATGCATATGAATCAAATTTAGGTTATTTGTAATGTGTTGGTATCTATATTTGAAATCTTTTAGGACACCTCAGCTTAAATATATTCCAGCATCATTGTAAATTAGCCTCAAATGTCGCCTGGACTTTGGATCCAAAAATTATTCAATGGCACCTTCCCTTTTGGTGTAATTATTTTTAAAATTTCGACTTATTAAAAATATTTGTGAGGTATCTTTTAATATAATAAATTTTGAGGACCCTTATTTCGTTTTTTTTAAATGATAGAAGACCATTATTTCATATTAAAAGATATAATTGTCCTTTACTAAAGTAAAAATTTAAAATAAAACTAAATATAAAAATATAACAAAATGATATAAACAAAATATAAAAAAATAATAAAGTAATTTAGTAAAATCCTTATAAAAAGTTAAAAATTTACTTTATTATATTTTTCACATATGTAGTCGTGGACATCAACATGTCATTTGATTCGGTTAGAGGAGTTATGTTTAGCTTGATTGAAATTATGAGTTATGTTTAGCTTAATTGGAATTTTTATGATGATATTATTATGGGTCATAGACTTTTGACCATCTTTTTTATTGAAATGCTTCACATTTTGGATGTCTAGAAATTGGGTTGATTTGCTTGACATTCGGTGTGCCAAATTTGTGCGTCTCTTTGGCATTTTTTCATGTGTTAGTCTCCTTCACCATTTGAGCTTTGAGATAATTTTGATATTTTATATCTCTCGTTTTTGTCCAACTTTATTTAGAGAGTTTTAACATTAATTTCGTAATGTTTATAAACTCCTTGAAATTTTGTATTTATTTGTATAATATCTTATTGCGCTTATTAGCCCCTTAATATTTATATCTTATACTGTTGTTATTATTGTGAATTTGGTTGTTCATGCGCTGATCGCTAATGATGATCACTACATATCGAGCGAGGGAGGGGCCAACACCAGTAATGTACGTTTGCAACAATAATGCGTTACAATCAGTCGTCCTTTTTCCTTTTTTCTTTGAATTATTAAAGGTCTGTTTGTGTATGACATTAACACTATAGTACACATCTACTATTCTCCTTGCATTGGGCCATCGCCTGCCTTCAACTTCATTTATTTTTTAAATGATTAGGTAATAGGTAATTACCTATACTTTTTATACGAAATTGTACAAATAACCTCTGCAATTGATAACCTTGACAAATGAGAAAGTTTCTTGTATCATACCAAACAACCAACATTTAGACCTCGTTTGGTATGTAAAATTGAAATGGAATGAAATCGAGGAATGATACCGAGGGGTTATGTATACAACTTAAATATTCTCTTCAAGTGTTTGATAGAGAACATGAATGAAATCAAGTTCCATTTTTTGTTGTTTGGTTGTTAATCATGGGATAAAATTAAAATTATTTTATTTTTTAAATTAGTTTATATTGTTGTAAATTATTATTGTTGTTGTTGTTATCAATAATAATAATAATAATAATAAATTATTATTATTATTATTATTATTATTATTATTATTATTATTATTATTATTATTATCATCATCATCGTTTGATTCAATAAAAATTAAAGCTCGTTAACATATTTGCTGATAATTGAGTCTTATATTTATTTAATTTTTTAATTAACTATCTTGTAATTTTTTCAATAATTAACAAATTTTATTTACAATTTTTAGTAAACTTATTTTCAAACTATAATATTCTATCAAACAATATAAAAAAATTATATATAATAAATAAATAAATAAATAATAATAGAAACAACAAAAAAAAATCCAACCTAATAAGAAAATAATAGTAATAACCATAATAATAATAATAACAACAACAACAACAATAACAACAACAACAACAACAACAACAACAACAACAACAACAACAATAATAATAATAATAATAATAATAATAATAATAATAATAATAATAATAATAATAATAATAATAATAATATAGCAAATAGACTAATTTTTCTTTTTTAATAAGTATAAACTGATCTCCGAGAGATTGAGAATTGATTCCCTCCTACTTGGGGATTCAAATTTCCTTATTTTGAGGGAAACTTGAAACCTGTAAATTTCAAGTTCCACCTTCAAAATATCCAACTAAACAACTAAAAAGGAACTTGAATTCCATTCCACTTTTGTCCAACCAAACAGGGCCTTAAGGATTTTTGGATTAAAACAAACTGTATTTTAGGGTGGACATTTATATATCGAATTATAAAGTTGACTGATCAACTTTGGGGTTTATTTTCTTTTCTAAACTACACCTATTTAGGGGCGATAATTCAGTTGTTTTATAATGTGTCAAGCTAATAATAATTGATTTAGTGGGGTGTACTACATTAATTCCCTTTTTCTTAACTTGACACGTCATAAAATAACCGAATTGACGCCCTAAATAGGTGATGGTTTAGAAAAAATTACTCCCAAAGTACGGTGCATAATTAGTCAACTTTATAATTTAGTATATACACGATATCCTAGTGAAGAAATTAGTCGAAATTTATATTTAAAGATTTATGAATTTTTTAAATTAGATATTTATAAAAATTAAGTAATACTTTCAAAAATCTAAAAAAATCTCAATAGTACTACATGCGATGCAATGATGCCATGATGAAGTTTGCTTGATATTGGAGTTTGAAGTGAATTATAATCCTACATTAATAAAATGAAATGATATTGAATATGTTTATAAGTTTCTTCAATAATAATAATAATAATAATAATAATAATAATAATAATAATAATAATAATAATAACAATAATAATAATAATAATAATAATAATAATAATAATAATAATAATAATAATAATGTTAGAAATAATCCATCAAAAAAATGTCAAACAGACAAATTTTCCTAGAGAATATTAAATAAAAAATAAAAATATATAAAAAAAAAGGCTTGCAACTTTCAAAAAAATTATAGGTAGAAGAAAAAGAAACACTTAACAATTAACAATCAATAATTGACTAAAAAATTAGCCAAAATCCACCAAGTATATTGAAGAATATATGATAATTACAACATATATAGAATAAAAAAATTATAAACCAAACACATCTTAGACATTTGAAACATAACTTTTCAGTTTTGGAGCCTCTATTTTTTAAATGATTTCTTTACTAGGTTAGTGGCTATCATATTGTGCCCTCCATATGTTATTACCTTTGGCGAATATATTTATGATTTTGTAGAAGAGTAACATATAAGAGAATAAAAAATAGATACGGAAGTTTTTAAGAGGAAAACATTATGTAAATGAATTAAAAAAATAAAGATATTATTTTTAAATTTAGAAAATAAATTTTATGATTTTTACTGATATATTTGACAATCAAAATTGACTAATTTGAAAATTATATGTAATATTCGGATAATATTTTTATTTCTATTTAATAATTTCTTGAGCAATATCCTATTACCATTATTGCTTTTTCTTTTTAATATTTTGATAGATACTAACATTGCCTTTTTATGAAAGAAATGTATTAAATTCAAATTTTAAAATAGAAAAATGGGAGGGAAGCGATTTCAAATATGCTTTTTTTTTTGTTGTAGAAGATAAGCTCTTCACCATTGACTGAAATTAGTATTTACATCAATATTTTGGGCATTCACAAAGGTTACATATTCTTTCTATCTACATTCTATTCAATCAGGCTTTGTATACTACTTTTTGTGGATCGGTTGTGCCTTGATCATGCCCCTAATTTTGCCTGCAATCTGTATAGCTATGTTATGTACTTTCTGGAAGGTCCTTTTGTTCCTCTCCTCCCAAATGGAATATACCACAGCTGCTACTAGTGTTGCTATAACAGCCAATTTTGATTGTGATAGTGAAGTCCCTCGTAGCCAATTGTTCCATTCACATCTCCAGTCTTTATTGAGATCAAGTGCGGTAATATCATTGATGATTTCTTGTGCGAAGGGGCATTTCAAGAATAGGTGGTCCACTGTCTCCTCATCCCACACAAACTGCAGGTTGTATCAATTTCCACCATTTGCTCGGTTTGTCTCTAGTGAGGACTTTCTTTTTAACACCATCCATAGGCGAGTGTGAGTGTTTAGGTTGTATCCACTTGTCCCATGCTAACTTCCACCATGTAACATCTTGTTTTTCTTCATGCAGCAAGCAAATAGGCTATTCTTACATTGAATTTTCCTTTATGAACAGGTGCCCACCGCCTACGCCCATCGCCCACCGTTATTATCTATCCATTCGTAGAACAGAGTTTATGAGTTGGGTTTTGCATGCATACCTTAGCTTCCTTATACCCCATAGTTTAGTTTTTGCGAGTGATTTTTGCTACTAGCTGATGGCAATCATCCTCATTTAGTTTTCCGGGTTTCAATGGGACCCCGGATACCTCATAGGTAGATCCCCCTTTTGAAGCCTCGTCATATTCAGTATTTCTCCTTCACTCTCAGCATCTACCCCTGCAATATATATTTGAGATTTTTGGGGATTTTCCTCTAATCCCGATATCGCTGCAAGTGGTTTATTACGTCCACTATGCAACAAATTGATCTGGGGTCAGCTTTACGTAACACTAAAATATCATCTTCAAAGATCAAGTGATTCAACTGAATAGCCTTGCAACCAAGGTGGTATTTAAATCTTGCATAAGTTGTGAAACTTTTCAAGGCTCTAGATAGATATTGCATTCCCAAGACAAACAAGAGGGGGACATTGGATCCCCCGCCTTAGTCCCCTACTCGAGTTAAAGAAATCATTTAGGCCACCATTGTAGTTAAGGGAGAATGATGTCTGTAGAAATGCATTCGAGAATCCATTGGATAACCCGACTCGGAAAGTCCAATCCCAATAACATCTCCTTTATAAAGCTCCAATCTAATGTATCATACGCTTTCCGAATATCTATTTTTATAATGCATCTAGGGGATATATGCTTTCTTTTGTAGTGCGTTACAACAAGAGATAGGCCAATAGTCAACTTGGGACTGTAGGGATTCCACTTTAGGCATTAGTGTAATGGCAAGTGGCATTCAGCTTGTTTCGAGTATTTTCGTATCCTTGAAGAAGTTCAAGATGACATTGCTCACATCATTTCCAATAGTCTCCCAACAATGTGTAAAAAATTTTCTAATAAAACCATCCGGACCCGAGCTTTTGTGGAGTTAATAATCTTTAAAGCATTCAAGCACATCAAGCATATCAAAGGGTTTGGATAATACCTGTTTGTGCTCTGTAGTAAGACCGTTACCCAGCTTGTAGTATGTGCCATTTGATTTTCTCCCTGGTTGCTTTTGCTGTGAATAGCTTCCGGAAGTAGTGAATGAGAATGCTTTCAATCTCCTCGAGGCTAGTATATAGTCCGTCATGTTTCGATGTCATTGATATAATCCTGCTTCTATACTACTTTTGCTTGATCATGGCATGGAAAAAAGCCATATTTCTATCTCCTTCATCCAGCTATTTCAACTTACTTTACTGGCATTTCATTGCATTGTCTACATATTTTAGCTTTTGTAGCTCCTTCACCAGTGCATCGCTCCTTCCTCGTAAAGATCTTCCTCTCTACCGCCATCATAAATTCTGGCCTCGAGTTTCAATTAGATCTTGTCTAACTGTCTCGATCTTGTATTCCAGTCCAAGCAAACTCCTCTTTATGTAGTTTTCTAAGGACATGTTTTAACCTTTTCAAATTTCTGGGTAACTTGGTACATCAAAGTACCACTATAGCCTACCTTCTAGCTGTTTCTTACTCTATTCATAAAGTCTCCATTAGCACACCACATATTACGTAACCTGAATGGTGCTCTCTTATGGACTACATGGTGATCTATAATCATAATATAACAATGATCCGATATTCCTCTTGGCAGAATTTCACAGATCCATGTTGGGATATGAAGTACTCCACTGGTCATTTATGAATGCTCTGTCAAGTTTTGTATATATTCTGGTGTCTTTGTTCCGCTTGTTTGTCCAAGTAAAGAAGTTACCGTGACTTCTCATTTCCTGCAATTGATAATAGTCAAGGCGGTTCTGAAAGTCCTGCATCTCACTATGATGAACTTTGGTTCCTCCAATTCTCTCATTCTTATCAAGAATGCAGTTGAAATCTGCTACAACTAGCCATTCTTTGACTGCAAGGAGCATGTCTTGCAATGATTTCCAAAGAGTTTTCCTTTCCCCTGCATCATTAGAAGCATAAACTACCGATAGTGTAAGCTTCCTCTATGTGCTTATTTGCTTGATAGTGGTATGGATCACCTGGTCGAGTCATATGCCTTATTTCAACCTCAAAGTAGTCCGCACGCCGCACAAGCCGGATCCTAGTTCTCATTATACCTGTTGCATTTGTAAAATACTTCCATCCATTGCAAATTCTTTCTGCTACTTGAGCCACATTCTTCTCAACCACTTTTGTCTCCGATAGACCTGCTACCTTGATTTCTTTATTTCGCAAAAAAGTTTTATCTCTTCTTACTTCGAGGGCTATTCATCCCTCTAATGTTCTAAATGAGTATATTATCCATTTTTCATCCCTAGGATCTCCCTAGGGTGTTCCTCACCTGTGGTGTCCTCTTCCCTTTCTTCTTCACTATTTTTAAAATTTGAGAATGAGTTTTCACCAGTCTCGATAATTCCGTGTCGCAACTGTCCTTGTTCAACCACTATTTGTGTCACGATGTTTTCCTCCTAATTGTGCACTTCCTTAGCAGCAACCTCTCGGATTTTGTTTTTGTTTTTGCCTCCAAAATCTTGTAACGCCTTTCCTGCGCGATTCCTCTGTTTGCCCATACATTTTGCAATTATTGCACCTCTTTGGAATCCATTCAAACCACACCGATCGTACTACCATATCATCATTGCAATCTATAAAAACAATCTCCTCCTGGAGTGGCTTTGTAATGTCTACATCAATAAGCACTCTAGCATAGTTCATACGCCCTTTTTCAGCTGTGAGCTTATCTATAATCGATGGAATACCCACAAGGCTTGCCACTTTGCTCAGTCCATCCATCCCCTAGAACTTAGGGTGAAGTTTAGGGAATTGTACCCAAATTGGAACAGAGGTTATATGTGAGACCCGAATGTTGAGTAGGTTGATTTTATAGTTAAATTAAGCTTAGTATATTTTTACGTAATTTATTTTATGTGCTTGTTATGTGCTTGTGTGTTATATAGCCTAATTAGTAAAAGTAATTGCTCGTCCGTTGCTATTTGAGTTAGAATCCCGAGCGAGACTTTTGTCAAAAAAAAAAAAAAAAGAAGAAAAAGGGAAGCTTAATTGTGAGGATTAGTGGATCGCTGCAGCAGAGTGCTGGCTGCACCTGATGTAACCACCGAAATTAGAGAAAGAGAGGAGGAGAGGAAAAGGAAAGCAGGGGAGGGGGAGGCTGGACAGAACCGAGGGAAACAAGAGAGAGAGAGAGCCCGAGCGAGAGAGAGACACCGCGAGCGGGAGAGGGCAAGCGAGAGCAAGGAGAGCCACCGGAGGCCGGTGGGCTTCACTAGCGAACGAAGGAGAGGCGATCGGCGAACGCGAGGGACGGCCAGGGCTGAAGGAAAGGGTGAACCCGAGGCCGAGGGAAGAGAAGTGAACGCGAGGGCTAAAGGAGGCAGCCGGTGAGCGCGGGACCGCGACCGGCGACGGCGTCCGGCGCAGAGAAGGGCGGCGAAATCCGAGGCTAGCAGCAGGGAGAAGAACGAAAGGAGGAAGGGAACCAGGGGAGCCCGAATCACAAACCGCAATCCCCGAATCGAGGTGGGTAGCCTTACACTCTAAACTATTAGTAATTTCGAAACCCAAACGAGTTTGTTGTGATTACTGAATGTTATGTGATAGAATGAGGCTAGGAAAACTGTTAGAACCGAATCGTAGTGTGAGTAATCGAGTAAAATTGTTGAGTCCGAATCGAAACCGGACAGAGCTCAGTAGTTAGTGAAGGCTGAGATGAAATGCCGAGAATATCTGGCTGTGTAGGTATAAATAATATGGTGACGATCTCTAATGACGCTTAGGGGCAAGAAGTGGTAAATTGAGAGTAAATTGCAAATCGATATTTCAGCTTAAACCATAGAGACTTCCAAAGTTCTTGCACTGGGAGATAACGATGCATATTGGGAACCAATGATTCGAGGATAAAGGAGGGACACGACTTCATTTTGATTGACGCATAATTGAGGTAGGAAATAGAGATTGGGAATTCTAAGGTTGAAATAAGTTTAGAACATACCTCAGTCCTTGGGATGAAATTAAGTTTGAAGTTAAGCACAGACGAAAGGGAGTTAAGCGATAAAGTGAGAGCAAGAGTTGGGTGGCTGAATACGGGTGGAGGAAGTTGAGTTATAAAGCGTAAGCGTAAAATGAGTAAGTGAGGCAAAAAGGGCGATGAGAAGTAAGAATGTTGAATTGAGTGATATGTACTTGTGGTTATTGTGGCCCGGAAAATGGAAATAATCGTATTAAACCGATGAATTGAGAAAGGCACAGTTGGAAAAGAGTTGGGAATGATTGCTTGCATTGAATGGTGACTGTTCGTGCTATGTGTTCGCTTATGTGATGTTCACAAGTAGTTCGAGAGAAGTTTTGTGTTTCATGTGAAATGACCCTTGAATGTGATTTCTGCGAAATGTCTTTTCAACGTGATTCTATTCTAAAGAAATAAAAGTATTTGAGAAAGTAAATTAGATTTGAGAAAGTGAATTTATAAGGGTGACACGTGGTGTCATGCCTTCCTTGATACTAAACCGATTGAGAAAGTTGTGAAGTGAATGTGATGAATGTGAATATGTGCAAATTGCTTTGAATCGACTGGCTACGGATCGTTTAGCATACCGAAGTGTTCGAACCGGGAACGCCCAGCTAGAAACTTTGAGGGAAGGGTTCTAATAGGGGTCCCGGAGAGACAGGATGCCCGCCCGAGACTTCCCGAAGAATGGTCCCGGAGCCTTTTGTCGGGGTCGCGCCCGAATTAAAGAAGTGCTAGTTCGAGTCCTCTGAAGGCCTAGAATGTTGATTCAACCCCCAAAAGAATTATTCCTGTATGTGAATTTGTGCTTTTAAGTGTTTAAAAGAGTTCTTGATCTTTTTCATCGCAAGAGATTTCAATGAAAAGTATATAGATTTATATTACATTATCATGTTTTCGCAGATTTCATTATTATGTGTATTATGTATAAAGAATTTCCTTTTAAGGGTGTATGACTCCGGTGAGCCCGTGGTTTATTGCTCACCCCCACAAATTGCCCCGCTCCCTCCCAGCTGCAGGTACCCCCGAGGCGAATGGCCGGATGCTTGTCTTTGGTGGCGATTATGGTTGCAGCCAAGTCTATGTGTTTTGTGTTTAGCATATGTTGTACATATTCGGCTACTCATGTAAATAGACCGTAAGGTATAGCAAGTTAGACGTGTGTATGGAGACCGAACTAGTAGCTCTGTCAAGCCGGAGATTTCTTTCTCCGGCAATTTTGATCTTAAGTGATTGTAAATCGGGTTTTTGCTGAATCCATGACTTGGGTTGTAAACTAGTTTGCAATGTAAGCTTTGTGGTTGTGAATATACTCCGGTGTGTGGCCGTTGAGTTGTGTACTCCGAGCGTGTGGCTCGTTGAGTTTTATTGTGAATTTTATGCGGGTTTTAAGGCTTTTAGCCTATGGGTTGGACCATAGTTCAAGCGGAACTCGCCGAATTTTTTTAGGAAACTTCTAACCTTTGGGGAGAATTTCAATTCGTGCCCTTAAGTTGGATTAAGATAGCTAAGTCAACATCGGAGCGAGCCTTGGGAGTTCCTTCGAGGAACTCGGCGGTGTAATACTCCTAGGGTGGGTCTTGGGGTGTTACATTATATCCATGTCTAGGTCATCACCGAGTCCCCATTCCTTCACTATCATCGGTTTTTTGTCAAAATAATATATATTTTGATTCATAGCACTATCCCTATCTTCTACAGTGAAGAATCGGACAAGTTACATACCATTTTCCTTCCGTATCACCTTGTCGATGGTGTTTCGCCCCCGCATCCGGCCCATGTATCCTTCCATTACAACAATAAGTGGATTAGCACCCGAATTTTGCGGATCAAGGATGATGACCAGTATTCCTCTTTCGATGAAATGTCTTCCTTCTCTATTTTTGGATCAGCCTCCCATCTCGTTTAATAGGAGCTTTATATTCTAATCGAAACCCAACATTAGGGATTCGTGCCAATTCTACCTCGTTGTGTCTCTTAATTGGTGAAGTTCCTTTCAGTAATCTCTCTGCCTAGGACAGCCATTGAGCACCGGCATCTTGTACTATTTCATTGGTAGTTTTCTTATTTACACCCTCGATTTGGGTCGAAATCACTCGGGTTCGCACGCGGGCAAGCTAAAGGTGTGGTTTCGTGGTTGATGGTGTGTTTGCTGGAGTAGATTTTTGTGAGATCGGCGCTTTCTTCTTCCTAACCATTGTAGGTTTAGAAGTTTTCTCTCACTAAGTTTTCTCCCTCTTCATCTCTCTGAATTTCATTCTAAATCAGATATGCGTTTTTGGCGGAATGCGTTGTGATGCAAGTATCCATTTGAAAAAATATATTTCTTAACAGATTTCTTTATTGGGTTAATGGCTATCATATTGTGGCCTCCATATTTTATTATAATTGTGTAGAAGAGTAACATATAGGAGGATAAAGAATAAATATGGAAGTTTTTAAGAGGAAAACATTATGTAAAGGAATTAAAAACGAAGATATTATTTTTGAATTTAGAAAATAAATCTTATGATTTTTTACTGATATAGTTGACAATCAAAATTGACTAAATTGGAAATTGTATGTAATATCCGGATAATATTTTTATTTCTATTTTAGTAATTTTTTTAGCAAGATCCTATTATCAATATTGCCTTTTCTGATCAAAAAAATATTGTGTTTTCTTTTTAATATTTTGACCGATACTAACATTCTTTTTATAGAAGAAATATATTAAATTTAAAATTTAAAAAAGAAAAATGGGAGGAAAGCGATTTTAGATATACGATATGGTACAAATATCCGTTTGAAAAAAAATATATATTTCAATTATAATATTATATGCCTAATTTATATAAAGTTTAAAAGATAAATCTCTGTGTGTATTTGCATACTAGAATTAAAGCACGTATGTCAACTGCATTTTCTTATTTTTTTAATGAAATGTCCACTTCAAATTTAAGTGGCAAACATTAACGTAGGATGTGAAGTGCGAATCCGTTAATAAATAGATTCTTGATTAGCTACATCTTCAAAATATAGAGCACTGAGCCTTAGAAAAATTAATAATATTCTTATCCGATATGGAATTACAAGACGATTGATCAGTTAATTCAAGTCAAAAGCATATAGTTTTTCTTCTTCTTATTTTTTTATGATTAGCTATTTATATATGTATTCAGAATCTGTTCAAATTAGCGTTTATAAAGTATTCATAATATCTAATAACTCATAATAGCTCATAACAACTCTTAATATTTATAACCGGTATAACAGCTACTCAAGGTAACCGCTAATCATAACCTCTATTATTATTATTATTATTATTATTATTATTATTGTTGTTGTTGTTGTTGTTGTTGTTGTTGTAAAAAATTATTACATTTTAAAAATTTATTATTAACATTATAACATCTCATAATAGTTATAACAACTCACAACAATTATAACAGATAATTATAACAACTCATAACCGTTATAACAACTGATTTTAAGAGATGAAATGAATAGACCCTTAATAGAAGATAATTTACCTCTCTAATTATTAGTTTAATAATTTTAAATACACCAACATATTTACTGATGAAATAACTACGCCCTTAAATAGAATATCATTTTGTTTGTCTTTCTTGCCCTATGATTTTCTTCTTTCCACGAGAATTTTTTTTCTTTTTGCACATTTGTTATTTGTTTCTCTTCATGCTTTTTTTTTTTTTCACGATTAACTATGATTGAAAAATAGTGTCTAAAAGCATATAAAACAAGGTTAAGGTCCTGAAAGGAATGCTACATAGACTTATACCTTGTAGTTAATGACAAGTATCAAATCTTCATTAGCCAGTGCTGATATTCATTTAGACAAGTGATAAAAACATCAGTCCTCAACATCTACAGCATTTATTCTTACTCCACATATTCAAACATTGTAGTGATGTTGATAAAAAGTGATAGTGATGTCAGACGAGCAATAGCAAGTGAGAAGATAAAGTTATTAAGTACCTTTAAAAAAATCCTAAGTGTGTGGAGATTAAAGTGAATGGTCTCACGAAAAAAAAAAAAAAAGTTGGATAACCAATCAATGGTGAG
Organism: Talinum fruticosum; assembly: GCA_021018815.1. Lineage (NCBI taxonomy): Eukaryota > Viridiplantae > Streptophyta > Magnoliopsida > Caryophyllales > Talinaceae > Talinum > Talinum fruticosum. The sequence continues at coordinate 4,058,299 of JAITYX010000020.1, forward strand.
ATTAACCTCCTTGAATATATGTTTGATGACATCTAATGAGCAATCTTGGATGCAAGTCTTGACATCCTCATTAGTTATTATCGCAATAGTTGGTACTCTTGGTGTAATATATGATAATATCCTACTTATTATCGTAATAATTGAGTACGCTTGACTTTTATATGAGAATATCTTGTTGAAATCGCCTGAAGAGCTCCATCATGAAAAGAAAAACACTTATTTTTACTATTAAGATTGTTAAAAACATTCATAACATGTCGCTTCTTACACTAAGAAGTTGACTTGTTCAATCTCAAATTATCAAGCTACCAAACACAAAATTATTTATAAAAGATTTGTCACAATTGATTTAAAGATTCGAAAAAAGGGTGTTTTAGTTTTTTTGTACCCATCATTTTTCCCTTTTGATGAATTATATGCCTTGCTTCTTGAGTTCTTTATTGTACTAAACAAAAAAAGGATAAAATATTCCTTCAAAAAAAAAAAAGATAAAATATGAAAACTGAACGAAGAAAAAAATTACCTTTGCGCACATGGTGAAGGTGTCCTGAAGAGGCCGTCATCCCCTTTGACTCTCTCTCTCTCTCTCTGTATGTGTCGCACTCGGTCTTGACTTGCCAACGGCACACATCAAATAGAAAAGGACGGAGAAGATTACCCTCTCCCCATTTTCCTGTTTTTCTCCTCGCTGTCTTAACCCCCTTCTCTCTCTCTTCAGTTTTTCCTTCCTTTGTTCGTCATTACTCATTCTTCCACCTGCTACCTTTCTTGTCCGTTTCCTCTCTTTCTGCTCCCTCCATTCTCTGTCCCTGGTCGGAAAAATGGAAACCCAGGATCACAGAAAGCCTAATCAATCAGGTTTGTCTATCGGGTCTTTGCATTTTCCTCTCATTTGTTGCGTTGCATTGATGGGTACCTTGGTTTTCGGTGTTTCGTGTGTGGATTATTAAGGGGGTTGTTTACTCTTGGGGTTTGAATAAGGTGTGTTGTGATACTCTGGGGAGGGGGATGGGTTAGATTTGTTTGTTAAATGTTTGTAGAAATTCCTGAATGACTGGAATTTGTTGTTTTGATTTGATGTTTCTGACAAAGGACATGAAGGGCATGGTGGAGCTCATCTTTGTCATAAATGTGGGTGGCCATTTCCAAACCCACACCCTAGTTCTAGGCATAGGAGGGCTCACAAGAGGGTGTGTGGAACAATTGAAGGATATAAGCTGGATAACACTCAAGAAAAGACTCATTTGGATGCCTCTGGTTCTGGTGGTGACCAACGTGTCTCTGATGATGAACAGAGGATCCCATGTAATTATATCTTTCTCTTCTCTTGGTACTTTCTGCCATAATTGTTTGGATTTCATGTGTGAATATTGGCTTATGTAGTGGGTTGAAATTGTTTGTTGAAGGTGGGAAGGTTGTGGAGACGACCATAAGCAGGAAGAATATTAGTGGTGTTGGCACTAGATCCAGTAGATCAACCAGATCAGAAGACGATGTGTTTGCGGATGCAGTCACGGATTTTGTTGATAATCCTGGACTTGGAGGGGCCTCTGATGGTATTATGCACCGTGAAAATTCTCTGCAAAAGATTACTGAGAATGACCCAGATGACACTAAGCTTACTGGTGGAAATACAATTAGTGGTGAGCCATTATGTCTTGTACTGCCATTAATTTATCATCTTTATACAATTTTTGTCCGTGTATTGTTGACCTGTAGTTTATTGGTTTTGATTTATCATGATCCAACTACTTGTAGCCGATTGAATTAGTAGCAAAAAAATTTCTATTGGTTTAATAAAATAATACAAGTAGTTTTAGTTTGTCTATGAGATGATGAAAGTCCAAATTATTTGGTTTGGTATTTTCCGTGCTTGTCAGATGGATTCCTTGGCTGTTGTCCTTGATTCTTTCTAGAAGAATTTTTGAAAGTTAATTGTAGATTAGCTTGAGACTGCATTAGTAATTGAGTTTTCTCTCAGTGGAATTGTGTTTGTTGCAAAGCAGCCTGTTATTGCTGTGTGATATGCAGTGTTGTGCAGGCTTTGAATTTCGAATGCCCTGATACTCCGTTTAGGTTGGCTTCACAGTTAGCAACTGATCCAGGATAAGCATGAGCCTTAGAGGAAATCTTTTGCATCTAATAACATTCATGATCGCTGATAAATTTTATTAGTTTATGTTTTCTCCCTATATGGGTTTGCAGTTGACTATAACATGGCAATTTTGGAATCAAGCTGTCATTGTAAATTTCTAGTCAATGAAGGTTGTGTACTTCTGTCCTACACATATGGCTATCCCGATGACTAAATTGTGTAGAGGTTGTTATATCAAGCCCTATGTATATTTGAAAGATGTAGGTTGCCTACAACTCTATGACAAAATGAAAAATTAGTTAGTGCAAAGTTTTGCTTTAGTGCTTTGTCTAATCCATAAAATTTGATTCCAAATTGTGTCTAGACAATCAGGTAATTTACTGTTAAAATTCTAGAAAATTCTGTGTGAAAAAAGAAACCTTCAACATTACCATGATATAGATTTTGTAATGATTTTGACTCTTTCAGCTAAGACCATTTTCCCATTTTTCTTTTTTTTTTTTTTGGGGGAGGGGGTGGTGTTGGAGAGATGGGATGGAGAAACCTACAGCTTCCTCTCAGAAAGGCTAAGTGAACTGAGCCTTTTACCTAAACCAACTGTCTTTACCACCCAGCAAATTACTGACGACAGGCAGGTAATAAGGCAATGTCATAGCCTAAAAAGGAGGCAGCAAAAACATCCACATCAGAAACAGGAACATCAGCATAATAAAAAAAAAAAGTTGAAAACAGTCAGGATCTTGAGAGCGATCAGTTCCTGATATGTTCATAACCTAGTTGGGCTTTTGTGTGTTTCGTGAACTGGATCATGATCATGATTCTACTTGACTAGTTGGACTGCTCAGTGTGGTCTGATTTTGACAATATTAGCTATCTACTATCTATATCCTGCCTGCCATATTGCAGATTTTTGAGAGATGTTCTTTTCTTTAGGTTAGTAAATGTTGTTGTTAACACTAACCTTTTATGTCAAGATATAGTGTTTCTACATGGATTCTAGAGCCCAATGAGAAACATCTATTGATAAAATGGACTGTTGTTTTGCTGTCTTTGAATTTGTTGTCTGGATGCTTTTCATTGTGAGGGGAATGCCTCGAAGTTAGAACTAGGTTAGCCGCTGAATTTAAAAGGATAGGGACTATAAATGCTTCTTGAATTAATTGTTGACTTTTGACATTTTAGGAAAGTCAACACCTTTTACATCTGAGGTCTAGTGGAAATGTCTTAGTACAATACAAAATGCAGGGCTAAGATTGTTTTTGTCTTCCCTACCACACTTTGCATCACCAATACCTTACCTAGACGAGACTCAGGGCTGTTCTGTTGGGTGGTTCAGTTTTTAGTGCTTTTATGTATATCTGTGTTAATGAAGTGACTGTTTCGAGCAACTTTTTGGCCTCTATATTCTTCTGTCTTACTAAAGTTTTTAATGTGAGTTATTCTCATTTCTCATGCAACACAATGCAGATAGTTCCTCTGTGTCTAACAGTCATGTTGAGAACAACCAATTGCAAACAGTTCAGAAGTTGGAAGGGGAGAATGAGAATGTTGAAGGTGGCATGCCATCACAAGATTGTGACTCCACCTCTACTAATAATTCAACACTGGTTTCTGCTTCATTTACAGTGGAAAATGAGAAAGCAGTTGAGCAGCAGGTAATACAGTCTTCTACAGCATCCAGTGAGCTGAATCTTGGTGTTGAGGAAGGTAATGAAACTTCAAAAGGGACTTGTCAGAACTCATAGGTCCCGACGCACCTGCGAATATGTCTGAAGATGTTTCTGCTTTAAGAGATGTCAGTGAAGAACGCCTGGATTCTGTCTGTGCTGATGGCGTGATGAAGCCCACAGGGATGCAGAGTTTTGAAGGAAAGGTTGAGTGCTCTCATGAAGTAGATTCTCCTGTAGTTATTCATGCCTTGTCAGACACGGCTGAAATAGTTGACAAGATAAATGGAAATATAGGCAAGTCTACTAATCTGATAAAGGAGCCAGACTCAGTGACCGACTCCATTGGAAACATGCATGTAATAGCTGTTCTAGATGCTCTGCCTTTGCAAGAGCATCCGGACATAGCACTTGAAAATTTAGATCACAAAAGGGGAAGTTCAATGTTTCTATGTCCCTGGATGCTACTTTAGCATTTGAGAGTATAGCATGTAGTAAAGATCCTGCTAATGAGGAGAGTTACAATGGTAGTGATTTTACTAAGCCTGGTGAAAGCAGTGATGCCTGTTCTCGAGGTATAGCATGTAGTAAAGATCCTGCTAATGAGGAGAGTTACAATGGTAGTGATTTTACTAAGCCTGGTGAAAGCAGTGATGCCTGTTCTCGAGGTGATGTTTTTGAATCCATCCATTCAACAGAGGGAATGTTAAATCTGGATGTCCGACAAAATACATCTATAGTTCTACAGAACATAGTTGAAGAGGTAAATCAAATGTCTGATGCTAAGGCTTGCATTACTGATACTGGTGCATTCAAGGGTAAAGAAGTGTTTGAAGGCATCAGAAGTGAGACTTTTGAAAAAGTAATTAGAAGTTCTGAGGAACAGAAAGACAATTTTCCATCCGATAACATATCTCTTGAAGGTCCTGTTGTGGATGGGAGTGATAATCAAGAAACTAAATCAGAAGTTTTCAATGATGGGGAACATGTTGTCATACATGAAAATGATGGCAATCAAGTTCAAGCGGAAGAACTAGCTGCAACAAGCTCAATAGTGGCTGGATCTGCTCCAGTTAAAAGGGTAATCAATGCTTCTGATGGTAATGATAAGGATGATGATAGAAAGGCAAGAGTCGAAGATACTGCATTCAATGTAAATGAGAGGATTGGAGGAGAAGATGAGATCAAGGCTACCAGTGCTGAAACTGAATCTGATTATAGATTGACTTTACCTGGATCTCATGACGGCAATATCGAGGCATTTGAGCGAGAGGAAAATTATAACAATGGTGTGTCCTATCAAATCTTAAATTCTAGCAACGTGATGGTAGGTCAATCACAGCCAGGGAGCCTACCTGGTTCAGAAGTTGAAGAAATGCAAAGGAATGATGACTGTTTGGGAGGGGAAGAAAGCATCAACAAGGATGGTACAAGTGCTGTAGTGAAAACCAATGATCTTGATTCACCCTCAAAGACGACACAAAGTGGTGTTATGGAAATGCTTGAAGATGATTCAAACCGAAGTTCTATGACTGTTGGAGAAAACTACACTGAAGAAGTTGCACAGAATGCGTCTGGTGCTGTTGAAGTGGATGGGACAACCAAGGGACATGTTGTTGATACTCTTGTAGATTCAAGTAGCCAAACTGAGAGCCTTGAAGGAAACTGGGGATCTGTTTCTGGTAAAACTTGTTTATAAGAAGAGTTGAAAGCACTTTTAATACTGCACGCAATTTTTCATCAAGATTAAAGATTTAGGAACATACCTCCTGTATATATGCTCTCAATCATTTTTTTTTTTTTTAAAGTTTGGGAAACCCTTCTTTTTTTTGGGGAGGGGGTGTTTCTAAAGTAACATAATGCTGTTTTACCTTGGTTTTTTCTATGTGCCCCATCCCAGGCACCAGCATTGGGAATTCCATGCCTGAGAATTAACTTGGTTTTGCTTGTCTTTATTTGATGGAGCAGCTCTATCTCCCATGTCGGATGCACCACCTGCCGCTGACCGTTCGCAAGTGTCAGTGGAAGCTCGAACTGCCATTGTGGAGCCAAAAGCTCTTGACAAGGGACAGCACTCTGAGAGCAAAACATCAGTGGAACCCCAAGCTTCTCAGCTTGAACAAAAGGCTGGTGCATCTGAAATCCAAACATCACAGATCAAGCAACAGCAGAACTCGGCATTGCAGACTGGTTGGTCTCCCTCGGTTGCTCACATAGCAGACAACCAGCACCCAGGAAAGACAAATGAGGAGATCATTGCTAAGGTCACTAATTGGAACATTGAAAAGCAACATACTCCTTTAAAAACCCTTTTGGGAGAAGCCACGACAAGAAGTCGGGCAGAATCCCCAATAATGATGACAGCCCAATTACTGACTGTCACAAAGAAGAAATCCCGTCATCCAAAAATGGGTTCTCAGCTAATACAGAGCACGTTATTCTTGGAACCAAACAGGCTGCAAAAGAGGATTTAGGAAAGGAATGGAATTCTCCTGCAAGATACCCGGTGAACATCAAGACTGAGAAGAAGAGAGCCAAGAACAGACCGTATTGGGTACCATTTCTTTGCTGTTCATCTGTCAATGCTGCAAGGTAGGGTCAGAATGGTCCATATGAGCTCCTAATGGATTGAAGTATATGAGAGATGAAATATGATTAGTGGCTCACTTAATTTTGGTCCTCTCGAACACTGCTTGCTTCGAGACTATTAGAATTCTTTTTAGGGGAAGTGTGAAGTCTGCAAAGTATGCTTAGCTTTAAGCCAAATCAACCCACCCGGATGGTTTTATGCAGTATCTGGTCCAGGTTAATGTTGCAAATTGATGATTAGTAGGGTATTTAATGTAAGTGTGTTGAAGTTTGTTCTGTAAAAAAATCAAATTAATGCTTAATAATTAGAGTTGTAGACAGAGGGGATTTATGATGAATGAGCTCAAGTCTTTCTGGAGCTTGAAATAGTAGCTCCATTTGGTGAAGCGTCATCTGCATAAATTGTGGGGGCCAAATTCAGTAGCTGGGGAGCATTCAGAGGATTTGAATTGGTTCTATTATACCAATGAAGTTGCTTGTGGCTCTCTTCTGTCTGGTATGTTTTCTCCCTGGAGAAGCGATGCTAAGAACTGCAGCATTTGTTCATTTTTTGGCTGAGCCAATCTAGTATCTATGTTTGACACAAGTGCTCACTCTGTTTTACAATGACTGTCGTTTTGGAAATCTAAGGGAATACTAAGGTAATACAAACTCTAAGAGAATACCAAGAAAATATAAAATTCATAATAAAATTTGTGTTAAAAGATACGGTGTTCTAAGATTTCATTGGAAATGAGAAAAGTCAATGGGAAAATGAGAGAAAAGAAGCGACTTTTAAATCAACTAGTCATTAATATATTATTGAAATCATAAAATGATAGGTATTGTAAAATGAAAAAAATAGTTACATGAGTAACTTTTTGAGGAGACAGTAAAAAGTCGTCGACTATTTTTCTTTTTCTTTTTTTAATATCCACGTCAATAGATTTAGTAATAACTGACATAAATTGAATAGGTTGTGCATCCTACTAAGGCTTTTAACTCAATTGGAACCCTTAGCACTGTGATTGGTATCACAAGAGTTTGAATTCTGACAACCTTAAAGTTTCTCATGGGATTATAGGTAGTGAACGATAAGGCCCTTCTAACATTCAATAAAGTCAAGTCTACTTACCCTCGTGTTTAAAAAAACTAAAACTAACAATGAAATAAATAAGATTTCATGCCCGTAATTTGAAAAGAAAGAAAGTAGATGTACATGTTCTTAACATTTAAAAAATGTTGAGATGCAAAAATAACCTAAATAAATAAATACACGCAGTGATGTATGATAGACAATGATAGTTAAAATGTTTTTATAATAATTTTCCTACACTTTTCCATGAATTATGAAAGTATATAAAACATATCTATCATAAGTGCATGGCATCTTCTTTTAGAAAATGACTCCTATCACAAAAATATGGACAAATAGACAATGCATGATAGAAACAACGAGATATTATATATAAGTAAATATTACAAGCAAACGCTGATTGGTGATTATCTATGCGTTATTTTCATCATATTAGATACTTAGCGTTTGTTTGATTGGAGAAAATATATTTTTTACGAAGTATCTTTTATTTATATTATTTTTTATTTAGTAGAAGGAAAAAATAATTTTTTAAAATTTTATTTCTTATTGTTTAGTAGGAAAGAAGTCAATAGTATCACCTTAACCAAAATTGGTTAGGGGATATGCTAAATCCGAACTTCCAAACTCTAACCCTAAACCCTAAATCTCATACCCTAACCTTAAATCCTAAACTCCAAAACCATTAAAATGAAAGAAACGAGATTCAATGAGCAACCATGAAGATCAATAGGTACAAATCTCATGTTGATCATCAGTTAGTGTATGGGCATTCAAGTTAACATCACATAAAAAGCATAGAAGCTGGCATTGTTGATCAATATTACTGGAGACACAACTTCCCTTCTCTAACTCAAACGCGATATCAAACACTTTCAACACCTCAACCGAAATCCATCCATCTGCAAGGTAATCGAATGCTCTTCCAACCATAGTATGTTGCAAGTAAAGATCATGCATTTATCATCCAAACAAAGTTCAACTAATCCCACAATCATAGAAGCACTTAGGTTAAGCCAAATGCAGAAATACAGAATTTGAATAATATTGCCATAAAAGAAAGCATTAAAAACAGAAGTAACATTTTATCTTGAAGCTTGAAGTTAGAGCCCCCATATTCGGGCAAGAGGATAATATCTTCTTGAAACCCACAGGATCAGCTTCCATCATTTGTCTGAGTACCAGACCCTACAACAATGGCTTGTTCTTCTTTATGAAGTTTTGAAGTCAAATCCTACAAAGCGTCTCGTTTTTCCTTAGAAATCATTTTCCTTGACTTTGATTTTCAATTAGATAATCAAATACAAAAGCTAAGAACTCATTTCCATAATCTTCAATCTTCATGACTTCTTGATAGAGTTACTTAACATCAAGCTTGGATTTGGAGAATTTTTGGAGAGTCATAGCAACGTCACCAAATTGGGTAGTAATTATCTGTATTTTTGGGTCAGCTTTACACGCACTCTTTCGACTATGATAATACACCAATAGAAGGAGCCGATTGTTTGTCATTTTCATTCACTATCTCACTGTTAGCATTGTCCTTCTCTTTTAGTTTCATCGCACTATCACAAAAGTGTACCTCAATCTCGTCAAATAATTTGACATAACGTCCGCTAGCTACATCTTCCCAATAAAAATAGCCATTTAATCATGCATCTTAATTTTTTATTCAAATAATTATCGTGTAAAGGATTTTCCTATTTAGAAAGAACATAAATAAACATCATAACTTGTTCTATGCAACATAAAAGAGAAGAGAAACAAAGAGTTGAACACCAAAGAAAAACGAGGGGATTATGAGCACTAAACAGTGAAAAGAGGTACAAGGACCGAGAGAGTTGAACAGAAAAAAAAAAAAGGGGGAGGGGATTGTAAACATTAAACAGAAAAGAGAGACAAAAGGACAAAGAGAGTTGAGCAAAAACGGGGAATTTAAATAGCACTGGCAAAATTTCATCCGGTCTAAATGCCTGAATTTGTTCGATCCGAAAAAATCGTGTATGTTCATCAATTATTCATCAAAATTATAAATATTGGATACAAGATTTTTGTTGTTGTCTGAGCACAATTTTGACTTGAATTTAGACTTGTCCGATTTATCCGATTGAAAAACATTGGGTATCAAAAAAATATTTCGTTTGAATTTTTATACATTGATCGCTTTGTCCAGCTCAAATTTGACCCAAACCAGAACATGTGCTAGCGCTAATTTGAAACACCAAACAGAGAAGAAAGATAAAAGGAGTGAGAAAGTTTTTAACACCAAAAACAGGGAGATTGTAAACACTAAACAAAGAAGAGATAAGGGGGGATTATGAGCACTAAATAGAGAAAAGAGGTAGAGGGACCGAAAGAGTTGAAAGGAAAAAAAAGGGGGGAGGGATTGTAAACATTAAACAGAAAAGAGAGACAGAAGGCCTGAGAGAGTTGAGCAAAAAAAAAAGGGGGATTTTAAATAGCACTGGTAAAATTTCATCCGATCTCAATGTCCAAATTTGTCCGACTTGAAAAAATCGGGTATGATCATCAATTATTCATCAGAATTATAAATACTGGATACAAGATTTTTGTTGTTTTTGTTGTGTGAACACAATTTTAACTTGAATTTAGACTTGTCCGATTTGTCCGATTGAAAAAATCGGGTATCGAAAAAATATTTCGTTTGAATTTTTAGACATTGATCGCTTTTTCTAGCTCAAATTTGACCCAAACCAGAACATGTGCTAGCGCTAATTTTAAACACCAAATAGAGAAGACAGATAAAAGGAGTGAGAAAGTTTTTTAACACCAAAAAATAGGGAGATTGTAAACACTAAATAGAGAAGAGATACCAGGGGGATTATGAGCACTAAACAGAGAAAAGAGGTAGAGGGACCGAGAGAGTTGAATCGAAAAAAAGGGAGGGAGGGGATTGTAAACATTAAACAGAAATGAGAGACAGAAGGCCTGAGAGAGTTGAGCAAAAAGGGGGTTTAAATAGCACTCGGTAAAATTTCATCCGACTCGAATGTCCGAATTTGTCCGACTTGAAAAAATCGGGTATGGTCATCAATTATTCATCAGAATTATAAATACTCAATATAAGATTTTTGTTGTTTCGTTGTCCGAACACAATTTTGACTTGAATTTAGGCTTGTCTAATTTGTCCGATCGGAAAAAATCGGGTATCGGAAAAAATATTTCATTTGAATTTTAGACATTGATCGCTTTGTCCAACTCAAATTTGACCCAAACCAGAACTTGTGGTAGCGCTAATTTTAAACACCAAACAGAGAAGATAGATAAAAGGACTGAGAAAGTATTTTAACACCCAAAAACGGGAGGATTGTAAACACTAAACAGAGAAAAGATACAAAGGGAATGAGAGAGTTGAACATCAAAAAGGGGGAGGGGCGATTTTGAGCACTTAATAGAAATGAAAGACAGAGGGATAAAGAGTTTTTAACACCAAAAAGAGGGGGATTGTAAATACTAGACAAAGAAGAGTGACAAAGGGACTAAGAGAGTTGAACCATAAAAAGGAGGATCTTAAACACTTAACGAAATGAGAGACAGAAGAATAGAGAGTTTTTAACACTAGAAACAAGGGCGTGAGAATTGTAAACACTAGACATAGGGACTAAGAGAGTCGAACAACAAAAAGGGGGCATTTTAAACACATAACAAAGACGTGAGACAGAGGAATAGAGTTTTTAACACCAAAAAACGAAAGAAATTTTAACATACGTCAATATACACATCATATAGAGTAGGACATGCTTGGATCATGTAACAACCCGACCTTAAATCACAATTATTTATTTTAAATCACATTATTTATTTTATTAATTACACTATTTATATAATTGAGCGCGTGCACTTCAATTCGATATCTTATATTTAAACTATTTTTATCCGTATGTTATGCAGCTAAGGCGACGAAGTGGCCCTAATAAAAATCTCATAATAAGATTTTAATTTGTGAACATCGTTATTAAAATAAAATTAAAAGTAACAATAAAAGAAAACAAAGTAAATAAATAAATAAATAAACCAAAATAATAAAATAAATGAACCAGATTTTTTAAAGAAACATCCAGAAGCAGATTTTGCAAAAAAAAAAAAAAAAAAAAAAAAAAGAAGGAAAGGCGGTTAAGATCGAGATAATTAGGCAAGCTCGGTTTCAATTCTTCACTGCTTCCTCTGCTTCCCCTGCCTTCTTCCCCTGCCCTGCCTCTGCTTGCCTTACCGCCTCCTGCTGCCATCGCACGGTCCGGCCACCGGACACCACCAACGCCGGCCGAAGCCGGCGCTAGCGCCGCCGGCGAGCACCCTCTCACTCTCCCTCGCGCTAGCGCTCTGTTTTTTCCTCGCGTGCTCGCTCGCGTCCCCGCTTCCTCTTCCTCGCGGCCTCTTCTCCGGCCAGCCACGGCGAGCGACGTCGGCGGGAAGCCGGCGCGGTCGTCCCCGTCCCCTTCGTCTCGCTCCCTCTCTCTCTCACGCTCTCACCGTCCCTCTCGGCCTCCCGCTAGGCGCTGTGGGGCTTCCCCTGCCGCGGCCACTGATGGCCAACCACCAGCCGCAGCGACCGCCGGAGGTCATCGCCGCCTCGCCGAGTGGTCGCCGGCGCAATTGCCACGCACCACCACCGCCCCTGCTCCTGCTCCTGGCTTCCTCCTCTGTGAATTCGAAGGTAAAAGTCTAAACCCTAAATTATCAACTTCATTATCTATTCGAGCAATTGTAATCGTAAATTGAAGTATATGATTCAGAAATATGTTGTTGAGTGAATTCAGAAATTGATTTGGGGAAAATTCGAATTGTTGTGAACGATTGAGATGTGGCAGTTTGATGGGTTAGTTGGCGTATGAAGGTGAACGAATATGATTCATTTGGGAAAAGCTGTGGTCTAGTGAACGGAATTAGGGATGTTTGGGTTATATAACGAAGTAATTTGATAGATTTTGTCATATTAGAAACGATTATCGTGAACGAACGAAGGCGAATGAATGTAAGTTCTTTTGTAAAATTGTGATTCGGTGAATTGAATGGGAAGTATATTGGCGCGTATGTGAACAATTTGATGGGCTAGTTACATTTTGTAAATAGCTAGGATTGAACAATAAGAAAGAGAAAAATATGCAAGGAAAATTGAAGTTGGGTAATAGATTGTGTAGAAGGCATCCGAACACTTGGTGTGCGTAATTTGTTCGTAAATGCGAATTCGGTTGAGGAAATAACGCTTAGGCACTTAAAATGGTGTATATATGAATTTTGGGCGATTCGGCAAAGTTGTGAAACCTGCTGATGGAAGAGCATTTGATGGATTTAATTATGGGTTTTGAGTGCGAGAGAAGGGAGAAGTGAGGAAGGAATTAAGAATAAGTGTTGTGTATGTGTGTATACCATTTCCAATCCAAGTCAACCAATGAATCGAACTACATCAAAATCATTGATTATCTAATTGGCCTAATCAACCTCTTTAATCGGTATGCATTATGTTCACCATTTGAAACGGGATTGAAGCGAGTAAAGTTATGTAAGAAAACGTAAGTTGAATGGTTATGTAATAAACATAGGAAATGAAAAAAATTGTTAAAGCTTATACAAACTCAAGCATTAAAACTCAAGAAAACATTATTAACCCTAGAAATCCATTTTAAGCGAAGCGAGGCCACTTACATTGCCGAGCATTGCTCGACTCAAATTTCGCAAAAGGGGAGAAACAAATATTCTCAATTCGAGTACGTTCATTGCACTGTACCTTTCGAAAACTCATATATTTCATCAAATCTCAACATTTCTTATATATACAAATAACAATGAATCATTTACAAGGCAAGTTTTGCCACCTAATTAAGTGGTCCCCGCCCAATTATCAATTACCAAGGGCTTAGGCCCGCCAATTATACCGCGCGGCGTCAACTCGGGTTATCGATCGGCCGGGGGTGACACTGTTCAACGATCGTATCAATTACCAAGGGGCTCCACTTCCGAGATAATAACCGGCAAGCAATTTTACTTATATTCTCTCCCTCCGATTTCAAACTAAAATGAATTGAAATGCGCGCGCTCAATCAATATATTCTTCAAAGTTATTTTACGATGCGAGGAATGTTCGTATCGAGTTTCGACTCACTTTTCCAAATATTTTATTGTTTTTGTTTTAGGAAGAAGCACTCGGCGAACAATCAACCATTTATTAAGTCCGACGCGAGCAAACCCTAGCCAGCCTCGTGGCATTCGCAAACTCGAAGGTACATAGACGCTCACGGTGATTTTACCTTCAACCGGGGTTAGGTATGGCCTTGGGAATCGTTGTACATTATCTTGTGGATTAGACAAAAGTCTAGGTTGTATGAATATTGCATTGCTAAACCCGTAAATTGTATTTTGGGATGACATAGCTACTTGGGTATTAAGTAGTTACTCCTAACGAGCATTTTTGAAAAAGAACCGTGGATGTCCAAACCGTATTTCATTTTATTTCAATTATTTAGCCTTGTCCTTTTTTAGGACGGCGGTAACGCCTTCGATTATTACCTTCCGCTGCGACATTACGTATTAGTCCCTAATGAAGGGATTATTAAGTAATGGTGATTGGGGAAATATTCTCAATTCGAGTACGTTCATTGCTCGTACCTTTCGAAAACTCATATATTTCATCAAATCTCAACATTTCTTATATATACAAATAACAATGAATCATTTACAAGGCAAGTTTTGCCACCTAATTAAGTGGTCCCCGCCCAATTATCAATTACCAAGGGCTTAGGCCCGCCAATTATACCGCGCGCGGCGTCAACTCGGGTTATCGATCGGCCCGGGGGTGACACCTGTTCAACGATCGTATCAATTACCAAGGGCTCCACTTCCGGATAATAACCTAGCAAGCAATTTTACTTATATTCTCTCCCTCCGATTTCAAACTAAAATGAATTGAAATGCGCGCGCTCAATCAATATATTCTTCAAAGTTATTTTACGGTGCAGGAATGTTCGTACTCGAGTTTCGACTCACTTTTCCAAATATTTTATTGTTTTTGTTTTAGGAAGAAGCACTGGCGAACAATCAACCATTTATTAAGTCCGACGCAGGCAAACCCTAGCCAGCCTCATGGCATTCGCAAACCTGAAGGTACATAGACGCTCACGGTGATTTTACCTTCAACCGGGGTTAGGTATGGCCTTGGGAATCGTTGTACATTATCTTGTGGATTAGACAAAAGTCTAGGTTGTATGAATATTGCATTGCTAAACCCGTAAAGCTGTATTTTGGGATGACATAGCTACTTGGGTATTAAGTAGTTACTCCTAACAGACATTTTTGAAAAAGAACCGTGGATGTCCAAACCGTATTTCATTTTATTTCAATTATTTAGCCTTGTCCTTTTTTAGGACGGCGGTAACGCCTTCGATTATTACCTTCCGCTGCGACATTACGTATTAGTCCCTAATGAAGGGATTATTAAGTAATGGTGATTGGGGCGTTACGAAGTGGTATCGGAGCCGGTGTTTAGAAATCACTGTGAGCAATAGGATTTTAAAGTGTCATGATTTGACCTTGAGGAAAATTACGTGGCTATTATTCCCTTAAGTTATCATTTGGGAGTTGTGAACGTGGTGTAACCAATATTGAATTGAGGTATATACTTTTGGGTAATGCTAAGTATAAACAATGTACGTAATGACTTAAGTTGTTGACATACATTTCACATGCTTTTAAGTTTTGTAACTTGTAATTAAGTTCATGAATTTTGTTTCAGATGTATTATGAGCCATTTGGGTGGTTTTAAGCTTTAATGTATATTGGTTGTACTCCGGCGTGTGGCCGTTGAGTTGTGTACTCCGAGCGTGTGGCTCGTTGAGTGATATTGTGGTTTTTATGCGGGGTTTTACAGCTTTAAATTTATGGGATAGGCCATATTACAAACGGAACTCTGCCGAAATTTTTAGAAAATACCAAACTCTCTTAGAGAATTCCCTATATTACCTTTAAGTCTGGAATTAGAAAGCAAACCCGACATCCGAATAAGCCTTGGGAGTCCCTTTGATCGAGGATTCCTCAATCGATAAGAATCCCGAGAGAATGATAATCTAATGTGCAATTGGGTATTACCGATCATATAAGCACAATGAAAGCGTGAGTTACCTAAATATGTTTTATATTAGAAGTTGGGAGCAACTTAACTCATCGGTGAGGGAAAAGATATTTGCACTCGAGGAAAAGAAGTATAGGGATATATTATTGCGAGTGGACATATGGTGAAGCACAATGAAAAATGAGGTTGTGAGTTCACTTGGGATAACTTTCCGAAAGAGTTAGAGTTAAATTTTACCCACTGCAATTCGTGGACAAAAAGAATGGGGATTCTTAGAGTTAAAAATAGACTACAAATGATGGTAGTGGAGTATGCCGAGTAAACTTATGGAGACATCTAGATATGACTCGGACCTTTTCGTTATTGATAGGGTGAAAATATTAAGAATTGAGGATGGCTTGGCCTATCATATTTGACGTTAACTCGATAGTAAAAAGATTGTCAAGGATTACATGAAAGAGTAGTAGACATAGAGGTTGAACGAGCAAAGAGTGAACTAAGGGCCTTAAATTCTGGAGACTCAAAGAGAACCGACAACATAAGTGAAAGTATAGTTCAAAAGAAACATGTTACTAGTTTCAGCAAGGGCCATTCATTGATTATTCTTGAACCTTGGGAGAAAATGTTGCCAAATCGCAAAGATGTGAATTATGATTAGAAGAAGAAACATTTTAGGCATGTTGTTTTCAAAGAAGAGAGTAAGGTCGATCCTTATAAGGTAAACGCAGTAATGGGACGATCCGGACCAACTAATATCACGTAGAGGAGGAGTGCTCTTAGGTTAGTAAATTACTACAAAGGGGTCTGTCGAGAATAAGTATCCGCTACCTCGAATTAACGATTTGTTGATCGGATATGAGGAGTTAGCATATTTTACCAACTTTGAATTAACCAGAAAGATATTCCCGAAGCTGCCTATAGAATTAAATAGGGACCCTACGAAGTTACGGGATGCCTAGAGGATTTACCAAGGTATCCGTTGCATTCGGGGATCTCACGAATAAGATTTTGAGGACGTATCTAGGAAAATGTGTGGTGGTGGTTTTGATGATATTCTTATATACTCTAAACACAAGAGAGATTATGACGAGCGATTATGAATAGTGGCAAATGCGTGAATTACGGAGACAAAACACAAGTCGAATGTAATAATGACAACTTAGCTTGTGGTTATATGGGATCTCCACAACATAAGTATTGAGTTAGCCTTGCATGGACAAATGAATGGGTCCCTAGTTGCGATAGAAGTATAATATATAACCATGAAGGGCATTCAATTAGGCCAACATGATGAGGTCGGGATGGAAATGATTAAGAAAAACATAAAAAGGAAAAATCTCATGGTTTCAAGAAATCCATGGAGTGGAACCTTAAGGTTTCAAAATCAATTTTGTGTATTGAAGAAAGAGGAATTAAAAGGAAACTCTTGGGAAAGCACATAATACACGATATTGGGTGCATCTAGGAGGAACAAGTTGTATAAAGATTTGAAACAATGTTTTGGTGGAACAATATGAAGAGGATATTACAGAATATGTAGATAAGTGTTCCAAACATCAAATGGTTAAACCGAACGATGGAAAGGACAATATGAAAAGAGGTATCAATGTTACGTGGTGAATTGAGATCTTTGGAGATTTCTACATGGAGATGAGATTCAATTTCAATAAACGTTGCCATAAGATTACCTATTATTGCTTCAACGAAAAATGTTCGAGCGATTATTGATCAATTTATGAAATCTGCGGATTTTGTACCAACACATGACATATAGAATGCGGAGATACTGACACACTTATACACCAAAGGAGTCACTAGGTTACATGGAAATACCTAAGAACATTATATCCGATAGCGATAACGAGCTTCAAATGTGTTTTGGTAAGCTCTATAGTAACCTTTTGCGACTAAACTCAATGTTGATAGTTCATACCATCCAGGGACAATAGGACACACCGAAAGAGTTAATTAAATATGAGAAGATATACCGAGAGCTTGGATGTACGGTTTTTCAATAAAGCAGAAACCGATTTATCTTTGATGAATTTATCTTATAATACCATTATCGAGTCATCGATAAAATCGCTCCGTTTGAGGCATTGTATTGGAGGAAATACAGAACCTCGTTATGTTAAAGTGAGAGGAGCAACACCTTGACTACGGGTCTAAGTGGACCTAAGGAACAACTGAAAAGATTAGCCGGATTTAAGACCACATCAAGAAGACTTAAAGCGACAGTGAGCTATAAGAATAAAAGTGTTTTTGAAGTGTCTTCACCGAAAGGGGGTCAAAGATTCAAAGTTAAGGAAAAGTCAAGTGCTAAGTATACTTGGGCTACATGAGGTTCTAAAGAAGTGCAATCCAATAGCTTATATACATATATATGTATAGTTGTTTCATCCGAACCCAAATATGAGAATAACATTTCCATATCTAGCAGCTCAGAGCGGCATATACCAATTCCAAACCATGATATTGTGGCGAGCTACTACAAACTATTGAAAATTTATGAAAAGTTTCGAGTGCAAATATTGGGATTCCAAGGTCAAGAAATTCTGCAATAAAAGCATTTCCTTGGGAGGAAAGTATTGTGAACTAACCATACATCCTCGGGAAGCCATATGGGAAAACTAAGGAAAACCCGAGAAACTAGTACCCCCACTTATTTTAAGTTAAGTTTTCAAACCTCATTGCAAAGGCTCAAGTTTCGAGGACGAAACTTATTTTAAGGGGGAAGAGCTGTAACAACCCGACCTTAAATCACAATTATTTATTTTAAATCACATTATTTATTTTATTAATTACACTATTTATATAATTGAGCGCGTGCACTTCAATTCGATATCTTATATTTAAACTATTTTTATACGTATGTTATGCGGCTAAGGCGACGAAGTGGCCCTAATAAAAATCTCATAATAAGATTTTAATTTGTGAACATCGTTATTAAAATAAAATTAAAAGTAACAATAAAAGAAAACAAAGTAAATAAATAAATAAATAAACCAAAATAATAAAATAAATGAACCAGATTTTTAAAGAAACATCCGAAACAGATTTTGCAAAAAAAAAAAAAAAAAAAAAAAAAAAAAGAAGGAAAGGCGGTTAAGATCGAGATAATTAGGCAAGCTCGGTTTCAATTCTTCACCTGCTTCCTCTGCTTCCCGCCTCTGCCCCTGCCCCTGCCTCTGCTTGCCTTACCGCCTCCTGCTGCCATCGCACAGTCCGGCCACCGAGACACCACCAACGCCGGCCGAAGCCGGCGCTAGCGCCGCCGGCGAGCACCCTCTCACTCTCCCTCGCGCTAGCGCTCTGTTTTTCCTCGCGTGCTGCGCTCGCGTCCCACGCTTCCTCTTCCTCGCGGCCTCTTCTCCGGCCAGCCACGGCGGGCGACGTCGGCGGGAAACCGGCGCCGGTCGTCCCAGTCCCCTTCGTCTCGCTCCCTCTCTCTCTCACGCTCTCACCGTCCCTCTCGGCCTCCCGCTAGGCGCTGTGGAGCTTCCCCTGCCGCGGCCACCTGATGGCCAACCACCAGCCGCAGCGACCGCCGGAGGTCATCGCCGCCTCTGCCGAGTGGTCGCCGGCGCAATTGCCACGCACCACCACCGCCCTCGCTCCTGCTCCTGGCTTCCTCCTCTGTGAATTCGAAGGTAAAAGTCTAAACCCTAAATTATCAACTTCATTATCTATTCGAGCAATTGTAATCGTAAATTGAAGTATATGATTCGGAAATATGTTGTTGAGTGAATTCAGAAATTGATTTGGGGAAAATTCGAATTGTTGTGAACGATTGAGATGTGGCAGTTTGATGGGTTAGTTGGCGTATGAAGGTGAACGAATATGATTCATTTGGGAAAAGCTGTGGTCTAGTGAACGGAATTAGGGATGTTTGGGTTATATAACGAAGTAATTTGATAGATTTTGTCATATTAGAAACTGATTATCGTGAACGAACGAAGGCGAATGAATGTAAGTTCTTTTGTAAAATTGTGATTCGGTGAATTGAATGGGAAGTATATTGGCGCGTATGTGAACAATTTGATGGGCTAGTTACATTTTGTAAATAGCTAGGATTGAACAATAAGAAAGAGAAAAATATGCAAGGAAAATTGAAGTTGGGTAATAGATTGTGTAGAAGGCATCCGAACACTTGGTGTGCGTAATTTGTTCGTAAATGCGAATTCGGTTGAGGAAATAACGCTTAGGCACTTAAAATGGTGTATATATGAATTTTGGGCGATTCGGCAAAGTTGTGAAACCTGCTGATGGAAGAGCATTTGATGGATTTAATTATGGGTTTTGAGTGCGAGAGAAGGGAGAAGTGAGGAAGGAATTAAGAATAAGTGTTGTGTATGTGTGTATACCATTTCCAATCCAAGTCAACCAATGAATCGAACTACATCAAAATCATTGATTATCTAATTGGCCTAATCAACCTCTTTAATCGGTATGCATTATGTTCACCATTTGAAACGGGATTGAAGCGGTAAAGTTATGTAAGAAAACGTAAGTTGAATGGTTATGTAATAAACATAGGAAATGAAAAAAATTGTTAAAGCTTATACAAACTCAAGCATTAAAACTCAAGAAAACATTATTAACCCTAGAAATCCATTTTAAGCGGAAGCGAGGCCACTTACGTTGCCGAGCATTGCTTGACTCAAATTTCTGCAAAAGGGGAGAAACAAATATTCTCAATTCAGATGCGTTCATTGCCTGTACCTTTCGAAAACTCATATATTTCATCAAATCTCAACATTTCTTATATATACAAATAACAATGAATCATTTACAAGGCAAGTTTTGCCACCTAATTAAGTGGTCCCCGCCCAATTATCAATTACCAAGGGCTTAGGCCCGCCAATTATACTCGCGCGGCGTCAACTCGGGTTATCGATCGGCCGGGGGTGACACTGTTCAACGATCGTATCAATTACCAAGGGGCTCCACTTCCGAGATAATAACCGGCAAGCAATTTTACTTATATTCTCTCCCTACGATTTCAAACTAAAATGAATTGAAATGCGCGCGCTCAATCAATATATTCTTCAAAGTTATTTTACGAGTGCGGGAATGTTCGTGCTGAGTTTCGACTCACTTTTCCAAATATTTTATTGTTTTTGTTTTAGGAAGAAGCACTGGCGAACAATCAACCATTTATTAAGTCCGACGCGAGCAAACCCTAGCCTGACCTCGTGGCATTCGCAAACCTGAAGGTACATAGACGCTCACGGTGATTTTACCTTCAACCAGGGTTAGGTATGGCCTTGGGAATCGTTGTACATTATCTTGTGGATTAGACAAAAGTCTAGGTTGTATGAATATTGCATTGCTAAACCCGTAAATTGTATTTTGGGATGACATAGCTACTTGGGTATTAAGTAGTTACTCCTAACGACATTTTTGAAAAAGAGCCGTGGATGTCCAAACCGTATTTCATTTTATTTCAATTATTTAGCCTTGTCCTTTTTTAGGACGGCGGTAACGCCTTCGATTATTACCTTCCGCTGCGACATTACGTATTAGTCCCTAATGAAGGGATTATTAAGTAATGGTGATTGGGGAAATATTCTCAATTCGAGTACGTTCATTGCACTGTACCTTTCGAAAACTCATATATTTCATCAAATCTCAACATTTCTTATATATACAAATAACAATGAATCATTTACAAGGCAAGTTTTGCCACCTAATTAAGTGGTCCCCGCCCAATTATCAATTACCAAGGGCTTAGGCCCGCCAATTATACCGCGCGCGGCGTCAGCTCGGGTTATCGATCGGCCCGGGGGTGACACCTGTTCAACGATCGTATCAATTACCAAGGGGCTCCACTTCCGGATAATAACCAGCAAGCAATTTTACTTATATTCTCTCCCTCGATTTCAAACTAAAATGAATTGAAATGCGCGCGCTCAATCAATATATTCTTCAAAGTTATTTTACGGTGCGAGGAATGTTCGATGCTGAGTTTCGACTCACTTTTCCAAATATTTTATTGTTTTTGTTTTAGGAAGAAGCACTGGCGAACAATCAACCATTTATTAAGTCCGACGCGAGGCAAACCCTAGCCAGCCTCATGGCATTCGCAAACACGAAGGTACATAGACGCTCACGGTGATTTTACCTTCAACCGGGGTTAGGTATGGCCTTGGGAATCGTTGTACATTATCTTGTGGATTAGACAAAAGTCTAGGTTGTATGAATATTGCATTGCTAAACCCGTAAAGCTGTATTTTGGGATGACATAGCTACTTGGGTATTAAGTAGTTACTCCTAACAGACATTTTTGAAAAAGAACCGTGGATGTCCAAACCGTATTTCATTTTATTTCAATTATTTAGCCTTGTCCTTTTTTAGGACGGCGGTAACGCCTTCGATTATTACCTTCCGCTGCGACATTACGTATTAGTCTCTAATGAAGGGATTATTAAGTAATGGTGATTGGGGCGTTACGAAGTGGTATCGGAGCCGGTGTTTAGAAATCACTTGTGAGCAATAGGATTTTAAAGTGTCATGATTTGACCTTGAGGAAAATTACGTGGCTATTATTCCCTTAAGTTATCATTTGGGAGTTGTGAACGTGGTGTAACCAATATTGAATTGAGGTATATACTTTTGGGTAATGCTAAGTATAAACAATGTACGTAATGACTTAAGTTGCTTGACATACATTTCACATGCTTTTAAGTTTTGTAACTTGTAATTAAGTTCATGAATTTTGTTTCGGATGTATTATGAGCCATTTGGGTGGTTTTAAGCTTTAATGTATATTGGTTGTACTCCGGCGTGTGGCCGTTGAGTTGTGTACTCCGAGCGTGTGGCTCGTTGAGTGATATTGTGGTTTTTATGCGGGGTTTTACAGTTTTAAATTTATGGGATAGGCCATATTACAAACGGAACTCTGCAGAAATTTTTAGAAAATACCAAACTCTCTTAGAGAATTCCCTATATTACCTTTAAGCTTGGAATTAGAAAGCAAACTCGACATCTGAATAAGCCTTGGGAGTCCCTTTGATCGAGGATTCCTCAATCGATAAGAATCCCGAGAGAATGATAATCTAATGTGCAATTGGGTATTACTGATCATATAAGCACAATGAAAGCGTGAGTTACCTAAATATGTTTTATATTAGAAGTTGGGAGCAACTTAACTCATCGGTGAGGGAAAAGATATTTGCACCTGAGGAAAAGAAGTATAGGGATATATTATTGCAGTGGACATATGGTGAAGCACAATGAAAAATGAGGTTGTGAGTTCACTTGGGATAACTTTACGAAAGAGTTAGAGTTAAATTTTACCCACTGCAATTCGTGGACAAAAAAATGGGGATTCTTAGAGTTAAAAATAGACTACAAATGATGGTAGTGGAGTATGCCGAGTAAACTTATGGAGACATCTAGATATGACTCGGACCTTTTCGTTATTGATAGGGTGAAAATATTAAGAATTGAGGATGGCTTGGCCTATCATATTTGACGTTAACTCGATAGTAAAAAGATTGTCAAGGATTACATGAAAGAGTAGTAGACATAGAGGTTGAACGAGCAAAGAGTGAACTAAGGGCCTTAAATTCGGAGACTCAAAGAGAACCGACAACATAAGTGAAAGTATAGTTCAAAAGAAACATGTTACTAGTTTCAAGCAAGGGCCATTCATTGATTATTCTTGAACCTTGGGAGAAAATGTTGCCAAATCGCAAAGATGTGAATTATGATTAGAAGAAGAAACATTTTAGGCATGTTGTTTTCAAAGAAGAGAGTAAGGTCGATCCTTATAAGGTAAACGCAGTAATGGGACGATCCGGACCAACTAATATCACGTAGAGGAGGAGTGCTCTTAGGTTAGTAAATTACTACAAAGGGGTCTGTCGAGAATAAGTATCCGCTACCTCGAATTAACGATTTGTTGATCGAGATATGAGGAGTTAGCATATTTTACCAACTTTGAATTAACCAGAAAGATATTCCCGAAGCGCCTATAGAATTAAATAGGGACCCTACGAAGTTACGGGATGCCTAGAGGATTTACCAAGGTATCCGTTGCATTCGGGGATCTCACGAATAAGATTTTGAGGACGTATCTAGGAAAATGTGTGGTGGTGGTTTTGATGATATTCTTATATACTCTAAACACAAGAGAGATTATGACGAGCGATTATGAATAGTGGCAAATGCGTGAATTACGGAGACAAAACACAAGTCGAATGTAATAATGACAACTTAGCTTGTGGTTATATGGGATCTCCACAACATAAGTATTGAGTTAGCCTTGCATGGACAAATGAATGGGTCCCTAGTTGCGATAGAAGTATAATATATAACCATGAAGGGCATTCAATTAGGCCAACATGATGAGGTCGGGATGGAAATGATTAAGAAAAACATAAAAAGGAAAAATCTCATGGTTTCAAGAAATCCATGGAGTGGAACCTTAAGGTTTCAAAATCAATTTTGTGTATTGAAGAAAGAGGAATTAAAAGGAAACTCTTGGGAAAGCACATAATACACGATATTGGGTGCATCTAGGAGGAACAAGTTGTATAAAGATTTGAAACAATGTTTTGGTGGAACAATATGAAGAGGATATTACAGAATATGTAGATAAGTGTTCCAAACATCAAATGGTTAAACCGAACGATGGAAAGGACAATATGAAAAGAGGTATCAATGTTACGTGGTGAATTGAGATCTTTGGAGATTTCTACATGGAGATGAGATTCAATTTCAATAAACGTTGCCATAAGATTACCTATTATTGCTTCAACGAAAAATGTTCGAGCGATTATTGATCAATTTATGAAATCTGCGGATTTTGTACCAACACATGACATATAGAATGCGGAGATACTGACACACTTATACACCAAAGGAGTCACTAGGTTACATGGAAATACCTAAGAACATTATATCCGATAGCGATAACGAGGCTTCAAATGTGTTTTTGGTAAGCTCTATAGTAACCTTTTGCGACTAAACTCAATGTTGATAGTTCATACCATCCAGGGACAATAGGACACACCGAAAGAGTTAATTAAATATGAGAAGATATACCGAGAGCTTGGATGTACGGTTTTTCAATAAAGCAGAAACTGATTTATCTTTGATGAATTTATCTTATAATACCATTATCGAGTCATCGATAAAATCGCTCCGTTTGAGGCATTGTATTGGAGGAAATACGGAACCTCGTTATGTTAAAGTGAGAGGAGCAACACCTTGACTACGGGTCTAAGTGGACCTAAGGAACAACTGAAAAGATTAGCCAGATTTAAGACCACATCAAGAAGACTTAAAGCGACAGTGAGCTATAAGAATAAAAGTGTTTTTGAAGTGTCTTCACTGAAAGGGGGTCAAAGATTCAAAGTTAAGGAAAAGTCAAGTGCTAAGTATACTTGGGCTACATGAGGTTCTAAAGAAGTGCAATCCAATAGCTTATATACATATATATGTATAGTTGTTTCATCCGAACCCAAATATGAGAATAACATTTCCATATCTAGCAGCTCAGGCGGCATATACCAATTCCAAACCATGATATTGTGGCGGAGCTACTACAAACTATTGAAAATTTATGAAAAGTTTCGAGTGCAAATATTGGGATTCCAAGGTCAAGAAATTCTGCAATAAAAGCATTTCCTTGGGAGGAAAGTATTGTGAACTAACCATACATCCTCGGGAAGCCATATGGGAAAACTAAGGAAAACCCGAGAAACTAGTACCCCCACTTATTTTAAGTTAAGTTTTCAAACCTCATTGCAAAGGCTCAAGTTTCGAGGACGAAACTTATTTTAAGGGGGAAGATCGTAACAACCCGACCTTAAATCACAATTATTTATTTTAAATCACATTATTTATTTTATTAATTACACTATTTATATAATTGAGCGCGTGCACTTCAATTCGATATCTTATATTTAAACTATTTTTATCTCGTATGTTATGCGGCTAAGGCGACGAAGTGGCCCTAATAAAAATCTCATAATAAGATTTTAATTTGTGAACATCGTTATTAAAATAAAATTAAAAGTAACAATAAAAGAAAACAAAGTAAATAAATAAATAAATAAACCAAAATAATAAAATAAATGAACCAGATTTTTAAAGAAACATCCAGAAACAGATTTTGCAAAAAAAAAAAAAAAAAAAAAAAAAAAAGAAGGAAAGGCGGTTAAGATCGAGATAATTAGGCAAGCTCGGTTTCAATTCTTCACTGCTTCCTCTGCTTCCCGCCTCTGCCTCTGCCCTGCCTCTGCTTGCCTTACCGCCTCCTGCTGCCATCGCACGGTCCGGCCACCGGACACCACCAACGCCGGCGAAGCCGGCGCTAGCGCCGCCGGCGAGCACCCCTCTCACTCTCCCTCGCGCTAGCGCTCTGTTTTTCCTCGCGTGCTCGCTCGCGTCCCACGCTTCCTCTTCCTCGCGGCCTCTTCTCCGGCCAGCCACGGCGGGCGACGTCGGCGGGAAACCGGCGCCGGTCGTCCCCAGTCCCCTCTGTCTCGCTCCCTCTCTCTCTCACGCTCTCACCGTCCCTCTCGGCCTCCCGCTAGGCGCTGTAGGGCTTCCCTGCCGCGGCCACCGATGGCCAACCACCAGCCGCAGCGACCGCCGGAGGTCATCGCCGCCTCTGCCGAGTGGTCGCCGGCGCAATTGCCACGCACCACCACCGCCCTCGCTCCTGCTCCTGGCTTCCTCCTCTGTGAATTCGAAGGTAAAAGTCTAAACCCTAAATTATCAACTTCATTATCTATTCGAGCAATTGTAGCTGTAAATTGAAGTATATGATTCAGAAATATGTTGTTGAGTGAATTCAGAAATTGATTTGGGGAAAATTCGAATTGTTGTGAACGATTGAGATGTGGCGGTTTGATGGGTTAGTTGGCGTATGAAGGTGAACGAATATGATTCATTTGGGAAAAGCGTGGTCTAGTGAACGGAATTAGGGATGTTTGGGTTATATAACGAAGTAATTTGATAGATTTTGTCATATTAGAAACTGATTATCGTGAACGAACGAAGGCGAATGAATGTAAGTTCTTTTGTAAAATTGTGATTCGGTGAATTGAATGGGAAGTATATTGGCGCGTATGTGAACAATTTGATGGGCTAGTTACATTTTGTAAATAGCTAGGATTGAACAATAAGAAAGAGAAAAATATGCAAGGAAAATTGAAGTTGGGTAATAGATTGTGTAGAAGGCATCTCGAACACTTGGTGTGCGTAATTTGTTCGTAAATGCGAATTCGGTTGAGGAAATAACGCTTAGGCACTTAAAATGGTGTATATATGAATTTTGGGCGATTCGGCAAAGTTGTGAAACCTGTCGATGGAAGAGCATTTGATGGATTTAATTATGGGTTTTGAGTGCGAGAGAAGGGAGAAGTGAGGAAGGAATTAAGAATAAGTGTTGTGTATGTGTGTATACCATTTCCAATCCAAGTCAACCAATGAATCGAACTACATCAAAATCATTGATTATCTAATTGGCCTAATCAACCTCTTTAATCGGTATGCATTATGTTCACCATTTGAAACGGGATTGAAGCGGTAAAGTTATGTAAGAAAACGTAAGTTGAATGGTTATGTAATAAACATAGGAAATGAAAAAATTGTTAAAGCTTATACAAACTCAAGCATTAAAACTCAAGAAAACATTATTAACCCTAGAAATCCATTTTAAGCGGAACCGAGGCCACTTACGTTGCCGAGCAGTTGCTGACTCAAATTCTGCAAAAGGGGAGAAACAAATATTCTCAATTCGAGTACGTTCATTGCTCGTACCTTTCGAAAACTCATATATTTCATCAAATCTCAACATTTCTTATATATACAAATAACAATGAATCATTTACAAGGCAAGTTTTGCCACCTAATTAAGTGGTCCCCGCCCAATTATTAATTACCAAGGGCTTAGGCCCGCCAATTATACCCGCGCGGCGTCAACTCGGGTTATCGATCGGCCGGGGGTGACACCTGTTCAACGATCGTATCAATTACCAAGGGGCTCCACTTCCGGATAATAACCGGCAAGCAATTTTACTTATATTCTCTCCCTACGATTTCAAACTAAAATGAATTGAAATGCGCGCGCTCAATCAATATATTCTTCAAAGTTATTTTACGAGTGCGGGAATGTTCGTGCTGAGTTTCGACTCACTTTTCCAAATATTTTATTGTTTTTGTTTTAGGAAGAAGCACTGGCGAACAATCAACCATTTATTAAGTCCGACGCAGGCAAACCCTAGCCTGACCTCGTGGCATTCGCAAACACTGAAGGTACATAGACGCTCACGGTGATTTTACCTTCAACCGGGGTTAGGTATGGCCTTGGGAATCGTTGTACATTATCTTGTGGATTAGACAAAAGTCTAGGTTGTATGAATATTGCATTGCTAAACCCGTAAACTGTATTTTGGGATGACATAGCTACTTGGGTATTAAGTAGTTACTCCTAACGACATTTTTGAAAAAGAACAGTGGATGTCCAAACCGTATTTCATTTTATTTCAATTATTTAGCCTTGTCCTTTTTTAGGACGGCGGTAACGCCTTCGATTATTACCTTCAGCTGCGACATTACGTATTAGTCCCTAATGAAGGGATTATTAAGTAATGGTGATTGGAGGCGTTACGAGATCATCTTAAGTTTTCCCTTCTATCTAAAGCCAGAATCTTTGCTTCAAAACTTTCATATCATTTCCCATGTAGCTTTCACCATCTTCGAGATGATTATCAATGTACTCGAGACAAGCATATGACGTTGTAGTTTTTTATATGAAATCTACTGCAGGTGGCAAATGAGATAGACTTGAAAGTGTTATTTGGCTTCTTAACTTCATTAACCAAAATTTTCAATAGTTCTTTTGACATTGCCTTTGGCCACTGGAATTGACTTTTTTCTCATCAACTTCTTTTATCTTCCCATTGTCTATGCTTTAACTGAAATAGACAATGTCCGATCAAGACAATCAAGCTCACAGAACACATTATTGTGAGAAAGTCACGATGTGAGAGATATATGATAAAATACCTCACCAATATAAGATCCTAACATTCTATATATATATAGGAGGTCATATAGAAAAATAATTTATAACTATTTTATTTATAATAATATCTTTAAT
Organism: Talinum fruticosum; assembly: GCA_021018815.1. Taxonomy (NCBI): domain Eukaryota; kingdom Viridiplantae; phylum Streptophyta; class Magnoliopsida; order Caryophyllales; family Talinaceae; genus Talinum; species Talinum fruticosum. Next base: position 4,086,928 of record JAITYX010000020.1, read on the forward strand.
ACTTATTACGCCCCTTCAAGCTGATCGGGAGACACATGAACAACTTGGACTTAAGAAATTGAAACTATTGAGAGGATATCCTTTTAGTAAAAATGTCCGAATCTGAGATATAGTAGGGATATATCGCACAACGAGATCTTCATTGACAACTTGCTCTCGAACAAAGTGACAGCTATATGTTTGTTGCGATTGTGATTGACCGGATTGGCAATCATATATGTGGTACTCGACATTGTCATAATATAACCGCACGGGGTTGGCAAGGGTGATACCAACATCAAAAGCTTGTGAAACCAAAGTGTCTCAGCCATCTGTAGACCAAGAGTGCGATACTCGGCTTAAGTGGATGATTTGAAAGCTGTGGGTTGCTTCTTAAAATGTCAAGAAATGAGATTAGGCCCAAAGTAAACTGCACGGCTCGTGGTAGACCAAAACGTATCACGACACCCAGCCAAGTCATAATCGAGAATAGGCTATAATGACCAACAATGAAGATGCGGCTTGAAGAAAAATCCCATGCTCAAGAGTTTCCTATAGATACTTGAAAATGCACTTTAAGGCATGCGAGATGAGTAGTACGAGGAGCGAGCATGAATTGGAAAACTACATGCGCTATATAAGCAATATCGAGTGAGCCATGGCTAAGTACTATAAGGCACCAATCATACTTTTACACTGCGAGGGATCAATAAGAAATTTATCATCAATAAGGAATAGAAGTATAAGTTTGAAGTTGAAATTTATGTGAGAGGTCTAAAACATATTTCTATTGCATCAAAAGTAATCTAGAGGCTAAGTACTATAAGGCACCTACCATACTTTTATACTTGTGAGGGATCAATAAGAAATTTATCGTCAATAAGGAATAGAAGTATAAGTTTGAAGTTGAAATTTATATGAGAGGTCTAAAACATATTTCTATTGCATCAAAAGTAATCCAGAAGGGGATCTAACCACCTGAATGCCAAGAAAATAAACTTAAGTTCCAAGATCTTTCATGACAAACTGACTGAAAAGGGAATCAATAAAAGACTGAAGTAAGGTGGACAAACTACTAATTAAAATAATATCATTCACATAAAGAAGAAGAATCAAGACATGAGTACCAATATAAAGAACAAACATGGAGGTGTCCGCATTACTATATACAAAACCATGAGAAAGAAGAAAAGCTGCTAAAGCAATGAAACTAGCCACGAGGAGCTTGTTTCAAGCCATAGAGAACCTTCTTAAGGCAATAAACATGGGCATGGAAGTCAAGATGAACAACCTTGGGAGGTTGTTTCACGTGAACAATCTTGATAAGGTGTCCACATAAAAGGCGTTCTTAACATCAAGTTACCGAATAGACCAACAAAAAGAAGCAGACAAGAGTTAGAAATAAACAAATAGTAGTAGGCTTAACAACAGGGCTGAAAGTCTCATGGTAGCCAATGTTTGATTGGTGGTGAAATCCTTGTGCTAGAGCTTTGTACCTCTCAACGGTTCCATCATATCGACATTTGATCCTGTAAACTCATTTACTTCCAACCAAATTGAGGTCCGATTGGAATGGAACCCAAATCCCATGTATTATTAACAATCAAAGCATTATACTCATCGACCATGGTTTCCTTTCATTTAGAATGTTTGGAAGCCTAAGAAAAACATATAGGTTTAGTTTCAGTAAGAAGAAAAACATATAGGTTTAGCATTATACTCATAGACTTGGCCTAAGTTTGCATAAGGTGGGCATTGACGGACCAAGACACATGAATACTGGGGGTGACTACTAGATTTGTTGACGAGCCTATAGGATGAGTAGTAAGAGCAAAAGGATCCTAAACCTTAAACGAATGGTCATTCATGTTTCTACTGGGGACAATCAGTCAATGGATGACTATATGTGAACTATTAAAAACATAGTTGATTCCCTTACTGCTATTTCCTCCTTCCTGGTGTTCACACTTTTGATGATCCGATCTCCAAACTTTTCTTTAACAAACAACAACTTAGTTTTGGACATGCTCGTGATTCCCCTACATATAAAGCATTCGCCTCCCTTCTCTCGGCTTCTTCTTCACATAATAGTGACAGTTTTAGTTCGGGGGTGTATCTTCAAGCTCATCCAACTGCGGGAAAGGCAACTCGGCAATTACAATGAAGGTAAAGGTGGTCGAAACAATCGCAACTCGAATCGCAACAACAATCATATTAACCACAGTAATAATCGTATTAACCAGACAAGCCTCCAATTGCAACAATTCTTCTAATCATGCCTCGTCAGGAATACACCAACAAGTATTGCATTTAGTAATTCAGTTGGGTCATTGTCTTATACTTAGACTTAGCAATTATGTCATTCGGGTCGGTTTTTGTTTGGGCTAGTTTGGTTTGGGTCATGTTTGGGTTATTATAATTTAATTGAGTTTCGATTAGGTCGAGTTCGGGTCGGATTTACTTCGGGTTAACTTATTTCAATAATATTGTCTTATAGAAACCAAATACTTTGGCAAAAATATTTGGATTGGGGTCGGTTCGATTCGGTACTTGGTCAAGTTTGGGTCATCTCAATTTGGCTTTTTAAGTGTCGGATCAAATTCGGTTTGGTTCGGGTTTTAGGTTATTGGTTCCGGTGGGGTAGAGTTGTCCATGGGTCTAGGATCGGATCGGACCGGCCTAGACTGAACACCAAATAAAAAAATTAGGACCACATATCGAACCAAATAAGGTCAATTCGGGCCGGGTCGGACCGAGAAAAACCCGGTCACTAATTTATGATTACTAACATCAATTCAGGGGTGGAAGAAAACGATGGAGTAAAAATTTTAAAAAAATTTCTTTTTGACCTACTCGGACTCGTGATTTCCAAAATTTGGAATAGAGTTCCATGTATGCATCTTCTATGGAAGATTTTACGGGAAAGTAAAAAACAAATTATAAACAATTTTTCATTTTTCTGTTTGTTGTTATTCCCTCTTTTGTGCAAATTATTAGTCAATATTAATATCAAGGCGTCGTCTATAATTGGGAGGTTTGTGTCCCTCATTCGTAGGACACCAAATTGCCATACATTGAGGAGAGAGAAAATAACAGCCAAAATAGAGATCGTAGTAGTTTCCCATGAATGAGAACAATTCAAAACAAAATCCAAAATGGTAATCACGAGAAATTTGAAATTAAAAAAGGGAAAATTAAATCTCACTTGACTTGAGAAATCTCCGAATCAGCTCGAAACTAGAAAGCATCGTAGCAAGAGTATGCCAATAAATTTTTGTATAGCAAGAAATTAGGATTTTCCAATTCCGAGACTTCGAAATTTACCCCTTCAAATTAAACCACCGATTCGAAGAAAGTAGTTGAAGGAATTGCAATTGATCGATTAATTGCTAATGTTGATCCTTAATTAATGAGTTTAGCAACGACTTAGCGAGTAGAGGTTAGGGGTGAATCGCTGGAGAAGGTGAATGAGCCAGAGGTAATAGAATTTTAACCCTAATTTTAACGGCCTTCGGTCTAGATTGGTGAACCGGGTTGCAGCGGACCAAAGACCGAATGGTGAATATGTGAGGATCAAGGACCGGGCCGAACACTGTCGGTCCGGTCCTCGTCCACGCCGGTTTTCGATTTAGTCCGATTTTGGACAGAATAATGCACAACCTTAGGGTCGGGTCACTTTTTCCAGGTCTACTTATACTCTTAGGCCTTTTACTTTGTGTACTAACTCCTTTGATGCATGCACTAACCATTTTGAAGGGATCTAAGGTTCCCATCCTAATGTTGTTACGAGCATTATTCTCATAATTTCCCAGTCATTATCAACCTCGTCACACCTAGTGCTTCCTACATTCGCTACTTCAACCTCGTCACACCTAGTGCTTCCTGTATTTGCTACTTCAAATCTGGTTGACGAGTGCTAAACAAGCTGTGGTGTCCTGATTTAGCAGACGAGCTTGCTCTTACATGACACCTCATAATAGTAAGCTATCCTCTAAATTTACTTACTCTAGTCTTATTAAGGTTCATTTTGGGAATGGAACCTTGTTGTTTATTTCTAATGTTAGTATTATAACATTACAAATTGTTTCTCGACCACTTTTTTAAAACCTACATATCATGTACCTTAGATTCAGCATAACCTTCTATTTCTCAATCGGTTGTGTCGGGATAATAACTATCATGTCATCTTTCATACTCGATTTTTTTCTCGTAAAGGACATGCCTCAGGTGACGTTCTTTTGCGGGCTCCCAAGTATAGGCAATGCATATCCCTTATGTTTGCACGAGTGAGACACCATATTTTTCAACTAACTTGGCCCTAAGTGAGAGTGGCGACACTTGGCGTCGGAGACACTTGGCATCGAAGACTAGGACACTGTGGAGGTAACTCAACCATGGATAAAATCTAAAACTCCTATATAATCCTCAAACCATGGATAAAATCTGGAATTGTTTACCATTTTCGGAGGGGTAGATGAGCTAGGAGGGTTAACAAAATTTGAATGCAACTTAACTATACCTTTAAGGATCGTGTAAAAATAGATATGAATGGTCCAAGTAGACAGAAAAAATCTTACTCCTATTGCCCAAAACCTCACATTATGATCTAATAGGTGTAGAAACATCACAACTTTTACGCTCATATGCACGGTGTTATGTAGAAGTCCCCTCCCTTCAAAAGTTTCACACAATGTAGGAAAGGTCATGGGACTCATTCGAATTTGGTCAATACAATGTCTAACCCCACATAACAATACACTATTGATGTAATTTTCTCTCTCAACATCTCTATTGACATGTGGTTAATGTAGGATTTGAAGAAATTCACTACCATCTCTTTTCTTTACTTTTTAAAAAAAGTTACTATGCCTCCTAAAAAAGCAATAGTAGCACCAAGTGACCACAACTTCTTCTTCTAATTCATCCGCCATCTAAGAATCTCATAATACAAAATATAAATATCACTCATACTACAAGGCATAAACAGGCAGAATGCATGTAAACTTATCCGAAGTAGCATGAACATATAATAATTAGATAAACAACAAATAGGGCCATGAGAAACAAAACGGACACATAGCCTTACCTCATCTAAAACGAAAAGAAAAAAAGCATGTGAAAAATACATTATGATAAGGTACGAATGTAGACTTGTTCTTCTCATCGGAGTTATTTCACAAATACTTGCCATAGTAAAAGAAGGAAGAAGGGGGAACAAGCACACTTGGAGAGCACAGTACAACAGAGATTTGTATGCTGCGTTCGGGAAGAAGAATCTATTGATTCTCTCCAAATTGGTTGGATTCCAATCATAAGTCTAGATCACCATTTTAAACTAACAAACTCCTATACCATTTGCAGCAAAATGGACACATAGCCCTAATAGCAATATATATTGGCAATTCGAGGACAAGACTGTAGAATGAACAATCTCTTATTTAAAGAAGAACCTCAAATTAACTATTCCCTTTCAAGTTATTTAACAGCAACATCTATGACACAAGTGACTAGCAGCAATTTGATAGGATTCACTATATTATACCATAATTCAGGGACCTAACTAATCTAAATGTTCTTTCAAAAAAAAAAAAAAAACTAATCTGAATGTGAGGTTGTCCTACTTTTGAGATTGAAACAAAGGAAAGTTGAACCCAAAGGAAAAACCACTATACCAAATATCCTATTATAATATATGACAAAGCACTAAATCACAATCAACACCAGTAAATCATCCATACTTCTTTTTTTATATTTTTGGGATCCAAAAAGAGGTTATTTGAAGTTTGACAGAGAAGAAGAAAATTCAAGTACAAATGTTATGATTAATGTTCTGCTTGTTAGCAATAGTTGAATAATCATTATGCAAAAAAATGTTGATCAAAATCCCTTAAATTAGCATAAGGCCATTCCCTAACTAGCTTCACCTTTCGACTTCGTAGCCCAAAAACAATCAAAGTTGAGAAAAACCGTACAGTAATCATAACAAATGCTCAATAAACAACTAAAATCAACCTAGAAATTTTGAATAAGAACCACAATGCTTAAGAAATTGACCTCACTAGTACAAATTTTGGCTCACTAGTTTACAAAATTCAAGCATACAATGACAAATTTCTAGATTTCCAAATCCTAACTCAAAGCAGAACATGAAAACTTTAAAGTGTTGGATAATCATGAACTACATTCGGACCACAAATTCAAATGACATGGAAAAAATAAGGAAGAAATGAGAAAAAGTCAACTCAATCAAACTGTAGATTGGGAATGTGAAACCACCAAAAAGTATCAATCAACAAAGTTTCATACCATACTAATGCTATGAAAGAAAGGAGAAAGCGAGAGCACATATCTTGAAATTTACAGGAGAGGTTGACAAAACGAGACAAATTAGCAATCCGGATGAGTGAACGAGCGAGCGACATAGATGGATAAACGATTTACAGAGTTGATTCACCATTGTTGAAGGAGCGACAGAGAGAGAGAGTTTAGGGCTTCAGGGGAGAGAAAGAGTAGAGTTGTGAGAAGGGAATGAGTTGAGTATGAGATGAGTGAAAAACAGATGGGAAAATTAACTTCTGTCTCAAATGGAAGAAATTATTTTCTCATAAGTAACGAAAAATATTTTTCTTTGAAAATTATTTTAATAACTTACACTATATACTTGAAAATAGAATCTTAATCTTTTATAAAATGTTTTCCCCATCCAAACATACTCAAAACTAAATTATTTTATATATAAGATTAATTCATAATATATAACTACTAACATTTCTATAAATTTTTCAATAGAAATATTCAAATTACGGTAATTAGCATGTTTGTACTGCCTTGACAATCACTATAATTTTTTGTATAATAGTAAGAAAAACATTTTTTTATATTTTTTTTTGGGGCATCAAATCTATTCCCTCTCCGAATGCTGAAGTGAAGACTGGGAAGTTGAGAGAGAGAGCATGGAGATTCAACCCTGGCCACGGAGTACTCACTCGTCAACTACAACCGCGCCATTCGAACCCAAACCTATCTCTCATCGCAAACCCCATCTCGCAAAACCCTTCAAAAACCCTGAATTTTCTCTCCTCTCCTACTCCCACCACACTAACCCTTCTCTTCCCCTACGCTTAGAACCTGCTCGTCCTAGCCATTTTCACTCAATCCCACCTCAGAATACCGTTAAGCAAACGACCCTTTTCGTTGAGAAGTACCATGTGAATCAACAGCTCCAATCTTTAACTGGGAAGCTCAAGGCGGGAAATTTAAGCCCTTTGCAGGTGCTTGAGGATGATGGTGATTGGAATAAAACCCAATTCTGGGCTGTCATCAAATTTCTTCGACAAAGTTCCAGGTTTCAGGAGATTCATGAGGTACCCTCGGTTTTATTTTCATTTGTTTCTTTGATCATTGATGTCAAGAACAGTTGTATATATATATATATATATATATATATATGCTGGAATTTCTTGTTTTCTTAGTTTATTCAGATTTTTGCATTAGAAATGAAGTCCATTAAATAATTTGATAACAATAAAATGGAACTTGATAGTTTGATTATGATGTGGTAAGGTTGGTAGTTTGACTATTATGTGGTAAGACGACTTTGCGAAATTCTTCTATGTTTATCGATTCCTATTTTGCTTTAAGCTTCAAATTTATGCACCACCCCCCGCCCAACGAAAAAGGAAGAAGAAAAAGGGGGGTGTATCACCTTAGAATTTGGATGAAAAAATAAAAATTGGAAATATGAATGTCTTTTGATTTGGGAAATTGGGAACAAAGATTGGGTGCATAAGCTGAGAAGGAGCTATGGAAAGGATGAAAAAATATTAAATTTTCTGTGCTATTTGAGGAAACGTGGCATTCTTAACTGAGTGGAGTGTAACTGTGTAAGACACAATAGGTGTTTACATGTTTTCTGAATTCTAAAGTTCGCTAGCATATTGATAGCTAAAAATTGAAACTGCGGGATTTCTTTTTCCAGGTTTTTAATGCATGGATGAAGCTGGAGCCATCGAGAATTAATGAATTCAACTATAACAAGATTATAGGCTTGTTAAGTGAGGCAGGCATGATGGATAAAGTCATCTTAGCACTTCAAGATATGAAGACATTTGGTTTACAAATCTGTTTAGATGTCTACAATTTTGTTATCCATGGTTTTGCAGAGAAGGGAAAGTTTGATGATGCACTTCTTTATCTTAAAGAGGCAGAGGACTACAATGTAAGCCCGGATACTGAAACCTACGATGGGTTGATGAAGGCATTTGGGAAATTCCAAATGTATGATGAGATGGTCGGTTGTCTCAAGACAATGGAATCCAGGGGGTGCCCACCTGACCATATTACATATAACCTGGTGATACGTGAACTTGCAAAAGGGGCTTGCTTGGTAGGATGGAGAGCATGTATCAAAGTCTGCTTTCAAAGAAAATGAAACTTCAGTCTTCTACTTTGGTTGCAATGCTTGATGCATATGCCGATTTTCGGGTGTTGGAGAAGATGGAAAGGCTCTATGTCAAAGTCACAAACTCGAAAGTGTTTCTGAAGGATGGACTGATAAGGAAGATTGCCCGAGTTTACATTGAAAATTACATGTTCTCCAAACTGGATGTTTTAGCCAATGATATTGCACTGAGAAGTGGTAGGAGTGACCTTTTTGGTGTCTACACCTCCTTCCTCAAGCATGTCTTCTTAGTAAGATGGGTATGAATTCTGTCATTCAAGAAATGGAGGAAGCCGAGGTTGCATGGAGCATAACTGTTATGAACATTATCTTGCAATCTTACTTGAAAATGAAGGACTTCACACAACTAAGTGTGACATTCTCAGACCTTCCTCGTAGACATGTGCGACCAGATATTGTCACAGTTGGTATCCTATATAATGCACACAATTCCGGCTTTGATTGGAACTTCGCCTTGAGAACATGGAGAAAATATGGGTATCTGGAGAACAGTGTGGAAATGAAGACTGATCCCCTGATATTTACGGCATTTGGCAAGGGGCTTTTCCTTAGAACTATAGAAGAAGTACACTCTGTGCTTGAGCCTAAGATCAGAGAGGAGAAAAGATGGACTTATGGTAGTCTTGTTGATTTTGTCCTAAAGCACCATAGATGTTGGCCCAAACAGGCTGAAAATGAACAAATCAAGCTTCCCTCATTGAAGTGCTGCTAGATGTGTTTTTGTCCTGGTTTTCCTGCCTGATATCTGGTTCTTCACACTTAAGTACCATGGATAATAGCTTGAGCTCAGTCCAACAGAAGAGGATATTGCTTTTGAGATTGTTAAATTTGGTTCCAAATACAAGAAGCTGGTCGCGGTTAATTAGCTCCCCTGCTGCAGAAAATTAGAGAGGAGTATGAAATTGTGATTGGAAGTGAAAGGAGACTCATGAGTTCACATAGTGATCCTTTATCAACCACTGCTGGAGCCTGGATTATGAAGTGTTCAAGTCTAATTCTCTCCTTGTTTGCTTAGCCCCTTTAATTGTCACGGCTTTTGGCCTTGGCTGTGAAACTTGCTGTGGACATGAAAATTTTAAGGTTTAAACCATATTGGCAAGTTATGGCTCAGTGTCCACTCGATCAAAGGGGATCATTCTTGGACTACTGGTTGTAGATTCACTCTAGGTGTAGATCAGTCTTGGATACGGGGCAGATCTGACTTCTCAAGTTTTAGTGTGAAGCACTATGGCTAAAAAAATTGATCTTGAAAAGTTGATCCTGCAGCTCTCGATGCATATCTCAAGTAGAGGAATTTTGTCCTGCAGGACTGGTTAGACGGACAAAGCATGGTGGCACAAAAGCAATTTGGAGCAATTTTTTTGGTGCGGAATTTGGAGCAATTATGATGTGATGCATGAAGTTCCTCATGAAATAGAATTGGTCTTCCGTTATTTTCTGCATCTTGTCTTTGACCTTTGCACAAGCACTAACCACAGTGACCAAAATCGTTGGTTGAGGATGTCCCTTTTGTTTTGTTTTGTTTTTTTTTTTTTTTTTTGGGGGGGTGGGGGAGAGAAGGTGTTATAGAGGGTGTATTTGAGGGGAGAATGGTTAATGGCATTCCAAAAATTTGAGGAAGGCAATAGTAAATGTCGAATCTTCATTTGTGGAGAGGTGCAGTCACTGATGCTTCTGTATCTTTTATATTTTTGAGAAGTTGACACATGCTTCTTGGAAGATTACACTATGTATTGCGAAGCATTCTTTTGGGTTTGAATTGTTTGGAGGAAAATGATACACTGTATTTTGGAGTGTTTTTCTCATTCAATGGCATGAGAAAATGGTGTTTTCTATATTGATTCTTTCAGATGTTGCTTATTTTGCTAGTCAAACAGGTAGTTTTGTGGTTGCTGCTACTACTTGTGACACTGATGATTGTCTATGAATTCACTGCCATAACTGAAAGATTAAGGTGGACAGATTCAGCTAGTCCACAGTATGCTTTTCTGAGTAATCTTATTTACATATGAACTTGCAATGCACGTGTTGGTGCCAGCTGACTTAACTTGCAATGCTTCTGTGTGCAGCAAAAAGACCTTACAATAATTGTGGCTTCATAAATGTGCCTATTGGCTCATATACAGTGCATGTTTTCTCCTGACTATGTACACGGATTCATTACTTAGTTATGACTTATTACACTGAAACATTGAGAATAGTAGAGTAGCAGAATTAAGTATTAGACATTTGTAATGAATTTACTATGACCATTGTCTGAAATTTGCACACCGAATGCAAGTGATACAGCGCTTCTGTTTCCCATTGATGATAAAATTTTCATTGTCTCCGATTTACATTCACAACCGAATGCAAGTGAATAAAATTTCCATTGTCTTGTCTCAAATCTACATATCGAATGCAAGTGATACAGCACTTCTGTCTCCCATTCTGAGGACGAAAAATTTCCATTGTCTCAAACTTTCATGTATATATAACATTCTCATTTCCCTGCATACATTTAAAAATCGGTATAATTCATGATAAGTTGTGTCATTGGGACTTCTACATGCCTTAGGTAGTATCATGATTCATGAACCCTCCTGTATCTTCATATTTAAAAACCTATTTTTTCAGGGATCTTCACTTTCTGCAAGAAGCCTGAAAAACATGTCAATTTCTTCAGCTAATCTATTATTATTACTGATTTGAGCTCTGCCAGAGTTGATATCGGGATGTGATTCTGATAACATCAACTCCAGTAGGAACTCACAAACTTCTGCTAAATCACCTGAAAGAGTTATCGACTTCCTTGTTTGGTTTTCCGTACTTTCATCTTCACAGCTTTCCATGCATAGACGATGTCTGCATGCCTGCAGTTGATAATGTTCAGTAACATGGCTTAGGATAACTCTTTGCGGAAGCATTGGAGGCATATCTTATGGGGGGTTTGACCCTGATTTGCTGACTAATTTGGAAGTGGACTGCAAACAGCTGAAAAAGTCACTAAACAACAAAATTTTCAGCTTTAAATAACAGAGGACTAGAGCAAGCTAACTCATCTCTCATTTTGATGTGAAGTTTTTAAAACTTCCGAATTTATGCCCCATTGAAAATTCCCTGGGCTAGTAGGGGATACGGCAGCATGCATCTAAATCCCCTACACCGATTCTGGCTTATGGTTTGCTTCTGGTTGGGCAGACTTGAAAATTGGACAGCCTGGACCTATATGTAACTCGAGTGACTAGAGAAGTAACCATCTAGAAATTTTTATATAAAATCAAATAACTCAAAACAGAAATTCATGGAAGAGAAAACGGAAATATAACCTGGAGAGTTTGATTTAGGGTAGCTGTCTGAACAGGATTCAGGAGACTTGACCTTTGTAGCTCCTGACATAGAAGAACCACCTCAAAACTGACATTATTAGGTGATAGATTTTCAATTATGGTAGATACACAAGCTTCATCAAACACAGATTTCATCCATGGTGGAGTCATCTTTGACTCTAGAAGAGCAGTGGCAATATGAACAGCAGGCCTGTGGTGGTTCATCAGTGATTTTGATACTGGACATGGAGCAGCCACAGACACTGCTAGCTCTTCCATAATCATCCTGCACCAGCCATTTTTTCTCAATAAACTTGTATGGTGTACCCCTTGTATTTCCCAACCAAGAATTATGGATAAGCAGAGGCAGGAGTTTACTGCTATTCTTGGATCGGAATCAAAAACCAGCCCTTCTAATATCGCAACCATGGACCTCAAATACCCCACTGGGCACCTCAGATTGCTCTGTTGCCTGTTCCTTGGGTCAGAGAGCCCATTCAATAACTCGAGCAGGCAATACGAAGCAACCAATTTAATCAATGGAGATCCAAAATGCAGAAACTTGCATAAATCCTGGCAAAGAACTCCCATTGAAGGGTATCTACATGTCCCGTTTGGCTGGTTGAGGAAATTTTGCCAATCTATGGTTCCCGGTAGGATAACTTGCAAACTAGAACAAAAACTAGTCAGCTGTCTGAGGGGTTCAAGATTTGCTTTATACTATCGATGAAAATCTATACCACTTACCTTCTTAGATTGAAGTGGCAGAATAAAAGCAGCAAAATGAAAGCTTGCTCAGTGTCTGTTCCCTCATCGAGGTCGTTTGAAGTATATCCATTTTTGGATAGCTCGTCAATCGAGGCTCGGATTAGAGAGGCCAAAGAAGTATTCAAACATATGAATCTAGAAGTTTCAACGAGTGCACCATGGGTAGAATGATGCAAAACCAATGACAGGACACCAACTACTGAGAGATGCTCCTCTGTCCACCCATTTACCATCATTGTAGAAGTGAAGGGATCCAGCAACTTCACAAAAAGGGAAAAAGAAGTAGAAGATTGCAAAATTGAAATAGGTTAGGTTATTTACAATATTCAAAAAAATATACACGATTACCTTCATAATAATTGCAATCCAAGCTTCATCATCGCCAAGAGTTTGAGCATGCACCAAACTCAAAATGCTGAAGATAAAACGTGAAATGATTGTGCTGTTCCCCAAAGAGAGAGAGGAAAACAATTTTGAACACAGAATGCGGACTGCATTGCCCATTCCTTGCAGGCACAGGTGGTCTGAAGCATCTGGAAAGTTGCAGATAATCGATGATAAGAGATGAAGCAATGAGACTAAGTCATCTGTCACCATTTCCTCATGTGCAAGATGCTCCAGTAAAGAAACCATAACCTTAGGCAAAAGATTGTCTCCTGTAGCAGTCAACTGTGCAATATGCTGAAAATTTGGAATCTGGCTGTTCATTTGGGGTCCATTCGAGCAACTTTTTCGACAAAATTTGAGGATCTGGCTAGACAATGATTTGCTGATTCTTTCCTGTTGAAATAACCATTTTAGTGAAGACGGGTGAATGTCAAAAGATGATAAATCCCAATCTTGTTCTGTGACTAGCTGGAGAAATATCTTGTCTGCTTCGGGACTGTAACGGATCTGGTAGTTTGATTCAGCAAAGCCTCTGTACAGACCGTAAAGATTTAACAACACTGCTATAGTGATCGAGCCTTCAGCTCCAGAACACAAGTGTCGGCCGTTTGCAAGAATATATTGCTCCAGAGAAGCTAAAACTAATTGTTTGTCTGCTAGCCTAAGGAATGGAGAAGAAGTCAGAAACTCAGAATAGTAAACAAGTAAACAACAAAATAAGCATTGAGACAAATTTGAGTCATGAACAGATGCTTACATTTCATCATAAAAAGAGGAGACGTGAAGTATTTGCAGTACAGCGGTTTGGCAAGATGACAACTCCACATTATCGGTACATTTCTGGCCAAGAAGAAACAGCAGATCGACAGGATCGGCTGGCAGGGCAGATGCTGCAACTCTGATGGACTGACCAGAATCATCCCCAAGAAAGTTATCCACAATTGAACCCAACATAAGATACACCCTGAGTTTCAATCTCTCTGTGGGGTACAGACCCAAACATCGGAATGACAAGTGGAACCAAGAGAGTGAAAGCAGAAATTGTGTGAGTTCCAAGACTTGATTGTCATGACCTTGTAATAATAGTATAAAGTCCACGGTCTCCAGTACCCCCATTATACTTTCCTCTTCCATTTCATTGATGGAAGTCACGAACCAAGGTAATATATGCTTTTGACACACTTCCAACACTGAATGCCTAAGTTGTATGTCAGTACTAGTATCAGAGGAGTTGGATTGATGACTGAATGCATAGGTCTCTTTTAATAAATATAAAGAATGCAAAAGTTGGTTGGGCTCATGGTCATATATGCTCAAAGACGTCAAGACTGCATGTCTTGATGCCTCTTGCAACTTAGGCACCAATGCTGAAGCTGAACCAGATGAAGGAGATTTCACAAGAGCAACAAAGATGGAACAGACAGCAATGAATGTTTCTGAAAGCATACCCATTCCAGCTGTGTGTCTCTTCAGCATCATTACCAAGGCAGTGCTTATTTCTTCAACTAGTTTAGAGGATACTACTCCAGGGAAAGTAGAAATTCCATTCAGTAAAAGCTTCAACATCTGAGGTTGAATAGGATGAAAGGGCACTTCAGCTATCAGAGGCAGAACAGACACCAAAGTTGTGAAGCCAATGGCAAGCCTTTGCTTGAACGTGTGCTCAGCAGTTGATAAGAGATCAAGAACTTGAATACAAGAGCTGACAACTTGGTCCTTTTTTTCTGAATAAAGTAGAAGTCAAAGTCTATGGCATGCAATTTTGTAACATGAGAAGTATAGCCTACTATGAACTGTGGAGACATATACTAGAAGAATACAGTTATACACAATACACTTAGTCAACCAATTATAACACAAGCTGCAAGGTGCAATATTTGTATGAGACATTTGTAAAAGCTAGGCCTATAACACAAACTATGACCATGATAGTCACATTGCAGCATGTCCTTTCAATTTAATTCTACTTTAAATTTCCATTCAAGCATACTTAAATTGGACTCAATATCATCATAAGGGAAAAGTTATTACCTGATAGTCTCAGTATTTCAAATATGTAGTCTGCAACATTTTCTTCCACTAAGACTTCAATCTGCTTGCCTGAACAATCTCCCGGGACAAACAATGAAAAATGAAATCGAGTGCAGAAATTTGAACTTGGGTATCAGAAGAGAGCAGAGGTGACTTAATAGCCTCAGCAAACAATCTAGTTAGAGATGTCCCATTTGTTGCATCATCTGTGGTTTGCATGTAGGTGTCAGCTTCACAGCTATCCGGCATGTTGAAATCACTAGAAAAGACATTTGAGAGGAATCCTTTTTCACCCAATGCCTTCAGGAGTGCTACAAAGATAAATTGGAGTATCACTTGACTGTAATTGCTATATGAGTTATGCAGAGCTTCTCACAGTTCTTACCTTCTTTTATTATCAGATTAAAACCTATAATGAGAAACAAAATATGAAGGTCATCTGTCTCATCTCCCATAAGAAATTATCACATTGAGTGCCTTCGAGTCCAAAATTTTGTGAAGTTTTCCAGAGCTGTATAGCTAATAGCAGTTTGATATCAAGATGCAAACTGGAACCCAAGACTGTCAGTGTAAGGCCTTAACATAGATTATTCAACCCGGTTAGGATTCTACTTGTATCAACGATAACTTTTATGAATACAGAGGTTAGCACATATGTTCCTGTTTCAGTGAACATCCTTTTTTATTTTAATGAAACAACTTCTATTATGGACCTCAATTGCACTGCAGTTAACACAGCCAACCAGAAAGGGTGCTATGCAATTCAGATAGACAAGGTAAAGGTTGTTCACAAACCAGAAAAACAAACCTATACAGTTCAAGCGAACATCATCTCTTTGGGTCTTCATAAGTGCGTCCAAGGATAAATACAAGAGGACAGGAGAATACTTGAGCATTACATCGGCCCCCTGCTCATCTTTCTGCGGAGAAAGGAGCAGACATATTCTGTACAAAACGAACATGATCTCCCCTCGGATCTCTTCACTGCGTTGAAACAATGAGTCAAGAATATGGCAATCTGTGCTCGAGAGATGCACTCATCCAAGCTTACTCTAATTAATACCTTGGCAACTGAAGACCCATTACCAATTTGTAGACCAGTTCTGCTTTATCTTTGATACAAGTGTAAGTATCCATGTGACGAGACAAAAGAATCCCGAGGCAATGGAGCTACAATTAATCAAATCAAAGCAAACTAACTTCATTAAGTCCAAAGCGTCTCTTTGATGGTTATCCACGTAAGATTTAGTATTAACCAGTTTTTCACATTGGCTACTAGAATTGCGGATATTCAGATATTGCACCACTTCCCAGTCCAAAATTTACTGAACATGGAACGAAAAGACATCACAAAGCTCAACAAAAATGAAACAAAATCCCAAAAAGACTTTCCTGAATTTACATTAGATAAACCAATCAAATAAATGACTACTACTCATAATTGAGATGCAGAATGTGACTTCAAGAACATCTAGCGCTGACATTGACACTCCCGTCTTGATTTTTCTCACTCTAGAGCTTTAAAAAATGAATGTCACATATCTTACATGTCAATTTTGAAGATTCGCATCAAATTTACCGTTCGATTAGAATTCAAACAGTAATTGATCGTATTTCGAAGACAAATGATAATTGATCGCCTTTCGATTAGAGAGAGAAAAAGAGCGAAACTCACAGAGTAGAGTTGGCGGCGGCTCCAAGTCAAGCCACCGGAGGAAAGAACATCGGCAACCCGAGCGACGAATTCGCCTGAAACCGCAGTCCCTCCGGCATTAGAAAGATCGGAAATGAGCTCGATGACTTGTTGAGCCACCTGGTCGTCATTGAAGGAGGACAGAGAGTGGACAAGAGGAGAGAGAACGAGGTGGAAGTGGAAGGAGAGGAGTTTGTGGAGGAAATCGGGCTGAGAGACGGCATGGGAGAGCTGAGAGAGAGCGTAGGAGACATGGAAGGATGGGGAGCTAGGGTTTGAGATGAGGTTGGAGAAGCAGAGCAAGCAGATGGAGCCGCCTTCTTCAGTGCTGAGGATGAGAGAGAATCTGTGACCTTGAGCGCAGGAGGTTGAAGACGAAGATGAAGATGGCAATGGCGATGGCGACTGAGGAGGAGAAGCTTCTGGATAATGCGAACCTCTGTGGCAGTGGTACATTGTTGGGAGGCTGGAGAAGATGAAGATGGAGATGGAGCTACCTGCGGGAGGGGGGTTTGAAATTTGGGCGCCAAGTGTGAAGGTATTTGTAGAGAGCCCGTTGTTCTGTTGAGTTGAAGTCAACGCATAGCTCCCATGGTTCAAACCCCCCTCCCCCACTCAACAAAAGACGTCAACGTTTATTCCCATAAGAGTACATCATAAAAATATATAAAAAAAATACAAATCTAACATCAAGAATGAAGGTGTTATTATGAGGTGGTATTTTTATACTAAGATCAGGAAGGTATGCTAACTCTAATGACTAAAACTTCAAACCAAGGCATGACTCCTAATGATTCAATAAAGCATTTATAAGTTTGATTTACAAAGTTTAATTCTATATTAGAGGCTGAAATTTTACTTCTTCGGATGTTTAGCAAGTCCAATTCTAAGTCAATTTAAGTGGAAATCTTTTTCATTTCAAAAGCTGTTGTAATTCTATTTGCAATATGCAAACTATAGTTTTTTACAAAAAACTGTTTTAGCGTTTCTTCCACCCAATTTCAGTGATGATTAACTCATTTTAGTATAAAAAAATCTACTAGTATACTAATAAATAAGGGGTAGACATGATAATAACATGTCATTTTACCTTTTGTACTTGCCATTATTTTTATCTATATAATATTTAACGCCTAGTATATGTTGGGTGTTTGGAGTCTAATGAGTTTTAAGCTTGAAAATCGCATTTCGCAGCACAACGCAACCCGTTCTCGATGTGCAGCTTGTGTTGTCGGATGAGAAAAGTGCAGTTGAGGTTCCAGCAATCGGCATAGGTTGGCCGTGTCGGAGGACACGGCCCGTGCCAGCAGCACGAGCAGCCCGTGTTGGTCGGCATGACCCGTGCGGTTGTGTCGATTCCAACTCCGCCCGTTTGCTTGCTCGTTATGTGTTTTTGCTGCTTATTGACGTCGGTTTTGGCTATTTAAGTGGCCTCGAGAACCTCCATTGGCGTATGCTCAAACACATGTTCATCCTCTTGTAATCGTGCGTGGTTTTTTTTGATTTGGATTTTCTACGTAAAAATCTTGTGTCCGAATTTGTTTCTCTTTTTTCATTCTTTGTTGTTGTTTAATTGTGACTCCCAATCCTAACAACTAGTATCGGAGCTCAAAGGTTTGTTAGGAGGGCACATCAAACATGGAGGGTGAAAAGGCTAAGATTGATAGGTTCGAAAAGATTTTGCGTTCGGAAAATACAAATAGAAGGTTTGTTGTACCGAAGGAGTTGTATGAACCCCTTAGAGAGAAGCCGACAGCCATGGAACAAAACGATTGGTAGGTGCTTGATCTCAAGCATTGGGAACTGCGCGATTATCGTTAACGAGCGAGTGTTCAATGTTATGGATCAAAAAACGACAAAGGGGCTGCTTAAAGCTTTGTCAAACATGCATGAGAAACTTTCAGCCTTGAACAAGGTATACTTGATGCACCATTTATTTGATCTCAAGATGCATGATTCAAATAGTGCAGCTATCATATTAACAATTTCAATATGATAATCTCAAAATTTGCTTCATTTAAGATTAATTTCGATGATGAGATTAAGGCCTTAATTTTGTTATCCTTCTTACTCGAATCATGAGACACCATTGTGTCTGCAGTGAGTAGTGCTAGGGGGTCAAATGCTCTAAAATATGATGAAATGCATGATGTCATTTTGAGCGAGGGTATTCACAAAAAGGATTCGGGTGATTCATCGGGAATGCTTTGCATGTGAGAGTTTGGGGAAACAAAAGGAATAAAACAAGTCTAGATCGTTTTAAATCTAAAGTAAGAGGTCGGTCTCAAAACCCAAGAGAGGTTTTGTGTTGGGGCTATGGTGAAAAGGGGCACTACAAGAAAAAATTTCCCAAACCTAAGAACAAGGGGAGGGGTAATAGCCCTCATGATGATTATGATTCTATGAACTCCACCGAGGATATTGATGATGCTCTTATTTTAAGTGTTGATAGTCTTATAGAGTCTTGGTTTGTAGACTCGGGTGCTTTGTTTCACTCTTCATCTAGTAAAGATCTTTTTCACAACTTTATTAGTGGACACTTTAGCAAGGTGTATCTTGCCAATGACAAGTCTTTGGATATACTAGGTAGAGCGGACGTGAGCATTAAGACTTTTAATAGGGGTCATTGGAAGAGATGTTTGGTACATTTTGGGTTTGACTAAGAATTTGATTTACGTGAGTCAACTAGATGAAACGAGTTATTCAACTCGGTTTAGCAATGGGCAATGGAAAATTGTCAAAGGTGCATTAGTTGTTGCAAAAGAGGTAAGATCCGAGACCTTGTACTCTAGGGTAGGGTGCACAAACTTGCTTGCTAATGCCGATAACAATTCCTCTAGTACTAGTCTTTGTTACAATAGACTTAGTCACATGAGTGAGAAATGGTTGAAAATTATGACTGCTAGGGGTTCTTTGTCGGGTTAAAATTGGTGGAAATGGGACTTTGTCAAAGTTGTGTGCTTGGAAAATAGAAACAAGTTAGCTTTCTCCAAAACTAGCGGGGAACCTAAGGCACAAACTAGAGCTTATCCTTACCGATGTATGGGTCCTTTTCCCACTCGATCTTTGGATGGTGCTCACTATTACGTTACCTTCATTGATGATCACCGTAGAAAATTATAAGTTTATTTTCTGAAAAATAAATTGATGAATTTGATAATTTTCCGAGATAGAAAGCAGAGGTTGAAAATCGGACAAATTTGAAAATCAAGTGCTTGAGATCCGATAATGATGGTGAATATGAGAAAGATGGAGTTCAAGAAGTTTTGTGCCTAGGAAGGAATCATATTGACCAGAACTGTTCCCCAAAAATCAAGGTAGAATGGCATAGCAGAAAGGATGAAATGGACACTCAATAAGAGATCTAGAAGCATGAGTATTCATGTCGGGTTGCCCAAGTCTTTATAGGCGAGATGCAATCAACACGACCACCTATCGAATCAATAGGGGACCATCCGTACCTTTGGGTAACAAGCTCCTGGAAGAGGTTTGGAGTGGTGAGGAAGTTGATTTGTGCTATAGGTTTAGAGTGGTAAGGAAGTTGATTTGTCATCTCTTCGCATTTTTAGTCGTGTTGCTTATGTGATGATTAAGCATGAAAAAGAGGGATAAACTTGATGCTAAGTTAAAGAAGTGCTATTTTTTTGTTATGATACTAACTTGTTGGGTATAGAGTTTGGGATGGGAAAAAGGTGTTTAGACATTGTGATGTTATATTCGATCGATCTATGTTGTATAAGGATAGGTTGGTAAAGAATTCTATTGATAAAGAGCAAGTGGGAATTGGTATGGGAAACAAGGATGTTACTCGAAATCTCCTTGAATAGGAGAAAATGTAAGGCTCACAATGGGTTACTCATTGCTCCACAAGTTAAAGAACCGATTACAAATTTAGACACCTCGCATGAAGATGATCCCAAGACTCCACCTATACTTGAAAAATTTAGCATGGTCAACAAAAGGTAAAGCTCTACAAAGATATTCTCCTTCTCTACATTACCTTTTGTTGACTAATGCTGGTGTAACACCCCTAGACCCACCCTAGGAGTATTACATGCTAGGGTTCCCAGAGAGGAACCCCTAAGGCTACTTAGGGTCTCAACTTGGGGTTACTAACCCTTTCTTAATCCGGCGGAAGCGCGGTTCTGGGTTTTCAAAGGTTTTTCTGGAAATTTCGCAGAGTTTCCTCTCGTAAATTGGCTAAACCTATGGGCTTAAAGCCTTAACCCCGCACGAAACACAATCTTAAACTCAACGAGCCACACGCTCGGAGAAACACAACTCAACGAGCCACACGCTCGGAGTATTCACATAGGGATTTTACATTCATAGGTAAAACTTAAGTTCGGATACAACAGTCTTTACAAACATGAAAACATAAAGTACAAAATAAGGCCGGAGAAGTCCTATCCGATGGTTCGCTTCCTCTAAAAGCCAAAAGCAACTCCGGGAGTCTTAACTTCGTACCTGAAATGTTGGTGATGTCATGAGCTCACTAGCCTAGTGAATAACCCAAACTCAACCCCGGGTTTCACTTTGCACATTAATTCATTAACAAACACGCGTAAGTTCACAGTTTATCCATAACATGCGATTCGGATCATACATGCTTAAGACATGCGAGGTTCTAAACTTACCAGCTTGCCGAGAATCATAATGACATCACTTATTCATGAATTCAATTAAACATGCATCATTCGTCTTTCTACGCAAGTAAATCATATAATCATTCATCATGCAACTCATTCATCACATAAATCATATCTTAGTTCTTATCGCATTCATTTCTTACGAAAACAGGATTCGTTCTTCTTCTTGAGTTCAATCATGCATTTCATAATTCATCGATTCGCTCTTTCCGGTTCGATATGCACGATCATTCGATTCTTCAAAGCATAATTCTTTTAAGTCTTTTTAGTTTCGAATGGAAAGAAGATTTATGCACTCGCTCTAAAGACCCAGTTCTTGGAGCCAAAACAATTCGTGGGCTCGGTTCACGGAGGCATATAATTCGTGGCCTCGAGGCATAACAATTCGTGGCCTCGAGGCGGCCTCCCATCCCCGAAGGACGCGTACCGTCAATTCTTAGTGGAAGCAATTCAATTCGTGGCTTCGGGTTGACGAGACACTTCTATGGCCATAGCTTCAGAGGGTTCTTTAATTCGTGGGGTCTTAGATCAATAACACAATCCTTTCTCCCTTCTTTAGTTCTTTATGTTTCTTGTCTTCTTATTACTTATACATAAGATATACTTAATTCATATAATTCATGCTCAATGCGTTCATGCGTAACTTCTTCAAAACAAGCAATTCACATAAGCAAGTTCCGACTCCAACACAATCCATTCATATCACATACGCATGCTTATGTCATTTATCATTGATGTAGTTCAAGATAAGCACATAATCACATAAACATGCCAACTAGGATCTCCATCCATGAATTCATCGTTTTCATGATCGCGTATTATCGCGTATAAGTGGTTTATGGTTCTATAACTTTACTTAATCGATAAATATCTTTTAATCTAGCCACAAAGCTTCTTAAATCTCAACTCTTAATTCAGTTACTCACTTAGATACGATTTAGCCCAAAACAGGACATTTTCACTTAAAATTGCATATCTCCTAATCTACTCATCCAACGCATACGAAATTTAACAGGAAATTCCCATAAATTGCCACGAAGCTGCAGTAAAAGTTTCAGGAAATTTGAGCTACACATGACTTCACAAAAATTCAGACAGCATGCTTAATTCATGAAAAATCTGCACTTAAGTCATGATGTTCAATTTCCCGATTTTTCTCAATAATTCGGTTCAAGCTAACTTCACTAAATTCTCAATCACACAGCTCAATAATCGTGCTCAACAATGCTCAAATATCATTAAATTCATAAACTAGGCATAAATCGCAACATGCTTTTCAATTCATGAGTTTCTAGTTTCGTGAATTTAGGCCTCTAACTTCTTCAATTAACTTAGGGTTTCCAATTTCATGAATCAATTCCAAGTTTCATCCACCTAATTCATTTTATTCTAGAGGATGAATTCAGATTACTCACCTTAGATTCTTAGAGGTTCTAAGAATTCAGTTTTGGAAGGGTTTTGAATTGGGTTTAGCTTCTCGTTCGCCTTTCGATTCCTAGTCTAGCTTTGCTCCCTCAACCCTTCTTCTTCCCCGACCCTCTGCTTCTTCCTCTTGCTGCCTCAGTCCCGGCTCCGACTTCCCTGTTTCGGTCCGATTCTGGTCCTCTTCGTCCCCCTCCTCGCGCTCACCGGCCACTCGGCCCTTCGCGCTCTCTCCCGCTCTCGCTTTGTTCCGCTTTTACTTCGTCTCTGCTCTGCTTCTCTTCTTTCTTTCATTCCCTTTTCTTCTTCCGCTCTGCTCGGCCTCCCGAGCTCTCGCTCTCCCTTCGCTCACCGGCGGCGGCGTCCTCGCCGTTCGAGCGGCCACGGCCACGGGCTCTCGCGCTCTCTCCCTCTCTCGCTCCGCCTCGGCTCCCTCTCGTTTCCCCGTTTCGCTTCTTTTCTTCTTTTCCTTCCTTGTTTCGCTTCGCTTCTGGTTCTTTTTCTCGTTCTTTTCTTTGTTCTCGGGCCCATTCTCTCTCCTCTCCTCCTAATCACACCTAATGGGCTTGCTTGCCTAATTCCAATTGGACCCCTCTTCCTTCTTGCTTTAATCACTCGCCGACTCTTCCTCTAATGCCACTCATCCTTCATTTCTCATTTCTTTTTTTTAGCTTAATTGGGCTCAACTTCAACTTTAATAAGCCCAATTTAAGTTAGCCCATGCTCGGGTTTCGGTTCTCGGGTTTCTAATTCCGACTCGAAAAATTAATAATTCACTTAATTTAATAATTTAATTTACTAGCAAGCAAACACCTGAAATTTCGGGGTCTCACAGCTGGTGAGCCGAGTCCTACACCGAGGTTTTGCAGGTGAGTGATTGGTCCAAGTAGGAGCTTACAATGGATGAGGAAATTGCCTCCATGGGCAAAAATAATACATGGGTATTGAGTGAGTTACCTGCCGACAATAAAGCTTTGTTGAGCAAATGAGTGTATAAGATGAAGAATGAACTAAATGGTCATACTATGCACGGGGTTGTTCACGGTCCAAAACCGGACAGGTCGAACCAGATCGGACCAAAGACCTAATAAAAAAAAATTGGATCGTGGACTAGACCGGTGAAAACCTGGACCGGACCGAACATAGACAGCAATAGTGGAGCTTTTTGTTTTTTTTTTTTTGTACTACCTTAGAAGTTAGTTCAATTGCATCATTGTTCGTTGCGGTTTCTATGACTTACAAATAAATGAACCTTGAGTGAGTACTCGAGTGTCGAATGAAGGTTTGCTCGAGGAGAGTCCGAGTCACCCTAGAGGGGGTGAATAGGGTGATGGAGGATTTTCAATGAAAATCAAACTCTTTTGCCAAAGTAGAGACAGAAACATATTCCGAGTCTAAAGCGGGGTCGAAACGTATGAACTCGGAATTGCAATAAAGAGTAAGGAAGCGGATTAAGTCGAAGCTTT
This sequence comes from Talinum fruticosum, assembly GCA_021018815.1. NCBI lineage: Eukaryota > Viridiplantae > Streptophyta > Magnoliopsida > Caryophyllales > Talinaceae > Talinum > Talinum fruticosum. Next base: position 4,111,092 of record JAITYX010000020.1, read on the forward strand.
GAGGCTGTCCGAGTCTAGAATGAACTCAAAAAGTAAAGACACGAGATTACGTGGAAATCCTCCTGGGGCGAGAAAACCACGGATCGTGCTAATCCAAGCACGAAGTCAAATCCACTATTTTGAGTCCACAAAATACAGTAGACTGACCGAACCCCAGTTGCTCCCTTAAACAACTCTTTACAAGTTTTCCTAGACTCGAAATTTCCTTATCCGATCTAGTATTTCCTAGCTGAGATAACCCTTACAGCTAGGGACAACTAAGCTGAGTTAACCTTTACAACTTAGTCAAGGGACCTTACCTAGAAAGTAAGAAGAAAGTGTTTGTAACTAAGTACAAGACCTTACAACTCGGAAAGTAATGAATCACGAGTGGGAGTTGTAAGTAGAAGATTGAGAATGAATACAATGACTTTGCTCAAGTACGTGTATTAACAATAGGTTCGGCAATCTTCAAGTCTTGAGAGTTGGCTTCTCTTTATAGATGACCTAGCAGCATAGCCGTTATCTCCAACTTCCGACGGGAAGTCCTTTGTGACCGTTGTTAAGAACTTTCTAAGTCACTCAGAAAGTATCCTTTGTGATATGAACGTTGGGCAACTATTCTTAACTCTCTTGGAAGTCCCAAAATCACTGGCGGTGTCTTGAAGGATAAGGTGGAAACCACCGTTAAGCTTAGCGTTTCAGTTTTCCAGATTTGGAAACAGACAGCCACGACACAATCTTCCGGGGCTAGGTCGGAGAAGGGGAAAAGCATGTCTGCTTGGTGATTTGACGTTTTGAAGCTAGGTTACTTTTGTATTTCAAAAAGTGTATCCTCGTTTAAATAACCTACAAAAGTAAATCAATTTTGGTTCTCAAAGTATAAAATACTTTGGTCCAAGATTAGACATAGATAATAATATAATTAAGATAATTAAGCAACTAATTATTTGAGTCGGAAAAGGAATGGAATTTTTTGAGTCTAATATCCATGAAACTCAAAATTCCATTTGAGTTAGTATAAGCGAGAATCAAGTTATACAACAAATATCGAGTGAAATAAACTTGATCTAGACTAAGCATGGTTCGGACTAGAAGCGCCGACTACAACAGAATAGGACTATAACATGAAGTCGGACTCGAGTGCGGTTAAGCGAAATACTAGTCAATTCGAGTATGCGATATATCTAAGTGATGAGGGACTCGGAACTAAGTGAGATAGCGTGAGTACATATCTGTTTTCCGAGTCACTTAGAGACAAGCAAAAGTACATGAAGTAAATGCCATATCACTTAGAGAAGATACCATATCACTCAGAAAAGTTTCTAAGGTACAGAGAATGCCTTAGAATCAAAACTCTATAAGTGAGAAATTCTTATACCTGATTCCTTTGTTGGAACTCGGAAAAGTGCGGAGTAGTGTCCGAGTCTTTAATCTCCCCTTTTGATGAAAGACATTCCATACTTAGACAGAAATTTTGTTAGTGATAAAGATCCGCTTTTGAATACTTGCGCATGAAATCGGATAAGTAAAGCAAGCTTAATGTATCGGATCATAAAGAATATATGCTTAGCAATGAAATAATGTTAACTCGAAGTGGTTGCAATAATCAATAATCACAGAGAAAATTGAAGAGAAAGCATTAATTCATTGAAATTAAAGAGAGTACACGGATGAAGAAACTCCCCTAAACAAGACAACAAATTTTCTATCTATATTCTCCCCTTGCCTTTCAGCAAAAACAACAAAAAAAATGGGAAGAATATAACAGTTAGTACAAAATTGATGTCCGGACAAAAGAAATAAGTAAAAATCTCTTAGAAAGAAGAAGAATCGACAGATCGTGGAATTATGACACGAGTGCATGGCGCCTACGAGGGAGAGGGGGATGTCCGAGTGGAAGCGGAGGGGTGAGAGGTACGTAGGCGCTGGTAGGATCTTGATGATGTGCTTGAGCGCAGCGGAGGGAGGACGAGGGATCGCCGTTATGGGCTCGGCTCCGAGTGGCTGACCCGGAACAAGAGGATCTAGGGTTCCTCCCTGTGGACCTCGGTAGCTGGAAGGGGCTGCTCGGTCGACCCGCTACATGTTGTTGTGGCATAGCTAGGTCTTCGATCCACTCGGACTGCTGTCCGAGCCGTGTACTGCCACTGGAGCTTGAGGAGCGATCGACCCTCAACTGTCTATCCTCCTTCTTCTTTGTGAGCATCCCCTTGCCCGGAAGGAGCTGCCTCAGCCGTAGGCTCCTCGGCGTTGCTTCTTCTTTGTCTCGCTTCTTCTTCCTCCCCGCTTTCGAGGAGGTCATGGCTGGGCTTGAGGACGCTTCGAAGTGTCCGAGTCACCACGGTCCTGAGCCACCTTGGACCTTCTCTCCTGGAGGAGCTCGACCAGCTCCTTTTGCTCCTTCACCAAGCCCCTTATCTCAAGAACCAGTTCTTGCTGCTCGCGAATTTAAGACTCGAGCTGTTTTTGGTTGATGGTCATGGATGATAGATAGTCCTAACCGACTGGAGCAAGTCCTTGATTTCGAGGACACATAATTAATTTTGTCTAGGAAAGCGGAGGACAAAATGGAGGAGAGGGATCGAGTGACACCTGAGGTGGAAGCACCACCAGGTGGGGTAGGGAGAGAGAGTGGGGTTTCTTTCGAGTCCGAGGTGAAGAAGAGGGCCTCGGCTACGAGTTGTGTACCCGGACACCAGGTTGAGTTTCCTGGTATCCGTACCCCTAAAGTTCCTTTTTGCCGACAACAACGGGAGCCTCGGATACAGCATTGGAGTTTGAGGGGAGAGGAACTTTGAATTGTTTAAAAACAAGGGTGAGGAGAGCACCGAAGGGAAGAGGGGTGTTCTTCTTAGTTTGGAGATGAGCTGGCACAACCGCCATCCGCTCAATGATAGAAGGAAAGAGGTCTACTTCGTAGCCCTCAAGAATGTCAAAAAGAGATTTTAAATGCTTGGAGTTGGGGTTCTCTTTGCTGGAATGCTTGAGAGAAAAAGGTTCTCATCGGCGGGAAGCACGGAAGACGTGCTTCGACTTCAGCCGAGTCACCGAAAAATTTTTACGTGACTCGGGGAACTCTTTGGCGAATTTTTCAAAGAAGTCGTCGGCGACTTCGAGTGAAAGGAATAGGGTTGCTGTTCAAGAAAAGAGAGGAAACCTTGAACAGGCGGTGGAGGAGAGAGCTGTTTATTCGGACAGTCATATTCCGAACCCTGGAGGTTAGAACACCTTTAAAGTGAGTGAACTCGAAACGAGTTCAGGGTAAATGAACTCGCTGAAACAAAGAAAATTATATACACCGGTGGTTTGAATGTGAGGCAACCACGAAAATTTTATAGTTGGAAAGAACTTGTCGTCCAGCGTGAGGTGCTTGGGTGACAACAGGTTTAGAAGGTGTTGAGCCTTCTTGGCTTTTGGTGCGAGGCTTCTTAGAGGAGGAGCCTTGAAAGCCGAGATGATTGCCTCTCTTAGGCATTTTTTGAGAAAGAAGAGAGAAAGATGAGACTTTTGAGGAAGAGAAGAAGAGAGTAGGTTCACGAGAATGAAAGAAAAAGAGTAGAAGAAAGAGATTGAGAAGCGATCGAACTTACTTGAAATGATCTTTGCGTTGCTTGAAAATGTCCAAAGACCACTTGTAGACGTAGAAAGCTTTCGCGAGAAGTTTTGCGTTTGAGAGAGAGAAAGAGTGAATGAAAATGTAAAGTAACGAGAAGAAGGGGAATAGTTGCTATTTAAAGAATAAGAATCGTCCTTCAACGTAATGAGTAATTGTAACTCCGTTCGGCTCCCGCTCTTTCAATAGTCACCTCGGACTGGTGTGATGGTTCTCTTCTCAACGATTAAGAATCGTGCGAGAATCATCCAACGGCTAGAAGCGATCACAGCGCCCAAGGAGAGAGAGAGAGAAAATAATTTTGAAAAAATACATTCTGAAATTCTCCACTAATCTAGAGATAATTCTAGAAATTTGAAGTCCAATTTTTCTTGACGTCCGAGTTTGACTCAGATTGGTTTCGAGTGACTCGAAACTAACAGCTATTGGCTCAATATCACGAAATCAACTGAACTAATAGTTAGCAATAAAGCATAAGCACATATCACATAATCAAGCAATGAGATTATCATAAAGAAAAACACATAGTTATGCATTTAACATTCCAAGTTCATTCCTAATGAAACAAAACTGATCTTCACCAAGAGGCTTAGTAAAGATATCAGCTAATTGAAGATTAGTAGGAATGAATTCAAGTTCAATGTCACCTTTCTCATAATAGTCTCGTAAGAAATGATATCCGACCTCAATATGCTTTGTCTTTGAGTGCTGAACTAGATTTTTGGTGATGCTAATTGCACTCGATTATCACACTTGATTGGAATTAATTTGAAAGAAAGTCCAAGATCCCTTAAGTTTTGCTTTATCCATAAAATCCGAGCGCAACATGCTCCAGACTGCAATATACTCAGCTTCAGCGAGCAGAATTGGCAAGCTCCGAAGTGCTCTATCTATCAACTTTGTATCCAGTGTAGTCCGCATCCGAGTATCTAGTGAGGGTCGAGTTATGAGTCTCTTGAGTACCATAGACCTAAGTTATGAGTTCCTGCAAGATATCCGAATATTCTCTTCACCGCGAGTGAGATGTGATTTTTTGGATTAGCTTGGAATCTTGCACATAAACAAACACTCGAACATTATATCTGGCCGATTGGAAGTAAGATATAGCAAAGATCCAATCATACCTCGATAGAGTTTCGATCTATTGCTTTACCTTTCTCGTCCGAGTCAAGTTTTATACTGCTTGCTCATGGGTGTAGATACGTGCTTTGCATCTTGAAGTTTGTATTTCTTCAGCAGCTCCTTGGTATATTTTGATTGATGGACATAGATTCCATCTTTGTCTTGTTTGATTTATAGACCAAGGAAGAAATTGAGTTCTCCCATCATACTCATTTGAAATTCTTGACTCATTAACTTAGAAAATTCTCGGCACGTAAATTCGTTAGTAGCTCCAAAGATAATATCATCAACATAAATTTGAACAATAAGGAAATCTTTCCCCTTGGTTTTTATAAAGAGAGTCTTGTCGATCTGACCTCTTTTAAAATCATTTTGAACTAAGAAATTGCTCGAGTCTTTCATACCAAGCTCGGGAGCTTGTTTAAGACCATAGAGAGCCTCTTGAAGTTTGAAAACATGATCTGGAAATTCTGAGTTTTCAAAACCAGGAGGTCTGCTCGACATAGACTTCTTCTTCAATAAAACCATTGAGAAAGGCACACTTGACATCCGTTTGATATAATTTAATATGTATGCTAGATGCAAATGCCAACAGAATTCTAATAGCTTCGATTACAGCAACAGTGCAAAGGTTTCCCCACAATCAATTCCTTCTTCTTGATTGTAGCCTTGAGCCACAAGTCTAGCCTTGTTTCGACTACCATCCCACCTTCATCCAGCTTGTTCTTGAAAACCCATTTGGTTCCTATGGCTGGGTGGTCGGAAGGTCGTTTGATCGAGTCCGGACTTGGTTTCTTTCGAACCGATTGAGTTCCTCTTGCATGGCCTCTACCCATTTAGGTTCATTTAGTGCCTCTAGTGCATTTTTGGGTTCAATTAATGAGATGAATGCAGTGAATGCACATAGATTTTGAAGAGAGGAACGAGTTCTTACCCCACTTGTTGATATCGGATAATATATTTTCTAGTGGGTGACTAGAAGTGAACTTGAAAGCTCTACCGTTCTCCGATTCACCAGATTTGTAGATTGAACCGCTCGTCCTCCGGAACCTTAGTCCGAGTGAACTTGTTCATCAGATTGTTCTTCAACATTACGAGCGGGTTCCTGAGTTGTCTCATTCCGAGTCACTTCGTTCGAGTAACTTCATTCTGCGCTGGTTGAGCTTGAGTCTTTGTAGACTCGGTTTCATCATCTTCTCTGCTGAGTTTCGAGATCCGAGTATGAAGACTCACTTGGTTTTTCCTGTTCAAGCTCCTCAAATACAACGTGGATGCTTTCTTCCACTTTGTTAGTTCTCTTATTAAAAATGCGATAAGCTTTACTTGTGAGATGAATAACCCGGAAAAATACCTTCATCCGACCGAGCATCAAACTTGGTTAGGTGATCCTTACCATTGTTGTGAACGAAACACTTACATCCAAATGGTCCGAAATAGGAAATATTTGGTTTCTTCCCTTTGTAGAGCTCATAGGGTGTTTTCTTCAATATGGGTCTAATGAGGCATTTATTCGAGTGTAGTTGGTCGTGTTGATCGCCTCAACCCGGAAATAGTAAGGTAAGTTGTGCTCAATCATCATCGTCCTTGTTATTTCTTCAAGAGTTCTGTTCTTTCTCTCCACTACTCCATTTTGTTGAGGAATTCTTGGTGCTGAGAAGTTACGAGAGATTCCATTCTTATCGCAAAACTCCGAGAATTCCGAGTAATCAAACTCTCTTCCATGGTCGGTTCGATTCTTCGAATGCGAGTCCGTGACTCAACTTGGATTTTTCTACGAGCTTGCTGAACTCCTTGAATGCTTCATTTTTGTGCTTAAGAAAACACACCCAGGTAAATCGTGAATAATCATCAATAATAACAAATATATATGATTTACCTCCGAGGCTCTTAACGGGGATTTCACCACATAAGTCCATATGCAGTAGCTCAAGCACTTTGGAGCTGGAAGCTGTCTTCGAGAGATTTGAATGATGATCGACTTGTTTCCCTCTTGTGCATGCTTCACAAACTTTATCTTTCTCAAAAGCACAGTTAGGTAAACCCCTAACCGGACCATGAGATGCCAATTTTTGATAGTATGCATGCTAATATGGCCTAATCTATGATGCCATGTCCATGAGTAATCATGAAGAGATGCTTTTAAGCAAGATAAATTCGACTAGGGTCGAGAAGAGGAATAATATAATTGTTACCTGATCTTTTACCTCATAGTTTGATCTCCTTGGTGGTAACATCGAAATGCAACAGTTTGTCCGAGTGAATCTTACCTCTTGACCTTTATCGCACGAGTTGAGAGATGCTAAGCGATTGTACTTTAATCCTTTGACAAGGTAAAGCTGGATCGACCGGATTGCATCTTTTTCCAATCTTGCCTTTGCTTGTCATCTCCAAAAGTGACCTTTCCTCCTTTATGTTTTTCTAACTCGGAAAAGAGTCTCGAGTCTCTTGACATGTGACGTGAACATCCACTGTCAAGGTACCAATGTCCTTTTGATATCTTCCGAGTGACCTGCAAAGCAGAGACAATCTAACCCTTCTCACTTCTTCTAACGAACCCAATAACATTCTTTCTTGTGGTCCTTTTACGAGGAAGAAGGTTTTCGGAACCAGATTTGAATGACTTTGGGGTTAGTCCGATTCCGAGTCTTTTCTTTAGAGAAGCTGAGTCCGTGTCTCTTTCTTTTTGAAAACATTTCCTTTGGAAAGCTGAAGAAGATGGTTTCTTCTTGTAAGCTGCTCCGGGCTTAGTCCTCCCTTCATTTTTATAAATGGGACCATGCTCGGCTTTCCTAAACTTTACGGTTCCGGAATCCTTTTTGAATAGTTATGAGTAGGAATTGGATTCCTCTTGAAACCAAGACCTTCTTTTACGAAGGAGACACATTGAGATCCTAAGAGCATGTCAAGGTTTTTCGACCTTGAGTAAATTTTAAGACCGAGATCTTGAGACTCAATGAGCTTTTGCTTTAGCCGCTCATTTTCTTTTACGAGTAACTCGGACCCAGTCTCATTGGATTGAGCACTAGTCTTGAGTTCTCCGAGTGTAAGTCTCAGTTTTTCCAATTCATTTTTCAAAGAGATGCTCTCGGATGAAATTGACTCAAGTTGTTCTTTGAAATGAGAAGAATCGAATTAGACTTTTCTTCCAAAGTAAAAATATATTTAGCTAAATCACCTTTGGAGAATTTGAGGAAGTATTTAATTACCTCTTGAGGATTTGTTTCCTCATTGTCCGAGTCCGAGTCGACTCTCTTTCGACTTCCGAGTCGAGATTGCCATCGGACATTTTGAGTCATCGACTCCTCATCATCTTCGATGAGTCCTCGTCGCTCCATGTTGCCATCATAGCTTTTTCTTCTTTATGTCCCTTTTTCTTTTTGGACAGTCTTTGACCATATGGTCTTTCGTTGCCACACTCAAAACATCCAGAATTCTTAGTTAAAGATAACTTTGAAGGAGAAGAATACTTACCTTTTCTCGTCCCTCTTATCTTTCTTGTAGAATTCTTCTTTTGGCCTTTTATCCCATCTTTTGTGCTTCATCATTCTCTTGAAGCCTCTAGCAATAAGTGCCATGGGATCCTCTTCGAGTCGAGAGGAACTCGGATCCGCTTCTCCGGTTTCTAAGGCTTTCGAGTGCTATATTCTTTTTGGTGCTTGCCCTCGGCATCCTCCTCTTCCAGGTGGATTTCATGAGTGAGAAGCTTCCCGATGAGCTCGTCGGCTTTAGAAGTGATAGGTTATGAGCCTCCTCTATGGCGAGTCACCTTGGGACCCCATCTTCTCTTTGGTAGGCTTCGAGTATCTTTACGAACATTTCTTCATGTGTAATCTTCTTACCCGGAGATTTGAGATTATTGGTAATCTCGATAAATCGAATGAACATCCGAGTGATGTTCTCTTACGGCTCCATCTTGAATAGCTCATATTTATGAAGATATTGACTGATCTTCGCTTGTCCGACCTGGCTTGTGCCTTCATAAGTATTGACCAGTGTGTCCCACACTTCTTTGGCTAAGTCACGGACGAGATACTCGATTGTATTCTTACGAGCTGATAGCGCACATCAGAATGTTCATTGCCTTGAAGTTCTTTACGAACTTCTCTGCTTCATATGGAGTAAACTCGACTTTAGTCTTGGGAATGATTCTAAATTCTTCTGTCTTCATGGGAATGTAGTTTCCTTGTTGTATGATGTCCCAAACATTTTCATCATGATCCAGGAGGAAACATTCCATGAGTTTCTTCCAGTGTACGAAATTTGATCCTTTGAATTTTGGCGATCTGCTGAAAGATCTTCCTTCATCGAACTCTCCGTTGTTTTGAGCCATTTGATCTTTATACCTTTGGATGGTTAGATCCTTTCCGAAAGGCTAGGCTACGATACCAATTGAAGGTTTGCTCGGGGAGAGTCGCGAGTCACCCTAGAGGGGGTGAATGGGGGGTGAATAGGGTGATGGAGGATTTTCAATGAAAATCAAACTCTTTTGCCAAAGTAGAGACAGAAACGCATTCCGAGTCTAAAGCGGGGTCGAAACGTATGAACTCGAATTGCAATAAAGAGTAAGGAAGCGGATTAAGCTGAAGCTTTGAGGCTGTCCGAGTCCGAAGGTTTGCTCGGGGAGAGTCCGAGTCACCCTAGAGGGGGTGAATAGGGTGATAGAAGTTTTTCGTGGAAACTTTAGCTCTTCTGTCAAAAACAAGACAGAGACAGATTCCGAGTCTATCAACGAGGTCAGAAAAGATTGGACTCGAAGGCTATTAAGCGAGAATGAGCAAGAGTCGTAAAAATGTCCGAGTCGAACTCGGAAAGATAACACTTAGAGATTACGTGGAAACCCTCCCGGGGCAGAAAACCACGGACCGTGCCAATCCGGACACGAAGTCAAATTCACTATTTTGAGTCCACCAAATACCGTGAACCGATCGAACCCGAGTTGTTCCCTTAGACAACTCTATACAAGTTTTCCTAGACTCGAAATTCCCTTATCTCGATCTAGTACTTCCTAGGGGAGATAACCCTTACAGCTAGGGACAACTAAGCTGAGTTAGCGCTTACAGCTTAGTCAAGGGACCTTACAGAGAATGTAAGAAAGAGTTTGTAATCGAGTACAAGACCTTACAACTCGTAAAGTAATGAATTACAGAGTGGGAGTTGTAAGTTGAAGATTGAAATTAAATACAATAACTTTGAGCAAGTATGTGTATTAGCAATAATATGTTCGGCAATCTTCAAGTCTTGTGAGATGGCTTCTATTTATAGATGACCGAGCAGAGCAGCCGTTATCTTCATCTCGCTGACGAGAGTCCTCTCGTGACCGTTGATAGAAGCTTTACGAGTCACTCGAAAAGTATTCGTTGTAATGTGAACGTTGGACAACGGTTTAACTCTCTTGGAAGTCCCAAAACCATTAGCAGTGTCTTGAAAGATAAGGTGGAAACCACCGTTAAGCTTGACGCTCCAGTTTTCAGATTTGGAAACAGACAGCCATGACACAATCTATCGGGACTGGAGCAGGGAAGGTGAAGAGCCATGTCTGCTGGTGATTTGACGTTCGAAGCCGATTACTTTTGTAGTTTGAAAAGTGTATCCTCGATTGAATAGCCTACAAAAGTAAATCAATTTTGGTTCTAAAAGTATAAAATACTTTGGCCCAAGATCAAACACGAGATAATAAAATAATTACAATAAATAAAGCAACCGATTATCCGAGTCGAATCGAAAAGGAATTTTTCGAGTCCAATATCCATGATACTCGAAATTCCATCCGACTTAGTCTAAGTGAAGAATCAAGTTCAGTAAAGAATATCGGAGAGAATTAACTTGATATAGACTAAGCATGAAACAAGCTAAAAATACTGACTATAACAAAATAGGACTTATAACCATAAGTCGATTCCGAGTGAAAAAAGACGAAATACTAGTCTATTCAATCTGCGATAAATCGAGTGATGCTGGACTCGGAACAAAGAACCAGTTTTCTAAGTTGCTTATAGACAAGCAAGAAATATAATAAGTAAGAGCTGTGTCACTTAGAAAAGATACTATTTTACTCAAAGAAGTTTCGAGATACGAGAGAATGCCTTGGAATCAAAACTCTATAGGTATGAGATGGTTATATCCGATTCCTTTTACGAGCGAGTGTCCGAGTCTTCAATCTTCCCTTTTTTATGAAAGGCATTCCATACTTAAACAGAAACTTTGTTAGTAAAAAAAAATTGATTCCGAGTGGTTGCGCATGAGATGAGATGAGTAAGGCATACTCAATGTATCGAGCAATACTTAATGTATCGAGCAAAAAGTAAAGTAAGGTATAGAGAATATGCTAGCAATAATGAACTCGAAATTAATAATGAAATGCATTAGTCCATTAAAAATCAAGAGGGCGGAAAAACTCCCCTAAACAAGACAACAAGTTTTTTGACTCTATTTCTCTATTTCTCCCCTTGCCTTTCAAAGAAAAACAACAAGAAAAAGGAGGGAAGAAAAGAGCAAGTAGTACAACTTAGATGTCCGGACAAAAACAGATTTTAGAAAGAAGAAGACTCGGCAGATTGAGGAATTGTGACTCGGTGCATGGCGCCTATGAGGGAGAGGGAGATTTCGAGTGGAGGCGGAGGGAGCGAAGGTTCGCCGGCACCGATATGATCTTGATGATGTGCTTGAGCGCGGCGAAGGGAGAACCGGGATTATCGTCGGGGGCTCGGCTCGAGTGGCCGACCCGGAGTGAGTGGATCGAGGGTTCTTCCCTTGGAACCTCGGTAGGTGGAGGGGCTGCTCTGTCCGACCCGCTGGAGTAGCGAGGTCTTCGACCCACTCGGACTACCGTCCGAGCCGAGTACTCGCTATTTGAGCTTGTGGAGCAGCTCGACCTTCGGCAGTTCCTATCGCTTCTTCTTGGTGTTCCTTCCCTTGCCCGGATGGACTCGCCTCAGCCACGGTGGTTCTCGGCGTATGCTCGCTTCTGCATCTGCAGCTTCTTCTTCTTCATCCCCGTTGTCCGAGGAGGTCGGACACTGGGCTCGAAGACGCTTCGGACGCATCCGAGTCATCATGGTCCCGAGCCGCCTAGGACCGTCTCTCTCCGAGGAGCTCGACCAACTCCTTCGCTCCTTTACTAGTTCCCTCATCTCAAGAACTAGAGACTCGCTGCTCTCGAATTTGGGATTGACCAGTCTTGTGATTGATGGTCAGATTTTGGAGAACAGATTTGAAAGATCGGAGCATGTCTCTCGAAATCGAAGACACGGAGTTGATCTTGTCCATAAAAACAGGGGACAAGAGAGCAGAGAGAGATTTTGAGGCACCCGAGGTGGAGGCACCACCAGTTGGAGAAGGGAGAGAGAGAGGAGTTGATTTCGAGTCCGAGGCGGAGAAGGGGGCCTCGGCTCCGAGTTATGCACCCGCACACCGGGTTCGGTTTCCGGTATCCGTACCCTGCAGTTCCTTCTTGCCGACCACAACGGCAGCCTCGGCATACGGCGTTTGGGTTTGAGGGGAGAGGAACTTGGAATTGTTTGAAGACAAGGGTCGAAGAGCACCGAAAGGAAGGGAGGTGTTCTTCTTAGATTGGAATTGAGCTGGCACAGCGGCCATCCGCTCAATGATGGAGGGGAAGAGGTCTACTTCGTATCCCTCAAGGATGTCAAAGAGAGCTTTGAGATGCTTGGAGTTGGGGTTCTCCTTGCTGGAATGCTGTGAGAAAAAGGTTCTCATCGGCAGAAAGCACTGAAGGCGAGCTTCGACTTCAACCGAGTCACGAAAAGTTTTTCCGGGACTCGGGGAACTCTTTCGCATATTTTTCAAAGAAGTCGTCGGCGACTTCGGTGAAAGGAATGGGGTTTCTGTTCAAGAAGAGAGAGGAGACTTTGAACAAGCGATGGAGGAGAGAAGTGTTTAGACGAACAGTTATGTTCCGAACCCTAGAGGTTAGAACATTTTCGGAGTGGGTGAGGTGAGTGTAGAACTCAAAAACGAGTTCGGGATAGATGAACTCGCTGAAGCACATGAAGTTGTATGCTCCGGTGGTTTGAATGTGGGACAACCAAGAAAATTTGGTTGTAGGAAAGAACTTGTCGTCCAGCACAAGGTGCTAGGTGACAATGGGTTTGGAAGGGGTGGAGCTTTCGGAGTTTTGGTGCGAGGCTTTTTGGAAGAGGAGGAGACCCGGAAGTCGGGATGGTTTCCTCTTTTAGGCATTTTGAGAGAAGGAAGAAAGATGAATCTTTCGAGTAGGAAAGAGAAGGAGATGTAGAAAAGAAGAAAAAAAATGTAGAAGAAAGAGATGAGAGTAGTCGTAACTTACGAGAGATGGCTTCTTCGACGCTTGCGGACGTTCAAGGATGACTGTTCACGTAGTAATCTTCCGCGAGAGGTTTCGTTTGAGAGAGATGGAGTTTAGAGTACCGAGACGAAGATGAATAGACGCTATTTATAGAAAATAAGCGCGCCCGTCAACTATCCGTTAAGTATAACTCCGTTCGACTCGGCTTGTCCATCAGTCACCAAAGACCGGTGTGACGGTTTTCTTCAACGGTTAAGATTTCATCGGTTAGAAATCCACGGCTAAAATCGATCACAGCGCTCGAGAGAGAAATAGAAGGATTTTAAAAATATGATCCGAAACTCTCCACCGATCTAGAGATAGTTTCGGAAAATTTGAAGTCCAAGTTTCTCTACGTCCGAGATTGACTCGAGATAGGTTTCGAGTGACTCGAAACATGAAATGACTATCAGCCCAGTATCACCGAATCAACCGAACTAATGGTTATTAATGATGAAAGCACATAACACGTAAATATGCAATAAGAATAGCACATAATTAAGCATTTAACATACCAAGCTCATTCCGGATAAAGCAAAACCGATCTTCACTAAGAGGCTTGGTAAATATATCAGCTAGTTGAAGATTAGTAGGAATGAACTAAAGTTCAATATCACCTTTTCCGAGTGATCGCGTAGGAAGTGATATCCGACCTCGATATGCTTTGTTTTCGAATGCCTGGACAGGGTTCTTGGTGATGCTAATTGCACTTTGGTTGTCACACTTGATAGGTACCGATTTGAATGATAGTCCAAGATCTCTCAAGTGTTGCTTTATCCAAAGAATCCGAGTGCAACGAGCTCCAGCGGCAATATACTCAGCTTCAGCAGTTGATAGAGCTACCGAGTTCTCGCTTCTTTGAGTGCCAAGATATTAGGGATTGACCCGGAAATTGACACGCTCCAGATGTGCTCTTTCGATCAACTTTGTATCCTGCGTAGTCCGCGTCCGAGTATCCAGAAAGAGTCGGTTCCGAGTTTACGGAATACCATAGACCTAAATTCCGAGTGCCTGCAAGATATCTCGAATATTCTCTTCACCGCAAGTGAGATGTGATTCTTTTGGATTAGCTTGAAATCTTGCGCATAGACAAACACCGAACATTATATCCGGCCTGCTGGAAGTAAGATATAGTAAAGATCCAATCATACCTCGATAGAGTTTCGATCTATCGCTTTACCTTTCTTGTCCGAGTCAAGTTTTATGCTCGCTGCTCATGGGTGTAGATGCGTGCTTTGCATCTTGAAGTTTGTATTTCTTCAACAATTCCTTGGTATACTTAGATTGATGAACAAAGACTCCATCCTTGTCCGTTCTCCGATTCACGAGATTTGTGGGTTGAGCCACTTGATCTTGTTACGAGTGATCTTCTTCATTGGCTTGTTCGTTCCGAGTGAGCTCTTGAGTTGTCGCATTCCGAGTTTCCTCGTTCGAGTGACCTTATTTTGAGCAGGTTGAGTCCGAGTCTTTGTAGTCTCGGCTTCGTCATCATCTCTACTGAGCTTTAGTTCGAGTATGATGACTCACTTGGCTTATCCTGTTCAAACTCATCAAACACTATGTGGATGCTTTCTTCCACTTTGTTAGTTCTTTTGTTAAAGACACGATAAGCTTGACTATGAGAAGAATAACCCGTAAAAGTACCTTCATCCGATCTAGCATCAAACTTGGTCAGGTGATTCTTACCATTATTGTGAATAAAACACTTGCAACCAAAGGGCTTAAAGTATGAGATGTTTGGCTTCTTCCCTTTGTAGAGCTCGTAGGGTGTTTTCTTCAGAATGGGTCCGATGAGGCATCTGTTCAAAGTGTAGTTAGTCTGTGTTGACTCGCCTCAGCCCAGAAATAGTAAGGCAAAATGTGTTCAATCATCATCGTCCTTGCTATTTCTTCAAGGGTTCTGTTCTTTCTCTCTACTACTCCATTATGTTGAGGAGTTCTTGGTGCTGAGAAGTTGTGAGAGATTCCATTCCGATCGCGGAACTCGAGAATTCGAGTAGTCGAACTCCCTTCCATGGTCGGTTCGAATCTTTTGAATCCGAATCCGAGACTCAACTTGAATCTTTCTACGAGCTTGCTGAACTCTTTGAAGGCTTCATTTTTATGCTTGAGAAAACACACCCAGGTAAATCTTGAAAAGTCATCAATAATGACAAAAATGTAGGATTTACCTCCGAGGCTCTTTACTTGGAATTTCACCACATAAATCCATATGTAGCAGTTCAAGCACCTTTGATGTCGAAACAGTCTTGAGAGATTTGAATGAGGATCCGACCTGTTTCCCCTTGTACATGCTTCATAAAACTTTGTCTTTCTCAAAGACACGGTTAGGTAAACCCCTAACCGGACCATGAGATGCCAGCTTTTTGATAGTATGCATGCTAATATGACCTAATCTACGATGCCAAGACCATGAATCATCGTGAAGAGATGCTTTTAAGCAGGATAAATTCTGGCTTGGGTCGAAAGAGGAATGATATAAGTGTTACCGGATCTCTTACCCGAGAGCTTTATCTCTTTGGTGGTCTCATCCGAGATGTAGCACTTAGATTGAGTGAATCTTACCTCCCGACCTTTGTCGCATAGCTGGGAGATGCTAAGTAGATTGTATTTTAGTCCTTTGACAAGGTAGACTGGGCTCACCAGATTGCTTCCATTTCCAATCTTGCCAATACCCACTATCTTGCCTTTGTTGTCATCTCCAAAAGTCACTTTTCCTCCTTTGTATGATTCTAGCTCGGAAAAGAGTCCTTGGTCACCCGACATGTGTCGTGAACATCCGCTGTCCAGGTACCAATGTCCTTTTGATCTTTTCGAGTGACCTGCAAAACAGAGAGAATCTAACCCTTCTCACTTCCTCTAACGAACCCAATAACATTCCTTACTCGTGGTCCTTTTCGAGGAAGAAGGTGTTTCGGAACCCGATTTGAATGACTTTGGGTTTTGTCGATTCCGAGTCTTCCTCTCGAGAACCGAGTCCGTGTCTCTTTCTTTTTGAAAACCTTTCCTTTTGAAACAGGAGAGAATGGTTTCTTTTTGTAAATAGTTCTGGGCTTAGTCCTCCCTTCATTTCGTGAATGGGACCGTGCTCAGCTCTCCTGAACTTTACGGTTCGGAATCCTTTTTGAACAATTCCGAGTAGGAATTAGATTCTTCCTCTTTGTTAAAACCAAGACCTTCTTTTCGAAAGAGACACATTGTGATCCTAAGAGCATGTCAAGGTTCTTCCGACCTTGAGTAAACTTTAAAACCAGATCTTGAGACTCGGTGAGCTTCCCTTTTAGTTGCTCATTTTCTTTTCTGAGCAGCTCGGACTCGGTCTCATTAGATTGAGCACTAGTCTTGAGTTCTCTCGAATGAGAGTCTTAGTTTTTCTAATTCATTTTTCAAAGAAATGCTCTCGAAGTGATTAACTCAAGTTGTTCTTTGAATTGAGAAGAATTAGAATTGGACTTTTCTTCCAAAGTAAAAATATACTTAGCTAAATCAACTTTGGAGAACTTAAGAAAGTATTCGATTACCTCCCGAGGATTTGTTTCCTCATTGTCCGAATCTGAGTCCGACTCTTGTTCGGCCTCCGAATCGAAATTGCCATCGGACATTTCGAGTCATCCGAGTCCTCATCATCTTCCGATGAATCCTCATCGCTCCATGTTGCCATCATGGCTTTCTTCTTCTTTCTGTCCCTTTTCCTTTTTGGACGAGTCCTTGACTATGTGGTCTTTGCTGCCACATTCGAAACAACCAGAATTCTTAGTCAAAGAAAATTTAGACGGGGAAGTAAACTTACCTTTTCTGTCTTTCTTATCTTTCTTGTAGAATTCTTCTTTTGGCCTTTTGTCCCATCTTTTGTGCTTCATCATTCTCTTGAAGCCTCTTGCAATGAGTGCCATGGGATCGTCTTCGAGTCGAAGAGCTCAGATTTGCTTCTTTGGATTCCGAGGCTTTCGGTGCTAAGTTTCTTTTGGTACTGCCCTCAGCATCCTCTTCTTCTAGATGGATCTCATGAGTTAGAAGCTTTCCGATGAGCTCGTCTGTCTTTAAGAGTGAAAGATTCCGAGCCTCCTCTATGGCAGTCACCTTCGGACCCCATCGTCTCTTGGGTAAGCTTCGAGAATTTTCCGGCACATTTCTTCATGGGAAATTTTCTTTCCCAGTGTAACGCCCCCAATCACCATTACTTAATAATCCCCTCATTAGGGACTATTACGTAAGGTCGTAGCGGAAGGTAACGATCGAAGGCGCTACCGCCGTCCTAAAAATAGGACAAGGCTAAATAATTTGAAATAAAATGAAGTACGATTTGTGCATCCATTGTTATATTTCCAATGATACTTGTTAGGAGTAAATACTTATTACCCAAGTAGCTAGGTCATCCCAAAACATAGGTTACTTGGTTTAGCAACGTAATATTTATACAACCTAGACTTTTGTCTAGTCCACAAATTAATATACGACATACAATAATTCCCAAGGCCATACCTAACCCCGGTTGAAGGTAAAATCACTATGAGCGTCTATGTACCTTCAGATTTGCGAGTGTCACGTGGCTGGCTAGGGTTTGCCTTCGTCAAACTTAGTAAATGGTTGATTGTTCACCAATGCTTCTTCCTAAAGCAAAAACAGTAAAATATTTGGAAGAGTGAGTCGAAACTCGATACGAACATTCCTGCACTCTGTAAAATAACTTTGAAGAATATATTGATTGAGCGCGCACATTTCAATTCATTTTAATTTGAAATCGGGGGAGAGAATGTAAGTAAAACTTGCTTGCTAGGTTATTATCCGAAAGTGGAACCCCTTGATAATTGATACGATCTTAGTAAGGTGCACACCTCCCGGGCCGACCGAGAACCCGAGTTGAAGCCGGGCGGGTTGGGCGTAAGCCACTGATAATTGATGGGCATAAGCCCTGATAATTGATAATTGGGCGGGGACCACTTGATTAGGTGGCAAAACTTAATTTGCAAATGATTCATTATTAGTTATATATACGAGAAATGTTGAGATTTGATGAAACATGTGAGTTTTCGAAGGGTACGAGCAATGAACGTACTCGAACCGAGAATATTTGTTTCTCCCCTTTTGCAAAAATTTGAGTCACCGGCTATTCGGCAACTGAAGTGGCCTCGGTTCGTTTAAAATGGATTTCTAGGGTTAATAATGTTTTCTTGAGTTTTAATGCTTTAGTTTGTATAAACTTTAACAATTTATTTCATTTCCTATATTCGTATGAAAATCGATTAAACTAATGTTTGTATTACTCGGCTTTACTGCGTTGATTCCGTTTCAATTATTGAATACAATTTATATTAATTAAAGAGGTTGATTACGCTAACTAAATACTCGATTGTTTTGACTGAATTCAATTCGTTAGCTGACTTGGATTGACAATGGTATCTATATATATGGATATACCTAACAAACACTTATTCCTAATTTATTCCTCACTTCTCCCTTTCCTTCATTCAAGACTCATAGTTAGGCGGTTGATTAATCCATCGAATGTCTTCCTACAGGAAGGTTCCATAATCCATCGAATTGCTCAAAACCCGTACATACACCATGTTAAGATCTTAAGCACTCGTTCTCCCGACAACTTCACATTCACAGTTACCATTAGGTATGCTTAATGCTTAGCTATTTTTCACACTTGCACATTATCGAATTTTAACTTTTACGCACAAATTCCCCTTTTGTTTGCTCAATATAACGATTTTTCAATATGTAACAATTCCACCAAATTGTTCAATTCGATAATAAAACATCCTCAATCTCATTCACTAGTTCATAATTTCCCAAAAGGAGTCGCATTCATTCACATTCGCACAATCGGTTCATCGAAATACCAAACCTAAATCCTCCGTACCAATTCGAATTTTCCCCAAATTAATCTTTAAGTTCACTCCACAAACATGTCTATAAATCCGATAATTCAATTTCACAACTACAATAATCGAATAAATGACAAAGTGCAATAATCTAGGGTTTGAGGTTTTACCTTCGAATTCACGAGAGGAGGAGTCAAGGAGAGGATGTTGGGGGTGCTCGGTTGCTCCGGCGACTGCGAGGCAGCATCGGCTTCGAGCTCCGACGGCCATGTTGCGGGTGATGGTTGGCGGCAGAGTGGGTTGCGGCGGTGGGGAGGCAGGGCAACCGCCCGTGAGCGAGCGGCAGCGAGAGAGAGGGAGAGCGGTGGCGAGTGAGGTGTCGAGCGTCTCCTCGACGACGCCTGGCGTCGGCTTCGGCGGCGTTGGTGGCGCCGATGGCCGGGAGCAGGCCGCAGATGGAGGCAGGGGCAAGAGCGAAGGCGCGCGAGGGAGAGTGAGATAGAGGGAGGGATGCCGGTTGCCTCCGACCGGTGCTTGGCGTTGGCTTTCGCCGGCGTTGGCGGCGGCAGTCGCCGGAACCGGCCCGACCGGGGAAAAAGGGTGTGGAGAGGCGGGGAGATGCAAATGAGGTAGGGGAAGGGGAGAACGAAGGAGCACGGGAGAGAGAGGATGAGCCTCGAAATGTATTTTTAAGTCGTCTAACATTCCGGAGAGTTCTCTCTGGATTTTTCCTTCAAAATATCAGCGTCACTATTTTTATTTTGTTTTCATTTATTTACTATCTTATTATCTCTCCGATTTTATGTAACTTACTTACATTGTTACGATTATTATTATTTTGTTCATGCTATTGCTAATAATGTTGTAGATAAATTATACGATTTGTTTTCAAATGTAACGCTTCGTTTAAATTTACAATTGCTAATATGGAATGTTATTGGATGCCACTTCGTTACCTTAGCTGCATAACACACGGATAAAAATAAATTAAATATAGAATACCGAATTGAAATGCACGCGCTCAATGAGATTAGTCTCATAATTGATAAGATAATGTAATTTAAGGTCGGGTTGTTACACCCGGAGATTTAAGATTATTGGTAATCTCGAGTGAAGCGAATGAACATCCGAGTAATGTTCTCCTTTGGCTCCATTTTGAAAAGCTCATATTTATGAAGATACCGACTGATCTTTGCTTGTCTTACCCGACTTGTACCTTCGTAGGTGTTGACTAAAGTATCCCACACCTCTTTAGCAGAGTCACGGCAGAGACTCGATTATATTCTTCCGAGCTTATGGCGCACATAAGGATGTTCATTGCTTTGAAGTTCTTTCGAACTTCTCTACTTCTCCTGGTGTGAACTCAGCCTTTGTCTTGGGAGTGATTCTGAATTCATCTCGTCTTCATTAGAATGTAGTTTCCTTGTTGTATGATTTCCCATACCTCTTCATCATGATCCATAAGAAAACATTCCATAAGCTTCTTCCAAGTGCCCAAAGTTTGATCCTTTGAATTTTGGTCGCTCGTTGGAAGATCTTCCTTCGTCGAACTCTCCGGTGTTCTCGAGCCATTTGATCATTAAACCTTTGGATTGTTAGATCCTTTCGAAAGGCTAGGCTCCGATACCAATTGAAGGTTTGCTCTGGGAGAGTCTCGAGTCACCCTAGAGGGGGTGAATAGGGTGATAGAAGTTTTTCGTGGAAACTTTAGCTCTTCTGTCAAAAACAAGACAGAGACAGATTCCGAGTCTATCAACAGGGTCGAAAAGATTGGACTCGAAGGCTATTAAGCGAGAATGAGCAAGAGCCGTAAAAATGTCCGAGTCTAGAATGAACTTAGAAAGATAACACTTAGAGATTACGTGGAAACCCTCCTGGGGCGAGAAAACCACGGACCGTGCCAATCCGGACACGAAGTCAATTTCACTATTTTGAGTCCACAAAATACCGTGAATCGACCGAACCCGAGTTGTTCCCTTAGACAACTCTATACAAGTTTTCCTAGACTCGAAATTCCCTTATCCGATCTAGTACTTCCTAGGGAGATAACCCTTACAGCTAGGGACAACTAAGCCGAGTTAGCGCTTACGACTTAGTCAAGGGACCTTACAGAGAATGTAAGAAAGAGTTTGTAACTAAGTACAAGACCTTACAACTCGAAAGTAATGAATTACAGAGTGGGAGTTGTAAGTTGAAGATTGAAATTAAATACAATAACTTTGAGCAAGTATGTGTATTAGCAATAATATGTTCGGCAATCTTCAAGTCTTGTGAGATGGCTTCTATTTATAGATGACCAGGCAGAGCAGCCGTTATCTTCATCTCGCTGACAGAGAGTCCTCTGTGACCGTTGATAGAAGCTTTCGAGTCACTCGAAAGTATCCGTTGTAATGTGAACGTTGGACAACGGTTTAACTCTCTTAGAAGTCCCAAAACCATTAGCGAGTGTCTTGAAAGATAAGGTGGAAACCACCGTTAAGCTTAGCGCTCCAGTTTTCAGATTTGGAAACAGACATGCCACGACACAATCTATTGGGACTGGAGTAGGGAAGGTGAAGAGCCATGTCTCGCTGGTGATTTGACGTTCGAAGCCGGTTACTTTTGTAGTTTGAAAAGTGTATCCTCGATTGAATAGCCTACAAAAGTAAATCAATTTTGGTTCTCAAAGTATAAAATACTTTGGCCCAAGATTAGACACGAGATAATAAAATAATTACAATAAATAAAGCAACCGATTATCCGAGTCGAAACGAAATGGAATTTTCCGAGTCCAATATCCATGATACTCGGAATTCCATCCGACTTAGTCTAAGTGAAGAATCAAGTTCAGTAAATAATATCGAGAGAATTAACTTGATATAGACTAAGCATGAAACAAGCTAAAAATACCGACTATAACAAAATAGGACTTATAACCATAAGTCGATTCCGAGTGAAAAAAGACGAAATACTAGTCTATTTAATCTGCGATAAATCTGAGTGATGTTGGACTCGGAACAAAGAACCAGTTTTCGAGTCGCTTATAGATAAGCAAGAAATATAATAAGTAAGAGCTGTGTCACTTAGAATAGGGTGATGGAGGATTTTCAATGAAAATCAAACTCTTTTGCCAAAGTAGAGACAGAAACATATTCCGAGTCTAAAGCGGGGTTAGAAACGTATGAACTCGGAATTGCAATAAAGAGTAAGGAAGCGGATTAAGCTGAAGCTTTGAGACTGTCTCGAGTCTAGAATGAACTCGAAAAAGTAAAGACACGAGATTACGTGGAAATCCTCCCGGGCAGAAAACCACGGATCGTGCTAATCCAAGCACGAAGTCAAATCCACTATTTTGAGTCCACAAAATACAGTAGACTGACCGAACCCGAGTTGCTCCCTTAAACAACTCTTTACAAGTTTTCCTAGACTCGAAATTTCCTTATCCGATCTAGTATTTCCTAGCTGAGATAACCCTTACAGCTAGGGACAACTAAGCTGAGTTAACCTTTACAACTTAGTCAAGGGACCTTACCTAGAAAGTAAGAAGAAAGTGTTTGTAACTAAGTACAAGACCTTACAACTCGAAAGTAATGAATCACAGAGTGGGAGTTGTAAGTAGAAGATTGAGAATGAATACAATGACTTTGCTCAAGTACGTGTATTAACAATAGGTTCGGCAATCTTCAAGTCTTGAGAGTTGGCTTCTCTTTATAGATGACCTAGCAAGCATAGCCGTTATCTCCAACTTCCGACGGGAAGTCCTTTGTGACCGTTGTTAAGAACTTTCTAAGTCACTCGTAAAGTATCCTTTGTGATATGAACGTTGGGCAACTATTCTTAACTCTCTTGGAAGTCCCAAAATCACTGGCGGTGTCTTGAAGGATAAGGTGGA
Source organism: Talinum fruticosum (assembly GCA_021018815.1). Lineage (NCBI taxonomy): Eukaryota > Viridiplantae > Streptophyta > Magnoliopsida > Caryophyllales > Talinaceae > Talinum > Talinum fruticosum. The sequence goes on from JAITYX010000020.1 coordinate 4,133,834, forward strand.
AACCACCGTTAAGCTTGGCGTTTCAGTTTTCCAGATTTGGAAACAGACAGCCCCGACACAATCTTCCGGGGCTAGGTCGAGAAGGGGAAAAGCATGTCTGCTGGTGATTTGACGTTTTGAAGCCGGTTACTTTTGTATTTCAAAAAGTGTATCCTCGTTTAAATAACCTACAAAAGTAAATCAATTTTGGTTCTCAAAGTATAAAATACTTTGGTCCAAGATTAGACATAGATAATAATATAATTAAGATAATTAAGCAACTAATTATTTGAGTCGAAAAGGAATGGAATTTTTCGAGTCTAATATCCATGAAACTCAAAATTCCATTTGAGTTAGTATAAGCGAGAATCAAGTTATACAACAAATATCGAGTGAAATAAACTTGATCTAGACTAAGCATGGTTCGGACTAGAAGCGCCGACTACAACAGAATAGGACTATAACATGAAGTCGGACCTGAGTGCGGTTAAGCGAAATACTAGTCAATTCAAGTATGCGATATATCTAAGTGATGAGGGACTCGTAACTAAGTGAGATAGCGTGAGTACATATCTGTTTTCCGAGTCACTTAGAGACAAGCAAAAGTACATGAAGTAAATGCCATATCACTTAGAGAAGATACCATATCACTCAGAAAAGTTTCTAAGGTACAGAGAATGCCTTAGAATCAAAACTCTATAAGTGAGAAATTCTTATACCCGATTCCTTTGTTGGAACTCGGAAAAGTGCGGAGTAGTGTCCGAGTCTTTAATCTCCCCTTTTGATGAAAGACATTCCATACTTAGACAGAAATTTTGTTAGTGATAAAGATCTCGCTTTTGAATACTTGCGCATGAAATCGGATAAGTAAAGCAAGCTTAATGTATCGGATCATAAAGAATATATGCTTAGCAATGAAATAATGTTAACTCGAAGTGGTTGCAATAATCAATAATCACAGAGAAAATTGAAGAGAAAGCATTAATTCATTGAAATTAAAGAGAGTACACAGATGAAGAAACTCCCCTAAACAAGACAACAAATTTTCTATCTATATTCTCCCTCTTGCCTTTCAAAGCAAAAACAACAAAAAAATGGGAAGAATATAACAGTTAGTACAAAATTGATGTCCGGACAAAAGAAATAAGTAAAAATCTCTTAGAAAGAAGAAGAATCTGACAGACTGTGGAATTATGACACGAGTGCATGGCGCCTACGAGGGAGAGGGGGATGTCCGAGTGGAAGCGGAGGGGTGAGAGGTACGTAGGCGCTGGTAGGATCTTGATGATGTGCTTGAGCGCAGCGGAGGGAGGACAGGGATCGCCGTTATGGGCTCGACTCGAGTGGCTGACCCGTAACAAGAGGATCTAGGGGTTCCTCCCCGTGGACCTCGGTAGCTGGAAGGGGCTGCTCGCCTCGACCCGCTACATGTTGTTGTGGCATAGCTAGGTCTTCGATCCACTCAGCATCGCCGTCCGAGCCGTGTACTGCCACCGGAGCTTGAGGAGCAGCTCGACCCTCAACCTGTCTATCCTCCTTCTTCTTTGTGAGCATCCCCTTGCCCAGAAGGAGCTGCCTCAGCCGTAGGCTCCTCGGCGTTGCTTCTTCTTTGTCCGCTTCTTCTTCCTCCCCGCTTTCGAGGAGGTCATGGCTGGGCTTGAGGACGCTTCGAAGTGTCCGAGTCACCACGGTCCCGAGCCACCTTGGACCTTCTCTCCTGGAGGAGCTCGACCAGCTCCTTTTGCTCCTTCACCAAGCCCCTTATCTCAAGAACCAGTTCTTGCTGCTCGCGAATTTAAGACTGGGCTGTTTTTGGTTGATGGTCATGGACTGATAGATAGTCCTAACCGACTGGAGCAAGTCCTTGATTTCGAGGACACATAATTAATTTTGTCTAGGAAAGCGGAGGACAAAATGGAGGAGAGGGACTGAGTGACACCCGAGGTGGAAGCACCACCAGGTGGGGTAGGGAGAGAGAGTGGGGTTTCTTTCGAGTCCGAGGTGAAGAAGAGGGCCTCAGCTCCGAGTTGTGTACCCGGACACCAGGTTGAGTTTCCTGGTATCCGTACCCCTAAAGTTCCTTTTGCCGACAACAACGGGAGCCTCGGATACAGCATTGGAGTTTGAGGGGAGAGGAACTTTGAATTGTTTAAAAACAAGGGTGAGGAGAGCACCGAAGGGAAGAGGGGTGTTCTTCTTAGTTTGGAGATGAGCTGGCACAACCGCCATCCGCTCAATGATAGAAGGAAAGAGGTCTACTTCGTAGCCCTCAAGAATGTCAAAAAGAGATTTTAAATGCTTGGAGTTGGGGTTCTCTTTGCTGGAATGCTGAGAGAAAAAGGTTCTCATCGGCAGGAAGCACGGAAGACGTGCTTCGACTTCAACCGAGTCACCGAAAAATTTTTCCGTGACTCGGGGAACTCTTTGGCGAATTTTTCAAAGAAGTCGTCGGCGACTTCGAGTGAAAGGAATAGGGTTGCTGTTCAAGAAAAGAGAGGAAACCTTGAACAGGCGGTGGAGGAGAGAGGCTGTTTATTCGGACAGTCATATTCCGAACCCCGGAGGTTAGAACACCTTTAAAGTGAGTGAGGTAAGTGTAAAACTCGAAACGAGTTCGGGGTAAATGAACTCGCTGAAACAAAGAAAATTATATACACCGGTGGTTTGAATGTGAGGCAACCACGAAAATTTTGTAGTTGGAAAGAACTTGTCGTCCAGCGTGAAGTGTCTGGGTGACAACAGGTTTAGAAGGTGTTGAGCCTTCTTGGCTTTTGGTGCGAGGCTTCTTAGAGGAGGAGCCTTGAAAGCCGAGATGATTGCCTCTCTTAGGCATTTTTTGAGAAAGAAGAGAGAAAGATGAGACTTTTGAGGAAGAGAAGAAGAGAGTAGGTTCACGAGAATGAAAGAAAAAGAGTAGAAGAAAGAGATTGAGAGCAGTCGAACTTACTTGAAATGATCTTTGCGTTGCTTGAAAATGTCCAAAGACCACTGTAGACGTAGAAAGCTTTCGCGAGAAGTTTTGCGTTTGAGAGAGAGAAAGAGTGAATGAAAATGTAAAGTAACGAGAAGAAGGGGAATAGTTGCTATTTAAAGAATAAGAATCGTCCTTCAACGTAACGGTAATTGTAACTCCGTTCGGCTCCCGCTCTTTCAATAGTCACCTCGGACCGGTGTGATGGTTCTCTTCTCAACGATTAAGAATCGTGCGGAATCATCCAACGGCTAGAAACTGATCACAGCGCCCAAGGAGAGAGAGAGAGAAAACAATTTTGAAAAAATACATTCTGAAATTCTCCACTAATCTAGAGATAATTCTAGAAATTTGAAGTCCAATTTTTCTTGACGTCCGAGTTTGACTCAGATTGGTTTCGAGTGACTCGAAACTAACAGCTATTGGCTCAATATCACGAAATCAACTGAACTAATAGTTAGCAATAAAGCATAAGCACATATCACATAATCAAGCAATGAGATTATCATAAAGAAAAACACATAGTTATGCATTTAACATTCCAAGTTCATTCCTAATGAAACAAAACCGATCTTCACCAAGAGGCTTAGTAAAGATATCAGCTAATTGAAGATTAGTAGGAATGAATTCAAGTTCAATGTCACCTTTCTCATAATAGTCTCGTAAGAAATGATATCCGACCTCAATATGCTTTGTCTTTGAGTGCTGAACTAGATTTTTGGTGATGCTAATTGCACTCCGATTATCACACTTGATTGGAATTAATTTGAAAGAAAGTCCAAGATCCCTTAAGTTTTGCTTTATCCATAAAATCCGAGCGCAACATGCTCCAGCTGCAATATACTCAGCTTCAGCAGCAGAAATTGGCAAGCTCCGAAGTGCTCTATCTATCAACTTTGTATCCAGTGTAGTCCGCATCCGAGTATCTAGTGAGGGTCGGTTATGAGTCTCTTGAGTACCATAGACCTAAGTTATGAGTTCCTGCAAGATATCCGAATATTCTCTTCACCGCAGTGAGATGTGATTTTTTGGATTAGCTTGGAATCTTGCACATAAACAAACACCGAACATTATATCCGGCCGACTGGAAGTAAGATATAGCAAAGATCCAATCATACCTCGATAGAGTTTCGATCTATTGCTTTACCTTTCTCGTCCGAGTCAAGTTTTATACTGCTGCTCATGGGTGTAGATACGTGCTTTGCATCTTGAAGTTTGTTCTAGACTAAGCATGGTTCAAACTAGAAGCGCCGACTACAACGAATAGGACTATAACATGAAGTCGGACCTGAGTGCGGTTAAGCGAAATACTAGTCAATTCAACATGCGATATATCTAAGTGATGAGGGACTCGGAAGCGAGTGAGACAGACGTGAGTACATATCTGTTTTCCGAGTCACTTAAAGACAAGCAAAAGTACATGAAGTAAATGCCATATCACTTAGAGAAGATACCATATCACTCGGAAAAGTTTCTAAGGTACAGAGAATGCCTTGGAATCAAAACTCTATAAGTGAGAAATTATTGTACCTGATTCCTTTGTTGGAACTCGAAAAGTGCGGAGCAGATGTCCGAGTCTTCATCGAACCATGGGGAGTAGGGTTTCAAGTATCCGAGCCTAATTCGAGCGGTTCAAGTTAGACCAAATCAAATATATGCGGGAGAATTAAATAATGAAAACTAAATTAAAAAGGCCAAAAAGGTGGCTCGGTTGTGCTTTTGCCAATTAACAATCTAATTAGCCAAGATAAGGTCCTAACCTACCTAACTTAAACTAGCAAATTGAGATGGTCGGTTGCATCGAGAAAGCTCACGAAGCCCACTTTCATTGGTCATAAGCTAATCTAAGTGGTATAACCACCTATATTCATGGAGTTAGCCCAAATAGGCCACAAGGTTAGCATCCTCGGACCTAGCTCGGGTTCGGGCCACTTTCATGTCAAAATCTCGGCCATTCAACTCTCTTACACTAGCAAATCAACCTCACCTTCGGTGTAAATCAATCACCCAAAAATATGGATAAAAGCTCTTTAAAACATTTCATCGAACACTTGGTAGGCATGAGTGAAAACTCAAATTTTCAAGCATAAATTGGGTTTCTCTAAGCCTAATACATGACTAATTAGCCACCAAAGGGCTAATCGCAACCAAAGCCAACAAAACTACTCAATAAACATGAGAAAATCTAAACTAAATTCTCAACTAGCAACATAAAGAACAAATACGGAGAGGAGAGAGAAAACTAAACTAACTTGCAAAAATCAAGCAAATAAACATAAATCATTAACAAAAATCAAATGTTTAAATAAAATATTAACTAAATTAACATTGATCTAACAAAATTAACAAGAACAAAGCAAGAAATAAAGAAGGAGAGAAGAAGAAAGTTTAGCCATTTACGCTTCAAAACTCCATGATTTACAATCTTCAACCCAAATCTACACTAGTCTAACCTAATTAATCTCACTAATGGGGTTTTATTTTAGCTAATTACAAAGCTAATCTAACACCTAAACCCTAAGTAAGAGCTCTCTCCAAGAGGTTTCCCCAAAATGTAACCAAAAACTGGTTTAAATAGGTAGAAAAATGACCAAAATCTCAACCCGGGGTCCCTATCACTTGACACGGGCGGTAACACGGACGTGTCAAGTTGACACTGACATGACCGTGTCAGGCTTTGGATGAAAAGGCAGAAAAATGCCCAAAACAGGGCCACCACGGCTTGCCCCGTGACTATGGGTCAGACCGTGGGAGCTGCCACAAGATGTGCCATGGCTCGTGGACAGGCCGTAGGGCCTCCAAATAGACTCTTCTTCTTTGACGTTTGTTGGGCGGCATCAGGATTGGTCTAGGGTGATCTTGACGGCTTGTGATTGCTCCGAAAAGTCCTCGAGAGGTTCTTCTTGGGTCTAGAAATGCCACAAATGCTTGAACATTTAATGTAGTGATTCCGAAACCTTACTTCGAACTTTCGAAGCTCTTGCGGAACGTTCAAATGGGCTTGCGGAAGGTCCAAAATAGCTACGACAAGTTGACTATGGATCTTTGAAGCTTGATATTCCGAAATTATCATCGTTTTTGCTCTATTATCTGCAAGTTGCCGAGTTTGGCTTATTTCCTAAAAAAGTACATAAAACAAATAAAAAATCCTAAAATTATATTATTTAAGAGCCAAAAACAAATGTTAAAGAGTGTATAAAATACTTCATTTACGCTCCTAGCAATCATGCCTAGTGTAGTAGTGGCTTTTAAAATGCTCAATAATGAGAATGAAATATTCCCAAATCTTTCACCATAAATCACCTAACAACAAGCAACATCAACAAGTCTCCTAAATGGTTGTCTTTATATGATATGATAAAAATCACCTAAATGTTATATGCCTAAATCTAACAACAAAGTTTTTACTCTCAAATACAATACCAAAATTCTAAAGTCTTTTACAAACAAGTTCACAATCCATGTACTCTCCATAAAAAAAGTACACAAAACCAATTAAGTTCACAAAGTCTACTAAAAATTAATTACTATTCAATCAATGTGCCTCGAATCCTTGAACATAGCGCCTTAAAGCCTTTAACTTGGTGTTTCTTGAATCCTTGTTATTTGTCAAAGAGTAATATACAAGTTAGTTATATAAAAAAATAAATTTATTTAGAAAAAATTATAATAATGATAAGAAAGTTACCTCAATATTAATTGTTCAAAGTATCAACCACATCAATCATGTTATCATTCATACCCAACTTAGAAAATTCTAAAATTCACAATAATAAGAGAAACAAAATAACAAAAATAAAAGTTAAAATAATATTAATATAATAATTTAAATTATTAAATGAATATTACCAACATCAAGCTCCCATAAGCTCAATAAATTATAAATTTTTTTCCATGGTAAGGGGGCCCATACATATTAGGCCCCTATCACAGAGGCAGCTCAACGGGCTTAAAGAGCCGAGGAGGGGCTGGATGTCAAGGCCTACACAAGCTATCCCTTCCACAATTTCCTCAAATGAGGAAATTGTTACCCCTAGATTCGAACCTGGGGGAAGAAGGAGGATTGGGTCGGTGGCCATTACGCCACCGATCGCCTCGACAATAAATTATAAATTTATAAAATATATAAAGAGAAATATTAATAAAGTAAAGTACCTTTGGGGTTAAAGATGGTCTAAATGCATCAAGATGACGTTCTCCAACATTGAATGCCGACTTCGATGCTACCATCGAAATAGGCACAACCAACACATCATGGGCCATGCGAGCAACTATAGGATATTAAAGACCATGTACTTTCCACTAACCCAATACATCATCCCCATAATCATCATCAAAGACAATTCCTCGTTCAAATATTTTTACGACTCAATCTTGATAATTCCTCTTCCACTATCCCCTTTCAACTTCTTTCGAATCTCTTGTGCATAAGAAGCAGCACCCATAGATGTAACACACCCTCATCTTGATTTTTTACTCCAACATTTTGCTCACTATGAGAAGTCAATGACTTATACAATTGTCAATAGTCATCAAATAAAGCTTCTACTTTGTCCCTCACTTTCAAAATCATAGCACCACCAAATGTATTACCAAACAAATCATTAAAAGATACTTTCAAACCACTTATCTAGGATCAAACACAAGACCTAGATAAATAGGTGAGCCATAGTATTTATCATATTTGAGCTTCATCCTTTCATTCATGCCTTTAAATTTTGTATCTCTAGATCCACTTCCACTAGTATCATGTATTTTAGACTTAACAACATCAATTTCATTTGTAACCTCCTCCAAATTTTTCAATATTTTATGAATACACACAATCTCAAAGAAAAACACATTAGATGTCACATATAAAGTATCAGACACATGCAAAGTAGCATCATAAAAAGCCTCTAAAAACACTACTAAGTGTTTAACTTGTGTCTAATCATTTAAATTGGGAGGCCTATCTACATCATCATCTTTTGCCAAATCCACATTATAATAAGGGTCTCTCTTACTATATCTTGTGAATGCATGCTCATGCTTTAAATTTATGCTAAGAATCTTGTAAGTAGAGTTCCATCTTGTAGGAACATTAAGACACAAAGAAGCTTTGCTCTCAAGTTTTTAAAAGCTGCACATTCTTGAAATCTTTACAAGCTACCAGGGGATTGCCTAATAAATCTCATAGCAGCTCGAGCACGTCTAATGGATTTCCCAACAACTTTCAAACCATCCTATACAGCCAAATTAAATATGTGAGTAATGCATATAACATGTAAGAATTCCCCACTAGAGAAAAGAAAATGACCACGGCGCTTAAAATCATCAATAAGGGCATCGCATGCAGTGTTATTACTCCCATCATTATCCACAGTCACACTATAAAATTTAGAAGCTAACCCCATTCCTCTAAAGACTTCTCCAGAACAAGGGCAATAATCATCACCTTTATGATTTTAAATCGTACAAAAGGTCAAGATTATTTCTTATGCAATTTTCAATCATTATCAACAAAGTGAGTAGTTACACACATATAGTTTATCCTCCGAAGTGAAGTCTATGTGTCCATTGTCACACATACCCTTTGACATACATGTACAAGATATTCTTTCAACTTCAACCTCTCATCCACATACAAACGGTAAATGTCTCGTGAAATAGTAGTACGTGAAGACAAATTAAGTCCAAGCACAACAAACATACATCATGAGCTTAAACCCCAACTTTTCAATAAATCTAAAAGGCAATTCATCAATTATGATGATTTTAGATATAACCTCTCTTGCCTCATAAGGCTTTAATTCCCATGGTTTCAAGTTTCCTTATCCTTCATCTCTTTTATCCTTTTTCAAAAACCAATTGGGTTTATGTTTGTTTGCTTTGATTATCCAGTTTACTTTTACACTTTTAATGATGCTTGTTCAAGTTCTTCGTTCCATTCTTATTAGGGTAGGCCTTATAAACAATACCGCAATATTTGCACTTATCCGTCACTCTCTTGCCATTCTCTTTGATTTCGTCAAAATGTTTCCAACACTCCACCCTATTCTTGGAGTTTCTAGCCACTAGTTTACCCTTGTTTGTTGGTGCATTTTGACTTGATGCATTTGGCTTAATTGACTCTACTTCTTCCTCATCTTAAATATCATCAATAGACATAACAAATTATTCTTCCACTTCGAAGTTCTTCTCTTTTTGGATTGGAAACTCGGCATCTATAATTAACAAGTAAATTAAGAAAATTAAGTAACTAAATCATATATTTATAACTATATAAACCATATAACTTGATCATAAAAAATAAAAAAAACAATGAACTTACATTTTGAGAACAAGCAGTCAGATTACGTGATGATTAATCTAATCTATCTTAAATCACACAAATACCATACCACATGTGAAAATAGAATCAAATTCATCAAAACACTACTAATTAAGGATGAAATAGAAACTGGTAACTAAGGCTAGTTAATTCTTTTCTTTTCCTAGCACTTGTCCCTTCTTCTCAAAAATAATACTCTACTCAAAAATTAATACTCCTTCTATATTAATTTTTAAAATACAATCTCAAATTAATTCCTAACATTTCGTACTACTCGTACTCTTATTTTTAAACTTAAGCATACAAAAATAACTTGAAACATTTGACAAAACATTTGACACATATGCACATAGTTTCTAGTTATTAGAACTTCTAATTTAGAAGTTAGAACTTAGACTCCAAAAAGCTTCCTAATGCACTTATAGTTTTGAATTACCAACATCTAGAAAAAAAGTATAATATAACTAAAGTAATAGCCTATTCAAGTTTGGAGTTAACACCATCATTAGTCATTTTGACGGACGGTAGCATCATTATCAAAAGCTATTTAACCGCAATTGCTCGTTATCCTGAATTTTAGAATTTGGCCATGAATACGTAATAGGCGATGAATAGGGATTAACATCATCATCAATCATTTATATCATGCATAAAGAAGGAACACGGACATATGATGAAGATTAGAATTAAGTTTACATACCAATGTGACGTGACCTGGTGAGTGGAAGCCGGAGGAACGAGTCGTTGGTCGGCGGCGATGGTAGCCTGTGGTGGTCGAAATCGGTGAGAGCGACAACCAGGTTGAGGGAGGAAGCAAGAAAGGCCAAAGAGACTGATTTAGTTTAAGAGAAAGATCGAGGAAAAGACTGGCAAGCAGTAGTAGCTTGTGTTTGTGGGCTGGTGGTAAAGGCCCCGTGTCGGAGAGAGAGGCCGCTTCGAGCGAATTTTTATCAAAGAGAGATCAGTAGGGGCAAGGGTAGGTGGGTCAAGGAGTTGGAGAGAGAATCGCGTTGGGGAGGAACAAGAGAGGCAGGGACGTGCATAAATGAGGCAAGAAGCGAAGTAAATTAATTTTAATTAAATCCTAAATTAAAAGTTCTTCGGTTCGGATCGAGGACCAGTGGACCAAATCGGACCAGACCGAAGACCGAATAGTAAAAATTTGAGAATCCAAGATCGAACCAAACACTATTAGTTCAGTCCGGTTTGGGTCGATCCATGCCGGTTATCGATACGGTCCGGTTTTGGACCGAATAATACACAGCGAGTAACTATGTACAAGGCTCGATTGAGAGTTAAGGGGTTCTCACAAAATAAGGGTGTTAATTATACTGAAATTTTCTCTCTTGTTGTGAAACTAACTACCATATGGATTGTTTTAAACTTGGTAACAAGTGATGATTTGTTCTTGGAGCAAATGGATGTAAAAACGACATTTTTACATGGTGATTTGGATAAAGATTTGTACATGTTGCAACAAGAGGGCTATGAGGTTCTTGGGAAGAAACACTTGGTACATAGGCTTACAAAGAGCCTATATGGTTTGAAGCAAGCACGAGACTATGGTACCTAGAGTTTGGCACTTTCATGTGCAACAAAGGCTTCCAAAGGAGTGATAAGGATTAGTGTTGTTACTTCAAAAGTTTCATTGATTTTTATGCCATTTTAGTTCTATATGTGCATGATATGTTGATTGCAAGATCTTGTATGATGGAAATCAACAAATTTAAGGACGAACTGTCAAGACAATTTAAGATGAAGAGTTTAGGCCCTACAAAGCAAATTCTGGACATGAGAATTTCCAAATATAGGTCAAAACGCATCTTGAAGTTATCTTAAGAAGATTGTGTGCTGAAGATTTTGGGTCGGTTCAACATTGGTGATGCAAAGCCAAAGAATACCCTACTAGCAAACTATATCGAGTTGACTAAGGAGCGAGTCTCCTAAGAAAGTGAAGAGCACGATTAATGTCCAAGGTTCCATATTCCTCGACAGTTGTAAGCTTGATATATGTCATGATTTGCACTAGACTGGATATAACTTTTACAAGTGGGAGCTGCGGCAAGGTTTATGGCTAATCTTGAAAAAGCACATTAGGAAGTTGTGAAATGGCTTCTAAGGTATTTGAACGGAACTTCTAGTACTTTACATATGTTCCAAGAGAGCAAGCTTGAGTTTGAGGCTTTGTTGATGTTGATTTGAGTGGAGATTTTGACACTAGCAAGAGTACAACAGGTTATGTCTTCACATTTAGAGGAATAGTTGTGAGTTAGATGTCAAGACTTTAAAAATGTATTTCAATGTCTACCACAGAGTTAGAGTATATTTCCACGTCTAAAGTTGGAAAAGAAATGGTTTGGTTGTAAGATTTCTTGGAGATCTTGGGTTGGAAGCAAGGAATGGAATGCTTTACAGTGATAGTCATGTGCCATACAATTAAGCAAGAATATGGTGTTGCACTCAAGAACAAAGCACATTCAGCACAAGTTTCACTTCATTCGAAGTGTGGTGGATAGTGGTGACTTGCATCTTGAGAAGATTTTGGGTAGAAAAATCTAGCGAGACATGTTAACAAAAGGAGTTGATGTTGGGAAGTTAAGGTTGCGCAAAATCTCAATTAGTCTTTCTTGTTGAAGATAAGGTCGGGTCAATTAGCCGGATGTGTGACTAAAAGGAAGTTGAATCATTAGTATCCAAGTGGGAGACTGTTGAGTGTGTGGAGTCTAATGAGTTTTAGGCTGGGAAATCGTATTTCACAGACAACGCAACCAACATGACCCGTTATTGAAGTGTAGCCTGTGTTACCGGAGGAGACAAGTACAAACGAGGTTCCAGCGAGTGACACGGGCTGGGCTGTGTCGATGGACACAACCCGTGTTGGCTTGGCACGAGCGGTGCTAGCTGTGTCAATTCCAATTCCGCCAGTTTGCTTGCTTATTATGCATTTGTGCTGCCTATTAGTGTTAATTTTGGCTATTTAAATGGCCTGAGAACCTCCATTGTTGTAAGCTCAAACACATGTTCATCCTGTTGTAAAGCTATATCATATAATAATGAATCGTTCGTTATTTTTTCGATTTGGGTTTCCCACGTAAAAATCTTATGTCTCGATTTGTTTCTTTTTCTCTGTTCTTTGTTTGTTGTTTGATTGTGACTCCCGATCATAATAGTATCGACTCTTTCCATACAAATATGAATCTTAGAGTTATAAATATAATGAAACACTATGGAATACAATAGAAGTTGAATTTTGATATTTCTCTTTCTCCATGTTGTTTACTTGCTACTTTTTGATGTCTAAATCGGCAACATGTGGTTTATAGGTGGAAGATTTTAACAAAACTATTACATTTTGCTCTTTTGCGCTGGATTTTGATCCCTACAATGTCGAAGCCTATTTTAGAAGAGCTATTACCTTTTTGAATGAATCATATGGAGGAAGCTATGAAAAACTTAGAGCATGTGATCAAGCTTGACTTCAAGAATAAGGAAATATTGAAAGAGTTAAAGACGGTTAGGAGTGAATTGAGTAACATACATAGTATTAATGATTTGGGGGTTGTGGATTCAGTGACCAATATAGAGATAAAGGAGAAGGTCTTGAAGGAGAAAGACTTGTTCAAGGAACATAATGTCTTTTGTGAGAAAGAATAAGGTAAAATGAAGAATGAGAATAGGTCGAGTCTTGGTTACTCGAGTCCGAGTAGACCAATAAAGTTCTCAAGGTTTGCTCCTAATCCCTGTGTTAAATCTTATGCTAAGCGAGGAGGATATGGCTATTTCAAATCCTACAAAAGTTGTGGCATGCCTTATTAAAAATAAATGTGTTGAGAGAACACCTACCCTATCTTATAAGCTTTTCAAAAGGAGGAATAGAATACACTTACTCTATTATGATTGGCTTATGGAAGGAAAATACATAGAAGTTTATGATCCAATTGATATGAGTTATACGATTATTTGAGTCAAGCTATTTCAACAATTATCATAAGGAATCTGCAGATGTTGCAAGTGTGAGCTTGCCAAAAAAGGTAGCAATGGTTTAATAAGACGTAGAAGTTGAAACTAGTATGAAAACGAGACATTATGAAGGATCACATTTCCATGGGCAAAGGATTTGGGCAATGTATCATCCATTCACTTGGCAAAAATTGACCCGACCCAAACCTGCCGGAAAATTTTGGGTTTTGGACACAATTTTCTCAACCTAAACCTAAAAAAATTGAACATGAAAAAACCGCAAATTAACAGGTCAAACCCGACCTAAATCCGTTTGACTCGTTGGGTCAAGGCAATAAAAACAATAATTTTAGCTTTGTGTCTTGTTGATTGAATGTTTTATAACTATTATATGATTTTCCTTTCACTCTACCACTCTTTTAGTAATGGTTATGTAATATATAACATCATTTGGAGAGACATTACATAGCCATTGCAATCATTTACAAACAAACACTAATACTATTTCTTTTCTCAACTTCTTTCTCATAAAAAAGCATTACACAAAAAATTATACATAGTAAAATTACAATAAAATATGTTTGGATTCAAATGATGTGATATATTAAAATATAAAAGTGCATAAGTTATACTATTGTATTTTTGTGAAGTGAATATACCTAGTCACATACATAATATATTCTTGTTCTCTACAAACAATATTACTATAATAATGTAAAATTATAATAATATAAAATTATGATATTATAATTAAAAATAATAATTTTAGTTTGTTGTAAATATCTAATTCTTATTTACTTGAAACTGTTTTTAACTATACTTGAACAATAGCGCCTATGATGAGCAATAACCCGGGTTAAAACGGAGTCAAAACTTTCTTAGTGAATAAAATGGGTTAGTTGAGCTTACCTAGGTCAATCTTTTCTCGATTTGTTTTAAATTAGAGTAAATATGCACAAAAACTCCTTAGTATAATTGAAGAGCTGAAATAAATATCGGAACCTTAAACAAGTCATTAACGTAACAACTCATTATTTAACCCATTATTAACCCAACATTTCATTGACCTTATTTAAATGGGTTAACTGGTCAAGCCGTTTAACTCAACAGATTTTCACGCAAATATCATAAGGAAAGTTTTGAATATTTTTTGATGTTTTTTAGAAAATAAAAATATTATATTTTTTCATAGAACTACGTGCAATTTGAAGGGTTTTATAATTAAAAAAGAAAAACAAATGATAAAAAGGGCAATCTCAACCCGTTGGGTTGCCCAAAATCCGTACAAGTCGATATACGACCGTCTGTATTATACCCAAGTTCGAAATACACTAACCCATATTTTACCGTAACCCAAATATACGCTACTTATATTTAACCCGTCTCGCCTAAATTAACAGGTCTACTATCAGCCTAGAAGATTTAAGCATGCGCAGAAGTGAAAGGCAACCCAACAAATCTCCATTGTCTCCATTGACAATGAGAAATGTTCAAAGAGCATTATGAATGATAAACACGACAGAAAGAAGTATGGAAACAACAACATAATGAGAGCTAGTTGTAAGAAAAGGAAAAAGATGAGTTCCATCTTTGAAGAGGTCCAGGTCAATTGCAGAAAAGATCCAATAGGAATAATTTTGCTTAAGTTGGTATTGCTCTATGTTCGATGTGGGAACCAAAGGTAGTATTTTGGTCTTTCCTTTGTATAATAGTATTAAAGTTTGTATTTTCGAAGCTAGGATGCCATAGAGAATAATTTATGTATTAGGTAACCCTTTAGTTTGTTCAGTAAATATATCGTCTCCTTTGCACAAAAAAAATGTTTATACTTACTAGCTTGACTTACTTTTGGGTGAGTAAAAACAAAGACACTAAGAAATACTCCCTCCATCACTAAAAAGTTATCAAATTTAGGAAAAGTACAAAAATAAAAAACATTAATTATTTTTTGAAAAGCTTTAAATTTGTTTGGTTATTTATATTTCAGTGCAATAAGTAATTAACAAATATTTTAAATTTTCAGTTAAAATTTTCATCTTATTGGTTGAATAAATATATAATTCTAATATTATATTAACAAACTATGAGACATTTAGAAGTAAGATTCTTGACAAATTTTTATGGATAAAAGGAGTATCCTTATAGTGGCATATGGGGTAAGGTTAACAAAAACTATATTGTATGTATTAAAGTTTAAATATAGACCTTCATTAAGTATTGAGATACATCATTAAAAATTATGAAGATAACGTTGTGATTAAATATTATACCATGAAAATCTAATTGAATATTATACGATGAAAATCTAAATTATTAGTACTATGAAATATAAATATCTGTGATTTTTTTAATAGTAAGGAGTCTACTTATGCGTTCTATATTCATAGAACCTAACGACTATCACAGGCACGAGGAGGGGCCTAAAGGGTCTAATTGCGCTCTCCGAACAAGTCCTCACACCTAATGACATGTACTAGTCATGAAATTCGATCATTACATACACCCTTAAACAAAAAATGTTTATACTTTGGAAATATGAATGCGGTTGTAGTGATTTTTATTATAGGACAATCATCATAATTAGCGAAATTTACATCGTATATTTGTTCTAATTTAACCACAATAATCCATTCTTTTATCTTTTCATTTAATTTAAAAAATACTATTCAAAATTCAAAAATAAATTAAATATGAAAAAATATATTAAAGAGATTGTTTCATATTCTCTTTTCATTCATCTCTTTCATTGAGCAGGTGAATTTTTTTCAAAAAGATTAAAGAAATTATTTACCCAATTTCTCCAAGGTCAAATGGCAACCCCCGCCCCATATTTTTCCCAGCAAGTTCTTGAACCTCTGTAACATTCCGTCCCTAATAAAATAATGCATTAAAAATTAGCATGAGCGCGTGCATTTTAATTTTCAAATCACCATATTACATTTTATATATATATATACATATATATATCAATGTTGTTTAAAGTATAGGAAACGGATGATAGCAACGACGACGCACGATCATATTTTATAAATTTTAACGACTCATAAGACAATTACCATTTATCATTTCTATAAATTAAATTTTATCAACAACTAGTAGCCTTAGTTAAAAATGTTTAGATTTTATATAATTAATTTATTTTGATTTCAAAATTTTTTGTACAAATAAGATTGATATGATTTTTATAAACCTAATATTATTTAAAATAAAATTTCCTAGATTGATAATATTAATAGAGAAGAGGATAGGCTTAAGAGTTGAAATTAGATATGTATAAGGGAGATGATGAGGATGAGGAGTTGGATTAAGATAAGCACTAATGAAGATTGGGTTTAGAATCAGTCGGCCCAATTAAAGAGAGAAGGGATCACACTTTCTCTCCCTCACACTTTCTCTCTAAATCATCAGTATTAGCCTAAACCGATAAAATCCTCCCTCACACTTTCTCTCTCCAGCCATCTTCATATTCCATTCCCTGTCTCCACCGCCACCGCCTACTTCCAACAACCGCAACTCCGCTCCGGCCACCCCCGGTTCAACGTCACCATCAATATCACCTGTCGTCGCGTGAAACCCCAACAGACCAACCACCACCACCAAATTATACTCCTTCTTTACTCCCTTCGTCGTCTTGCCAAGTTGCCGCCCACCGCTAGCCACCATCGGCTTCGTCTTAACCCCACCCTGTCACCATCCCAGCCATCAAACACCAAGCACACCACCATCCTCGCCCTCGTCTCTCGCCCGGTTTTGCACTTGTTTTGCCTCGGCTACCCCCGACCTTTGGCCCGATTTGGTCTCCGCCATCCTCCGCGCCGCTGTCACCGCTCCTTACCACCAGCAGCCACTTCAGCCATCCTCCAACCCTCAATCACCACCCTTAACTATCACGAAACCCCTCCTAAATTAAACTCCTCCACCTTATTTCTTAGGGTAAATTTTCAGATTTACTTCTTTTAATTTGAGTGTTTAGGTTGTAATCAGCTTGTTCTTTTTTTTTTCCTATTATGCAAAAGAAATTGAAGATTGAAGTTTGATGATACTATGTGAAGGTTTGATTGGTTCAAGAAGATTGAGAAAACTTTTCGCGATATTTGACATACACTTGGATGTATTGAAATTGAAGCAAATTTGCGGTGAAATCTCTCGTGTAAATGGTATTCATGAGTTATAAATTATTTTGGTTAAACTTTAGTGGTTATTTGATTTCATGGTAATTTTGGAAGAATTGAGAATGATTTGAAATAGTGAGAGATATGTGAAAAGGGATTATTGAGTTATGTGAGAATATTACATGAGGAAGAGGAAATGAGCATTTTCTTGTAAACCAAATTATGGTGGTATGAATTAGATTTTAGTAATTGTGAATTAGAGTAGGTTAGAAGGATAAGTACATACATAAATAAATAAATAAAGGATTTTTATTAAAGTATGAGCATTCTTTACATTATTTTAATTAAGGAGTTATATTGTGTTAAAGTTAATACTATTTATTAATAAACTCTTCTTAGAAAATAAAATAAGTATTTGGTGAAAGTTTAATTTATTAATAAAAATTTGATTTATTAATGAAAATTTTAAAATCTCTATTTAAGGTTAACGAGCGTTGTGCGTTCTTTCGGATTCCGCCTAAAAGGGAAGGAAGAACATCGGCTCAAGGTACATTCATTAATCATGCCCATTAGTATTTCAATTATAAATCAAAGACGGTACTCGCTGAGTTCAATTACAACAAAAATTATTTGCAAATAGTATTTGCCATTATAAGCGTGGACATGCCCCATACTTCACCATTAAGTCGAGCCACACGATAACCGTGTCGCAACCAACTAGATTATCCGATCGATTTGGGTGTGTACACATATAGGGAAACCCGATGATCGTAAAGGTTCCACTCGGATAATAAATGAGCAACCTGGTTTAAATTATGCTCTCCCCTTCATTTACAAATGAATTAAAATGCATGAGCTCAACTCAACTATTTAATAACTTTTATTTTACAACATGATAATGGACGTATTGAGTTTCGACTCACGTTTCAAAAATATTTTTCTAGTTTTGTTTTAGGTAAGATTACTAAAGAAAGGCAAGTCGTAGAGAAGTTTTGTTCGAAACTTAGAGGCCCCGGCTCGCAATGATGAGCTTTTGGAGAATAGTGAGCAATGTCGCTATTTGAAGTTGTTGTATACTAGGTTGTAATGTACTATTATTTGGTTTTTGTACATATTGTAGTTTCGTTCGTTGTTTACTATTAAGATAATGTAATCGAGTGTTAAATAGTTATGTATATGACTCACAATAGCCTTGCCCTTTCCACCAGTAAGGGCGGCGGTGACGACTCCTAACTCTCTTTCCACTGCGCTAATCACTCGGTTAGTGATTTATTTAGACTAAACTAGTAATTCTAGGTTGGGGGCATTGCAGTTGTGGTATCGAGCCTAGATTTAAGATATCACTGCGAGCCATATAGGAATCATAAGAGTCAAGTTAGCTTTGGAAGATTTAAGTGCTTTATTATTGAATATTTTAATATAGAACAAGAAGTCTCGGAAACAAAATGAATAAATCCAAGTAAAGCTAAATCCAGTTGTTTTGTAGAATGTCTCAAGGTGCAAGTAACAACCAGCTCGAGAATAGTGGTCCTGAAGGGACAATGAAAGATTTGGTCGTCAATCTCAATGAAGTGCCTCGCTAACTCACGATAGGAAAGCAATCAAACCCAGTTTGTCGCTTTTGCCTAACCAAACTCACAAGAAAATGTCAACCCCGCATATTGGGGAAATTTGAGAATTACTAAAGAGGGTACCTATCCTCGCGGCCCCATCCGGATCTTTCAATAATATAGAAAAATTAGCAGATAGGGTCACCCCAAAGTGTATAATACGAAAATTGATCCAGCAGAATTAGAGGAGTAGACTAGAAATTTGGAGAAGATTTTCATGGTCCTTGATGTACTCGAAGACAAAAGGGTGGTCATAGGAACCTTTTATTTGTCTCGAAGAGGAGGACATATGGTGGGGCACAATTAAAGAAAGATGTCAAGGACCCGAGTTTACTCTGGCCCAAATTTTTGGAGGAACTTAGAGCTAGGTTTTACCCTACCTCGGTACAACGTAAAAAGAGAAATAAGTTTTAGAACTAAGGATGACAGAGGGTATGATGGTGATGCAATACACCGCTACGTTTAATGAGTTGGCCCCGGTTTGCCCAAGACTTTGTTGCTACCGAGAGAATGAAAATGCTAAGATATGAAGAAGGTTTGGCTCTGTTTATACGACACCAATTAGCTGGCTAACCAATTAAGACCACACAAGAGTTATATAAGAGAGCCGCTGAGGTTGACAAGATAAAGACCGAACCGAGAGCTCAAAACTCAAGAAGTTCCAAACGAAAATGGAATGATAGGGGAACCAAAAACAAGGTGGAAGTAATATGCCAAGGAACATCAACTTCAACCAAGCCAAAAACCCTACACCGGCTAATCACGAATCATATGAAAAGTGGGGTAGGACCAACCATACAACGATGGAACGCAGACTCCGAACAAATAAATGTATTTGGTGTGCAAGTACCGAGCATAAACCGCCCAACCGTCCTAAAAGGCAAAAAGTCGTGGAAAAAGGAGCGAGAAAGCCATTACCCAATTAGCAATTAGGACCTCCACCAGCTATTCCAGTTAACGTAGGTCGAGTGTATTCTATGAACAAAAAGGATGCAACTGCTTTGGGTACGGTAGTTTCTAGAACTCTCTTTTTAAATTCGAAGCCAATTTATACATTATTTGATTCTGGAGCTTCGCATTCATTTGTGTCAACTCACGTTGTATCTCAACTCAATTTAGAAGAACACAAAGCCTCGACCAAATATTAAATCGGTTTACCTAATGGCCAAGTGGTAGAGTATCCATTTTCTTATAAGTAAGTTCCATTGACAATTGCCGAGGAGGATTTTCCAACCAATCTTATCCAGTTGGTCTAATTTTGAAATAATTTTAGAAATGGATTGGTTGTCAAAATATGGGGCCAAAATCAATTGTGAAGAACGAAAGGTAATAGTAAAAAGTAGGCAAGGAGGAAATGTATGTTTTTGTGGATATGAAAATAAAATGGAGTGTTCCCTCATATCTTTAATGAATGCAACAAAACTTTTGAAAAAGGGACGTCAAGGTTATTGGTGTTATGCTATTAAACAAAAAGAGGAAAAATTAAAACTCGAGGATATTCCAGATGATAAGTGAATTCCTCGATGTTTTCCCGAGGAACTTCCGGGATTGCCGCCTCGAGAGAAGTGGATTTTGAAGTAGAATTATACCCGGAGGCCCGACCCATTTCTAAAGCACCCTATAGAATGGCTCCTAGTGAGTTAAAAGAATTGAAAAGTCAATTGGAAGAACTTATAGAGAAAGGATTTATTCGACTCGAGTACTTCACCTTGGGGATGGCACCTTGCGGTTATGCATTAATTATAGGGAGTTGAATAAACTTACGATAAAGAATATATATCCTCTACCCCGCATCGATGATTTATTTGACCAGTTACAAGGTGCTGAAGTATTTTAAAAAATAGACTTAAGGTCCGGATATCACCAACTTAGAATAAGGAATAAAGATATACCAAAAACCGTATTTCGAACTAGGTATGGCCATTATGAGTTTATTGTCATGCCAAGTTCATAGATCCGATGAATAGGATTTTCGGACCTTATCCGGACAAATTTGTGGTAGTTTTTATTAATGATATATTGATATATTCAACGAATAAGGAGAAACATGTCCATCATTTAAGGATAGTATTGCAAGTCTTAAGAGAGCACCAGCTTATATGCCAAGCTACAAAAGCGTGAGTTCCGGTTAAATGAGGTGACATTCTTAGGTCATGTGGCATCCAAAGATGGGATAAAGGTCTACCCACACAAGGTACAAGCAGCTACCAAATGGCCTAAACCAACCAATGTTACCGAGGTGAGAAGTTTTCTAGGGTTAGCCGGATATTATCGAAGATTTGCACAGGGCTTCTCAAAATTGGCCCCGCCTATGACTCGACCTTCTTAAAGAAAACCACCAAGTTTGAGTGGTTTAATGAGTGTGAAAAAGCATTCCAAGCCTTAAAAGACAAGTTAACTCATCGCCCCAAGTACTAACCCTCCTCGAAGAAAGCAAGGAATATATCATCTATAGTGATGCTTCAAAGAATGGATTAGGATGTGTATGAATGCAAGATGGTAAAGTGGTAGCCTACGCTTCTCGGCAGCTTAAAACCATATGAAAAAATTACCCTACTCATGATTTGGAATTGGCTGCATTTGTATTTACCCCGAAAATTTGGAGACATTATTTATATGGAGTGTTGTAAAGTATACACTAATCATCAAAGTTTGAAGTACGTATTCACTCGTAAAGAGCTTAATTTGAGACAAAGGAGATGGTTGGAATTGTTAAAGGATTATGACTTAGAAATTCAATACCATCCGGGTAAAGCCAACATCGTAGCGGATGCTTTAAGTAGAAAAGCTCAGCATGGCTTGAATACCCCGACTATCATCCAACCAACCTTTATTTAGGAATTACAAGGAGCAAGAATTGAGATCATTATACACCAAGGAGACAAAGGAGTGCTAAATGTTTTGGAAGTTAAACCAAGTAATTGTGGATGAAATCAAAATGGGACAAAAAAAAAGATAAAAAGTTGGTGAAGATTGAGCAGGATATCAATAAAGGTAAATCCCCGTGATTCATCGTACATGAGGATGGGACTCGAGGTTTCAAAATTGTTTTTGTCTCGCCCAACTAGGAGGGAATTAAAAAGAAGATTTTGGATGAAGCTCACACGACTTTATATTCTCGTCCATCCTGGAGGAACAAAAATGTATGTAGATTTAAAGAAAAATTTCCGGTGGCCTAACGTGAAACAAGATATTGCAAGATATGTAGATAGGTGTCTTACGTGTCAAAGGGTAAAAGTAGAACATCAACGCCCTATAGGCGAGTTAAGGCCTTTGGAGATTCCAACTTGGAAATGGGATTCAATATCGACGGACTTTATTATGGGACTCCTTGTATTCGCCACCGGAAGAATGCTATTTGGATGATAGTTGACCGTCTTACAAAGTCTTTACATTTCATATCAATTAATGATAGTTGGAGTGTAGACAAGTTAGCTCAAGTGTACTTAAAGGAGATTGTCGGACTTCATGGAATACCTAAAGATATAGTGTCCGATAGAGACACCCGATTCCAATCTCGATTTTGGGAAGCCTTACAACAAGCTTTTGGGACTAAGTTGAAATTTAGTAGCTCATATCATCCAGAGACTAAACAATTAGGATGATACACGACACTACTTAAACAATTAGGATAATATAACAACAGTATCGTAGAAGCTCGTAGTAGACAAAAAAGCTATACAGATTAATGAAGGAAACCTCTAGAATTTCAAGTAGGAGATATGGTCTTTCTAAAGGTATCCCCAACCAAAGGGATCAAAAGATTTGGAATCGGAGGCATATTAAGCCCCGTATACATTGGGCCGTACGAGATCATTTGGAAGTTAAACCCCGTGGCCTATAAATTATCTTTACCAATCGATCCGGAGCATTTCCACAATGTTTTTCACATATCTCAACTTCGAAGTATATATCCGACCCAAGTCATATTATAGAGGCTGAACCAATGGGTATAGCCTAGAACTTAACACATGAGGAATATCCAGTCCAAATCTTGGATCGGAGGATTAAACAACTTTGTAATAAAACTATTCCTCCGATCAAGGTCTTATGGTCAAATCACACTTCAATCGAAGTCACTTAGGAAACCAAGGAAGATATAAGAAACCAGCACCCACATTTATTCTAAGGTAATATTTATACCGTTTTACCTACAACTTTTAGGACGAAACTTATTTTAAGGGGGATGATTATAACAATCCGTCCCTAATAAAATAATTCATTAAATTAGTATGAATGCATGCATTTCAAATTTCAAATTTCCATATTACATTATATATGTGTATATACATATATTTATATCAATGTTGTTTAAAGGAGATATTAACATTTACCTCCATCGAGGTATTTGGAAATCATTTTTACACCCTCCAGGTATTGGTATATATTTTTATCCACCCTAGGTTTAGATATAAAAAATATTTAAGATAAAAAACGGTAGGAGGCTAATCGAAAATGTAAAAGGACAAGTTTGTCCCTAATTTTTAAAATAAAATGACTATACTACCCCTATTAGTTATTGGCGCTTTAGTGCAAAGAGGGCAATTTTGGTACTTTACCTCATTTTCTTATGCCACATCAAGCACACTCACCGTATTTGGATATTTTCTATTATTAAGAACAATGGTCAATGTATAACTCAAATATTAACTACTCCGGTCGTGGTTGGTAAAAATAAATACCAATACCTGGAGGATGTAAAAATGATTTCCAAATACCTCGAAGGATGTAAATGTTAATATCTCTTGTTTAAAGTGCAGGAATCAAGTGATAGCGACGACGACGCACGATCATATTTTATAAATTTTAACGACTCGAAGACAACTACCATTTATCATTTCTATAAATTAAATTTTATCAAGCAACTAGTATCCTTAGTCGAAAATGTTTAGATTTTATTCAAAATTATTATTTCAAAACATCAATATTTTCATATAATTAATTTATTTTGATTTTAAAAATTCTTGTACAAATAAGATTGATATGATTTTTATAAACTTAATATTATTTAAAATAAAATTTCCTAGATTGATACTATTAATAGAGAAGAGGATAGGCTTAAGAGTTGGAAATTAGATATGTATAAGGGAGATGATGAGGACAAGGAGTTCGATTAAGATAAGTACTAATGAGGATTGGGTTTAGAATGAGTCAGCCCAATTAGAGAAAGAAGGGATATAAATACCTAACCCGTTCTAAATCATCAATATTTTAACCTAAATTGATAAAACCCTCCCTCACACTTTCTCTCTCCGACCATCTTCATATTCCATTCCCTCGTCTCCAGCGCCACCGCCTACTTCCCACTCGCTACAACTCCGCTCCGGCCACCCCCGGTTCAACGCCACCATCAATATCACTTGTCGTCGCTAGAAACCCCAACCACTAACCACAACCACCAAATTATACTCCTTTTTACTCCCTTCGTCGTCTTGCCCGGTCGCCGCCAACCGCTAGTCACCACCGCCTGCCACCGTCGGTTTGCTGTCTTAACCTCCACCCCGTCACCGTCCCAGCCATTAAACACCAGCAGACCACCGTCCTCGCCCTCGTCTCGCCTTGATTTTGCGCCTGTTTTGCCTCTCGTCGCCCTTGCCTTTGGCCCGATCCGGTCTCTCGCCATCCTCTCGTCAATCATTGTCGCCGCTCCTAGCCACCGGCGGCCGCTTAGCCATCATCCAACCCTCAATCACCACCTTCAACCATCACGAAACCCCTCCTAAATTAAACTCCTCCGCCTTATTTTCTTAGGGTAAATTTTCAGATTTACTTATTTCAATTTGAGTGTTTAGGGTGTAATCAGTTGTTCTTTTTTTTTTTTTTTTGTATTATGAAAAAGAAATGGAAGATTGAAGTTTGATGATACTATGTGAAGGTTTGATTGGTTCAAGAAGATTGAGAAAACTTTTGGTGATATTTGACATACACTTGGAAGTGTATTGAAATTGAAGCAAATTTGCGGTGAAATCTCTGTGTAAATGGTATTCATGAGTTCTAAATTATTTTGGTTAAACTTTGGTGGTTATTTGATTTCATGGTAATTTTGGAAGAATTGAGAATGATTTGAAATAGTGAGAGATATGTGAAAAGGGATTATTGAGTTATGTTAGAATATTACATGAGGAAGAGGAAATGAGCATTTTCTTGTAAACTAAATTAGGGTGTTATGAATTAGATTTTAGTAATTGTGAATTAGAGTAGGTTAGAAGGATAAATACATAAATAAATAAATAAAGGATTTTTATTAAAGTATGAGCATTCTTTACATTATTTTAATTAAGGAGTTATATTGTGTTAAAGTTAATACTATTTATTAATAAACTCTTCTTAGAAAATAAAATAAGTATTTGGTGAAAGTTTAATTTATTAATAAAAATTCGATTTATTAATGAAAATTTTAAAATCTCTATTTAAGGTCAACGAGCGTTATGTGTTCATTCGGATTCTGTCTAAAAAGGAAGGAAGAACATCAACTCAAGATATGTTCATTGATCGTGCCCTTCAAGATTTCAATTTTAAATCAAAGTCGGGTATGGTTGAGTTCAATTACAAGCAACAAATCATTTGCAAATAGTATTTGCCATTATAAACGTGGACCTATCCCATACTTCACCATTAAGTCGGTCACACCATAACCGTGCCGCAACTAAGTGAATTATCCGATCGCTCCGAGTGTGTATATTTTTAGGGAACCCCGATGATCGTAAAGGTTCCACTCGGATAATAAATGAGCAACTCGGTTTAAATTATGCTCTCCGTTTTCATTTAGAAATGAATTAAAATGCATGCGCCCAACCGAACAATTTAATAACTTTTATTTTACCGCGTGATAATGGACATATTGAGTTTCGACTCACGTTTTGAAAATATTTTTCTCGGTTTTGTTTTAGGTAAGATTACTAAAGAAGGCAAGTCTTAGAGAAGTTTTGTTCGAAACTTAGAGGCCCCGATTCGCAGTGATGACATTTTGGAGAATAGTGAGCAAGTGTTGCTATTTGAAGTTGTCGTATACTAGGTTGTAATGTACTCGTTATTCGGTTTTTGTACATATTGTAGTTTCTATTCGTTGTTTACTATTAAGATAATGTAATCGGTGTTAAATAGTTATGTATTTGACTCACAATAGCTATACCTGCAATCGGGTCATTCGGCTCGGGTTCGGTTCGGGTTAGTTCGGTTCGGGTTAACTTCGGGTCAATCTTGTTCGGGTTCGGTTCGGTTTCGGGTTCGGTCAACTTCGGTTCGGGTAAACTTCGGTCGATCTCGCTCGGGTTCGTTCGGTTTCGGTTCGGGTCAACTTCGGCTTCGGTTCAACTTCGGTCAATCTCATTCGGGTTCGATTCGGGTTAATTTCGGATCTATTCGTAATCGGATCACTTTTTGGGTCAAAATCGATTCAAAATTGTACCACTATAGGCACAAAAGTACATCCCGAGAGACCCAACAAAAAAATGTGGGTTGGGTCACTTTTATCGGGGTTAAATTGATTCGGATCTGATTCGGTTCGGGTCATTTTGGGTTCGGTTCGGTTTCGTTCGGGTCATTTTGCATTCGGTCGGCTTCGGTTCGGGTCGTTTCGGTTCGGTTCGGTTCGGTCGGTTCATTTCTGTTTCGGGTCAAAATCGGTTCAACTGCTTCGGATGTCGGTTCGGTTTGGGTTTCGGTCGCTCGGGTTGACCCGCTCGGTTCGGTCGGCTTTGCCAGGTCTAACAATAGCCTTATCCTTTCCACCTGGTAAGGGCGGTGGTGACAACTCTTAACTTTCTTCTCACTGCGCTAATCACCGATTAGCGATTTATTCGAACTAAATTAGTGTTAGGAAGAATTTAGTTCTAAAATTGTAACTTCAAGTGCATGGCGTAGTTATAGCTAGTCTGCAAGCACGGGTCGTGTTCACAGAGAGTTGTGTTTCAAATATCGAAGTTAACTTAAACTTTCTCGTCTAGGTGAATCAAAACAGATGAGATGGACGTATATGATGATTAAACTAACTCTGGAAAGCAAATAAAAATATGTTCGGGTTGTGATTTTACCACTTAATAAACTAACTAATCAAGACAAGCTGAAACCTAACCAAGTCTATGCAAGCAATTAGGAGTGGTCGGTTGCACCATCAAAGGCCACTCAAGCCACACTTTCGAGGGTTATGAGCTAATCTAATTGTTCTAACCACCTACTTTCGTGGGATTAGCCCAATTAGACTACAAGAATAGCAACCTATGGACCTAACTAGGATTCGGGCTATTTTCATGCCAAAATCCCGACTATCCTTTTTACCCACACTAGTAAATTGGCTCCACCTTTCAGTGATAGACCAATCACCCAAAAATCAAGATGAAAATCCCTTTCGGGCATTTCATCGAACACGTGGTGAGCATGAGAAACAATTCCAAATAACAAGCATAAACTAGTTGGGTTAAGGCCTAAACGAGATTAATTAGCCATTAGGAAGGCTAATCACAACCAAAGCAATCAATTTTAACAACTAATTGACATAAAATCATGAAGCAAAAATAAAAACCACACTAAAGAACAAACTAACACAAACCGACTTGAACAAGAACATAAACTAGATAATTAAACTCAAGCATGAAAACAAGTAATAAATCTAACTATAATTAACATCTAGACTAATAAAAATTGAATCTTGAAACTAAATTGAACAATCAAAGTATTAAACTAGAAGTAAAGAAGAAGAGATAAAGAGAAAATTTATGCTTGAATTAACATTAAAGGCTTGAATCCAAAATCTTGTACAAAACTCTACACTAATCTCCCCCTAATGGAGTTTTATTTTGGCTAAGCAAGAACCCTAAGAGGTCCCTAAAATCCCTAAAAATCAAACTCCCTTAAATTAGAGCCAAAACTGTCCTTTTATAACCTATAAAAACCGAGAAAAATAAAAAATGGGAAGTTGCGGGTCTCGCATGGGTACCCGTGCATGTTTTTGAAAGTTTCTGGTCAATTCGCACAACCGTGCAAGTTCTCGCACCGGTACCTATGCAACTTCGCACAGCTGTGCGTAACTTGCACTCGCTTCCTGTGCATACCATTATCTTCCTCGTTTTACTCCTTTTTGGCTCAAACTTTTGCTATTGTCTCAATTTGATTTATTACCTACAAAAGTAAGAAAAATAAGTAAAAATCCTAAAATTATATTATTTTACAAGTCAAAAATTAAGTAAATAAGGGTATAAAATGACGTAATATTTGGACCGAACAACTAGTGACTATGGGTTGGGGGCATTACAACCTCATGGTTGTCGGCGAGTCTCCAGGTAGTTTCCAACCATAGTTAATTTTTTCAAGCCACGATTAACACAATAGTGAGGAAGCATGAAAGTTAAGGATCGAATCCAACGATCACCTCCAACCACATGATGCCCTCATCGCCATTAAAGTCAAGCAACCCATGGTGAGGAGAGAACAATGAGAGAAAAAGAAGAATAAGCATTCACCGGTCAAAGATGGGAAAGTACTCGCCATAATCCGTGAGCTAACCATGGACAAGAATAAGATGCAACTCGCCGGGAATTTCGTCGGATAAGCACTCGTCGAAATTCATGGTCACAAAGCGTTAATGGTTATTGTAAGTATGGGATTAGTGGGTTGGGGTCTTAGGTTTTCTTCTTTTAATGGATGTAACTTTTTTAAAGTTAATGCATGAATAGTTTAATACCAAATATAAACTCAATAATCGTTTAATAATTTTTTTAAATTTCAATTTTAAAATTACATTTTTTAACTTAATTATACCTAAAAAATAATGAATGGTCATGATGTAATGAATACACAAGTACGGTGGAAATTTATTACA
This sequence comes from Talinum fruticosum, assembly GCA_021018815.1. Taxonomy (NCBI): domain Eukaryota; kingdom Viridiplantae; phylum Streptophyta; class Magnoliopsida; order Caryophyllales; family Talinaceae; genus Talinum; species Talinum fruticosum. The sequence continues at coordinate 4,162,596 of JAITYX010000020.1, forward strand.
ATTCGGTAATTGTGTTATAGCGACAATCACTATAACCTTTTGGTTAAAGTAAATGTCACTTAACTATATTTTTCGTAAAGTAGGATTTTTCTTTAGAGTGTGTTAGGTTGGATGTAAAATCATTTTCCCGAAAAATTATTTTTCGATTTTCATATGTTTGGTATTAGAAATTTTGGAAAATGATTTTCGAAAAAATGGATTTTTTCCCTAAAGAGGAAAATATTTTCCCTATGAGTAGAGGGAAGTTGCATTTTCCCTTCCTTGCTAAAAGCCAAGTTCACATCTCTCGCTCTCTCTCGTCTCCATCAGCCGCTTAAAACACCATCCTCTTAGCTCCAGTCTCTATCCCCGCTCGAGACACCATCCTCTCGACTCAAGTCTCCATCGCCGCTTAAGACACCATCCTCTCAGCTCCAGTCTCCATCCCTCGCTCGACTTTCTCCAGCCTCCATCCCCGCTCGACTCTCTCTCTCTCTCTAGTCTCCAAGCCTTCCTCATACAAGTAGTCTTTCTCCCTTCCCGCTCGAGACAGCTTCTTCGCACAACTCTCTCTCCATTGTTGTCAATTTTATCTGTAAGACACACACACACTCTCTCTCTCTCTCGATTTAGTTATTTCTATTTTAGAAATTTAGTGTTTGGTTTTATTTAAGAATTTTAGGGTTAGGGTTTTGGTTTGCCAATTTTAGGGTTTTCGTTTTCAATTTTCTCATGAGAAGAAGCCCGCTCATCACTTGCGTGGTCTCTCGAGGTACTTACCTTTCGATTTCAATGATTCATGCCATTGTTTTGTTTTCATCAAAGGATAATGCATGTGAAAAGACACGCTCTCTCTCTCTCTCTTATTTAGTTATTTCTATTTCGTAAATTTAGTGTTTGGTTTGATTTATGAATTTTAGGGCTTCATGAGTTTTAGGGTTTCGGTTTGCCAATTTTAGGGGTTTGGTTTTTCAATTTTCTCGCGAGAGGAAGGCCCTTCATCACTTGCGTGGTCTCTCGAGGTACTTGCCTTTCGATTTCAACGATTCATGCCATTGTTTTGTTTTCATCAAATGGTTTCAAAACTAAGTATGTCATAGTAAAATAAGAAATTGAAAGATTTCGTTGAAATTGTTCGCTTGGAAATTTCCAAAAGCTAATCATAGGTTCTTCTCTCCATCTGAACAACAGAGTACGTTACGCTCATTAATCAAACATGAGTTATTTATTCTTCATCGCCTATTAAATTAAACAAATATATCTTAGTGATGTCTTTGTGTTTGTTTTTGGATATTATTCGGGGTTACGGTTTAGGAAAATGTTATTAATTTCCTTCCTACCAAACAATAAAAAATAAACTTTTCGAAAATTATTTTTCATTCTACCAAACAAAGGAAAATATATGTGAAAAATTATTTTTCGAAAAATGATTTTACATCCAACCAAACACACCCTTAATTTAAATCATAAGATAACATCATTTGATATGATAAATCTAAATTGAAATCCAAGGGAAAAGATATCACATTATATATATATTTTTGATCGAAAAGATATCACATCCTTGAAAGAAGGGGAAACAACAAAAACAGCCCAAGTAAGAACATCTCAATTGGATTTGTTAATTGCACTGAGCGTGACTGTGGAACAGCGGATAGAGAAAAGCCCACCTAAACCTAACCAAACAACTTACCGTAGAAATTACGCCCAAAATCCACTCTTTCGACTTTTCTATTCACTGGGGCGGTGCTAGGATCAAGTACTGCTCAAGAACACGATACTTAACGTAGGACTCTCCAACCAGCAAATCACACGCCGCCACCGCATAATTACTATTTTATCCATCTAGTTGGAAGTTGAAATTCTCTCGGACTCAAATTTCCCTGTTTTTCACGCGGTCTTTTGTTGCTTTTCTCGTCGAGGGGCCAAGAAAATAGGCGACAGAAAATCCACCAAATTTCGGACGACGTGTAGAAGAAGACGGAAATTGATGATTCTTCGGGTTCGTCAAGAGAGGGATTTTCAGTTTTAGTTCAAGATAATCTGCTTTCGATTAGGGTTTTGGGACATTGTTGTTTATCTCCCACTCTCTCCTGTTGATCACTCTACAGAAGCTTGTGGAGAGACAGAGAGAGGGAAAATTGAGTGAGTTTGAATTGGGGGAGGGATCTTTGGCAGTGAACAATGTTGTCGCTGCAAAGTGATCTTCAACAGAATCAGCAGCAGCCGCAATTGCAATTTCAGCAGCAATTGCAGGGAACTAGGGTTTCGTTCTCGCTTGATCGGAATGAGGCTTTTGTTTTCCATTCCGACCACCAGAAATCATCTTCTTCAACCTCCATTGTCAAAGCTTCTCAGTCGCTCGACCATCGTCAAAGTATGTCTCCTTTTATCTCCTTCTCTCTCCTCTCTGATCGGAATTTCAGTGCTAATTTGCGGCAATTTCACCTGAGGACATCTATATCATATGTGTATGGCGCCGTGTTTTCCGATGAGCAGAAGTGCCTATAAATTAGGGTTCATAAACATCTTCACAAACAGCGTTTATTCTTATTTCAGTGGCTTCTGATGGAGGAGAAAGGCATCTTTATGTCTTATTCTCTCATCCTAGCAGAAAGTGGAACCGAGTTCAATTCAACGAAATTACCGCTAATTTTGAGTCTGAACGAACTTTTTTTTTTTTTGTTTTGCCTTTTGCATTTTGGAGGATAGTCCAATTTTTATGTCTGTCAAAATTATACTTGTGTCAAGGATTTGTAGATTAAAATAAATTGTAATTTTGAGGGTTTAGATGTTTATACAGGTTACTTATGTTTTCTAAACCAATATCGAGTTAGAAGGTGTCGTGGCAGGCAAAGTCATCTATGTTTGGTATTGTACTTTACTTTTGATTGACTTTCAAAAGTAAGGATATAATAGTAAACAAGCATGACTCTACCTGCCGCCTCCTAACTCGGTGTTGGTTTAGAAAAAAATTACCCCTAAGTACAATGCACCCCATCTAACTTTAACGTAGGGTATATAAAAATGTCCAAACCCCTCGAAGTGTGATTATTTTAATCCAAAAACCCTTGTGTCAATTCAAAGATTCATTTTGATTGATTTATTTAATTTTTATTCTCAAAATTCCCAGTGTGAGACTTTCTTTTTCTGTTGCCAAATTGTGTTAGTATTGACTCAGTGTAATTGTTGTCAGTGTATTAGAATGATTGCTTGGAATTTGGGTTTTTTAGGGGGTGGGGAGGGAGGGGGTTTGGTTCAGGGTATGGTTCTCGGGTATCTAATCAATTAATCGCCCAAACCAGATATGATTTACAAGGGCATCGGATCATAAAAACTGAAGGGAAAAATCTATGATTTCACATTGCATTGACAGAACCAATTCAAGGGATGGGTTAATTGGTTAATGTTGTCTTCACATTGTTGATTTTTACTAATTTACTGTTACCTTACTAGTCATTCTTTTCAATGAGATTCATGATTTTTGAGCTAAATGCTTTTCGGTGCCTGCACTGTGACTTCAATATTCTGGAAGGATGGTCATTTTGCTGTAAAAATGGTGGAGTTTTTTATTTATTTATTTACAGTGCATGTCATGCCTTTGATAAGTTTCCATTTGATTGTTCTTGCAGTTATAAAAGCGATTGAATCTGCTTAGACCTAGATTAAGCTGAAAACAGCTAGCTCATAGTCATCAATATGTTCTTTTTATTTTAAAGCTCGCAAAACACTTCAAAATAGTTTAATAATGTGACAATCCTTGAAAGGGTCTCTGTTAGGATCTCCAAAAGATGTGCACTTTGATTCAGAATGCAAATTAAGACTCCATGGTTAAATTAACGTGTCACATAGGCCTTTTGATCTTGGCTTGTCTCTTAGGACTAGGGTGCCATTTGCACTAATTTTTATTCTTCACATAGATCTGTGAACTGACTCAAGAGTTCAACATCTGTACCACTTATATTCTATTGAACTTACCAATTGAATAGTTAGCCGAGTTGTCCATCTGTATTGCATTCCAACTATATCATCTTTGACTGTTGTGGTCTCTCTACCTAAAGGGGCTAAAGAGGTTTCGTACTGTTTGCCAGATGGTCATAATGCTGCGATGTTGGCGTGTTGTTTAGCATGGCTTTCTTGGCAAGCTCTTGATATTATCTAACAGATTGAAAATTCCTGTCGTTATTGTAACGACGTCCCTTATTGTGCAACAACATATGCCAAGTTTTGGCTGAATTCTGTTTGTTCTCTATTGTAGTTGATGACGATTTGCTCCTGAATCTTGCCCATCAAAAGTACAAAGCTGGTAACTACAAACAAGCTCTTGAGCTCAGCAACAGTATATATGGGAGAAATCCATGCTGTACCGATAACCTTCTGCTATTGGGGGCCATTTACTATCAGGTTATATGCTTTCTCTTTGGTGAATGTGAAATGTCCATTTTGTTTGGTTGGATGGAAATGTTAGCTGACAATTTATTTTGCTGGTTTTAGTTGCATGACTTTGATGCATGCATCTCAAAAAACGAAGAAGCTCTTCGTGTTGATCCTCATTTTGCAGAGTGTTATGGAAATATGGCGAATGCCTGGAAGGTATGGGTTCGCTTTTTAATTATAGTGGTCATTAGTTCTTTTTGGGTTATGGTTTCCTTGACCTTTTTCTTCCTGTTTCAGGAAAAAGGAAATATAGATGTTGCTATCCGCTATTACTTGGTTGCAATTGAGGTAACCACAATGTTTGCGAACTTTTCAAGATGTTTTACTTTAAGAAAATTATTATTGCTTGCTTGTCCTTCCTCTTTTGGTCTTACCTGCTCATACATTTTGAATCTTAAGTGTATTAAGTTCTCCTGTTATACACCTGCATCATTTCTGAGTAGTGTGGCATTGTCATGGGTGAATGGGCCCCTATAGATAACTATGGGACATAGCCATCATTGAGACTCCTGTCAAAGAAACCTTATTGACTCTGTAGTTTAGTAGAGTTTCCCACATAAGAACATGAAGTGGGTGTTTGGCCTAAATTCTAAAAGTGTTTTTGGATTCTAAAACTCAAATTAGGCCAAACACTTAAATTAAAACTGTTTTTCAAAAATGATTTTGAAAAAAAAACTCCCCAAAAATAGAAACAACTATTTGTTGTTTTTGTTTCTAATTTCTAGGAAAACTCCCTAATAACCACCCACTCTCTCCTCTCTTTTCACGTTATTTAACCTCTTCTTTCTCCTCTATCTCTCTTTCTCTCTCCTCTATCTCTATCTCTATCTCTCTCCTCTCCTCTCTCTCTGTTATTTTGTTTTATCTCTATTTCTTATTTCTCTCTCATTCTAAAAATCTTGGCGAGACAAATTAATTATTTAAAAAACACTTATATAAAATTCAGGCCAAACATTTCAATTTTTCTTCAAAAACAATTTTCAAAAAGATGCTTTTAAAAAACAAAAACAGTTTTTTTAAAACTAGGCCAAACATGCTCGAAAAATACTATGAGTTAAATATTAACAAAAAGCTTGAGGTCTTACATGTATAGTCCGATATTCGCAGTTGTCTTAGATCCTAATAGAAACAAGTTCACACATCAGTTGCTTAGTTAGTATTAAAATTTGTGTTGAAGTGTTGAACTTATGCATGGTCCTGTGGTGACATGTAGAATTGCTATGTAGGCTGCCACATAGGAGACAGTGGCTAGCAAGATTGCCTAAATGATTCTTTTGCCATGTAGGAGGTTAATTTGATAAGTTATTAAATTGAACAATCGGTAGCCATCTAAATAACTACCAAATGCCCACCAAAAATATATGATATTTTGGATGCCTTCTGGAATAATGCCCCCTTTTCTACATGGGTACGTCCCCTTGGTGTCATATTAATATGCTCTTTGATTGCTCAGTAAAGAATTACTTAAAAAGAATATGGTTCTCTATATCAAATAAGGAATTATAATTATGAAAACAAAGGGATTTAATATGATTTGCATTCTAGGAATTAAAATCATATTGGAGAGTCATCCTTAGATGTGACGAAAATTTATTTTTGAAGATCATTTTCACTAAAACCCCCAAAGAAGTCATAGCATTACAATTGGACTTAGAACAGAGAGGCTCCTACCATAGATAATATATTTTTTTTTTTCAAAGTTGATTTACACAGTAACATCAATAAAAATAGAAGAGAAATTTGCTCGAATTCATCCCTCGAAAGGGATACAGCATTAGTACATTATATGTGTATATAAATCACTTTGAAACATTTGTTAAGGAAGTATAGAAAAAGGGGACTGGGAAATTAATCCAACCTAATCTGATGAACATGTCACAAAGAACTGCATTTTCACTCTCTTTGTATTGATCTGTTTGTGATTCCCTTTCTTATGACTTCTAGTTGTCATGTGAAACAAACATGCAATTATGCATAATAGCATGAAGTGTCGCTCTAATGTGGTTACCCATGGGGAAAAAAGAAAAAGCTCCTTCAAACAAATGTGCACTATCGCTCTAACTAATACTTTGTGTCTTCATTTATTTTGCAGCTTCGTCCAAATTTTGCGGATGCATGGTCTAATTTGGCTAATGCATACATGAGGAAAAGCAGGCATAGTGAGGCAGGTCAATGCTGCCGGCAGGCTCTTGCTTTGAATCCTCATCTGGTAATTTTTGGGTTTGTGTGTGGGTTATGTGATCTGTATTATTGGTGGCATGTATTGAGCTTTTGACTTTCTTTTGTAGGTTGATGCTCGTTGCACCCTTGGTAATGTAATGAAAGCTCAAGGATTAGTGCAAGAGGTGAGAAAATAAGTCAAAGCCTAGAGTTTAATTCTTGTCATTAATGTGATGAGAACTCCCTTGCACTAGAATACATCTTCGATTCCATGGTGTCTCTGTTTGGGATTCTAATCTTCACAACACTGTTGTGTTTTGTCACTATGGTATTTATGAATGTGGCACAGTCTTAGCCATGTTTTTGACTTCAATTTTAGGTTATTGCTTCTGTTACACTATAATGTTGATGTGCCTACACCATTGCTTTACTTGGCGAGTTTCTTCATGTGGAGTAGCCACCTTTGAAGATTTGATCCACTCCAACCTTCCTCTTTTCTTATGGGGTGGGAGTTCCTTTTTTGAGATGCACTTCAATTCCTCTTCTTCTTTTGATTGTCATTTGTAAAAATGGTTGTCTTTTAGGTGCCTTTGTTCTTTGGACATTACTCACAATTTTAAATGCATGGTTGACATAGGCATACGATTGCTATGTGGAGGTTCTTCGGCTCCAGCCAACTCTTTCTATTGCTTGGTCCAATCTTGCTGGACTTTTCATGGAGATGGGAGATTATAACAATACTGTTCGGTGTTACAAGGTGTTGTGTGAATTCTTGTTCTTTTAGTTTTGTGATAACTGGAGAATCATTTTTTGTGTTTTTCGATATTTGACTTATGCACAACAGTCTTTGTTCATGTAAATTGATTTTGAATTTTACATGTATCTCAGGAAGCAATCAAGCACAAACCTTCATTTACAGAGGCCTATCTGAACTTAGGAAATGTTTACAAGGTATGCTATTCCTTAAGGCTCTATTTGATTATAAGAAAATAGGTTGAAAAGAAAATTTAAATGGAAAAAAAGTGATGAGGAAAAAAGTTAAGAGGAAATTGATTTTTTTCTTGTGTTTGGTTCAAGGAAAAATAAAGGGAAAAAAATTATAATTCTTTTCCAACATCTTATCCATCCACCACATTGTCATGGAGAGGAGTGAGAAAATATTCAATAGTATTGATTAATCGAGAGGAGAGAGAAAATTTTTAATGTTCTTTCATAGTAGAAGTCTCTCTCTTTCTCCATTTCTCTCTCTTGTGAGTTTTTTCTTCCATTTTTCTCTCAATTTTGGAAGGAAAATATCATTGACTAAATTGACAAAAGTTACCATGAGTTTTTCCATTAAACTTTTTTTCTCTCATTTTTCTTCAATTCAAACATGGGAAAGAAATTCATTTTCCACATTTATTTTCTTTCCTTCTAATTTTCTTAGAATCAAACGGAACCTAAAGGTTTAGAAACTCCAACTTAAGGGGATTACGTACTCTCCCTCCAAAAAAGGACAAAGTGGATAAAGAAAAATAGCATTTTGAATTCTTATCATTTATGTATAATAGTGCGTTATCTGACATGTCTTCAGGCTATGGGAATGTCTCAAGAAGCTGTGGTATGTTATCAACATGCCCTACAGGTCCGGCCAGACTATGCTATAGCTTATGGTGAGGGTCCCTGCCTCCTTTTTTTCTTTTCCCTTTTTCTCCTTCCCCTTTCAATTTTGGAACAGACATATTAGAATGCAATTAGCTCACTAGCTTCAAACACTCTCTCTCTCTCTCTCTCTCTCTAAAATGTGTGTTATGAATTATTGATGACATTTGTGATTTTGCTTGATCTGGGTATTGTAGTCATGTTAAGATAAGAATAAACAAAAAGAAGCTGGTTTTGATGGGATACTGTTGGTTCAAACCTGATCTATGAAGAGACTAAAATCTATCTGGTTCTACTTGATGATACGATATGCGAAGATATAACTTGATCTTGGTCAGTGCCACAAATTTGATAAGGTGGAATAGTAACAAGCCGATGCCTGATTGCGATGGGTACCCTGTTATGAAGCCAACTCAACAAGATAAGGGACTGTTTTCTGTCCTCACTTGATCATACCATTGGTGAAATAGAAGAATTTCTTGATGTTATGTTGATTTGTCTAGTGAAGAGCACCTATTTTGCATGTTAATCATGACTCTGCTTCCTAGTGATGTAATTTTCCCTGGTTTAAATTACTTAACACAGAAATATTCTATACGGCAGCTGGTTCTTTGCAATTTTCTACCCTTTTTACTCTATTCTATGTATTTTGTAGTTGTATTCTTTTGTTAGTGTCCTTGTCCTGTGTACTGGCTGCAAAATATGACAGGTCCAAAAAGAGAAAATTTTCCTGAGTTATCTGTATTCATTATTTTCAGTTATGGCTAATTTTATTAAATTTTGACTTTGCAGCGAATCTTGCTAGTGTATACTATGATCAAAGACAACTAGACATGGCTATTCTCCATTATGAAAGAGCCATCTCTTGCGATCCTGGATTTTTGGAAGCATACAATAACCTGGTGGGGCCTTGAATCTTGTTATTAGTGTTTGTCTATGGTCCTTGCAGTTTATGTTTCAACTACTTGCATGGTCTAATGAGGCTCTATCATTTTGATGTTGAAGGGTAATGCGTTGAAAGATGCTGGCCGAGTTGAGGAAGCAAGTCAGTACTATCGGGTATGTGGTGATCATTTTTATTGGTGTATACTTGTTCCTGATGTTTGCCATGGCAGCTTCTTAGACCTAATGTGTTTATTGGTGTGCACAGCAATGTCTATCTCTCCAACCTAACCACCCACAAGCATTAACTAATCTTGGAAACATATATATGGAATGGTATGTGGGTTGAACCTAGAAGGCTCTTCTAGGCTTCTCTCTTGAAGGTCATGGAACTCTATTATTTACCTGTTTTGAATATGGAACCTTCTGACATTTTCTTTTTTGTTTTCTTTTTCTTTTTTTTTTGGGGGTGGGGTTATTTATTAGGAATATGGTCAGTACAGCTGCACAATATTACAGGGCAACGCTTAACGTTACTACAGGACTTTCTGCGCCTTACAATAACTTGGCAATAATATACAAGCAACAGGTAGTGTAGCCTTCTTCTTGGCTGGGAAGTTATCTTGTGTGGTGTGATCCGATGTTGAATTTAGGGTCACTGTGTTTTATGTTCTTATTTAAAGCAGAGTATATATTGTTAATGCTTCAAGCAACCTTGCTTTATCTCATGCTGTCAAATTTTCAATCATGCAGGGTAATCACTGTATTTTCTATTTTTGTACAGGGTAATCATGCAGATGCCATATCTTGCTACACTGAAGTTCTCAGGATTGATCCATTGGCAGCAAATGCATTTCTGAATAGAGGAATTACATATAAGGAGATTGGAAGAGTCAATGAAGCTATCCAAGATTTCATAAATGCCATCAATGTCCGCCCGTCTATGGCCGATGCTCATGCAAATCTGGCTTCAGCTTATAAAGACAGGTTAAATTTTTGTTACCTTCTCTACTGCAAGAGGAAGAGTGCTGTATAGTTTCTGGAATCATGATATCTTATTTGCTCAAATTATGCACGTGTAATAATTTGTTTTCAACTTCTCGCAGCGGCCTTGTTGAACCAGCTATAAAGAGCTACAAGCATGCGTTAATGTTGCGCCCTGATTTTCCAGAGGCAACGTGTAATCTTCTTCACACTCTACAGGTATGTTGCTCATACAGTATCAGTTTACTGGTTCCAGTTTGGGTCCAATTCTCCTTGGATCAGTTTGGTTGGATAGATATACCATTTCTATATGTTGTACAACCATTTTAAATATACTAACAAAATGAACATTGAATTTTTACTCATATGACGTGAGATGGAAGATATCACCATGAAAATGGGGAGTTTTGATTAAAAAATTAAAATGAACCAATCACAATATGTTGGTGTACTTTTTGTATACTTTTTGTGAGTAAGAAAAGAGTTTTTGTATGGTATCTAAATACAAGGATTAGGGCATGTTGCCTGTTGTGGGATGTAACTGCTTTTGAGATTTTACAACGCACCATCTTTCTTTCTCTTCATTTCTTGACGAATTCAGTTTGTACTGAGGATTCTGTTACCTGCATGTGCGATTAAAATAATTACATTTATATGGCAAATTGACTGGTTTCTTCTTAGAGACATTTTTACTAAATTCACAATTTAATTTGTGAGCATCATTAATTTTTTGGTCTCTTGAATTTTGCAGTGTGTATGTGAGTGGGATGACAGAGAAAGCAGGCTTATTGAAGTGGAATGCTTACTGAGGAGGCAAATACAGGTTCATTCTCATCAACACTGCCCTCTAGGTTTAATATTCTTGTTAAGAGTTACTGTTGTTTTTTCTGCTAAGTTCTTTTTGTTCTTGTGTTCTTCTATCTTCCTGAATATTCCTTTCTTTTCTCGAAGCTAACTGGCCTTTACTTCTGTCAGATGTCTCTTCTCCCAAGCTGTTCAGCCCTTCCATGCCTTTGCCTATCCTCTTGATCCAATGCTTGCCCTTGAAATCAGGTGGGTGCTATGTGCATGTCATGATGAGTTAGGCTTTTGCCCATAATTACATCTAACATCTCAATATTGACATTTCTTGGTGGCTGTAGTCGTAAATATGCTGAACACTGTTCTGCGGTCGCTGCTCGATTTTCACTTCCTCCCTTCAGTTATACTGCTACATTACCTGTAAAGTCTGATGGTGGTAGCAGGCGACTAAGAGTTGGGTATGTTTACTTTTTTTCTTTTTCTTTTGTCCTGTTTTAAAATCCAGTTATTGCCTGACAGAAAAAGCTGTGCATTACAGATATGTAAGCAGTGATTTTGGTAACCATCCCTTGTCACATCTTATGGGCTCAGTGTTTGGCATGCATAACAGAGAAAATGTTGAGGTATACTATAGGTGTCTATTGCTTCATACCCCATGTGATCAATGAGCAGTTTACTGGTATTTATTTGTTATATCAATGAAACTGTAATGCCATGCCGGCAGGTCTTCTGTTATGCCTTGAGTCCAAGTGATGGGTCTGAGTGGAGATTACGTACTCTGTCAGAAGCTGAACATTTTGTGGATGTTTCGTCTATGTCCTCTGATGCAATAGCAACCCTAATTAATCAAGACAAAATTCAGATACTTGTCAATCTTAATGGTTACACAAAGGTATGTTGTCACAGACTTCTTGAATTTGATCTCTACTGATAAATGATGTTTCTGAAACCAACTTCTATTGCAATCTTATGGATACATTTTACAACATCATCATACTTATTCTTTCTCATCAGTTTATATGCCCTGAAAAACTTGACGCTCTGACAGTTTGATTGAGTGCATGAGGCATTCTCCCTAATATCCTAGAAAAAGCTGCCTGACTAAAAGCCCAATTTTAGCACTTCAGAGACTGGTACAACACCCAAACTTTTTTCTTTTTTTTTTTTTTTTGGTGGTGGTTGGGGAGGAAGGGGGGTGTTATATTACTAGGTTGGATGGTGTGATTATAGGGCAACCTCCATGTCAAATGGTATTGTCAATGTGGAGGCAGCTAGGTGGTGAAATGCTGAGAAAATCATCAATACAAATTTGAAAACAGTTGTCTATATCTTGTAATTTCAAAAACCAATATGCCACCTGATTGTTCATGGCATTTTGGTAATTTTAAGGATATTGTAATTTAAAGATAAAAAAAGCTCTCTTAGTGAATAACAAAATAAGAGCATTTTTGTTACTTTGTTGCCCAATGAGCTATCCCAAAACTTTTATTTACTATTCCAATTAATAGTAAAATGAGGATGTGTTGGTAATTTTGCTTTCCGTGGGTGTGCTTTTTAAAGGGCATTTTTGACTTTTGACTTTATGTTTGGATGGTATGAAGCTTTCAAAAAAAAAAAAAAAAAGAAACTCACTCTACTCCATCTCCATGCCTTTAATCTTTAAAATTATTATTGTTTTGACTTTCTTTCTTTACTCATTATTATTACTTTTTTAGAAAAAAAGGTCTTCTCAATCTTCATTCTTGAAATTATTTCTCAATCTTATATTATTATTTGGATGGTATGAAGCTTTCACTCCATCTCCATGCCTTTGTGTGTCATTGCTTTCATCCTTGAAAATTAAAACCTTATATGTCAATCCCTTTAGTAGTAATTTTTTTATGAAAGTTAAGTCAAAAAATTACCATAAAATAATTGGAATTTCTGACACACTCTGAACAAGATAATGCTATGATCAAGCCATATCTATACCTTTGAACCTGACTACTTTACCATCTACTTGGGGATGTGCGCGGTACCACACTAGCGTGAAGTAAAGATTTAACCAGTAATAGAGATCTGTGCGTATGTTGGAATGGAAAGAACAATGGAGACCTTTTTATAGGGAATTGGGGGACTAAAACGGTGCTTCAGAATAAATTGTAACTTGTTGCTACTTATTTGTTTTTATTTCCTGACTTCTGAGTAAGTAAGATTTGATTTTAAGCAGTTTGTTTACATTTTACTATTCTCATGCTTTTGGTCTGACTTATAGGGTTAATAACTGCATTACAAATGTATATAATGTCATTCCATTTGATAATTACGCAGGGTGCAAGAAATGAAATATTTGCTATGCAGCCGGCCCCAGTTCAGGTCTCCTACATGGGATTTCCTGGGACCATGGGTGCTTCTTACATACATTATCTCCTGACAGATGAGGTTTGGATGCAAACTCAATTGTCTGTCTCCATATTTGTATCTGGATTTAGTGTTGTATTCTACTAATAACTTGTCTTTTCTGTTTCAGTTTGTCTCTCCGAGACATTTATCCCACATTTACTCAGAGAAGCTAGTTCATCTTCCTCACTGTTACTTTGTCAATGATTATAAGCAGGTTGGCTATTTGACTGGTACTTTTAGAAGTCTTGAATTTTTTTTTTTTTTTGGTTTTTAATGTGATTATTATTTGAATTGTAGAAAAATCGTGATGTTCTGGACCCTAACTGTCGACCTAAGCGGTCAGATTATGGACTACCGGAGGGAAAATTCATCTTCGCATGCTTTAATCAGCTGTACAAGATGGATCCTGATATTTTTGACACATGGTATGTCATGGGATGTGGGAAGCATGCATCTCCAAGTTGATGCTTGTGTAATCATGTCCCATGATCTAGCCCTTTTCTGTTGTTGTAACATCATCCATGTCCTATGATAAACTATGTTGTCAAAGGTAACTTATATTTTGCTGTTCAGGTGTAATATTCTTAAGCGTGTTCCAAACAGTGCACTCTGGCTTCTGAGATTCCCTGCTGCCGGCGAGAGTAGGCTCCGTGCATGTATGCATTGTTTTTATAAACATCTGTGCTCTATGCATTGCCTATTTAAACTTGGTTTACAATGCCCCTGAGATTCAACCAATTCTTGTGATATCCTTTACCTGTGGTATTTCCAGATGCTGGTGCTAAGGGTGTGCAGCAGGAGCAGATCATTTTTACTGATGTTGCTATGAAAGGGGAGCACATTAGGCGCAGTGCTTTAGCAGACCTCTGTCTTGACACGTAATTTGCGTAACTTGGTTTTAATTCCCCTTTTGGTCTGCTGGTCTCAGCTGCCTGAAGTCTGAAACCCCCTGCTCCCCTTTTACTGATTCATTTTGTTCTGTTGATCTAGGCCTTTATGCAATGGGCACACAACTGGAACAGATGTTTTGTGGGCTGGTTTGCCAATGGTTACACTACCCCTTGATAAAATGGCTAGTAGGGTCGCTGGTTCACTTTGTTTGGCAACTGGTGTTGGAGAAGAGATGGTCGTTAGCAGGTACTCACCCAATACTTGACTCTTCTTTCTTTTGGGCCTCTATCTGTCTCTCTTCAATGAAGTGTTCCTTTTTGTGTGATTTGGCTGCATTTTAGTGTGGATATTGCATGTGACATATCCACATTTTCCCTTTTATCTGTATGTTATATAGCCTCGATACTCAGTAGGTGGCATTGTAGTGAACACAAGGAATTGAGGTTTTCTCCAAATTATATTGGTCTAGTGTCAGCAATATAAGATCTTGATTAGTTTATAAATCATCCATCTAATTTGTACCCAGTGGATCATTTATGCTTGTGGCCTGCAGCCCTGAACTATGAAGTTAGTTGTGCTTTTGTTGAATTCTGCTTCTTCTGAGGAACAAGTTCCCAACTCTCTAAAGAAACTGAAAAAAATCTACCTCACGTATTTGCACAAAAAGAAATAAAAGGAAGGCAAGCAATCCCCTGCAAATTGTGCCCATATTCTCATTATCACGACTTGTATACACTGGAAATTTCGTTTCCTTTTTTTTTTTTCTTCAAAAAATATTATGAATTTGCTTTTCAAGTTGCTTATTCATGTCTGCTTCTTTTCCCTGGTGTTTCTTATTGTAATCTGGTACAAATTCTGAGTGATTGCTGACTTTTCTATTTTCCATTGCATCTGCTGATATCTCTTAAGTCTGAGAGAATATGAGGAGAGGGCAGTGTCTTTGGCATTGAACAGGTCAAAGCTCCAGGATCTTACCAATCATCTGAGGACTGCCCGCTTGACATGCCCTCTGTTTGACACTGCTCGTTGGGTGAGTACATGCATGCCTTTCTTATGATTCATAAACTCTTGTATTGTGTGCCTTGGTCAATGAAAATTGTTGCATGATTATTTTTTTTTTTCTCAAGAGATAGCACCAATAAACCATATAAGGCTCCATCAAAATGCCCCACACTGTGTCACTCTGTTTTGGAGTACACTTGAAATCATTTCACAAATCTCAGGTCCTGGTTTTTAAGAGGAAATCATTTTACATTTACATTAGTCACTATAGTTGAAAGCCATGTACTAAGCGTTTAGAATTCACGAGAATGCAACTCTCTGATTTGTTCCTAAATTATGCTGGATCTATATGCAGGTACAAAACCTCGAACGAGCGTTTTTCAAGATGTGGAATTTATACTGTGCTGGCCAGCATCCTCGGCCATTCACAGTGACAGAAGATGATTTAGAATGCCCTTACGACAGATAGAAGAAAGAAAGATAGAGAGCGTTGTAGATTAGCCTGTAGGGCTTAGGCTGTAGAATAGAAAGAGAGATATATATTGGTTATGATGAGGTAATTATTGTGGTATATAGGTATTCAAATGCTGGAGTTTCACTATTCAGAACTTGGAAATCAGGTAATTTTTGCTCCACATTGATGGGTAATGAGAAAGTTTTGGGCGGGACACAGTTGCTTCTCTTTGCCTTTTTTGTGTGTGTTCTTAACTGATTATCTTTTCTTTGGTCTTTCCTCTTGAGGGACTGTTGTGAGACTTGCAATGTGGATGTTGATCGGTCAAGAAGAGTTGAAGCTAACATGAATGCTGATTTCAGAGACATGACTGTTGTTTAAGGGTGCATGGTCGTGTTTTGGGCCCTATGCACTGAATATCGACGAAGATGACTAGCAAAAGCCCTGTGCCTCAACATTCAGCTCGTTCATTGAAGGCGGCATTGTACACATACCCATATATGGCATAGACGCGCAAAACTTGAGGCCTGCAGGGAGGGGAGGTGTCCGGGGAAGCATCAGCGGAACCCCCACCCCCCCGCCCCCCAAAAAAACCCACAAAAAAAAGAAAAAGGGAAAAGACTGGGGGTTTGGGGAAGATTGTTGGAGTGGTGGGGGGTTAACAAAAAACAAAGAGTACTACAGTACTAAACAGTGGGCCTTGGAATAACAAAAAACAAAGAGTACTAGAGTAGTATACAGTAGGCCCCAAACAGAAGGAGAGAACATAAGAAAAGGGGGAGGGGTTGGGGCTGATAACAAGTGGTCTCGCAAAGAAAAAGGATAAAAAGATGGAGAAGGCACTAATTTTAGTAGACTAAGACATAATTGAGTTAATCCATCATATACAAAGAGAAGAAATAAAGCACTAAATATAGTCGCGGCATAGGGAGTGCAAACGACAGATTTGAGTTACATTTTCTGGTGTCCTGTATAAACTTTCATCATGAGATCCTTACATTTCATCTCGTGGCAAGTGCTTGTATAGCATTCTTCAAGGTGTTTCTATGTTTATCCAACCAATGAAAGACCCAAAAGAAAAAACAAGAGGGATCCTCCAACAAGATTGCTAGTATAAGCGGAGTTTGTTTTACATGCCCCTCAACTTTTTGCAATATATACTCAAATTATTATATATAATATTTTATTTTAATTTTTTAAAATTATTTTTAATTTTTATGTCTTTTAAAAAATATATTTTTCTCTAAAATATGTCAAATGTGTCATATCACCTTCACCAAATCTATAAACTTGACTCAACATAAATTTTTCTGGGGTGTTTGATTTTCTTATCCTTGCAAATAAGCTTGTAGAAAAGCGTACGAAGTTTTGAGGTGAAGTTTGGGTTACTAAAAGTTTACACAATATGATAACAGACGGTAGGATTCAGGGGGTCGACGCAATACAAATGATGCACAAAATGAATCAGAAACCTGAATATGACATTGACATGACATGTTTCAACGGTTTAGCATGAACATATATATGCATCTCATTTAATATTTTGGGTGAACTTGGATTATCTTCAAGACACAGACATAAAAACTTCATCTGAATCCAATATGATTGTCAAATCTAGTTATCTTAAAGACGTGGAGATCTTCACGAAAAATAAGAAGCTAGAAATTAGTTAGGGTATTCCTTTTTATTGGACCAAGAAGTTTATACCCGAATTTAATTAGACATGACATGATTGGTGCTTTTGATATTCTTGTACACAACACCATAATTAAGGAGCTAGCAAACTTGATTAGTAACGAAAGATTACCTTAATTAGCTTACACTTAAGATCAGATGCTGAATTGAAAACTCAAAAACTCGTAAGTATAGACACCGCA
This sequence comes from Talinum fruticosum, assembly GCA_021018815.1. Taxonomy (NCBI): domain Eukaryota; kingdom Viridiplantae; phylum Streptophyta; class Magnoliopsida; order Caryophyllales; family Talinaceae; genus Talinum; species Talinum fruticosum. The sequence goes on from JAITYX010000020.1 coordinate 4,180,086, forward strand.
ATTAAACACCTCTGAACAGAAGAGAATACCCACCCCCTCACTTAAGCTTATTAAGTTACTTAGAAACTGGGCTCTTAATTATGAGAGGGTCCAAAGTTGAGCAACTTCTTAGACTGAGCCTTCTCCCAAGGCTTAACAACCACAATCGCATCAAAAGTCCTAGACACCCCATTTTGCATGGCCGCCACCTTGAGGTAGTACTTGAGCCCCGCCACCACCTGCCTCTGCGCCGCCACCACCTCCATGAACACGAGCCGCCCGTTCGGGCTGCGGTCCCCGACCACCCCGCGGAGGGGCTGGGCGGCATGTCCTCGAGGAGGCTCCGGTTGTACTCCTCCACAGAGAACCGCCCCAGGTCTTGAATCTCCTTGTTCTTCTTCACGTCCTTCACCTCCGTCCTCCCTCCTACCAGCCTCCCCCTCTGGGCATTTGCCCTCGAGGCGGCCAACAAGATGACGAGGAGGACACAGAAAATGGTTTGCTTCTGCATTGTCTTGATGAACAATTATGATGGTGATTATGGGATGGGAAGGGGGTGTAAGGTGTTTATATAGGGAGGAGAGAGAGATACAGAGAGAGTGAGAGAGAGGGGGGATGAGAAAGGGGGTGAGTGTTTCAAGGAAAGGATGGAGGTTGTTGGGAAGAGGGAGGTGATGTGGAAGTGGAGGCATGAACGGCGTGCCGCGTTTAAAAGACATGCAAGGAAAGCACATTCAGTAAGTGTTTTTGGATGGAAACCCCTTCATTTCTCTATTTTGGGTGTGTTTTTGTGACTGCCTACCTTTCTCTGTAAACCGTAGCGCTGCTGAAATTGTGTCCAATCCAATTATTTAAATTTATTCTACCTTTTGTTTAACTTTCAAAATATTTTTTTATATTTTTTTATATAAATTTAATTTAAATTCATCTTATCTATCAAATTTAAACATTATGTAATTTATCCGAATGCAAACAATTGTCAAACATATTGAAGACTCAAAATATATAGGACACTGGATAACTAATTTAATTAATTACCCTTAGATTAAAGATTTTCAAATTTCACCAGGTTTGTGCACCTGAACACGCAGAAGCGGAGGGTGCACCAAAAAAAAGAAAATGAAAAGGTGAGGTGCAAGAAGAGGGTGCATGGTGGCAGCCATGCAGAAGCGGAGAATCGAGGAGAGAGAAAGATGGGGGGTATCACCATCACCATCACGTGGTTGTCAATGGAGTGAGGGGCTATATTAATTGACGGATGGCTTGGCGTTTTCCATCTTTGGATTTGCATTTCTTTCTGCTTCTGCAGTTTATATTATATTTATTTATTGTGCTGCTGCTGCTTAATTATTATTGTTAATCCCATCCTATCCCTGATTCCATGCTTCCAACTTCAGATCCATACTTATCATATTATCTATTTTTCTAATTTGTTTATTTCTTTATTTTTGGACATCTAAAACAGTTTATCAGCAAAAATTTTATTGCAGCTTGAGAAGATTTAAATGTGAATAATTTTATAATTATAATAATTTTACTTATAATTAATCATCCTCTATCAGTACTATTCGGACCTTTTCTCGGATAATATATATGATACCTTATCCTCTCTACTCTTGTATGTCCATATTATATATCAAGCGAAACATTCTCATCACGACGGTCATCGTCCTAAGATTTGAGTCTTTTTAATTGGCCAATATTCGAACCATGCCAAAACAGGTCTATTCGTCATATGATAAACTTTTCCTTTTAATCTTATTGGTATCTTCATATTATCACATATGACTTCAAATGCATTTCTCGATTTTTACAATCCTTCGTTTACGACGTCTATTAATTAGTAACTTCTTCTACTGTCTCACTTTCCTTTTCACTAAAATTACATTCTAAACATTCAATTTTCTACGTAATCTGAAACCTTAAAAACTCTTTCTCTCTATATGTCCAACTTATTATTAGTCTCTTCTCTAATCTTCATAGATTATAACAACATCGTATATAAAACAAAAGGCTTAGAGTCAGATATTTGGTCTAGACAATTAGAATAGAAAAAGAATTGATAGAATGACAATAGATTTTATATCTTATTCAAAGGAACCTAATCATACGTACTAATAAGCATAAAGTCAATTAACCGATATTATAAATTTAAAATAATTTTATACATACGATATTTTTAAAATAAATAAATGAAAAATTTATCTTATCTATCCGTTAGTTTTAAGTATGTATACTACTTCTAATAGTCTTCCAAATTATTCAAGAATTATTAGTAGTAGTATATATTGCTCAAGAGATTTTGTATAATTCATCATTCCCTTTTGTGGGGTTTTCACTTGAGCTATTTAAGCATACTTTTATTTATTTTTTGGTGGTATCTTTTCCCAAAAAAAAAAAAAGAAAAAGAAAGGAGAGTTACACTCACACCACGAAGTGGGCCCACTCCAACGGTTCATGACCATTTAAAACAATGGGCTCTCCTCTGCCTGACCCCAAACGCTCCTCCAGATCCAAGATTTCAAAAGAGGAGGAAAAATCCAAAACATTTTCCCAAATATTCTCGCCTCTTGGGGGTAATCGTAGTAATATAGTGGTAGGATAATTAATTTTCACAAGTATATGTTATAATTTATTATTATTAAAAAAATTAAATATTTTTTTTTGGGTTTTTGTATAAAAAATTATTTTATTGAAGCAAGAATTGTTTCATTTCTGGAAGCAAACTCTTTTCCTCTTCACTTCTCCTATTTCCATTTTCTAAGATCCCTTCTTAATTAATCCCTTGTTTTTAAAAATAAAGCCAACCATCACTTTATAGGAAAATTTTTTCAGAATGTTCAAAGGTGTGAATCAATAATCAAATGGAAGTAAATTACTAACATATTGACTTTTTTTTTTTTACCTTAATGCACTGCATTTTGGATATTTAAATTTATTTTTGTCAGAAAATTATAAATGTAGATCTTGTATTTAATTTAAATTAGTCAAAAAAATAATGTTGACTGTTTTTTTTTTTTTTACCTTGATGCACTTAATTTTTCCTTCAATTTTCTTATATTTATGGATTAAACATTATGTTCAAATTCTTTTATGCGCAAACAGGCATTATATCGATGTAACAATTTTACTAAAATTAAAAGAATCTGACAGATTTACATGATATGATATCATTATACAAATTCAATCTAAAATTATTAAGAAAATATGAATCCAACATAACATGACTTGATTTTTGGTCTAAAATCAACATATTTTGTTAGTTTTGTGCAAAAATATCATTTTATTTTTTTATAAATTTATATTATATTCAAACAAACATAACTTTGACATAATTACTAAATGATTATAGTCGAACTAACCTATTTGACAGTTAAATTTTATTTAAACCTTTTTTTGGATATGAAAAATGAAGTAATTTATTTTATTTAGTTGAAAATTAGAAGGAACTGAGAAAGTTGAAAAAAGTCAAGATACTTAAAACCCCCAAAAAAAAAAAAGAAGTTTAGTTTAGTGTAGTTATAGAATTGAACAAAAAAATTAGAAAAAGCTAAGGAAATTGGAATGGATTAGAAATGCATAAATAGTTAAAAAAAAATAGATTGAAAAGTACAAATTCTTATTAGGGTCCGCTCATTTTAGCCTTAACATATGATTTAAGCTGATTAATACTCACTCTCTATCACTATTTTACATAAATTTTTACAATTTGTTTTTTTGATAGAAAAATTTTTACAATTATTGCTTATCCACAAATTAGCACTACTCTTTTTCCCTAATTAATAGTTGTGCATAATCTGAAAAGAAATATACAAATAAAAATTTACTAATTATCGCTCTATCACTGTTTCACATAATTTTTTACAGTTATATTTATTCGTTACCACTCTTTACCTTTCTTTGCCCCTTCTTTTACCACTTAGACTATTTATTTTTCCCCTAATATTTTTTTCATTGAATATTTTTTCACCCTCATAAAGAAACAACAACGATTGTTTTTTATTTCCCCAGGGTCAACCCCTCTTCCCAATTTCAAATATTTCCTCCAACGGCTACTTCGCCACTGTCCCCCTTTCTCCTCTCTGTCTCTCTCTCTCTCTCTCTCTCCCCTCTCCCTCTAACAGGCTCACAGTCACAGACTCTCTCCAGTTCTCTCTCCCTCTCTCCCTCTCTCTCTCTCTCTCTCTCTCTCAGTAGAAACTGCAGAGGCAGCAATGAAGCACTTCATGCTTCCATTATCGAGGGAGGCCAATTCCAGCCCCTTTTCGGAACTCCCCACATCTACAAACCCTAACCCTAATTTGCAGAAACAGAAGCCTCTCCGCAAGCAAAAATGCCCTCCCAGAGACAAGGAGAACTCAGATCCGGGAATCGCCCCCGAAAACGTTTCCGTAAAAGCATCACCCGCGGGTAAGATGAGAAGCCCCCTCCCCGAGGCCTCCTACCACCACTCTCAAGCGTAAGCTCAGCAACGACGCCATTTCCGACATTATCGGTGCCGGCCCTTCTTCATCTTCCTCCTGCTCCGATTCTGGAGTTAGGGTAAGAAAGATTCTCATTTCTGCTTCAATTTCCTTTTTCTTCGCAATTTTTGCGTTATTTTTCTTTGGTGATCTTTTGTGCTTAGGGTTCATCAAAGATTTTGATGAGTAATTGGATTATTGCCCTTTGATAAATTCAGCTTCTTGAGGAAAAAAATTGTTTCTATTTTTATGTTTTGTTTTATGGGGAGTACAATTGAATCGTTGAAATAGACCAAGTTAAGTTCAAGTTTCTATTGATTTATGCAAATTATTGTATCAATTTTTCTTTGTATTTTCCTTTTTTATTTTCTTTTATTTGGATAATACGCTTGCGTTGCTGATTTTTCTGTCAATGATGTTGGATTACTCGAGTCTGTGCTAAATTTAAACTATCAAACTGTACCAAGTTATTATGATGTATTAAAGATTTAGAGTGAAAGGAACCCTCCCACCTCTTCCAACAAGAGAGGAAGAAAGCTTTTCTTTTTTGTCTGGCTAAATTGAAATCCACAAGGTGATTAGCCTTTTATTTTACAAATTTGTTGTAGAACGGAGTAAAAAGATGAGACTTTCACGCTTTTGAAAAAAGAGTTTGCTTATGGTTTATTAGTGTTTGCCAAAAACGGAGACGAGATGGTTATGCAAGTTGTTTATGGGTTTCTTTGCTGCACTCATATCAGGTAGTGGTGCGAATGCGGCCATTAAGCAAGGATGAGGAAGGGAGATGACTGTTCAGAAAATCTCAAATGACTCTTTGTCAATTAATGGCCATACCTTTACTTTTGACTCTGTTGCAGATACAGAGGCAACCCAGGCAAGCTTCCGGTTGATTTTTCATTTGCAGTGAAACATGTGGGTGGAGAAAAATACTAAATGGTTTCCAATTTTTGTCTCTTTCAGCTCGACATTTTCCAGCATGTTGGTGCACCTCTTGTGGAAAACTGTCTGGCTGGGTTCAATAGTTCCGTGTTTGCCTATGGGCAGGTAACATCGAAATTTTAACTTAGTGGTGAATACACTGGGTTTGGTCATTAGCTTTTTATGAATAATGAAGCTACGTATGTTCTGATCATACATTCTCAAATTTTGTATCATTAGACTGGCAGTGGAAAAACCTATACAATGTGGGGACCAGCCAATGCTTTGTTGGAGGAAAACCTAGCAAATGATCAACAGGGTTTAACACCGCGTGTTTTTGAGCGCCTTTTGCTCGTATAAATGAGGTGAGTTTTGGGGATCCTTTTTCCTTGTGATAGAATTAAAAAGGAGATCAGAAACGTTTAAGGGTTTCTTCTCTTCTCTGTTTTTGATTGTTGCAGGAGCAAATTAAGCATGCCGACAAACAGCTTAAGTATCAATGTCGCTGTTCTTTTCTTGAGGTGAAGAAATCAGAACCCAATGCCTTCTATTTATGATGACTGATCAGGAATCTGTACAAATCATGTTACTTGTTTGTTGCAGATTTATAATGAACAAATAACTGATTTACTGGACCCAAGACAGAAGAATCTTCAGGTTTGAGGCCCCAATGCCTTCTCTTCCACGCTTCTGCTGATTCAGTGGCCTAGTTTGGTGATATTGAAAGTATCTTCATCATTTTCTTCTACAGATCAGAGAAGATACCAAAACAGGAGTTTATGTTGAAAATCTTAAGGAAGAGTGTGTATCAACAATGAAGGATGTGATTCAGCTGTTATTGAAGGTTTGCATGGCTTTCTGCTGCTAATATTTTTGATCACTTGTATAGAGATAATAAACGTTCTAGAAGCTGTCATATTACTGGACCATTTACAGAGAGGTCATCTAAAACATTATTCCACTGGGACAACCATGGTGAAGCATGCAACTTCATCCCTATTCTTTAGAAAGTATGCAAGAATGAACATCAGCTACTTGTTTAACAGAATAAGTGGGCCAAGTCAGGTTGTATGGAGCCAGTATTAGTGCCATATTAGTCTTGCTGCTTTGAGAGATTCTGGTTCCTTTGTAACAAAGTTCATTGCTTGCAACCTGAAACTTATGGCAATATGGTGTAGTGATGTTTAACTTCAGTTTTGTGAAGTTCCTCTTTGGCCACCAGATGAGAACCTTTTGTGAGGACATTGGAATAGGTAATACGCGGAATGGGAGAGCCAAATATGCATGGCGTGTGCTTCTGTCCAGGATATGATCCCCGTAAAAAGTCCAAGTGGTCCAATGCAAGAGTTGGGTCTTTGCAAAGCTCAAAGTTCATATAAGCTCAATGTGATCATCTTAATTGTGCAGGGGTTGTCAAACAGAAGGACAGGTTCAACTAGTATAAATGCAGAGAGTTCACGTTCACATAGTGTGTTTACTTGCGTAGTTGAATCACACTGCAAGGTACTTCATTTCCCTGATTGAAAATGTTCTTAACAATAGCTGCTAGTTTCCTGAATGAGTTATTCTGTAATACATTAGACAGAGCATTGTTTTAACATGTTTATGCATTTGATGATGTGTAAAAACTATGGTCTGGTGTGTAAATTATGCAAGGCTATTGACTGCTCCAATGTAGTACTGAACTGGTGCTAATTTAAGCTGTTAATATTGTAGAACCTGTCAGATGGACTGAGCAGCTTCAAGACAAGCAGAATAAACTTAGTTGACCTTGCGGGTTCAGAAAGGCAAAAGTTGACAGGTGCAGCTGGAGAACGGCTAAAAGAAGCCGGCAATATCAACAGATCTCTTTCACAGCTTGGGTATGATAGTTCTTTTCCTCAAAACAAATATTGTGGGGCTGTCTGAAACTTAGTTGATTTACATGAAAGGCTTATTATGAACTTGAGAGCTCCATTAAAAGTACCCAGTGAACTTTCAACGTATATGAATCATCAGAACTTTTTGACGAGCTCCATCATTTAGTATTCTTGATGCTAGATTATGAGAAGGTTCTCTATTAATTGCATTCTAATTATTCAAGCAGCTTAGCCCCTGCCGCCTTTCTCAGTCCGAAATTGTGCTGACATCATATGGATCATTGTCCTCAATGTAATCAAAGAGGACAGCAATCTGTTTTATCTGGTTGACCTGGAAAATCAACTCTCAGACTATAAGAGTCAAACAATCATGCTATTATCTGGTTACAGGCCTGTGAGAACCCTGTAGATCATATCTCATAGCCTCAGAAATTTGTTGCTTGAGATCATGGGTAGACTAAACCAAACTGGTAACCTCAGACCTTTGTGGTTGCTGTCAGATCTACCCAGCGTTGCCCCTTACAGTTGTATTGCGGAGTGTGGTGGTTTCCTTTGACTTCAGATTTGAAAGGTGTGACTGCCTGGTGCTCTGCAATTTGAAAAAATAAATAAAGAAAAAGAGGACAATTTTGTGAGACATTATGGGTTCAATCCACCATAATCCAGAGCTTAAAGTTGTGCAATAATGATTCTTTCGGCTGCATAGAATTGGGCATATGTCTAGACTATGCTAAGCAAACTTCAATACCGGGCACATTTTCCTCACATATTAATTTCTTTGCAGGAATTTGATAAATATTCTTGCTGAGATCTCCCAAACTGGAAAGCAAAGACATATCCCATATAGAGACTCTAGGTTAACGTTTCTGCTACAGGAGTCTCTTGGTGGTAATGCAAAACTCGCAATGATCTGTGCAATTTCTCCTGCACAAAGGTGATATGCTCCAGCCTTCTTTCACTTCCTATGTTATCACATTTGTGTTTGGCTCTATAATTGATTAAATTAGCCACTAATTTTGCAGTTGCAAGAGTGAGACATTTAGCACATTGAGGTTTGCACAGCGTGCGAAGGCTATTAAGAATAAGGCTGTTGTTAATGAGGTGATGCAAGATGATGTCAACTTCTTAAGAGAAGTTATCAGGCAACTTAAGGTCAGTTTCATTTAGTCTTGCCGGCAAAAAGAGTATTTTCTCTTTCTTGAATAATTTATAATTCATGGTTGATTATACTGAAACAGGATGAACTGCTTCGAATGAAGACACATGGAAACCAAACTGATCCAAATGCAGCCTATGCAAATAGTTGGAATGCACGCAGAAGTTTAAATCTGCTGAAGTTCAGCCTTAATCATCCAATGGCATTGCGGCATGTTGACGCTGATGGTGATGAGATGATGGAAATTGACGAGGAGGCTGTTCAGAAACTTTGCAATGAAGTCGGTCTGCAGTCAACTGATGCTAAATTTAGCCAATGCATTGATGGAGTGAAAGAGGCTGGAACACAGCTCTTAGATTCTGAAGAAGGAGTGGCCCGAGATCTTGTACATTCTGAAAATGGTCCTATTGAGAAGCAAGTTTCTGAAGTATCAGATGTGAGCATGGAAGAAGGAATTTCAGAAATAGATATAGATAACAAGAATGAAATCGCATTAGCTGAGGGGCACACTGCATCCGCCAAGGGCAATGATAGAGAAAGCATTGAAGTAGCTGTCCGTGAAGCACCATGTGAGGAAACCAGGGATGGTTCTGTTGTTTTGTTGTCCGATTCAGCTTACACTAAAGATACTGAGGCAGCGAATAACCCTCCATCTGGAGTCCTGAATTCTATATCTCCTAACCTAAGCATAGTTCCATATGACACTTCTCCTGCTGTGCAGTCTCCCATTCCAAGTGTTTCTCCAAGACTTGGTAGTAGTAGCAGGAAAAGTCTAAGAACTTCATCAATGCTAACGGCATCTCAGAAGGATGTTCAAAGCTGTGGACTTGGCGAGGAAGGTGCACATGCATCATCTGCACAGTCTCATCTAAGGAACTCCCAGGTCTCCAAGTCAGCTTTTTCTGGGAACCGTCGTAGTACTACCGAGCATTTGGCTGCTAGCCTTCATCGTGGTCTTGAGATCCTTGAAAATAATCGACAGAGTTCAGCTTTCAGGAGGTCGGCATTTAGATTTTCTTTCAAGCCCGTGGATTTGAAGCCAATATTGGCTATTGAGAAAGCTGATGTCGGTATTCAAACTACACATGAAAGTACAGAGTCACCAGGAGGCATGATGTATCTCTGTAGTAATTGCAAGAACCAAGCTCATGGGGATCTGAAAGAGACCAACGATGCCTCAAACCTTCAGTTAGTCCCTCTGGATAGGCCACTCTCTTCTGAAAAGCCTAAGAAACAAGTTCCAAAGGTAGGCTGCTTCATATATTCAGCGCTTTTATTTTGTTTCTATAGTATCTACTGATTCTTTCAATAATGAATCTTCTTTCAGGCAGTTGAAAAGGTTTTAGCGGGAGCAATTAGGAGAGAAATGGCACTTGAGGAATTCTGTGCCAAACAAACATCTGAGATCGCTCAACTGAATCGCTTGGTTAGTTTTTAGTTGAATTCTTTACTGGCCAGTGGTGTGCAAAAATTGGGTGAGTTTCTGACAACATGCCCACCATACAGGTTCAGCAGTACAAGCATGAACGCGAATGCAATGCGATTATAGGTCAGCTGCGGGAGGATAAAATACTTCGGCTTGAGAACCTAATGGATGGTGTGCTTCCTTCTGAGGATTTCATGGAAGACGAATTAGCATCTCTGCGCCAAGAACATGAGGTATGCAGTCTTTTTATGCATTATGACAACTGCCATTATCTTTTATAGTTCTAGGCCTTGTTTTCTTTCCATTTAACTAATCTTTCTTGGTGTCGGGGATCTGTAGATACTAAAAGAGAAGTATGAAAACCATCCTGAGATTTTAAGTACCAAAATCGAACTAAAGAGAGTTCAAGATGAGTTGGAAAGGTTACGGAGCTTCTTTGACATGGGCGAGAGGGATGTTCTACTGGAGGAAATTCATGATCTAAGGAACCAGCTGCAATATTATACAGATAGTTCACAAGTTAAACAAAGGAAGTCCCTTTTACAGTTGACCTATCCCTCTGAATCAAGTTCTTCTGCACCACTGAACCCAATTCCAGAGTCAACAGAGGAGAATGTCAAGCAGAAACTTGAGCTGGAGAGAACTCAATGGGCAGAGGCGGAGAAGAAATGGATGTCTTTAGCAGAGGAACTGAAAGCAGAGCTTGAATCAACTCGTTCTCATGCTGAACAGCTGAAACAAGAACTTGAAGTGGAGAAGACATGTGCAGAGGAGCTTAAAGAAGCCATGCAATTAGCAATGCAGGGTCATGCTCGCATGCTTGAGCAGTATGCGGACCTTGAGGAAAAGCATATGCAAATGCTTGCAAATCAAAGAAAGATCCACGAAGGAATTGATGATGTCAAGAGAGCTGCTGCTAGAGCAGGGGTCAAAGGAGCTGAATCCAAGTTCATCAATGCCCTTGCCGCTGAGATTGCTGCCTTGAAAGTGGAGCGAGAAAAAGAGAGGAGGTATTGGAGGGAAGAAAACAAAATGCTGCAGGCTCAACTAAGAGACACGGCAGAGGCTGTACAGGCTGCCGGTGAATTACTTGTACGTCTAAAAGAAGCTGAGGAAGCTGTTGCTACTGCAGAGGTCAGTATGAAACTAGATAGAGTTTTTGTCCCTTGTCTACCCCCACCCTCTCAACCCAATTCTTTTAATTCCATCACTGCAGATTTGCTCTAGTTATTCTTCGGATCCCCCGATCCCTTAGCCAAAGTTTTGCTATATCAACCCTACATTGAAAACATTTTGGGCCAACTTTGACATAAATTAGGATGAAGAATGCTGTGTGCTTACCTTTTGCATTGACTTGTGTTTCCTGTTGGTAAGAGAGTGTCATTTTCAAATTTCAATGGTGTCTGCAGAAGTCTAGTCTAAACTTTACATCTTGCAGACTAGAATCTGTTTGTATGCCCTTAGAAGTCTCCTCACTATGAGCATGTGGGCATGCCTTGCTTTTGTTTTATTTATGCATAACTAGGAATTGATTATTGATGATTGATAAGGACCTTGAGGTAGGAGTTGTATACTTGCACCTGTCAATGTGAACAATTTTGCTGTTAAAAGGATATCACAGATAGCACCAGCATTGGCCACATATATGGTATTTCTGGAAGATATCTGAGCGCATTTGCTAACTTGTCAACAATCTGCCGTGGGACATTTTAAGCTGTGTGCCAAAGAACAGATACTGGGCCATCATGAGCGAGAAAGATCCTTAGATTAGAATCCTACCTATTATAATAAGGTCTATACATGATTGGTATATAATTCTTGCATCAAATCAATGCAAATTAGCAATATATATGGTATATTGTATATCAAGTAGCAGGGACTTGGTGTTTGACCCTAAGATCAATGTTTTTGGGAATTGCTTCAATTCAGTGCCATATGCATGCTTCATCTGACTGAACTCAAACCTTTTACAGAAGCGAGCTATTAAAGCAGAAGAAGTAGCTGAGAAGTCTCACAAGCAGATGGAGAAACTAATAAAGAAAAAACACGAACAGGAAATTGAAACATTGAAAGAAGTCCTGCATAAGTCCCATTTGCCCAAAGAGGTGGTACAATGTTCAAATAACGACCCTGATGTAGCAAGGTACGACGCAGAAGAGGGTCATGATATTGATGACGAGAAATGGAAAGAAGAGTTTGTTGCTTTGTATGAAAATAATAATGCAGGTGATGACTTCTCATCGAAATTTGCAGAACCATCTTCATGGTTCTCTGGGTATGATAAATGCAACATATAAATGGGTTTGTCATACATTTCTGTATGTAATACTAACAGAGTATATTGTTAAATATTTCAACCACATTGTAGTCTGTATTGTTCTTGTGGAATATAGGTCGGAGAATCCCTTACTGTTTGTGAGGGATGATGTCTTTTGTTCTGTTGTTCCATTGTATTCAAATTGAATTGCCTCATCTATAAATTCAGATCATATATTTTTTTACCATCCCGTTATTTCTTTCTTTGGCTTTTCCTTCTCCGTTCAAAAGGAGGAACATAGACTGATGAAGATGTGTTCAGAATTCTAGTCTCGGTTGCATTCACACACCTTGTTATCTTGTGAGCGTGTGTGCGTGTCTATGATTTGCTTTGTTTGGATACAAACGCATTACCATACCACATGGTCTCATGGGCAAAGTTTTGGGGGGTTGGGGAGGAGGAAAAAAGGCGTGGAATGTTCATTTGGATCAGGTGGGTCCACCCCAAAACGCCCCTAGTTTGAATGGTTAGTGGATCAGGTTTGGACTTTGGAGGGACACTGGTTTTCAAGGAAAGCAAATATATACAAAGTTTGGTGCATCTTCCTCTGATATCATTTAATTCTGCTGGTTTCAGTGTCAAGAGGATAGAGGGGGCAATCTGCAAGAGGATGAGTGGTTCATGTCCATTTGCTTTCTTCTTGTCTTGTATTGCTTGGGAAACCAAAACCAGCACTAAATCAAACAAAACTGAAAACTCCAAGCAACCCCCTCCCCCACTCCAAACAAAAAAAAAAAAAAAAAAAAAACCTACTTTCTTTTTCATTTTTCACTTTTCTTTCCCCATATTTACAGTCTTTCTTCTATAACTGAATTGCAAGTAATGTCAGGGCATGTTACTTATGTTGTCTCAAAAATTTATTTTGTTTTGTATTTTTGGTGATACAAATTATATAGAAGAAATTGAATACGACTATATTAGTGTAACATATGTAGTATGAATAGTCAGCGGCACCACAAGCTTGATTTTTTAGTTAGTTTATTTACTATATCATTGCTATAGCTTGGCAAATCAATAGTATCAACCCTAACCCCCCCAAAACAAAAAAAAAAAAAAAGAGAAACGAAAAGAGAAAAAAACACATGCAAGGGCCTGTTTGGTTTGTGCAAAATACCAAACTGGGGCCTGTGGCTCTTGTCTTACAAGAGAGAGAGATCTTAGGCCTACTAGTGGACCATTTCTCATCCAGAAGGCCTCCTAAACCAAACAAAATAGGGCGCACAAAAAGAGCTAACAAGGTGGGAGTTCTCCACCCTAGCCACTCAATTAATTGCCTTTTTTTTTCTGAAAAAAATTAAATAGAAGAAAATCTACTTGGGAGACACTTTGAGACAAGCAAGAAACAACATATATTATGAATTCAAGAAGGGAGATGGGTAGGAAAGCAACATTTAGATAAATGTCCATTATTATTTATTATTGTCATCTCACTACAACAATAGGAAGAGGGTAGGAATTGGATGCAATCTACATTGTATTTCATGAGCATGTAGGCCTTCCTTTACTTCACTTGATGCTTAGCTTGCTTTTCTCTATGAGAAGATGGACGTTATTGATACCAGAAAGTGTGCCCTTTTCATTATTAACATAGTTTTCCATTTTAATATTGGCCAATCAAAAATTTTGTTTAATTCAATAACTTGAATTTGTCTGATATAGAGAAAACTAATATAAGTTTTTTTAATATTGTTCGAGTTTAATTTTATCATAAATTTTTGCTTATTTGATCATTTGGGTTTTGGATAAAATACTTTATTTAAATTTTATGTGTTCCCATTTTCAACTTAAACTTGAGGAGTTGTTCTTTATTACTTTTTATAAGTATTGCTAATGAGTGTTGTTAGGCATTGATTAGTGCTAATAAGTGGAAAATATATAGAAAATTATAATTAGAAAATATGAGCAAAACCTCTATCATACTCTTAGGAACATATATTCTCAAAAGTCATCTCAGTAAAAACATATTCAAACAGTCTTATGTAATAAATACACCTATAAAAAAAAAAAATATGCGGCAAGTGAGAATATAAAATCTCGAACATATAAGAAATTGTTTTTTTCAATTTTTTTGGTGCTCATGTTTTAGCTCACTTCATTGTAATGATGAATTTGTTGAAGAGATGAAAACCTTTTGGGAGGCTTTCAAAAGTATCTATCTTGAGTCCAGAAAAATATTTACTATTTAAGTTGAAATTGTTTCTCAAAGCTAATCAATGAAATCGTTGAAAAACACTTGAGTGCCTCTCTTTTACGTAGACATAGCCACACCCACATAGCATAGGTATCTATTTTGGCTTCATTCTGTTTTTACATTATAGCCTCATAGGTATCTAACCTTTTTAATACATGCTATTTATAGTAGTAAATGTCCAAGTTATTTTATGAATTCTAATACTCATAAAGGATGCAATTTATTTATGTGGCATTCTTTAGATTTTCTCTTTTTAAAGTTTAATATTGTATAAGGGTGTAAGAAGATGATAATCAAAGCACAACCGTTTTTCTTTCAGTAATCGAAAAGATAATACATTAATTATTTTTTGTAACCAGATTAATTCATTGCGCTTCCATTTTAGGGCAATACTGTAGATCACAATTGGCGGAGGACGAGGCGGAATATCAAAGTCTAGAATCCAGCAGTCCGTTATAATTTCTCTTTGCACAAATGCGAGAAATTGTTTATCTTCAAATTCAAACCTAGGAAAAGAGTATGGTTGAGATAAGTGTTGAGTGATTGCTGACCATCTAGCTAATACTTGTTTAGTAGTTGTTTTACAAGTATATAATTAATAATTCAATTTTGAAGTATTAAAATAAATTAAACATGGTAAAAGATTTACAAATTGTTAAAAAGAAATTATCATTAACAAGAGATAACATGAGTTATTGCATGATAACATTTTTTTAGACCAAAAAAAAAAAAAAAAAAGGGAGCAAATCAGACACCTTTTCCCTACTATATTATATACATTGTGAAACTTTTTACCATTGGCCTCATGATTCACTTTTTACAGGGAAAATCTTCTAATTGGCACTTCACTACTTTTATCATTTTGACTTTAAAATTAAGCCACTAGCTTCTTGCTTTTGAACGAAGAGAACCCAACTGTTTTTCTAAAAAATTACAGGACAGTAGTAAATTTATTTGACAGGGAAGCCATAATGCCTTAAGGTTGGTCAGTTTGTTGAGAGAAAAATAAAAAACTATTTTTTTAATTCAAATGTGTCATTTAATTATCGACTTTTAATTATCTTTTTAGTGTTGTTTGCGAAAAAATATATTATGAAAATAAACATTCAACTAAATTCAAACTACTAACCGTTGATAATTCTTGTATTACAGGTTCCCTTAATTTATAAATCTCGAACTTAAACCTTATTTAAAGATAGATTATAAATGTGGAAAAAATCGAATTACCTACCGTACTGCATGACACTATCATGGCAAACATATCGGAGAGACAAGCCGGTGGATTGACCCTTCAATTAAGGGGTTTATCTTGAACTACCATCCTACTATGGACCTTACTTTCCATCAATTTCTGGTAACCACCACCCTACTATGGAGAATGGACCTAATCTTGCTTGATCTGTTCAAACTTAAATAGCCAAAGCCATATTCATATGTTTGATTTCTTTCATGCAACTACTATTTGGGTGATGGATAGGAAGAGGTACCTATATATATTTTGGAAGTACTGTGAAGTTTTTTTTTTTTAATTTTTTTATGATGGCATATCATCTTTTTCTAGTGATGGATAGAAATAGTATACATATAGTACGATACTGTTCGGTCTTTGTAAAGTTAATAATTAGGTACTTATTAATTATTTAATTATTTTTAAATGTAATACATTAGTATTTATTGAAATTTTAAAAGGGTCTTGTTAAAGATATAAAAGTGTACATCAATTACTACCAGCAAGTTTACCATATTTCTATTTTTCTTCTATTTTGTGGTTTTTATTTCTTGTAACCCTTTTTACTCCATCATCGTTGATGACAACACAAGTATAAACATGGACAAAAAATCATAAGTGTAAATAAAGTTTTATCTTCTCAAATAAAAATATAAAAATTAATATAGGTAGATTTTATATGCAGATTTTAATGTTAGTACTTTTCAATTAATGTAAGTACAGATACAGTCTTATTTTTCGCTTTTGTGCGAGTTATTTTTCTTACTAATACATGCAATTTTTAGTAGTGTTGTTGATTCAATTGGAAAGTATATTTTTGATATTTTTATCAATTAATTTCATTGGTTTGATTGGGAATGATTCAACAACAAAATTTCATATACTTCGATCAAAGTAATTTTTTTTTCCCAACTTGAATCTATATATCACACAGAGATTTATTCTACAAAGTTATACAATAGCTCACTGACGTTTGAAAAAACAAATTGAAGTTGAAGAATACGGTTTGTGGCCGAATTGATGTTGCAAGTATAGAGGCAAATGGAAATATATTTACGATTAATTTTGCCAAAGTAGAGATTTGTTTTGATATTTTAGACTTATTCTTATTAAAAAATTATATTTATAGATACCGTATAATTTTTTATTAATAAAATTTCTCTTATAGAAAGTTTAAATTACCTGTATTAAAAAGTGCTTAATATTAAAATCTAGCTACATTAATTTTTATATTTTTATTTGGGATGATAAAACTTTATTTGCATTTTGAAGAATCAAATCTCTGCCTTTTAAAAATAGAATTTTGGCAGTTTAACATATATTTAATTGGATAATGGGATCATTTGTGGGTGTGATCTTGCCCTTTTAAGCATCCCAATAAAATTGAAAACAGTATACTAATTAATCCTTTAATTATTTTATAGTCTATGCTTGAGCAAAATCTACATATGCTTGATTTGCAAATGTACATTCTGACTACTACTACTACATAACACACCCTACACTTAGTTTAAATGTCACATTCATTTGATAGAGATTTCATAATAAATAAAAGGGTTTCAATTATTATTTAGAGGAAATTATGATTGAAAAGGTCCTCTTTATTTCGCACCAAGTGATTAATATAAATATTTTTTTCAATTAATTATTTCCTATATTAAATTCATATTCATCTAAATCTCCACTAATATGAATAATGGAAATTGATATCTATCTATATAAAAGTCATGATCATATCAGAAATTCAACAAAAGCTCTAGATTGATTCTCAGAAAAAGTCAAATATTTTCAAATTGAAAAAATTATGATTATCACTAATTTAATTAATTAATTAATTATCCCTTCAACAGATGGAAAATCTTCCCATGCAAATAGTTTTCCTTGTTTGACCTATCGCTGAAGCAGATCCCGTTACAGATGGCAAAATTTTCCCAACTAAAAGTATCAATGTTTGAGTGACTTTATTGTATCATCATTTTCCACAATGGAGGAGGAATATCTCCTTCAGGATTTGGTCAGAATTAAAAAGGAACAAAGTAAGAAAGGAAGGGTTTGGGGGAAGAAAAGAAGAAGTAAAAGAAACTGAGCAATGCTTCTTCATCCAAGTCTTGGCAAATTATATTCATGTCATCTCTAGATTCCAGATTGGAAGTAGATCAATCTCAAAATTGATCTGAGACCCAAAACTTGAATTACACGACTTGTATTCATATGTGACCCAACATCTAAGACATGTTCCTCATAAAGTGGTCCTAGAATAAGAATCCCTCCTGGACCAAAATTTCCTACAAAGTTTTGTGAGACAAGCTTATGGCCTCCGAGCATCAATTGACCCTGAATTAAAGTTGACCCAAATTGTAAATCATCCCACCTGGACCTAACCCAAACCAAGTTGATCGAAACATGATTCGATCTTAATGAACTTAACCTGTTCATTTTTAGCTTTTAAAAACTAATTGTTAACTCGTTATGAACTGTTATTAGTTGTTACGGTTAGTTGTTAACTCGTTATAAGTCTGTTATGAGTGATTACAATTAGTTGAAACTAGTCTGTTATGAGTTGTTATGGTTAGCGTTTAACTGTTAGGAGATGTTATGAGTTATTACGAGTTGTTAATTGTTATAAACGCTAAAATGAACAGACCTTTAGTTGATAAAAAATGGTTGTTAAAGTTTCACCTACATCGATCTTTATGCCTTTTTATACACAAAAAGAGAGAATGATAATCCGACAACCAAATAAGCTTGATTTTTATTTATAAAACTTCTTTTTGGTTGAAAAAGGGGATTCATTAATTAAAAGTCAAATTACATGTGCCATAAAAATCATTTAAAGAATAGATCTAAAACATCAAGTGATAAATCCTTATCTCCAAGAAATTAACGATAAATACACCATCAGTTAAAGTTTCGAGATGTTATGAGTTGTTACGAGCTGTTAGCTATTATAAACGCTAAAATGAACATACTTTTAGTTGATGATAAAAAAATAGTTGTTAAAGTTTCACCTACATCAATCTTTATGCCGTTTTTATATGCACAAAAAAAAGAGAAAATAATAATTCGACGACCAAATAAGCTTGATTTTTATTTATAAAACTTCTTTTTGATTGAAAAAGGGATTCATTAATTAAAAGTCAAATTACATCTGCCATAAAAATCATTTAAAGAATAGATATGAAACATCAAGTGATAAATCCTTATCTCCAAGAAATTAATCATAAATACACGATCAATCGGTTCTAAACTTGTTGTATCATCTTTCATACCACTAACAATGTTTTTAAATTGTCGCATTTTTCATAAATGTTGACAATACATAGTATAATTATATGGAGCAAGTATCTATTTGGCATAACATATTTTACATGAAAGGAATACCGACATGATAAATCCATATGAAGTTTACCTGTTAATTTTATCCCCAATTAAAACAAGCAAACATCAACCCAACAATCTTCCACAATCTAATATCATAATATAATATATCAAGATGTAAGAAAACTCACACTAATGTGAGAGTAATTAAAAACACACATGTCAAAATTCGCACCAAGGTTAAACAAAACCCACTTCAAAAGAAAGAACTTCACCTCTCATGAAGTAGAGATAATTTATTGAAGATGGATGTAAAATTTATTTAAGAATCATATCAATTGATGTTGAAACCAGTGACGGACCTAGGAATTTACGGAAGGGGGTCGAAATAAACTAAATAATAGTTTACACAAGTGAAAATTTCGGCAGAGTTTTTTATGTAATATGGCTAATCCCATAAGTTTAAAGCCTTAACCGTGCACGAAACACATTCATAAACTCAACGAGCCACACGCTAGGAGTATTAGCAACACAAGCTCAACGAGCCACACGCTCGGAGTATTCACATAGGTCTTTTATATTCATAAATTTAAGTTTACATATAACCGATCTTTTTGAAATATTTAAGCATTTTGACGACCTATAATAAAAATTAAACAACAAAAATCAAACGTCTATCGTGAAATTGAAGAAATTAAATCTAATATCACACAAATTATACCTTAAATTGAATTGAAATTGAAGATTTTCAAAGTTGTGAACTTACGGATTTGGGAATGAAAGAGAGACTGTGGTGTGGGAGAGGAGAGGAGGCAGTGGCGAACCCACCGGCGACCGGGCGGGCGGCTAGCAGCAGTGGACGGACAGCGGTGTGCTGCAGTCGTTTGGGGCTCTGGCTGTGGTTGTTGGCCGGGAGATAGAGAGAGAGGGCTCCGGGCCTTCGGCTGGGCTGGGCAAGCAGCATGGCGGCGGACAGTCGTGGGCAGGCTGTTAAACTTTGAAAAAAAAAGTGAGATTGCTTGTGTGAGGGTTTGAAACACAGACCTCATGTTTACCAATTAAAACTCTCACCATCTCAGCTAGTTTCATTTTCAATTTAATTTATGTTTTCTAAACAATTTTGCTACTGGTTGAAACTATATCAAAGTCAGGAGACAAAATTCACATTAAAAAAAAGAACTTGAACTCTCATTAAGCGAAGATAATTTATTGAAGATATATGTAAAATTTATTTAAGAACTATTTCAATTGAAAGTACAAACTGATATTGAAGGCTATATATTGGGGGAAAAATAAAAAAATTGTGTGCGCGTGTGCATATTCACAATTTTTCACTAAGTTTGCACCTTTTGCTGTAACTATAATAGCTTGTTAATAACAGTTGGATAAAGTGCGAAAAAAGTAGAAGAAAAGGAAAGAAAATTAAGAGAAAAGGAAAGGAATCACTATATATTTTTTTGTTTGGATTAATAGACGCTAAATAAATAAATAAATAAAACTCTTTTTACCCCATACATTGTCTATAAATGAGAAAATAAAGCTAAAATGAAATACAAAGTAATGATTCATTTTTTTCTCTTTCGAAATTCATCTATATATATTAGAAGAAATAAGTATATGATTTGTAAAAAAAATATTATTTTAGTGTCCTTCTCTTTCGATTAAAGAAATTGAGTAAAATGATCTTACTATTGGGTGGAACTAGGCCAATAACAACCCCAATAATCTAAAAAAGTGTAAAGAATTAAGGTTCGAGAGAGGAGGAAGGGAGACAATGAAAAGGGGTGGAGGCTCCAAGTAAATCTATAATATAGAATTAATATGATGAGTATATTACACAATGTTTCATATCGTCTGTGGTTAATATGATTACTTTATATGTTGAATAAACTCTTTATATTTAAATCTTTATCTATATTTAAGGAATTATGAGAGTTTTTCTTTCAAATTTTATTATTGATGTTAGTTCAGAACCTTTTCTTTTTTGGGGATAAAGATGTTGGTTATGAAGTTTCAAATAATATATATATATATATATATATGGAACATAAAATTAATTTCAACATAACATAAGATACCCATATTTCTCTTCAACAAACCGGTTGACTTCGCATTTCCTCAAATTTGCCTTTTCATATTTTTTAGTATGTTATATTTACTTCGTTCTTATTTGTGGAAGTATTTGTATTTATATATCAACTTTTGGAATCATTTCACAAAGAAATTATTTTCATTTTAGGTCATCATTTTCATAAAATTTCTTGCATCACTAATGATTCGGGTATTTCCCGGACAGCTCCAACTCACCCGCCATGTCACCAGCCAACCGAGCCTAATCAGTCGGATAAGGGAGGAATCGGCCCAAGATAACCCTTAACAGGCCGGTAAAGCCCAAAGCCCACTAGGGCTAGAGTTTCCTTAAACCATGGTAAAGTACCGTTTTACCCCTTTAAAATCTCCTATAAATACTCATCATTTCCCAATCCCAAGGCAGGTTATGTTCACTTGGCAAGAAATCTCATCTTTCCGATAATCCAAACTCTCAAGCTCTCAACACTCATCCACATTCATCAACGTTCATCAACGTTCATCCACACTCATCCCGAGAACTTCCATCTTTGGAAATCTTCTCGTCTCCCAAGGAATCCCCACGCACATCGAGGAAGATCTCCTCGATACATTCAAACTTAGTTTATTACTAACTTGAGCGTCGGAGGGCGTTCCCGGGATCCACCACCCGGGCTTCGCCTTTTGCGAGTTCAGGAAGTCATCACTCGGATTCGGATCGATCGTGCCACGTCCTCGGAACCGGAGCGGTAAATCCTTCCTCTCTCCAAATCATCATCCACATCATCAACTCGGATTTCTCCGGAAATAACTAATATTGTCACTTTAAAACTTTGGTGCCTACTTATAACTTTATGGCATCAACCTGATGTGTTATTTGAAAAAGGATGGAAAGGGAGGGGAAGCGAAAGAGTTATATCCGGCTAAAGCATCTTACTTCATTCACCTAGGTGACACTTTCTCCTAGGGTTGGCAATGGGGCAGGCCGAGGATGGGATATTCAGCTGGAGGGTCCGGGAAGAGTTTTGCCCCTCACTCTCGTCATGTACCCCTTCTTTGTCGGGGTCTAGCTATATTTGAGTTTAGCTCAATCCCAAATTACACTCATCTTATCAATATTAATGGAGACAACCGGTGAACCATAGTCAAAACCCATCAAAATCAAACAATACAAACCTAATATTGCAAGTGGCAATAGAGTATAAAATCATATTTGAAAACGAAAAATAGGAACCCTTATCATCATCATCTACCCATAATCAAAATTGTAAAGATTTGAAAATTGGGAGAAAACTTTTGTGTCCTCGCTCTTGCGATTGTTCTCCTTGTATTTATATATGAAGTAGTAGATGTACATAGAGTCGAGGTCTCTTGAATACAAGAATTAGAAACCTATTATTGTACTAACTCCTAATCCTAATAGAATACAAAGTGTATGCTAATTACAAACACTCGTGGTTGAAAACTAATCAAATACAAGCTAGGAAAATACATCCTAATACTCCCCTCAAGTTGCCGTGTGTGGATTAAACACACCCAACTTGCCTACGAGATAGTGAAATTGTTGATGTCCTAATGCCTTTGTAAAGACATCAGCTTTTTGTTGTTTGGAAGAGACATATTTAGTGACTACTTCCCGGAGACAATGCACTCACGAACAAAGTGACAATCTAATTCGATATGTTTTGTACGATTGTGGAACACTCGTATTAGCAGCAATGTGAATGGCCGCTTGGTTGTCACGAGTATAACCGGGCTACTTGGAATAGGAAGTCGAAGGTATCCAAGGAGATTATGTAGCCATATTACTTCACTTGTAGCATTGGCCATAGCTTGATACTCGGCTTTAGCGAAAGAACGGGACACCGTGGGTTGCTTCTTAGTCCTCCAAGAAATAGGTGCATGTCCTAGGGACACAAAATACCCACTCACGAATCGTCGAGTCATCGGGCAACCGGCCCAATCGAGTAGCGAGTATACATGAAGGTGTAGGTCATTAGAGGATGGAAAAAGAATGCCTTGGCTCGGTGAAGATTTGATATAACGGAGAAGTCTTTGGGCCGCCTCCCAATGGGCTTGTCGTGGGTCTTGCATAAACCGGCTCAATATGTGGACAACATAGGTAATATCAGGCCGCGTTATGGTGAGATAGATCGGTCGTCCTAGAAGTCTTCAATATTGTCCTGGATCTGCTATAGGATCGCCGTAATCCGACGATAACTTGTGTTGTTGCTCCATGGGGAATGTACTCGGGCTTTGATCCTAACATGCTGGTCTATGTAAGTATATCCAAAGCGTATTTCCGTTGGCAAAGAAAGATTCCATTAGGAGCATGGGCAACTTTAATTCCAAGAAAGTATTTTAAAGGACCTAAGTCTTTCAACTTAAAACACTTGTGGAGATAGCGTTTAAACTCCTCACAACATGTAATATCATCACTTGTGAGAACTAAATCATCAACATATATTAGGATAGCCATGAACTTGTTATTATGATGAAAGGTAAACAATGAGTGATCCAAAGGACATTGCTGAAAACCATATTCACGAAGGGTCGTTGCTAGTTTGAAAAACCACTGCCGAGGTGCTTGGCGAAGGCCATATAATGATTTATTGAGTTTGTGCACGAGGTTTGGTCGAGGTATGTGAAATCCCAGTTGAGGTTTCATATAAATCTCTTCGTCGAGGTCTCCGTGTAGGAAGGCATTGTGAACATCCATTTGATGTAACGTCCAACCTTTAGCCACGGCTCATCGTGAGAAGTGTCCGAACCATAACCATCTTTGCTACCGGGGCAAATGTTTAATTGAAATCCTCCCCTCCACTTGATGATTGCCAAGGATCACTAGACGAGCTTTGTAGCGTTCTACGGAACCGTCCGCATTGTGTTTGATTTTGTAGACCCACTTACACCCTAGTGCTTTCTTTCCTTTTGGCAAAGGGGCTAGTTCCCACGTATTTTGGTCTTCAAGAGCTATAATTTCCGTACTTATGACATCACACCACTGGGGATGTCTAACGGCATGAGAAAAATGCCAAGGTTCGTCCCCGGATGTGATGGCGGCTAGATATGCTCGGTGAGAAGTTGAAAACTTTTCATACGAAATACAATGAGAGAGAGGATGAATAGTACCTGAAGATGCAGCTGGAGAAGGTGATGGGGCGGAATGGGATGCAGCTATAGCGTGACATACGTAGTCTTGAAGATGCCCAGGGGGTTGTCGATCTCGTTGTGGCCATGAAGACTCGGAGTGTGCAGGCGATGGAGGGCTGGAACCGATGTTGGTGAGCGTCTAGAGGCTAATGGATCCGATGGGATGGTGATATTTGGTGAAGTGGGTACAGGTATGGACGACGGTTCCGGAAGGTGTGGGAGTGGTATTGGGCTGGGCGTATTTGTGGTAAACGGCCCAATAGTGGCCTCTTAGTGATTAATACTAGCTGCTGGAGTAGATGGGTTAGAAGTAGAAGACTCCACATTGGACTCTGCATTACGGATGGGCTCTGTGTTAAACTCGGGCTATGCTTGGGCGATTTTTCCGAGGCGTAAATGGATTGGGTTTGTGCTAAAGGGAAAATAGACTCGTAAAATATAACATCCTGTGAGACAAAAACTCTTTTAGGCTCTAGATCATATACTCGCCACCCCTTTTTCCTTGAGCATATCCCAAAAAATACATTTGATAGCCCTAGGATCAAATTTGTCTCGAATGCGATCATGATTATGGGCATAGCATAGACACTTGAAAACTCTTAGATGCTCGTAGGAAGGTTTCTTTCCAAATAAAACCTCAAAGGGACTTTTAAGTCGATGAAGTTTAGTGGGAGTGTGATTAATGAGATAAGCAAGCATTCGAATACACTCCCCCAAACCCGTATAGGTAAGCTAGCTTGAAAATGTAGGGCCCTAGCAACATTTAAAAGGTGTCTATTTTTCCTTTCCGCCCTTCCATTCCGTTGAGGTGTCCCAACACAAGACGTCTCATGTAACATGCCCCGTTTAAGAAAATGTTCCTGTAGATCTCCTTTTGTGAATTCGGTTCCATTATCACTTCGATCTGTTTTTACATAAGTCCCAAATTGGGTTTTGACCATGTAACAAAAATCCACTATACGAGCACAAGCCTCCGATTTTTCCCAAAGTAAATAAACCCAAGTCGCATGACTAAAATCATCCATAATACTCAAAAAATAGTGGCAACCGAGACAAGGACGAGGTATGGTAACGACCCCATAAATCGCAATGAACTAAATCAAAGGGTTTTACTGCTCTAGAATTACTTAAAGGAAAACTATTTTGGGTTTGCTTTGCCCTATAGCACACATCACAACATTCTAAAAATCTTTATTTAACTAAAAGTCACACACTCGTCGATAACAAAGCTAGACTATCGTGCGATGCATGTCCCGGACGTTGATGCCATCGAACCGAATCCACCTTTTGACACTGCAAGAACCGAACCCCCGATGCGTTCGAAAATAGTACACCCCATTGCCTGGATCACCCGTTCCAATTTGCGTCTTCGACATGAGGTCCTATATTACACAAAAATTAGGTCCATAAGATACTACGCAATTTTCATCGATGGCTAATATTTGGGCCAATACAAGATTGCATTTAAATGTCGGAAGGTACGTAACGTCTTTCGGTATATATTGGGTCCAAGTTTTTCCATGCCTGCTTTTCAGCTACCACTTGTCGACCATCGGTTGAGAAATAACAATTGGGACAACAAGCTTATAAATATTTGTAAGAGCATTAATATTGGACGTCATATGGTGAGATGCGCCCGAGTCTAGGATCCATCTGTATAAAAGTAGTGTGAAAGGACTTACCAGTCACCTTTCCCATCTTTTCGTAGTTTTGTCTCTCTTTAAAGAGATTGAACAACTTGTCTACCCGGGATTGTGTAAACCCCGCAAAACCACTTGAGGAACTAACTCCTCCTTTACCTGTTTCATTCTCTCTCATACTCAAACCCCCAATTCCTAGATGTGGTATGTGGGCTGAAAAATTGGAGTTCCCGTGATCCGTTCACCGGCGAGACATCTTCACTTCCCGACGTCTTGTCCCATCCTTTCGTCGGTGATAGTCTCCCGTTTCCATTCCAATTTTGTCAATTGGAACGTCTAGCTTGCAAATTCGCCGGATACCCGTTCAATTCATAGCATTAGCTTCATTCATGCCCAAGTTTGTTGCGAGTGTGAGCACTTAGTTCGGTTCGGGAGTCTATTGGGCACACCGGATCTGTTTTGACGTTGGCCTACTCGAAAGCTGCCCCTTCAATGGCTTGTCCGGAGTCCGTTTCTTGGCTGAGTTGTTGCTTGTCGCTCTTCTCGAATTATGACGGAATATACCTTATTAAGAATGGGAAGTGGTTCCGTTGAAAGAATGCGGGATCTAACAATGTTGAACTTCTTATTGTCAATACCCATTAGAAACCGATGTACCCGTTTTTGTTCCACGATGGCGCTTATCGCTTTCCCACACTCACACTTACATGTGCAATTGGGCAAAATTTAGTATGTACTCAATTCATCCCACAAATATTTCAGCTTTCTAAGTATTGTTAAACCTCGTTTTGCTCGGTTTTTAAGGCATTATTTAACCCAATTATGAGATGATTTCAATGATATTTATTTATTTTTGGTTAGATTTTGCTCATTTTCTCTTTATCGTCACCTATGCTCGTAAATCTCTTTATTATAGGTTTTTGGGCTTAAATTTGAGAGATTCGAGGTAAATTTGATGAAAAGCGATGAAGAGAAGAGTTCGGGCCCAAGAGGAGGCAAGAAAGAAGCCTAAAACACATCAAGAGAAATCGCACGACCCCTGTGCGAAGCTGCACAGCCGTGCAGATCATCGAGCGAAAGGCCCGAGGTTACGAAATTGAAGTCGTGCACGGTACCCGTGCGAGAATCTGCACGACCGTGCGAATCAGGCAGAGAGTTCGGAGTTTTCGCACGGTACCCCGTGCGAGACCAGCACGGCCGTGCGAAACCGCCACAAACCCGCACGGTACCTCGTGCGAAAGCTCGCACGACCGTGCGACTCATCTGTTTCAGCGATTATTTAAGTTTCCTAATTGTATTTGTTGAAGGATTCTATTCCATAATTTAGAGATTTAGTGAGGGTTTTCGAGAGGAGGTCCGAGAGGAGACTCAAGAACACTCATTATTGTTCATCTACTTCAAGTTTTTATGATTGAATCGCATCAAGCTTTTTATTCGATAATCGTAATTTCTTCTCTTTGTGTTTTCTTCACAATTTCTCTTCGTTTCTCTATGGCTATTTTCCCCAATCTTTGTCAATTGTTTAGTATCATGTTTAGGGGCTAATTTCTCTACTTAGGTTGGGATTGATCCCTATTATGCCTTGATAATCATGAATTGAGTACCAATTGAGTTGTTCTATGCTTGTTAGGTTAGAATTCACTTCGTTCATTACTTTTTCATTGATTGCCTCGAGAGAGGACTCTTTTGCTCTTATTAGGGTTTTGTGAACATCGAAAGATGAAAACCTACCTAGAATGATGTTGTGAACGATTAGAACTTCAATATGAAAATAATTAAGGTTTTAATCGGGGTTGTGAGATGCATTCTTTGTGATTTTGCTCTTTATTAATCCCATGAAAATAGGTGATTAGATTGTGCAAGATTAGTCTTTGACCTTCGAAAGTAGGCGAAGATAGGTTTAATTGGTGTCCCCCTTCTAAACTCGCTAGCAGAGGCAAATCTCAAGCGGTATTCAATGTTGGTTTCAGGCATAGTAGTGTGATTAATCCCAATCTAAGGCTTGTTATTCATTGATCTTTCTTAGTTATTTTAGTAGTTGAATCCAAAAACCAAATCATTGTCGAACCGAGTTTTTACCTAGATTAGAGTTTTTACGTGGATTTAGTATTTTAAAGCGAGTTCGTTGTGGACAAGACCCGTACTTGCCGGTTCCTAGCTACAGCTATACCGTGCACTTGCGGTAAATATTTCTCTCAACAAGTATTCTGTTATAGTGGATTGTCCTTGACCAATTAATGTCATTTCTTGCTTCAATTGGTGTACTCGGATTGAATTTCC
This sequence comes from Talinum fruticosum, assembly GCA_021018815.1. Lineage (NCBI taxonomy): Eukaryota > Viridiplantae > Streptophyta > Magnoliopsida > Caryophyllales > Talinaceae > Talinum > Talinum fruticosum. Next base: position 4,208,081 of record JAITYX010000020.1, read on the forward strand.
GAGTGAGTATCTCTCCTCTAGGTCTACCCAAATTTCCCGGGTTGTATAACATATGCCATAGACACTGTGGAGTCTCTTGTCAAAGACATTGTAGAGCTCGGCTGTGACCATTAAGTCACACTTGTCCCGAGCATGAACGTCTGTTTCGGTACTAAGTTTAGTGATAATTCCATTCACAAACCCAAGCTTGTTCTTGGATTTCAAAGCATTAATCACAAGACGAGACCAATTTATGTAATTGTCGCCGTTTAGTATTATTGGACCGATGATGTAGCCAGGATGATTTGAGCTACCGAGATAATATGGAGATTGTAGGTCATTGTATGAAGGTGTTTTATTTTCGTTTTTGTCTCCCATGATGAATCGTTAGCTATGTCAAGCTTTTGGCTCTTTGAATAGCTCGATAACATGTAAAGATTTGGAAATTGGGAGAAAACTTTTGTGTCCTCGCTCCTGCGACTCTTCTTCTTGTATTTATATATGAAGTAGTAGATGTATATAGAGTTGAGGTCTCTTGAATACAAGAATTGGAAACCTATTGTTGTACTAACTTCTAGTCCTAATAGAATACAAAGTGTATGCTAATTACAAACACCGAGGTTGAAAACTACTCAAATACAAACTAGGAAAATACATCCTAATAAAAATTGTAATCAAGAAACCTCAAATTTACAAATCCCATCCACAAAACAAGAAAAAATCTAGAAAAATCATACATAAATAAGAAAAATGCATAAAAAATTAAGAAACACCTTTCCAAATTTTAGACTTCGAGATCTGGCAATAGGCGGTGGCCAAGTCGCAATACACACGGTGGTAGGCAATGGCCAGAAAGAGTAGGGGATTGGCGGTAGCAAGGCGGGCGGTGGGTTGTATTGAGTGTGAAAGAGGTAGAGAGAGAAACCATAGGAATGATTGAGTGAAAGAGGGTGGAGCGAGGACCGTAGGAGTGTCCGAAAAATTCTTAAACAGAGTGGTAAGTGTGGCGGGTTGTAATTGAGTGTGAAGGAGGTAGAGAGAGAAACCATAGGAATAATTGAGTGAAAGAGGGTGGAGCGAGGACTATAGGAGTGTGAAAAATTCTTAAACAGAGTGGTAAGTATAGGAACCACGACCCGTCCCCTAGTAAGGGAACCAGATTGACACCGAGCTTCCCCACGAACATCGGCTCTTTTTGGTTTTTGAAAATTCTTTTGAAAGTTATTTTTGAAAATGGATTTAGAAAGTGGGGTGTGTTTCTTATTGAGATTTTCGATTTTTGTAATTTAATTTGGAATAATTTAAGTAAAGTAGTGATTGACGATTTTATTAATTATTTATTTTAGAAATTAGTTTTAGAAGTCTTAGGATATTATTTTATAATTTAAGAAAATAGAAAAATACAATCTATATTCTGCCGCAAGGCTTTTCGGCCAAAACAATAGATAACACTCTCTTGGACCAAAGACAAGCCCGGGCATTGGCCGACGCTAGCGAGAGCCGGCGCTAACCGGTGTCCGGCGCCGGCCATAGGCTGAGACCGCAAAAAAAAAAATCAGTCTCGGTCCATGGCCTTGGCTGTCATAAAATAAACCAATTTTTTCCATTTTAAGTTAGAAATGACGAGATGTGATTAAAGAGAAATAAAATCGGAAAAATGGAGTCGCCAGTCAGCTTTAGAAATAAAAACTAACAAAAATAAAGAAGACTCTTTCAATCTTAATATGGGAAAACTAAGCTTGAAAGAGCTTTAAAAATTACTCAATCGGTCTAGAATCGAGAATCTAGTGTTCGGGGAGAAGGTACGAAAGGTAGGGATAAACCCTTCCGTTCCGCCGGTCAATAGACGACCTCTACTAATTTAAATAGTGAGTTAAGGAAAATGTGTTTAAACAATCAAGCATACAACATGCAAAGTGCAAAAATTAAATCAAACAGGACATGCTAAAAACGATAAAAATAAATAGGAAAGCGATAAAGCAAAGTGATAAAGGAAAGCGAAAAGAAAACGAGAAACTAAAGTTTACAGTTGGCGGGAAGGAATTAAATGCGATTATAATTCGAATCCACAATATGAAAAGCAATAAAAAAACATAAATAAATAAAGCCGTAAAGGACTGTAAGTGGATCCGGCGCCCTCAGGTTGTCCTACTTACCGATCTTGAATCACAAACCGGATCTAGAAGCGTGACCTTGTATGGACACGATTGAAATATGCTATTTGTGGAATTTTTTGAGGTAGATTGGTGTAGGAGAATGATGAGATGCTTGGTGAAATAATGGTTAGCTAAAAAGAGTAAAGAGATCAAAATACCAATGCAGCATTCAATAGCTCTTAGTTAAATTTCAACAACATATGGCATATGAATGACCATTGGTAAAATGAGGGGTTAGGCCATTTATTTATACAGAAAATTTTGGGCAACAAAATGACTTAAAGAGCACTCAAGCAACCGTCCAAAATCCAAAACATGGCCAACCAGAAAATCGGAAAAACGGAACAAAATTGCCTTGAATCGGAAATCCCCAGGCGAGGTCGAAGATCGCGGCGCCAACCTCAAATCGGTGTAGCTGATCTCCGGAGCAAAATGCAAAGCTTTAACGAAAATTCCCTTGAAGCACGGTGTTAACCTTATACGGTGTTGTTTGGTGCAGTTGGCTTCCATGTCTCGGTTGGAATTTTGGAGAAAAACGCAAGGCTTTGGAGAAAATTCCCTTGAAGCGCAGCGCTAGCCAACACGATGTCGTACGGACAAGTTGAGCTTCGTGTTGCACCGGGATGCTGAAGACGAAACGCTGCGTTTAGCGAGCAGCAATGCATGATGCGTGGCGCCGGACAAACGTTGACCTGGAGCATTGACCCGGGCGTGGACCGGCCGAAAAAATGGGTTTGTGGGCTGGCCAAAGCAAAGACAACTGATTTTTGGTGCTAAGGGGGTTTTTGTAGTTTATCGGCTTCCATCACATCAATCGGACTCCGACCGTGATCCAAATCCGCAAACAGGACCGAGATTTCATCACCGGGCTAACAAAATAAATAAATAGAGAAGAGATGACATTTTTAGGTGTCTATAGTAGGCGACGATCAGGCAGAGTGTAGGGGATAGAAGCGAGCAAGCTCATCGACGGTTGAGTGTGAGAAAGCAGAGACAGAGACCATATGAGTGAAGGATGGAGAAGGGAGGACTCGATTTAGAGAGTGGAGTGAGAGAGGGAAGAGAGAAAGAAAGAGAGACAAATTGGGGTTTCAGATTTTATGGATTGACTCACTTTATATAAATAGTACGGACAGTAACGGTAATTTTCTTCAAACGGGTGTTGCTCCTTCGCCCTCGTCCCCGACTCGATGTGTCTAGGGAATTTTCATATTTACGAGGCAAGTGCCTTGGTGGGGCTTAGGAATCCCCGCACCGTTGCCCAAGTTATTTTTTATGTCCAACCCTTCTTCTCGATCATGAGATTAAGTAAGTTGAAGTAAGTCGGGCTAGACTAGATGAGAAAATTAAGCTCAAGTTTTTCTTAGAAGTTTAGATCGATTAATGTTTTATTTGCATTTATATAAAGAGGCTGAGTTGTTAGAAGTTTAGAATAAAGGTTCATGTGACTTTAGCTCATTGTTTGATTAAATATAAATCACATCAATATCCCTATTACATTCTTCATATGCCATATTTAAAATTTGTATATATAATTAAATTTGCACATACTTAACTTTAATTTATGCATACATTCTTTAGTGTAGACTACGTTTAAAGTTTTTAGTATCATATTCAATGTTTTACATATTCGACTTTAACGTATGCATACATCTTCAATGTATATCGTGCTTAAAATTTTGCATATCAGACATTTGAGAGTTTGCTCAAATTTCCTGACCAAATTCACAAAATAAAAAAGACCATTAGTATAACAATTTTTTTATAGGTGGTGCCAAACTCAACTTTTCGAGGGTTAAATACCACTCCCCGTTGATTTCTTCATCTTACGATATGTTGGTCGTGCTCTAAAATATTAAGGTACAGACTGTACATATCTAATTTTTCTGACGATTTGACTAATTATTTGGGAAAAAATGGACAAATATTTTCTAAGTTCCAAAAGGCAAAAAGCACTGAAAGTTTATCTATTCCTCTATTTTTTTTCATTCAAATTAAATTTCTCTAATATGTTTGTGAGGTATCGACAACCAAATGTGTAGGTACTTCGATCTTAATTTCTTGAAATTTTTCACATTTTCAACCTTGAAAAAACCTTTCCTTTTTTCTTTGGTTGTTAATATACAAATATAGAACAAATGTACAAGACAATTTAAGTTGTGACATTTTGCAATAAATATCACATATTTAAACTGTTTGCACACTGTACAATTAATCATTTTTATCACGGTTTAAATTACATATTAAAAGACTAACAAGACTCATATATTGATTATACTAAAATTATTTCCAATATCTGAGATATTATTTTAAATATAATTTTTAATAATCTTGAATAAAGTTTTTAAAATATATAATTTATAAATATTTGATAATGTCTTTTTGTGTGTGGGCATATATGTTTCTGTGTGAAAGGCTAGAAAACAATCTCATTAGGATTGAGTTTCTTAGCTAAGTTATCCGAATTGGTTTTGATTATTAATAAGCCTATAGGCTAAGAATTGAACTATAAAAACGTACTCGTCGAGAAAACAAAACTACCATAATCTATGATCAAAAAATGCAATGTTGTTCTTGTGTTGAATGAGTGTTTGGTATCGGGACCCAAATTGTGGTAGATTAATTAGAAGTGTCGAAGCAACCGAATCCTCGTTTAACCAAGACATGGCTGAGAATGACCAAGATATTGAACGAGAGGTTCAACCTCGTAGGATTCTTAGTGATATTGTTTATCCATCGAGATCCACTCTTCCCTCTTGTTTCAATCGCCAAGACCTCCAAGCTGGAATTGAATTTGTTCTTTGGCCCCGGTACACACAAATGCTTCCCACCTTTTCCGGGACCGAAGCATCTTATATGTTCTTGAGAGAGTTTGAGGTAGTATGTCGGATGTGCTCTTCAATAATGTCTCAACCGATATTGTAAGGCCAAGACTTGTTTCCTTTGCCTTGAGAGACATGGCAAAGAAGTGGATGTATATCGTTCCCGCCTCTTCCATTGCTACATGGGATGAATTTGTGCGGGTGTTCCTTCAAAAGTATTTTCCAAACAGAATAACCGTGTGGTTTAGGAATAAGATTAATCACTTCATGCAACAAGAAAAATAGTCTTTTGGAAATACTTTGAGAGGTTTAAGGATCTTTTGACCCAATGCCCTCATCATGGTCTTGAATTGTCTTGTTTGTGTCAAATCATGTCTAAGGGTCTTGATCAACAAACTTGGACTATGGTTTTCTAAATATGACTGATGATGAGGTATGAGATTTTTGAAGACATAGCCGAAAAGACCATGCAAGGGATGAGAGTCTAAGTGCTAGAATAAATAGTGGCCAAAGGGGAGGGATATATATGGTGAATGACACGAGTTACTTTGACTCAAAGATCGCCACCCTAGGAAACATGATTATAGGGCTTTATCTTGCACAAGGTTAAGCCCCAATCTTATAAACCCCTTTAGCTACTTGTTCCCAATGTCAATCAAGTGATCATTCTTTGAGTGCTTGTCCATATTTCGCTCAACAATTGGCTACTAGCCATGAGCATATCGATGCGGCTTTTCAAAGGCCTAAGTTTGATCCACACTCCCTTACCTATAATCCGGGCTAAGCACCCGAATTTCTCATGGACGAGGCCAAATGCTTCAATGCTTGACAATCAAGGAGGTTTCCAAGGAAACTCTTCTACGTAATAATTTACTAGATCCTTCCTCCAAGGTGCATTCAATGCACCTAAAGGACCCCTTGACCATTTGTGGCTCAATCTCAACCTCCACTCGGGTTATAATGAATATGATAGAATGAAGAAAAGACTTAATGACATGGAAAAGGTTATGAATGCAAATATGCGGAAAATGATAAGAACAATGAATGAACAATTCTCCAAATTTTCCATGGCAAATAAGGGGAAAGGTGTGCTTCCTGGCCAACCCAATGTAATTCCAAGGGGAAGCTCTTCATTTCCCCTAATGACTCGGCAATGAAAGATCACAATGATGTGCAAATACTCGTGATAACTTCGAGACTGGGAGGGAAATTGATAATCATGTAGTTGAACCCTACTTTGCAGGAAGTGGTTAGGAAGGAGGTATTGAAAACCATGATACTATTTATCCCATATCGGATAGTGAGTGGGTGAGTCCGGTTCAAGTGGTACAGAAGAAGACCGATATCACCGTGGTAAAAAAATGATACAAATGAACTTGTGCTCACTAGGATCCAATCCGGATGGAGAGTTTACATTGATTATAGGTGGTTGAATAAATCCACTAGAAAAGATCATTTCCCTCTTCCCTTTATGGATCAAGAAACTTGTCGGTAATCCTTATTATTGCTTTTTTTATGGTTATTCCGGTTACACTCGAGTCTCCATTGCCCCATGGAAAACCACTTTCATGTGCCCTTTTGGTACTTATGCATTTAGGAGAATGTCATTTGGGTTGTGCAATGCCCAAACTACTTTTCAAAGATGCATGATATCTGTCTTTTCCAACATGGTTTAACATTGTATAGAAATTTTTATAGATGATTTCTCCATGTTGGGTGTGTCATTTGGTGATTTTTGACTAACTTTAAAATGGGATAAATGTCATTTCATGGTGCACAAAAGAATTGTCTTAGCTTAGGTCACATTGTGTCTTAACAAGGCATTGAAGTAGACAAAGAAAAGACAGGTTTGATCGCTAACCTCTCTCCTCCCATTTCGTGAAAGGTGTTCGTTTATTTCTTAGGCATGCAGGCTTTTATAGGAGGTTCATTAAAGAGTTTAGTAAAATTGCTAAGCCCTTGTCCTCCATCTTAGCCAAAAATGTTCCATTCCACTTCTCTAAAGAGTGTGAGGAGGTATTCTTAAGCTAAAAAGTGTCTTGACCACCGCCTCCATCCTCCACCCTCCCATGTGGGGGATCCCATTTGATCTTATTTGTGATGTGTTCCAACTATGTCGTGGTTATTTTGGGCCAAAGGGTAGAGTGAGAAAAAGTCTCATATTATTAATTATTCAAGTCATACCTTGAGTGAAGCTCAACTGAATTACATTGTGATCGAAAAAGAATTCTTAGTGGTGGTGTTAGGGTTTGAAAAGCTTAGACCTTATGTCCTTGGGTCTCATGTGATTGTGCACACCGACCATACTGCTTTGAGTTACCTCTTGAGAAGAAGGATGCCAAACCTAGACTTGCTAGATGGTCTTAATCCTCCAAGAATTTGATTATGAGATTAAAGATATAAAGGGGTCTAACAATCCTTTAGTGGACCACTTGTCTAGAATTGTGTGTGACAATGTGAATGAGCCACCTGTTTCGGAATGTTTCCTGGATGAGCAATTATTTGGGATCCATTTAGAACCTTGGTATGCTGACATAGTGAATTACTTGGTGATGAAAGAAATACCACATGGGTGGACCAAAACTGATCGGGATATTTCCTTGCTAGAGTTAACTTTTTCATTTGACATGATCCTTTCTTTAAATATTGTCCCGACCAAATCATTAGGAGGTGTGTCCCGACTCGGAAACTAAAAGTGTTCTCTCCCTTTCTCATGACCAAGCATGTGGGGACATTTTAGTGGGAAGAAAACCGCCGCTAAGGTACTTCAAATTGGTTTTTATTGGCCCATACTCTTTAAGTAAGTTCATGCATATTGTAAAAGTTGTCTCGGATGTCAACAACTAGGGAGAATATGTAAGAGAGACATGATGTCGTTAAACTCCATCATTATGGTTGAAATTTTTGATGTGTGGGGATGAACTTTATGGGACCGTTTCCAATCTCTTTCAGGAATGAGTTCATTTTTTTAGCTATGGTCTATGTATCTAAGTGGGTTAAGGCTATCCCTATTAGATCTAATGAAGCGAGGATGGTTGTGAATTTTTAGAGAAAACATTTTTGCTAGGTATGGCATGTTGCGGGCTATTATTAGTGACTAAGGTACTCATTTTGACAACAAATCTTTTGATGCATTATTGAAAAAGTATTTTATTGTGCATTGGCTTGCCACCTCCTACCACCCTCAAATGAGTGGGCATGTTGAGAATTCAACCGACAAATCAAGCAAATTCTTGAAAAGACCATCCATAGAAATAGAAAGAATTAAACCGACAAGCTTGTTTATGTTTTTGGGCATATATGACAGCTTTTAAAACCCCTTTAGGCATGTCTCCCTATAGTGTTGTTTATGGAAAGCCTCGTCACCTTCTAATGAAGCTTGAGCACCAGGTTTGGTGGGCAATTAGGACACTTAACTATGGCATAGGTGTCGTCGGAGAGGAAAGGCGATTGCAAATGAATGAATTAGAATAAATTCGTGCAGAGGTGTATGAGAGTGCTCGATCTTCCGGAGAAAAGGCAAAGTTAATTCATGATCGAAAAACTTTTCGTAAAAACTTTGCCCCAAATATGAAGGTGCTCTTGTATGACTCAAGATTGTACCTATTTCCCGGAAATTGAGGTCTAGGTGGACGAGGCCTTTCATTGTTACTTAGATTTTCCTTTATGGGGCTATCGAGATACAAAACCCCGTTACCTACATCCCTCAAAAGTAAATGGCCAAAGCTTAAAACAATATTTGGAGATGCCTTTGATGGGTGATGTGGAGTGTATTTGGCTCCACGAACCTTCTTAAAAATGATCTTTGACTCATCTCTTGTAATCTTGTAAATAGATTTGATTTTTTTAATGTCAAAAAATGGCATAATCGTGCCAACACTCGGCACAACCATGCCATTTGTTGGCATAAATTTAACTCTGCAACACGTAAGGGAGGTATGATCATGACCGTGCCACCCATATTCTACGTAAATTAAACCCATGCCCCCTTCTTCTTCTTCCTTCTTATTTTCTTGTTCTTTATTTCCTTTCAAATTTTCTAGCTTCTCTCTCTCTCTCTCTCTCTCTCTCTCTCTCTCTCTCTCTCTCTTTTTCTCTCTCTCTCTCTCTTTTCTAGCCCCTCTCACAAATCCCACTCAAATCTCTCGATTTCCTTCACAAATTTCCCATTACCACCTAAAAACCCCCAAATTTCTCACTCTTCACCTTCACTTTCGCTCTCCTCAAACCCCGACTTCACCATTGTTGAGCTAAGGAGTAGGAGTGAAAGAAAGTTTCTAATTGTGCTTGCAAGTGTGTATTTTATACACAAATTCAAAGTATTTGGGACTTTCCGGGGCAACTTGTACACGTGATTTAAGTTCAAGCTTCTCCACCATGCCTTCCAAGTCAAAACGAGTAAGGCCAACTCATGAGGCTTCCAACCCAGCATACAAAGCCAAGTAAAGCTCAATCTCAGCTTATTGTCCTTTCCACCAGCGTAAGGTCCATCAAATGTGTAGGCAAAGAGCAAAAGCCTAGGTTTGATAATGTTGTTGCCTATTTGGTTTGTGAGCCCCATTACTTAGACCAAGATACCCTTGTAGGATTGGGGCTATAGGATGATGTGCATTGGGCAATTTGGGTCGGCTAGAATTTGTTGAATTAAAATGTCATTTTTTATCACTTAGTTTTGGAGTTTCTAAGCTCTTTGAAAGTGGATTGTGACGGGGTGCGCAATGGAAGTCGAGTGCATATCTACTTCCGTCTCGTTTAACCAAGTTGCTACTGAAGTCCAGTGCACATCTACTTCCGTCCTGTTCAACCAAGTTTTAACATAAATTTGGTGCAATTCAACCAAGTTCTTCATCTTACCTTGGGGGTGTTTCGTGCTTAAAAGATAACTTTTCCCCCAAGGACGTTTGATTTCGCATCACGTGTAACAAACAAAAACTTTATTTTGATAATGATGGGTCTAGCCGTTGGGTTACCTTTGAGTCTAGGCAAGCTAAAGTAAGCAAACTTTGCAATATCACATTACGTTACCTCCAATGCTTAATGGTTTATATGGTGTTTTAGGAGGCACGATAGCCAAGGTGTTGCTAAAAACCCCGAGTTATTTTTACTTTGGGCGGTGGTGAAAAAGATTAAGGTGGATACTCGGGGCCTTTATTCTAAGTCATTTGGAAGATGTGGCGAAGCACCCTAAAAAAATGGTTGCGGTTGGTGGGTTAATCACTTCAATAGCATTGGGGCTCAATTCGGGTAACAAAGTTGAGAAGTTAGAGCCCGACTTTTGGGAAAGCGATTAGACATCAAAGCTCTACCGAGAGTGAAATTTGTGCTCATTCGAGCGAATAAATGTTTTATGAATCACATGGCAAGCCTTTTTTCCAACTCCCCAACCCATAGTGCACCACTATAGCCAATCTCAACAATTGGATCTTTTGAGGATGATGGTGGTGAGCGAGATGACATTGAGGCTATGGAGGAAGATGACGGAAATGATGATGATGAGGAACAAGTTGATCAACTACAAAATTGGGACGCCGGTTGCTCCTCTCAGTCCATTCCTCTTCACTCTCATGATGCGATGTTCCAAGCCCTGGCCGATATGAAGCTTAAGTTAGCTTCGCTTGACTCGACAACCTCACATTCGGGGATACATTAAAAGGAGTGCAAACACGTTGTCAATCCGTTGAGGCAAGCATGGGGAAACTCCGGGTCGCATAGATAGTCATGAGGAGAGACAACTCATTGAGATTGAAGAGAAGAGGAGGCAATATGAGGTGAAGAGGAGGAATGACAAAATGATACAGGCCATGTACTATCATCATGTGCAACAAGGAGGGCCTTTGTATGCACCACCGTATTGGAACCCACCCACTTCCGATGCGAGCCAATGAGTTTGTCGAGATAGTTTCCCCACCCTACCTTTCTTATTGCATATCATTTGCGGGGATTGTTTAATGTCTTGTATGTCATAGGGAAGTACATTTTCCTTGGGGTACCTAATTCAAGTATAATTCCTCCCATCTTGCCTTGTATTACATGCTTCTTTTATTTCATTGTGATTGATGATTTTGGTCATTTGAAGGAATTTGTGATGAGATGAATAATTCTTTTGTGTTTTTGGGTGTGATCTTGTGTATAGTCCTTGTGTAGATAGTCTTGTATTTAGGGTTGTGTTTATTTGTTATTTGTATGTATATGTTGTGTTTGCATTTCGTGACAATAGAGAGATGCGTCGTCATTCCACTTTAGGTATACACAAGTTATCTTCCTCTTACTCATTGAGACATATTCATTCATTTCATTATTAGTACTCCCTTACCCCATTGAGGAAATTGTGTGATTTTAGTGTGGGGTTGGTGAAGTCATGTACCCAATTTTTGATTCGGTGTAGTTTTGCTTAGCCTTGGGAGCTTTGTGTCATGTTGAATGGATTTTGACCCCAGTAATTTCGTTGACAATTGTATATAAGTGGAATGTGTATGATTGATCACTTGGCCTATGTTGTAGTTTTCGGTTTTTGATAATAACCTTGCCTCACATGTGTGATTTTGTGTCTACCTTGTTCACTAAACCATCACTTTGGGGATTAGGTTGCTTGGTTGGCCTGGAACCTTTGTTTACTTAGTGGTTTCGTAATGATCATTAACAAATGCAAAAAAATAAAAAAAGTAAATAAATTTGGCACCATTATTCATAGTCACAATCTATATCCATATATTTAATTGGCTTTTAATATGTGTTTGCTTTTGTTTGATTAAGGCACCTCTACTTGGGTTGTGAATAAATGCTATGCACAAGTTAAGTAATAAAACCCCAAAAAGAGAAGATGGCCCAATTTTGTGCTTGCTTTGTGTTTCCTTGGAGTACTTAAGGAGCTCAAAAATCCAAGAGTTACCCACCCGAAGAAAGGGGTACTTGGAGTCAAGTTGTGTGTATGTGTGTTAAATATGGAAAATTCAAAAAGAAAGTTAAGCGTGGAAGTCATTTAAGTAAGTAGAGGGAAACCATGTTAACTTTAGCAACCTGGTTTTCAAGGTTTGATGACACTTTGCACTTAAGCACCAAGGTGTACATATCATATCATTGTGTAGTGTGGGGTGAAAATAAGAAGTCTGGGGTGCATTTATGGTCTAAGTGTGCCTTGATTGTATGTTTTGCTTGTATATAACTTAGTAGCCAAGTTATTAATGTGATAAGACCTATTAATGTGTACATACTTTCCCTTCGCTTTGTATATATCTCACGCTTTCGAAAAATTCCAAAAATATTTCAAACATTTTGTGGTTATATCTTCTACAAGCACTCATGTGACCTCACTCACCCACTTGGGTTGCCAAGGAGTTTAAAGGGCTTATTGCATATGCCAAATGCAATCGTTGCACCTACGAAAAGGTGATTCCTCTTGTTTTACTCAAGGACGAGCAAAATCTGAGTGTGGGGGTATTTGTTCGGGCTTGTATCAAGGCAATTTTGGTACTCCTATCATTCGGTTTTAGCTCACCATTTTGATTAATTTAGTTTTTTTTATATATTTTTATGCTTTATTAGGAAAAAGGTAAAGAGAGAAGAAACTCTGAGCTACTAAATATCTAAGGAGCCAAGAGAAAGTTTGAGGTCCGAACCCGAGGAAGCGAAGATTACATAATGAAGAAAGAAGCCCAGCAGAACATGGCCCTCCAGTAGCTAGTCTTCGGCATGACCATGCTAGAACATGGCACTTTCATGCCGAGTATGTTTTTTTTTTTTTTTTTGATATGGAGTCAGTGAGGTGGCACAATCATGACCGTGCCATTTTAAATCTTGGATCGTATAAATACGCACTTTCGACACCTGAAATGGAGTTCGTTATTTTAAGGTTTTTTAGGGTTTTTTTCTTATTAGTTTTCTTTCTAAGCTCTCTTGTTACCCAAAAGTTTAGTCAATGCAAGTTTAATTTTTTTGTTTTCCTTGATTTCCTTAATCAATTTTATGAAGTTTGATGTTATTTTTACCCATTTTCATTGATGCTATGATTTGATTTCTTCAAAAAGTCAACCTAAAATCTACTTCTTTAGTTGAGAGAGAGGGTAAAAGTAAATAAAGACTCACCTTTGATAAGGTTAAATAGAAGGGCATTCTTCCTTTCCATAGAGGTGATAGCATTTTGGTTCCCATCTTGGCTAGCTATCACCTCCATGGAACCAAAATCAAGTCATGGAAACCTTGATTTTACAACCTCTTATGTTAGAGATATTGAATCTGATATACTCCTAATTGGTTCTTCCTTACTCCAAAATCTTGCAAAGGAAAATCTTGTTTTATTTCCTCTTCTCCTTCTAAAAGTTATATAGGTATCACTCACCCTTCCACTTTTTAAAAGATTCCTTTTATTCTATATTTAGGGTCAGTTCGACTTTACATGAAAAATATAATCTGTTTATATTTTATGTTGGTTTATGTTCTTTTATGTTCGTTTATGTTCGTTTATGTTCTTTTATATTTGTTTATGTTTTTTAATATTTTTTTATGTTCGTTTATATTCGTTTTTGCTCTTTTGTATGTTCCTTTATGCTCTTTTATGTTAGTTTATGTTCATTTTTATTTATATTTATGTGTATTTTTATGTAAATTCGAACCGACCCTAATCTAAATTTTGAGGTAGATTTTCTACTAACACTGAAACTCTCTCCTCTGGCCTTGCTCATGATGGACCAATTTATATTGTTGCACACTGCTATCTCTCTCTCTATTGCACATCCCATTAGAGGTGAAGAAATGATATGGTGTAGTTTTTAATTATCTAATACATATGTTATATGTGTAATTTAATTATAAAAAGTCTGTAAAGAGGAGTAAATAAATACAAGGGCATTCTTGAATATTTGATGTGGAATAATATCTCAGAAAATTAGGTGGCCAACTCCATGCAAACAAAAATTGCCATGTTCATAATAACACCAATATATTTTCATTTTTTTCTGTAAATTTTCTTACTGGGTAGATATATATAAATGTCACTGACTAAAATTGCCCAATCACAAGATGATTTTCAGGAAGTTCAGAAAAGAAAATGGTAAAGGTTGCAGAATTTTGCTCTGTTGGTGTCTGAGAATTGGATTTCTCTGAACTGACAGGCTTTAAATGGTAATATTGATTGTCTCCAGAAAAGCATGGGTATGTAAGCCCTAGACCTCTCAAACAGTCTAACTCCACTACTTTTATTCTTCTAGTTTTATCACTTCAGATTTTCTTGTCTACCTTCTAAGTGCTCTCCATCACTCTTTTTTTTTTTTTTTTTTTTTGTGGGGCGTACTAAGTAGGAGAAGTAGGATTGTGAAGAAAAAAATTAACATGATATTAGAATTAATGGTTCGATTTTTTATTTTCACCATCTTCCACCATATCATGTCACATATTGAGCATGTAAAGTATATAAAAATAGGTGTTGTCCTACATTGATAAAAATAAACAATCTAGATATTGCATATAAAGTTGTGAATTGTTTCATCCAATTGTCAATTGAGTTTGGGATGGAACATAGGGTTGTATGTATTACTTGTTGAATTAAGACCTGATTATATAATAACTCTCTATGGATAAGACAATCATTTAAGCTATTTTTCTTTACAAAACTTAGTGTGATAATGGTTCAAAAAGAACATAAAAGATTAATGAGCTAGTTAAGGGGATAAACTCATCGAATGAATCAAATTTAAATTAAGTTATAAGTGCATTGAGTTTAAATCCATAACAAAAGTCTAACGCACTAATTAATTTGCTTCAATTTAGACTATAAGATTTATAAAATCCATCAATCTAACTTTACAATACACTCATCCATTTGGTCACGATAATGCAATAATATTTTTTTGATTCTGAAAATTTCTACAATGACGGAATTCAAATAAGGCATTATGGTATTTCCTTAACCCTAAAAAATTTTCCAAAGGGGAGAAGAAAATTTTATGTAGAAAGAGAACAAAAGGGTTCCTTTTAATTAGATTCTCTTGCCAAGTCAGAAAATCACCACTGCCAACTTGGGCTTTTGAGCACTTGAATTTTAAAATTTCTGTTGAAATGACAATGGGAACAAAAGTTTAAGAGATTATAAAAATAAAAATTAAAAAAAAACAAAAAGTTCTGATTTTTGCTGTCTTTTTAATACCCAATAGTAAAAACAAAATAAAATAAATATTTTTAGAAAAGGAGAGAAAAAAAAAAGGGAGAGAGAGAAACGAGCTGTTGGTTTGGATTCCAGCTAAGGAAAAATACATATGCAAGAAATTTGGACAAAGTGGATTGGTTTGTCCCCACTTAACAGCTGGTTGCCAGTGAAGAATCTTCTTCCCACAAGTTACGCGAAGACACTCAAAAATTTTTAAAAATAAAATTTAAAAAAAGACCTTAATATTGAATCTACCCATCATTATTTTCATAGGGTTAGCCCCACTAATGGAGAACTAAATGAAGTTTTATCAGTCTGAAAATGACAGCAGTAATTATCAGCATAAATCACTGTCAATTGTCAATGGTCCTGTTTGTGTTCCTTTTGTTTGGTCCATGTCAAGGGTTGAGGGAAGTTGAAGTAAACTTCCCACTGTCATTTTTTTAAGCTTTTTTTCTTTCTGGGTAGGTGAAATGATGTAAAGAGTTAATAACCCATCCGTACACTTATTACAAGAAAATCATCATCAAAGTTACCTCGCGTATGTTTTCACAATGTAAGGTTGGTCACGATCGAAACTGAATCTTATTTTGTCTTTATATGAGAGGAAAATACACTAAATATATTATTAAAGGAGTATTATGTGAAGTTTTATAACAAGTTGTATGATTCTACTAGAAAGAATGAGAAAATTATGAAATTTCTTTCTCTCAAACATGAAAGTAAATCATTGAAAAGACGATCACTCGCTTGAAAAGCATAAAGTGAAGCCCTTTTTTTTGTTTGGAGGGAGGGGGAAGAAGTAAGATGAATTTTTCAACTACTTAAATGTTGTTCTTTGACTATGAGTTAAGGCTAAGACAAAGCGGAGGTAAATCTACCAAAACCACTGCCACCGCCAAGCTCCACATAACAGAGGTGAAAGGATAACAAGTTGAACCCACATCCAACTTACAGAAAGTACACTTCATGCCACAACGACAACTCATTTCTAAACCGAGACACAATAAAAGAGTACGGTTTATGTAAAAAGACGATAACATGATTATTTTCACCCATTAGGGTTTAAGCCTAAAACTGAAAAGTCACTAATATTGTTGGTAATAATGTAGAATCATATTACAAGCAAAGTTGGGAACATCATCTTTATGTGAATGAAAAGGTTAAAAACCTCTTTGCCCTCCAACCTATGTTATCTCTACTAGTACAATTTATGCTACATCATACATATGATAGTACAGAATTTTCCACCTCTGGGATGGCAATTAGTTTCTAAAAATTTTACAAATTTTAGAGAATTTTCTTATATGAAATCCCTAAAAAGAATCAGCCGCGAAATCAATCTCCAAAATAGGGAGAAAGTTCTTAGTCATAATAGATAGATCTTCAACTTTCCTGGATAGCTTCTGTATATACATCTTGGATTGAGCCTCCTAATTATGAAACACTACAAATAAATGCTTGATGAATTATTGCAAGGGTTATAGTTCAACTTTCATCTGGGCATTTGATAATGTACCTGTAAAAACATGTACAAGATCATATTAGAACTTCTTCAAAAACCCAGAAATGTTCAATCAGATCATCAATCACTGTTCGACGTTTAATCTCACCATGTCCGGTTTGTGTTTGATTGTGGGCGATACCCATTTGGACAATACTTTGAAGATCATCATCCCAAAAAGTGGGCAGCTGAGGAAGAACAAGCATAACATGAATCAAAGCTGATACTAATTAAGATCAATTACTCAAAGTTCACACATAACAGGGGAATTCTTGGGAATTTGTTGCACTTTCGCACTTTACCTGGGTCATCGGGTCAGTTAATCCGCCAAGCAAGGGAAGTTGAAGAGTTGGATTTTGATGGGTTCCGGCAGCATTCAGAGAGTTAACTGAGAAGGGATTTTCAATCCCATTTGGAATGCCATTCAACATGGTTGGTGGTAATTGCTGGGAGGATTGGTACCCAAAGGGGAATGCTTGTGCTGAATTTTGATCTAATGGGTACATTGTTTGGGGCAATGATGATCCTCTAGATTGAAACATCTACAAATAACCAAGTCAAAATAAATGATGAGAAAATTCCGACAAATCAAACCTAACAGCTAATTTTACCACACATTTTGTTAAACAACTCGTATCATAAGTGGATTTGCTTCCCTCTTATCAAATCAAAAAAAGAGAAAATGGGGAGAAGTGTGGAACTTACATCCTTAGAGAGAAGAGCTTCCATGTTAAAGTCCATTCTGGGATTTACAGTAGCTAATTTCATAGAAAGAAACTGCAAGAAATAATAACCAAATAAAGGTTTCGACTTCATCAAGGTAAAAATGTTAGAAATTTGGAATCGTAATGTTCAAAATTGTACATACCTCAACTTGGCGTTGCAAAGATTGTACATAATTAATGATTTCGTCAAGTACAGTTGCTTTCCCTGTCACCTGTTTGGCCAAAACAAAATTCCCCTTCAATTTCAAGCTCACTAAGGAAAACTAAATCTAACCCATGAAACTATTTCATTCCCCTTCCCAAACAAAAAAAAAAAACATACCTTGTTGCAACCAGGCACAAGATCCTGAAGAAACTTCATTCTCTCACTAATTTTCTCTCTCCTCACCTACACGCAACAACAAAAAACACAAGAAAAAAACACTTTAGAAAGACCTTTTTCTACACGTGAGACGGTCTCATCTTAAAAAAGTACGTTATAAAACCCGAGTACAAAGCCATTGGGCCATGCAAAAATAAAACAAAAATAGACCATCTCACACAAGAATTAATACTTTATTTAATTTTATTTTCCAAAAAACCCAAAAATAGTGAAGGAAATGAAAATTAAATATCGAAATTAGATGGGGGAAAAAACATACTCTTTCAGCAAGGCTATGGCTATCAGTAGCTTGGCCCCTTCTAGCTCTGACATGAATGTAGTCTTTTGGAGGCTCTGATTTTGCAGTTTCCTTGTTATTACTATTATTGTTGCTGTTGCTCTGTTTGTCTTTACTGTTGTTATTACTCTGTCCTGCTCTTTCTCTTTTGGCCTCTTCATCAACTGTCTTGCTTCTTTTGGCATTTGATCCTTCTTCATCATTCTCTGCCTCTGCCTCTGCCTCTGCCTCTGCCTCACCCTGCTCAAATTAAATTAATTAATTATGCTACATCCTAAAAAGTTCTCTTTCTTCTGAGTTTTTGTCTTCCAAATTTTACCCAAAAAGTGCTCATTACTGATAAATTGGTGAAATTTGCTCACTTTACACTAAAATTGTCTAGGATGGGAAATTTCTTGAGATGCCCCCAAGGGAATGGTCTTCTTTCACAGAAAAATAAAATTAGCGAGGGCAAAATTGAAAATTTTGCTGTAAAAAGTACTCTGGTATTCTTTCTGCTCTAATAAGCAGAGTCAGACCTCAAATCAACTGCAATAATTGTAATACACTTTATCAATGGACTTAATAACTAACCACCCAAAAAAAAAGCTTAAGTCTTTACATTTAGGGTCCACCGATTAATTTTTATATTTTAGTAGTAAAAATATTAAGTACGATTCTTGAAATATATTTTTGAAAAATAAATACAGCTACAGACACCTAAAAAAATTATCTAAAATAATTGTGTGTGCGCGACACTCTACCATGTAGAATTTTCGTTAATCCGACGACAAGTAGTTAAAATTAAGATTTTAAAAATAATTTATTTTTTGATAATTGTTAAATTTTGTTGGTACAAATGATAATTGCTACTAATTTTTTTAGTATTAATCATAAGTATGACTGTAATTAATTAAAGTATGAACAAATATCTGATGATCCAGGCACTAACCAAGAAGTAAAATTTCATAAAATTAAGGTAATTTACCTTCTCATGCTTGGCAGGAGAGAGAGGATGGGGTGTTTCCTTGATTTTAGCCTTAGAAACTGACTTTCTCTTTCTATAATTTGCATCATTCTGAGGCTTTACCCCAATTTCCCCACCTGGGTTCTGCTCTGAAACTGAAGATCCTTCTCTCGAGTCCCCCATTTCTCCATTGTTCTTCTCGCACCCCCTGAACTCCCATCAAATGTTGAGTTCCCCCTCTGCTCGATAGATTGCTCGACACCCTCGACAGCTTCCCACTTTGTGGATTGGCCCCTGATCTGTTGCTAATCCCCATCTCGCCCCTCCCAAAGGGGGAGAATTTCGCAGCTCGCTCGGCAAAACCAGGGTCGCCGTTGAAAAAGCCAGACTTGGGGGCTGATTCGGGAAATTGTTGGAAGTATGATTGTGGACAGAGAGGGAGAGAGATTGAATTTGGGGGAGAGTTGAGAGGGGTGTTATTCGCTGTGGCAATGCAGGACTGAGGGGAGATTTCACCCGAGTCACGAATGCTTCCTAGCCGTCCGATTAGCTCCCTGATCATCATCCTATCTCCGGAGATCAACCCTCCGCCGTTGGATGTGGGGGATGACACCATTGAGCTAAGAGCAGACTCGAAGAGGTCGTTGGGGTCATCAAAGCTGGACCGGAAGTAGCAATTTGGGACGTGCTCTGATGAAATTTCCATGGCAAATAATGCTGACGAAGAATTCAGCTCGTTCTTCTCCATTGAAATGAGGAGAGAGAAAGTTGAAATTTAACTTCTGGGTTTTTGCAGTTGTGGAAGTTGGGTATGAATTGAGCAGAGGATAGAGAAAATGGTTTCTGGTTTGAGGAGAATGGAGAAGGGGAGACAGTGAGTTCTTGTAGTTCACTCAAATGATAAAGAGGAGAGAGAAAGGTGATGGAGGAATGGAGGGAGAGATGGAAATGAGGAAAATGGAAAGCAAGTAAAGAGAGTTTAAAAGGGGAGGGACAGATACCAGAATTTTTTTGGATACTTTTTAGCTTTTTCTTTTTCTATAGAATAAATTAATTTCCGTAAAAAATAATAATAAATTAGTTAATTTCTTTTTTAAAGGTTTTTGTACCTAATAATCTTACTTTAAGAGGGCCCCTTATGGTTAGTTTAGTGATAGAAAGAATGTTTTTATAAGTTGCAATAAATTTAATTTTTTAAAAATGTATACGTATGTTATAATTTATTTATTAAAAAAATTATTTTAGGAAAACTTCGGACAAAAACTACTTAATATCACCGTAGTTTATCATATAATTACTATTATTTTTTAGTAACTTTTAAATTAAATAGCGAACGATTTCACTTTTCGATTATACAATGTGATATATATATATATATATATATATATATATATATATATATATATATATATATATATATATATATATATATATTCGAGGACACTATTCCAGAGACATTCGTTAATATTGCAATTTTATGATCAAAAGATGGACGTGACTATGCAAGGCCATTTTATCAAGCAGCAATAGTAAAAACCATGTGGGTTTTACTATTCATCAATCAAAATACTATTCACTCAAAGTTTTTGTCGAAGAATCTTTACTGCTGTTTAAGCCTTCTACCTGGTAAAAACTGTTCAAAACTGTTCAAGATAAGATAAGTCATACTTTTGGTCTAATCAAGACTCGCTCCAATAATTCAATAATGTCGAGAGATATTTTCAAGATGAAGATTCCATTTCAATCAATACTCTCAACCGTCCAAGTGTGCGACGTATATTCATTTTTGTTTGCTATAAATATGTATTCATCTTTCATTTGAAAGAGATCACTTAGCATCACGAAGTATCACAAAAATATCACTTGCCTTTCGAAACAATTGTAATCACCTACTCCCAAACACTCATCCAACCTCTCTTCGAGAGCTTTATTCAATCCTTGTATCAATTTTCAATTATCAATCAAAGTAAGTTTTGATTCATTTTCATCTTCTATATTTCAATTACTTTCATTTAATTATTTTCAATCGCTTGTTTTTATCTTTTGTTTTGTTAAATCAATTTGTTAAATTAATTTGTCACCCCGCTTCCTCCGTTATTCAACCACAAACAGCACTCGAGCTTCATCCCCGAGCTCTAGTCCGGTCCCGTCCCCTATTGATATCGGAGCCAAGTCTGTCTATTTTGTTGTTGCACCGTAAGGCCTAGCGTTGGTCGCCGTTGGTCAGCCCCATGTTATCCGTTGGTCGGCCGTGTGAGGTGGTCCCGTAGAGGGTGGTCCCGTAGTGTGTGTGCGTAATTATCGACAGAATAGTCAAGCTTAAGCTATGATGGCCTCTTGGTTACGAGATCATCTAGGTTTAGGAAGTAGCAAGAGTACTAATGTGGTCAATAGCAGAGAAGTTAGCTGCCAAGTTGATTTCTCAAATTGGTCTATTCCAAAACAAAAGATAGAAATCATCTATCAAATAGGCAAGTTTGATTTCAATACTGCTTTTTCAATTAAAGATCATGAAGAAACCTTCAGCTTAGATGAAGAGTTTCAAACTATCAAATTATTATCCAATATTTCTATTAACAAATATAAAGAAAAATATATATATATTCATTTTGGTATGATTCAAATAGCACTCAAGCCATTAACAAGACTAAGATTAGATTGTCCTATATTCATGGCATTAAGACACAATAGATTAATTAGATATCAAGATTCTTTATTAGCTATGATTCAAACTAATACATGTAATGGTCCAATTTATTTCAATGGTTGTCCAAATTTCTCAGTAGATCTAAATGATCCTCGGATCATGGACACATTAATTTTAGATATTCATATGCAAAATGACTCAAAAGTATTATTTAGGGAATTATCAAGAAATTTCGCTATTACTTATAGAGTTTATTTCAAACTATTATCTTCTCAATTAAATCCAAAATGCTTATTAAAGCCATCTTTAGATGAAACAATATTATTAAAAATTGAATCGGATAATACTTCAAGCTTTACTCCTAAATTATTAAAGTGGAATGAAATCACTATTCCTCAAGAATTTATTATTCAAAATATTAAGCCTCCTAGGAATATTGCTCAAAAGAATATTCAACAAGTTATTGAAGAGCCTGACGGCAGAATATTAATAAGATTTAATTCTATTAATGAAAGATCTTTTTCTTCAAGACTTTCAGAGAAAAGAGATCTTCCTAGATCTTCCTTCTCTATGCCTTCAAGAACTACTAATTATGATTATCTAAAAGATAATCAAGTAGATGATTCAAATCCTTCTTCTTCAAAGATTTATTATAAATCTCCAATAAGCAGAACCAGTTGATGAAACTAGTTCATCAATAGGTTCCCTACTCATTCAGTTATGCAACCTCCTTCTTATTCCTCTATTAATGTTATTATAGAACCCTTTACAATAGATAAAGATTATTTAAGAAAAGATTTCGATTCAATAGAAAATAGAGATAAAAAACAATGGTTTTTATCTCATTTCGATCTCAAAGCTCAAGCATTCATTAGGCAAGAATGGTATTCATTAATGGAAAGATTAGGATGTAATATTCTATTCTTTACATGGTGGACCATCTTTGCTCAAGAAAATAAATTACCGGATCCGCATGGTATTAAAGAGATTAATACTAATATAGATCTTAGTAAAAAATGGACTTTAAAAAATGGAGAAATTGTTGTATCAATAACTCCTCCTTTGCAAGAGATTTTGATCCCTACGGATCAAGGTCATATTCCAGCCTCTCCTTTTAAAATAGGAAGAAATAATCCGGATAACTCTCAAGTAAAGTTAGATGATATTAAAAAATTTATCATCAAAATAATTATACTAATGAAGTTTTACATACAGTTTCTCAACAAGTCAATATGGTTTCTGCTCAAACTAAAGATCCTTCGTAAAAAAAGAACAAATCCAAAGAAACAATTTAATAATAATAAAACAAATATTACTCCTAAGAAAAATATTTTCAAGAAAACTACTAATAAATCCACTTGCTTCAAGTGTAGAAAACCAGGGCATTATGCAAAAAATTGCAAGAAAAAAGAGAAATTAAATGAAATTTGTGAAGATAATCAAGAAATTAAAGAAAAATTATTTATTTATTTGAACTCAAAGATACTCCAGTTAATTCGGATAATTCATCTTCCGACTCTGAAGATAATAATCTTTATGAGTTAGAAAGTGATTCAAGTAGTTATTCATCAGGAAATGAGTCTTCAAGAATTTGTTACAAATGTATCAATATGATTAATACCACTAAAAATGAAAAAGAATTTTTATTAGACTTAATTGAACAAATTCAAGATCCTGAATTAAGAAAAGAATATTTAGAAAAACTCAAAGGCATTTTAATTAAAGAAGATTTATTAAAAACTTCTCCTCCATGTTTAAGTATCAATAAAATATTTGAAAAATATAATACTCCAAATATTTTAAAAGTCGTTAATATTCAAGATTTGAAAATGGAAATAAATAATCTTAAAGAACAAATTAAAGAAATTAATCAAAACTTGTGTTTACTCCAAACTAAAGATTTAGAATTAGAAACAAAACTATCATTAATAGAAAACAAATCAAGTAGTCCAATTATTAATGAAGATACTCCTAGTACTTCTGATCAACAATTTATTTCAACAATTAATCATATTAAATATCAAAAATGGTATATCCATATTACTTTAAAAATTAATGATAACTATGAGTTCAATACTATTGCTTTACTTGATAGTGAAGCAGATCAAAATTGTATCAAAGAAGGTCTAATTCCATCAATTTATTATGAAAAAACTAAAGAACGACTCCATAGTGCTAATGGAATGACACTACAAATTAAATATAAATTATCAAATGCTTATATTTGTAATCAAGGCTATTGTTTTAAAAATACTTTTATCCTTGTAAAAGACATAGGTCAAGAAGTCATTTTAGGTACTCCTTTTATTACTCAAATATATCCTTTCAAAGTTGATCAAATTGGTATACATACGTAAATTTTAGGAAAAATTATTTCTTTCAAATTTATCTCTCCTATTCGTGCAAAAGATCTATCTTTACTCCAAGAATCTACTATAATTAAACAAATAAATTTTATTGATAAAAAAAGCAGCAAGTTAGTTTCCTTCAAAAAGAAATTACTTATAAACGAATTGAGGAAAGATTACAACAACCTTCTATCCAAAACAAAATTAAAGAATTGCAAAATATCTTCCATAAAGAAGTATGTTCCGATCTTCCCAATGCTTTTGGGAAAGAAAAAGGCATGTTGTCACGCTTCCTTATGAAAAGGATTTTTCGTAAAGTAAAATTCCTACTAAAGCTCGACCTATTCAAATGAATAAAGAACTTTTAGAATTCTGTAAAAAGGAAATTCAATCACTTTTAGATAAAAATTTAATAAGGCCTTCTAAGTCTCCTTGGAGTTGTGCAGCCTTCTATATCAATAATCAAGCGTAAAAGGAACGAGGAGTCCCTCGCCTAGTTATTAATTATAAACCTTTAAATAAAGTTTTACAATGGATTAGATATCCTATTCCTAATAAACGTGATCTACTCAATAGACTTTATGAAGTAAAAGTATTTTCAAAATTTGACATGAAAAGTGGTTTTTGGCAAGTTCAAATTGCTGATCAAGATCGTTATAAAACTGCTTTTATCGTCCCTTTCGGGCATTATGAATGGAACGTAATGCCTTTTGGTTTAAAGAATGCTCCTTCAGAATTTCAACATATTATGAATGATATTTTTAATCCTTATACTCAATTTACAATAGTCTATATTGATGATGTTCTAATCTACTCAAATAGTATTGAGCAACATTTCAAACATCTCGCAAACTTTTTTACATATAATCAAGAAAAATGGTTTAGTTGTTTCTACACCTAAAATTAAACTATTCCAAACTAAAATAAGATTTTTAGGACATGATATTTATCAAGGAACTATTAAACCAATTACTAGGGCCATTGAATTTGCGAGACAAATTTCCGGATCGAATTAAAAAATAAAACTCAACTACGAGAGGTTTTTAGGATGTCTTAATTATGTGGCCGATTTCTTTCCAAAGTTAAGGCAAATCTATCAGCCTCTTTACGTAAGATTACGCAAAAATCCACCACCATGGTCAGATGAACATACTCAAATAGTACGCCTTCTAAAACAGAAAGTTAAATCTTTACCATGTCTAGGTATTCCACATCCGGATGCATTCATGATAGTTGAAACAGACGCATCCGAATTAGGATATGGCGGTATATTAAAACAAAAGATGTCTACAACTTCCAAACAGACTCAACTAGTTAGGTATCATTCAGGAATCTGGAATCAAACCCAAAAAATTATTCAACTATTAAAAAGGAAGTTTTATCAATTGTTTTATGCGTTTCAAAATTTCAAGATGATTTATTAAATAAAAATTCCTTCTTCGCATTGATTGTAAATCAGCAAAAGAAATTATTACTAAAGATGTTCGACTGGATTGATTAATATTTAATTAAGAAGTACTATATATTTTACATAAAGCATATTCATTGTATATCTTAAAAAATTAATACATGCACTATGAATCTAGGAAAAAAATTATATAACATAATATATAATTTTTTATTTTCAAAGATGAATATTGGGTTTTGAGATATCCTCATAGGTTGCTATTAAAGTTATACTCATTCGTTGATTTTTTCTCTCTTTTTTAAAAAAATGGAGTATTTATGGATTATTATTAATAAAAATATAAATGTTATAAAATTAATAAGTTTATATTAATAGAAATGAATAATCATTATTTAACCGATGTAAAAAAATTATAATTATAATTTATTATAAAATAGTAAGATAATAGTGTTGTTATATAATTATTATATAATCTAATCTAATGATTTAAAATTTTATAGTATTAGTAAAAAATTATTTTTTAACTAGAATATTATTTTTTTAAATAATTATATCTTACTAAAAATAGTTTTTAATTAAAAAAATTAAGCTCACTCATTGTACATGTAACTCAAAATTAAATTATATCAATTTTTATGGTTAAGATGTATACAACTAATTATTAAACTATATTAATTTTTGTGATCAAAGCAATAGACTTTTTTTTGAAAAAAATAGAGAAAAAAATAATATAATATACATCTTATAATTTTTAGACAAATATTATAAAAATAGCTCATGCGTTAGCACGGGTTAAAAACTAGTTGATGGTGTATTTTTCTTTTTCAATTCTACTATTCATTTTTAGTAAATTGTAACTTGAGTTTTTTACTTCCAAAAAAAACTTGAGCTTTTTTAAAAAAAATGCGGTAACTTGAGTTTATTTAAAAAAATACTTGTAACTTAAGGATATTTATTATTTACATTACACCATTAGTTTATAGATACTTTTTTCATTGATTAAAGACAGTATTTTTTATAAATACACGTTGATAATGTAGTTTTCTTCACTTTTTTTGAAATTTTCGTGAACACTTTTATTCATTGATTGGAGATACTATAACTTCTTTTTATTTTTTTTTATCTTGATTATATTCTTATATATTTTTCTTTCATCTAAGTATCTATTGACATGCGACCTAATTGTAAAATACATCGAATTAAAATCTAACAACTACACTTTTCTAGCACCATCATTTACATATATTTAAGGTATTGACCTAATGTTTGTATATTAAAAGTAAATAAAGTGTATATTAAAAGTAAATATCTTTAAAAGTTGGGATGTTGACTGTTAAGTTTAAAAAGTAGATGACTTTCATATAGAAGATGAGAGTCGCGAAAATTAAAACACATTTTTTATTTTATTTTTTTGAATAATACATTATATCTCAATTTTGAATTTTTTGATTGGGGGAGGAAGGTGTCGTCTTACGGTGATTCTTTTTCAACTTTAAAAAACAATATAGTTGATTTGAATTATAAGGATGTATCACAATTTTGACCTAATCTTTTTTATTTGAATTTTGGGTTGCCACAGTAGAAACATGACTTCCTTGACCAATTAGTCGAGAAGATAATTAATGTAAATCCTATAAAGATGAATTATATATGTTACTATTAAAAATACAAACAATTAAGCAAGTAAATATGATGATTCAAAGGAATGTGGTGTAGACTATGATGAGTATAGTGGCGGTGGACAACTCACATCCTTCCATGATCCTTGACTTCCACCAACACAACTCACCCCGTGCTTTCCCTTTGCGTCACAGCACTGCCCCCGCTTGCTTCCCCTGCTTAAGCTCTTACCAACAAACTAATTTAAGATTCAAAACTTGAAACTGAACATCATGTTCATGTTCAATTCAACAAATGTTTTTATACTCTAACACACCCCTTTACACGAACATCATTTAGGCTTGAAGTGTGAATGATATAAATAATACTTTAATTAACCTTATGTGATGGATCAATATAGACATTGTTGAGATTACAACTCGAGACTTACTACTCATAAGACTCTTGAATGGTTTCACACTCTAACAAACCAAATAGGATCACCCAAAATTGCACCTGAAACTTGATTCTGATATTAATTGAACCAAACCCAATCCAAAACTTTTTACAAATTAAAATAGTTTGTTTTTATCAACAAATTTATTGGATCACATCAATTAACTAAAGTTGACTTGAACAAAAAATGACCTCACACGAACCAAATAAAAATCCATTTTTGCCAAAACATGACCTGATTTGAATTTAACTCGACTCGTACTCGAATCTAAAGATTTGTTATTTTGTCCGATTTCATTGATCGATGGAACTATCGGAAGGCTCGGAAATATCCTCTACTCTCGTGGCCTAGGCCCCCGATTGTCTTGTTTTATTTAAGGTTCCCTAGCAAGTTAATTATACTTCCTCTATTTTACAATATTTGTCACTTTAACTAATTTTTTCGTTTTATAATATCTCGTCACTTTACAATTTTTCAATTAATAGAGTATTAGAGATATTATTATACATAAAATAATTGTAAATTATTTTTCTATATTATCTCCTATATATATAGAATGCCATACTCCCATATTGGTGAGTCATTCCACCATATATTTTTCACATGTTATCGTAGCCAAATGCTCGATTCAAAACCTCTCATTTCCTTCTTCCCTAAGAAAACACCTTAGTGCAACCCTAGTAGCCGCCCACCTGTCAAAAAAAAAAAAAAAATGCTGCTTGCTCACAATTGCACCCACCAAGAAGAACCCTAACCCTAGCCTTCTCTCTCCTTCATGGCTGCCCACACCCTCGACTCGCCACCGGCCGCTTTGCCACTTCCGCCGCCGTCGTCTCGGTCGCCTGCACTACCCCTCTAGACGGTCCCTCCTCCGTGAACCCCTCGCCGGCGTCCAACTCCTCTCTTCTTCCATGGTTTATGCCTCTGCTCGGTTCCCTCTACCGTGGGCTCTGTCGCCCATGATGCGGACGCCGCTGGGTTCGCTTTCTGTCGCCGCCGCCGATCCGCCTGGCCGCTTGGCTCACGCGGCCATCGTCGGCAACTTTCATTGAGGCTCTTACCTGGAGCATGTCATCTCCATCGGTTCCGCCTACTCTCTTCGCGTCGCCGGTGCTCTCCACCACTGCCTCCAGCCATGGTCACCGTCGACGACTTCGCCACTGGTACCTTTGCTTCGCCACCACCGAGTGGTCTGCCGCCCCTTTCATCGTCTCTTTGGGCGGTAAATATCACAAATTACATTACAATTATTCTTTGTTCGGTTGATGATTATTTATCTTAACGAGAGCAATTTTCCTCTTTCACTATTATGCAACAGATTACCGGCATGCTTGATGGTTCTATTTCACAACCGCCGTATCACTTAGTTGTGGCCTCGGGTTGTTCGAGTTGTAAATCCTAATTACTCTTATTGGTTACGAGTTGATTAGTCTGTTGTGTGCTTGGATTTTTGCTACTATTTCCCTGAAACTTTGAGTGAAGTTCGTAGCTTGCCTCATTCCCTTCAAATTTGGCAACAACTAGAGTCTCGGTTCAACATCTGCTAGTTTAGCTCGGGCTGTAGACCTTAAACGAATGCTTACTCATGTTTCTATTGGGAAAAATCAGTCCATGGATGATTATCTCCAAACTACTAAGAACATAGTTGATTCCCTTGCTACTATTCGAGCCCTCGTTACAAACTTAGAACCGATTCAATTTACTACTTGTTGGGCTCCCTTCCGAGTATCATACCTTTGTCACTCGCCTACTCCTCGCTTCTGGTGTTCACACTTTTGATGTCCTGCGTACCAAACTTATCTTTTACGAGCAACGACTTAGTTTTGGGCGTGCCGATGATTCCCTTACACATCGGGCATTCGCCTCCCTCCTCTCGACTACTTCGCACCAAAGAGTGACGCTTCTAATTTAGGGGTGCATCTTCGAGGCTCATCCGGCTCCGGAAAGGAAACTCTAGCCACTACAACAAAGGTCAAGGGGGTCGGAACAATCGCAATCCGAATCGCAACAATAATCGTAACCATCGGCAAGTCTCCAATCGCAACAATTCTTCTAATCGGGCCTCTTTTAGGAGTGCGCCTACGGTATTGCATTTAGTCGTAATTCGGTTGGGTCATTGTCTTGTACTTTTGGGCCTTCTACTTAGTGTACTAACAACTCCCATGCAGGCACCAACTGCTACGAAGGGATACTAGGTTCCCATCCTAATGTTGTTTGTCGATTTGTCATGCTCCGGGGCATTCTCGCCGATAGTTGCCCCAATCGTTATCAACCTCGCCGACAACCAGCAGCTTCTGCATTTGCTACTTTCAATCTGGTTGAAAATGATGAACAACTATGGTATCCTCGATTCAGCAGCGACTTCTCACATAACGTCCGATGATGATAAGTTATCTTCTAAATCGCTTACTCCGGTCCTATTAAGTTTCGGGTTGGAAATAGAACCTTGTTACCTGTTTCTAATGTTGTTACTCTGTCATTGCAAATTGCTTCTCGGCCACTTCTTTTAAAACCTGTTTATCATATGTCTCAACTTCAAGCATAACCTCCTATAAGTCAAACAGTTGTGTCGGGATAATAATTGTCATGTCACCTTTCATACGATTATGTTTCACGTAAAGGACAACACCTCGGGTGATGTTCTTTTGCAAGCCCCAGTGCAGAGCAATGTCTATCCCTTACGTCCGCCCATTGAGATACCACATCTTTCAGCTAACCTAACTCCGAGTGAGACTGGCGATACGTGGCATTGGAGACTAAGACACTATGGAGATCGAGTTTTGGATTTACTTAGGATAAATAAATCGTTAAACTTACAAATCGTTTTCATGATACTTGTCGTTTGGCAAAGTCACATACTCTTCCTTTTACATCAACGGAACATAGATCTGTTTCTCCTCTTGAATTAATACATTTAGATGTTTGGCAACCATGGCTTTCACATAAAGGTTTTTGATATCTTATTGTGTTCGTTGATGATTTTACCAAGTTTACTTGGATTTATCCTATGTGATTGAAATTTGAAGTATGTTCAATTTTTTGCAATTTTCAGACTTTAGTTGAAAATCTTTTAATTGCAAAATTAAAATGTTTCAGAGTGATGGAGGCAAAGATTTGATAATTCTCCTCTTTTTGCTCATTTTCTTCAAAAAGGGATCATTTTTCGAAAATCTTGCCCGGATACGCAACAACGTAAAGGGGTTGTTGAGCATAAGCATCGCCATATTTTGGAAATGACTCGTGTATTCCTAATTGATACTTCCATGCCTCGCTCAATTTTGGCTTGATGTCTGCTCTTACAGCTGTCTATACGATCAATCGCTTACGTACACCTGTGTTGCATAATCGTTCCCCATTTGAGCTTTTATTTGGTCGTCCGCCTGATTATGGTTTTCTTAAACCTTTTGGTTGCTCATATTTTCTAAATTTTGTTACAAAGGCGTCCAATAAACTCTCTCCTCGGTCTTTTCACTTGTCTTTTTTTGACATATGCTCCTCATTATAAGGGCTATCGTTGTATCCAAATATAAAGATAATTTGGATATATGGTCATCCCCAAAACCTTCTCATAAAGATAAATTTGTATCCAAATTTGTTTATTTTGATGAGGTGATGTTGGGGTGAACTCATTTATCCAATAATCGAAATTGGTTTCCAAATATGGTTAGAATTTAGAGAAATAAAAATATTTAGGGTTTAGGGTTTGAGGAAATAGAAAAATTTGTGGTTATATATTTAAGGATATAAATGTGAAAATGTAAAAAATTAGAAAGGTATTTGTATATAGGGATCTCCCCAAATACTTGTCATAAAGATAAATTTGTTATTAAATTTATTTATTTTGATGAGTTGAAGTTGGGTGTATCAAAATTTATTATTTCTTTTTTGGTGCCAGTTTATTGTATTATACATTTATCATAAACTAGAGGCGATGATTTTTTTGAAGTTTACGTAATTCATAAGATAATAATAAAATATAAATGAAATATTGAGATCACCCCTTTAATTTCCTTTAAAGACGCAAGGTATAACATGAAGCGGAATTCTCTTGTTGTGATTAACAACGAGGTCGGTTTTACAAGACAACACATGAAGTGTACTTTGTAACATAGGCCTTATATATATATATATATATATATATATATATATATATATATATATATATATATATATATATATATATATATATATGGTTTAAGGATGAAAAGGGTGAAAATATATATGTGAAAATGTAAAAAATTGGAGAGGTATTTGGATATAGGGATCTCCCCAAATACTTGTCATAAAGATAAATTTGCTATCAAATTTATTTATTTTGATGAGTTGAAGTTGAGGGTGGACTAATTTATCCAATTACCTAAATTTTCGATTTCCTTTTTGGGTGCAAGTTTGTTGTATTATACATGATCGTAAACTAAAGTATATATTTTTTGAAGTTTACAGAATACATAAAAACAATAATGAATATCAATGAAATGTTCAGGCCATCCATTTAGTTTGCTTTAACAACCCAAGACATAATTATAACTGGAGTTCCCATAACCCTTATTGACTTTAGCAATGAGATCGGATTCACTAGTTAAGACATATAGTCCATACGCAGCGTGGGTCGGTACACGAAGAAAGGAAAAAGGAATAAAGGATTCATCGAGAGAAAAGGTGATAAACAATAGGGAATGGTTATTAGTTTTGTGATTGTTTATCACTTTTTCTCCGATGAATCCTTTATCCCTTTTCCTTGACCGACCCACGTTGCATCATTACAAAAAAACTTGCGATTAGCGTCGAATTTAGAGACCATAACAAAATTCGACTCTAATGTCGACGAAAAAAGCGTCGGAACTTAAAAAAGACACTATTTGAGTTGGAAATAAAAAGCGAGACTCTATTAGCGTCCGATTTTAGAGTCGGATGAAAATTCCGACGCTAATTGGCGTTCGATAGTGACGTACGACACTAAAGTTTGACACTAATTCTAAAAACATAGGTCGACTTCAGCAGTTAGCAGATTCACGGGACTTTCCAATTCTCAAATCCTTAACTCTCTCCCTCCTATCCCTCCCCCTAAACACGAAGCCACTACTCTCGCCTCCAGCGCCGACGTCTTCGCTCCTCTCCGGCGCCAAGCATCTTCGCTCCCCTACGATGCCGGTGTCTTCGCTCCCTTTGGTCACCGGCGTATCCCTCGCCCTAAACACGAAGCTCTGCTCCAGTTCCGCTCTCGCCTCCAGGTGCGACGTCTTTGCTCATCTCCAGCCCGGTGTCTTCGCTCCTCTCCGTGCGCGGTGTCTTTGCCCCCTTCGGTCACCGGTGTTTCTTTCGAGCGAAGAGTGTTGCTTTCTCTGTTTACTACCTCTGCAAATTTCGGTATTATCTACTCTCTACTGTTAGATAAGGAAGATTTTAATTTTAGGGTTTCTTATGAGTTAAAGTTGGGAATTTGAAGATATTGTTGAATTCCGGTTTCGATAGATGATAGTTACGAGCGGGGGCATCCGCTTTAACTTGTCGGTTCTCTGTGTAACTATGTGGGCTTAACAGTGCGCTTGATTTCTTTTCCTTTGATCTCCGGTCCCTCAATTATGGCTACTTTCTCTCTCTTCATTATGATTCGGATGTGTAGTTTTTAATTTTGGATTAGGTGTGTTGTTGATTGCGATGGGAGATTCTCCCGAATGAAGTTTTTCCGATAGATTCGGATCGTCGAATTTTGACTTTGTGCGTGTTCGGGGCGGAATTAGTGATGTATTTGTTTGTTGTTTTTTCTAATTCGAACGTTAATTTGGATTTGAGAATTTGGGAGCCAAGAAAACTAATCGAGAGTCGACAAAAGGTCATATAAGAAGCAATGAAACTCATCCAAAACCTCCAATTAAAAGTTAACAGGATGTCCGGTGGTTCTAACTAATTTCTTAGCATGGTTTGTAGGTGGAACTTTGAATTGATTTGTTTGATAAAATAATTGTATTACAATTCAATTGAGACTCGTTGGTTGTCTTTATGAATAGTTGGCGGTTTGTGTATTTGTGGATGACTGTGTAGAGAATGAGTCATAATGTATGTACGTATTTGTGGATAAATATGCAGAGAATGAGTCGAATATATGTAAATGTGCAGGAACTATATGTAAAACGGGAATGCCAAACGTAAAAGAAGTTGCGAGCAAAATTAGCAGTAAATTTAGCGTCGGATTTTAGCGTCCGACAATAATCCAACGCTATTTGAGTTAAAATATCCGACGCTGAACGGAACCATCCGAAGCTAAAATGAACAAATTGGCTAAAAACTACGAAAGGAAATTAGCGTCGGACACAAATCGACGTTGTTTGCGTCGTCGTCCGTCCAACGGTAAAATGGAAAAGAAGACGCTATTAGCATCTTCTTTTTCATCCGAGGCTAAATTTGACGTTAATTAGCGCCGGATGCTGAATCGGACACGAAATTGTTTAGCGTCAAGGTCTTACGTGTCAGATATTTATCCGACACTAATCCGATGCTAAACATGATTAGCGTTGGATTTTCCCGATTTTGCGTCCAATTGTGTCCGACGCTAATTACCAGCTTTTATCGTAGTTCATATAGACTATATGTCTTATCTTGTGAATCCGACCTCATTGCTAAAGTCAATAAGGGTTATGGGAACTCCGGTTCGGTTATGTCTTCGATTGTTAAAGCGAATTAAAGGGATGAACTCAACATTTTATTCATATTAATTTGTCGTATATAATATGTAAAATTTCAAATAAAATCATGTTTAGTTTATGATAGTGTATAATACATCAAAATTGGAAGCAAAAGGAAATAATAATAATAATAATAATAATAATAATAATAATAATAATAATAATAATAATAATAATAATAATAATAATAATAATAATAATAATAATAATAATAATATATACGTAAACAATTGGAAGCTAAAAATTCTTTGAATGGGAAGATGGGTAGAGGTTTTATTGAAGGAGTTGGTAAGAATAATTTTTTGACTTAACTCTCTCTTTCGATCATAGAGAAAATGAGTTACAAATAACTTCCTTCGCACTCATCGGCAAGTGACGTGGCAGGCGGAACCGCTACTTCAAGCATGGGCTCATCGTCCGGTCTCCCCCTAGAGAGCGAGTGAATCGGTGGAGGACCCTTTCTCTCGTTCTTCTCCGAGTCCAAAGGAACTTACCGAAGGAGAAGGTGATGAACTCCGCATAAGGAAAAGAAGAGGAACCTCTCTAAGAAGAACCGAGGTTGTCCACCTCTACCCCCGCACGAACTCCAAACAAACAATACATAAGAAGAGCATCACTATGGAACAATGACAAAGGAAATAGAGATTTCTCGTGAGGATCAAGAACCGTATTACTTTATGCACTTTCTGCGGCACTTCTACTATTCTCCTGCATTTACGTTGTTCTCGGGTCACCTCATTTCCTAAAATGATCCTTTTGTAGTAGATTTAGTTATGTGAGCTTATTCTTGATAGGTTCGTGGGCAAGATCATTGAATTTTTATGTTGTCCACCTCTTTGTGTATTCCTTTTTCAATACTTATGTAAAAAAGAAGAGATTGTCTGGTGAGATATCCTATTTGTGTATTCCTTTTTCGAGAAGAGAGATGTAATGTTATGTTTTTATAACTATATTGCTTGTTTGGAGTTCGTGCAAAGGTAGCGTGCATCTGCAAATATGATGTATTATGTTGTCTAGGCTACCTCTGCAATAACTCCAAACAAGCAATATAGTCATAAAAACATACCACATCTTTCTTCTTGAAAAAGGAATACACAAATAGGAAATTTTTATATTATTGGAAATTCTTGTATTTATATTGGAATATTGAGGTCTGTTGGTTTGTTACTTGTGTAAGTTGTGATGTATTTTGGAGTGTATTTTGTACGAGGGCACGGAAAATACAAAAAAAACTATTAAAAAAATACGGACCTATTACGACGGTTCTTACATTACAACCGTAGTCATAAGCTTGAAATAATTTGGCTTTTGGGCGGGACCTATGACGACGGTTCTATGACGGTTCGTCGAGATAGAACCGTCGTCATATGTAAATATATAGGCACCTATGACGACGGTTATTACATGAGAATCATCGTCATATGTGATCATTTACTACGGTTGTTGAACCGTAGTTAAAAATGTTACATACAACGACGGTCACATACACGACGCTCGTTAATCGTCGTTAAATGTCGTTTTTAACCGTAGTTAAAAGTTGTTCCTTTAGTAGTGGCACAAGTGGAACATGTAATGGGACTGGTAGTAGGGGTGAGCGGGTACCCAGTGGTTTTTTATGGATCGGGTCCTAAAATTTGGATCCGGTCCCGGATCTGGTTGGAACCGGGTCGAATACCGGTACTCGAGTGCATCACAAAAGTTCTTAACCTTTTGTTTTTCAATTTTCTTTGAAAATTTTTTGAACTATGATTATCCAATATTTTTAACCTTTTGGTCTATGATAGTCCAATATTTTAATTTTTTCGCCAAAGAAGGGATTGACGATTGAAAAGAGAGAGAGAGAGAGAAAGAGAGACTTGATAAGTGAGAACAATGAGGATTGAGGAGCATGTCTAAGGAGGCCTCGAAAATAGAAATCAAGTAAGGTTTTCTCTAAAAAGAGTATATTGTATTTTCATGTATAATATAATTTTTAAAAGATATACATATGGACTAGCTACCCGGATAACTGGTCCGGTATGGGTCCAAACTTTTAAACCCGATTCCAAATTAAGTTCCGACCGGATCCCGAAAATTAGAATAGGTCCAGGACACAGTTCAACCGGGTCTAAGTCTGAATCCGGGATCGGATATTCGATTTTTGTACTCAACCTTACTCGGTACTAGTAGTTTTTTAGGTCAACCGGCAGTAAATTATTGTTGTTAAAGAAAAATACATTTTTAACCTGTGTATCTCTAAAATAACCAAACTCACACCATAAAGAAGAAAACCAATTAATTGTTGAACAAATGGCTGCCTTCTTTTTGCTTATTCTTTTTACGATGTTTTACAAGGAATTATAAATTGAAAAATAAAGGAGAAAAATACAATTAATGTGTTTGTAGTACTACCTAGTTACGAGGAAGGAATTTGAAGGGGGTTTGATGCAAATATCTGTGGCTTGGCTTGGGGTTACGTTTTGGGCGAAACACCGTAATAGACGGTGGTGAGGGGATAATAGTTGTGAGTGTGATCCCTTCAACGTCAAACCAGCTCATTCGCTCCCTCTTTCTCTCTGTCTGCCCTAAACCTTGCCTAAGCCCAAGTCATTGTCATAATACCAGACAAACCCTTCTTTTCTTTGCCCTTTCCTTTTCACTTAACTTACAACTTATATTCGCTAATATATAGTATTTCTCATGAGTCCTGAGCAAGTAATTAAAAAAATTTAAAACCTCATAGTAAATAAACCTCTCATTTATGCAACCAATTAACCTCGTTGATTAGCTGGAAAATCACTTAATTATATATATCGTACATTTCTCAGTTAGAGGAGGGTCGGATTGTAATTTTGTATTTTACTATCCAACGATTCAAAATTTATTCAAAAAACCTTTTATCACTGATCGTAACTATTTTAACAATTTGAGATTTTAGTCAATGGATTAGTAAACTATAACACTGCAACCCCTCCAACTTCAGAGGATTCTTTAACTATAACACTGCAACCCCTCCAACTTCAGAGGATTCTTTTTCCGCATTTGTTATATGACGATTTTTTGGAAACCGGTCCAATCCCTACTGGGCCTAGATTGGTAAGGTAATGGCTATTTCATGGACCAATCAAGAGGAAAGGCTATGTGAGGTCCCAGTCCGAAATCTGTTGTATAAAATCACTATCGTACACGAATCTCTAAAATTTTCATATACAAGAAGGATGTTCAACAAACTAGAGACGTACTAGCACGCTTTGTCGTATCATATGTTGATATATATATACATTGATAACATTTCATTAAAAAAGAAAGTCAACTCGAAATGATAACCCTTTATCATTAATAATGTATTTTCAAATGATTGCTCAACTCAGTTTAATTAAAACACCATTGATATAGAACATAGACAATTATCTAACTTAAATTTTTAAGTTGCCCCTAGATGATAAAGTTTTTTTTATGCTGCAAACTAATTTAATTTTCATAAAGAAAAAATAATTCAGGAACTAACATCGTATATACAAGATTCACACACACATACATATATATATATATATATATATATATATATATATATATATATATATATATATATATAAAAGCATCGAAACCTCACTCTATCATTTTCCTACTATATGATCCCATACTTCCACTTAGCATATGTAGGACCTCTTAATTTGTGAACTCTACGTTTGTCAATATATACGCTCTCTATTTCCTTCAATTTAAAGTAGTCTTCTTAATTTGTTTGTTTCTTAGCTTCTCCTCTTGCTGAAAGTTAATCTCAATGGTTAACAATTTCATATTCTTTATGAAAAAATAGGAATTCCACTTAGCAATTTAGCATAACGAAGATGAGGACAAGTACGTTCTCCAATGTTTTTTATTTATTTATTTTGATGAAGGGTGTAATTTTTTTAAGTAAGTGTTTAAAGTAAAAGCACTTCCAATAAATACACTACCTAAAATTTAAACTTGTATTATCCTCCTTATCGAATGATACCGCTATCATCTCAACTAACAAATTGTTAGTACAAGTACTCTAATGTCTGACATATACATTTGGTTCAATTTCATTAACTTGCTATTATAATTGCTAAGGGAAACAAATAGGATGATGATCACTAGTTAAAAAACATTAAAAAAAGAACCCAAAAATGAACTATTAATGCATAAATGGTTTACAATCAGTAAAAGTTTAGAAGCATCGCAACTCGCTCCTATAAACCGACTCTAAGACCCAGTTCTATTTAGTTATAAGAAGTTGTAAGATTGTAAATTTTACTCGTAAAGAGTTGTAAATGGTTGTAAAGAGTTGTAAGATAGTTATAAAATTAGTTAGAAAAAGTTGTAAGGAGTCGGAATTTATAGCTAAATGGAACATAACTGAATCAGTATCATTGTCCTTCTATTTAATTTTACATCATATCGTACACCCACTACAAAAAAATATAGTATGCTTCTACCATTATTTAACCACACATAACTAAGTGTGGCAGAAAAATAAGCGAAAATGAGTTCTACGCATATTATTATCTTCACACATAATAAGTAAGGAAAACTATAAGCACTCTTGTAAGAATGGTATTAATCTATTGAGGTATGTCCATGCATATTAAGAGTAGACATTTACATCTCTTGAACATGGGTTATTTAGTATGGATAATAAGTATGCCTGTTTTTTTGAAATAATTGAAATACTTTGAAAAAAATTTTCAGGTTGGACAATTTTTATAATTAAATTAGTGAATATTAAATACACAATCGAAAATGATTTTAAAAAAATTAAAGAGAATTTTTTGAAAAAATTTAACATAAAGAGGGAACATTTTTATGCGAATTTTTAATTTTCCAATATTATACAGACACAGTGTTCAATATACTCGGAAAAATTAAAATAAGAAATAAGCCTCAAACCCCAATATCATTTTCTCTCTTATTTTTCGCCTAATCAGTGAGTTTCATGGTGCCAACTATATGCTTTTTTCAATATTGTTTAAAGAAAAAGTAAAATAAATAAAACTGAAAAATTCATCTTAACAAACTAAACCCTAATTTGAAGAATTATATGTTCTTAATAAACTAAATCCTAACTCCAGTCCTATCAAGCAAATTGGTATAGGTGAAGGCAATAGGAAGAAAATCAATTGGTCAAGAGGGGTAATATGTTCACGAGATATAAGTGTGTCGGGTGATGCTGCTTTTCGTATATAAACATGGTAGGGAACCACTCCCACCACACCTTGTTAATTAAGTGCGCTGAATATTTTTCCACTCATGTCCTATGCATGCTTAACATAAACGCGATAAGAAAACCTTCTCACACTAATACATGTTATAGGAGACAACTTTAACCGTGAATGCATGCCAATTTTTTATAATGACCTACAATGCCTCTCTTTATTAAGAGTATATAATTAATTAAGTTAGTTTGTTAAAACAAAATAGTTATTCGAATATGTGATGATAGATTAATTACCAAATTCATTGGTTGTAGTTGTTCCCATGCATGCAGATCTAGAGGAGGAATATGTGTCTTAATATTAATTAATAGGGAAAGAGGTAGGAAGCTAACATTCTTTGCTAGTTGTGGGAGGAGCTGAGCTTGGCATAGCCTGGAACCCTTAAATTTCCTCCATTTTCATCGACAGATAAACTTCATCATCCGTCAATTGCACGTCATTTTATTATTTTATTTGTAAGGAAATCTACGGGGTTAACAAATAAATAAATAAATCAAAATTACAAAAAGTAAAAGGGGGCATGAAAACTGAAAAACGGGGTCAACTATGCCGCGTGGCTTTCATAGAATATTTTCCTTTTAATTTTCTATTCCCTCATTTGACTTATATGTATTTCTTCTTTTGACAATATTATTAATTAAATTAAGGGTTTTGGACACTAATATTTTCATCTTTGAATAATATAATTTAGCACTCAATATATGCTAATCTTTGAGAGTATTTATTATTAATATACCGGCTTCATGTCAATAATACTCTTACCTAACAACTTAATTACGCGCTATGTCACTTGTCACATATAGATGATGGTTACGTATCACATGTGGATAATGACAGTGTTAGAAAAGTGAAGAAAATTTACTATCTGTGGTAATAAACAAACTATTATGTCTCAAATCAGTGAGGAACCATATTTAGAATTCATTTTGTAATATCGATAAATGGAATATCCTCAAAACTAAGGATATATATAACAAAGCCGTAGTTTACTTATATATCACAATGGTGGTGCTAAAAAACTAACAAAAATACATGTGATAATAAGCTAGCAAGTCATCAAATTGGTAAGTGTTATTATACCTATTATTTATTTATTTATTTATTGATCAATGTATTTTTAAATTTGTTTGGTATAAGTACACTTGCTATAGTCTTGCATTGATGAGGCAAGCAAGTTGGGATTCATAGGATTCGAGCGTTCAAGGAAGATCGGTGTTTATATCATTAAATTACAGGCAATAATACGTTTTCAATAAAAGAATTGCTCAGTATTATATTACATGCCTTCTTAATTAGCAATACGTTTTATATTTTTATTATCAGGTTTAATATTAATGCTAACATAATAGTGATTAATAACCTTAGTGCAAACGATATTTACCGACAATATATTTCATGTTTTGAATTAATATATGCCTCCTTAATTGACTCAAATTCTGATATTTCAAAAACACAAATTTATATATTAATTATGAAACTTAAAACCCATTATATTAAGCTCTTTATTAAATTTTAAAAAAAATAAAATTAAAATCCATCAATACAGTAATGAATTTTTCATATATATATATATATATATATATATATATATATATATATATATATATATATATATATATATATATATATATATATATACACACACCTAATTTCCACAATTGATAGGAAAAAAATCGGGTTATTGACCGGGGCTAGAAAACCATGGGCGATAAAGGTTGTAAACTTGAAGGTATATATGCAAATCCAAGCTCCGTGTTTTTTAATGCATTGGCATGCAATAGAAAAATTATAATTTATAAGTAGAGTGCTTTTTAGGAATTTGAAAAACAATTAACTTTGACGAAAAATAGCTCATTTATCATAATTCATAAGATTATGGTTGACAACAAAACAATAAAAAAGGAAATAAAAAGAAGAGAAATAATTGAGTGATTATTTTTCACAAATTGGATGATAATATTTTTATTATAATATTTGACAAAAAAAAAAAAACCTGAGAAATGCAAAGAAAAAGAAGGAATAAAAAGGCTGTCAAAGCGTGTAGTGGCTTTGTCCTTGTGATTTTAGTTACAAATCTAATAAATCTAGATTTGGTAACTAATGCTCATTGCATTATTGCCAGCCTTTCACATTTGTTTTCTTCTTTCTTCTTTCTTTTCCTTTCCTTTTCTCAGAGTAACAGCTGATCGATGCCTCAAAAATTTAAACTTAAATATATAATAATAAGGTAACTAGTATAATAAATTACACTACTTAATATATATATATATATATATATATATATATATATATATATATATTTGAAAAATGGGTAAAGATGAATAACATGGCAAACCGCTGGGTAGCGCTTCTCACAAGGGTTCTACCTAGGATATCATTAGCCAAAATCGGAGAGAGAGAATGGGATGGACAAGTATCTCCAAGAGGACGGCACCGACACCTTGTGCCCCTGTTGTGCAAGCCAGTCTTCCGCACAATTAACTTCTCTAAACACATGATTAAAGGAGAAATTCCTAAAATAAGACATCAATCGAATGATGTCTTTGATTATAAAATCAATCTGCCATGGTGGTTTGATAGTGCCTTGGAGAGCCTCAATGATGATCTTGTTGTCACCCTCAATTTAAAGAGAACTAATATTTGCTTTGATTGCCTGTTGGAGACCATATCTCGAGTGCACTAGCTTCAGCGAACCAGTAATAGATGTGACACCTAGTTGGGCCGCTCCCGCCTTTATAAGATTACCTTGGTCATCTCGTAATATGAAACCTATAGTTGCACGTTCGTTTTTAAGAGATCCATCAAAGTTAAGTTTGATCCACCCGGCAGGGGCTTGTTCCATTTAACCAAGTGTATTTTCTTTGGTCCGTTCTCGCTTGTCTTGGTGCTCTGTAGTCCAAAGATGATAGTTTAATTCTTGATTTCCATTCAGCGAAAGCTCTTTTTGCCTTGATTAACGTTCCGAGATGGTTGAAATCTTCGTCTTGAAAAGTGACGAGCATTTCTTTCCTTCCGGATACTCCATAGAAGAAATAGAAACCGTTGAAAATGCTCTGGATGAAGGGATGAGCGGGCTGCATGGATGATGCATCTACCGCTAGATATGGGTGGTGTGTAACCATTGGTGGTTAGAAGTCGATGCCCACACTAGTTGTGTTTTTGGGCAACGGAAAAGGAGGTGGTCTTCGGTTTCTTCCGGTAAATTACAGGACTTGCAAGTGGGGTTGATTTGTAACCCTCGTCTAACTAAGTTCTTTTTAAGAGGAATTCCTTTATGCATTAATTGCCAAATAAAAATTTTAATCTTTGGTGGCACGTTAATTTTCCATATCCATCTTCCTTCCCACGGATCTCGCCTTAAAGCGTTTTGTGCTAGGTTTGTGGCTGATTTTGTGGAAAAACTCCGTTCCCCGAAAGACCCCAGCAATTTTCATCATTAGTAGGAAAAACAAGGAGTGGTAAACTTTTGATAATAGAAACTAGGTGCATTGGCGGGACGGACTCTAGTTTGGGGACATCCCAACTATTATCATTTTCAATAAAGTCACTCACTCTACTCGTAGGTTGAGTGATTGTGGATCAAACCCTGTCATCCGAAGAAGGTTTTGGTCCTGGCACCAAAAATCTGACCAGAACAAAATATCTTTCCCATTACCGATTTTCCATCTAATTCCTTTGCTAAACGTAGCATAGCAATTAAACGAGTTTTTCCATACCCATGAATCTGTGCTTTTCGACTTAACTACGAACAGTGCTATTTTGTCTCATATACTTACTCGTCATGTGTTTAGTCCATAGGTTATCGGGTTCCTTTAATAGTTTCCAAATAAGCTTACGCTGAAAAGCAACATTAATATCCTCCATTTTTCGCAATCCCAATCCCCCTGTATTCTTAGGTTGACGGACTCAATCCTAAGCAATCATTAGTGGGCCTTTATCGGTAGTAGATTTCCAGAAAAATCCCTATTAATTTTATCTAGCGACTCGGAGGTATATCTCGAGAGTTTAAAACATTGCATAGTGTGGGCAGGGATAGATTCGAGGTTTGATTGAATTAGGACCACTCTTCCTGCTTTTGACAAAGTTCCCGTTTTCCAAGTACTCGAGATTTTTATTTGCACGATCAACAATGGGCGAAAATAAAGGTATTTTTTTCTTCCTTGGATCGCTGCACAACCTAAATATTTGCCCAAGGACTCAACAATAGGAATGTAAAAAATAGCCGAGGCTATTTCCTTATCCCTTCTAGAAGCATTGGTAGAGAAAATCATGGATGATTTATGAAAATTAATCTGTTGTCCCGAGGACGCACAAAAATTATCCATGATTCTTTTAAGGGAACGAAGGATTGGGCTTTGGTTTTACAAAAGAGCAGAGCTATCATCTACAAAAAGAGTGCCTGAAGTGTATCTCCTTTAGCGCAAAGTTTGACTCCTATCCCACTTTTCCTATTCAAACTTTCCTTTAGGAGATTAGCAGAAAGGGTTTCCATACGGATAAGGAATAGATATGGAGACAAGTGGGTCGCCTTGTCCGAGGCCTCTTGTAGGGATTAGGAACCCCGTGGGTTGGTCATTTATCGCAACGAGTAAGAGACTGTTGAGATGCATTCTCCAATCCATTTGATCCACTTCGGGAAACCCATATCAGTCATGCACTCGGTATAGGAAGTCCCATTCGATCCTATCATA
Organism: Talinum fruticosum; assembly: GCA_021018815.1. Classification (NCBI taxonomy): domain Eukaryota; kingdom Viridiplantae; phylum Streptophyta; class Magnoliopsida; order Caryophyllales; family Talinaceae; genus Talinum; species Talinum fruticosum. The sequence continues at coordinate 4,252,062 of JAITYX010000020.1, forward strand.
TGCTTTTTCCATATCAAGCTTAAGTGTCACCCATCCTATTTTAGTAGTTGCATTTTTAAATTTATTCATGACTTCATGGGCTAAAAGAATATTATCGTGTATCTGTCGCTCGGGACGAATGCGCACTGCAGGGGAGAGATTAAACTCCCTATGTATGAGCGCAGTCGGTTAGCCAAGATCTTAGCAATAATTTTATACAAGTGTGTTGCAAAGGCTAATAGGTCTGAAGTGGTTAGTTGCACAAGGGTCATCGACCTTCGGTATTAGAGTGATAAAAGTATGATTTATCTCTTTCAGGATTTTTCCTTTCTTGTGGAAGTCTTTGACCATGGTGGCTAAATCATGCTTTAAATAATCCCAATATTTTTGGAAGAAGCATGGTCCAAAGCCATCCGGTCCAGGAGCTTTTGAGGCATCCATTTAGAAGACTCGCATCTTTAATCTCTTCGATAGAGAAATTATTGATGAGCTGTGTACGTTGCCGATCATTTAGTCTTGCCATTACTGGATTAGTTGCTCGGATCCGATTAGGGTTAGACGTGAAACGGATTTTAAAGTCATTGACAACTATGTTGGCAATGGACTGCATATCTTCGATCCAAACTCCGAAGTGTCTTTGATTCTTGTAATCATTTTTCTTCTCTTTCTTGACAAAACACTTTTATGAAAAAAGTTAGAATTTCTATCTCCTTCTGTTAGCCACTTATGTCCGGAGAACTTTCCCCAGTAGCGTTGGTTAAACAATAACAATTTTTCCCTTTGCCTTATCAGAGCGGTTAAACCAATGGTTGAATCTTGGGCTGGTGGGATCATTAATTAGCCTATCTTCCACATACGTTAACTTTTCGAGTATTCCTTTCCATTTTGTTACGGAAATTACTATTAGTAGTTTTGTTCCAAACTTTAAGTTCACCTTTTATTCTCTTTAATTTCGAAACTAGTCGAAACATGCATGTTCCATTAACATGGTGTTGCCATCCACTTTGGACAATATTCTCCACTTTCGGAGAGTTAGCCCAAGTATGGTTGGAATCTAAAGCTTCGATTTTTTGCATACTACTTCTAGGATTTGTATCAAGGAGAATGTAGCAGTGATCCGAGAAGAAGAGTGGGCCATGCCTAACTTCAGCCTTTGGATAAATATTTGTCCAATCTTTCCTCGTGATGACTCTATCTAATTGTTCATAAATTGTGTTTCCTCTAACACATTTCTTCCACGAAAAAATACATCCAATAGGAGGCGGACTAGTGCCCTCAATTTGGCGGAGAAAGTTCCTAAGCCGATGGGTTCTATCCGGCATTAGGGTGGTCCCTCCTTGTTTCTCATCGGGATGAGCTAATTCGTTGAAATCACCCATGATGCACCATGGGCGGTCGAAAACGACATTAAGGAAAGGAAATTTGTTCCAAAAAGATGCTTTGTCCCTCTCGTTGAGTCAGGTCGTATACTCCGTAAACAATAGTTTTATAGTTTGTACTCTTATCCTTAACAAAGAGGTTAACCGCCCGACTGTCTTTTGCAAGTATGTGAACATCAACGTTAAATGTATTCCAAAGAACCCAAATTCCTCTTGCATGGTTGACGGGTGGAACAAGATCAAATTTCTCAAACCCAAGTGATTTAGCAATTTTGTGTGCATTAATATCATTAACCATAGTTTCAATAAGGAACATTATGTCCGGGTTGTGCATACTTTTCACGTATTTGATTTCACATATAATTTTTTCCCTTTTAGACCCTTGTATATTCCAACTAATGATCTTCATGAAAAATATTAAATAGAGATAACAGACTTGGGATTATCTCTCCTTTCGGAATATGTCATGTGCATCATGCTCATAGTTGAGCAGATGCAAGTACTTTTCATGCAGGAGTAACTCGGTATGAAATGATCAAACACAACCTCATTTCTATCACAGCTTCTTGTTCGAATTGTTCAACTTGCCAAGCAAGAGTCGGACCCTGTGTAGGGTGTTCGAGTACAATCCATACATGTGTGATAAACATCGAAATACAAATGTTTGGCAACCATGAATTAACAAGCACAACTTCATAAACAAGTGCGTAATAAGTAAAAGGATAAATCATAAGTAAACTCCAACAGCGGAGGTCTTTATCATTTAATCTCCTCTTCACTCGATGAGATGCAATCTGTAATACAAATCTGCAATCGTAATAGAATGGTGAAGTACTCTGCGAAAAGGCAAGAAAGCATACAGAGGCTTATTCTTAATCGGAAAAACATCATAAAAGCCATGAAGACCATTGCGACTCAAAACACTAACAAAGTAGAAAGGAAAAAGAAAAACATCCGAAAGTAAACCAAGATCAATAGCTGGTCCGGATCACTCGCAAATCACTATGAGAGAAAAATGGTCTCGGTAAGACGAGTCGTTTTCATCATTGACGAGAATGACCTCTAGGCAAGATCTGTTCCTTTTGGCTTCCGACCCTTAATGGGAGCAACACAAAAGGAATATACCGACCTAAATAAGATCAATAAGCACTTCCTCATGTAGCAATCACCATAGATGGTAAGAGGGAACCTCCTCTACATCCTCTTTCAAAGGGGCAAAGGTCATATAGATTCGAGAACGAGTAAGCCTCACAACTTTCCCCAATCATGTACGGGATCATTAATCCGATCATATAGCAGATGTCCGACATTAAACAACAATCGCACATACGAAAAATGGGACTCCTGGCACAAGAGGAACAGAGCGGTATGGAGCGAGAAACAAGGAGCAGACCAAAGAAGAAACTTGAACCGAGAGAGAGAAGCATAAACACAAGATTGATGTTGTAATGAGGCGGAGCATTTTTCAGGTTCGAGAGGGAGTAATCAGTTGGTTAGACATGCGTAGGAGGGAAACGAAAAATAGACAGGCGAAGGTTACAATGTGGGGCAGGAGACCGGCCCACTGATATCTTATGTAGACCGAGGAATGACAAGGACAGATGCAGCTACCCTCATACGAGATGAAACTCATGGCCAAACATACAGGACAAAAAGAAGAACACAATATGTCTTAAACAACCACGAGACGATCAAAGCACCTTGGTAACCCCAAATCGAGTCACAAAAAAAGGACATAAGAGGGAAAAAGGAAAGAAATCACCTGAAATGCGAGACGAGGCGGTTTGAATTGCTAAAAATATCGAACAATATTTGCGCTGACGCAGACCGATCGATTTGTTGTTTTTCATGGCCTCCCATTTTGCATCGAACATCACCCATCATGAGCTGGTGAAGGTGGAACCGAGTGGTCGCCATCCTCCGCTTCGAGCCCGTGAATCGAAGCCCTCATCGAGGCTAAAACTAACCATATCAACCCCAAGATTATCTTTTGAGATTGATAAAATCGTGAATCGGTGTCTGCGCAGCCAAAGAGTCTTCGGTGAACTGGTGAACCTCAAAGATGTGTAAACATCGATCTACCGTAGATCGGGACTGGTTCGATTGCTTGGTAGAGTCAAGAGTCGGTAGCGAGGGTTAGATCGAGCGGGGAGACTAGAAATGGTGCCGCTAACCAGCCTAACTTTCTTTTCGCCGAGCATCGAGGTTCTTTAAAGCTAGAAGAGGAAACTTCAGATCCGGACTTAGATGAAATTTCATTGTTTCTCACCGCAGTGACAAGTAAACGTTGATAGACGTTTGACTCGGGCTGGATAAGTCTCGAAACGGCCGAAGGCTGGTGGTAGGGACGGGTTTTGCGGTGGAAACTAAAAATGGCAAGTTAAGGCGAGCTAAATTCTTCATCGTCGAGACACGGGGTTCCGGTGAGGAGGGTCTAGAGCTGGGGGTAGGTAAGATAAGAAGATCGAAATAGAGTCTTTAAGGAGCAAGGGGGAACCGAGATGGAGCGAGCGAGAGGTAGACTGGAGGGAAGAACAACCTAGATCCGGAGGTTTAGGCTCTTTGAGAAACAAGGATGCCATGGGAAGGGGCTGCTTTGGATTCTTCTCTCTCTAGATACTCTCTCCTCTCTCGACATATATATATATATATATATATATATATATATATATATATATATATATATATATATATATATATATATATATATATATATATGTTTATTTTGTATATTATTAACGAGTCAAATATATTTTGATTAATTGATATGATGTTTTAGGCCCTGTTCGGCAATAGCGTTTAGAGTATCTTTTAGCGTTTTGACTAAGTCAAAACACTAATAAACCAAATATTAGTGTTCGGTAAGGTAGTGTTTTAACTAGCGTTTGCAGTAGCTTTTAACGTTTTAAGTAGTGTTTCGAAAATCTAAGAATATTAGCTTTTCACATTTGAAAGTAGCGTTGCATATTTTTTTGACAAAAAATCCCTTCATTAATTTTTATTTGACAAATTATTTATATCCTTTTACGTCAATTTACAATAATCGCTTAACTCAACCGCTAAATTTATCGAACACATTTATTTAACTGCTCAATTGAACAGGTTATCCGCTAACAGACTAAAATCTAACAGCTAACAATTACTTAAACATTTATCGAGTACACAAACAGCTCATTTTTCCGAACAGGGCATTAGTAGTTTATTTATCAAATGTAAATACGGAGTAATATATATTTTCCTTCGCTTTTTAAAATATCACCATTTGTATGTAACAACTATCATATAATTGTATCTTCAAACTTTACAAATATTATTTTTATTAAAAGGAATACAATGAGCTATATATACTTTTACCCATAGATTTCATGACGTGATGGTTTACTTGTACTAGTTCTCAACTATATTAGTGAAGTGTGATATGTAAAACTAATAGATCATTAGATTATTTATGAGTATAAATTATTGGTGTCCCAAAATTTTTTATTAAATAATCACTCTTTCTATCTTATATTATTTGTCTCTATTAAAACATGTTTAAATATTTAAATGTTTCTAGGAGCATATACTCTTAAGAGAGAGAGATATAGAAATATTAGGCCACAAAATCCTCTATTTTTCCGTTCGTCAAACTATCTATTAACATATGGTTAGGAATATATACTCGCAGGTGTATATAAAACATTTTGGAAAACATGAACCTTATTTAAATCGACAAAAATTGAGACGGAATTTTACAAATAATAAGAGCCTTTTTCTTTGACTTATTTTCGAGTGTGAAAGCATATACATAGAATGTTAATTGACTTATTTAAGTTTTGAATTTCAACATTTTTCACAATTTGAAAAAATCTTGAAGTGTTTGTTAGGAAATGATTATAATCCTTCACCTTATACAATTGGGCATGATGTTAACGCAGCAATTGTTCTAATTATAGCATTAGTTATGTAGTCAATAGTAATCTAATCATAGCATAAATCTTTTGTGTGCCTAAAGTCAATGTTGATTAGTAAGATTACAAGCTAGGCTAGCTAGAGCTTGACGATGAATAATTCAAATAAACAAGTTGGAATAATTGGATTATCAAATCCTTTGAACTAAAAAAATATTGCAATGTGATTCCATCTTTTGATCCATACATATATATATATATATATATATGTTTAGGAGATCAAATTCTTTGATTATGTCAGAAATACTTAACTGCAAAATATATATATATATATATATATGGAATAGTTCAGATATATAATATCCTATTTTATAGAATAATCTATAATGAACAGACTAATAATACTTCAGATATATAAGCTTTAATACAAATTTTATAAAATCTTGAGATCATAAAGTAGGTATTAAAAATCAATATATGTGTTGTGTCTAAATTAATAATATTAAATCAGCACATTTTAATTAATTAAAATGTATTTAAATATGGGCATACCTAAGTAGATTACTAAATAATCATCAGCTTAATAATTTACTACCATGTTGCCAACTCAAATGATTGCCGAAGTCATCAGCCAATACATGTGGATTTGAGAACCACAAACCCGAATTCATAACCTAATAACTACCCAAGCCAACAAAAAAACGAAAAAAAGAAATATATATATATGGAATAGTTTTCCCTACAAATAAAACTCTAAGCCTATACTATTAATGTTGTATTTATAAGACACTTTCTAACAAATTAAATATATTAGGCCTATACTCTGCAAAACAAAAAATGTTAGGCCTGTACCCTTACTATAAGGATTTGAGGTAAACTTTTTTTCTTTTCTAATTTTAATATATTTTCATACACAATTTTTTAAAAATATAATAATATTTCTAAATTTTTATTATTTTAAATTTAATTGAGAAACTAGGAGAGTTATAATTAAATACATTTTCTTTATATTAAGGAGGATTGCCAACGATAAGTACAATATCAATATTCTTTTTCATTCTTGCTAAATAGCATTATGAATTACATTCTACGTTTAAAAAATCTTAAATCCTTTGATCTTATTATAATAACAATGGTTTCTTTTTCAGAAATCCGTATACTTTCTTTTTCAATCATAATTTGCTTAATTACTTGTTTATGACATATAAATAATTATTACAATAATATTATATATTTTTTGATAGTTGAATAGTCTTTTTTAATATAATTTAATAATTTATCATATTAATCTTATTTTATAAAATAAATTATATTTATTTACCTATTTGTAAATCATTAATTATCTACTATATTACATATCATTCATACATAAATTTTACCCAATTTTTAATATAATATATATAGCTTGCACACACACCTCTTTAATATCTCTTACTTAGGGCTAGCAATGGGGCGGGTACAGGCGGGTTTTCCTATACTCACATCCATACCCGTTTTCAAAATGCGTATCCATACCCATACCCATACCCAACGGGTGTTAAAAATTCATACCCATACCCATACCCACTGGATTTTACGGGTATGCGGGTTTTATTTAGGTACAAGTAGACTAAAAATAATGATATTTATATTAAATCAATATTTAACATTCTCACCATTCGACCAAAAAAAATAGATAGTAAGACACCAAGGGAGGAAACGGGAAGATATAGGTAGGCAAAAGACATCCATAAACTAAGGTTTATTCTCTTGAAATGAATTTGGGCTTAAACATTGGGCCTAAAATTCAACCTTCAATTACTTTTTTATTTTTTAAACATTTAGTAAAGCGGATTGTGGGTGTTAAGTGGGCAAGTATGGGGCGGGTACGGGGCAGGTATTGCGGATACGGGTTATAGGTGTTATGTGGGGCGGGTATGGGAAGGGTGACGCCTAAACCCATACCCATACCCGCCTCATACCCATTTTAACCATATCCGTCCCATACCCACTTTTTTCAAAATTTTAGCACCCATTCGAGTTTTAAATGGGACGGATTTTACGGGTTTTAAATGGGTATGGGTTTTTTTGCCATCCCTACTCTTACTCAAGCAAGTAACTAAGATATAAATCTTCTACAACAATTACATTTAGTTTAGTTAAGACGACATCAAAACATTTTCCTTTAAAATAATAATTAACGTACAGTAAATATATACATACAAAATATCTAAATAATTGGATAAAAAATCCGAATAAGATAAGCACAATAAATAACTCGGTTTTGTAAATGACATCTTGAGGTCTAGGTATAATATGTTTAGCTAGGGTACAATAGTTACAACAGATAACTTCCAACTAACAACAAAATCATATCATATCACCCCCAAACCTAAAATGTCCCTAAACCTAAGGCTTTTTTTTAAAAAAAAAAAAAAACTTTCAAGTAGTTGGAACTACTTATTCATATAATTTATTAATGGGTTTGAATATTTGACCAAACCCACCCTAAAATATTATTCTTTTACTATTAATCCCAACCTAGAGTAGTTAAAATGCATTGCATTTCCATGCAAAAAAATAAAACAAAAATTCATATTTTATTAGTCAAGATCTAACAACTCCTCTCTCTCCCCCTCCTCTTTGCTTGACTTGCTACGTACTCTCTCCACCGCCCCCTTTCTCTCTCTAGAAATTAATTAATTTCACAAAATTGAAGATGCATGCTTCATATATGTATATGCTATGTCGGCAATGGAGGCTAATTAAGTTAAAAATTAAAAAAGGTATTTTTAAGTAGTACACTCTAATCTTTGATCTAACGTGATCATCAATCATTGAAAGCACGGATATTAATGCAAATTGACCATCTTGAAGATAAATTTTACGAGTAATAATTAAATTGGCTACATGTTCTTAATCTAGTGGCTCAATGGCACAGTAAACGAGGTGGAAAATAGTTTAATCATGGAATTATAATTTTATAATCGACCGTTGAGGTTTAATTTGATTTTTGTTTAAATTTTTTTATGATTAGAGGTAAGTTGCTACTTTAATCATTAATTAGGTGTTAATTACGTTTGCCCTATTTTTGTTATAAAATTAGGGTGTCAGAGATGTCTGTCAGAAATTTATTGCAAATTGTTTGTTTGATTTAAATAATTTTTTTATAAAAAAGGTTGGAGTATTATTCCCTCCTCCATCATTGTAGGTCTCTTGTATTCGATTCTCTTCTTTACCAAGGAAAAATTTAGTTGTTTGAATTTAAATGTTCGCCAAAGTCAATATGAAAGAAAAGGTTTTTTTAAAAAAAAAAAAATTATAAAGGTTAAGTTGCAAATAAGTAAGCATGTTATTAGAAATGGGATTTTTCTGCCTTAATATTTGCTATCAATTCTTAAAACCTTATTATTTCATAAATAATTAATATGCATCAGTGCTTATATATATATATAATATGACAATGACATATTGAAATTTACAGCTATGAAAAATGACAAAGATAAGGTAATTTGATTAATTGTTAGGGAGATTGAACAAGTCTTTGACCTTTAAAGAACTTATAGAGTTTACGAGTAACTTGGAAATACCTTATATAAAGGTTGAAGTTATAGTGAAAGTGAGACTCAATGAGATGTTGAAATATCATTATTAAAAAGCGAGGTTTGTGCTTTCGTTTCAAAGGAGTGAACATTTACAATTGTAGAGAGTAATATCTTATATTAGCTTTGTGGTGACATAATCACATATTGATGTTTGAGTTTAACATTAATTTAAAATTATAGAAGGAATACTCTAAGTTTATTTTTAATTTATTAAAATTATTAATTGTGTATTATATTTAAGAGCAGAATGTATTTTTGTATTAGGTTTTGTTGTAGTCTTGTTTATCTTGTAGTGCTTGTAAGAGGTGTATGCATTCCTCTGAAAAAAATATAAATGTTTTACACACCAAATCATAATAAGAAAAAGTGGATAGATGAGTTGGTAGGGGTTTTATTATGTAAACTTGAGGTCGGGGGTTTGAAATTTGTTGATGGCAACTTTCTCTTTTCCCAAAAAACCAACTTTTCAGCTCATTTTATTTCTTCACCTTCGTTATTTTCTTTGCTTTTCTTTAATTTGTGTGTTATTAAGTTTTACTTCTTTAATTTTATTGTTAATTTATGTGATTTTATTGATTTTTCAATTTTATTTCATTCATTCTCGTTATGTAATATTAATTTTAAAAATAAATGTTAATTTTTGTATTATGTACGCTATTTTAGTTTATTTCAACCCCTTCCTATAATTCATGGGTCCGCCACTCGGGTATATGTAGTATATTATGTCTTATTCTCATATCTCTTTCTAGCTAATCAATTCTCGAAAAAGGGAATCGAAGGGTCTGCTTCGTTTCAACCGTTAAAACTAGTCGTTATAACGTTTATAGCAATTATGAGTTGTTATAAGTTGTTATGAGTCGTTATAATGGTAATAATAATATTAATAATATTTTCTTAATAATAATAATAATAATATAATAATAATAATAATAATAATAATAATAATAATTAATAATAATAATAATAATAATAATAATAATAATAATTATTATTATTATTATTATTATTATATATTATTATTATTATGAGGTTATGATTACCTGTTATAGTGGGTACCGTTGTAGCAGCTTATGAGTAGTTATGAGTCGTTATGAGTGGTTATGAGCGGTTAGCGATTATAAACGCTAATTCAAACAGACTCGAAATATCCATTTATATACATTGCTATGGGTTTATGATTTGTTTATGTTGTCGACCATATTCGTTAATGCATGTTGTTTTATAACTTTAACATCTACACATTCGATTAATTGATGTGATACAGTTTGATAATATAGTGAATATAAGATACAAAATAAAGGTTTTCTCCTGGAGAGTCTAAGTCACTCTAGAGGGGGTGAATAGGGTGATGAGGAAATTTGAACAATAAATGGAAGATTAAAGTTTAAAACAAACTTTAAATGCGTTTGAGTCTAAATTGTACTCGGAAAAGTGTGAACTCATAATTACATGGAAACCCTCCTAGGGCGGAAAACTACGGCCAGTGCTAATCCAAGTACCAAGTCAAATCCACTATTTTGAATCCATAAAATACAATGAGACAGACTCAACCGAATTGCTCCTTTAGACAATTCCTTACAAAGTTTTCCTAGACTTAGAAGTTCCCTTATCCGATTTAGTACTTCTTAACCGAGGTAACCTTTACACCTAAGGACAACCGAGCTGAGTTAACTCTTACAACTTAGTCAAGGGACCTTAGTCGAAAGTAAGAAGGAGAATTTGTTACTAGTTACAAGACCTTACAACTCGTAAAGATGTTAAGTACAGAGTTGGAGTTGTAAGTAGAAGATTAAATATGAATACAAAGACTTTGCTTAAGTATGTGTATTGACAATGATTCCAAGCAATCTTCAAGTCTTGAGAGTTAGCTTCTATTTATAGATGACCAAGCAGATTAGCCATTGTGACTATCTTCCGACTATAAGTCCTCTCGTGACCGTTGTAACGGTTCTTCCGAGTCGCTCGTAAAAGATCCATTGAGATGTGAACGTTATGCAACAACTCTTGACCCCTTAGGATGTCCCAATCCACTCGGTGGTGTTTGAAAAATAAGGTGAAAACCACCGTTGAGCTTAGCGTTGAAGATTTCCAGTTTGGAAACGGACAACCCCGACACGCTTTTAGGTCCGGATCGAAGTAGAAAAAGCCTTGTTTGCTTGGCGATTTGACATCTTGAAGCCAGGTTACTTTTGTAATTCAAAGGTAGGATAACCTCGTTTAGATAACCTACAAAAGTAACTCAATTTTGGTTCTCAAAGTATAAAATACTTTGGTCCAAAATTAGACAGATAATAATTTAATTAAGATAATTAAGTACATAATTATCTCGAGTCCCGGAAGAATGAATTTTTCTAAGTCTAATGTTCATTATACTCAAATTCCATCCGAGTTAGTCTAGAGAAAAATCAAGTTGAAGAGAGAATATCGTAATAAGAATACTTGATCTAGACATATATAGTTCAAACATAGCAAGTCGACTTAGAAAGATGAATTAACGCTATAATTCACTTGAACTTAGAATATGAAGTCGACTTGAGTTTAAAAGTGTTAGAGCGAATGTTTGAACATGCGATGAGTCCGAGTGTTGTCCGAGTGACTTAGAATTATAATTGTGAAATGATGAGCAAAAGTATGCTTTCCGAGTCAATCGAAACAAATGAAAACATATGCAAAGTTTCGTAACACTCGGAAAAGTTTCTAAAGCACTCATAATAGTTTTTATAGTATTCGTAATGACTAGTAATCAAAACTTATAAGAGATGAAATTTATACCTGAATTCTTGATAGTACTCAAAGTGATATACATGTAAGGTCTGAGTTTTCATAAAAGAGCAATATAAAATACACAAAATTATATAATATCTTGTATAAAAAATTAATCAACATTTTGGATAGCTTGAGGAAATTGAAGAACAACAAAACTAGAATGCCAGAAATAAACAAGTTAGATTTATCCGCTTGGTATAAAAGAGATTTCATATTTTCAAGTACCATCAGAGAAGAACTCCAATAAATTATATCTTGAGCCAAAATATTATAAACATTTTTTTATTTTGATATAACATAAATATTTATTTTGATATGATATGAAAAATAGCTTCATAAAATCCAATCATAGGTAGCAATTTGTTTCTCTTAAAAAACTTTTATCCCTAAAATCATTAAGTTGTTGAAGCGAGCATCTCCTTCATGATTTTGATATTTATGACATTGTAAATATACTTGAGACATATTCAAATAAAGGATCAAAATATCAATATGTAGTAATTCTTTTTAATTCTCTTAAACCCTTGCTCTACTTCTTTGGTGTCCTCTTTTATAAATGGTAGTTTCATTTCTTAAAACACATGATGTCGTTTAGATTTATGAACCACAGTGTATAATATAAGACAACAATAATAATAACTCTCCTCAATATGAGTTTCGGTTTTACGAAAATTGATAAAATTTAAATGTAATAGTTATATATATAATAACACTTATGTTATGTAAGTACTAAGTTGAGAGGTGTATAATATAAGATCCTGTGAGAAGAATCAAAATACACTCATAAAGGATTCATAATTTTATATTGAGAGAGAAAAATTTAAAGGAAACGTGATATGATGAGATAAAAAAGTGATCTTTGATTAAAAAAAGAGAAAATAAAAGATGATCTTAGCGGCCCAAGTTTTGAATTTGGTTGAATTGGGCCCAATTACACCTCTCAATTTGGGCTCCACTCAAATTGCATTACCCTCCTTGTAAGCCCGCTTCCATCTCTCTCTCTGTCTCTCTCTCTCTCAATTCTAGTATTCAGGAAGTTGATTTCGCTAATTTTCCTGAATTATTATCTTCCTGATGGCTCCGAAGTTTTGAATGGTGAAGAATCGCAATCCTCGTTCTTGTGTAGTTTGTTTGTCCGTTCTGTGAATTTGTGTTGAATTATGCATGATCTGTTGATTGTTTTGCTGGTTGGCCGCTTTCTCGATGGAAGGAGCGGTTCCGTTTTCATATGACTGGGTTTGCGTAGTATTTATTTATATTGATGCATCACCAGGGACATAGGAAATGCTTTCTTAGGTTAGACAATACTTTCAGATGAGCAAGTTTGCCCAATTTGAGAAAAAGAGCGTTTTGGGAGTATACTATATGCTACAATGAGCCGGGCATGTTTGGTCTTGAGGCTCTTCAGGATTATATGGGTAATTCGGAATTGTCGAAGTGCTTGTTGTAAAAATTAATGTAACATGGGATAACAACAACTTTGAGCTGTGACTGAATACCGCCTTTGAGACAATATTTTCACCCTCTTACCTTGAATTTGCAAATGGGTTTAAGCAAATTTTGTTGGATTATGGAAGGAGGAATTGATAATATATTTGATTATGTTGAAATGCTAAAAGGAGAAGAAGATAGCAGAGAAGATATGATTTTGTTTTTCTTTAAATTCTTTGATTGACTTGATTGCAAATGACTCAATTACATGGGTTTTTATAGTTGACATCTTCACTAAGTACAATGAACATTCATGCATTCTAACCATTTCATATCCAATGAATATTTCTAGATTAATTCCCCCATCCAAAGTATCTTCTATTAATAAAACTATTCAATGCATCATACAACAATTTTTAACAAATATTATTCTAGATATTTTGATTAAGATTTTTCTAGATTAATTTTGATTTTTAACACTCCCCTTAATCTAGAAAAATATTGGACTCCAAGTCGCTCACGGAAGCATATGAACTTCTCCGCGGGTACTACCTTGGTAAATTTGTCCGCAAGTTGATCTCTTGTCTTGGAGAAGTGTAGCTTAATCTCTCCTTTGTCAATCAACTCACGAATGAAGTGATGTCAAATTTCTATGTGCTTTAAAACTGGATTTTTGTCATTACTATTGTCGATATATTGTCACAAAAGAGTGTTGTAGGATCATCTTGACCAACTCGGAAGTCGGCAAGAATTCTTCTTACCCAAATAGCTTCACATGGTGCACTAGTCGCTTGGACATACTCGCTCGGCCGACGATAGTGCAACCGTTGCCTGTTTCTTCGAGCTCCATGAAATAGTTTTGGATCTAAGTTGAAACACATATCCACTAGTACTCTTTCTTTCATCAACACAACTTGCCTAGTTGAATCGTGGGAGCTTGAAGTCCTTTTTTGTCTCATAGAGAATTCCATAATTCGTTGGTCCTTTAATATACCAAAGTATCCTCTTAGTGCCCTCGCCACATTGTTGACAACTTTGTGAGCTTGAAGTCCTTTTCTAACTTATAGAGAATTCCATAATTCGTTGTTCCTTTGATATACCAAAGTATCCTCTTAGTGCCTCGCCACAATGCTCACAAGCATGTACTATATCGTGTGTGTGAGATATATCAACGATCCAACAAGACTTCGATAGATGACTCCAAGCAATTTTCTCCATACTCTCATTTTTAGAGAGTTTTCATTGACAACCATAGGCTTGCAGCTTGCTCATATTAAACTTTTTGAGGAGATCTTCAAGCATAATAGGACGTAAAGCATATTTTTCCGAGGTCACCAAAATTTGACCTAGGCTTTGTTTTACTTGCATTCTGTGGAAATACTTCATTAGCCCCAGGTCTATCATTTCATACTTTGACATCATTGCCTTTTTGAATTCTTCAATCATTTTGGGATTGGTGCCTGTGTAGATAAGATCATCCACATAAAGGCATAATGCGAGAAAATCTTGTGGGCCTTGTGACTTATGTAGAGAGATGACTCACTTGGGCTTTTTAGAAATCTATTACTTAGAAGATAGCCATCAATCTTATTATTCCATGTATGGGAACTTGCTTAAGGCCATACAATGCTTTTTGGAGACGGTAAACTTTGTTTTTTGGCCTTCGATGATGTAGCCTTGAGGTTATTCCACATAGACCTCTTTTTCTAGTTCCCCGTTGAGAAAAGCTGACTTTACATCCAATTGAAAGACTTGGAGTTTTGATTGCATTAGGATGGCAAGTACTTGTTCTAATGGTCTCCATACGAAGAACAACTGGAGCAAAAGTCTCATTCAAGTCTTTGTTGAGAGTAGCCTTTGGCTATTAAACGTGCCTTGTATTTTAGAATTGAGCCATCTTCATGATACTTGACCTTATAGACCCACTTGAGACCAATGATATCCTTATCTTGAGGCTTCTCCACTAATTCTCATGTATAATTTTTTCGATCATCTCGATCTCTTCATTCATTACTTCGCTGCATTTTTCATCTTTCGCTGCTTCTTGGAATGATCGTGGCTCACTAGCAAAGAATGCAATGATTGTGTGGTCACATTTATAATCTTGTAGATATCTTGGAGAATGTCTTTCACGTTGAGTCCTTCGAGTAGGTCGGGGAGAGCTTGAAGGACTTGTCATTACGTTTGGACTTGTACTACTTAGGATGGGCTTTATGGTAGAGATGGACCCAAATCAAGAGATCCTTCTTGTTTGATCTCTTGAATTTGAATACTTTTTTGTGTTGAGTGTTCAGATAAATCTTCCGACCAACTCCAATTATAGGTTTCATCAAATATGACATCTCTTGAAATCACAACCTTCTTGCTTTCCGGGTTGTAAAGGCGATACCCTTTTGACTCATCGCTATAGCTAATGAAGATCGACTTTTCTCCTTTGCCATCAAGCTTTTCCCGATCTTCTTTCGGGATATGTGAATAGGCTATACAACCAAATACTTTGAAGTAATCCACCCTAGGCTTTCTCTTGAACCATGCCTCGTATGGAGTTTTGTTGAGGACTCGCTTTTGTGGTAGACTGATTGAGTATGTAAGTGTAGTCAACTTCTCAGCCTAGTATTGCTTAGGTAGGTCCTTGCTTTGCAACATGCTATGGGCCGTTTTGTTGTGGTGTTCGCCTCACCGTTAGTTCTCTTTTGATGCCATGTTGCTTGCGAAATTATCAAATTCTTCCCGGTTGAATTATCTTCCACAATTTATTCGAAAAATTTTAAGATTATGCTCGCTTTGCTTTTCAATGAGGGCCTTGAATTGGAGGAAATAAGAGACTCCTTGTGATTTTTGTTCAAGAAAGTACACCCACATCATGCTTGGTGTAATCATCTACGAATAATAGAAAATATCTTTTTCCTCCGATATCGAGTTGAGCCCAAATGTTTGCATAGACAAGTTGTAATAGAGCCTTGGCCCTCCATGAAGTATTAGTGAAGGGAAATCTATGCATTTTTCTCATAATACAACCTTCCCAAATATTTTATCTAATATCCAACGAGGGTAGGCCAATTACCATAGTTTTCCGTTGTAAAACTTTAAGGTTAGATGACCATATCTTTGATGCCATAGTGTTGAGTTTTCCAAGATCTTAACGCTTTGCTTTGCTCTACGAGCATTTTCAAAGGGAAGATTCTATTTGAGAGCATAGTAACTGAAGTAATTACCTTGTCCTTCTTCTTGTAAAATATAACACATTCATTATCGTCGAAATTTACTAAATATCCTTTCTCCAAGAGCTGACCCACATTCAGAAGGTTTTGTGCTAGACCCGGGATGTATAGGACATCTTGGATGTATAGGACATCTTGGATGTATAGGACATCTTGGATGTATTTGGTTGACCCATTTCGAGCCTTGACACGATTGTCCCTTTGCTAGTAACCTCTTGTGTGCTCCCGTTACCAAGTGTGATATTTGATTTCACTCCTTTATCTAATTGGGCAAAGGAGTTCTTATCTCGTGGTCATATCTACATACCATACATTTTCTTTTCCTTGCTGAGTTTTAAGGTAAGAGTAGAAGACATTTTTTGTAGATCCCACAGTCACCTTTCTCTATGAAATTTGCCTCATCACGTTACCGGTTTCGACAATCACATATGTGATAGGTGTGCCAAGTGCATTTTTTAAACTTGTACCGACTATCAATGGTATTGTGGTTGCTCATTTTGCACAATCTGCAGTCGTATTGGAAATCTTACCATGACTTCCTTGGTTTTTATAATTTCCTTTCCCTGGCCTCGATTATTTGATGGCTCCTTTCTTTCTTTGAAATTTTGATAAGAGCCTCTTTCTTTCTTGTTTTCTTCATTGATTGTAAGTTTTAATTTGGCTTGAAATGCTTGTTCTAATGACTTATTAAATCTATTCATCCTCTCTTCATGTGTTGAAGGGAACCCATCAACTCCGTTAGAGTGAGTGTTGATAGTCTTTCGACTCTTCAATGACAGCAACTATATGATCAAATTTTGCTGAAAGACTCCGTAATACCTTATGGATTACCTTTCTATTTTCAACCATGTTTTCATATAATTTAATTTGATTAATTATGTTGGAGACACGAGCGAAAAATACTTGAATAGTCTCTTCTTCTTTCATTAAAATGTTGTCAAACTTTCTCCATAGAGTTTGGAGTTTGATAGATATTACCTTTGCGGAGCCTCTATATGCATCCTTTAGAGTAGTCCATGCTTCATTGGCCGTTATGGCAACCATTATGCGAGAAAAATGATTGGAGTGATGGCTTGGTGTATATATGCAAGCACAACAAAATTACTAGAATAATCTTTATTAAAAATTGTTGTATGATGCATTGAACAGTTTTATTACTAGAAGATACTTTGGATGGGGAATTAATCTAGAAATATTCATTGAATATGAAATGGTTATGATGCATGAATGTTCATTGTACTTGGTGAAAATGTCAACTATAAAAACCCATATAATTGAATCATTTGTAATCAAGTCAATTAAACAATTTAAAGAAAAACAAATTCATATCTTCTTTACTTCTCCCTAACATTTCAACATAATCAAATATATCATCAATTCCTCCTCCTCTTCCATAATCCAACAGTGGTATAAGAGCCATCTCAAATTCAATCTCCTCACCATCTATCCCAAAAAGTTACTCCATTACAAAGAAAATTTTTCTTCCAAAAATTAAACATGACCTCCATTCAATCTTCAATTACAACATTCAACTATCTTCCAAATTTAAGACCACCCATTTTTGATGGGGATAATTATCAAATGTGGAGTATTCAAATAAAAACCTTCTTAATGGCTTATGGTGTATGGAGTGTGGTCGAGGAGTATGAAAAACCTCCTCGAGTGATGAAGAATATGATACAAAAAAGGAGGAGATAGTATGAGATGATAATAAGGAGAAGAAGATAGTAGAGAAGATATGAATTTGTTTTTCTTTAAATTGTTTGATTGACTTGATTGCAAATGACTCAATTACATTGGGTTTAATAGTTAACATCTTCACCAAGTACAATGAACATTCATGCATCCTAACCATTTCATATTCAATTAATATTTCTAGATTAATTTCCCCATCAAAAGTATCTTCTAGTAATAAAACGATTCAATGCATCATACAACAATTTTTAACAAAGATTATTTTAGATATTTTGACTAAGATTTTTCCAGATTAATTTTTATTTTTAACAAATTTGTCTCTAGTATACAAAAAGCGATGGATACTAAAATTGTCAATTTTCAATATCGGAGAATTCCCCTTTTTCTCTATTACAGCTTCCAAAGCAACAGCTTACACCAAACAAACTTCACAATTTACTGACCTAACCTTTAGTGATAGGTTGGGGTTTGATCTTGGGGGTTAATAAACCATATCCAAATGTTGGAGTTCCTATATTCGCTAGGAGTTGTAATTGATGATTTTTTTGGATGTAGATCACTATAATGACTTATACCGTTTGCTTCTATGAGAGAATACATTCTACCATAAACTAAGTGATACTTTATCCCTATGCTCCATCATCATGAGGCCGTAGCTTTTTAAAACTGAAAATTCTATAGTCGGCTTAGGAGGCATTCCTAAACTTTAATTATGTAAGCCTCGTAGGGACAATGGGTGGATTTCGGTGCCCTCATCCACCTAGACTATGTATACAATCTCTTTGACTCGATTTAAATTCCAAACATGATCTATTTATTTATCTACTTCTTGGCTGACTTACACGTTTTGCTTTTTGGATCTACCATATGTTGAGCTCAATCTTTTGTTCATAAGTCCTGTCATTCACATAGTAGCCCTTTTTTTTTTGTGGGGAGGGACTTAGAATTGATATTTATTTTTTGTATTTGCGATGGAATCCAAATCATAGCTTTTTGCTTTTGAGCTTTGAGGGAATGTCTTGGATGTAGGGGGATTTTCAATCACAAAGGCTAATAGAGAAAGAGGTGATTTTTTTAATTACCATGTCCGATAGAACGCAGCTCATATTTTTGTCCTTTTAATGATAATTGGAAATAGGACTTGTAGGTGGCTTTATATTAAGGTTCCCATTTATGATTGGAATAAGAATACAGTCCTCTTAGCTTAATTTAAATCCCAAGCATGATTCATTTCTTTGTTTCTCGTGAATTATAAGATTACAATAGTTTGTGTTGTGTTAGGCACCAAACCTCTAAAGCGCTGTATGTACACCCTTGACGAGTGTCTTTCTAAATTTTATGTCGGGAGCATTGGATGTGTCCAAAAACAGGAATTATACCTTTTATTTTTGGTGCCCTTAGTTTAAACAGCTCAAGGTGCACAAAAGCGCAAAGGGTCTTGGGGCTCGGGGCACGGGCTTTGAGGCGAAGGCACGGACTTTTGGAACGGGGCGCACTTACTTAAAAATGTTTGAAAATCAATACCAAGTAATATTTTTGACCGAATATGCTAGGTGCTGATATAAAATAAGTGATTAGATATCATTGTAGTACGAAAAATACTACAAAGAATCTTAGATTATGATAACACGAGTGAATTTGCTACGATTTTAACCAAAAAAGCAAGCAAAAAAAAAAAAATAGCACAAATTGAAAAAAATGGTGCAATTTACCCACTTACTCATTGTCTAACAAAGATAGAGACAAGAGAAGGAGGGGGAGACACAAAGAGAGAGAGAGAGAGAGAGGGAGAATGAGCAAAAACGTAGAAAAAGCCCACCGAGGTAAGCAACGCGCACGAGGCACAATGGCGCCCTGGCCGAGGCGCAAATGCGTCTCAAAGAGGTTTTTGAGGGGTTGGGCTTCACACCTTGCAAAGAAGGTGCAACGGGGTGGGCTTCGGGCTTTTCTCGCACCTAGGCGCGCCTTTTTAAACTAAGTTGGCGCCATTAGGTAACTTTCAAGCTCGAGTGGGGTTTTGATCTTTGCGGATTTTATGGAACTTAAACAACATTAGGAGTCCGATATTCGCTTGGAATAGTCATTCATCCTCTTCTTGCGATATACATCGCAACAATCACTTGTACTATTTTAATTGAACTTAAACAATCACTTGTACAATGAATTCGGTATGATTTTAACAAAAAAGCAAGCAAAAAAAAAGAAAAAATAGCACAAATTGAAAAAATGGTGCAATTTACCCACTTACTCATTGTCTAACAAAGGCAGAGGCAAAAGGAGGGGGAGAGAGAGAAGTAGCAAAAAAAAAAATAGAAAAAAGCCCACTGAGGCAAGCAAGATGCACGAGGCGCAACTACACCCCGGGCCGAGGTGCGGATCGAGGCGCCTCGGAGGGCTTTTTGTAGGGTCGGGCTTCACACCTTGCAAGGCACAAAGGGGTGGGCTTCGGGCTTTTGCGCCTAGGCGTGCCTAGGGCGCACTTTTTAAACTAAGTTGTTGCCATTAGGTAGCTTTCAAGCCTAGGTGGGGTTTTGATCTTTGTGGATTATATAGAACTTTAACAACACTAGGAGTCCGATGTTCGCGTGGAATAGTTATTCCTCCTTTTTTGTGATATACATCGCAGCAATCACTTGTACTATTTTAATTGAAGTGTCTATGGCGAAGTTCAAGATGCATCCAAAAATGAAATTTGTAGCCTTTTCCTTTTGGGCTGTAATAGGATTTCCCATTTAGATGTTTTCATCCTTTTAGGGCTAATAGGGAACAGGGACAATAATGGCTTTTTAAGCTCCTTATCCAATGTAGATTTGGAGTATGGTCCCCTTCCGTAACATAAATCTTACACTTGATTCAATTAGATTAGGCATTCCCCTAACCCTTCGGAAGCCTTCTCTACCATAATGAAATTTATATTCTCATTTCGAGCTCCAAAAGCATAAACATGAATTATAGTCTTAAATTTAGGGACAACAAGTGACTTTTAACCCTGGGTGGAAATGTGTTTCAACCTTCACCTAAGATGGGCCTAGCTACTTGCATTTTAAGATGGCCTGTAGAGTCCCAATGTTTACTTGGAACTGTGTTTCAACCCTTTTTTTTGTGATAAAATAAATCACAACCATGACTAACACCTTTTTCTTCTTAGAAAGTATACATTTTATACCCATCATCATACAGAGGCTGCTTATGGGGCCTAGCTACTTACATTTTAAGTTTCTAAAGTAAGGTGAGGGTGCATCCCAAAATGTGAATTATAGCCATTGATTGTGCGCTTTAGGGGAATTTCAAGATTTAGGTGGTATTTGTTCTCAAAGACTGATAGGGGAGTGAGGTAGATTTTGGATTTCTTGTCTAATTCTATGTAGATTAGGTCTAACCTCTAGCTGCCAAATGTGATCTCTCACTTTGCTTTTATATGAATCTGACTCTTCATTTTATTCTACGTACCGTGTTGGACCCTCAACTCTCGTACAAGGGTATGTCACTTAACACCTCAAATTACCATGAACATGAACAAATTTTCTTAAAAATGGCTGAATGTGTCCGATACTTGGACACGTATCCATATTGGACACTCGGTACTTAAGTCCGAGTAACATAGCTTTGCTTCTTTTAATTTATAAATCACATTAACCTCGGGCTATGTGCGTCTGCTGAAAACTAGAGTCAACTTCTACTAGACCTGGAATGAAACGATGCCCGGAATCCACCACCCAGGACTCAATAGGATTTTCTGCACTAACCACAAGTGCATCACCTACATCTTCCATGGAATTTATAGAACTCTGGTCATCAAACTTTTTAGGACATTTTTTTCTTAAAACGACCCTTATCGCCACAGCCCTAACAAACAAACTCCCAAGGGTTTTAGGACTTACCTCTTGCTTTGGATTTTTCCCGACCATTTTTCTCTTATTTCTCTCTATCCCTTACATGAAATGCACTCCCGATAATCGTAGAGTATCTTTCTTGCGAATGCTTTCGCTCAAGATCATATCCCGGACCTCATCATATTTCGAGTGCATTTGAACCCCTAGCACTACTAACTCGCAGACACTATCGTATCCCATGACTTGGGTAATGAAGACAACAAAATTAGGGCTTTTACTTCATCCTCAAAGTTTATTTTCACCAAAGCAAGATTAGAGATGATCATATTAAACTCATTAATATGACCCCTACACTATTGCTATCACCCATTTTTAAGTCAAACAATCGACGCATGAGATATACCCTGTTCATTGCCGAAGGTTTCTCGTAGAGGTTGGACAACGTTTCCGACAGTCCCTTTGTCGTTGTTTGATGATCCATCACGTTGAACGCCACATTCCTCGACAACGTCAATCTAACCGTCCCAAGGGCTTGCTGCTCAAGCAACTTCCAATCCTTTTCTCGCCATGTCCGCAGGTTTATCTCCGAGTGGCCGATACAACTCCTTCTAAAATAACAAGTCTTCAACTTGCATTTTCCAGAATGGAAAGTCCTTTCCATCGAACCTATCAATTTTTACCTTACCGCTCTCCATTTTTGTGAACTCTCAATCTCAACTATGCTCGATACCGGTTGTTCGGATTGGGGCTCACAAACAATGGAACTTGGACAAAAGAAAATAAACAAAGGATTTGGGATACAAGATTTTAACGTGGAAAAACTCAAACCTGGAAAAAACCACGAAAGCGATGCATTAGATCGGTGGCGGAGCCAGGAATTCAAAATAAGGGTGTCCAATATCTTTTGGATCAAATTTAAGGGTGTCCAATTACTTATAATTAAAATTTTTCACTCTAAAAATAAACTATATTTTTTTTATTTTTTGGGCCAAGGGTGTCCATGGACACCCTTAGCACATGAAGGGCTCCACCCCGCACTAGATTTTAAGTAATTTACAAAGAATTTCCCCTTAAGCTCTTACTAGATTCACTTTGTAATACACTACTCACTTACCTAACAATGGAGGTTTAAGCAATGATTAATAGGCATAATCAGTCAATACAGTATTTACAAGCATTAATCGAGGTAATACAAACAAGAAACCGACGAAAACGGGAAAGAAAAACAACATCCGAGGCAAGTAGCACATGGCACGATCATGCCATGAACTTGGCACGGTCTTGACTATGCCACCTCTCGGCCCCAAATTCCTGCAGCTCCTTCTTGCCGAGCCTCGTTCGTGCCAAAGCTGTCATGCTCGTGCCACCTTTTCCGTGACCATGCCAACTCCTTTGTTTGTAAAACCCGAGTCCAATCTCCATTATCCAACGGATGGGTAGTGATACAGGCAGAGTGAAATGATCAAGGTGTCCGAATGTGAATAATATTGTACTGGCTTTCATGTCCGCTATAACGACCCTCCCGACCCTCCAAAAAAGAAGGGAAAAACACAAAAAGGTAGGCCCTAAAATCATCTAACATTACGGAACATCAATGCATTTGAATCTCAAGTATCATGAAAGAGGAAGAAGAGTGTTCAAAATCCTAAAAATAATTTTCATGTACCTATAAATTATTTTGTTATTCTAATGAAGCACTTGTTTAAATTCGAGATCTTTATAAACCACGTGTAACTTCAAATAATGAATTTATCCTTTACCTATTTTAAAAAAACTTTTCAATTGTATATTTAATTGGCAACTAATAATGATAATTAATATTTGTTCTTACTTTATTATTATAATACAATTCTACGAAAATTACACGCATTGAATTGCAGGCGAATTCTTTCATTAATTTAAACGTCTTTATCAAAAATAATAATAATTCAAACATCAAATCTATCAAAAAAAAAAAAAAACAACCAAACATCATAATATTGCGGTGTGCTGCCTCTCATAGCGAATTTATTAGCAAAACAATTTCCATTGGTCTAGTTGACCGGGGGGTTGTTAGGGAGGGGAGGCTAACACGGTTCCCCTTCAGAAAAAATTTAATTAATTTTGATGTCGTAAGGATATATTTTCTTTGATTTCTAAGAAATAAAATATATATTCTTCGATTACATGATCTTCATTATAATTATTTTTTCACAAGAGAGCCTTCATAACTATTTCAACACTATATGGAATAATTTTAAAATACGAAAACGTTAAATCACTTTCCACGCTGATTGTTCCGGCTGATTAAAAAAATTAAATAAATTGATAGTAACTGCACAACGAAAATTTCTAATTTTTTTTTCAAAAATAGCACATGAGGCAAATAATTTCATTATAATATCATGTATTCTTAAGGTGAATTGAAAACTAAATTATAAATAGAAATCAATTAAGAAATTTAATCCAAAGCAAGATTTTTGTGGTCAATGAAGATGGACATGTTAAGTTTCAAAGAAAACTCTTGTGATTAATAGAAATTAGCTATCACAAGTAATGCATGGATTTCTAAATTAAGTTCATATATATTATATCGATTGAGATAATACATATATAATATTTAGGTCATGTTTGATCATAGGAACATGTTAGGAGAATAAGCCTCACTCTCAAAACCTTCTAAACTTGAGATATCACAATCTCACAACACATTCTTCTCATAATAATTCATTGACATGTTACGATGATGACAAACTCTCATTTAAATAAGAAAAGAACTCTAGATAAAAAAGAATCCTAGACCTACAATAACTCTTATGGGAATAAAACGCTACAGAACAGCTAGCAATTATCACATAAATACTTCATCGTTCGCTAGCATTATTAAGTGTTTTGAGTCACACCCAATAAAGAAAATATAAAAGAAAGAAAATTTAAATGATAGTTAAAACAATTTATAAGGTTTACTGAGAATAGAAAGAAAAGAGTGTCCAGTACTCAATTTAGTAGACTATTTGTTAACAAGATACTTTCCTCTTCATTGGCGCAATTATAGATTGTCTATTGATGGAGATAACTTTTTTAAAAAAATTTGGTTATATATGATTATCTAGGTATGTTTAGATGTCCTTTTTCTAGTTCATTTATGAATGATATCTAGGTGACTATTGCTACAGGAAAGGCTACCAATTAGACAGAATGGAATTGCATTGACAAAACAAAACATTGATCCAGCTTGTGGAATCTGTAATGAGCAATTGAAAACTTGTTTTTAATATCGATTGTGCCATAGTTCTCGGTTTATAGACCCAAATTACAGTATATGATAATCTATTTAGTTTTTCAAAATATACCTAATATTTTCATGATCCCTTTTTTTTTATTTATAAAGACTAAATCCTCTTTTCTAAAATACATTATATCACTAGATCTATAGTTTTAGATCATGTGTAAGTGTTAGCCAATTTTTGGCCTTTACATGTATCAAAGAAAAGGAAGTCAAACCTAATGAAATGGTAATTACAGAACATCTAGGTTACCAAATAAATAAGCAGCTTAATTTGATTCGCAAGGGTCATTGAAATTTTGCTAATTTAATATAATTAAGCAGCTTAATTTGAAACCTATATAAGGACTTTTCCCATATGATTCATTTCATCAATTTACTGATTGCCTTCGTTGCTACCAGAGTACCAGGAAACCCAGAGAGAGAGAGAGGAATTTGCCATAAAATGTGGTCAATTGGTTTATATCTGGCAACACTACTAGCAATATGTTTCATATGCTTGATTTACAAGAGAAGAAATTCAAGAAGCAATGAAGTGGTTCTGCCTCCAGGATCTCTGGGTCTTCTTTTCCTTGGAGAAACCCTCCAGCTCCTCCGTCCTTATTACTCCTTAGACCTCCCCTATTTTTTAGGTCTAGAATTCAAAGGTAAATACCCCCTCTCCATGCATACTTTTTATACTAAATTCTTTTTTTAACCCCTAACTCCCCTATTTCCCTTCCCCTTCCATTTCATTAATACGTGATATGGGACTATAACAATATAATGACTGTTCCATGCACCCTAAACAAACACGTAAATCTATAAATCTTCCTCTTAAATTATTTCTTGTATCGAATACTAATTTACGGTTTTATGTTACCTATTAGGTATGGCCCGATATTCAAAACTAGGATTCTAGGTAAGCCGGTGGTAGTGTCAGCTGACGTGGATTTCAACCGTTACCTAGTGCAGCAAGAAGGGAGGTTGGTTGAGCTGTGGCATGCAGCCTCTGAGGTCTTTGAGCTAGAAGGCGAACACAGAGCTAGTGCTGCTGGCCTTATCCATAAATACCAAAGGAACAACACCTTGAAACTTTTGGGTTCTGAAAGACTTCGGGGAGATTTGCTCCCTCTTCTCGATGATTTGGTCCGAAAATCTCTACATGGTTGGTCCACCCAGGAATCCATTGATGTTAAAGCAGCTACCGTTAAGGTACATCTTTTCTCCCATTCAGAGCACTTGAATTAAATTTTGGGAATGTTCGAAATTATTGTTAAAATTAGTTGTTGTAACATGCTATAGTTGAAATGAGTTGAAATTGACTGAAATGAACTTAAATGATTAGTTGTTATAGCTGTTATAACTGTTATAAATTGAAGTGATTAGTTGTTATAGCTGCTATGAGTTGCTATGAAATTTTTAATATACTATTAGTGATATTATTCATTCAATATTTCAAAGTAACGAATATTTGGCCAGTAATAAATATTTGAAAGAATATATATTTTTTGCTAATCAATTTAATTTTTATTCCATTAGAAATTCATATATTTTGGGGGAATTCAGCTCTCAATAACACCAATCTCAAAAAACGACAAATGTAATTTATCAAATTTGATAAAAAGGACAACGATGTATAATAATAATAATAATAATAATAATAATAATAATAATAATAATAATAATAATAATATGAAGTTATCATTAGCGCTTATAGCTGTTACAACTGTCATAGCGTTTATAAGTTGTTAATAACTATTGTAGCATTTATAAGCTGAAAGTTGTTATAAATGCTAATATAAATGTCATTTTGAATAGGTCGGTCTTTATTAAAAGATTATTCATTTTACTACTGTAATTAAGCCCTTTTTTTTTCCTTGGGTTTGTGGGGGCAAAGATGGTTGTAGAGTTTGCAGCTGAGCACATATTTGGGTATGATGCTGAAAAGAGCAAGATAAAACTGGGGGAGAAATTTTCCGACATTATACGAGGCCTTTTCTCCATTCCTCTAAACATCCCTGGCACTGCATATAGCAAGTGTTCAAAGGTACATGTACCCAATCATATATTCTCACTACTCAATCCTCAGAAACTTTAATTTTCTTTCCTTATAAACATTAAATCTTACATAGTAATCAATGTGGTGAGTTAAATTAGAGCAAAAGAGAGGTGAAGGATATGTTGAGAGAAGCGCTGAAGGAGAAGATGGCTTCGTCGGACGCCTACCGAGGCGACTTCCTAGACCATGCCCTTAAAGACCTCAACACTGAGACGTTCTTAACCGAGAATTTTATTCTAAATGTTATCTTTGGCATCCTCTTTTCCTCCTCCGAAAGTATGTCCACTACACTAACTTTAATCCTCAAATTCTTATCGGAAAATCCTCATGCTTTGGAGGAATTGGAGGTTAGATTCAAGTATTTATTTTCGCTTTTTTCATGATCATTATGAATTCTAGACTTCGGTGTTTTAAACTAATATCTTTTAATTAAACAGGCTGAGCATGAGAGAATTTTAAGGAGCAGAGAAAACCCCGACTCTCCCCTCACATGGAAAGAAGTGAAATCAATGACTTTTACTCTACAAGTAATTTTTGATATTTTCCTGAGTAATTCACTTCTAATATTGACACAATCATTAAATTCATTAGAAAAAATGTTAAGGATATAGAGTTTTTTTAGTAACTAAGAATATTGTTATCATTTAAAACGCAGGTGTTGAACGAGTCCCTGAGGCTAGGAAATGTCACCTTCGGTGTAACGAGAAAAGTATTGACGGATATCCAAATAAATGGTACAATTATTAGTCGATTACCTTTAGCTTTATATTTTTTAAGCTATGGAGTGGCACATAATTGACTTGAATAACTTTTGAATTTGTTCGAAATTATATTTATATGAGCATTTATAATAACCTTCGGTTTATTTTAACTTTCAGCTTATTTTAGTTATAATAACTAATTTAAGTCATTTCAAACATGTCCCAAACCTTGACTTTGACAAAAATAAAAAGCCAAAAAAGGGGATTGTCTCTGCAAATTGCAGAGACAAAGCTGGGTACATCTAACTCCCTACACTCGATTCTAATCGGAATCTAAGTTAATGGCCTTTTTCCCCTTGATTTATGCATCATGATTAACGTACCCTTACACAGTACTACATGATTCCGCAGGATACACAATCCCAGCAGGATGGATAATTTTCTTGTTAACCTCTGCTTGCCAGTACAACTCAGACATATATGAAGATCCACTTACCTTCAATCCATGGCGATGGAAGGTTGTCCATATTTTTATTTTTATTTTTATTTTGGAATGGTCAATGGGCATACACCGCACTCTATATACAGAGCGTAAGTTTAATGGGTTTGCGGGCGGAGGGAGGGATGCATAATTACTAGATAAGCCCCAACGAGCCATATCCTATTCTTTAGAACCATAATTAGGAACTTGTCATGAGTCAACAACTTCTATCAAGAAAATTGTGACCACTATAATTCAAATCCTAATAGGAAGTATGAAACTCTACCTCCGTACTAATTGAGATAAGAACAAATATGCTGATCTTATTGAACGAATATTCAGGACATACAACCAGAAGTAATATCGAAAACTTTCACGCCATTTGGAGGAGGATCAAGGCAATGCGCAGGAGCAGAATTCGCCAAAGTGTTGATCCCCATCGTCCTCCATGTCCTCGTCACTGACTACAGGTATTATTCATTTATTATTGCATAATTAATTAGCTAATTATTCAACAATTGTCAAAAATTTTGAGTGCTGAAAGTAATATGAACAAGAATCACTAATTTTGAAACTTTCTCAAGTGAACCCCCTCTAAACCCCATATACTGCTCCAACTAATAATCGAAGAAATATATAAAGTACTCATTTTCTACTCTTTTCTTTCCCTTCTTTTTTTCTCTGAAGAAAGACCCACTTTAAGATTTTTACCCTTAAGGATTTTGTAACAAATTTTTTTAAAATTTTTGGTGCTAAAAGGCTTTTGTAAGAATGATGAGTATATTGGTTTGTGTTTTGCATGAACAGGTGGAAGAAAATAAAGGGAGGGGAAATTGTTCGAAAGCCACTGTTGGGATTCAAAAATGCCCTTCATATTAACCTTGCTCAAAAGGCTACCAGAACACCTGAAAAATTTACTTCATATATATAAAAAAAGGGGGTCCTGGACAACTAAGAGCCTTAATTAATCATATATTCCTGTGTGAAATCAATGGAATGTATTCCTCCTCCCTTCTTTTCTTTTTCTCTTTCCTTTTTTTTTTTTGGGTTGAATAATCGAAGTGCTGCTGTTGCAATGGAGTGCAGCCGTTGCAGATTGCTTTCATGTTGTTGTTGAATGTGATAAATAAAAAAATAAATAAAAAGCTTTACTGTTGATTAGGAAGCCTCCAGAGGTATTCCTTTTGCTTTACCGTTCCAAAATAGATCTTGTTAAAAGGTAAATAAATAATCTACATCAACTTATATTGTACATACATGATTATGAATTTAAAATAAAACGATAAAATTTAACTTTTAAATAATTAATATAATTTTAATTGATGTTCGATTCTGTAAGTACGCTAACGTTGACAACTAATATCATGAATAGCCTTGGAAGACTCTTCATCTTCGCTGTTGAGAATAACTCACAATACGTGTTACAATTAGATTTAAAAATCAAACTTCTAATATTTTAACGCGCAATAATTTTCATATAGAAGAAAAATTATCATTAAACTGACAGCTAGCAATCAATCAAAATAGGTTTTAGGGTCGATAATGGTCGATGACAACACTCTCAAGTCTCAACATTAAAAGGGTGAAAACAAGGGTTTTGTAGAATTCTCCTTTCTATCAACGTACAAAATACTATTACTTAAAAAGTTAGTTCTTACTATGACTTTCTAATACGTTATTTGGTTGATACACCTTTTGATCTCGGTATGGGAATGGAATTATGTATTTTATATTTGATGTTTAGTTCATGATATTTTTTAATTAAAATTACATTTTAGAGGAATCACCCAAAGCTTCATGTATTGTCTTGAATAAACCTCTCTTTTTCCTTGGTCCAGGTAAATCTATGTACTTGAAATAAAAATTTATTATTCATGGATTGAATAAACATGAAAGATTAGAAAATAAAAAATCATTCTTATATATAAATCATATACAAAGATTAATGCACGCACCATCCAAAACGCAAGTTTCTAATCATAACTTCGAATGACGTTATTGGTTGAGTAAGTTAGTATCTACAAAATTTCAATGTATGACACTCATCAATATTGCCATTGGGACAGTTTTTTTTATTTCTTCAGTCAACAAACTCAATTAATTAAATAGCCAAACGCCCAAACATGAGCATCACCCCCACCCCCAAATTTAGAATAAAAAAAGGCCGGGGGGAGGTGGAAGGTTTCACATGAGCTTAATGCGGGTGTGAACATGCTAATAACCAATTTTTTTTTTTAAAAAAGCACAAAATAAAATAAGGTTTCTTAGATCAATTATGCAAATCTCAACGCATCGTCAATTTAATGTTTTTTAATCTCATTAACTAAGTGATGTTTTGTAACTAATTTTTATATAGGAATACATCTCAATTTAATTAACTTATTTTGTTTCAGAATATCTGTCACTTTATGATCTCAATAAAATATTAATAATTATATTATTAATTTTAACCTTATTAATTTCTTTATTTGTCTCCTTTTTTTCATTAATTTTTTTTATTTTTAAATTTTGGGATAACTTGATTTTTTATACAAATTTTATTATGAATTTGTATTTCCTTAATATTTTCATATATATATATATATATATATATATATATATATATATATATATATAACACATTTTATGAGAAATAATGTAATATATATATTAACACGGATTGGAGTTGTTGGTAGGTAGTTAAGAACAATACTTATATTATGAATTGGGTTTATGGATTGATGTGACACATTTTATGAGAAATAATGTAATTTATTCGGAAATGTGGACCATGAAAATAGAGGTAAGTTTTAAAAAAATTAAAACAAAATACTACTTATAATAACTTATGTTTATAGACCTCGATCCATGCTATAAATTATAAGTTACAAGTTAACAACCCTTATAAATACTCACTAAGGCTCAGACAATCCCCTAATACATTGGGCATGTTCAGACCTTATGAATTTTATTTAGAAAATTACCTTTTTAAATGTTTGGATTGAAGAAATTTGAAAGAAATTTTTTTAATGGAAATTAACTTAGAAAATTATTTAATTTTAGGCAATTGAAAGTTTCCTCCAAAAAATGAGAGAAAAAGTTTGAAAAATTATTTATTTTATCCTCTTGATGGCTCATCTCACCTCTCTAGCTCTATAAAAGCATCCACAATAAGATCTCGTTTTTGTTTCACCCAATTATAGAAAATTAAAATGGGACATGAGAACTAAAAGTGAGACTAAAAGTGGGACTTGCTCAAACTGAATGGAGGAGAGAGAAGGTGGGGTTTTATATTGTTAAAAATTGTTCTCCTTATTGTGAAATTGGAGCCTTTTTTCGGTACCAACACTACTACGGATATGACCTTTTATTATGGGCGTTTTCCAACGGTTAAAAAGAAAAACTATCATAAAAAATGAGCCGGTGACATTTTTATAAATAAGCGGTCTTTTATATTACACCTATTATTACGGTTCTTTCATTGAACCGTCGTAATTGGTGTTATATTATTACGGTTCTTCACCGAACCGTAATCAAAAGTCTGTCGAGAAAAAAACCACGACCTGTCCGGTTTTCCACCTTCACTCTATGCTCTCTACTCTCACTCTTACTCTCGTCTCTCTACTCTTTTCTTTCTACTCTCTATTCACCGTTGTTGCTCGCTCTTCTCTCTCCTAGCCATTGTCGTCGTTCGCTCGCTACTCTACTCTCGCTATCGCTTCTTGTCGTTGTCGTTGCTACTTCCTCTTGCTCACTTTCGCCTTCGTCGCTTTAGCCAGTGTGCAACTTCTCTCTTCCTCTCTTATTTTTTACTTTAATTGATTTTCTTTTATAGTTTAGGGTTTCACTACTGTTTAGGGAAATTGGAAAATAGAGTTTATTCTTTCTCGTAGTTTAGGGTTTACTTGTTTAGGGAAATTGGAAAATAGGGTTTAGAGTTTCAACAATAGCATGCTAAATAAGGTTTAGGGTTTAGGGTTTCAACAGTAGCATGCTAAATTGTATTCTATTGTGTAATTTTCTGTATATAATTTAGGATTTTAACTTATATATTGTGTATATTGCTAAATTGTATACTACACAAGTAGCTTGCTCCGATCTTCTTTGCTCTTTTATTCTAAGTATAATTGCTCACTGTAACTTATTATATACTTGAAAAATTTTATACTAATTTGCAAAATGTATTGTGATGATGAGGGAAGACTATTGTGAAATTTAATTATTAAAGACCTCTCGCTAGATAATTTTACTCCAGCGTGTAGTCATTGAGTAATTAGTTATTTGTTTTTGTTGTTTCGGATGAGAGTCGATATCCCTGGAAAATGTATACTTTTAAAGGGAAACTCTGTCCCTTTTTTCCCAAGATTCTTGATATTTTAAGTTGTCTGTCAAGGTCTATAACTAAAATGATTCCTTGGCCTTTTGATTTCGCAAATTTTACTTGTGATAACTGTGTTATTCTAATTATATTATTCTAATTAAGTTGTATTATTATAATTAAACTTTGACAAGTATAAAATGGATCCTTCCCAAGTTATAAAGTCGAGGGGACGAACAATGATGAACAAGGAGAAGTTGGCACGTAGTAGAGATAATCCAACTCGGTAGGTGAGCACACAACTCGCTTTATGAGCTACGCTGGTGCGACAACCAGCAATCATGTGAACATCAACTACAGAAGTTGAAGCACAGTCTCATATTCGGTTAAGGAAAACCTTTGGAATGATATACAAGTAAATGCATTACATCTCAACTTAGAATTTACAACTTATTGTAAATGGTTAATACTAATCCATGTCGTTCTTGTGTTTCGTAAAACGTTCATCTTGGATGTTAAGGAATGAGATATCTCATTGGTGAAACACAAGACCATCATGTCAGCAGTAGAGAAATTTAGAAACTTTAAGTTTCGTATTGCCATTATTTGGGTCTGCAAGACAAGAGATATCAAGGCAGAAGGTAGACTCGGGAGGTCTACAACTTCATAATCGCGAAGGATTGGAGAACATTTGAAGCATATATCCTTTTTGGAATACAAGGTAATTTAACATTTGTTCTCTTTTTTTCTATAAGTCTTATTTACTGATATTTTCTAGAGTTAATTTCTTTGGAATATCTTTATAATTAACATTTTTAGTCTTATTTATGAAAAATTTGTTGTCTTATTTACTTGTGCAGGCATGAGATGAATTTAATCGAAGAGGATTAAGAGCAATGCGTATCCCCATACGATGTCCCATGGGGGATACGCGAAGGTGGAGGAGAAGTTGTATAAACGAAGCTTCAACAACTCCAAAGTAGATCCGATGAAGGTGTCACGAGCAGATCCTTCACAACTCACTATTGAGAGGGACAAGTTATGGGTTGAAGGAAGAAAGAAGAAAGATGGCACCTTCATTACCACGAAGTACAATCTATTGTGCAACAACTCGTGAGTTTTTGACTATTTCTTTATTTATTTTAAGAACTTATCGGTTTTAATATATAAATCGCCCAATGATGATTTAATTCCTTCTTACAGGAGTCTTTGTCATAAACCTCGACTTTAGAAGTCGCTAACACCATCGGGAGGAGAAACAAGTTAGCCTTAGTCCTAGAACGAGACGAGCATCCCGGTCGTGTTCAAGCTATTAATGGGAGGTTGGGGATACTTGAACACTTCAGGGCTAGAAAGAAGTGTCCGTCTCTTATAGCCAAGTGGACATCAAGGCAGTGATTTCTCAAGTGGAGTTTCGATTGTCTCGCCCAAATTGAGTCTCGAATGGCCCAGATGACAGCATGTTTCATGGAGTACTTGACCAAGATAGGGATCCCTTCACCCAACTTAAAAGAGTTACACAAGGGTCATTTCTCACCCTGCACATCAGCGAGCGTGAACGCAAGCTCGTCCGTAGACCAATTCGAAGATATGGTCGAGATAGTTAAGATTTTGGTGCCTAATTAGAATGCATGTTTTTATTTTGACTAATTATTGGTGTATATTTGTTGAATGAATGGTGCACATACTTTGGTTGTTGTGTAACTTCGGAGTGTGGCCATTGAGTGACTAGTTGTTGTTCGTGTGGCCGTTAAGTAATTAGTTTTTGTTTGTTTTTGTTGTTTCAAATGAGGGTCGTTATCCCGGGAAAAATGTCTACTTTTAAGGGGAAACTTTGTCCTTTTTTTCCAGGATTCTTGATAGTTTACATTGTCTCTTAAGGGTTATCCCGTGATTCTAATTGTTATGCTCATTCTTAGCAGTTGGTGTAGTGCAAGCTAGCTTCTTATCACCCTTCCCTAGATCACATTGTGGCAACGGGTTTTGTTTACTTGTGAAGCCAAGTGTCGTCGTTCATGAGGCATGCTTTTAGTTGATCGGGTGAAGGTGAGTGTGAGAGAAGCTGTGCAAGGGAAAGGCACTCGTGAGTTGCCGATCTAGTCACCGGACCTCCGGACCGTTGGCGAAGCGGTCAATAGTTTTGTTCCTTGGCCCAAGAGTTTGGTCATCTTCTCTACAGTATTCATTATTGGTTGTAAATATCACACACACACACACACACACACACACACACACACACACACACACACACACACACACACACACACACACACATATATATATATATACATACATACATACATACATATATATATATATATATATATATATATATATATATATATATATATATATATATATATATATATATATATATATATAATTCATGTATTATGGTCCTCCCTGAATTAGGATGTCGTGAAGAGAGCCCGGAGTAGGAGGAAGGGCACTCCCATGTTCTCGGTTGGCACCAGCAAGCAATCAGCGATGCCCGATCGTCGTCTAAAGCAATCCCCTCTCCGACCCATTCACAAGTCATTTTAAGGATTGGTGTTCTCTTCTACAAAATTTTGTGAAGACTTTTCCAGAAGACATAATGTTCAAAATCAAAGTGCCAAATCACGCGTTTGGGGTATTAGACGGGGATGATGATGACATGATCATACATGTGTTCTTGGACAACGTAATGCAATTTTTGCATACACAAGCGATTGGCGCGACCTCTATTATGCTTGACATTATGTGAGTTACTATATATATAAAAGTTTTTTTTTGATAGAATATATATATAAAAGTTCATTTAATTGTGAATTTCCATTTCTAACTATATATCTACAATTAATATGTAATAGGTGGCTCCACAGTTTCTCAATCCTCTCGGAAAACCCTGGCATGTAATACTCCTAGGGTGAGTCTAGGGGTGTTACACTTCAATTTTTTATTTTTTTGCTGCTGAAATCTGAAATCGTGGTTACATTTAGAAAACTGAAATTATTATACCTGGTGATCTCCTCCATGTGGTTGGAGGAGATAATGAAATGAAATGTGCTGAAAGTGTCACACAGAGTGGGAAGAATTAATGATACGTGGTGCACTGTCTTTTTTTGCTACTGAACAAGTCTCAAGTGTCTTTAGCCCTCTCTCTATTGTTCTCTCTTCACTTTTTTTAGGGCTACTAAACAAGTCTCAAGTTTGTTTTTTATTCTTGGTGATCTCCACGTGGGAGGAGATAATGAATATATTGCACTCTTTCTTTTTTTACTGCTCAAGTGTTTGTCCCCAATCCCTTCAGTTCTCTGTCCCTTTTTTATTTTGTGTTTGTTGCCCAAATCTTTGCCCTCTCCCTTTGTTCTTCTCCACTTTTGGTTGTTTGATGCTCAAGTGTGACCTAAATACACATGGTGATGCTCAAGTAGAATCTTATGCTTAACTAACTATTGTTGCACTCTCTCTTTCTTTGCTGCTTAAATCTTCTCTCCTCCCTTGTTTGTTTTTTTTGTTCAAGTAAATTGCTACTCATATTTTGGGTAGGATAAGGCGGA
This sequence comes from Talinum fruticosum, assembly GCA_021018815.1. NCBI lineage: Eukaryota > Viridiplantae > Streptophyta > Magnoliopsida > Caryophyllales > Talinaceae > Talinum > Talinum fruticosum. The sequence continues at coordinate 4,288,167 of JAITYX010000020.1, forward strand.
AACAAACTTAATAAACTTGATACACAAGCACAAATAGATCATACTTTGGATATCTTTTTGTGTAATTAACATCTACTAGCTTATATGCATCATGGATGACTACACCATTTATTGAGTCAAACCATCACACTTGAACAATATTGTCTTATATGGGTTGACATCCCCCACATAATATGACTCGATAACATCTTGCAAGATTCCAAAATATTCTTTTTCATATGTTGCCTTCACTCAAATACCATAATTCATTGTCGACTTATTCTTACCATATTTGTATGAGTGAAAGTTAAAGTCATTAATATAATAGTAATCCCAACGGCGAAAGTGCCTCTTAGGACCAAAAGCAAGAGTTCTTATAATATCATTCTTGACATTTGACTTCAACACCTTCGAAGCAATAGTAAATGAAAGCATTACACATTAATTTTAGACTTTATACGGACATAAGTAGTTGTTATATTAGGTTTGGGCTTACATAATCATCTAAATTTTCATAATATGAGAGGTTGAAAATCTTACCTTTCCTAATCTAAATTTTTATAATAAGTATACGTTGTATAATAAAACTGTCCCTAAACATGAGAAATAAGTATAATTCTAAATTCCTCCATTCTAAAAAGTATTTTTCTTATAAATTTATTTAATTTTTTATATGAGAAGATATGATCTTTTGATTTTATATGATCTTCATTGATATAGACCATATGTTGGTTTGCGTTTGCTGATTAATTTAGTCTTGCAGAATCTAAATTGATAATGTTGTTTTATTTTGTTTCATACTTAATCTAACCAATTGTTTTTGGCTTCATACTTTTCGTGCTGTTTTTATTTTTAATTAATTGGAAATATATTTAAGGATGTCAACTCACCTTTTATTGATTTTTTATTTGTTCCATTTTAATTGTGATATTTATTTTAATTTATCGCAATTGTAAAGTTTTATTTCCATAAAAAAAAATCTGTAATTTTTATTAAATATTCGATGTTAGAAACGTATCCAATTTTTTATTATTTCTTTCATCAATTTTTTTATTATTCTTACATTTTAGATTTTTCTTTTCACATATGGGACCCAAAACCATATCAGAGTCACGAGCATTCATGCATCTTGTCAAATCGCTAAGAGTGGAGATTATTAATTCGATTCAGATTGTTTGACATTTGGATGTATAAAAATAAGAAACTATCAAGCCAGTGTAATTATAAGGGACATAATTTTCTTGACATAAAATAATGTACATGTACTTGGGATCATTTTTTACCATTTTTTTTATTTAGGTAAAAGAATGAACTTTTTTTTTTTTTTTTGAAAGACCCAGCATGGGACAGATTCATTAAGGTATATTTTTTAAGATTTTAAGGTTACTAAACACTTATTTTTATAAGAAAAACTTTTCAATTTATATGTGCTTAATAGTATATGTAGTGTAATAAAAGTTACCATAAGTAAGTAATTAGTCATCTCTATAATTAATTACTTTTTTTAGTTTCATAATATTTATCATTTTATAATTCTAATGGCATATATTGATGATTACTTACTAATTTTTTTCCTTATTAATTGTTTTTTTTTCTCTCATTTTCTCATTGATTTTTTTCATTTCTAATAAAATCTTAGGACAATTTAGACTTTTCACACAAATTTTGTCATGAATTTTATTTCCTTGCTATTCCCTCGTAACCTTAAAGTAACAATTATTTTAAAACGGATGGAGTACTTATTATACTATGTCCATCTTTTCCACACCCACAGTTGACTTTCAACCTATATACTACGTTGATCGCACGACCTCCAAAAATTTTTCTAAGAGACTACGATTTGAAGCTAACTACACTATAAATTGGAGGTACTTCTCTAAGCATTACCATACCCTCTTTTGTTAAGTTCCATCAACGACAAATATAGACTTCACATTAATTTCTTATAATTTGAAAAATTCATTTCTCTAATGGCTCTTCAACCTGAACAACTCCATGTAGTCTTCTTCCCCTTCATGGCTGCTAGCCATATGATGCCAATCCTAGACATAGCCAAGCTCTTCGCGGCCCAACATATCAAAACCACCATTATCACCACCCCTATGAATGCTCCTACCTTTCTTGAGCCCCTTGAGAAATCTAAACACATTGGTCCTCCAATCAATATTGAGATTATACCTTTTCCTTCTGAGGAGGTCGGCCTTCCAAAAGAAGTTGAACGTCTTGATATTAGGTCCTCCGAAATAGCTGGAAAATTGTTTAAGGCCACTGAAATGCTACAACAACCCCTTGAGAAAGTCTTGGGGAAATATAGGCCCCATTGCCTAGTGGCTGACTTCTTGCTCCCCTTTGCACTTGAAGCTGCAAGTAAGTTCAATTTACCGACTCTAGTTTTTCATGGATACGGTTCTTTCCCTCTTTGTTGTGCACTAAACATTGCCAAATATGAGCCTTACACTTTAGTTGCAACCGGTAAGGAAGAGTTTGTCATCCCAGACCTTCCTCATGTCGTAAAACTCACCATATTGCAAGTCTCTTCTGATATGACATCAGATGTCACCCCTATTGCTCCACGAGATATATTTCTACGTGCTATGCAAGCTGAGAAGAAGAGCTTAGGAGTTATATTGAATAGTTTTTACGAGTTGGAACAAGATTATGCCGATTATTATAGGAAGGTTATAGGCAGGAGGGCATGGCTGGTCGGCCCTGCTTCATTATGCAACCAAGAAAAGGAAGCTAAGTTTCACAGGGGATACCAGTCTTCACTCAATGAGCATGAGTGCCTAAAGTGGCTAGACTCAAAGAAGCCTAATTCAGTCGTATACGTTTGTTTTGGTTCATTGTCCTTGTTCTCTGACTCCCAACTATATGAGATCGCGATGGGTCTAGAAGCTTCCGGGCAAGACTTCATATGGATTGTGAGGAGAAGCAATGAGGAGAAAAAAAGTGAAGATTGGCTGCCTATTGGGTTTGAGAAGCGGGTGGAAGGTGGGGGACTACTTATAAGGGGTTGGGCACCACAAATACTAATTTTAGACCACGAGGCTGCGGGAGTGTTTGTAACTCATTGTGGATGGAATTCAATTCTAGAAGCGGTATCTTGTGGGATCCCTATGGTCACTTGGCCACAGTTTGCTGAACAATTTTTCAACGAAAAATTGGTGACCGAGATTTTGAACATTGGGGTTAGCATGGGAGTTAAGCACCGGAGCATAGCGGTAAAGGAGAGCGTGAAACGGGAAGATATAAAAGAGGCTATACAAAGAGTGATGGTGGGAGAAGAGGGTTTGCAGGTGAGAGAGAGGGCAAAGAAGCTTAAAGACAGGGCAAGGAAGGCTATGGAGGAGCATGGCTCTTCCTACTCTGACTTACAATCCTTAATACAAGAATTGGGATCTTATTATCGATGAAATTACTGTATCCAACGCGCTGGGGATTACATTTTCTTTTTAAAATCTATTCTACTCTTTTCAAATATGCATGGGTGTTTGTAATTTATTTACAGATGATGATGAATGTTCTTTTTTTATTAAAAAAAGTTAATATGCAAGGACATGCAATTTTATAGTATAATGTTTTGCCCATGGGGATGACTGATGAATGTTATTTGATTGCCTTTATCTTTCCATAAATCTTTCAGAGGCCCATCTTCGAGTTCAACAAAACTCGAGTTTCGCTAGGCTTGGCTCGGCTCATTTTAGCACAAATTAATGACCAATAAACATATTTATGAAAGGCAAACAAGAGAGATGCACATGAATTTCAATCCTGCATTGTGATAATAACTGAGATAATAAGATGAAACTATTTTTGCTTCTAATATTTAAGAAGCTAGCATTAGGCCTGAACCAGGCAAGACCACTTTCTTAAACCACAATAATCGGCAAGGAGATTTTGTAAAGATCAGCATTGACATTAATTGCTGTTTCCGGAGAAAACTGAGTTGATGATGTGGATGATGATTCGGAGAGAGGAAGGATTTACTGCTTCCGGTTCCGAGGACGTGGCACGATCGATCCGAGTCCGAATGACGACCGCTTGAACTCGCAAAAGGCGAAGCCCGGGTGGTGGATCCCGGGAACGCCCTCCGACGCTCAAGTTAGAAATGAACTAAGTTTGAATGGATCGAGGAGATCTTCCTCGATGTGCGTGGGGGATTCCTTGGGAGTCGAGAAGTTTTCCAAAGATGGAAGTTCTCGAGGATGAATGTGTGCCGATGAACACCGATGAACGTTATGAACGTAGATGGGAATTGAGAGCTTAGAAGCTTGAGTGATTATCCTTGAATGAGATGTCTTGTCCAAATGAACGTAACATGCCTTGGGTTTTGGAAGTGATGAGTATTTATAGGAGATTTTGAAGGGGTAAAATGGTACTTTACCACGGTTTAGGGAAACTCTAGCCCTAGTGGGCTTTGGGGCTTTTACCTGGCCCATTAAGGGTTATCTTGGGTCGACTCCTCCTTTATCCAACTAATTAGGCCCGGTCGGCCGGTGACGTGTCGGTTGAGCTGGAACCGTCCGGAAATACCCGAATCATTTAGCCCCTCACGTTACGCCTGCATGCCTCCCGAGGTAGGTAGGTGGAATGTGGAGTAAATAGCGATTGAGCACCGCCGACCATCCTTTGCCGCGAAGGCGTTCTACCAGCTCCTCATTGACGATGCTCGGAAGCTGGGGTTGATAAATGATGGTGAGAAGTATGGTAAGTTGCTTCCAGCCACGATCCGTTCCGAGAGGGACACGCTTGAGGCTTGGGTGGAATGTAACCACGATCGCATCATTGGGCTTTAATCGGTGAACCTTAATTCTTCCGTGAACGTTGCGACGGGAGGAGGAACCGCTCCCGGAGTTGGCTTGTCGTCCGACCCTCCCTTGGAGAGTGGAGAGTTAGCAGATGACCTTTTACTTCCTCTTAGGGTCGGAGGGACTTGCCCAAGGCAAAGGGGAGTAGCCTCCTTGCGAAGAAGAAGATGCACCTTCCGGCGGAGAAGAGGCGGAACCTTCCGACGGAGAGGAAGAGGAACGATTCGGCGGAGAGGAAGAGGAACCCTCCGAAGGAGAAGTGAGGTGGTAGCCATGGCTCTCTTTACGTCCGAGTAGGGTAACCGTAGCGTAATAGTATAACCATAGCGTCGTAGCGTAGCATCTTGAGTTTTAGACGCTTTGCTTCTCTTGTAATGGCGCACTACGCGTTCTTGTCTTAATGAATGAATGGGTGAAGGAAGTTTGCTTTGCCAACTTTGCTCTCCTTCGATTCCTTATCTTGTCATAGACGCTCTGTTGAGAAAAATGATTTTCGCGTAGCCCCTTGGGCTTAGAGGGTAATTTTTGAGTCACCTTTTAGCTCCCGGAGGCTTGAAAGTGCTTGAGTATGGATATCTTGCCAGGAAACATCCCACAGAGAACGCGACCTGTTAACTTTAAGTTAGGAGTGCAAGTGCCCTGACGGAATGGATCTTTGTGCGACTTTTCGACTCTCGAATGTTCGAAAGTGCATGAGCGCCCATGACGGAATGGGTCTTGGCGAGACCTTTCGATTCCTGAATGTTCGAAAGTGCGTGAGTGCCCATGATGGAATGGGTCTTTGCGCGACCTTCCAGCTCCCGTGGGCTTAGAAGTACATGATCGTCGAGCGCGACCTCCTATCCTTAAGTTAGGAGTGCGAGTGCCCATGCGGACATGGGTCTTTATGCGACCTTCTAGCTCCCGTAGGCTTAGAAGTGCATGATTCTCGGGCGCGACCTCCTAACCTCAAGTTAGGAGTGCGAATGCCCATGCGGACATGGGTCTTTACGCGACCTTCCAGCTCCCGTAGGCTTAGAAGTGCATGATTGTCAAGCGCGACCTCCTAACCTTAAGTTAGGAGTGCGAGTGCCCATGCGGACATGGGTCTTTACGCGACCTTCCAGCTCCCGTAGGCTCGAAGTGCATGATTGTCAAGCGCGACCTCCTAACCTTAAGTTAGGAGTGCGAGTGCCCATGCGGACATGGGTCTTTACGCGACCTTCCAGCTCCCGTAGGCTTAGAAGTGCATGATTCTCGCTAGGGAACATCCCACGGAGAGCGCGACCCCTAACCCTAAGTTAGGAGTGCGAGTGCCCATGCGGACATGGGTCTTTACGCGACCTTCCAGCTCCCGTAGGCTTAGAAGTGCATGATTGTGTGTCCTCCGAGAGGTGTTCCTTTTATGAAGTTAGGCGTACGATTTTTAGCTCCTGGAGGCTAAGTTATCGCTCACCGTAACTTCGAAGGATGTCCCCTTTGTGGAGGTGGAAATATGACTTGTTAGCTCCTGGAGGCTAAGTCGTTGTTTGACGTCGAGGGACGTTTCGGCTCGAAATTATATGCTTCGTTGCGAGAATATTTTTTCGAAGTTACGCAATTTTTTTTTTTTTTTTTTTTTTTATTTTTTTGAACCCGACCTCTCACACCAACCCCTCTTACCAACCCCTAAGACCGACTCCTAAAACCTATCGCTAACCTTGTTTGCTTGCTCTCACCCCCTCGGCCCAGTTCTCCTTGCGTAGCCCACTCACTCTCTCGACCCACTCTCTCTCTGCTCTTCCTCCCGCCGGGCCTGCTCCTCCCCTCGGCCCAACTCTCTCTCTCCCTCCCGCGGCTCCCTCTCCCGCTGGGCCTATCTCCCTCGGCCCACCTCTCTCCCTCCCCTTTGGCCCTCTCTCACTCCCGCCGCTCTTTCCCTCACGGCTCCCTCTCTCTCCCGCCGGGCTCGCCCTCACTCGGCCCACCTCTCCCCCTCTCGGCTCCCTCCCTCCCCGCTGGGCCTCTCTCTCCCTCTCGCGGCCCACGCTCTCTCCCCCTCCCCTCCCGCGGCTCCTTCTCCCGCTGGGCCTTCTCTCCTCGGCCCAGCTTTCAAACCATCTCCCTCCCGCCTCCCTCTCGCCTCCCTCTCGTCCCGCCCTAGCTACGCACCCCCTTCTCCGCTGCGCCTCCACTCTCTCTCCCGGCTACTGCTGCACCCGCCCCCACGTTGCACTCTACCGGACCCCCACCCCCGAGACCGACCGCCCGGTCCGACCCCGTGACGACCCCTCCCCTCACCCTCTCCCTCACTCTCGCTCATGCTCCCTCCCTCTCGGCCCTCTGTTCTCCCTCGCTCGGGCTCGGTCCTGCCGGGACCGACCCCGCCCTCACGCTCGGACTCGGCTCTCCCGAAGACCGACCCCTCCCCGACCCTTCGCTCGCACCCTCTCGGCCTCGCTCTCTCGCTCGCTAACTCTCTCTCTCTGCTCGCTCTCCTTCGCTCGGGCTCGGTCCCGCCAGACCGACCTCGCCCTCACGCTCGGACTCGGCTCTCCCAAGACCGACCCCTCCCCGACCCTTCGCTCGCACCCTCTCGGCCTCGCTCTCTCGCTCGCCGACTCTCTCTCTCGCCTCGCTCTCCTTCGCTCGGGCTCGGTCCTGCCGGACCGACCCCGCCCTCACGCCGGACTCGGTCGGCCCGGACCGACCCCTCCCCTCCCCTCACTCTCTCAGCACTCTGCTCTCGGCTCTCTCGCGCTCTGCTCTCCCTCGCTCGGGCTCGGTCCTGCCGGGACCGACCCCGCCTCACGCCGGACTCGGTCGGCCCGGACCGACCCCTCCCCTCCCCTACTCGGACTCGGTCTTCTCGGAACCGACCCCTCCCCCTACCCCTCACGCCCTCCACTCTCTCTCTCGCAGCAACACGCCAAAAATGCCCAAACCCTAACCCTAACCCTAACTCTAGCCCTAGAATTTTTTAATTTTTATTTTATATAATGCTCGGCATATTTTTGGGAAACATTCCCGACCAATTTTATGCGTAAGAATTTTGCACAGGGGCGGAAAAATACCGACCTTGAGTTTAGAGCGAAGAAACCGTAGGCTCCTTCGGACGGACAATATCGACCCAATTCGTATCGGAAATGCGATGGCCATGACTCCACTGGTTGAAACATGTTGAGCTTGAATATATCAACTCCTTAGTATGGGCCTTCGTAGGGTGCCTCTGATTGTGCCCAAATCGTAATTTTACGTTGGAGGTCTTCGTTAGCTTCTCGTTTACCTCCGAACTTGATATCGTCAAACGATGTTTAGCGTTGGGCTATAATAACAACCGTGCGCCTTGACGGCCAAAAATCTTCTTCGTCGTCAATTTGTGAACCATCGCTCATTTGATTTTTGAGAAAAATGTGGGCACCCGATTTATCCTTTGCCGAATTTGGAGCTAAGCGATCGTAGATTGAACCTTGTAGCATTGGAGCGGTTTCTTGTTGAACAAAAGTGTTCTTCAAGGGCGTTGATCTCTTGCCTTTTTCCGGTGACCTAAGGCTTGAGTGATGTCTCTTAGAGATCCTCTATGATCTTATGTGATTTTCGTTTGTCGAATCGCGTACGCTCGTAATTTTTTCGTCCAAGAGGCCTTTCTTTTGACGAATGTACGCATCCGAGGACCATAGTCGTTCTCTTCATGCTTGGCATTGACTTGTGCTATGCTTGGACCTTACTCTAAAGATCTCACTTTGGAGTCAAGTTCCTTGACCGTATCAATCCCTTAGGAAGAAGCGCCAAAGGAGGGGAGATCCCCGAGGATGATGGCGTTGGCGAGGATGCCAAAGATGGCTCCGAGGATTGGCCCCCTTTCCATGACTCTTTGTGGGCTATGAGTTATTTTTGACGTCCTGCGTGCCATTATGACTTGATACTCTTTCGTTTTGCTTGAACTTTTATCTTCGATCGATCCTTGCTTGTGATGCTTGTTGGATGCTTACTTGCCTCGTTGCTTCTTTTTATTGTTGCCGATTTTTGCTTTCTCGCCGTTTGGGGTACGTGATCATAGTGGGGTCTTCTTTGAGTTTTACAACTTGGCTACCCCAGGGGATTGTATTAGCCCCAGTGTTGCCCCCAAAATCGGCACAATAAAAACATACAACGAAAGAAACTAGCAGCGTAGCTGCCTTAGGGGTTATATTAGCCCCTACCTTTTCTTCTAACTTTGACAAAGTTAAGAAAATACAACGAAAGGAACTAGGGACTTGGGTGCTTTAGGGGATTGTATTAGCCCCTATTCATGCCCCCAAGATCGTCTTTAAGTGAAATATGAGACGTAAAAAGCTTGCTCGTTGTATTGATAAAGGATCGAAGTCCGTACAAAAGAGAGGAATGTGTGCCCTCGTTGAGCGCTTTCGGAAAAGTCGCGTCAATCGTGGGTGATTCCTTTACAAAATCTTTGGGACTTGGCTGGGTGGGTCTTTAAAGAAAGGCCCCCACTCCGCACAATGAGCTCGCACTATCTACATAAGCACCATTATCTCCCGAGTTCGATGTCTTCGGGAGGTGCAAGCCGGACCTTGACACGATTTTCCGGGGTGGTGAAGCACACCATCATAGTCTCGGAGACTTTAGTTGGGGCTCCGCTTTTAGCTTCTTGCCCTTAGGATCACCGTGAGTCCTCCCCTCCTCTTCTTGCTTCTCCATCAAAGGTCGAAGGCTTACTATATAGCATTCACGTGCGGTCTTTTGGTCTCCGTAGGTCTCACTCTACGGATCCGTCGTCAAGCTCATACTTCATGAGGAGAAGGTATGGAGCGACGACCGCTTTGATCTGGTTGAGGGTGGGACGTCCAATGATGACGTTGTAGGCGAGAGGGGTGTCGATCACTAGGAATTTGACTTCGATGTTTCGGCCCCGACCTTCTCTCCAACCCCGACTGGTAGGCGGATCATGCCTATGGGGTGTATCGTCCGCCCTCCGAATCCAACGACGGGATTGACGAGGGAGACTAGATTCCGAGGGGCATACTTCAGCTGTCTAAGGCATTCCATGGTGATGACGTCTACCGAGCTCCTCGTGTCGATAAGAACCCCGCGGACCATGGCGTCCGAAATCTTCGAGTGTGATGACCAAAGGATCCTCATGTGGGGCGGCCATGCTTTTCAAGTCTTGTTCGCCGAAGGTCACTGTGGGCACCTTCGGAGGTGGAGGTTGGCCGGTGATCGGGACTTGTTGGGCGCTCTCGAGGTGAGCCTTCCAGGAGGAGAGGGTCGTTCCCCCGCAAATCCCCAGCGATGGTGGCTACAATCTTAGTAGCATCGTCATCATCGTAGTGCTCATATCCTTGCCTTGAAGAGCCTCCTTGTGCTCCATGAGCATCTTTTCTAAGGAAGCGATCAATTTGCCCATTATCCGCCAACTCCCCAAGCGCCTTTTTAACGCGCGACACTCGTAGTGCTCGTGTCCGGTTTGTTCATGAAATTCGCAATATTTGTTGGAAGCTCGCGCTCGCAGGAGTGGACATGGGAGGTGGTTTTTGAGCATGGGGTGCCCTTTGATCTCCATCGGAATACTCGGGGTCGGTGTTGAAGCGGTGGTCAACTTCATTTCGAGGATTGAATTTTCCATCTCCTCCTTTCTTTCCGACCTCATCTCCTTCCTCCGCGCAGATCTCCGTGGCTCGAATAAAGTCGGCCGCCTTTCGAGTGCTTCGCCAAGGTGGACACCTTTTGTTCAGCGAGGGAAAATTTGAATCTTCCGCTTCGAGTCCGTTAAGAAAGGCAGTGTAGGCAACTCCGTCTTGCGGAGTCGGAGATAAGGACGGCCTCTCCATGAAACCTTCGGACATAGTCCTTAAGGGTCTCGTTTCTCCCTTGCTTAATCTTAGAGAGGTGGATGCTAGTCTTCTTACGCTTGCAACTCGCGATGAATTGTGCGACGAACTTCTCGCATAGCTCCTCGAAGGAAGAGATGCTCCCTTGGGGAAGATTGTTGAACCATTTCTGCGCGACTCCCTTTAGTGTAGCAGGGAAGAATCGGCAGTAGGTTGCATCGTCCCCGTCCCGAACGTACATGTGGGACTTGTAGTATGCCAAGTGATCTTCGAGGATCGGTTGCGCCATTGTATGGATCAATGTTCGGAACCTTTATCTTCTCCATTCGGGAGCATTCATGATCTTCTTCGAAAATGGAGTGTTGAAAGCATTCGGGTTGGCCTTGAACCAGAGCCGAGAGATAGGGACGGCGCGGGGTTGGTGGCGTGGAACTTCCACTAGGGAAGGACTCTTCCTCCTCTCGGATCGAGGAGGAGTGCGCCTGGTCCTCTCCGACTTCTCAGGACCCTTCGGATTTGATTGCTCATGACGCCTTTCTCTTGACCGTTCCCGCTCTCGGGCGGCGGACCGTTCTTGGTCGCGCCTCGGGCATTGCGGGCTCGATGAGAATTGCGGCTACGTGTAGCTGATCGTGCGAGACTAGCGGACCTTCTACTCCCCAGGGTCTTCGCTCCGTGTTTGGGGCAAGGGCACCTCCATGATCGTCGAACCAGGCAGAACGCCCGCTGTGGGTAGCATAGGGAGTCGAGGCCGTGTGCGAAGTTGCAATGTTCTTGTTGGCTTTATGGAGAGCTTTCTTTGCGTCGATAATTTCTCGTGCGTCGCCTTCTTCGTGACGCCTTGTCGGGAGAGCACTTGGCTGCTCAGGAGCAAGCGCAGTTGGTGCCTTAGTTGGTTGTTCCGGGGCTGCGTGGGAGGGCATCCCGCCCGAGAAGTAGCCAACAGCTGACCTCCCGTGGGGTTGTGCAGTACCCAGGAGTTGGGGCGTAGTGGAAGGGCATGATTGGCATGCGCTGTTCCATGGTGGCCCGCACTTGCTCTTGCACTTGTTGTGCGACGGTCGTTTTAAGGGTCTCTATTAGGTTCCGGAGAGCCCCTAGGGTGACGTACTCCTCCGGCTGGGTGTGGCGGTTGCCGGTGGACCGCTGTGATGATTCCGCATCCTCGGGTTGAGGAGCATTGCGGGATTGGCCCCCGTAGGCATTGAACGATGAGGGTGCGGGACTGGTGGGTTGTTCGTGTCACGAGTCATCTTGGATCGAGACCGAGTGCCACTTGCGACCATATGCTACCTTCCTCCCCACGAGACGGCGCCAAATCTGTTTCCGGAGAAAACCGAGTTGATGATGTGGATGATGATTCGGAGAGAGGAAGGATTTCATCGCTTCCGGTTCCGAGGACGTGGCACGATCGATCCGAGTCCGAATGACGACCGCTTGAACCCGCAAAAGGCGAAGCCCGGGTGGTGGATCCCGGGAACGCCCTCCGACGCTCAAGTTAGAAATGAACTAAGTTTGAATGGATCGAGGAGATCTTCCTCGATGTGCGTGGGGGATTCCTTGGGAGTCGAGAAGTTTTCCAAAGATGGAAGTTCTCGAGGATGAATGTGTGCCGATGAACACCGATGAACGTTATGAACGTAGATGGGAATTGAGAGCTTAGAAGCTTGAGTGATTATCCTTGAATGAGATGTCTTGTCCAAATGAACGTAACATGCCTTGGGTTTTGGAAGTGATGAGTATTTATAGGAGATTTTGAAGGGGTAAAATGGTACTTTACCACGGTTTAGGGAAACTCTAGCCCTAGTGGGCTTTGGGGCTTTTACCGGCCCATTAAGGGTTATCTTGGGTCGACTCCTCCTTTATCCAACTAATTAGGCCGGTCGGCAGGTGACGTGTCGGTTGAGTCTGAACCGTCCGGAAATACCCGAATCAATTGCCTAGGAAGTCGACTGCCTGGTTGGATTCTCTATTGCAATGTATGAGTAATCTCACCCGTTTTGATGGATATCCAATTCGCTCGACCCAAAAAAGTGGGTGAAAATTCGAAATATACAGATGATGATGATTGGATGATGGATGCGTGGTTTCACTAAATGGCTGGATTCGGATGAGGTCCCACCCTATTCATCATTGACTTTATGACACGCTTAACTATTGACCATTTATTTGCAATTAGTTATTTTTTTGCTTATATTTTAAATATTTCTAAATTATTATATAAAATTATATTATTTATTAACAAATATAATCTAATGTAAAGCCTGCTTTCTTCCATCTTTTGTACTTCTAAATTCCTCTTTTGCAAAAATTAATTTTTTTTATAAATTTGCTTAATTTTCATATAATATAATATAGGGTTATTGGATTAAAATAAAATGTACTTTTGGGGTTTGGACAATTATATATCATATATACTATAACATTGACCATCCATGTAGTGTACTTCATAGGTATTTATCATACCTAAGTCCAACCATTTTTTGGATGATTACATATTATATTTTGGTTTAAAGTTGTCCAGTAAAAAGTGGTTTGGTTTATGTATGATAAATATCATTGAAGTATAGTGCATGGATAATAAATATTATAATACGGTATATAATTATTCAAGTTGCTCAAAGTATAATTTATTTTAATCCAATCACAACCTTATTTATTTTAATCTAATCACAACCTTTCATCTCCAGGGTCCACACCTCGTAAACCAGGAACAATCTAAGCCGTCAGATCATATTTTAGCTTAATGAAGAGGGAGAGCTATTGACCTGCATTTGGCTCGCGGTTGACCCGCATTTTGCCCTTTTTTAGATGGCCTATGAGGACTTCAACCTTTTAAATATTAAATGGGCCTTGACCGTATTTTTGTAACCCTAACCCTAAAAGCCCATAGGGGCCCTTTCCCATTACTCAGGCCTACATACAAATCTATAAGGTTTTATACCAAAATCAATTGACAATGGGAGGAATAACTGTTCGATCCTAAATGTTACGTTATTTATACCCTTATTTACTTAGTTTTGAGCTAGTAAAATAATTTAATTTTAGAATTTTCATTTATTTTATTTACTTTTACAGATAATAAATTAAATCAAGCTAATAGCAAAAAGTGTGAGCGGACAATACAAATTGGAATACAAAATCTGGTGTAAAATCTAAGGCTTGTTGGTTGGCCCATCAGTTACAATCACGAGCGTGCCATACGAAGCACTAAGAGTAGCTTTGACTCTCTTGCAATCAAGACCTACGTGGGCAATGGAATTTGATGATCATAGGTGAAAAGGAAATCAAGATCAATTAGGAAATAAAGGTCCAGGAATTAATTTGGTAAATGTTGGCTGTTGACGTCAGCATGATGTCACAATCAGCAAATCCTTCCTTGGCTACAAAAGTTAGGGCAGCGGCAATGTACGGGGATATAAAAAGCGGAGGTCATGGCTTGTCTTTCGCCCCACAGGTTCTTTGTTAGTGAAAAAAGATTATTTTAGTTTTTTTGATTAATTTTAGTTTAATTAAATTTGTTTTCCTTTTGTAAATATTAAGATTCAATTTGTTTTAGTTTCAATTATTAGTTCAGAAAGTTCGGTTCCGACATTTTTCGGTTTCAATTCGATTCGTTCTCGGTAACGTTTTACCTTTTATCTCTCCCTTCTCTTTAGTTTGTTTAATTTAGTTTAAAGATTCAATTTTTATTATATTTTGATGTTACTAGTAGTTATATTATTTGTTTAATTTCATATTTAACTTTATTTTGTTAGTTTACGTCGTTATTCGAGTCAATTTTTGTTAGTAGTTGTTAGATTAATTTTGTTTCATGTTAATTAGTTCTTAATTTGTGTCGCTTTGGTTGTGATTAACCTTCTTGATGGCTAATTAATTTCGTTTAAGCTTTTACTTACCTAGTTTATACTAGTATTTTGGGATTATTTCTCATACCGCCACATAGGTTCGATGAGATGCAAGAAAGGGTCTTTTCTTCTTAATTTTTAGTTGGTTGGTATACTACCTGAAAGGTGGAGTCAATTTGCTAGTGTGGGTAAAGAGAATAGTTAGGATTTTGGCATGAAAATAGCCCGAATTCTAGTTAGGTCCGAGGTTGCTATTTTTGTAGTTTAGTTGGGCTAACCCCATGAAAGTAGGTGATTAGAATAATTAGACTAACTCATGACCCTCGAAAGTGTGGCTTTAGTAGGTTTTGGTGGCACAACCGATCACTCCTAAATACTTGTATAAACTTGGGTAGGTTTAGACTTGGCTTGATTAATTTGTTTATTAAGTGGTAAAATTACAACCCGAGTATTTTATTTTTATTGCTTTCTAGGTTAGTTTAATCACCATATCTATCTCATCTGTGTTGATTCGCCTAGATAGAAAGTTTAAGTTGGCTTTGATATTTGAAACACAACTCTCTGTGGACACGACTTGTGTTTGTCGGCTAGCTACAACTATGCTGTGCACTTGCGGTAATAATTTTAGAACTTAATTCTTCCTAACAAGTTTTTGGCGCTGTTGTCGGGGAGTTGTTCGTTTCAATATTGGAGCTTACTTGAGCATTCTAGATTAGGTATTTAATTGAAAAATTCAAAAAAATTGAAAAAAAATTGAAACATGTCTACTTACCATTATCCGCTGTATGAGCATGAATTGTTTTATCAGTACTTTGGTCGAGTTAATGCTCTTCTTGGTCTTTTTGGTAACTGTTTGGAGAAATGGGTAGTATTGAATGTCGTCTATAAGGGTGTGAATAGTGAAACCCGTGCTCTTTTAGAGTATTGGAATTTTTGTGCAAAAAGTGTTGATGAAGCTTGGGATTTACTTGAATGGATTTGTTGGGATACTTGTGAATTTGAAAAGGCGTGTACTAATTCTAGACTTTCATTCCCCGACCCTTGTGCTTATCATGCTAGATCTTACATCCAATCCCCTATATTCCCGATCCTACCCCTCTTTGGTGTGAAAAGTATAACTCTTCCGATCATGATACTAGTTCTTGTCCTTATTATGATACTTTATCTCATGAATGCTATGGTAATTGTTATAAAATGATAAGGGCTATGGATGAACAAAATGAGCAACTTGCATGTCTTACTAAAATTAGGAGTCTGACCTATTACATGAAATTGATCTTAGTCTTGGTTCTCGCTAAAATTGAGGCATTTTTTATGATGATGATGATGATGAGTTCTCCTTTTCTTTAGAGTTCGGACTAGAGAAAGAGATTGAACCTTCCTTTACTACATTACTCATAGTTGCTCCATCCTTACCTAGTGCACATAGGAACAACTAGAGCTGGCAGTTTTTGACCCGACCCGATCCGACCCGAATTTTCTGGGTTTTGGACAAGAAATTCAGACCCGAAATCGAAATTACCCGAACCCGAAAAACCCGAAAATTTTCTGGTCGCGTCCGGGTCAACCCAATGGGTCGGACATAAAAAAATCACGGTTTGCTGGGCTTGGTTAGGGAAACTAAAAAATTAAAGTTGGGCTTGTATTTGTTTAAAAAAGTGGCCCATAAAAATGACAAAACCTACCGCTTCGCTTCCTCTCTATCTCTCGCCTCCCCTCTCTCGTGCTTCTACTCGTGGCTTCCTATCGTTGTCTTCTTCCCGAGCCCTCGCTGCCATTGCCCGTTGCTGCTGCATCTCACCTCCCCTCTCTGTCTCTCATCTCTCGCTTCTCCTCTCTGTCTCTCGCCTCTCGCCTTCCCTCTCCGTCTCTCGCCTTTTTGCTTCTGTTCTACCATTGCCGAGCCTCGCTGTCTTCCTCTTCCCAACCCTCATGCCGCCACAACGTCGACCTAGCACAGTCGCCCGTGGAAGAAGAACATCCGGTTCCGGTAGTTCGACGCCTGGTCTACCTACTCTTGCCCGAAGTAATGGAACCTCAAGCCCTCCTTGCTCCAATTCTCCAGGTTTACCTCTCGATTTATCTTCAATTCTAAAATGAAGTATGAGATTATGTTTGTATTGTAAATTTAAATTTTCTCAATTCTTAAATTAAGTATGAGATTATGTATGTATTGCAAATTTAAATTTTCTCAATTCTTAAATTAAGTATGAGATTATGTATGTATTGTAAATTTAAATTTTCAAAATTGAACGGTGATATAAAGTGAGATGCGAGGTCGAAGTATGACATTTGTATTGCAAAATTAAGCCCCAAGTATGATGTTTGTATTGTAATTTTACATGTTAAAATTAAGTCATGAGATTATGTTTGAAATTGAGTGAGATGCTAGGTCGAAGTAAATTGATTTTATCCAACATAATGAGGATAGGAGGGGTGCAAGAAAGAAAACAACGGTGAATAAAGAGATGCTGATTCATAATTATAGTAATATGATAAAGGGAAGAAGTTCTGAATGGAAATATGGGTTTTTAAAGATGTTTTTAGGAACTCATAATTATGCCTCAATGCCTTGATGTCATCACTGTAATATCCTTGTGGAGTTTTTGAATATGAGAAGCCTTTTAAAGATTTTGTTTGAACGTTGGCACTCCTGTTTGCTAACTCTTTGCAGCAAAACAACATTTATAGCCCCAAGAATAATTTTAGTTTCAGGTTTGCAATTTGCTAAGATTAAATTTCTGATTTTAAGATTATATTTAACTTACAATTTGCTGAAATTAAGATTTAGATTTACTTGTTTAATTATAGTGGTCAATATTTGTTAATTTAGTAAGATAGATGCTAATGTGTTAGTATTTGTTTTTCATTTTATACGAAGCTCTACCCCATCATCAACACCGTTTAGTGTTGAATCAGATTGAGATATTTCTTCATCAAGGAAAAGGCGGTGGAGTTCACTTGTGTGGGATCAGTACAACATTAAGGAAGGCAAGTTTTTCGCCGATGGTAAGGCTCGTGCTTATTGTAAATATTGTAATGGAGGGCCCACAATTGCAGAATCTGGACATGGCACCTCTAACTTTAGACGTCATACTGAAAGTTGTAGTGCCCGTGCAAGTAACGATGTGGGTCAATTAATGATGGCTAAAGATGGGAAGTTGGCTAGAAAATTTGAGAAATCTGTGTATAAGGAATTGGTTGCTCTAGCTATTATTTGACATGGTTATCCTTACATGTATGCACAACATGAAGGAAATCGACTAATTCATCGTTATTTGAATGAAGATTATGATCCAATATCTAGGAACACGACAAAAATCATACCTTGAAGATCCATAAAAGGGAAAAGGAAAGGCTTATAAAGTCATTAAGCCACGTTCCTTCTAGAATTTGTTTGACTAGTGACTTATGGACTTCTTGTGTGGGTAATGGTTTTCTCTCCTTAACCGCTCATTATATTGATGCCCAATGGAATTTGCATGCTAAGATACTGAGCTTTAGTCATATGCCTCCTCCCCACAATGCACATACCGTGCATGATAGGCTTCATGACCTACTAAAGGAGTGGAAAATTCATAAGAAAGTCTTCACCATTACATTGGATAATGCTCGATACAATGATAATATGCAAGAGTTGTTGTGTGATACTCTTAATGTGCATGCTAGATTGTCTTGTAGTGGTGAATTTTTCCATGTGCAATGTGGTGCTCCTGTATTAAATTTGATTGTGAAAGAGGGATTGAAGTTGATTGATGTGGGGATAACTAAGGTTAAGGAGTTGGTGAAATATGTGATCTGTTTCGAGGGAAGAAAATTAAGATTTGCAGAAATTGTTTCGGGTCTTGGCATTGATTGTTCAAGAAGCTTATGGTTGGATTGCCCAACAAGGTGGAACTCTACCTATAAGATGTTAGTGAGGGCATTGCCTTATCGAGGTGCATTTTCAAGTATGAGGTGGATGGAGAGATCTAGTTCTAGTTTTCCAGAACTTCCTACGAGATGAAGAATGGTCTAGGATTGAGAAAATTTGTGAGCTTCTTCAACCTTTTGATGAAATAACCACTGTTATATCTGGTCGAAAATATCCAACAACAAACTTGTATTTGAAAAATGTATGGAGGATTGAACTTTTATTGTCTTCACTTGCTGATTGTGATGACCCTTTTATTAAAGCTATGGCGACAAAAATGAAGGGGAAATTCAAGGACTATTGGGATTCTTATAGTACAATCCTTTCTTTTGCTGCCATTTTCGATCCTCGTTACAAATTTCAATTTGTCAAGTATTGCTTTTCACAATTGGATTCGAAACTGCGGAGTTAAAGTCCAAGCTTGTCAAAGATCAATTATACAAGCTCTTTGGTGAATATGTGAAAGACAATCCCATATCAAATGTGGGTGGGGCAAGGAAAGAAGATGATGCTCTAGCGGTATGTTTTGAAATTTTCTTCTATTTGTTCTTTTATAAATTATAATACATTACATTTCATTTTTATAATAACATATTTTCATGTTGTAGGGATTTGCTAATTTTGACCAAGTTTCAGTATCTACTTCCAGAATTTCAGAGTTGGACAAGTATTTGGATGAGTATAGATTAGATCACACTTTGGAATTAGATATTTTGACTTGGTGGAAACAAAATTCAAATCGATTCCCTTGTTTGAGTGACATGGTGAAAGATGTATTGAGCATTCCTATTACGACTGTGGCTTCCGAGTCATGTTTTAGTATGGGATCTAGAATTCTAACAAAATGGAGAGCTTCTCTTTTGCCCGATAATGCGGAGGCATTAGTTACCACTCGTAGTTGGGTTTTCGGATTTGAGATGCAGGGGGTAAGTTTCATTGCATTTTTGTAATCTTTATAATTATTTTGTATTTTATAAGTATATTAGTTTAACTTGTGATTGTGAATATTTGATTATATAGATGAAGAGAATCAAGAAGTGAATGGATTGGCAGCTCATTTTACTTAGCGTTCAGTTGAATGTTGAAGAAGATGTACAAGAAGAAGATGAAGAAGAAGATGTGGTGGAGTTAGAATCAAGAGATGGAACAGAAGTCGAAGATTCTACCATTAGTTATTAGATTAATATTACGAATTGATGTTGATGGACTTGCACTTTATTAATTTAGTATGTGTTTTGTATGATTGTCTATGGGATTGTGAGTTTATGGTATTGTGAAGACTTTGTGATATGTAATGTGTTTTATTTGTTTGAAGACTTTGTAATTTGTAATGTAATATTACAATGAACTTTGTAATTCTATCAGTTTAAAACTTAATGTTTGGAGTTTTATTTGCTTTTTAATATTTTGTAATTTGTAATGAGTTTTATTTTAGCCTTAATGGTGAATTTAGTTAGCTTGTTTTGTACTTTGTTCGTCAACAAACGTTTGAGATAAATACTTATCAAATACTCAACATGACTTGTTAATAGATCTACGTAGTTATAAAGTGCTAATTCTTATTAATGTTTAATTTATGCATTCAATTTATGTTTAAAATTATAATGGTATTATTGTTACCAAAAAAGTGAAGGATATATTCATACAAAGTTGATTCATTTGACTCTAAATATCGATTTTCTTTTCTCGAAAAAATAAGAAAAAATGATGCTATTTACCCGTTGGGTTGACCCGAAACTCGCAAAACCGAAATACACCCGACCCGTATTTTACCCGAACCCGAAATACACCCGACCCGTATTTTACCCGAACCCGAATACACCCGATCCGTATTTAACCCGCCCGCCCGAATTAACAGGTCTACGGACAACACCGAGTCTGCCTTTGGTGTTGATGCTAGTTTAGATGGTGAGGATGATTTATATTGTGAATCGAAGATGCTTTAGTTGAGGTGTTTGATCGGGAGACTCCTTTAGGGAGTCATGTGAGGTTGTTGTGGTCGAGGCATCGCCTACTAGTCTTGATGTTGATGATCATGTGTCCCCCGACCCACTTGCTTTAATCCCTACTCCCTCTATTTGTTCACCACCCTTCCCCCATGTATCATTTTTCTGAGCTCACTACCTATGTGATTTGTGATTCTGATTTAGATGTGGGCAATGTGAATTACTCATCTAGCATGCTTGATGGGGATGTGGTTGACAATATTGTGTCCCTAGGTACCTTTGGGGGTTACATTCCCTCCTTTGACCCTTTTCATACTTACCTAGAGGACATGCCTAGAAAAATCATGTGGACTAGCTTCTTTGATCACTTTTTGATTTTTCTAAGGCTTCGATAAATTTAAGAGGGCACTGAATATCACCGACATATTTGTTGTTGTGTTCTCTTATGCTCGGATATTTGATAAGCTCCTTAGAGCTCGACAGCATCCGAGTTAGAGCGTAGTCTTGAGATGAGGAGGAGTGGCTGATGCTACTCGAGCCTTCTTAGTACTATCTTAGGAGGCATTAGTTTAGGTGCACCCAACACCTAACCTGGTGTACTTGTTCCCTATCTTTCTCTTTTGCTTCTATTTTTCCCCCTTTTCTTTCTTTATTATTATTTTTTTAGTTGTGGATATTTAGGGTTGTGTTTTTCTTTTTGATTTTAGTGGTGGATATTTAGGATTGCGTTTTTGTGCAGTGATCATTTTGAGGATAAACTTTGGATATTGTTGAGCCATGATGGCTATGATCACCCACATGTTTATTTTCTTGTTTTGTTTTGTTTTGCTTTTGTTTTTGGTGGTAGTGTTTTTGTACATAATTGAGTCTCTTTTGTTGGTGTGGTTGCTCCTTGGCTCCTAATAAGGACATTCTGAAATCTAGATGTGGGGAGGAGAAGCCATGCTTCAAGATTTTCAAAAAGAAAAAAAAGAGAAAAAAATTTCAAAATTGAAAAAAGATTTTTGATTTTTAAAAAATTATTTTTGGGAAGTTTGCGGCATTTTGATTAATTTTGACCTCTTGTTACTTGGCTATTAGTTTGTATATATTTATGATGTATATAATAGACTTTGATCTAAAATATGTCATTCTATGTCCCTTTTGAATCCCAACGTTCAATTATTGAGTTAGTTCGACTTTGGTAGAGGAACTTGTGAGATTTTGAGCCCTATAGACTAATTCATCAATTTTAGTCTCATATTTCATTTCATGTGTGACTCTTCCTTAGTGTATTTCCTCTAGAATTTGCTTTGTCTCTCTTTGAGATCACATTTGGCATTTGCATTATGTAATATGATAGAGGCATTCATTCATTTGTTTTCCAGCTACATGAGTCAGAAAGTCACCCTACTATATTTACCCTTTTTCTAGCCCTTTGAGCTTTAACCTATTTTTTGTTATACATACATCCACTTTACCCTTGGCCCATATATATTCCCTATACCTAAGCCAGGTCCAGTGGAGCAACATTTCTTGAGATGAGTAGTTTTGGGTTGTATATAAATGATGTTTTCTTTGTTTTTGTGGTTTGAAAAGGGGGATTTATATTAATGAAAAGTTTGATGTATTCCCTAGTGGTTGATAGACCTTTTGGAATTGAGTTGTGTTCATGATTCCGATGCCAATAGTATTTGTTTTCAAAACAAAAAAATAAAAAAAACCAAAAAAAACCAAAAAAAAGAAAAAAAGTGAAAAAATAAGTGATTGGCATGAGGAAAGTTCAAAATTTGTTATATTCATTCCTTGGGTTCTCTTGGATGTGTTTGTACTTGAAAAGGTGAATTGGGAGAGAAGTTTTAAGTCATATTTGGAAGTGTTTTTTTGCTCCTTAGTCATTAAGCCTTGGCTATTTAGCTCCACATTTCCTAAATTGATTCCTTTTCTAACCCATGAACCTTAGGCCCATTACAACCCCTTAAAAGTCATCTTGACTATATTTGCATTTTGCCTACATAGTGGTGGAGAATTGAGAGTATGACTAAGCCTATGGTAGGGTGCGCTATTGGAATGAGTTTCGAGTGAACCCTCATTATATTTTCTAAACACATGAGTGTGAATGTTCCACTTTATCCTAAAGTGAGGTTCTACCCGTCTAACTTGCCCATTCTTTACTATTTGGGGGAAAAATTGGTATGTGGATGTCATCAATGGAGGATCAAGTGTCTTGATGTATGCATTGTCTTTATAGGCATATTAATATCCGATGTATGAGGGTGATATGGTTGATTAGAATGTGTACAACTCCTTCCCACTTTGTATATATGTTTGCAAAAAAATTTTCGAAAAACCAAAAATATTTTATATTTTCTCTTTCTCTTTTCTTTTTCTTTTCCAAGATTTTGTGAGTATATCTTCTACAAACTCTCACGAGACCTCACTCGTCCACTTGGGCTACCAAGAGGTTTAAAGGGCTTGTTGCACATGCTAAGTGCAATCGCGATTCCTGCGAAAGTGAGTTAGGTTTTATTTCATTTTGCTCGAGGACGAGCAACAGTTAGGTGTGGGGGTATTTGTTCGGTCTAAATATTACGTTATTTATACTCTTATTTACTTAGTTTTTGACTTGTAAAATAATTTAATTTTAGGATTTTTATTTATTTTATTTATTTTTACATGTAATAAATTAAATCAAGCAAATAGCAAAAGTGTTAGCGGAAAATACAAATTGGAATACAAAATCGGTGTAAAATCCGAGGCCTGTTGGTTGGCTCATCGGTTACAATCACAAGCGTGCCATACGAAGACCACTAAGAGTAGCTTTGACTCTCTTTGCAATCAAGACCTACATGGGCAATGGAATTTGATGATCATAGGTGAAAAGGAAATAAAAAATAAAGGTCTAAGAATTAATTTGGTAAATGTTGGCCGCTGATGTCATCATGACGTTAGCATGACGTTACAATCAGCCAATCCTTCCTCAAGTAGAACGAGTTAGGGCGAGAGGCAATGTCCGGGGATATAAAAAGCGGAGGTCATATCTTCTCTTTCACCCCGCAGGTTCTTTGTCAGTGAACAAAAGATTATTTTAGTTTCTTTTTATTAATTTTTGTTTAATTAAATTAGTTTTACTCTTGTAAATATTGAGATTCAATTTGTTTTAGTTTCAATTATTAGTTCGAAAGTTCAGCTCTCGACATTTTTCAGTTTCAGTTCGATTCATTCCTGGTAACTTCTTTCCTTTTATCTCTCACTTCTCTTTACTTTGTTTAATTTAGTTTAAAGATTCGATTTTTATTATGTTTTGATGTTACTAGTAGTTATATTATTTGTTTGATTTCATGCTTAACTTTATTTTGTTAGTTTATATCGTTATTCGAGTCAATTTTTGTTGGTAGTCGTTAGATTAATTTTGTTTCATGTTAATTAGTTGTTAATTTGTGTCGCTTTGGTTGTGATTAGCCTCCTTGAGGGCTAATTAATTTCGTTTAGACCTTTACTTACCTAATTTATAGTAGTATTTTGAGATTGTTTCTCATACCTGCCACATAGGTTCGATGAGATGTCGAAAGGGTCTTTTTATCTTGATTTTTAGGCGGTTGGTCTATCACTGAAAGGTGGAGTCAATTTGCTAGTGTGGGTAAAGAGAATAGTTGAGATTTTGGCATGAAAATGGCCTGAATTCTAGCTAGGTCCGAGGTTGCTATTTTTGTAGTTTAGTTGGGCTAACCCCACGAAAGTAGGTGGTTAGAATAATTAGACTAACTCATGACCCTCGAAAGTGTGACTTGAGTAGGTTTTGGTGGTGCAACCGATCACTCCTAAATACTCGTATAAACTTGGGTAGGTTTAGGCTTGGCTTGATTAATTTGTTTATTAAGTGGTAAAATTACAACCCGAGTATTTTATTTTTATTGCTTTCTAGGTTAGTTTAATCATCATATCTATCTCATCTATATTGATTCGCCTAGATAGAAAGCTTAAGTTGTCTTTGATATTTGAAACACAACTCTTTGTGGACACGACCCGTGCTTGTCGGCTAGCTACAACTACGCCGTGCACTTGCGGTAATAATTTTAGAACTTCATTCTTCCTAACAATAACTGACAAGCTTATAATATACCCACTTCCATGTTCACAAAATCACCATGTGATCCTGTAAATATATTTGCAAACTAGTTCCTTGATATAGTAATATCCTGATGAAATGAGCGAAAAATTAAATAACACCATAAATGCATTTATATAGACCCCTTCTCTCTTTCCTAATCTTCCACACAATAACACTTGAATTGCCATAAGAAAAAAAGACACAGATAGAGAAAAATATAAAAAAGAAAAGATCATGGAGCTCTTCTGCCTTTGTGCCCTAGTAGCCTTTATTTCAATCATCTTCCTCTCGCTTCAAATCCTTTTTACAAGCAAAAATCGCCGTCCATTTTGAACTTACCATCGAGGAAAACAGGGTGGCCTATCCTAGGAGAGACCTTGGAGTTTCTGTCAACCGGTTGGAAAGGCCACCCTCATAAGTTTCTATTTGATCGGATGATCAAATATTCCCCGAATGCTTCAAGTCGAGCACTCGGGGCAGCCTATGGCCTTTCTTTGTGGGCCATCAAACAACAAGTTTTTGTTCTTGAATGAGAATAAGCTTGTCACCACTTGGTGCCCAGACTCTATGAACAAAGTCTTCCCCACCTCCCTCCAAACTAATTCTAATGAGAAGGCTAAGAAAATGAGGAAACTTCTCCCTCGGTTTCTTAAGCCGGAGGCCCTTCGGAGGTACATAGGCATTATGGATGTCATTGCCCAGAGACACTTTGCCTCTAGGTGGGAAGACAGAGATGAGATCTTTGTGTTCCTCTTGGCCAAAACATACACATTTTGGGTAGCATGTCGCCTCTTCCTTAGTATAGAGGACCCTAATCACATAGTCCGTTTTGTTGAGCCCTTCCACCTTATAACTTTCGGGATAATCTCCATTCCTATCAACTTCCCTGGGACTCCGTTCAACAAGGCAATTAAGGAAGCCGAGTTCATAAGAAAGGAACTTTTGGAGATCATTAAGAAAAGGAAGCTTGACTTGGCAATGCAAAAGGCAACACCAACGCAAGCTAAGTGTAAAAGCATGTAATTAGGGAGAAATTTTTCTCTTAGGTTACTCCCGGGACCTTCTAAGTATATATATATGAATTTGCTCTGATACAAAAAGGTAATTAAAATCAACTCAAATACAGCTTCCTAAAAAGTTAGTTACAAATGGAATATATACAAACAAGAAAAAATATCCTAATAATAATATTTACAAAATAAGAAGAATATCCTAATACTCCCCTCAAGTTGGAGTGTGGAGATGTGAAACACCCAACTTGCCAAGAAGATGATGAAACTGACGATGTCCCAAGGCTTTGGTGAAGATATCGGCGAGCTGAGATGTGGTGGGAACATAATGAGTAATTATATCTCTAGAATGCAAACATTCAAGTACAAAATAGCAATCAATTTCGATATGCTTGGTGCGCTCGTGAAACACTGGATTGGAAGCAATGTAAAGGGCAACTTGACTGTCACAGTAGAGGTGTGCGGGCGGAACCTAGAGATGGAATGATTTAAGCAAATTGCGAAGCCAGATATCTTCACTTGTAGCATTAGTCATACCGCGATATTCGTCTTCAGCCGAAAAGCGGGACACGAGTGGTTTGCTTTTTCGTTTTCCATGAAACAGGAGAGGATCCAAGGGATACAAAGTAACCGGTCACGGAGCGACGAGACATAGGGCAACTTGCCCAATTAGAGTCACAGTACACATTGAGGCGAAGATCATTAGTTGATGACAAAAGAAGACCCTGCCCCGATGATCCTTTGAGATAGCGAAGTAAACGAATAATAGCATCCTAGTTGTTAAACCTCGTTTTTATAGGTTTTTAAGGCATTATCTAACCCAATTGTGTGATTATTTCAATGATTTCTATTTAGTTTTGGGTTAGATTTCGCTTATTTTCTCTTTATCATCACCTAAGCTCGAAAAATCTCTTTATTACAAGTTTATGGGTTTAAATTAGAGAGATTCGACGCTAATTTGATGAAAAGCGATGAAGAGGATTGTTCGGGCCCAAGAAGAGGTAAGAAAGAAGCCTAAAACACATCAAGAGAAGTTGCATAGCCTACCGCGCGAAGCTACACAGCCGTGCAGATCATCAGGCGAAGGGCTCGAAGTCAAGGAAGGCTGCACGGCCCCCTGTGCACACCTTGCACGACCATGCGAGAAGTTACGAAAGTTCAAGTCACGCACAGCCTACCGTGCAGAAGCTGCACGGCCGTGCGAAATGAGCAGAGACTTTAGGGTTTATGCATAGGCTACTGTGCAGAACCTGCACTTGTTGTGCGAAACTACGGCAGACCTTTGCACGGTACCCCATGCGACCTTTGCACGACCGTGCGACCACTATTTCTGCAATAAATAGGTTTCCTAATTGTAATTTTAAGGATCTTTTTTTCATATTTTCTGAGATTTAGCTAGGGTTTTCGAGAGGCAGCTCGAGAGGAGACTCAAGAGCACTCATTATCTACTTCAAGTTTATGTATGATTGAATCGCATCAAGTTTTTCATTCGATAATCGTAATTTCTTCTCTTTGTCTTTTCTTCACAATTTCTCTGCGTCTTTCCATGGCTATGTTCCCTAAATTTTGTCAATTGTTTAGTATCATGTTTAGGGGCTAATTTCTCTACTTAGGTTGGGATTTATCCCTATTATGCCTTGATAATCATGAATTGAGTACCAATGGAATTGTTCTATGTTTGTTAGGTTAGAATTCACTTAGTTCATCACTTTTTCATTGATTGCCTCGAGAGAGGACTCATATGCTTTTATTCGGGCTTTGTGACCATCGAAAGATGAAAACTCACCTAGAATGACGTTGTGAACAATTAGAACTTCAATATGAAAATAATTAAGGTTCCAATCGGGGTTGTGAGATGCATTCTTTGTAATTTTACTCTTTATTAATCCCATGAAAATAGGTGATTAGATTGTGCAAGATTAGTCTTTGACCTTCGAAAGTAGGCGAAGATAGGTTTAATTTGGTGTCCCCCTTCTAAACTGCTAGCATAGGCAAATCTCAAGCGGTATTCGATGTTGATTTCAGGCATAGTAGTGTGATTAATCCCAATCTAAGGTTTGTTATTCATTGATCTCTCTTAGTTATTCTGTCATTAGTTGAATTTGAAAACCAAATCACTGTCGGACTGAGTTTTACCTAGATTACAGTTTTTAGGTGGATTTAGTATTTGAAAGCGAGTTCCTCATGGACAAGACCCGTACTTTCCGGGGAGTTTACTTGAGCATTCTAGACTAGGCATCTAATTGAAAAATCAAAAACTCAAAAAAATTTGAAAACATGTCTACTTACCATTATCCGCAGTATGAGCATGAATTATTCAATCTATACTTTGATCGACTTAATGCTCTTCTTGCTCTTTCTGGTAACTGTTTGGAGAAATGGGAAGTATTAAATGTTGTGTATGAGGGTGTGAATAGTGAAACCCGTGCTCTTTTAGAGTATTGGGATTTTTGTGCTAAAAGTGTTGATGAAGCTTGGGATTTACTTGAATGGATTGCTTGAGATATTTGTGAATTTGAAAAGGCATGTACTGATTCTGGATTTTCATGTCCCGACCCTTGTGCTTATCATGCTAGATCTTACATCAAATCCCCTTGTATTCTTGATCATACCCCTCTTTGGTGTGAAAAGTGTAACTCTTCTGATCATGATAATAGTTCTTGTCTTTATATTTCATCTCCCGAACAGTATGCTAATATTTATAAATTGATAAGGGTTATGGATGAGCAAAATGAGCAATTTGCATGTCTTACTAAGATTAGGGAGTCTGACCTATCGTATGAAAATGACCTTAGTCTTAGTTCTACTAAAATTGAGGCATTTTTCTATGATGATGATGATGGTGATGATGAGTCCTTCTTTTCTTTAAAGTCCAGACTAGAGAAAGAGATTAACCCTCCCTTTACTACATTACCCACAGTTGCTCCATCCTTACCTAGTACACATAGGGACAACACTGAGTCTGGCTTTGGTGTTGATGCTAGTTTAGATGGTGATGATGATTTATATTGTATATCAGAAGATGTTTTAGTTGAGGTGTTTGATCAGGAGACTCCTTTAGGGGAGTCATGTGAGGTGGTTGTGGTCGAGGCATCGCCTACTAGTCTTGATGTTGATGATCATGTGTCCCCCGACCTACTTACTTTGATCCCTGCTTCCCCTATTTGTTCACCACCCTCCTCTAATATCATTTTTTTGAGCCCACTACCTATGTGATTTGTGATTCTGATTTAGATGTGGGCAATGTGGATTACTCATCTAGCATGCTTGAGGGGGATGTGGTTGACAATATTGAGTCCCTAGGTACCTTTGGAGGTTACATTTCCTCCTTTGACCCTTTTCATGCTTACCCAAAGGACATGCCTAAGAAAATCATGTGGACTAGCTTCTTTGATCACTCTTTTCATTTTTCTAGGGGTTCTGATAAATTTAAGTGATCACTGAATATTACTGATTTATTTGTTGTTGTGTTCTCTTACTTATATTCACCTGAGTTTTGTGCACAGGTATTTGATAAGCTCCTTAGAGCTTTGACAACATCTGAGTTGGAGTTTAATCTTGAGATGAGGAGGAGTGGCTGATGCTCCTCAAGCCTTTTTAGTACTTAGGAGGTCTTATGTAACGCTCCCAAAACCCACAATCACCAGTTTAGTCATAATGACTGACTAACTAATAATTAGCGCAACGGAAAAGAGAATTAGAAGTGTTACCACCGCTCTTTAACAAGAGCAAGGCAACTACCTAATTAACATACAAACATAACTTATTAGGTTGAGGTTCATAATACATAGGACGCCCAACTTACAACAACGTAACGGGTAAGAAGTTATCGAGCACCTTCATGACTATAACTTATTAACCAAAGCATACACGATTCCCACAGATCACGCTCTTGACTATCACTGTGAGCCTCTAAGTCTTGATGACCAAAATGAACTCGTTTGTTTTCCTCTGCATTAGCCTTACCTAAAACAAAACAGAGAAAAATATTTCGAAATAATGAGCCAGAGCTCAGCATGTCTATCCATGTACTGTAAATAATTTATGTGACATGTATTGATCTGAGCACATGCATTTCAATTCATTTATAAATCAGACAGGAAGAATATAGTAAAACAATTATTCAGTTTTTATCTGAGTGGCTCCTTACGATAATCGGTTTCCCTAAATATGCGCATACCCAAACCGATCGGCAAAGTCTGGTTGATAATGGCCAAATATATATATGGGTGTGATCACATGTCTGATCACGTTGGTATGATTGATATGGGCAGGCCACATAATTAGGTAATAAATAATATTTGAAATGGTTCATTTCATTAAGCAAACCATTTGATATTGTTATGTATAAACATATAGGTTTTCGTAAGGTACAAGCAATAAACGTACCTTGAAATCATAGTGATATCCTTCCTTTAGTCCCTTTGCAATTGCTGACTCGGATGAAAGACGATGATGCCTTAACAAAATAAAGTGTTTCATCAATAGGTTCAATACTCTTAGTAATTAAATTTATTATCGTTATTATTGCCATCACTATTGTTATTACCATTGTTATTACTTACATTATTTCCTTTTTATAACTTCCCATGACTTAATGAATTAATGAAGGCAAAATCACTTCGTAGATTGTTAAAGCGGTTGGTTAAATTTTATAGGTTGAAATTTTAAAGTAACACTCGTAGCTTATACCAACTCCTCTTTGTCACACAATATGCTCATAAGATTCACTTGACCGTTTCTCCATAAAACACCTGACGTGTTAATCGGTCACTTCTCAAATTATATATCTTGCTTATTTAATTGTTTAGTCCTCCAACGTTGCTTAATTCTTCACTTGTATATTAACCCAATTCTTATAAATCACCTAAGTTAATCCATTTCCTTTAATTTCTTTAAATCATCAAATTCGCTAATTTTCTTTAACTCTTTAAATCGTCAAATTTGCTAATTTCTTTTGACTATTTACATCATCAATTTTTCTTCTTTTCTACTACCACCATTACTTATTCACTTATTTCTTTTAAGTCACTAAAATCTTTCTTTTGGATGGCTAAAGTCACTTATTTTTTTAAATCGACGGCATCATTTATTTCTTTTAATTTATCTCAATCATCCAAATCACTTATTTTCTTTAAAGCCTCAAAATGACTTATTTTCTTTAATCTTCCCAAAATTACTTATTTGCTTTAACTACGTAAAATCATCCAACTTACCTATTCTCTTTAATTCACAATTTTAATCATTACCCTCATAGCACAACATGCATGCCTATTTTTTCTTAGATCCTCACATAATATTGTACTCTTTTAAAGTTTCATTTTAATTTTTTTACATGCACGTCCATTTTAGTTAATCTCTTGCTCCAAAATTTTCTAATAAACTTGAATCATCACGAAAATCAAATTTCCTTTGCTTTGGAAGCCACCACGGACCTTCCCACGGCCAGTGGGGGTCAATGGTCGGCTCTAGAGGTCATCAAGGAACTTCCCACGGTTAGTGGGGACTTCTGGTGGCCACCACGGGTTACCCCACGGCCTGTGGGAGCACCCGTGGTGGGTGTTTTGGGTCAGTAACTCGCTGCTGGCCACCACGGCCTGCCCCACAGGTTGTGGGGCCACCCGTGGTGGGTGGCAGGTCTTCCAAACTCCACTTTTTTATGCTCTATGTATTTTGTCTTTGTGAGATATCTATGAAAGGTTTATCTTATAAATTTTCCATCATTGTAAGTATCATATTAGCTTACTAAAACCCATTAAAAGCGCATGCAAAATAATTAATTCTCATACAAGATTTGGGCAATTCGAGTTAACGTTTCCAATCAACGATCCCCAAAAGCATAATATTGGTTATGTAATATGATTTTACACAATAATCCCTTACATGCAAAATCTAACTAATTATTTCTAAAAATTAAAGGAATTGATTTGTTGGAGGTTGAGGTTTTTAACCAAAACTTACAAGAAAAATGAGGGTTTTTATGGTGGAAGGGGTGGCTGATCGGAGCTCCGGTGACTGGTGGTGGTTGGCGGCGACTGGCGGTGATCTTGGCTGGCTGGCGGCAGGTGCAGCAGAGAAAACCACACGGTGGCCGGCAGCGGTGGTCGGCAGGCAGCTGGGCTGGCAGCAGAGAGGGGCTGAGTGAGGGAGATGGGTTTCTTTGGGAAAGAGAACAAATGATGAAGGTTGGGTTCTTGAGGTTTTTGGGGCTTAAATAGCCAAAATCAAAACCTGAAAATTTCCTCCTCTTTTATTTTAGTTTTATTTTTTTTTCATTTGCTTGGTTATTGGGCCCTCTACTCTCTACAAGCCCAAATAACCTAATACCTAAGCCCAAGTTAAAAGAATGTCGGTTTTAGGAATTCCCGACTTGAATAATTATTCACAAACTTTAGGTGTATGAATTATTGTTATTATAATTCCAATAATATATTATTATTATTATTATTATTATTATTATTATTATTATTATTATTATTATTATTATTATTATTATTATTATTATCATCATCATCATCATCACAAAGCATAATTTATTTGTTCATTCATTTATTTATATATTTTTGGTCATGCGTTGTTATCATCATGCGAGTCTTGCAATACATAATATGGTTATTTGCACAAATACATAATATATATGATAATGAGGAATGAAAGTGTCAATTGAAGTGCACGCGCTCATTAATATTTATTAATCTTTGTTGATGTATTGGATTAAGGTTAGGGCATTACATCTTAATTTAGCTGCATCCAGCACCTCACCTGGTATACTCGTTCCCTCTCTTTCTCTTTTTCTTATATTTTCTTTCTTTGTATTTTTTTCTTATTTTTCTCTGTTTTTATTTGTGGATATTTAGGGTTGTGTTTTTCTTTTTTCTTTTAGTGGTGGATATTTAGGATTGTGTTTTTGTGGGGCGATCATTTTGAGGAAAAACTTTGGATATTCTTGAGCCATGATGGCTATGATCACCCACATGTTTATTTTCTTATTTTGTTTTGCTTTTGTTTTTGGTGATAGTGTTTTTGTATGTAATTGAGTCTATTTTGTTGGTGTAGTTGCTCCTTGGCTCCTAATGAGGACATTGTGAGATTTAGGTGTGGGGGAGGAGAAGCCATACTTCAATATTTTGAAAAAGAAAAAAAAGAGAAAAAGTTTTCAAAATTGCAAAAAGATTTTTTATTTTTAAAAAATTATTTTTGGGGAGTTTGTGGCATTTTGATTAATTTTGACCCCTTGTTACTTGGCTATTAGTTTGTATATATTTATGATGTATATAATAGACTTTGATCCAAAATATGTCATTCTATATCCCTTTTGAATCTCGACATTCAATTATTGAGCTAGTTTGACTTTGGTAGAGGAACCTGTAAGATTTGAGCCTTATAGACTAATTCATTAATTCTAATCTTATATTTCATTTCATGTGTGACTCTTCCCTAATGTATTTCCTCTAGAACTTGTTTTGTCTCTCTTTGTGACCACATTTGGCATATGCATTATGTAATATGATAGAGGTATTCATTTATTTTTAAACTACATGAGTCAAAAAGCTACTCTACTATATATACCCTTTTTGTTAGCCCTTTGAGGTTTAGCCTATTCTTTGTTATGCCTACATCCGTTTTACCCTTGGCCCATATATATTTCCTATACCTAAGTCAGGTCCAAGTGGAGTAACACTTCTTGAGATGGATAGTTTTGGGTTGTATATAAATGGTGTTTTGTTTGTTTCTATGGTTTGAAAAAGGGGATTTATATTAATGAAAAGTTAGATGCATCCCCTAGAGGTTGATAGACCCTTTGGAATTGAGTTGTGTTCATGATTCCCATGCCAATACTATTTGTTAAAAAAAAGAAATAAAATAAAATAAAATTAAAAAAATTAAAAAAGAGAAAAATTAAAAAAATTAAAAAAAAAGAATAAGTGACTGGCATGAGGAAAATTAAAAAAAATTATGCTCATTCCTTAGGTTCTGTTGGGTTTATTTGTACTTGAAAATGTGAATTAGGAGAGAAGTTTTAAGTCATATTTGGAAGTGTTTTTGCTCCTTGGTCATTAGGCCTTGGCTATTTAGCTCCACATTTCCTAAATTGATTCACTTTGTAACCCATGAACCTTATCCCCATTACAACCCCTTAAAAGTCCTTTTGCATTTGCATTTTGCCTACATAGTGGTGCAGAATTGAGAGTATGACCCAACCTATGGTAGGGTGTGCTAATGGAATGAGTTTTGAGTAAACCCTTATTATATTTTCTAAACACATGAGTGAGAGCGATCCACTTTACCCTAAAGTGAGGTTCTACCAATCTAACTTGCTCATTATTTACTGTTTGGGGTGGTATGTGGATGTCATTAATGGAGGATCAAATGTCTTGATGTGTGCATTGTCTTTATATGCATGATAATATCCAACGTACGAGGGTGATATGGTTGATTAGAATGTGTACAATTCTCTCCCACTTTGTATATATGTTTGCAAAAAAATTTTGAAATACCAAAAAGATTTTCTATTTTCTCTTTCTCTTTCCTTTTTCTTTTCCAAGATTTTGTGGGTATATCTTCTACAAACTCTCACGAGAGCTCACTTGTCCACTTGGGCTATCAAGGGGTTTACAGAGATAGTTGCACGTGCTAAGTGCAATCATGATTCATGCGAAAGTGAGTTGGGTTTTATTTATTTTGTTTTGCTCGAGGGCAAGCAAAAGGTAGGTGTGGGGTATTTGCTCGGTCTAAATATTACGTTATTTATACCTTTATTTATCTATTTTTTGTCTCGTAAAATAATATTTTTTATAAATTTTTATTTATTTTGTTTAATTTTGTAGGTAATAAATCGGATTGAGTGGATCCCATAATTTAAGCTCAAAATAAATGACAAATACAGATTGAGAGATAAAATTGGGCAAATCAAGTCCGAATTCAGCTCGGTGTCAAGCCCAAAAAGTGTTCCAACAATTCAGCCATTGCAATTAAAAAAACATAATCCACCAATGATGTCAGCATGACATCATCATGGCATCATGATGATGTCAGCATGACATCAGCATTGAAACCCTCCATTGGAGTTTGCGTGGACAATTGAAGGGATTTTTGGGCCGCAACTGTTCGCGGCTGGAATTTTTTTTAGCCTTAGGTTTAGGTTTTTTAGGTTATTTTTAGTTTCATTCAATTAGTTTTTCTCTTATAAATATTAATATTCAATTTATTTTACTTTCAATTATTAGTTCGAAAGTTCAATTCCTAACAATTTTAAGTTCGGTTCGATTCGTTCTCGATAACTTCTTTCCTTTTGTCTCTCCTTTGTTTCTAATTTGTTTAATTTAGTTTAAAGGTTCCATTTTTATTATATTTTGATGTTAGTAATAGTTAGTTTAATTGTTTAATCTTATGCTTAATTTTATTTTGTTAATTTATGTCGTTCTTCGAGTCAATTTTTATTAGTAGTTGTTAAATTAATCGTATTTCATGTTAATTAGTTAGTTTGTGTCACTTTAGTTGTGATTAGTCTCTTAATGGCCAATTGATCTTGTTTAGGCCTTTACTTACCCAGTTTATGCTATTATTTTGGGATTGTTTCTCTTACCTGCCATAGGTTCGATGAGATGCTCGAAAGGGTCTTTTTATCTTGATTTTTAGGCGGTTGGTCTATCACTAAAAGGTGGAGTCAATTTGCTAGTGTGAGTATAGATAATAGTTAGGTTTTGACATGAAAATAGTTTGAATCCTAACTATGTCCGATGTTGCTATTTTTGTAGTTTAGTTGGGCTAACCCCACGAAAGTAGGTGGTTAGAATAACTAAACTAGCTCATGACTCTCGAAAGTGTGGCTTGAGTAGGCTTTGATGGTGCAACTGACCACTCCTAAATACTTGTATAAACTTGGGTAGGTTTAGACTTGACTTGATTAATTAGTTTAATAAATGGTAAAATCACAACTCGAGTATTTTATTACTTTCTAGGTTAGTTTAATCACCATATCTATCTCATCTGTGTTGATTCGCCTAAATAGAAAGTTTAAGTTAACTTTGATATTTGAAACACAACTCTCTGTGGACACGACCCGTGCTTGCCGGCTAGCTACAGCTACACCGTGCACTTGCGTAATAAATTATCCCTAACAAGTTTTTGAGTTTTTGGCGCCGTTGCCGGGAATTTTGTTCTTTTGAATACTAAATTTGCTTTAAGACTTGAAACTAGGTCTTGTGTTCTTGTTCCAACATCAATCTTTTCTTGATTTCTACTTGAACATGTATAGGCTTGGTATAGTTCTTGTTTTTGCATGCGTAGGAGGAGTCGAAAAGGGAGAGAAATTGTCTCATTTGACCCTGAAATCGAAGCAATAGCAAGATCAATCAGCGCAGCTGCGTGAAGGCGGAGAAGAGAGGAAAGAATGGTGGAACAAGGACCGCAACCGAGACCGCTAGGGGACTATGCCATCCCTAGTGCTTCCGGGGCAATTTCGGCCATCATTGAGCCGAATGTCGCTGCAAAGGACTTTGAGGTGAAGATGCCGCTAATTCATTTCATGCGGCAAGATGCATTTAGAGGGCTTCCCTGCGAAAATTCCATCCGACACATCAACTCCTTCTTGGAAAAGTATGGAATTGTGAAGATCAACAACTTCACCGACGAAGTCCTTTGCCTCAAGCTCTTTCCTTTCTCCTTAAAGAATAGAGCCAAGGACTAGTTGCTAAATGAAGATCTTAATAAGTATGCCACTTGGGAGACTTTGTCTAAGGCGTTTATGGCAAAGTTCTTCCCCCCTCCCCAAGCAAGACCGCGAAATTGAGGAACGCTATCTCCACCTTTTGCTTGGAGGATGGAGAGTCACTCTACGAGGCTTGGGAGCGTTACAAGGATCTCCAAAAGAAGTGTCCTCACCACGACATTCCCGAATGGATGCTCTTGCAGACTTTTTACAACGGGATACCTCCCCAAATTCAAATTTCTATAGATGCAACTGCAAGAGGAGCTCTAATGGCTAAGGGTGAAGGTGAATCCAAGGCCCTTATTGAGAACATGGCTTCCAACAGCTATTATTGGGGCAGTGAAAAGTCGGGTCCAAAGAAAGGAAGGATGCATGAGATTGATTCCATAGCTCTCCTAGCAAGCAAAGTGGAGGCTCTTAGTCGGAAGTTAAAGTGAATGAGTACAGTGTCTACTTCCAGTGGTTCCTCAAGTGCTGCAAATGAGGGATATGTAGTTTGTGAGATATGTGGAGTGCAAGGGCATGTGGCCGCTGAGTGGCAAGTTGACTTCCAAACTGTTGAGCAAGTCAATGCTCTACGTAACTTTAATTCCAAACCACAAAATAACCCATACTCCCAAACCTACAACCCTGCTCTGGAGGAATCATCTTAATTTCTCCTATAGAAATAATAATCCTTTGCCACCTGGTTTTCAACCTAGGGCCCCTTTCAATCCAGCACCTCAACCCCCACCTCGAAGTCAATCTTAGAGAGCCTAATGGAAAACTTCGTTCAAACACAGTCTAGAACAAATGAGGCCTTAGGTGAATCGATCAAGCAGTTGACTTCCAAGATTGATGGCATCTCTACTCGCCACAAGATCCTTGAGACCCAAATCTCCAAAATAGCCCAACAAGTGAGCCATCTTTCTAGACCTCAAGGGCATTTGTTGGGTCAACCAGAGATCAATCCAAAGGGGCATGTCAATGCTATTACTTTAATAAGTGGGAAAGAGTTAGAGGGTCCCGGGATGGTTGCTAATGAGGAAGATTTTGTTGCTAAAGAAGAGGAGAAATAGGGAAATGTTCAAGCTGAAATTCATGGTGCTAAGGATGATATTAGAAGTTCAAAGGGTAAAGCTGAAACTGAAACCGTAGTGAAGCTCGTTGAGTCTTACAAACCTCCGGCTCGATATCCTCGGAGGTTAGTAAAGACTAAGGATTAAAAGAAGTACACTAAGTTCATATAGATGCTGCAGAAATTCCATATCAACATCCCATTCATAGAGGCACTTGCGGAGATACCATCCCATGCAAAATTTTTGAAAGACATATTGTCTAACAAAGGGAAGTTGATTAAGAGTGGGACCGTGTCTCTCACAGCTAAGTGCGAGTGCTGTTTTGCAAAACAAGTTGCCCCCTAAGTTTTCAGATCCAGGCAGTTTCTCTATACCATGCTCTATTGGAGATGTGCCAATTAGCAAGGCGTTGTGTGATTTCGGAGCTAGTGTGAGTGTTATGCCCCTCTTCATCTGCAAGAGGCTTGAAGACTCAAACACTCGCTCAATACTTTTCTGAGTTATATAAAAGGAATCGAGTATAACAATTTCATACATATAGAATTTTGATTCCAAGGCATTCTCTGTGTCTCGTAAACTTATTTGAGTAAAATAGTATCTTCTCTAAGTAACACAGCCCTTACTTATTATATTTATTGCTTATCCGTAGCTGACTCAGAAAATTGGCTCTTTGTTCCGAGTCCAGCTTCACTCAGATTAATCGCAGATTGAATATACCAAGTATTTCGTCTTTTCTCACTCGGAATCTGACTTGTGGTTATAAGTCCTATCTTGTTATAGTCGGTATTCTTAGCTCAT
This sequence comes from Talinum fruticosum, assembly GCA_021018815.1. Lineage (NCBI taxonomy): Eukaryota > Viridiplantae > Streptophyta > Magnoliopsida > Caryophyllales > Talinaceae > Talinum > Talinum fruticosum. The sequence goes on from JAITYX010000020.1 coordinate 4,326,114, forward strand.
TTCATGCTTAGTCTATTTCAAGTTAATCCTCTCTAATATTCTTTATTGAACTTGATTCTTCATTTAGACTAAGTCGGATGGAATTCCGAGTATCATGGATATTGGACTCAAAAATTCCATTTCATTTCGACTCGGATAATCGGTTGGTTTATTTATCGAAATTATTTTATTATCTCGTGTCTAATCTTGGGCCAAAGTATTTTATACTTTGAGAACCGAAATTGATTTACTTTTGTAGGTTATTCGATCGAGGATACACTTTTCAAACTACAAAAGTAACCGGCTTCGTAACGTCAAATCACCAGCGAGACATGGCTCTTCACCTTCTCTCGCTCCAATCCCAGTAGATTGTGTCGGGGCTGTCTGTTTCCAAATCTGGAAAACTGGAACGCCAAGCTTAACGGTGGTTTCTACCTTATCTTTCAAGACACCGCTAATGGTTTTGGGACTTCCAAGAGAGTTAAACCGTTGTCCAACGTTAATATTACAACGGATACTTTCTGAGTGACTCGAAAGCTTCTATCAACGGTCACGAGAGGACTCTCGGTCAGCGAGATGAAGATAACGGCTACTCTGCCTAATCATCTATAAATAGAAGCCATCTCACAAGACTTGAAGGTTGCCGAATATATTGTATATACACATACTTGCTCAAAGTTATTGTATTTACTCTCAATCTTCAACTTACAACTCCCACTCTGTAATTCATTACTTTCGAGTTGTAAGGTCTTGTGCTCGATTACAAACTCTTTCTTACATTCTTTGTAAGGTCCCTTGACTAAGCTGTAAGGGTTAACTCAGCTTAGTTGTCCCTAGCTGTAAGGGTTATCTCAGCTAGGAAGTACTAGATCGAGATAAGGGAATTTATGAGTCTACGAAAACTTGTATAGAGTTGTCTAAGGGAGCAACTTGGGTTCGGTCGGTTCACGGTATTTTGTGGACTCAAAATAGTGAATTTGACTTCGTGTCCGGATTGACACGGTCCGTGGTTTTCTGCCCCAAGAGGGTTTCCACGTAAAATCTAAGTGTTATCTTTCCGAGTTCATTTTAGACTCGGACAGCTTTACTTGCTCTTGTTCTTTCCGATTGATTGCCTTCGAGTCCAATCTTTTTGACCTCGTTGATAGACTCGGAATCTGTCTTCGTCTCTATTCTGCGCAAAAGTGTGTGATTCCGAAAAGAATTTTCTATCACCCTATTCACCCCCTCTAAGGTGACTTAGACTGTCCCCGAGCAAACCTTCAAGGCTTCAAATGGGTGTTTTAATACCTAGTTCCATATCCATTCAGCTTGCAGATCGTTACGTGAAGTATCCGGTGGGACTCCTAGAAGATGTACCTCTCCAAGTGGGCAAGATTTTCATCCCTTGTGACTTTGTGGTGATGGAAATAGAGGAAGACGCCCGGATTCCAATTATTTTAGGGAGACCTTTCCTAGCCACAGCTGGTGTAACGCCCCCAATCACCATTACTTAATAATCCCTTCATTAGGGACTATTACGTAAGGTCGCAGCGGAAGGTAACGATCGAAGACGTTACCGCCGTCCTAAAAATAGGACAAGGCTACATATATGAAATAAAATTGAAATTCAATTTATGCGTCCACTGTTATTTTTCCATTGATCCTCGTTAGAAGTAACTACTTACTACCCAGGTAGCTAAATCATCCCAAAATATAGTTTACTGATTTAGCAACATAATATTTATACAACCTACAGTAATTCCCAAGGTCATACCTAAACCCCGGTTGAGGGTAAAATCACCGTGAGCGTCTATGTACCTTCGGATCTGCGAATGCCACGTGGCTGGCTAGGGTTTGCCTTCATCGGACTTAGGAAATGGTTTATTGTTCACCAATGCTTCTTCCTAAAACAAAAACAGTAAAATATTTGGAAGAGTGAGTCGAAACTCAGCACGAACATTCCCGCACTCGTAAAATAACTTGGAAGAATATATTGATTGAGCGCGCGCATTTCAATTCATTTTAGTTTGAAATCGGGGGAGAGAATATAAGTAAAATTGCTTGCTGGTTATTATCTCGGAAGTGGAACCCCTTGGTAATTGATACGATCGTTGAACAGTGTCACCCCCGGCCGATCGATAACCCGAGTTGACGCCGCTCGCGGTATAATTGGCGGGCCTAAGCCCTTGGCAATTGATAATTGGGCGGGGACCACTTAATTAGGTGGCAAAACTTGCCTTGTAAATGATTCATTGTTATTTGTATATATGAGAAATGCTGAGATTTGATGAAACATGTGAGTTTTCGAAAGGTACAGGCAATGAACGTACCTGAAATGAGAATATTTGTTTCTCCCTTTTGCAGAAATTTGAGTCACCAGCTATTCGGCAACGGAAGTGGCCTCTCGTTCTGTTTAAAATGAGTTTATGTTGTTAATAACGCATTTCTTGAGTTTTAATATTTGAATTTGTATAAGCATTGATAATTATGTCATTTTCTGCATTTGTTACGTAATCACTTAAACTACGCTCCTTACATAACTTCATTGCATTATTTCCATTTCGAACATTGATTACAACGCATATTAAGGAGTTAATTAGGCTGGTCGGACGGTCAGTGACATTCATGTAATTCAATTCGTTCGTTAACTTGGATTGAAAATGGTATATGTATATATATAAGATCAAACACTTGTTTCTAGTTTATTCCTTCCTTCTCCCTTCATTACATTCAAAACCTATAGTTAGGTAATTAGTTAACCCATCAAATGCCTTCCCTAGGAAGGTTCCATAATCTACCGAATTGCATGCACCATTTTAAGGTCATAAGCATTGTTTCCCGACAACTTCACATTCACAACCACAATTAGGTACACTCAATACTCAATTATTTTCCATGCCTCGTACACTTGTACATTACCGAATTTCAACTTCGCACGCATTCTCCTTCGTTTGCTCAATATAATCACTTCCAACATATAATAAATCCATCAATACCCAATTCTATAATAAACATATCCCAAACTCATTCACTAATTCATAATCTCCCCACGAGAATCACATTCGTTCTCATTCATACAATACACAACCAATCCATTGAGATGCCACAACTTGATTATTCACACCAATTCGAATTTTCCCAAATTAATCTTTGAATTCACTCCACAAATATATTTCTAATCATACTTCAATTTACAGTTACAATTGCTCAAATAGATAATGAAATTGATAATTTAGGGTTTAGAGTTTTACCTTCAAATACACATTGAGGAAGCCGAGGAGGAGCGGCAGAGACGGTGGTGCGTAGTAGCTGCCCGGCGACCGCCGGGCAAGGGACGGCGGATGGCTCCGGCGGCCGCCGCTGTTTGTGGGTGGTCGACGAGTGGCTCGCGGCAGAGGTGAGGCGGAGCGTGCACCTGTGCGCGAGCGAGGTGAGAGGGAGGGAGAATGCGGTGGCGAGGAGGCAGCAGGCGTTTCCCCGACGACGCCGGCGTCGGCTTCGGCTGGCGTTGGTGGCGCCCGATGGCCGGGAACAGGCCGCAGGTGGAGGCAGGGGAAGGAGCAGAGGCGCGCGATAAGAGAGGGAGAAGGAGGTAGTGAGCGCAAGATAGGGAGGAAGCGAGACAGGGAGAGCCGAGAGGCGGCCGGCGCTGGTCTCCCGCCGGCGTCATCGGCGCCGGTGGCCGGAGAAGGCGCCCACAGTGGAAAACGAAGCGAGGGAGGACGAGATGAGCAGGGGAAACAGGGAGAACGAGAGGAGGGAAGCAGTGAGGCAAGTGAATTGAACTTACCCGATTGCTTTGGTTTTAACCGCCTCATTTTTTTTTTCTACTTACTTCCGAGATAAATCTTTGTCCGGATTTTTCTTTAAAAAATCTGATTAATTTATTTTTTTTTCTACATTTATTTATTTATTCATTATTATTATTATTATTAATTTTTAATTTTATTTTAATAATGGTGTTCACAAATTATAACCTTTATTATGAAATTTTTATTAGGGCCACTTCGTCGCCTTAGCCGCATAACATACGGATAAAAATAGTTTAAATATAAGATATCGAATTGAAGTGCACGCGCTCGATCATATAAATCTTGTAATTAATAAAATAAATAATATGATTTAAAATAAATGATGTGATTTAGGGTCGGGTTGTTACAGCTGGTGCTATGATCGATGTTAAGAATGGAAAGCTTTCCCTTCATATAGGAGATGAGAAGATGGAGTTTAATCTCTCCAAAGCCATGGATGCCCCCACACTTGAAGATTCATGTTGTCGGGTTGACATCTTGGAAGGGATGGCTAGTGGACATGGGGTAAACCACAACTTGCAAGATGATTCTCCTGAAGCACTCTTGATCGGGGAAGAGGTGATTGAAGGACAGAAAGATGAGACCAAGGAGTATGCTAGGCTCCTTAATGATGCTCCAATCTATGAGCATAGACCACATTCATTGCCGGTCCTTAATGTGGAGGTTTGGACTGCAAAGGAAGGTGAGAAAAGGGCCCCACAGTAAAGCTAAAACCTCTACCTCCACATCCGAGGATTAAAGAGGCTTTGATTTCAGCCCCGATCATTCAGCCACCAGATTGGAGCATGCCGTTTAAGATAATGTGTGATGCCGGTGACCACGCAGTTGGTGCGGTTTTGAGGCTAAAGATAGACAAGAAGCCTCATGTGATCTACTATGCTAGTAAGACACTTGATTAGGCCCAACGAGAACTACACCACTACTGAGAAGGAATTGCTTGCGGTGGTGTATGCAATTGAAAAATTCCGGCCGTATCTTTTGTGCTCCAAGTTCATTGTGTACAATGACCACTCTGCCTTCAAGCATCTACTCTCCAAGCAAGATTCCAAGCCCCGCCTCATTCGGTGGATCCTACTTCTCCAAGAGTTTGACATAGAGATTCGAGATAAAACAGGAGTGGAGAATGTAGTTGCAGATCACTTGTCTAGGCTTATTGTTGAGAGTCAAGATGCTCCCATTGATGACATTTTTCCCGATGAGCACCTGTTTACCGTTGTAGTTCCTTGGTTTTCCAACATTGCCAATTTCCTAGCTAGCAAAGTCATCCCATCTGATTTGAGTTATCATCATCGGAAGAAGTTCTTCCATGACATCAAATTTTACCATTGGGATGAACCTTTCCTTTACAAGCTGTGCAAGGATGGGATTTATAGGAGATGTATCCCCGAGGAGGAGATTCGGAGCATAATTTCCCACTGTCATGACTCTCCTTGTGGTGGACATGCTAGCACTTCGAAGACTGCAGGAAAAGTTCTACAAGCTGGTTTCTTTTGGCCTACATTATTCAAGGATGTGCACAAGTACATGCATGTGATCAATGCCAACGGACCGGAAACATCTCAAGGAAGAATGAGATGCCCCTCAATTACATTCTAGAGGTGGAGATTTTTATGTTTGGGCATTGACTTCATGGGATCGTTCCCACCTTCAAAAGGTAACCAATACATCCTCGTTGCTATGGACTATGTCTCAAAATGGGTAGAAGCAATTGCTAGCCCCATTAATGATGCTAGAGTGGTGGCTAAGTTCTTTCAAAAGGTGATCTTCCCAAGGTTTGGAGTGCCTAGAGTTCTAATTAGTGATAGAGGAACTCATTTTATTGAAAAGAAGTTTGAGGCAATGCTTAAGTATGGGGTACATCACAAGGTCGGTTTAGGCTATCACCCCTAAACTAGTGGGCAAGTAAAGATCTCAAACCAGGAAATCAAGTCAATTTTGCAGAAAACAGCTTTGAGGTCGAGAAGAGATTGGGCGGATAAGTTAGATGATGCTTTATGGGCCTATCGAACAGCTTTTACTACACCATTTAGGTTGAGTTTTAGGAAACCATGTCACCTCCCCGTGGAGTTGGAGCATAAGGCGTTTTGGGCTGTGAAGCACCTAAACTTCGATGTCAAGGCTGCTGGGGAAAGAAGGTTGTTGCAACCGAACGAGCTAGATGAGATTAGGATGGATGCCTATGAGAACTCTAAGATTTACAAGGAGAAAATAAAAAAGTGGCATGACAAGTTTATCAATAGAAGAGAATTTCGGGAAGGAGATTTAGTTCTTTTGTTCAATTCAAGGCTAAAATTATTTCCGGAAAACTCCGCTCGCGATGGTCGGGGCCATTTATAGTTTTTAAGGTGTTTCCATATGGAGCTATGGAGATCGGTACTGAAGCCGATACTACTTTCAAGGTGAACGGTTCGAGGCTCAAGCACTACCTATCTCGGAGAGTCTATAGAGGGGAAGGTCTCTTACAACCTCCCCAATGCACCAATTGCATGAAGAATCGGGTAAGGGTCAAGCTCAAGACTTAAAACAAGCGCTTCTTGGGAGGCAACCCAAGTCTTTTTAATTGTTTTTGAGGAAAAAAAAAGAGGAAAGAAAGGAGAGTTAAAAAAAGGGGTGGCACTGCCAGCTGTGCGAGAATCCGCACAGCCGTGCAAGTCGATCGGAGAGTTGGGCTATTTTGCACACCCCGCCGTGCGTTTCTGCACAACCGTGCGAGAACACCAAGCGTTACCCGGTTTGCACGAGTACCCACTGCATATTTCGCACAGCCGTGCGAATCGTCCGAGAAAGCGGCTTTTCGCACGGTGGACCGTGCGAGACTCACACTTGTCGTGCGACTTTTGAATTTTCGCAAAAGGCCGACTTTTAGCCTCTCTTCCCCACTCCCTCATCCTTCCTCTCGCCCCAACCTCCAGGCCTTGCACCACCAACTTTTCTCCACCGTCACGCCCACCATCCAGCCACCGCCACCACCACCGCCACAGGCGTCATTCGTTAAAGCCGCCACCGTTCCTTCTATCTCTCTCTCTCTCTCTCTCTCTCTCTCTCTCTCCAGTCGCCTACAGCAATCACCCCTCTCCCTCTCAACCCAACAAACTCATATCTCCCCTCACCAAATCAACCACCGCCGACCGCCACCTAGTGGTCGTCGACCACCCAGCCATCACCACAACCTCCCGCCGCCGCCACTCGCTGTCTCTCTCTCTCCTTGCTGCTCCATCTCCAAACTCTAGCTCCTTCTTCTTCGTACGTCCGTGCGGTTTTGAAAATCCCACCCCTCAAAGAGCGAATTGTTGTCTTTTCCCTCTTAGCCACTGCTTTCCACCGGAATTCTTGTGCTTCACGCTGATTTTGGGATTTGGTGTTTGATTCTGGGGTTTTGGTGTTTGAATTTGGGTTTTGAAGTTTGGTGCTCTGGATTTTGGTGTCGCTTGCTGAATTAGGCGTGACTCGACTTTCATTGCTGTTTCACAATGCCGCCAAAGAAGAAATCGTGCACCACCGAGTGCTTCCTTTTCTGGCCGAGCCCCTATGGCTCGAGGTAAAAGCTCTCAATCCTCTCGCCACGACAATGTTTTTGGAATTGAGTTTGTCAATGGTGCACAATGTTCTAAGTTTGATGAAATAGTGTCTAGAGAGATGAGTGCGCCAAAATTTGTTGATGTGGAGTGGATGACAAACTTAGGATTGTGGGATGATCTTCGTACTTTATTGTCGAATTCGGGTTTGCTTGAGTTGGTGACCCGTCATTTTGGGGTATATGCTAGGCTAGTTTATGAATTTTACAGTTCCTTTAGACTTGACGCCAACCCATCCAAGTGAGGAGGATTACTTTACGAGTGCATTTCTGTTTAGGAAATAGGACTTTTGTTTTGAGTTTGGGCGAATTCAATGACGCCCTTGGCCTCCCTCACCACGGCCTTCTTACTCGTCGCCAAAAAAATTATTCCTCGAAGCCTTTTGGGAATCCATTAGTTGTAAGGCTAGGCCGACATATCCTTTACGAGATGGGTATTTCCGTTATTTCAATCTTTAAAAGAGCAAAGCCACCTTTATTGGCAATCCCATCCTTCGTTACTTTCAACATACTCGCCAATCTGTTTTTGCTCATCATGATAGCCGAACATCGTTCGGGGCTTGGAACTCTTTTCGATATGGGCAGCCCTTCACGAGGTCCATGTAAACTGTTGTGCTTTGCTATTAGAGCACATTAGCGACCGGTTGGTGACCAAGTCCACTTGTTTAGCTACCGGCGGTATTGTTACTCGCTTTAGCTGTGCAGCTAGGGATAGGGGTTGATTTATCTTCACTGCAGGTTGCTACACCCCGGTGGTCCGCTTAACTATGATGCTTGCACATACATGAAACTCTTTATGTTTCAAGACAATGCTTTCTTTGTCAACCACCACGGGGTAGCCCTTTTTCGCCTCCCCGATCCTACTAGGACCACTATTACCGATGAGCACAATTGGTCATATGGTTAGTTCGTTGCACCGGGACTAGACCCGCTACCACCACATCTCATGCTCGGGCTATCTCGAGCCATTTGGGCATTGCGAAGAGCCGGATGTCTGGGCCATCTAGGTATCCCGAAGAACAAAAAGCTCAACAGCATGATGGGGTAGACATTCCTCTTCTTGCTGCCCCTCCCACCACCGAGAGAATGTTTCGAGTCCATCCTTGATCACCTCAACCGCCTTCAAATCGGTCAGGATGGTCTGTGAGATTCTATGCACTAGCATCGGATCGAGAAGCGTAGGGTTTTGAGCATCTTGATAACCGTATTGCTAGGGTGGAGCATCTTGTTTTACATGCTTATGAGCAACTCCACTGCCCTTATCCTCCACCTGGGTGGCAACCTCGTGGGCCACCTGGCCCATATTGAAACACTCGTGAGTTTTGCCCTTTCCCCTCTCTTTCTCACATACTTCATTCATTGGGGACAATGAATGGCTCAAGCATGGGGGATTTCTCCATTGACATTTGATTTGATTGACTGAATGAGTTGAGAGAAATTTGTTGACTCGCTGGATGATTTGAGGGTAGTTTAGTTGCATATAGTTAGTAATGCATTCATGTAGTCGCATTAGTTTTTGCTTTCTTTATTTCCCTCCTATTACTTGCATATAGGACTAAGCATGAGCATATTAGTTAGGATTTTGCATTGTATATTATTTTTCTTTCTCTTGATTTACTCACAAAAGCGACGGAGGCGATGGGCATCTGTAAGCATTTGAAGTAACCATATTCCACCCTTCCTTCGCTTTCTTTTTGTGAGTTTCTTTTAGTTAGTTTTCTTGACTTTGAAAAAAAGATTGTTTTCAAAACCCGTCTTATGATGATGATGTGAAGTGTGATAGTTGATTAATGGGCGTGATTGTGTATGATTTGATAGCCCATTCTTGGTGGAATCTTTGTGTGGAAATGAACTTGTGAATGAATTTGATTGTGATGTCTTGAGTTGCTTACCGGTGTCTTTGAGAATTACTTTACATGATCAGTCAAACTTGAGCATGTGGTAAACCTTTGAGCTAGTTGTTGATCTGTGGTAGATAAGCCCATGATTCTTTGAGCCTTATAGACTAATTTATCGGTTTTAGTCTCATATTTCATTCTCCATGAAGGTTTGCTCTGGGAGAGGCAAAGTCACCCTGGGGGGTGAATAGGGTAATGATGAAATTTGCTTGAAATTTAAAATAGATATGAATTTGAGGTGAGCGAGAGTCAAGGATGAACTCGGAAAAGTACTAACTTAGAATTCAGTAAAGAGTGAAGAAACAGATTAAGCGAATCGTGAAATTGTCCGAGTCTAGAATGCACTCGGAAAAGTAATAACTCAGAAAGTATGTGGAAACCCTCCTGGGGCAGAAAACCATGGACCGTGCTAATCCACGCACGAAGTCAAATCCACTATTTTGATTCCACAAAATTCAGTAGATCGACTCAACTCGAGTTGCTCCCTTAGACAACTCCTTACAAGTTTTTTCCTAGACTCGAAATTACCTTATCTCGATCTAGTACTTCCTAACCGAGATCACCCTTACAGTTAGGGACAACTGAGCTAAGTTAACCTTTATAGCTCAGTCAAGGGACCTTACTTAGAGAGTAAGAAAGAAAGTGTTTATAATCGAGTACAAGACCTTACAACTCGGAGAAATAATAAATACAGAATTGGAGTTGTAAGTAGAAGATTGAGAATGAATACAATGACTTTTGCTCAAGTATGTGTATTAACAGTTGGTTCAGCAATCTTCAAGTCTTGGAAGATGGCTTCTATTTATAGATGACCAAGCAGACTTAGCCGTTGTGTCCATCTTCCGACTAGAAGTTCCTTGTGACCGTTGTAATGGATTTTCCGAGTCATTTAGAAAGTATCCGTTGAAATATGAACGTTCGGCAACGGCTCTTGACTCCTTTAGAAGTCCCAAAACCACTAGTGGTGTCTTGAAAAATAAGGTGGAAACCACCGTTGAGCTTCGTGTTGCGATTTCCGCTTTGGAAACGGACAACCCCGACACGATGTCTAGGGCTAGGTCGGAGGTGGAAAAAGCTTTGTCTCGCTGGTGATTTGACGTTTTGAAGCCGGTTACTTTTGCAATTCAAAATTAGGATAGCCTCGTTTGAATAACCTACAAAAGTAAATCAATTTGGTTCTCAAAGTATAAAATACTTTGGTCTAAGATTAGACACAGATAATAACATAATTAAGATAATTAAGTGACTAATTATCTAAGTCGGAAAAGGAATGGAATTTTCGAGTCTAATATCCATGATACTCAAAATTCCATCTTAGTCAGTCTAGAAGATAATCAAGTCAAAGTAGAAGGTTAGAGTCAACAAACTTGATCTAGACTAAACAAAGTTCACACTAAATATGCTGACTTGGAATAGTAAATTAACAATGTAATTCCTGCAACATGAAGTCGGACTCGAGTTTATGTGCGTGAAATAAAGTGTTTGAACATGCGATATTTCGAGCGTTGATTGACTCGTAACCGAGTATGAAGTGGTAAGTACAAGTATGCTTTCGAGTCGATCGAGTCACGCATAAACATATATAATAGTTTTTATAACACTCAGAGAAAATGATATATCACTCGGAAAAGCTTCTAAGGCACATGGAATGGCTTGAAATCAAAACCCTATAAGAGATGAAGTCTTATACCCGATTCCTTGATGGAACTCAGAAAAGTGTAAGTATAAAGTCTAAGTCTTCACTCTGTGTGACTTTTCTTTAATGCATACCTCTAGAACTTGCTTTGTTTCTCTTTGAGATCACACTTGGCATGTGCATTGTGTAATATGATAGAGGCATTCATTTGTTTTCAAGCTACATGAGCCAAAAAGTCATCCCATTTATTTATACCCTTTTGCTACCCCTTTGAGCCTTAACCCATTTCTTGGTACACCTGCATCTGCTTTACCTTTGGCCTATATGCATTTCCTATGCCAAAGCCGAGTCTAGTGGAGCAATACTTCTTGGGTAGTTTTGGGTTAAATGATGGAGTGTTACATTCAGTTTGTAGTTTGATTTGGGGACTCGTGTTGAAAAAAATGATTAGTTCCCCTTTTAGACTCTTTTGAAATTGAGTTGTGTTTTTGATTCCCATGCCAATTATATCTATCCCTGAAAGATTTGAATATTTGTCTAAAAAAATTAAAAAAAGAAGTGAAGAAATAAATGATTGGCATGTGAAAAGTTCAAAAAAGTTGTTTACTCATTCCATAAGTTGTCTTAAAGCATGTTGTGCTTAAAGAGGTGAATTAGGAGAAAGTTTTTTGTCATGGTTGGAAGTGTTTTTTACTCCTTAGCTGTTAGGCCTCGGCTATTTAGCTCCACATCTCCCAAAAATTGATTCCCCTTTCTACCAATGAACCTTAGCCACATTACAAGCTTTAAAAGACCTCTTGATTGCACTTGCATGTTTGCCTCTATAGTGGTGGAGAATGAGAATATGACCAAGCCTATGGTAGGTTCTATTTTTAGAAAGAGATATTGAGAGAACCCTCAAAAATTTCAAATGAGATGGAGTGATCCACGATTCCTAAAGTGCGGTTCCACCTGGTCAAACTAGCTCGCCATTTGTTTGAGGGCCTCATGAATGTTAATGTGATTCAATATGAGACAATCGTGCATTGTAGTCAAGCATTGTAATCATTGAATTTTCAAGCAAATTTTCATGGAAAGTGAGAAACTTTGAATAGGTTGTCTATGTGGGTGATTCTTCCCATTAATCGTACTCGTTAACTCATCACCCGAGGAGGGTGAATGCAAGCTTTTAACCCGGGATCGTTAATTGACAGTCTTGCTTGGGGACAAGCAAGAGCTAAGCATGGGGAGTTGTTAAACCTCGTTTATATAGGTTTTTAAGGCATTATCTAACCCAATTATGTGATTATTTCAATGATTTCTATGCAGTTTTGGGTTAGATTTCGCTTATTTTCTCTTTATCGTCACCTAAGCTCGAAAAATCTCTTTATTACAAGTTTATGGGTTTAAATTAGAGAGATTCGACGCTAATTTGATGAAAAGCGATGAAGAGGATTGTTCGGGCCCAAGAAGAGGCAAGAAAGAAGCCTAAAACACATCAAGCGAAGTTGCACGACCTACCAGTGCGAAGCTGCACAGCCGTGCGGATCATCGAGCGAAGGGCTCGAAGTCAAGTAAGGCCGCACGGCCCCTGTGCACACCTTGCATGGTCGTGCGAGAAGTTACGAAAGTTGAAGTCGCGCATAGCCTACCGTGCGGAAGCTGCACGGCCGTGCGAAATGGACAGAGATGTCGGGGTTTTCGCACGAGTGCTGCGTGCGGAACCTGCATGGCTGTACAAAACTACCGCAAACCTTTACACGGTACCCGTGCGACCTTTGCATGGCGAGGCGACCACTATTTCCGCGATAAATAGGTTTCCTAATTGTAATTTTAAGGATCTTTTTCAGATTTTTGAGATTTAGCTAGGGTTTTCGAGAGGCAGCTACGAAAGGAGACTCAAGAACACTCATTATTGATTATCTACTTCAAGTTTATGTATGATTGAATCGCATCAAGTTTTTCATTCGGTAATCGTAATTTATTCTCTTTGTCTTTTCTTCACAATTTCTCTGCGTCTTTCCATGGCTATGTTCCCTAAATTTTGTCAATTGTTTAGTATCATGTTTAGGAGCTAATTTCTCTACTTAGGTTGGGATTTATCCCTATTATGCCTTGATAATCATGAATTGAGTACCAATTGAATTGTTCTATGCTTGTTAGGTTAGAATTCACTTAGTTCATCACTTTCTCATTGATTGCCTCGAGAGAGGACTTATATGCTTTTATTCGGGCTTTGTGACCATCGAGAGATGAAAACTCACCTAGAATGACGTTGTGAACGATTAGAACTTCAATATGAAAATAATTAGGTTCCAATCGGGGTTGTGAGATGCATTCTTTGTAATTTTGCTCTTTATTAATCCCATGAAAATAGGTGATTAGATTGTGCAAGATTAGTCTTTGACCTTTGAAAGTAGGCGAAGATAGGTTTAATTTGGTGTCTCCCCTTCTAAACTACTAGCATAGGCAAATCTCAAGCGGTATTCGATGTTGATTTCAGGCATAGTAGTGTGATTAATCCCAATCTAAGGTTTGTTATTCATTGATCTCTCTTAGTTATTCTGGCATTAGTTAAATTCGAAAACCAAATCACTCGTCGAACCGAGTTTTACCTAAATTACGGTTTTAGGTGGATTTGGTATTTGAAAGCGAGTTCCTCATGGACACGACCCGTACTTGCTAGTTCCTAGCTACAACTACACCGTGCGCTTGCGGTAATTACCTCTAACACTAGTGCCCTTGACGCGGGTCCTGCATGAACCGACTTAAAATGTAAGCAACATACGTAATATCGGGGCAAGTGATAGTGAGATATATAAGACGACCGACTAGGCGATGATATCAACCTGGATCCTGAATAGGATTACCAGAATCGAGAGGAGAGCTTATGTTGTTGTTCGATGGGAAAAGAGCATGGTTTGCACCCGAGCATACCGAGTCTCGGTCAAGATATCAAGAGTATATTTCCGTTCACTGAAAAAATACCTGCTGGAGCACGAGCGACTTCGATGCCAAGAAAATACTTCAAAGGGCCCAAGTCTTTGAGCTTAAAGCGATTATGGAGTTAGGCTTTGAACTTGTCACACTTGTTGGGGATCATTTCCAGTCAGAACTAAATCATCAACATAAATCGATAACGCCTGGAAAAATAGTTCCCTGCTGAAAAATAAATAAGGAGTTATCCAAAGGTGATTGTTTGAAGCCATAAGAACGAAGAGCATCAGCAAATTTAAAAAACCATTAGCGAGGTGCTTGGCGAAGGCCATATAGGGACTTTTTAGTTTGCATATGACATTAGGTTGAGGAGGACGAAAATCAAGTGGAGGTTTCATATAAATGTCTTCATGAAGATCCCCATGAAGGAAGGCATTGTGAACATCCATTTGATGAAGTCCCCAACCTTTAGCTACAGCAATAGATAAAGCATGTGCACTGTAACCATCTTAGCCATAGGTGCAAAAGTCTCATGAAAATCCTCCCCCTCAACTTTATGATTGCCCAAAGTCACCAAGCGGGCTTTATAGCGCGCAATGGAACCATAAGCATTGTACTTGATTTATACACCCATTTACTCCCAAGAGCTTTCTTTCCCGGAGGAAGTGGCTGAAGTTCCCACGTGTGATTATCTTCTAGAGCAAAGATTTCTTTAGCCATAGCTTCACGCCAACAGGAATCCTGAACGACTTGCGAAAAAAACGAGGCTCTTCACTTGCAAGTAATGGTAGTTAGATATGCACGATGAGTAGTGGAAAACTTATTATACTCAATATAATGAGACAAAAAACTTATTATACTCAATATAATGAGACAAAAAACTTATTATACTCAATATAATGAGACAAAAAACTTATTATACTCAATATAATGAGATAAAGGATGAGACGAACTCGAAGACACATCATGAAGTGGGGTTGGATCCGGGGAGTAGCAGCAATAGCATGACACACATAATCCCGAAGATGCGCATGAGGGTGACGAGCACATTGTGGGCATTTAGAGGCACTAGACTGAGTTGAAGAGGTTTCCAGTGGGCCAGCAGAGGCTAAATCGGGAGTTGGATTTGCGGTCATGGGCTGAGTAATAGAGGGTTGAGTGGAAATAGGCTGAAGCGAGGCCAGGAGAAGGTAAAGAAGCTTCGCGAGTCATGACTCTGTCATCAACGTGCCTCTCATTATATCCAAATGTGAAAGTCTCAGCTTCTATTCCGGGATCATTTAGTGATAGTTCACCAACTTCGAGCAAGTTTTATTTGCCCTTGTTATGTTTCAACTCTAAATTTTTTAAAAGAAGAATTCATTAAATAAAAAAATGTACTAATTATGCTCGAGAAAATGTAAGTGATCCCAAAAAATTTATATGCATACGACATCCCTATATCCCAAAATTTTGGCCCTTTTGTATAACCCTCCTCTTGAGATAGCATACGAAGATTGTTATGTTCGTACATCAAATCTTTGATACGACATCCCTATGTCCCAAAATTTTGGCCCTTTTGTGTAATCCACTACCAAAAATCATCAAATTTTTCACTGTAAATTCAGTGGGAAAAATGAAATTTTTAGTGGGAAAATGATATTTCCCACTGTTCCAGAGACCGAAAGTGAGTAAAAGTAAGGGGGTGATTGCAATTTCCCACTGTTTTCATTTTCGAGTGGGAAATTTTTCCACTATTTATCCACTGTTTCCTTTCCCACGAAATTTTTCCACTTGGATATAATATGGTGAACAATTTTCCACTGAACTTATTACAGTGGGAAAGTTCCCATTGCATTGAATACATGATTTTCAAGTGGAAAATTTTCCATTGAAGAGTTTTCAGTGGAAAATTTTCCACTCGTGTTATATACAAGTGGGAAAATATCCACTCGTAGATTCAATGTTAAAACAGTGGAAAACTTTGAATAATTTAACCACACAATCTGCTTGATAGTAGCACCAAAATTTGTATACAACCTATCCAACATTAACAATTCGATGGATTGCTCCATAATAGTAGTACATATCTACATATACAACAAAAATAACCCAAAACTAACAAACTATATTGCCAAGCAATCAATAATGTTCAACATCCATGCATATACATCCATAGGTTTAACTACAAACACTTTTACCAAAATATACAACCATGCATGTACATCACTAATGTTAGAACCAAAAGTTGTGAAATACAACCAAAAGTTGGGTAGTGACACCCTAACTAACATCATCATCATTTAAATGATCACCTTCACCATCATTTTCACTATCATTTGACGACTCTAGCACTACTCTAGGTTCCGGAATGCTAGGATGGAGGGTCTTCATAAGCGAGTACCATAGAATCACCCAACCTCACGGTATGTCAAACCTGCAATGATTTGCATAACAACATAGAATGCAAAAGAATCAACTACATGTAAACTTAAAAAACATGTACAAGATTGTTCATTGACCCTTTTAATATAAGATGAAAATATAAAACTGTAAAAACATACACAGCCCAATATTGACCCATTTATCCCAAGGATTTTTCAAGTGCTGGTTTGACTTTCAAATTCTAACTTAAGGTGATAAAGGTAGTTTCCTAAAAGAGTTTGAAAATTTTCTAAAAATTTCGTCGAGCTCCGTTTGTAATATGGACTATTCCATAGGCTTAAAGCCTTAAAATCCTGCATAAAAATCATAATATAACTCGACGAGCCACACGCTCGGAGTTTACAACTCAACGGCCACACGCCGGAGTCCACTCAATGATAAATTACAACTTAAAATCACTTATGATCTCATTAGGTTGTCTGTGAGAAGCACTCAGTTTGTATCTATACTTAAATAAGAAATTATAAACTAAAGCAATAAAGAGTGTAACTATAAATTGTATCATAATCTTTATATCTTTATGAGGCATACATTTTGAGCTACAATTACCTAAATAAGGAAACTTGCACAAGATTACCCGGCCACCACATTTCTGCTGGCTACACAAGATAATGTCGGTATATACCAGCCCATCCAAATCCCAACACCTACATTTCCAAAATCACATTAGTTACACCAAGTTCAGACTACCAAAGAAAAAATAATTCCACAAAAAGTAAAGGCATGTATATTAGCTATTACATAACCCCCCCAAAAGAAAGCAAAAGAGAAAATGTGATTTCTGATTTATCAATCATTAATGAGTCTAAAGAAGTCAACGCAGTTTCATGATCCAATCTCTTTATATATATATTATTTTTTTTGGATTGATTGAGTCGAGAGGCAAGCGAGAAGGGTAGCATAAGAAGATAGAAGAAGCTTAAAGAAAAAACCAAAGTACAACAACTACCACACACTAAAAGTGTTTGACAATTGATCTCAAACACCACATAATATATTATTGAAACAAACTGGGAGTTGAATGGAAAATTCTGACCATTTCCTTGATTACTTAATCTTAACTACCATCTTAAGGGTAATAATTAGTAAAATCATTTTTTCAAAACCAGTTTTTATAAGCTCATAAATAGAATAATAGAGGATGAATACCAAAATGATCAACGAAGTCGAGAATAGAAGGCAACAAACATGTATACAAGAAAGAAAAATATACAAGGAAGTTGAATTAAATGTGAATACTCGAATAATATAGAGAAGTTTCCATCACTTACCACCAACTAACGATCTGCACAACAATTGAATTGATTATTGAAGCAATCAATATCAATACAATCATCCACATCAACTTAAGCTCAAAAGAAGTTAATTTGCCACAAACACATAACCGAGAGGCTTAGAAATGAAGGTCAAAAGGTCATTTTTTCCCCAAGGGAAGAGAGCCGAAACCGAACCTCACGGAAAAGCATCTATTCATGACTTGCTCTACAGAAATTCAGAAACTAAAACAGGGCACTTAGCTCCAACGCTATAGAAACCCATGGAACTGAACTTTAAGAGTAATTATGGACTAAAGATGAAGGCTTGATTTTGAATCCTTTAAATGAGAAAAGTTAGTGGTAAACTTAAAGTAGATGGAAAAAGGAATCCTCAATCATCCCTATAAAACCAAAATGCCTCGATAGAAGAAAAATTAGGCCCGAATGCAAGACCACCATGATGTTGCCTGCATCTTCCCTTCTTTTCATTTTACGGCTGGAAATAGAATTCCCTTAGGAAAGAACAAAAACCGAGCTTACTTAACCAATCGCCCCATTCAACATCCAAATATTCTGTTAACCAAAACCCTCATATGTACTTAATTTCTTTTATTGCTAGAAGAGCTTCCCTGCCAATCATGCATGAGTACGAGAACTTTTCTACTCTCTCTTCGTTTCTTCATTCCTTTTTTGTACTCCATTTTGATATATACTTGTTTATTATGGTTTTTGATTCTACTGGTACAGGTTCACTAAGACGGATTAGAATAATTGAGATCGGAAGTTCTGTGTGAATGGTATTTGAACAAGAATTTCTTTTAGTGGGTACCCCATGTGAATGATTCTATTACAAATTAGAGTTCTTTTTTTTTAAGGGATGTCCTTATTTTCAGTAGAATTGGAAGCACTCAAAAAGGCCAAAACACGATATGTCAAGTATTGGGTGACTGAAAGTGTTCATGGTGGGAGATACAAGTGCTCAACTTTTGTGGGTGGAAAAAGTACTATAGTTAATTCTTCCTTGTTGCTGTTATCCTCTCTTTTATCAAGCTGCCATTGTGAGTATGGAGTATGTATTGTGTTTCTTATCACTCTTCCTGTCTTACTTCCCCTGTATATTGTGTTTCTTTACACACACCCACACTAAGATAGTCTAGATATTTCCACCTAAGTAGGATTTGTTTGGAGAGGGTGCAGACTATAGAGGATGTAGCAACCTTAACCTTTTCCACTAGGCTCTAGATTAAAAACCGTTTTTAGTAAGAGAACTATCCTTCTCTCGATTCCTTTCCTATCTCCTTTGGTACTGTATTTTGTTTATTGCTTATTATTGCTTTTGATTCCATGCACGAAGAGGGGCAGTCAAGGCAAGAAGTTAGAACAATTGACATTGGGTTACAAGTGTGTATGTTATTTGAACAAGATTTTCTTCCATTTTTGTGCTACCTGAACTAGCATGAAAACTCATCAGCATATGCATAAAAATTAACACAAATTAATAATCATCTAATCTCAAATGCATAAGGAAATAAATTGAACAAAATCAGCAAACATGAACTGCATTCAAATTGTACAACCTGAAATCATACGCCGTAAACCAAGAAATTAAGAATAATGCGAGACATTCAAATGGAAAGGATAGAAATCAAAGCCGAACCATAAGTTCAGAAAAAATAATTGAAACAAGGAAACTTACCAGAAGCAAAAGCTTCAAAACCCGGAGTAGTGCATACAAAAACAATCTTGATAGTAGATGATATATTTTTCTCGTCCAAATTGCTGAATGCATAGGTTAGAAGAGAGAGAATAAATGAAAAGCTAAGAGTGTTGCAAGACTTGGTCCCAGGATGCTACAAGGTAATGAATCTTGATTTCTCCATCAATAAATATCTTGTTTAAATGATTTTTGTTATGGTAATTAAAAGCTTCATTCATTTCCTCATGGCGGACTATGGGTATGGCTTGAGGTCAGCTTGAGAGAAACACATCAATATACTTTTGTTTTTGGAAGAGAAATCAATGCAAAAGTATAACCGTTGGTTGTTAGATTTCATGTATACAGTTCCTTTATATGAAGCTTTTAGCGGCAAGTTTGTTGGATTTCATGTAACGCCCTTGAGGCCAAGGCTCTCGAAACATTGCGAGTCGGTTTCAGCGTATTCCAATGTTGGAATCTTTGCTCGTTGTATTTTACTTTGTACACGTTATTTCGTCTCAGCTCACTCAAAAGAATCTGGTTGTTCTAAATATGGACCTAGCTAGCCGGAAAACTAATCAATTTACTCGTACTCAACCTGTCATTCTCAATCCCACTACTACAAAAACACTAATTAGCGACGGAAAAGCGACGGAATCGACATGTGTCGGATAAAAGCTGGATTAGCGACGGAACTAGCGACGGAATTTAATTCCGTCGCTATTTTAGTCATTAGCGACGGACCTAACGACGGAAATAGAAAAAATAACGACGGATTTTAGAAAAAAAAAGTTAAAATTTTTTTTTATAATTAGCGACGGAATCGATCCGTCGCTGATTCCGTCGCTATGTATATTTTTTAAATTTTTTACCTTAGCGACGGAATCAGTCCAGTCGCTAAATGTAATTTTTAATTTTTCTTTTAATTAGCTACGGAATTTTCCGTCGCTAATTCCGTCGCTAATTCAAAATTTTTTAAATTTTCAATTTGCCGCCTACTCGTAATTTGAAAAATATAAAAATTTTGAAATTTGAATTAGCGACGGAATTTTCCGTCGCTAATTCTGTCGCTAATCCGAATTTTCAAATTTAAATTTGCCGCCTATTTCATTTTTCAAATTTAAAAAATTTTCAAATTTTTAGTTGGCGACGGACGTTTCCGTCGCTGATTCCGTCGCTAAGTATATAATTTGAAAAATTTTACGTTGGTGGGATGTTAAATTTTCAAATGTGTTGGAAATTTAAAATTTTTTAATTAGCGACGGAATTTTCCGTCGCTAATTAAATTTTTAGTAGCGACGGATTAAATCCGTCGCTAATCCGTCGCTATTTTCGATATAAAATACGAACTTCAACGACACTCGGCAAACATAAGAACAAATAGAAGTGGGAGTGTGAGAGAGCGATGGGAGAGGCGAATCGATCGTTCGCCACCGCCGCCCACCTCCGCCACCGCCGTTCGCCGCCCGCCGCCACCACCGCCGCCGCCGTACACGTCACCAACTAAGCACCTTTAACCTCTTGTAGGTATGCTTTCTCGATCCTCCCTTATTGTTAGTTGTATTTATAATTTACTTTGTTTACTATAAAATTTCACATTTTAGAGGATTTGATATAACTTATTTTGATAGGTATGGTTGGAATGAGGTAGAAGACGAAGATAATGAGAAAGAGGAAAAAGAAGAGGAAAAGGAAGATGAAGAACATAACTTGTGTTTGTATAATTTACTTTGTTTACTCTTGTTTTTATTTTCAATTAGTTTTTATGTATGTTTGAAGTTGGATTATTTATGATTTTTGTGTTTGTATATGATTTTTGTATTTGAATTAAAGTTGAATTTGATGTTGTTATGTGACCAGATTATTTTCGATTTGTATTTAATTGTATTAACCACTCAAAACTATACAAAATTGTAAATTTTTTTAAAAAATTCGCTAAAAATCAGCGACGGAATTTTACAATTCCGTCGCTGATTATCCGTCGTTGATCTGGATTAGCGACGGAATCAAATTCGTCGCTAATCGGCGACGCGAAAATCAGCGACGGAAAATTTCCGTCGCTAATTCCGTCACTAATTTTGAAATTCCGTCGCTAAATAACGTTTTTCCGTCGCTATTTCCGTCGCTATATGACGATTTTCTAGTAGTGTCCGCAGCGAAACCAAGAAATGAAGAAAGCTTGACTAGACATGGGTAGAAGGCGAAGAGTAATAGACAAGATTGAAGCATATAAAGAGAACCCCAAGCATCATTTGTGAGAGAGAGCTCTAATTAAAGGGAAACACTTACAAATTGAAGAAAGACACTCGGAGAGCCGTCAAAAAAGGATAGAAATCACAATAAGAATAATGCGAGACATTCAAATGGAAAGGATAGAAATCAAAATCGAACAATAAGTTCGAAAAAATAATTGAAATAAGGGGTTGAAATACCAAAACTTACCGAAGCAAAAGCTTCAAAACCCTCGGAGACACCCGAGAGCCGTCAAAAAGGCCGCCGGAGTGACGGTGGCGGGGTTGCGGAAACGGTGGAACCCAAAACCCGGAACCGAAAAACCCGAACTTCTACAAGCAGCAAGCGTCGGTGTCCGAGTCTTCCTCGGAGACACCTAGACAGCCGTCGATCGTCGACCACCGGAGTGAAGGCGGCGAAGACTTCCGGAGACGGTGGTGGGGTTGCCGAGACGGTGGAACCCAAAACCCGATTCAAAACTCTTGTAAATTCCGCTAGCTTAAGTCTTCGAGTCTTGAGAGAGCCGTCGGTCGTCGGCCACCTGGAGTGACGGCGGCGATGCGTTCTCGGAGACGGCGGCGGGGTTGCGGAGAGGTCGGCGGCTTGGATCCAGGTGTGGCTAGGGTTCGAGCCTGCGGGGTGCGAAGTACGAGAGCGTACGTGAGAGAGGGTGTGAGAGGAGAGAGAGAGAGTCCCTTTGGCTTAGTTATTTCCCACCTACCGAGTATACTTTGGTTTCAATTTTTTTTTAAGACACTTTCACCAAAATTTTTATTTGGTGGGAATTGAAAAATTGAATTTACTAGTGAACCATTTTGGGGTGAAAGAGCTGCTATTAAAATAAAAAAAAGGGGAAATTTAAATAAATAAATGTTAGTGGGAAATTAGTGGAAAATTAGTAGGAAATTAATTTTTTATAAAAATTAAAATTGTGAAAATATTTGGTGGTGGAAAATCGGAGGGAATTTAGAGGGAAATCAGAGGGAATTTAGTGGGAAATTTTTCATTGAAAATATAACGGTGGGAAATCGATGAAAAAAATCAAGTAGTGGAAAAACAGTGAAAAATTTCCCACTCGTGACTTTTCAGTGGAAAATTACGAGTAGGAAATTTGATGATTTTTGGTAGTGATCCTCCTCTTGAGATAGCATACGAAGATTGTTACGTTCGTACTTCAAATCTTTGAGCCTAAAAGATAATAACTTGTTTCTATTGACAATTTGTATTAAGGAGTAGGCACTCCAATTTCGTTAACAAGATGAAGATGTAGGTGACAGAAGCCTAAGAGCATGGCACTAAAGGGTGTCGATGCATCATAGTTAGCCCACAAGGACAAGGGGTTTTCGAATCGTCTGGTTGTAAGTCTATAACAACATGGCCTCAACAAGATGAGGCTGACTAGAACAACTCAGCTCAATAGAAAAAGCATAAGTGAAAGAGGTGGTTGGAAAGAATTTATCACTCAATTTGGTAGGACATTTCCTATTAATCCTAAATTTTTTCCAATCTACATCCAAGACCATTTTTTCTATGGCTTCCTTCACATCCGCCAAACACTTGGTTATGATTACATTGGTTGCAAACCTAGTCTAGGCACCGGTGTAGAATGCTCAATCCTTATCTACCTCATCGTCGCTTACTGTGGTGAAAGCTAGTTCCAGAGGTCCCTTTTTTTTTTTTTTTTTTGAAAACCTCGACTAGAGCAAACCTTGTGCAAGCATTATGTATTCTGACTTTTGCTTTGATCTCATGGATATGTTTGTTTTCTTATATTAAGTAGCTTCTTGTTTTTCACTATACTCCCAAAGAGTTTCATATCTAATGGACTTGTAAGCTTTAATGCCTTCATTCAAAATTCTTTACAAGTGATTTTTTTTTTTTTTTGTGTATGAGAATGTTTTTACGAAGTTGTAGAAGAAGTACCAAAATTGTTTGTGACCGCCGGATGTAGCTTCTTTCAAGACCTAGGCCTCCAAATATTTTGCCCCAAGGCCTAGATATAATAAAGTATCCTCGTGGGTTCTCCATTTACTTTGATTGAAAATATTATTGTGGGTGTGATACCGTCCCCAAATTTTGTTTGGGTCTCTTGGTGACAAACAATTTCAATGCTTGTTTTGTAATGTTATAAAAACATGCTCATAGATAAAAGTGGAAGCTCGCTTGTTGAGAATTCTGGATCAACGCATTGAAGGTTCAAATCCATATCATAAGAACACGAAGCCACTGAATGTAAGAAAGCAAACATAGCCATGGGATCAAGGTAAAAGTTAAAATACACAACATTTCCATTAAAGGTCTAGGTCTACTCTAGTTCAGCCTAAAAAAATAAAGGACTTTTGGTACTAGCTTTCAGTGCAGAAGACAGAAATGAAATATACAGGGATCGTGAGGCACTGTGCATTCTGGATAGTGCCATGCCTTTCAATTTCATAAGAAACCTGCGGCTTTAAATTTTGGCTCAAAGAATAACAAATTCTAATTTAGTAAGCTATGTACCTCCTACGAATGATCGTCGTTGGTCAAGGTTGTCTAGTCAAGAAAAATGCATGTTCATAGGCTTCTTGTAATAACAGATGCGTGGAGAAAACAGGGAACTTCTATATGCTTGAACGGGTGGCCCACTCTTCACCAGCGACCTCCAATCAATATGGTGGCAGCCTTTTCCAGTAGTTTTATGTTCATCAAGGCCGTTAATTCAAGCAGAAAAGCTAAAGATGCGGACATATAACAGTCTTGCTTATCAAGGGCAATGAAAAGGTGGGACCAGAAAATGTTGTTGAGGTCTAATCAGATGACTCATCTAAATTCAAAGGGCAGGTGCGTTGATTAAATTGAAGTTTCCGCACATGTTTTGGACACCTTGAGTTCACCTCTTGAATCTGGTATTAAAAACAATAAGTGAACTTTATGAAAATCAGCCTAGTTTTTGGAATGTAAATAAGTAAAAGACTTGGTGGATGGAATGCAAGATTTCAACTTTTTTATTCTTAAGCATAACCTATCACGGTCTGTTTTCAATATATTCAAAGGCGAAACTGTTGAAGGTAGATGACCCCAAGTTTGCATCCAATGTTTTCATGGGCGAGTGTTCAATGGATGTGAAGGAAACCTTAGAAAATATGGTCATGGATGTAGAAAGTTTAGGGTTAATGGAAAAGTCATATTGAATTGAGTGCTAGGACTCTAAGGCTTCATTTGTTTCTAAGAAAATCAGAAGGAAAGAAAATAAATGTGGAAAATGAATTTATTTCCCATGTTTGAATTGAAGAAAAATGAGAGAAAAAAGTTTGATGGAAAAACTCATAGAAACTTTTGTCAATTTGGTTAATGATATTTTCCTTCCAAAATTGAGAGAAAAATGGAAGAAAAAACTCACAAAGAGAGAGAAATGGAGAAAAAGAGACTTTTATTAGCTCTATTTGATTTGAAGAAAATAGGTTGGAAAGAAAATTTAAATGGAAAAAAGTAATAAGGAAAAAAAAATTAAGGGAAAATTAATTTTTTTCTTGTGTTTGGTTCAAGGAAAAATAGAGGAAAAAAAGTATAATCATTTTCCAACTTCTTACCCATCACTACATTGTCATGGACGGAGAGAGAAAATACTCAATAACATTAATTAATTGAGAGGAGAGAGAAAATTCTTAATGACCTTCTTAATAGAATTCTGTCTCTTTTCTCCATTTCTTTCTCTTTGTGAATTTTTTCTTCCATTTTTCTCTCAATTTTGGAAGGAAAATATCATTGACTAAATTGATAAAATTTTCCATAAGTTTTTCTATCAAACTTTTTTTCTCTCCTTTTTCTTCAATTCAAACAAGGGAAAGAAATTCATTTTCCACTTTTTTTTTCCTTATAATTTTCTTAAAATCAAATAGAGCCTAAGAAAAGAGCATTAAAAATTTTCTCTCTCCTCTCAATTAATCAATAATATTGAATATTTTCTCTCCTCTCCATGACAATGTGGTGGATGGGTAAGATGTTGGAAAAGAATTATAATTTTTTCCCTCTATTTTTTCCTTGAACCAAACACAAGAAAAAAATCAATTTCCTCTTAACTTTTTTTCCTCATCACTTTTTTTCCATTTCAATTTTTGAGAGAAGTTGTCTAAGAAGATCAAGCGATCCTGTGTTTAGCTTATAACACACATGAGACCCGATGATAGAGAAATCATTTTTTATCGTGAGGACCTAAACTTGTTGATAAGCCCAAAATATCACTCAGGGGTATGCCTTATTCTTTGGAAACTGTTCTAGGGGACCGTATTATTAGAATGTATTGCAAAGTGATGTTTCACTAGAAAGTACTCTTATTATAGTTACATTACAATAGACAACACTTTGCAATACATGTTAATAATGTGGTCCCTATAAATACTTCCTAAGAATAAGTGGTGCAATCTAAGTGGATTTTTGTTGACAAGCCCATCTAGATTTTTTATGCTGTCCAAAAATTATTGAGGATAGATGGAATAAAAATAACACAACAATTCTTTATATGGCACACTCATTAGTACCCAAGTACTATGTTACTGATTGGCATCTAAGGTGAAAGTGTTGGCTTTCAAAGAAAAGCCTAGGATGAGGATGAGGAAGTCACTATGCATATAGATTGGTTTTTTGAAAGTTTTAAGTGATGCTATGAGCTTCAAAAGGTTACTTTGAGTATGATGCTTGTCCTAGGGGGTTGGGTTACTTTAGTCTCTTATGTTGTTGCAGCTAGAGATCATGAAGACCTTTGTCCTGGTGGGCTAATTATGGTGCATCGACACCGTTGCTTTAGAGCCTTGCTTTCCTTCTTGCTTGCTTTGCATCTTTTACAGCCTTTATTTCATCTTGTGGTGAAAGATTGGAATACCTACTTCTTGATACAAACCATCAAGAGAGGAACAAGTTATTACAATCTAGACTTGAGCATTTGGTCTGTGTATACCAACCTTCGTCCTCTTTTCAAGAGGAAGTGGAATATACAAAAGGGTCTGTTTATGTTTTTATAATGCATTTGAATCTTTTGGGTTTTGACACTTCAAGCCTTTGACTTTATTCCAATGTTTCTATGACGAAATATAAGGTTTAGTTGTTATGAATTTTATTTCATGAATTTGAGATGCGTGTCCAACTTTTGGAAAGTGCCCTTGTCTCCGTGTCCAAAATTTGGACTGTGTCCTCTTGTCTGAAATTTAAAGTCTTGCCTAACAAGACCCTTGGATACATACCAAATGTTGTTGTAACCCATAGATTGTAACCCATTTGTCCTTTTTGTGACATAAATCATAGCCATATGTTGTACCTTTTGCTTCATTGAAAGTAATACATTATACTGCACATCGGTGTTCCTCTTTCTCATTATAATGGTGGCCCCATGAGGTGATATATTCCAAAATGTGAATGATAGCCTTTCTTTTTCGGACTTTGGAGGACTTCCCAAATTTAGGTGCGATTGGTTTTGGGGGTTGGAGATGGGGAGTCTTTGAGGCTTGTGGGAAACGTAAGTGGCCTTTGAAGTTCCTTTATCCACTTAAAGAGTAAGACATTTCCCTTGATTGGGATTAAAGTCTAAATATGATTCATATCTTCAATTTTTACTAGCTATAGATCACAATAACACAAGTTATGTGTGATCTCAGGTGTCTTGATGGTAGTATAGTCAGGTGAGAGTCTTGACCACTTAACATTAAATTTTATGTCGAGGGACTCTAGGCCTAGTGAGTCCAAAATGTGAATTACAGCCTTCAAGTCTACAGCACCAGGTGAATGTTGAGCCTTGTGGAAGAATCCCCTGCAATGATGATTTGTACTCGGTGTCCCCATCACAACTATGGTTGGCACTTTTGCTTCTCGCAAAGTATACATTCTATCGTATACTGAGGAACTTTTGTACCTAATGTAATAATACAGCAGGCCTGCATGGCACCTGATTGCTTTGAATTCAAATTCTAGTGTAGGGTATGGAATCAAAATTGTGAATTATAGCATTTGCTTTTGGCGCGTTAGGGGATTTCCCTGATGTGTGTGGTGTTTCCTTTGTCTAAAGATAATAGGGAGTTAGGGACTGTAGATTGCTTTTGAGGTCCATTTGTCCACATGGAGTAGAAAAAATTCCTTTGACCTGGTGTTGATATCAGGCATGATTCAGTACTCATCAATTATAAATCACAAGCTTGTGAGTTCTGTATGGTCAATAGCGTTGTGTATGTGTTTTTGTGTGTATATGGGTTTGGGGGGTGTTTAGGCACCCTAGAGACCTTTTTAAGCTATACGTGGAGACCCTCGAGAGAGCAGCCAAGGAGGACTCTGTTCATTTATAATTTACATTGGGCCTGGGATGCATTCCGAAATCACAAGCTTGTGATTTCCATAAAATGTGGCTTTGTCTGTCAGCTTAAGGTGCTTGGAATGCAGAAATATTAGTGCCATATAGCAATCTTTAGAATCGCTTTGTATTTTTCTACCTTAAGATGGTCATTAGATAGTTCAGATGTACACCACCCAACTTTGCTGTTCTAACTGTGACTCTACTGTCACTTAACTCGACTTTGATATCAGTATTCATTTTGGCAGACGTTGGATCAAGCTACCTTGGATGCATTTGTTGTGCAAAAGATCTTGAGTGAAACTGTCACCACTTAAATTCTAGTGAGATAGAAAGTGAAATGATTGGACTGCACATAGCTTGAGTTTTTCATATGCGTTGCCTCAAAATACAATATGTAGAACACAATCTCACCTAAGTTTCTGCGTTGAATTCAAGTGACATCTGAGATGTAGGTTTGATCCCAACCAGGCCAGTGGGTCAGGATTTTTGTGAACTTTGGCCCCGTCTTACCTACCTAGACCAACTAATTAGGTTGCATAGTGGACCAATGGAGTAGGATTCTCACCCACCGAAAATAAAAAATAAAAAATTACTAAGGTTCTATTCCATTTAGCTGGAAAGAGGTGTAAGTCCTTAAGTTGTAAACTCTAAGGCTGTAATAAGTTGTAAGCAGATGTGAGTAGTTGTAGGCAAGTATAAGGAGTTGTAAGATAGTTGTCAAGTTGGTTATAAAAAGTTGTAAGAAATTGTAACGAGCTCTAAGGATGTAAGTTAAAACTAAAGAAAATAGGGTTTAAGGCTCTGTTTTTTAGCTATTACACAGGTGGAAGATTACTTGTGAAAAGTCATAAGGTTGTGCTGAAGTTAAAAAGAAAAGGGCCTAAGTTTGTGTATCGTTGTTTACAATGAATTTTGTAATGAATTTTGTAGTTATCTGATCTGAACAAGTGTAGTTGTTTTACTTTTTAATTTTTGTCTCCATGAACTCAACTTAATTTACTCTTGCTGTCTCCTTCAGTGGTTGGTGACCCAAACCACAAACGTGAGGAATTTTCATGGTAATTTTGTTATCGGCTAACCCAGTGTGCCTAACTGTGTAAATATGGTGAGTTTTGAATGACAGAATTTTGGGTGAAATTCTCTTTGTTTCAAAGTCAAGGCTGGTATTCTTGGTTGGGTTGTGGGTGAATGACTAATCATGAGTTGTTCACATCTGATTCCTTATTTGTATAATTTGGGTATGCATGTTCACCTAATTTTGGATCCTATAAAGCTAATTAGGGACCCATTTCCACTTATTTGGCTAACTGTGAATGTTTTCCAAGTTAAACGCAAATTTATGCAAGAATTTCAAGTGTGTATGCAAAATTATGTAAGAATTTCTAGTGTGTTCTTTTACCCGATACAAGCGGATGTTGATGACAACTAAAACCTCTGCTAAATTCTAACAAAAGCAGGATGAAAAAATTCCTAACTCATAACCGACATCAAGTAGCATAATTTGTTCAATAGTAGCATCATATGCTTGATTCCTTCTTTCGAGCTCTTTTCTTAGATTGCTTGTAATCTTTCTAATCGCTGGAGTTTTGTGACTGATTATAGGCAGACCGGGTTTCTCTCCCTTGCTTGTACAACTTCTAAGCAATTTCTATAGGAGTTAGTGAGTCCTACTTTGCATTATTTTCCGATTTATCTTGAGTATTAGCATTAGCATGCGGTCACTTCTAGTATCTACAGAAAGACTAAGAATTTCAAGTGTGTTTTACAATTCAATTGATCAACATGCACAATGAGTACTGTATCCATATAATTTTGCACTTCTCGACAAATATAATCTACTACCTTATTGTAAGTGGATATTCTATTCTGAGAAATAAAGAACTTATTCTTCTTAACTTTTGGGTTCAGAAATTCTTATATAACTTAAGCTACATAATAAAAGCTTTCTCTATTCTTTTAGTAACCGATTTATGTATCAGATTTCATTCGTCCCACGGCTGGGAACAAATGATTCGCTTTATTTACAAAGATTTTGAATTTTCGCATAACGATCAAATTATGTCTGGCAATAATCATACTTTCAATTCAATATATATTGTTTCAAATGTTCAAATAAGAATATGATGATATAATGCTTCTTGAAATAAGTATTGGAATACCGAGTGATCTCCACTTAATGACAAATAGTAACTACAGTTAGGGTTTGGGCAGTATAATTTGGGTTTTATTTATGTGGTTTGCATCTACAGCATCAAATGGAGAGTCGTTGGTCTCTCAGTCTGTGTAAACTTGGAAGGTGGTTACCCCTATTTGCTCTCCCAAGGAATTCCATTTCTGTTCAACTTTTACTATTTTAGTAGCTTTGAACAGTTATGTTTTTATTTTTGATGTTTGATGTTCGATGTTGGATTTTCAAACTCCAACTTTACTTTTGGGTATTTATCCGAAAACATATATTAGCAACTTTAGTATATTGGGAGTTGCTTTTTGGATAATCCATTAGTAAGATTATAATTTTTGAACAAGACTATGATTTAATCCATTGTTGAGATTATCATTTAACAAAAACACAGCAGCTAATTAGTTTTAAACAAAGACACATTGTGGAGACCTCAATGATTACCACATGCATATGCCCTGATAAAAAGAAAAGTAGAAGACAAATGATAGAAAGTCAGAGCACTACTACTTGCTTTTGTTTTGATGTACATCACAATCTAATAATAATGAACACACATCAATGACAGCTTTCCTACAACATGCAATGCAAATATTCTACCCTGGAACACATGAATATGGTATGTATATGTCCATTTGCCTCTCTTCCCTTCACTCAATTATTGCTCTCCAAAATCTCCATGCCATACCCTCATGCATGGACTCTCTCTCTCTCTCTCTCTCTCTATTCCCCCTCAAAAAAAAAAACAAAACTGTATGCATGTTACTATGTATCAGTTAACTAAACTCGTATATGTCAAGGTAATAAAAACTGAGAATGTAGAACGATATCCTTCAACAATATTGTAAGCCAAAAGCTTTAGTAAAAAAATAGGTACAGGGATGACATGTTCATTTTCACTATATCAATCAATATGATCCAAAAATAATTCTCGTTTTACAAAACTTTGATTTTGGACTACAATAAAATGAAAAGCCCTGAGTGTAGGAAAAAACACAATTCAATGAGTAATTTGACAATCTTTTGTGAATTTCCCTGTATATAATAAATAACCATGGAAAGTTTCTCCACGATGAAAATTTTACCTCGAACAGCAAGAAATGAAGCTCTGGTTTTGGTTTGATTTGTCATTGTCGACCAGGCTTATCCTATTAACAGACAACTCGGCTTTGTATGAATCGGAATTGAGGACTTTTCTGCTGACATTGTTGAAGATATCCTTGATAACAAGCTCGAAAGCCGTCTTGACGTTAGTAGAGTCTTTCGCTGATGTCTCCATGAAGAACAGCCCCTGCTCCTCAGCAAGGCTCTTGCCTTCTTCCACACTTACAGCCCTGATATCATCCAAATCACATTTGTTCCCCACAAGCATTCTCGCCACCGTTGTGTCAGAATGTGCTGTCAGAATAAATCGACAAAAGAATGAGCATTAGGTGACATAAGCTTCGCACCCGGGAAATGGTAGCCAAAGCTGATGCACACATTTTATAGCCCCCACAATCTGCTATTTCAGCTCTACATCATTTATGATTCCTTTTGTAGTCCACTTTGATCCTTGGGACACTTGAAAAAGAAAGAACAGAAAAGTTTTAGCAGAGTCAAAAACTAAGGATTCTAAAACGAGCTCATTTGATAATCAACAGGTGGTGGGTTGTGGCACAAGGTTGGAGGAAAAGATTGCCTCATGTAGATCTTTTGGAATATGAACGTGTATCACAGGGGGATTTGAGTGTTCTAGTAAACTACGGTTTATGCCAACAACAAAGCTCACTATATCAAATGCAATGGCCTCTTTCACTGAAACCCTCGCGCTCTTTTGACCTATATCTCCATCATTTTTCCTTCTCTGTTTTCCTTTTTCCCTATTTTTGGGGGTGGGGGACAATGTAGCCGACACATGTATTAAAGTTTGTAAGGCTCCTCATTGAGTAGTTGGTGGTCCACCAATTTTGGTAGGCCATCAATGATGTAAATGCAGAGTGTACATATTATGGAAAGTTCAGATAGAGAACAATCACATAGATCTTTCCCACTTCACGAGAGTGTTCTCATTCACACTCAACAACGCAGAATGAAATGCAGAGCACCAAAGTAGAAAGAATCAATACAATATGATTCGAGTCGATTCTAGCCGATTTTATTTCAGTGCTAGATTTCATGCTGATAATTTCACAAAAGCCAAATCTTTTTCTCCTTGATCGAATTACCTAGCGGTTTCTGTCAGCCTTCTATCGAATCCCCACAACCTAGAATACTCAAACACTCATAGTATTACATTCGCACTAATACTCAAAATAGAACAATGGAAATCGCTTTCCCATCCATCCTAAAAGCGAATTGTATTTTTCCTCTATGTTACTTGCTACCCTTCACAAATTTCTCACAATGGAAACGAACTCCCATGGAACAAACCGTATCGTCGACCATCAATGCACAAATAAACCTAATTTTAGCTGCATATTCCTCGTGACTATAGTTATAAAATTAGCAACCCAATTCCAAAATGGAGGATCTTATCACTCGCTACCAATTAAAACTATATCAACGTTCACTGATCAAGTTCAAAAGAGATTCCACCCAATTGACGAAAATTTGATCCACAGCACCAAGACAACAAATTTAGAGACACCAAATTTCATAAAAAACCGAACTTCAATTTTTCAAGTGAAGAAGAAAAAGGGAAAGATTCAATAATCATTCCAGCTCCTCCTCAGCTCATCAATCCGAATAGAATAGAATCTCATCAGAAAGCCTAACCATTTGGAATCCACAAATCTCAAATGCAATCAAAATCCAGTCAACCAATCGAAGGTAACAAAACCTATCAACAGAGAGCGGAGAAGAGAGAAAGAAGAATCAGCTATCTAAATTCTCCTAAGCTCAACCAGCCAGTTGTGAATGCTATCAGAAACTTCTAAGTAAGCCCAGAAACAGAATTCACCAAAAAGGCAAGTCAATCAAAAGAAGAAATAATCAAATCCAGAAAAACTTGCAGCAAATTCCTCATAGACGACAGATCTCAATCAAAAACCCACCAAGGTATCCACTCATCAAGAACAGGCTCAACTTTCAGACAAAGACATAAGCAAACCCATCAAAGATTTCACACAAAGCCCCCTAAAAATGAAATTTCAACAACAACCCAGATCAAGAAATCAACAAAGGCAGGAATCAAACCCATCCACAGAGAGAGAGAGAGAGGGGGTTCTCGGGCTTACTGTTAAGCTCATCAAGCCAACGGCCGACGCTTTCAAAGGTAGTTCTCCGAGAAATATCATAAACAATAAGAGCTCCAACAGCTCCTCTGTAGTAAGCAGAAGTAACAGCCCTGAACCTCTCTTGGCCAGCAGTGTCCCAAATCTGAGCCTTAACCTCTTTGCCATCGATTTCCATGCTCTGAGTTTGAAACTCCACCCCAATCGTGGCTTTTGAGTGCATGTTGAACTCATTCCGAGCGTAACGAGAGAGGAGGTTCGACTTCCCCACGGCTGAATCGCCTATTATCACTATCTTGAAGAGGTACTCCTCTGCCTCATCATCGGAGGACATGGCTGGATTCAAGAGATTCGGGAGAGAGAAAATTTTGAAAACAGAGGAAGGGAAATGGTGGTGCGTTTGGAAATTTGAAGAGGTTTTGGGATTTGAGTTTTGGAAAGTGGGGAATTTGGGAAAGTGGGCTTTCTTCGATTTCAGTTCAGAGAGAGAGAGAGAGAGAGAGAGAGAGAGAGAGCAGGAGTGGACCTTCGTTGGACAGGGGGTGTCTGCGTTGAGAGAGAGAGAGAGAGAGAGAGAGAAAGAGGTCTTGGAGTTGAAAATAAATGTGGATATGGCGCAAAATGTGGGCTTCGCTTTGAAAAAGTGAGAGGCTGAGCCACCAAATAATAATAATAATTTTTTAAAAGAAAGTCTGGCACTTAGAAAAATAAAATATTTCTATCAAAAAAAAATCTAATACTATAATTGAAATATTTTTTTAATTGTTATTTGCACCATATTAAATCTCACCTAAATAACCTCTCTTATATTGCTTCCCTCCTTTTTCTATCCTTTTTGAAATTCAAACTAAATTGTTTTTATTTTATTAAAAATATTTGAAAGATAATTTATGGAAAGATTTTATATATATATATATATTACTAAATATTTATTTACTAAACTTTTACTAAATATTATTATAAATATTTATTTATAAAAAGTAACCATTGAAAATATTATATAACTAGCAATATTTATGCAATTATCAAATTTAAAATTATAACATATAACTTAAAAATTACAAATATATAAAAATTATTTTCCTCCTTTTTCTATCTTTTTAAAATTAAAACTAGATTATTTTTATTTTATTAAAAATATCTGAAAAATAATATATATATAATACTAAGCATTTATTTACTGAAGTTTTACTAAATATTATTATAAATAAGTAACCATTGAAAATATTATATGGCTAGCAATATTTATGCAGTTATCGAGTTTAAAATTATCATTCAAATAAAAGCAAATCTAACTTAAAAATAGTCCTTGATAAAAAAATTTAAGAAAATCTTCCTTTATAAACATGTAACATAAATAGGCTTTTCCCCTCTAACTAACTCTTAAATTTTATTTTTCTTCCACATTAATTCTTTTTCTTCAAATTAGTTCTTCCTTTAAATATATTAATATAATCATATTTATCTCTTACTCTCTCTACATATTAATTAGGCCATTGTTGGGATTGAATATATTTGTGCGTAAAACTTATTTATTTTATCTCAAATTCCATATTGTTTTAATTAGAAGTTATTATATCTTTTAACACTACTTGAATTATGATTTTTTTTTTCAAATTTCATATCATTATCGTGCCATGACAACAATTCCACAAGACAGTATTTAAGTAGGTATAAAATTTCTCATAAACACGACCATGATGTTGTATATTGTCTCATCAATATATTTAGATTTTTCAAATTTTATAAGTGAATATTTTGAATTAAATTTTTTATTTATATTTTTTTGGGGTTTTTATGAGTATTTCTACTTTATATTCTAAGAATATAATATTTCTTACATTTGACCGAGGGTATAATCCGTTTCAGGTGACAAACTTTTATCAATGCATTATTATATTATTTATTAGCGATTTTAATTACCGATAAAAATATAAGTGTTCAAACTTTGTTGTAGATTTTAAATAATTGGATTTTATGATGGTTGAATTATATGTACTCCTTAATTTTTTTTTTTTTTTGACAATATTGGAAGATTACATTCATTTGAATTAGACTATCAAGGTATAATAGTTATATGTATGAAAACTTTAATAAAACTCCACTCCTTATGTGTACCTATAAATTATATGTCCATAGATTATATAATTTTAAATGGATTATTTCAAGGTAAATATCTATTCGTCTTATTGGGAGAATAGAAGTGGAGTTTTGTACGTTAGTATTATAATGATATATGCAAGCCTATTATTGATAATTTATATTCATATGTACAAGCATTTTAATGATGGTTATTGAACTATCGATGTGGATTTAACAATCCTACGATTCATAGGAATCTTATGATCGTAATTTAATTCCAAAAATGTATGGTACAATTTTAAAATGATTATACGATTCTAGGATTCTCGAACTTCATTAGAATTTAATTTCACAATTCTAAATAAAATTCATAAAGTACCCACGAGATAATTATATTTTGTATCAAAATCTTCGACCGAGTATATTTGTACTGGATTTTTATACATCTTTATGAATTTTACAAATATTTCTATTCTTATAAAAAAAAACAATTTCATTATTACAAACAAATATTAGAATCTTACGATCCTCGATCCAATTTTATGATTTTAATTTTAACCATCCCTCCAAATTGATGATAACTAGGATATCAATTCTAACAATCTTGATTTTAATAGGTTATATATATATATATATATATATATATATATATACTGTGTGACGATTAGATTTTTGGTTCATGTATACAAGCATTTTAATATGTTATAATAAATATTGTTAGCCGATTAGATTTTTGGCTTATATCATGAGAGTTTTTTCCCTAAACGTTATTTTTATATTATTGGGCATTATTTTTATAAAATAAATATTATGCATCCTATTGTGAATTATTAGAGTAAATAGCGATAATTTTGAGATGATATTTTTTATTAATTTATTAATAATTAAGATTTACGTAATTTTTTCTTTTAGGAATTATTTTTTAAAAGTATTATTACAAAAAATAATTGATGTCATTTAAAATTTATTTTTGATATAACAACTATCATTGAGATTTCGCCTATTAAATGCTAAAAATTTATCTTTAATATTTGTACATATTAATATATCCCGTGCTTTAGCGCGGACAAAAACTAGTAAAATATAGTAGAATTGTTTTGGGAAGGTAAACATGGCTCCCAAATACTACTAATCTGATGGTTCATGCCAATATTATATGACACTAAGGGCTATACCTGGCAATCGGGTCAATCGGTTCGGGTTCGGTTCGGGTTAGTTCGGTTCGGGTTAACTCGGGTTGATCTTGTTCGGGTCCGGTTCGGTTTCGGGTTCGGGTCAACTTCGGTTCGGGTAAACTTCGGTCGATCTCGTTCGGGTTCGTTCGGTTTTGGTTCGGGTCAACTTTGGTTCGGTTTAACTTCGGTCAATCTCTTCGAGTCGAGTTCGGGTTCGATTCGGGTTAATTTCGGATCGGGTCAACTTCAGGTCGTAATTAGGTCACTTTTTGGGTCAAAATCGATCCAAAATTGTACCTACCAAAAAAATTATACCACTATAGACACAAAAATCCATTATGAGAGACCCAACAAAAAAAAAATCGTGGGTTGGGTGATTTTTATTCAGAGTTAAATCTATTCGGGTCCGATTCGGTTCGGTTTGGTTCGATTTCGGTTCGGGTCGGAATCGGGTTCATTAGATTTCAGGTCGGTTTGGTTCGGTCCTGTTCGGGTCGGTTCATTTCGATTTTCGGGTCAAAATCGGTTCAACTATTTCGGATGTCGGTTCGGTTTGAGTTTCGGGTCGTTCGGGTTGACCGGTTCGGTTCGGATTAGTTTTGCTAGGTCTATTAAGGGCCTGTTCGAATTAGTGTTTATAATTGCTAATCGTCATAACCGCTTATAATCGTTCATAAATGTTATAACAGTTTATAACGACTAATTATAACCGCTATAACAATTACCCACTATAACAGGTAATCATAAACTCATATAATTATTTATGATGATAATGATTATCATTATTATTATTATTATTATTATTATTATTATTATAATTATTATTATTGATATTATTATTATTATTATTATCATTATTATTAAGAAAAAATTATTAATATTATTATTATTATTAGTAGTAGTAGTAGTAGTAGTAGTAGTAATAATAATAATAATAATAATAATAATAATAATAATAATAATAATAATAATAATAATAATAATAATAATAATAATAATAATAATAATAATAATAATAATAATTATGGGTCCGTTCGTTTCAACTGTTAAAACTAGCAGCTTATATGCTCGTTATGAGTTGTTATGAACTTATATGAGCTATTATGAGTTGTTATAATTAACATTTATAGTTGTTACGAGTTCCTATAGCGGTTATAAGTCTGCTATAGCGGTTATAAGCGATTATGAGTTGTTACAATAGTAATAATAATATTAATAATTTTTTCTTAATAATAATGATAATAATTATAATAATTATAATAATATCAATAACAATAA
This sequence comes from Talinum fruticosum, assembly GCA_021018815.1. NCBI lineage: Eukaryota > Viridiplantae > Streptophyta > Magnoliopsida > Caryophyllales > Talinaceae > Talinum > Talinum fruticosum. The sequence goes on from JAITYX010000020.1 coordinate 4,363,764, forward strand.
CAAAAATAACAATAATAATAATAATAATAATAATAATAATAATAATAATTATTATTATTATTATTATTATTATTATTATTATTAAGAAAAAATTATTAATGTTATTATTATCATTATAACGACTCATACCAGACTCATAATAACTTATAACCGCTATAAACGCTATAACCGCTAGCTTTAATAGATTGAAACGAACATGTCCTTATGTTTATGTTCTTTTATGTTCGTTTATGTTCATTCATTTCTTATTTTAACAACTCATTTCTATTCGTTTATGTTCGTTTATGTTTGTATCTACTTTGTTATATTTATTTCTACTCTTTTATGTTCATTTATGTTCATTTCTGTTTATATTGTTTATGTGCATTTTGTATGTAATTTCGAACATGCCCTAAAAAATGTTTATACCATCCCATAAAAACAATGTTTATACCAATCATATTCTCTTTTGTTTATTTTTCTCATATCATCGTATTATATATAAGCTTGTTTAGCATAGGGCCCATCAAAATTGAAGTCTTTTAAAATTTCAATTGCTTTCAATAAAAAAAAAATAGCAAATAAAATTTTAGTTATATTTTTTCTAACTTATGATAAGTACTTATTATAAGTAGTTGGCACAATTCAATACATTTAAGTACAATTAAGTAAACTTCAGTATAATTTAGCACAATTCAGTACTCATAAAAATTACTTAATTGATTAGATTGTAATGAATATAATTATATACACTATTAAAAATTAGACTTTTAACGACAACACTTTAACGATGACTCATACAATTGATCGTTAAAAGTTACTAATAAAGACGAAATTAATTTTTCGTCGTTTAATTTTATCAAATAACTATCATTACACAACGAATAAAATTGTGCATCGTTATTACTTTAATATATTGGTCGTTAATAGTATTAAGACTCAAAAATTTAATTATTAATGTTTGCTTTTCACCAACTCTAATGAAACTAACTCCCTTCCTCACTCCTCTCGTCTCGCCTCTCGGTCAGGCTCTCACTGCGATCTCTCCTCCACCTCCAGGTCCCATGCTCGGTTTTCCACTCCTAAGCTCACGCTTAGTTTTCCACTCCTCTCCCCGGTCGTTGCCGTCCCTATCCAGGTCTCCGTCTCCGTCACTGTCGCCTTCTTTTCTCTTTCAATCGCCCGATCGAGGCTCGCTCGGTCGACCTCTCGCTCTCGCCTGATCATCTCTTGCTCTCGCTCAATCGTCGGCAATTCACTCCTCTCCCCGGCCGTCGCCATTGTCATCGCTCTCCCTCTTCTTCTCGTGCGGTTTCCCGGTCGGAGGTTCGCTTAGGTGACCTCTCGCTCTTGCTCACTCGGCTCTTGTCCTCTCACCTTTCGCTCTCTCGCTCACTCGGCTCTTGTCCTCTCACCTTTCGCTCTCTCGCTCACTCCTCTCTCGGGCATTGTAACTTTCAATTGGACACATATCGAGTACGTTCATCTCTCTCTATGATCGTGTAATTTCATTCACGAATTTCTTTAATTTGCATTGAAATTTATCAATTGATATAGGCATGTTCTCTTCCTTAATTTGCGAGAAATTCGTTCATCTCTCTCTATGACAGCTTTTAGGGTTCTGTTTTTGCTAATTTGAATAGATTTACTATAATAATTATAAAATACTTGAATTTTGACAAAAAGTTTGATTATCTAACGAAATAATTTATTAAATAATTTTACTAAAAGTACATAATTTTTTCAATAACGTGAATAAAATCAGTAATCAGTTTGGTAATACTTTTCTTTTCAAAAATTATTATCAATTACTTCAACACAACCATATGTGGAAGGAAGTTACAATTGTCACACATTGAACACATCTAACAAAGTTGCAACAAATGCATTTTGAGTTGCATTTTCGATAATATTTGAAATTCTATGATAGTTTGAGATGTTAAAGCATATAGTTCAATTGTGTATTTCAAAATTATGCTATCATTGTTTCAAGCACTTAATATTAAATTTGTAATTTAACTTGTTGATTAATAGTAACCTCATATGCATAACAATTGTTTAACCCAATTGTATATTCTCGGTTGTTGTAATTACAAATTACTTTGAAAATTAAATTGCTTATACAATTTCTTATGTCTAATAATAACATAATGAAGACTCGGACTTTACATATACATCATTCCGAGTTCTATCAAGGAATCAGGTATAAGACTTCATCTCTTATACGGTTTTGATTACAAGTCATTCTAAGTGTCTTAGAAACTTTTCCGAGTGATATAAAATCTTTTCCGAGTGTTACGGAACCATTGTATATGTTTTCACTTGATTCTGACCGACTCAGAAAACATACTCTGTTCGCACACGCTTCGAGTCACTCGGACAACATTCGAGATATATTGCATGTTCAAACATTCACTCTATTGTGCATAAACTCGGTTCGACTTCATGTTCTAAGTTAAAGTGAATTACTATGTTAATTCATCTTTCTAAGTCAGCATGCTTGGTTTGAACATTGGTAGTCTAGATCAAGTCTCTCTACTCGATGTACTTTATTTGACTTGCTTTACTTCTAGACCGACTCGGATGGAATTTGAGTATAATGGATATTAGAATCGGAAAATTCCACTCTTTTAGGACTCGGATAATTACGCACTTAATTATCTTAATTAAATTATTATCTCGTGTCTAATCTTGGACCAAAGTATTTTATACTTTAAGAACCAAATTGATTTACTTTTGTAGGTTATTCAAATGAGGTTATCCTATTTTTGAAATAAAAAAGTAATCGGCTTCAAGATGTCAAATCACCAACGGACAAGGCTTTTTCTACCTCGACCGAAGACCGGACACGGTGGCGGGGTTGTCTGTTTCCAAAACTGAAAATCTGCAACGCTAAGATCAACAAGTGGTTTCCACCCTACTTTTCGGACACCACCAGTGGATTGGGACTTCCAAAGGAGTCAAGAGTCATTGCCCAACGTTCACACCTCAACGGATATTTTCGAGTGACTCGGAAAAGCCATTGTAACGGTCACAAAGGACTTCCAGTCAGAAGATAGTCACAACGGCTATTCTGCTTGGTTATCTATAAATAGAAGCCAACTCTCAAGACTTGAAGATTGTTGAACCAACTGTCAATACACGTACTTAAGCAAAAGTCATTGTATTCATACTCAATCTTCTACTTACAACTTCAACTTTGTACTTAACATCTTTCCGAGTTGTAAGGTCTTGTGATTAGTTACAAACACTCATTCTTACTTTCCGAGTAAGGTCCCTTGACTGAGCTGTAAGGGTTAACTCAGCTTAGTTGTCCCTAACTCGTAAAGGTTACCTCGGTTAGGAAGTACTAGATCGGATAAGGGAATTTCGAGTCTAGGAAAATCTTGTAAGGAATTTGCGAAGGGAGCAATTCTGGTTGAGTCTTTCTACTGAATTTTGTGGATTCAAAATAGTGGATTTGACTTGGTACTTGGATTAACACCGACCGTGGTTTTCTACCCCAGGAGGGTTTCCACGTAACTTTCTGAGTTAGTACTTTTCCGAGTCCAATCTAGACTCAAACTCTCCTCGGAGTCATATCTAGTTTTATTCTTCCATTACTTGTTTAATTTTCCCCATCACCCTATTCACCCCCTCTATGGTGACTTTGTCTCTCCAAAAGCAAAACTTCAATTGGTATCGAGCCTAGCCTTTCGAAAGGATCTAACCATCCAAAGGTTTAAAGATCAAATGGCTCGGAACAATAGAGAGTTCAATGAGGGAAGATCTTCCAGCAGACCACCAAAGTTCAAAGGATCTAATTTCGTGAACTGGAAGAAGCTCATGGAATGTTTTATGCTTGATCACGATGAAGATGTCCGGAACATCATACAAGTAGGCAACTACATTCCCATGAAGATGGAAGAAACAAGGCTCGTGCCCAAAACAAAGTTCGAGTATACCACTGATGAAGCGGAGAAGTTCGGAAAGAACTTCAAGGCGATGAACATTTTGATGTGTGCCATCAGCTCGGAAGAATACAACCGAGTGTCAGCCTGTGACACGGCTAAAGAAGTGTGGGACACACTTGTCAACACTTATGAAGGCACAAGTTAGGTCGGACAAGCAAAGATAAGCCAATATCTTTACAAGTACGCGCTGTTCAAGATGGAGCTAGAAGAGAACATCACTCGAGATGTTCATCCGCTTCACCGAGATTACTAACAATCTCAAATCTCTGGGTAGAAAGATTTCCCACGAGGAAATGTGCGGAAAGATATTCGAAGTCTACCCAAGAGAAGATGGGGGTCCCAAGGTGACAGTCATCGAAGAGGCTCGTAACCTGTCCTTATCGAAGCTAGACGAACTCATTGGGAGGCTATTCACCCATGAGATCCACCTGGAAGAGGAGGATGCAGAGGTCAAGCACTAAAAAGAACATTGCACTCGAAGGCCTTAGAAAATAGAGAAGCAAATCCGAGTTCCTCCGACGCGAAGAGGATCCCATGACACTCATTGCTAGAGGCTTCAAAAGAATGATGAAGCACAAAAGATGGGATAAGAAGCCAAGAGAAAAGTTCTACAAGAAAGACAAGAAGGACAGAAAAGGTAAACATTCTTAAAGTTATCTTTAACTAAGAACTTTGGTCGTTTTAAATGTGGCAGCAAGGAACATATAGTCAAGGACTGTCCCGGGAGAAAGAGGGACAGAAAGAAGAAAAAGGCTATGATGGCCACTTGGAGTGATAAAGACTCATCGGAAGATGATGAGTACTCAGATGATTCAAAATGTTTGATAGCACTCTCGGACTCGAAGCCGAATCGAGTCGGACTCGGATCACTCGGACAGTGAGGAAACAAATCCTCGGGAGGTAATTGGATACTTCCTCAAATTCTCCAAAGTTGATTTAGCCAAATATATTTTTACTTTGGAAGAAAAGTCCAATTCTGATTCTTCTTAGTTTAAAGAACAACTTGAGTCTGTTACTTCGAGAGCATCTCTTTGAAAAATGAATTGGAAAACTGAGACTTACTCTAAGAGAACTCAAGACTAGTACTCAATCTAGTGAGACCGAGTCCGAGTTACTCGGAAGAGAAAATGAGCATCCGAAGCAAGAGCTCAATAAGTCTCAAGAGCTTATTTTAAAATTTACTAAAGGTCAGAAAAACCTTGATATGCTCTTAGGGTCTCAATGTGTCTCCTTCGAAAAGAAGGACTCGGTTTTAACAAAGAGGAGGAATCCAATTCCTACTTAGAACTTTTCAAAAGGATTCCAAAACCGTGAAGTTCGGGAAGGTTGAGCACGGTCCTATTCATAAGAATGAAAGGAAGACTGAGCCCGAACCAGCTTACAGGAGAAAACCTTCTCCACCGGTTTATAAAAGAAAAGCTTTTCAAAAGAAAGAGACATAGACTCGGTTCTCTAAAAGGAAGACTCAGAATCGGACAAAACCCAAAGTTATTCAAATTTGGGTTCCCAAGAGTCTTCTTCCTCGGAAAAGGAGCACGAGTAAAGGGAGTTACTGGGTTCGTTAGAGGAAGTGAGAAAGGTTAGTTTGTTTCGACTTGCACGTGGCTCGAAAAGAACAAAAGGGCATTGGTACCTAGACAGTGGATGCTCACACCACATGTCAGGAGATTCAAGACTCTTCTATGAGTTAGAAGATTACAAGGGAGGACAAGTCCCATTTGGAGATGACGGCAAAGGCAAGATAATTGGGATAGGCAAGATTGGAAAAGGAAGCAATCGGTCAGCCCAAGTATACCTTGTTAAAGGGTTAAAGTACAATCTGCTCAACATCTCTCAACCGTGTGAAAAAGGTCAAGAGGTAAGATTCACTTAGATCAATTGTTATATCTTTGATGATGTTACCAAGGAGATCAACCTCTCGGGTAAGAGATCGGGTAACACTTATACTATTCCTCTTTTTACCCGAGTCAGAATTTATCTTGTTTAAAAACATCTCTTCATGATGATTCATGGACATGGCATCATAGACTAGGTTATGTTAGCATGCACACCATTAAGAAACATGCATCTCATGGTTTAGTCGGAGGATTACCTAACTGTGCATTTAAGAAAGATAACATTTGTGAAGCATGCACAAAAGGGAAACAAGTCGGATCATCTTTCAAATCTCTCGAAAACTGTTTCCACATCTAAGGTGCTTGAAATGTTGCATATGGATTTATGTGGTGAAATCCCTGTCAAGAGTCTCGGAGGTAAATCATATGTGCTTGTTGTTGTTGATGACTACTCACGATTTACCTGGGTATGTTTTCTTAAGCACAAAAATGAAGCATTCAAAGAGTTCAGCAAGCTCGTGCAGGAAAATCCAAGTTAAGTCTCAAACTCGGATCCGGAGGATTTGAACCGACCCTAGAAGGGAGTTCGACTACTCAGAATTTGCAAAGTTTTGTGACAAGAATGGCATCTCTTACAACTTTTCAACTCCAAGAACTCCTCAATAAAATGGAGTGGTGGAGAGGAAGAACCGAACTCTTGAAGAAATAGCTAGGACAATGATGATTGAACATAATCTACCCTACTATTTCGGGCCGAGGCAATCAACACATCACACTACACGTTGAACGGATGCCTAATCGGACACATCCTAAAGAAAACTCCATATGAACTCTACAAAGGGAAGAAACCCAACATTTCATACTTCAAACCCTTTGGATGTAAGTGCTTCGTTCTCAACAATGGTAAGGATCACTCGACCAAGTTTGATGCTCGGTCGGATGAAGGTATTTTTCTTGGTTATTCATCTCATAACAAAGCATATCGTATTTTTAATAAAAGAACTAACAAAGTGGAAGAAAGCATCCACGTTGTGTTTGATGAGATTGAACAGGAAAAACCAAGTGAGTTAACATTCTCGGACTCGAAGCTCAAGAAAGATGACGATCTTGATGAAAATGAGCTCATCAAGAATCAAATCAATGTCACTCGGAATGAAGTCGCTCATAACGAAGTGACTCAGAACAACATGACTCAGAATGAGACAACTGAAGAGCCAGCTCAAAATGTTGAAGGTCAATTAGATGAACAAGCTCACTCGGAACAGTACTATCGAAGATCAACCAATTCAACCTACGGATCTGGTGAACCAAAGAATAGGTAGAGCATTCAAGTATGCTTCTAGTCACCTACTAGAAAACATATTATCTGATATCAACAAGTGGGGTAAGAACTTGTTCCTCTCATCAAAATCTATGTGCATTCACTACATTCATATCATTAACTCGAACCCGAAATGCACTAGAGGCCCTAAATGAACCTGAATGGGTAGAGTCCATGCAAGAGGAACTCAATCAATTCGAAAGAAACCAAGTCCGGACTCGACCAAACGACCTTGTGACCACCCAGTCATAGGAACCAAATGGGTTTTCAAGAACAAACTGGATGAAGGTGGGTTGGTAGTCGAAATAAGGCTAGACTTGTGGCTCAAGATTACAATCAAGAAGAAGGGATTGATTGTGGGGAAACCTTTTCACCTGTTGCCGAATTGAATCTATTAGAATCTTATTGGCATTTGCATCTAGCATGAATATCAAGTTATATCAAATGGATGTTAAATGTGCTTTTCTTAATGGTTTCATTGAAGAGGAAGTCTATGTTGAGCAACCACCTGGATTTGAAAACTCGGAATTTCCAACTCGTGTTTTCAAATTACAAAAAGCTCGTTATGGTCTTAAACAAGCTCCTAGAGCTTGGTATGAGAGATCGAGCGATTTCTTGGTTGAAAATGATTTTAGAAGATGTCAGATTGGCAATACTCTTTTTATAAAAACCGAGGGGAAAGACTTTCTTATTGCTCGGATCTATGTTGATGACATAATTTTTAGAGCTACTAATGAAATTACGTGTCGAGATTTTTCCGAGTTAATGAGATAGGAATTTCAAATGAGTATGATGGGAGAACTCAATTTCTTCCTTGGTCTACAAATCAAGCAAGACAAAGATGACATCTATGTCCATCAATCAAAGTATACCAAGGAGCTGCTGAAGAAGTACAAACTTCAAGATGCGAAACATGCGAAGCAACACCTATGAGCAAGCAAGCATAAAACTGGACTCGGACGAGAAAGGTAAAGTAGTAGATCGAAACTCTACCGAGGTATGATTGGATCTTTACTCTATCTTACTTCTAGTAGACCAGACATAATGTTTAGTGTCCGTCCGTGTGCAAGATTTCAAGCTAATCCAAAAGAATCACATCTCACTGCGAGTGAAGAGAATATTCGGATATCTTGCAGGGACTCGGAATTTAGGTCTATGGTACTCAAGAGACTTAGAACCGACTCTAAGACTGGATACTCGGATGCTGACTATGCTGGGTACAAAGTTGATAGAAAGAGCACTTCAGGAGCCTGCCACTTTCGAGTCAATCCCCGATATCTTGGCACTCAAAGAAGCAAAACTCGGTAGCTCTATCAACTGCCGAAGCTGAGTATATTGCAACCTGGAGCATGCTGTGCTAAGATTTTATGGATAAAGCAATACTTGAGAGATCTTGGGCTTTCATTCAAATCAATTCCAATCAAGTGTGATAATCAAAGTGCAATCAGCATCACCAAGAATTTAGTTGAGCACTCGAAAGACTAAACATATTAAGGTCGGTATCATTTTCTGAGAGATCATTCTGAAAAGGGTGATATTGAACTTGAATTCATTCCTACCAATCTTCAATTAGCTGATATCTTTACTAAGCCACTTAGTGAGGATCAGTTTTACTTTATTAGGAATGAGCTTGGCATGATTAATGCATAATTATGTGCTTTTCCGAGTAAAATTACTTTGCATGATTATGTATCGTGTGCTTACTTTCTTTAATAACCATTAGTTCAATTAAACCAGTGATACTGAGCTGATAGTTATTAGTCATTTGCGGTTTCGAGTCACTCGAAACTTAACCGAGTCAAACTCGGATTTTGAGAAAAATGGACATCAAACTTCGAAATCATCTCTACATCGGTGGAGAATTTCGAAATTTCTTTAAAATTTTTCTTTTTTTCTCTCTCTCTCTCGCACATCGATCGGACAACTAGTCGTTGAGAGACAATCGCTGGAATTCTAATCGCTGGAGAGCAGAACAGTCTCACCGGTCCGAGGTGACTGTTGAAGAGCCGAGTTAGAATGAATTCTAAAGGACGATTATTTCTCTATAAATAGCCTCTATTTTCCTTCATTTTGTTACTTTACTCTCTACTTTCTCTCTCTCAATTACTTCAACTCGAGCAAGATCTCTGCGATAAATGAAACTCTCGTCGCTCTCAAGCTAAGTGAAGTTCATCTCAAGTAAGCTCTGTCACTCTCAGCTCTCTCCTTCGACTCTTTCATTTTTCTTTCCGCTCACTTTCATAGAGCTATCTCTTTCTCTCTTATTTTCTTTCACAAAAGTTCATCTCTCTCTCTCTCTCTTTCCATATCAAACATGCCGAAAAGAGGTTCCCACCCTGATTTTCTCGGTTCGCCACCAAGAAACCCCTTACCAAAAGCCAAGAAGGACCCTCAAATCCTTCAAAACCTATTGTCACCCAACACCTTACATTGGATGACAAATTCTTCCCGACCACAAAGTTTTCGTGGTTGGCCCATATCAAATCAACAAGGATTTACAATTTCCTCTGTTTCAACGACTTCATTTACCCGATACTCGTTTCTAAGTTCTACGCCAATCTTTCTAGCTCCGAGGGTATCGTCACCTCAAGAGTTTAAAACATAACCGTTCGCATCAACACCTCTCTTCTCCATCACCTCTTTAAAGTATATTCTATGTTCTTGAACAGCAACCCCATACCTTTCAACGAGGTTGCTGATGACTTTTTGAGAAGTACGTTAAAGAATTCCCGGGTCACGCAAAAACTTCTCTATGACCCAACTCAAATCGAAGCTTGCCTTCTTTGTTTTCTCGTCGATGAGAACTTTCTTCTCACAAGCATTCTAGCAAGGAGAACCCCAACTCCAAGCATCTAAAAGCTTTGTACGACATCCTCAAGGGTTACAAAGTAGACCTCTTTCCTACAATAGTCGAGCAAATGGCAGCTGTGCTCGCTCGGACTCGTAACAAGAAGAACCCCCACTTCCTTTCGGGGCTCTTCTCACCCTAATCTTCAAACAATTCAAAGTTCCTCTTTCCTCAAATCCTAACGCGGTTTCGAGGCTGCCATTGTCGTTGGCAAAAAGAACTCCTTGGGTATGGATACTAGGAGACCCAACCGGGTGTCCGGGTTCATAGCTCGAACCGAGTCCCCTTTCTCCGCCTCGGACTCGGACTCGACCCACTCTTTCTTTACCTCATTCACCTGGTGGTGCCTCCACCTCAGGTGTTTCTCGATTCTTTCTTCCGCCTTGTCCTCTGCTATCATGGACAAGCTTTCCTTGGTGTCCACCGAGTTCAAGGACACCCTCCGGTCATTCAAGACTGTCCTTCGATATATGACCATTAACCGAGAAAACAACCCAATCCCAAATCCGAGAGCAGCAAGACATGCTTCTCGAGATGAAGGCATTAGTTAAGGAGCGAGAGGGAGCTGATTGAGCTCCTTCGGGACCGGCGCTCCAAGGCGGCTCGGGATCCGATAGACTCGGATACATCCGAAGAATCCTCCAGTCCAGCCAAATCCTCTTCGAAGGGGGAGAAGAAGGAAAAGAAGTAGAAGAAGAGGAGCTCGCGGCTGAGGCAGCTCCATCCGAAAAGCGGAGAAGAAATCAAAACAAGCAGCAGCAGCAACAACGAGAGGGCCAAGGTGCTCCGGAACATCAACCGGAAATGATCGGCTCGGACGGTAGTCCGAGTGGGTCGAAGACCTCGCTGACCATGGTCGGTCGCGACCGGTCAGCCTGAGCGGACCGTTCCATCGGTCGAGTTCCAGGAGGATGAGCCTCTGCACGACCTAGTTCCGGGTCAGCCACTCGAGTTGAGCCCATTCTAGAGATCCGGTGCTACCCCCTTGTTCGTCAACATCTTCCGGATCATATCAATGAAGGCGCACTCGCTCGTCCACCATCCTCGACTCAGATCGCTCAATTTCCTCCATCTTAATTTTTTTCTTTGTTTTAATTTTTTTTGGTCCGGACATCAAATCTGTATCTACTTGATACATTCTTCCTCTTTTTGTTTTCTTTGAAAGGCAAGGGGAAAATAGTTAGAAAATTTTGTTGTCTTGTTTAGGGAACTTTCTCTCACCCTCTTTTGTGTAACTTTTTAGTTTAAATTATAATGAAATTTCATTAATAATCCCGTTTAATGCCTTCGAGTTGCAAATATTTCTGAGTTTACTACTTAAAGCAATTATTTCGAGTTTATTACTTCGAGTTTCAATTCAGTCTATCATTGCTTTATTCCTCAGTAATTTTTTTCTCTCCGATACTTTAACTCTTTTTATGCAATCTCAGCTTATTTGCTCTAATAGAATCTAAGTTTCATTCACTGTATTTACTCTAATACAATTCTATCATGTTTTTCCGACTTATCCTTTGAGAAAGGATGAAAAATCATATCTATATCACTAACAAAGTTTCTGTCTAAGTATGGAATGCCTTTCATGAAAAAGGGAAGATTGAAGACTCGGATTTTACATATACATCATTTTGAGTTCCATCAAGGAATCAGGTATAAGACTTCATCTCTTATAAGGTTTTGATTACAAGTTATTCTAAGTGTCTTAGAAACTTTTCTAAGTGATACGAGAATCTTTTCGAGTGTTACGGAACCATTGCATATGTTTTCACTTGATTCCGACCGACTCGTAAAGCATACTTTGTTCGCACATAGTTCCGAGTCACTCGGACAACACTCGAATATATTGCATGTTCAAACATTCGCTCTATTGTGCATAAACTCGGTTCCGACTTCATGTTCTAAGTTAAAGTGAATTATGTGTTAATTCATCTTTCTAATTCAAGCATGATTGGTTTGAACATTGGTAGTCTAGATCAAGTCTTTTTACTCGATGTTCTTTATCCGACTTGCTTTAATTCTAAGCCGACTCGAGATGGAATTTGAGTATAATGGATATTAGACTCGGAAAATTCCACTCTTTTAGGACTCGAGATAATTACGCACTTAATTATCTTAATTAAATTATTATCTATGTCTAATCTTGGACCAATGTATTTTATACTTTGAGAACCAAATTGATTTACTTTTGTAGGTTATTCAAATGAGGTTATCCTATTTTTGAAATAAAAAAGTAACCTAGCTTCAAGATGTCAAATCACCGAGCAGACAAGGCTTTTTCTACCTCGACCGAAGACCGGACACGGTGTCGGGGTTTTCCGTTTCTAAAGCTGGAAATCGCAACGCTAAGCTCAACGGTGGTTTCCACCCTACTTTTCGGACAGCACCGGTGGATTGGGACTTCCAAAGGAGTCAAGAGCCGTTGCCCAATGTTCACACCTCAACGGATATTTTTCGAGTGAAAAGCCATTACAACGATCACAAAGGACTTCCAGTCGGAAGATAGTCACAACGGCTAGTCCGCTTGGTTATCTATAAATAGAAGCCAACTCTCAAGACTTGAAGATTGCTGAACCAACTGTCAATACACGTACTTAAGCAAAAGTCATTGTATTCATACTTAATCTTCTACTTACAACTTCAACTTTGTACTTAACATCTTTCCGAGTTGTAAGGTCTTGTAATCCGTTACAAACACTCATTCTTAATTAATTTAAATTTGTATCGGATGTGTTTTGAGTCCTTAGTAGCTTTTGATCAGCGTTCCTAGAGGAGGTGAAGCCGCTCACGCTGTTCTTTGATAATCTCCTTGAGCTCAAACATCGGATCCTGGTTCTCCCTAATTTGAGATTGCGTGGTTTTCACGGTGAATAAACCAGGTTGTGAAGAATATTTTTGTAGGAGCGGAGAGTAGTCTAAAACTCTTCGGACATAGAAGCAAATTTGTTTACCACCTCGGTAAACACAAGTAGCAGAGGGAGAGGGTTGAGAAGTAGAAGGACCAGCGAGTAGGGGTAGAAGAGCTCGTGCGGTCCGAGTTTGAGTGGGTGGAGGAAAAGGAGGTGTTAACTCGGACCCGTGAACCCGGACACCAAGCTTGACTTCCTGGTACCCGTACCCCAAAGCTCTTTTACGCCAAAACAAATGGCAGCTTCAGAGACAGCGTTTGGGTCTATGGGGAGGGAACTTTGAACTGTTTGAAGATAACATTCAAGATAGCTCCAAAAGGATAAAGAGCGGATTTCTTTGATTGAGCTGGCATAGAAGCCATCTCGCTCAAAGATAGCTGGAGGTATGCTTTATAGCCCTCTAGAATGTCGGACAAGGCTTTGAGAATCTTGGAGTTCGGATTCTCCTTGCTAGAATAATGAGAAAATAAGGTTCTCATCAGAATGAACAGAGAAGCCTTGCCTTAGATTTCATCCGAGTCACTAAGAAGTTCTTTCATGACTCAGGTACTTCTTTTGCATACTTTTTAAAAAGTCATCTGCGACTTCCATGAAAGGTACAGGGTTGGAGTTGAGAAAAAGGGAAGTGACTTTAAAGAGTTTGTGCGGAAGGGTGAGGTTGATTCGTATAACCTGTACCGTGAACTTTTGAAGTTATAACACCCTCGGAGAAAGTCATGTTTGCATAGAACTCGGCAACGAGTTCGGGATAGATGTATTCACAAAAGCACAAATAATTGTATAGCCCTATATCCTTGATATTGTGCAACCACGAGAAAGAGGTGGTTGGAAAGAATTTATCATCCAACGTTAGGTGTTGGACGGCGAAGTGTTTAGGAGGATTTGAATTACCTCCCTGAGTGTTTTTGGTGCAAGCCTTTTTGGTGGCCGAACCCAATTCTTGGCCAGTTCCTCGCTTAGGCATGGTGAAAGGCAAGAACGAGAGAAAACGAAAGCAGAGAAAGAGCAGAGAAAGCTTAGAATTCGGAGAGCGAGAGAGAGAATGGTGAGCGAAGTATTGACAATAGAGAGCAAGTAAGCAGTGGGCGAGTGAAGAAAAGAAGGTAGAGGGGTGCTATTTATAGTGAAAAGAAGTTACCTTCAACCTTCGTTCGACCCGAAAACCAAGCAACACTCTCGGAACGGCGCGACGTTCTGCACTCCAACGGCAAGTTTTCCAGCAGCTTTCTTCCAATGACTAGTTTTCTCTGATTGAAACACGTGGCGGAGAGAGAGAAGAAAGAGTTTTCGAAAAGATTTCTAAAATTCTCCATTATCTAAAGATGATCTCGGAAGTTTGATGTCCATTTTTCTCACAAACTAAGTCTAACTCAGTACCATTTCCGAGTGACTAAGACCACTCGTAAAGCTAATAACTCACAAATCAGCCGCACTCTAAGTAAACCGATCCATTCGTTATCAAAACACATAACACATAATCATGCAAAGATAATTCATGTAGTAAATCATATAATCATGCATTAATCATGCCAAGCTCATTCCTAATAAAACAAAACTGATCCTCACTAAGAGGCTTAGTGAAAATATCGACTAATTGAAATTTCGTACGAATGAATTCAAGCTCAATATCACCTTTCTCTTAATGGTCTCTTAAAAAATGATATCCGACCTCGATAATGTTTGTCTTTGAGTTACGGACTGGATTCTTAGTGATACTGATTGCACCCTGATTATCACACTTGATTGGGATAGATGTGAATGATAGCTTGAGATCTTTCTAGTATTGCTTGATCTACATAATCTTAGCACAGAGAAACTCCAACTGTAATGTACTCAGCCTCGGTTGTTGATAGAGCAACCGAGTTCTGTTTCTTTGAATGCCAGGAGATGAGGGATTGACCCATAAATTGACATGCTCCTGATGTGCTCTTTCTATCAACTTTGTATCCAGCGATAATCAGCATTTGAGTATCCAGTGAGACTCGGTTCCGAGTCTTTTGAAAACCATAGACCAAGATTTTCAGTCCCTGTAAGATATCCGAAAATTCTCTTCACCACGATGAGATGTGATTCTTTTGGATTAGCTTGAAATCTTGCACAAAGGCAGACATTGAATATGATATCTAGCCTACTAGATGTGAGATAGAGTACAGATCCTATCATACCTCTGTAAAGTTTCGATCTATAACTTTACCTTTCTCGTCTAAGTCCAGTTTCAAACTGCTACTCATAGGTGTTGCTCCATGCTTCACAACTTGTAGCTTGTACTTCTTCAATAACTCCTTGGTATACTTAGATTGATGAACATAAATGCCATCCTTGTCTTGTTTGATTTGTAGACCAAGAAAGAAGTTGAGTTCTTGCTCATTTGGAACTCCTGTCTCATCAACTCGAGAAAATTATTAGCACAAAATTTCATTAGTAGCTCCAAAAATGATATCATCAACATAAATTTGAATGATAAGAAAATCTTTCCCCTTGGTTTTTATGAAAAGGGTTTTGTCAATCTGACCTCTTTTGAAATCATTTTCAACCAAGAAAAGCTCGGGAGTTTGATTAAGACCATATAAAGTCTTTTGTAATTTGAAAACATGATTTGGAAATTCTGAGTTTTCAAATCTAGGGGTTGCTCAACATAAACCTCTTCTTGAATGAAACCATTCCGAAAAGCGCATTTGACATCCATTTGATAAAGCTTGATATTCACGCTAGATGCAAATGCCAACAAGATTCCGATTGCCTCAATCCTAGCAACAGGTGCAAAGATTTCCCCACAATCAATCCCTTCCTCTTGATTGTAACCCTAAGCAACAATTCTAGCCTTATTTCTTACTACTAACCTTTCCTCATCCAGTTTGTTCTTGAAAACCCATTTGGTTCCTATGGCTGGGTGGTCGGAAGGTCGTTTGGTCGGGGTCAAGACTTGGTTTCTTTCAAATTAATTAAGCTCTTCTTGCATGGCCTCTACCCATTCAGGTTCATTTAAGGTCTCTAGTGCATTTTTGGTTACTGTTAATGACATGAATGCAGAACATGCACACAGATTATGCAAGGAAGACCAAGTTCTTACCCCACTATTAATGTCGAAAGTATTTTTCCGGTGAGTGACTGGATGTATAATTGAAGGCTTTACTTGTCCTCCGATTTACCAAGTCTATTGGTTGAACAGGTTGATCTTCGAGTAGGTTGATCTTGCTCGAGTCTCTGTATTGACTTGTTCTTCGAGCATTCCGAGTTGGCTCGTGTACTAGTTCGGTCCGAGTCACAACATTCTAAGTTGCCTCATGCTGAGTTTCCTCGGTTCTTCTGTTTTGACTCTTTTCGAGCTCGGCTTCAGCAAGGTCGTCTTCATCTCTGTTAAGCTTGAGATCCGAGTATGTGGATTCACTTATCCTGCCAAGATCAATCTCATCAAAGACAATGTGGATACTTTATTCCACTTTGTGAGTTCTTTTGTTAAAAATACGATAAGCTTTGCTATGAGATAAGTAACCCAAAAATATACCTTTATCCGACCTAGCATCAAACTTAGTGAGATGCTCCGTACCATTATTATGAACATAGCACTTACACCCAAAATGTCCGAAGTAGGAGATGTTGGGTTTCTTTCCCTTGTAGAGCTCGTATAGAGTCTTTTTCAAGATGGGTCCGACGAGGCATCCGTTGAGTGTGTAATTTGTCTGTGTTGATTGTCTTAGCCTAGAAATAGTAAGGTAGATCATTTTCAATCATCATAGTCCTTCCTATTTCTTCAAGAGTTCTGTTCTTTCTCTCTACAACTCTATTTTGTTGAGGAGTTCTTGGTGCAGAGAAGTTGTGGGAGATGCTATTTTTTGTTATAGAAATATCCAAATTCCGAGTAATCGAACTCTCTTCCATGGTCGGTTTGAATCCTTCTAATATGAGTCCGAGACTCCACTTGAATTTTCCTACGGATCTTAGTTAACTCTTTGAAAGCATTCACTCTTGTTCTTGAAAAAACAAACCCAGGTAAATTGTGAAAAATCATCAATAATAACAAGTACATATGATTCGCCTCCAAGGCTTTGAAGACTCAAACTCTACTCCGCACATTTCTGAGTTCTACCAAAGGAATCAGGTATAAGGCTTTCTCACTTATAGAGTTTTGATTCCAAGTCATTCTCTATACCTTAGAAACTTTTCTGAGTGATATAGTATTTCCTCTAAGTGATATAGCATTTATTTCATGTATTACTAGTTGTCTCTGTGAGACTCGGAAAACATATATGAACTTACTATCGTACACCCAATTCCGAGTCTCTCATTACTTAGAATTATCGCATGTTCAATTGACTAGTATTCGCATAACCGCACTCAGGTCTAACTTCATATTACAGGTTCTATTCTGTTATATTCAAGCACTTCTAGTCCGAACTATGCTTAGTCTAGATCAAGTTTATTTCACTCGATGTTCTTTATGTAAAAGAATGGAGTTTCATGAATATTAGACTCGGAAAATTCCATTCTTTTTCCGACTTAGATAATTAGTCAATTAATTATCTTAATTATATTATTATCCATGTCTAATCTTGGACCAAAGTATTTTATACTTTGAGAACCAATTTGATTTACTTTTGTAGGTGATTCAAACGAGGATACACTTTTTGAAATACAAAAGTAACCTAGCTTCAAAACGTCAAATCACCAGCAGACATGGCTTTTCCCATCCTCCGACCTAGCCCCAAAAGATTGTGTTAGGGCTGTCTGTTTCCAAATCTGGAAAACTGAAACGCCAAGCTTAACGGTGGTTTGCACCTTATCTTTCAAGACACCGCAAGTGGTTTTGGGACTTCAAAAGGAGTTAAGAATCATTGTCCAACGTTCATATCTCAACGGATACTTTCCGAGTGACTCGGAAAGTTCTTAACAACGGTCACAAAGGACCCTCAGTCGGAAGATGGACTCAACGGCTATACTCGCTTGGTCATCTATAAATAGAAGGCAACTCTCAAGACTTGAAGATTGCCGAACCTATTGTTAATACATATACTTGAGTAAATTCGTTGTATTCATTCTCAATCTTCTACTTACAACTCCCACTCGTAACTCATTATATTCTGAGTTGTAAGGTCTTGTACTTAGTTACAAACACTCTCTTTCTTACTCGTCTAAGTAAGGTCCCTTGACCGAGTCGTAAGGGTTAACTCAGCTCGGTTGTCCCTAGCTGTAAGGGTTATCTCAACTAGGAAGTACTAGATCGGATAAGGGAATTTCTAAGTGTAGGAAAAACTTGTAAAGAGTTGTATAAGGGAGCAACTCGGATTCGGTCGATCTACGGTATTTTGTGGACTCAAAATAGTGGATTTAACTTCGTGCTTGGATTAGCACGGTCCGTGGTTTTCTGCCCCAGGAGGGTTTCCACGTACTTTATGTGTTTTCACTTTCCGAGTACATTCTAGACTCGGACATATTCAAAGTTTCAGATTTATCTGCTAAGTTACTCTTTATTGCAATTCGAGTAGATACTTTTCGACCCCATTTCGGACTCAAAATCGCCTCTGTATATGCCTTGATCAAAAGTGTTTGATTTTCGAAAAATCTTCCACCACCGTATTCAACCCCCTCTAGAGTGATTCAGTCTCTCCCCGAGCAAACCTTCAGAGCTTTTCACAGAATTTCACCATATAAACCCATATGAACTAATTCAAGGACTTTGGATGTAGACACGGCTTTGAGTGGTCTAAAAGATGATCCGACTTGTTTTCTTTTTGTGCATGCTTCACATATTTTATCTTTATGCATAATTAGGTAATCCTCTAACCAGTCCATGAGATGCAAGTTTCTTAATAGTATGCATGCTAATATGACCTAATCTACGATGCTAACTCCATGAATCATCATTCATAGATGCTTTCAAACAAGATAAATTCTGACTTGAATCTAAGAGAGGAACAATATAGGTGTTACCCGACCTCGGACACTGAGAGCTTAGTCTCTTTGGTGACTCGTATCGTAAATGTAGCAGTTGGTCCGAGTGAACCTTACCTCTTGGCCTTTGTTACACAAATGAGAGATGCTATGGAGATTGTATTTCAGCCCTTTGACAAGGTAGACTGGACTAATTAAGTTGTTTCCTTCACCAATCTTGCCAATCCCTTCTATCTTGCCTTTGCTATTGTCTCCAAACGTGACTTTTCCTCCTTTCAAATCTTCTAACTCGGAAAAGAGTCTTGAATCACCCGACATGTGGCGTGAGCATCCACTATCCAAGTACCAATGACCTTTCTTCTTCTGAGTTACCTGCAAAATAGAAACAAACTAACGCTTCTTACTTCCTCTCACAAACCCAAGTAACTATCTTTACTGTGGTCTTTCTCTCGAGGAAGAGCACTTCTGGGAACCCGGATGTGAATGATTTTGAGTCCGGTCCGATTATGAGTCTTCCTTCTAGAAAATTGAGTCTGTGTCCCCTTCTTTTGAAAATCTTTTCTTTTGTAAACAGGTGGAGAAGGATTTTTCTTATAAACCGATATGGGCTCAGTCCTCTTTTCATTTGTATGAATGGGACCATGCTCATCCTTCTTGAACTTTACAATTCTGGAATCAGTTTTGAAAAGACTGGAATAGGAATTAGATTCCTCTTCAACATTGTAACCAAGTCCTTCTTTCCTGAATGAGACACATTGAGAACCTAACGAGTAAATCAAGACTTTTCTAACCTTGAGTGAGTTTCAAAACAAGCTCTTAAGACTCATTGAGCTTCTTTTTAGTTGCTCATTCTCTATTCTAAGCGTCTCGGACTCAAGTCTTATTTTCTTGAGCACTAGTCTTAAGTACCTTTAGATTTGGTCTCGGGTTTTCTAACTCATTTTTCAAAACATTGCTCTCAGCAGTAAGAGACTCAAGTTGTTCTTTGAACCGAGAAGAGTCGAATTGGACTTGTCTTCCAAAGTAAACATGTACCTTACTAAATCAACTTTGGAAAACTTAAGGAAGTATTCAATGACCTCCCGAGGACTTGTCTCCTTAATATCTAAGTTGTCATCGTCTAACTCGGATACTACTTCGAGTCCGTCGGTGCCATAAGACACTTTGAGTCTTCCGAGTCATCTTCATCAGATGAATCATCATCACTCCATGTGGCCATCATAACTTTCTTCTTTCTTTCCTTCTTTCTCTTTGGACAGTCCTTGACTATGTACTCCTTGCTGCCACATTCAAAACAACCAGATTTCTTAGTTAAAGATAACTTTAAAGGAGATGAGTATTTACCTTTTCTGTCCTTCTTATCTTTCTTGTAGAACTCTTCCTTTGGCCTCTTTTCCCACTTTTTGTACTTCATCATTTTCTTGAAACCATGGGAAATGAGTGCCATATGATCCTCTTCTTATTCTAAGGAGCTCAAACTTTCACGTGTGCTTTCCGAGGCTTTCAAGCACAATGTTCCTTTTGGTGTTGACTTTGGCATCCTCCTCTTCCGGATGAATCTCGTGGGTGAGTAACTTACCAATAAGCTTGTCTGGCCTTAGTTGAGAGAGGTTCTGAGCTTCTTGAATGGCTATCACCTTAGGACCCCATCTTTTCTTTGGTAGACTTCTTAGAATCTTTCTGGACATTTTTTCGTGGGAGATCTTTCTACCTAGAGACTTAAGATTATTTGTAATATCTCGTGAACCGAACATACATCCGAGTGATGTTTTCTTCTGGCTCTATCTTGAACAACTCATATTTATGAAGATATTAACTTATCTTTGCCTGCTTCACTTGACTTATTCCTTCATAGGTGTTGACAATAGTGTCCCACACTCGCTATGGCCGTGTCACGAGCCGAGACCCTGTTGTATTCTTCCGTGCTAATGGCACATATCAGTGTGTTCATAGCTTTGAAGTTCTTTATGAACTTCTTGGTCTCTTCAGTGGTGTACTCAGATTTGGCTTTAGGCACAGTAGTTCCATTCTCCGTCTTTATTAGGATGTAGTTGCTCGCTTGGATGATGTTCCAAACATCTTCATCGTTGTCCATCAAAAAGCACTCCATCATCTTCTTCCAATGTGCAAAGTTTGACCCTTTGTTCTGAGCCATTTGATCATTATACCTTTAGATTGTGAGATCCTTTTGAAAGGCTAGGCTCTGGTACCAATTGAAGGTTTATTCTTGGAGAGTCTAAGTCACCCTAGGGGAGTGAATGGATTGATGAAGAAATTTAAACACTTTTTGCACAAAACACTTAGATAAAGCGATTCTGAGTCTAGATTGGACTCGAAGGGTAAATACATGAATGTACGTGGAAACCCTCCTGGGGCAAAAACCATGGACAAGTGCTAATCCACGCACCAAGTCAAATCCACCATTTTGAATTCACAAAATACACAGGATTGACTCAACCAGAATTGCTCCCTTAAACAATTCCAAACAAAGTTTTCCTAGACTCGAAGTTTCCTTATCTAATTTAGTACTTCCTAACCGAGGTAACCTTTACAATTAAAAAACAACGGAGCTGAGTTAACCCATACAACTCAGTCGAGGGACTTACTAAGACAAGTAAAAGAAGCATGTAATTGATTATAAAACTTTCTTTACAACTCGAAGATATTAAATACGGAATTGGAGTTGTAAGTACAACATTGAGTATAATGATAACAGTAATTAGTTCAACAATAAAATCAGTTCCAGCAAACTTCAAATCTTGTAGAGTGACTTCTATTTATAGCCAACTAGGCAGAGTGACTGTTCAGTCTTGGTTCTGGGCTGAAATCTTCACTAGCCGTTGTGACAGACTATTCCGAGTCACTCGGAAAAGATCTGTTGTGATGTGAACGTTTTACAACGACTCTTGGCTCTAAAAGATGTTCCAATCAACTGGTGGTGACTGAAAACTGAGGTGGAAACAAGCTGTTAGGCCTAGAGTTGGAGTTTTCCAGTTTTAGAAACAAACAACTCTAACACGATGTTTGAGCCATGTCCGAAGTAGTTATAGTTTGTCTGCAGGTGTTTAACGGCCATAAGCCGCTTGTTTTTGAAATTCAAAAATAGATTAGCCTCGTTTGAATAACCTATAAAAGCAAACCATATTGGTTCTCAAAGTACAAAATACTTTGGTCCAAGATTAGGCACAGATTATAATTAAATCGAGTAATTAAGTGCTTAATTATCTTTGGCCTAGAAGAATGGAATTTTCTGAGTCTAATATTTAATAGGTTCTAATTCCATCTTGAGTCAATACAAAAAGTAATCAAGTTAGATATTAAAACATCAATAGGCATGAACTTGATTTAGTCAAATAATTCTGTAAGAAATAAACCGATTTAGAATAAAAAATTAACGTTGTAATTCGTTTTACTTTGAAATTCAAAGTCAATGCTCAAAATAAATGCGATAGAGAAATTATTTGAGCATGCGATGGTTCCGAGTGATGTCCGAGTTAGTCGAAACACATGTAAGAGATATGTAATAAAGCGCTTTCGAGTCGGTTAGAACATAATGAAAACTTAGATATGAGTTTTTATAAAACTCAGAATGACTTAGAATCAAAACCTAAGAAAGATAGAGAGTTATACCTAAGTTTTCAAAGATGGTCATATTGATTATGAATTTTAGAGCTCTTATCCTTCTAGAAACATACTATGAAAGGATATATATGAATTGTATGGAGAAAAATGGAGTCATGGAGGCCATATTGTAATATGAAATAAATTAGTATAAAAGATGTTTGGTCGTTATGGTTCTCTATTGAATAATGTTTTCCATTTCTTTTATTTTTCTCTTTCCCTTCCTCTTCTCACTCATACTTCTTAGACGGCAAAATGTTAAAAAACATGGTAGATTTGTCGCTGAATGATGCCAACCCATTAAAACTTCAATGTGATGATATTAATTGATACTTTATTGTTTCGGATAAAGAAATCTTGTCAATTATGCGACCAAAAATGTGTATAAAGCGCAAAAGTTTTAATTAGCTTGTACAGCTTCCAGCATCACAAATCAACATATACATGCACCGGTAGATAGTGTTGGCTACCTATTAGTTATAGTGTATATTTTGATTTCACAAATTGAATATGAAAACATGCAAGTATTTCCTTACAGTGATTCAAGCATATAACCATATTTATTTTTATTATCTTTCGTTATGCAAAATCTTATAAACTAATAAAATACAATTTATTTTTAATAAATTCGTGATTTTATCTAGAATCTTTATGGTGGTTAACTCGTTTTGGATTGTAATAACTCAACCAAGTACGTGCACCAAGCACGGATATTGTAATATAGGTCGTGAGCAGAAGGTAACTAAATTTTGAGGCGTTTAGTTTCATTGCTTGGAAAATTCTATCCAGTCAACGACCATATTTTGGAAAAAAGAAGCTAAAATTAAGAAAATGCACGATAAAGTTTGGAACATTAATAGTCGGATTGTAATAACTCTGTTGGTGAATGCACCAAGCATAGATACTCGTAGTTGGTTGTGAACATAAGGTAATTAAAGATTGTGACCACAAAATATATTTTTATGTATTTAGTGAAAAAGATATCGTGTTTTAAGAATGGTACAATCAATGATCGAAAGCTCGAGGAAAATGTCATGATAACGTGATAATTTATGTCCTAAATAAAAGGCCAAAATTTAAGAGGAAAAAAGCAAGAAATAATGAAAAGGCACTATGAAGCCTTTAAAAGACAAAAATCATCACTTAAGACAAGAAGAATATAGACGAAGGCAAACATCGCTCGACCTCATCAGGCCAAGCTTTTGAAAGCGGACAGTAGTCTTTTAAGCTCGGACCCCTTTTCCTATTGTTAAAGTAGGGGAGGCTAAAGTACGGTAGCGAAACTAGGAACGAAGTTGGGTTGTTAAAGCGTTGTTGTTGAGTGAAAGTAAAGTAAGTGAGCAAGCTTTTTCGCATTATGCGATACATCAAAACCTCACTTAGTCTAGTTGAGGTTGATTCTTGCCTACGGGAAGGGGCAAAGCCTTGCCTCTCCGATCTCAAAACCTTAAGAGGACTATTGTGATCTTGGCTTTTGCCTTAGTGACTCTTCGTCGCTCTAAGTTGAATCCGCCAAAGGCTAAGAGGTTGGAAATGAGACTAGCCAAGGAAAGTCAAGGTCTTTCTATTAGATGTAAGTATGTCTACAAAATTAACAGACGAGCAAATGGCGAGATTGAGAGATACAAAGAACAATTGGTTGTTTTTTGGTTCTAGTCAAGAATATGGTATTGATTATGAGGAGACATTCGCACCGGTGTCTTGAATCACATCCGTATGAAGCTTACTCACCATTATAACAAGTCAGAAATGATCTTTGTTTTAAATGAATGTAAAGAATGCTTTCCTTTATGGCGATCTTGCTAAAGAAGTTAATATGCGATCTCCACCGAGGCTATGATCATCCCTCAAATAACGTATGTCGTCTTCGCCGTGCATTGTATGGATTGAAGGTTTGCTCGGGAGAGTCCGAGTCACCCTAGAGGGGGTGAATAGGGTGAGGAAGTAATCTTGTGGAAATTCAAACTCTTTTGCCAAGTAAAATGCAGTAATCCAGCTTCGAGTCAAAACAAAGTCGAAAAGTAGAGACTCGTAAAGACCGAATAGATAGAAATGGCAAGAAAGGCAAATGCTTTAAGATAGTCCGAGTCTAGAATGAACTTAGAAAGTAAACACTTAGAGATTATGTGGAAACCCTCCCGGGGCAGAAAACCACGGAACGTGTCAATCCGCACACGAAGTCAAATCCACTATTTTGAGTCCACAAAATACCGTGAACTCGATCGAACCCGAGTTGCTCCCTTAGACAACTCTATATAAGTTTTCCTAGACTCGAAATTCCCTTATCTCGATCTAGTACTTCCTAGCTGAGATAACCCTTATAGCTAGGGACAACTAAGCTGAGTTAACCCTTACAGCTTAGTCAAGGGACCTTACAAAGAAAGTAAGAAAGTGTTTGTAACTAAGTACAAGACCTTACAACTTAGAAAGTAATGAATTACAGAGTGGGAGTTGTAAGTAGAAGATTGAAAGTAAATACAATGACTTTGCTCAAGTATGTGTATTAACAATAGGTTCGACAATCTTCAAGTCTTGTGAAGTGGCTTCTATTTATAGATAACCAGGCAGAGAAGCCGTTATCTTCATCTGCCGACCGAGAGTCTTCTGTGACCGTTGATAGAAGCTTTCGAGTCACTCGTAAAGTATCCGTTGTAATGTGAACGTTGGACAACGGTTTAACTCTCTTGGAAGTCTCAAAACCATTGGCAGTGTCTTGAAAGATAAGGTGGAAACCACCGTTAAGCTTGGCGTTTCAGCTTTTCCAGATTTGGAAACAGACAGCTCTAACACAATCTTCTGGGACTGGAGCAGGGAAGGTGAAAAGCCATGTCTCGCTGGTGATTTGACGTTCGAAGCTCGGTTACTTTTGTGGTTTGAAAAAGGTGTATCCTCGATTAAATAACCTACAAAAGTAAATCAATTTTGGTTCTCAAAGTATAAAATACTTTGGTCCAAGGTTAGACATAGATAATAAAATAATTATGATGATTAAACAACTAATTATCCGAGTCGAAGAGAAGTGGAATTTTCTGAGTCTAATAACAATGATACTCGGAATTCCATCCGACTTAGTCTAAGCAATAGATCAAGTTCCATAAAGAATATCGGAGTGAGATAACTTGATATAGACTAAGTATGAACAGACTAGAGGTATTGACTCTAACGAAAATAGAGCTTATAATCGAAGAAAGATTCTGAGTGAGAAAAGACGAAATACTAGTCTATTCAATCAGCGATAAGTCCGAGTGATGTCTGGACTCGGAACAAAGAACCAGCTTTTCTAAGTCACTTACGGATAAGTAGAGAAATATAAGAAGTAAAAGCTGTATCACTTAGAGAAGATACCATTTTACTTAAAGAAGTTTCTGAGAGTCGAGAATGCCTTGGAATCAAAACTCTATAAGTATGAGATGGTTATACCTAATTCATTTAATGCAACTCGTAAAAGCGTTGAGAGGTGTCCGAGTCTTCATGGACTTAAACAAGTTCCTCAAGTTTGGTTTTCTAAGTTCATTTCTACAGTTTGTAGCATTGGTTTTTTACCTAGCCCTCATGACGATGCCTTATTATTCATCACCGACAAGGTTATCAGCCTTCTACTTCTCCATGTTGACGATATGATTATTACAGGGATGACACCGATGATATTTGTGAGTTAAACACTCTCATAAATTAGCATTTTGAAATGAAGGACCTTGAAAATCTAAGTTATTTCCTAGGTGTGAAAATCTAAGTTATTTCCATTGCTAACTTTTTACTCTAGACTCAAGAAGGGAGAAACATCAAAAAATGAGGAGAGTGGATCATATCATAAAAATCAAGATCAACTAGTAACCGATGTACCATAACCACTAGTCCCAACATGATAATAAATAAATAAATAATCTCAACCGATAATTGGTAACTTACCTGCTGATAAACTAAACAAATGGATGAAACTTCCTATCCAAAATCTACTGTCTAGAGAAAATTCAACCATCATAGTTGAAAAAAAGTTAACTATAATATGATTTACTTGTGAGAAGATCTAAACAGTTCTTCTTACTAGTTATAGTTTATAATATTTAGCAGTTTGAATAATAATATTATTATCATTAATCATTTATTAAAGGAGCTTTTTTCTTATTTTTATTAAACGCATAAAAATTTTCATTTGTTCGTATATTTATTAACTCTTGCATACACTATAAATATGTCATCTAGAGCAAGAATCGGTTGTATAATCTATTTTTGCATATTCCAAATTTATTTACTAAAATAACAACCAATAAAAGTTTACAAGAGAAAGGAAAAAAAACATTCTTTCCACCTCAAGGATTCAAAAAGAAATCAAGTTATGAAGTTATCCATCATTTTTATAATTCTTATCTTGTTTCAGATTGCAACAACTCAACCAAGTACTCGCATTAAGCATAGATTTTGCAATAGGTTGTGATTATAAGATAAATAAAACATGTGGTGATAGAATATATTCTTTTATATTTATTGAAAGGGATGTCGTGTTGGAAAAATGTTGTGATCGGTTGTCGAAGGCCGGAAGGGGATGTCATGATAACTTAACAAATTTAATCTTGAGAAATCGGCTAGATTTTGGGAGAAGGTAGTAGGAAATAATGGAGAGACATAATGAAGTTTGGAATCTCTGCAATAACAAGGTCAAATTGCAACAACTCAACTAGTGTCAGCACCAAGCGTTGATACCGTAATAGGTTGTGAGCACAAGTTAACAAAAGATTGTGGTGATTATATATATGTTTACGTATTTATCGGACACGGATCCGTGTTCCAAGAATGTTGTGATCAATTGTCGAAAGGTTAAAGACAATGTCATGAAAGGCTAACAAATTCAATCCTTAGTGAATGGTTAAATAATTTCCTCTCTTTTTCCATACGAGTTCCCTCCAGGTCTTTCTTGCTCTTACCTTCCATCCCCAAAATTAAAAAGTTAGGGTTTGACACAAAACCCTTAATCAAAATTGAGGGAAATTGGCGAAATTTGCAGAGAAAATAGGGTTATTCTTGGGTTTGTATAACGAAATCGAAGCAATAGAGTTATAATTATGCCTCAGTCAGATGGTCGAAGCCTTAGCAAAGCGTGCAAGCCTTGCCCTTATTTCGCATATGTTGAGAGGTGCTGTACATGTGGGATAAGGTACTCATTCTTTTCCGACGACTTCATCTCTCTCCTAGATTCTCACTTCTTTTAATGGAGTTTTCAGCGGCAAAGCCACCAAACAAAATGAAAGCCCTATAATCAAAGCAAGTAAATTCGGCTTAGGCTAATCTATCAAGGGGAAGTATGTATTTTCCACTGTCGAAAATTTCAAGTTTAGATCTGCCGATGCTGGAAGAGTAGAAAGAAGGTCATCCTTTTTAATGGCGGTGCTGGAGCAAATAGATTGCCGAGGAATGGTCCAGTGGAGCTCCGGTGACAACCATGGTTATGGGTAAACATGAAAAAGAAGATTTGGTGGAGAGGGAGGGGAGGGGAGGGAGAGAGCACGTGGGTATGGCACCGAGTAGTGGAGTGTTCTTTTTTTAAGTAATTCAAAAATGCTTTTTCACCGGTTAAATGGGTTTTTACTTCAATCACAAGTAAAATTGAGTTATTGAGGTATTTTTTAATCGTTAATGAGTAGTCCAGTAATAATCGTTTATTATTAAATTAATTAGTGATATTTTTTAACATGGTGAGATACTTTAGTGGCATTTTAATCCAATAACTCCAACAAAATCACACTTGGAAGAAGTCTAAATCTTTATCCAACTAATTTATTAAAACACACCTCAAATACCTAATTTTCAAGGCAAACACAATATCAAAATTAAGAAAAGACGAGAGAGATAAGGAGGGGGAAACTAATGTATAAGAGGGAGAATCCGAGATAAAAAGGCTGGAGTTAAAAACGAAAAAACAAAGTGAGAAGATAATAAGAAAGTAGAGAATTAGCATAATAAGAAACGATAAACACTAGTGCTACTTGTCTTAACTTAAGGAAATGAAAAAAAAAAAAAACAAATTGGGCTAGGATTTTATCATGAAAAAACTCATAAATAAATAGAACACAATGCAATTTCATTCTTTTATTTTAATTCGACTAAATAATGTTGACTCCTAATGACTTTCGTCAATGTTAAATATTTAACAATTGTCACGCATCTGCAACTCATTCTAAAAAATTTGATGATGAAAATTCTCTTGTGGACCGCCAAAAAAATCCCCCTACATATATAGCCACCATATATTCCATATAAATAAGCAGGTATTGAGGGGTTTTTACCTCCGACATAGGATACAATCAAATGGGGGTCCTTAATTAGTTCTAGATATAATACTTATTTTAAAACTTATTACTGTAAATTAATGACCCCCATTTGATTGTATTCTATGTCGGAGGTAAAACCCCTCAATACCTGCTTATTTATGTGGAATATATGGTGGCTGTATATGTAGGGGATTTTTTCAAAAATGTCCAGGGAGAACTACGAAAGACGGCCTTCACATACTCGCGTATGGGGCCTTTTTCCTTCAGGTTCAAAAATCCCCCTACATATACAGCCACCATATATTCCACATAAATAAGCAGGTATTGAGGGGTTTTTACCTCCGACAAAGGATACAATCAAATGGGGGTCCTTAATTTACAGTAATAAGTTTTAAAATAAGTATTATATCTAGAACTAATTAAGGACCCCCATTTGATTGTATCCTATGTTGGAGTCCCTACATTTTGATATCCATACGGTGTTTTTATATTTATGTGATGTTTTTCTATGACATATTAGCTGTGAAGTGAAACTCTGTGATTTAAAGTAGGAATCGATCACATAAGTATTGTTAAGAAAATTTGAATATGTGCCTAATGCTTGACAAAAGTAAATTGGAAGATGAAGAAATGGATTAACTTAGATGTCATAATTAATGAATATTACACAATCCCATTGGATAATTTAATATGAACTGCATATGGTAATATTAAAACTTAAAAAACTGATTTGGAATCTGGGCAATTTAAATCCCAAAGCCAATTGTTAAAAAGGAGTTTTCATCCAAAGTTATTTTTGTATGCAACATTTTCTAAAATAGAATTATTATTATAGCTGTTCAACCAAATTTTTTCTACTTAAATTTAAATGTTGTAAGAGGCTGAAAAATAGTCCTAAAATTACTATAACAAGGAAAACATTTTTAATGGATACTATTTGATTGCAATGAGGAGTATCCCATTTTCTTATAACTTTTTTCATTTATATATAAAAAGGATGTAAGAGCGAGAGTATGTACATAGACATTGCTGGACCTTGAATAATTAATTTATTTGTCAATTCTTTAACATGAAAAAAACAACATGACTCACCATAAAAGATTCATGTATAAGACTTTTCTGAGCTTACTATACAAGTCCAGAAAAAGTCATCATATTGTAACTTGTCTTTTTATTTTTCTTTTGTTCGAGTATTTATCTCATACATGGTATGGATCCTCTTCGTGATGAAACTTCTAGGAGATTGTCTTTTTATTATATTTAACTTATGCAAATATTGAAACCGTTCTTCTTAATAATTATAGTTTATAATATTTAGCAGTTTAACTAATGATGTTTATTATTGTTACTCTTTACTAAAGGAGTTTTTTCCCATATTTTTATTAAATGCATAGAAGTTTTCATTTGTTTATATGTTTCTTAACTCTTGCATGCACTATAAAATTCATTTTTGCACATTCAAATTTATTTACTAAAACAAATGCCCTATAAAAATTTACATAAGAAAGGAAAAAAACACATTCTTTCAACTTATGGATTAAAAAAAGTTTTAGAGTTATGGTGTTGATTTTGTAGTAGGTTGTGAGCATAAGATAAGTCAAACATGTGGCAATAAAATATATTCGTATATATTTATTGAAAGGGACGTCGTGTCCGAAGAATGTCGTGATTAGTTGTTGAAGATCAGAAGGAAGTGTCATGATACCTTGACGAATTTAATCCTTACAGAGTGGCCAGATATTGGGAAAAGAAAGGAGAAAATAATGGAGAGACACAATAAATTTTGGAACCTATGCAAGAACAACGGTCGAATTGCAACCACTTCACCAGTGTCGGCACCAAGTGCGAGATACTATAATAGGTTGTGAGTATAAGCTAACAAAGTTTGTTGTGATAAAATATATTTTCACGTATTTAACGGACAAGAATCCGTGTCTCAAGAATGTTTTGATCAACTGTTAAAAGAAGGAAGAGAATGTCATAATAAGCTGACAAGTTCTATCCTAATTGAATGGCCAGAAGTTGAAGGAAACAAGCAGAACATAATGAAAAGGCAAGATAAAATTTAGAACATTTGCAAGAACGACGATCATATTGATTAACGTTTAGAGCTCGTACCTTTCTATATGAATTGTATGGATAAAAAATGAGTCATGGAGGCCTTATTATAATATGAAATACATGAATACAAAAGTTCTTTGGTTGTGATATTTCTGCGATTAATATTTTTTCTATTTCTTTTATATTTTCTCTCTCTTCATCTTCTCATCCATAGTTCATAGATGGAAAAATGTTCAAAAACAAGATAGATTAGTAACTGAATGATGCCAACCCATCAAACTACAATGTGATTATACATGAATAAAACCTTATTGGATAAAGAAATATTGTGAATTAGAGTTAAAAAATCTTATGTAATTTGCACAGTTCCAGCATCACAAATCAACATATACATGCAATGGTAGATAGTGTAGCGTATATGTTAGTTATAACATATATTTGGATTTCACATTATGGAATATTGAAACATGCAAGTATTTCCTTGCTGCTATTCAAGCAAAGAACTACGTTTATTCTTATTATCTTTTGTCATGCAAAATCTTATAAACTAATAGAATACAATGTATTTTTATCCAACTCATGACTTTATGTAGAATCTTTATGGTGGTTAACACGTTTTAGATTGTAATAACTCAACCGATACCTACACCAAGCATAGATATGGTGACAGATTGTGAGCAGAAGGTAACTAGTTGACATTACTTTCCCGAGAATATTGTGATGAATTGTCAAAAGCTGGAAGATGATATGGTAGTTGGTCTAGAGCAAGAGAGTATGTATTTTCTACCCCATAACTTGTTGTAAACTCGCTAATCCCCTTCCTAACAGTGACATTCTTAGTAATATGATAGGCACTTAGGTTTTTTTTTTTTTTTTTTGGCTAGGTGGTTTTTAGGATCGGGAAGTTCACTCTCAAAAACATTAAATAAGAACAAGAAGGAAAAGGAAACAAAGACATAAGAATTTCACATAGAAAACCTAAACTCAAGAAAAAAAACCATATACAATGCAGTAGAATTTGGTAGTTTACAAGGAATTTCTTTCCCTAGATATTACAAGCTTGTACACCTTACTACTTATCTTTAAATTAGGAAAGGAAAAAAAAAACAAACTAGACGACTTAGGTCAATTATGTACTGAATATAATTGGACAAACCCTTTACCGTTATTTTATACATATGCAGGTCTTGACCATAATTTTGGTTGGTCTGCCTTGCCGGACCAATGGGGCTCTATTCATTGCCCGATCCTATTATATTTCATCATGCAAAAACTCATAAACAAATAGAACACAGTGCAACTTCATTCTTTTATTTTACTCTGACTAAATAATATTGACTCCTTGCCACCTTCGTTAATGTTAAATATTTAACAATTATCATGCATCTGCATCTCATTCTAAAAATTTGATATTAAAAATTCTATTATGGATCGCTAATCTCCCTACATTTTCGTATGTGTACTGTGTTTTATATTTATGTGATGTTTCCTACAACGTATTAATTCTAATTGAAATAATGCACAGTAGGAATCGAGGACATAAATGTTAAGCAAATTTGAATATGTGCCTTATGATTGAGAAAATAAATTGGAAGATAAAGAAATGGATTAACTTAGATGTGACGATTAACAAATATTCGATAATATGATGTGAAATTTATATGATAATCCCAAACCTTGAAAAATTGATGTGAAAACCAGGACTCAAATTAAGAAAATACTCAACTGATACATGTCCTTGCATCCAAATTATTTCGTCCAATTTAAATCCCAAGGCGAATTTGTGTGATAATGAGTTTTCCTCTAAAGTTAATTTTGTATGCAAGAAAATTTTTAGGACCGGACATTTTCTAAAATAAAATTATTATTAAAGGTGTTCAATTAAATTTTTCCTACTTAAATTTAAAGGTTGTGAGAGGATGGAAAATAATATTAAAATTACTATAGGTTGTGAGCATAAAATGAGTAACACGTGTGTTATCAAATATATTCATATATATTTATTGAAAGGGACGTCGTGTCCAAAGAATGTTGTAATTAGTTGTTGAAGGCCAAAAGGGAGTGTCATGATAGCTTGACGAATTTAATCTTTACAGAGCGACCAAATTTTTGGAAAAGAAAGTAGCAAATAATCGAGAGACACAATGAAGTTTGGAACCTCTGCAAGAACAACGGTCGAATTGCAACCCCTCTACTAGTGTCGGCACCAAGAGCAGATACCGTAATAGGTTGTGAGCATAAGCTAATAAAAGATTGTGGTGATAAAATATATTTTTACGTATTTAATGGACAGCAATCCATATCCCAAGAATGTTGTGATCAATTGTTAAAAGAAGGAAGAGAATGTCATCATAGGCTGACAAATTCTATTCTAAGTGAATCGTCAGAACATGACGGAAACAAGCGAGAACATAATGAAAAGGAAGATGAAATTTGGAACCTTTGCAAAACGAATGGTCATATTGATATATGAATTTCAGAACTCAGTACGCTTCTAGAAACATCTATGCAAGGATATATATGAATTGTATAGATTAAAAATGAGTCATGAGGGCCATATAATAATATGAAATACATTAATACAAAAGTTGTTTTGCGGTGATAGTTCTGCAATTAATAAAATTTTTTCATTTCTTTTACTTTTTCTCTCCTTTCCTCTTCTCCTCTCGTATTTCTTAGACAGCCAAACATTACATAAACACTGTAGATTAGCTGTTGAATGATGCGTACCCATTAAAACCTGATATGATAATATTTAATTAATACCTTGTTTTGGAGAAACAAATATTATCAATTCGTGCGGCTAAAGGAGCATAAAAGTCAAAAATCTTAAGTAGCTTGCACAGTTCCAACATCACAAATCTAACATATGCATGACATGGTCGATAGTGTAGCCTATATATTAGTTATAGTGTATATTTACATTTCACAATATGGAATATTGAAACATGCAAGTATTTCCTTGCAGGTATTAAAGCATATGACCATATATATTCTTATCATCTTTCACCATACAAAATCATATACTAATAGAATACAATTTCTTTTTATTCAACTCATGTTTTTATCTAGAATCTTTATGTTGATTAACTCATTTTGGATTGTAACAACTCAACCAGTGCCTACACAAAGAATAGATATGTTAACACGTTGTGAGTAGAAGGTAACTAGAGTTGACATTACATTCCCGAGAATGCTGTGGTGAATAGTCAAAAGCTGGAAGATGTAATTGTAATCGGTCTAGAGCAAAAGAGTATGTGTTTTGTAATCCATTAGTTGCTGTAAATTTGCTAATCTTGCTTCTTAACAATGGCTTTCTTAGTAATATTGAATGTGAACGTAGGATTTTTTTTTTTTTTTTTGCCACGTGGTTTTGTTAGGAACGTGGAATTCACTCTCCAAATGTTAAACAAGAACAAGAACGAAAAGGAAACAAAGACACAAGAATTTTGCGTAGAAAACCTAAAATTGGGAATAAACCAAGTATAATGGACTAGAACTTGGTAGTTTAAAAGAAATTTTTTTATCTAGGTATTATAAGCTAGTACACCTTGCTACCCTCAGCAATTATATGATATGAACTTCATATGATAATCCTATACCTTGAAAAACTAATTTGGAATTTAGGACTCAAATTAAGAAAACTCCCAACAGATACTTGTCCTTGCATCCAAATTAGTTCGTCTAGTTTAAATCCTAAAGGGAATTCGTGTGATATAAGTTTCCCTCCAAAGTTAATTTTGTACGCAAGAAATTTTTTTGGATCGGGCAGTTTCTAAAATATAATTATTATTAAAGGTGTTCAACTAAATTTTTCCCATTTCAATTTAAAGGTTGTGAGAGTATGGAAAATAATCTTAAAACTACTATTACAAGGACAACATTTTTAATGGATGCTATTTGATTGCAATTGAGTGTATCCCATTTTCTTATAATTTTTTCGTTTATGTAAAAAAGGATGAAAGAACGAGAATATGTACATAGAAATTACTGGACCATGAAAATTAGTTTCTTTGTCAATTCTTTCACATCAAGGGGAAAAAAACCATATGGCTAACCATAAAGGATTCATGTATAAAACTTTTCTTGAGCTTACTATACAAGTCAAGAAAAAATCATCATATTGTATGTTCCTTTTCGTTTTTTTCGTTCCAGTATTCATATTCAAACATGGTAAGGATCCTCTTCGTGATGAAACTTCTAGGAGATTGTCTTCTTTATTATGTTTAACTTATGTAGAGACCGAAACCGTTGTTCTTATTAATTACGGTTTATAATATTTAGCAGTTTAACTAATAGTGTTTATTATAATTAATTCTCTACTAAAGGAGTTTTCAAGCTGTTCGAATGTTTCTTAACTCTTGCAATATGCTATAAATATGTCTCATAATGAGAAAGAGTTGGTTGTATCATCCATTTTTACATATTGAAAGCTTATTTACCGTAACAAACACCCAATAAATTTTTACAAGAGAATGGGAAAAAAACACATTATTTAGACCTCATGGATTCAAAAAAATTCTAGTTATGAAGTTATCCATCATTTATGTGATTCTTAACATGTTTTCTATTACAATAGCTCAACCGAGTGCCTGCACTAGGCGTAGATCTTGCAACAGGTTGTGAGCAGAAGATGAGTAAAACGTGTGGCGATCAAACATATTTATATACATTTATTGAAAGGGACATCGTGTCCGAGAGAATGTTGCGATCAATTATCGAAGTCCGGAAGGGAGTGTCATGATAGCTTGAAGAATTTAATCTTTATAGAGCGGCCAGATTTTGGGAAAAGAAAGCAGGAAATAATGGATAGACACAATGAAGTTTGGGACCTTTGCAAGAACAACGGTCAAATTGCAACCACTCCACCCGTGTTGGCACCAAGCGCGAGATATCGTTATAGGTTGTGAGCATAAGCTAACAAAAGAGCTGTGGTGAGAAAAAATATTTGTATGTATTTAACGGACAACAATCCATGTCCCAAGAATGTTATAATCAATTGTTAAAAGAAGGACGAGAATGTCATAATAGGTCGACAAATTGTATTCTAGGTGAATGGCCGAACTTGACGGAAAAAGCGAGAACATAATGAAAGGCAAGATGAAATTTGGAACCTTTGTAAGCAAAACATATGAGTTTTAGAACTCGTACGCTTCTAGAAACATACTATGCAAGGATATGTGTGAATTGTATAGATTAAAAATGAGTCATGAAGGCCTTATAATAATATGAAATACATTAGTACAAAAGTTGTTTTGCGATGATAGTTCTGCAATTAATAAATTTTTTTCATTTCTTTTACTTTTTCCCCCTTTTCTCTTTTCATCTATATTTCTTATATAGCCAAACGTTACAAAAACACTCGTAGATTAGTTGTTGAACGATGCGTACCCTTCAAAACCTGATGTGATAATATCTAAATAATACCTTGTTTTGGAGAAAGAAAAATTATCAATTGGTTTGGCTAAAGGAGAGTAAAAGGCAGAAATCTTAAGTAGCTTGCACGGTTCCAACATCACGAATCTAACTTATACATGAAATTGTCGATAGTGTAGCCTATATGTTAGTTATAGTGTATATTTACATTTCACAACACGGAATATTGAAACATGCAAGTATTTCCTTGCTACTATTAAAGAATATGACCATATTTATTCATATCATCTTTCACCATACGAAATCATATAAACTAATAGAATACAATTTATTTTTATTCAAATCATGTTTTATCTAGAATCTTTATGGTGGTTAAATCATTTTAGATTGTAACAACTCAACCGGTGCCTACACAAAGCATAGATATGGTAACACGTTGTGAGTAGAAGGTAACTAGAGTTAACATTACATTCCCGAGAATGCTATGATGAATAGTCAAAAGCTGGAAGATGTATTGTAATCGGTCTAGAGCAAAAGAGTATGTATTTTGTAACCCATTAGTTGCTGTAAATTTGCTAATCCCCCTTCCTAATATTGACTTTCTTAGTAATATTGAATATGAACGTAGGATTTTTTTTTTTTTGCCACGTGGTTCTGTTAGGAACGTGGAATTCACTCTCCAAACGTTAAACAAGAACAAGAAGAAAAAGGAAACAAAGACAAAGGAATTTTGCGCAGAAAACCTAAAATCGGGAAAAACCATGTACAATGGAGTAGAATTTGGTAGTTTACAAGAAATATTTTTCTCTAGGTATTACAAGCTGGTACACCTTTCTTCCCTAAGCAATTATATGATATGAACTTCATAAAAATTAATTTGGAATTCAGGACTCAAATTAAGAAAACACCCAACTGATACATGTCCTTGCATCCAAATTACTTCGTGTAGTTTAAATCCTAAGGGGAATTTGTGTGACATGAGTTTTCCTCCAAAGTTGATTTTGTATGCAAGAAAATTTTTTTGGACCGGACATTTTCCAAATTACAATTATTATTAAAGGTGTTCAATTAAATTTTTTCTACTTAAATTTAAAGGTTGTGAGAGTATCGAAAATAAGCTTAAAATTACTATTACCATGACAACATTTTTAATAGATGTTATTTAATTGCAATGAAGAGTATCCCATTTTCTTATAATTTTTTCGTTTATGTGTAAAAAGGATGTAAGAACGAGAATATGTACATAGAAATTGCTGGACCATGAAAATTAGTTTCTTTGTCAATTCTTTCACATCAAGGGGTAAAAAACCACATGGCTAACCATAAAGGATTCATGTATAAGACTTTTCTTGAGCTTACTATAAAAGTCCGAGAAAAATCATCATATTGTATGTTCCTTTTTCTTTTCTCTTTTGTTCCGAGTATTCATTTTCAAACATGGTAAGGATCCTCTTCGTGAGGAAACTTATAGGAGATTGTCTTCTTTATTATGTTTAACTTATGTAAAGACCGAAACCGTTCTTCTTATTAATTAAGGTTTATAATATTAAGCGAGTTTAACTAATAGTGTTTATTATCATTAATCCTTTACTAAAAGAGTTTTTCGCCTATTTTTATTAAATGTATAAAAGTTTTCAATTGTTTAATTGTTTCTTAACTCTTGCAATACGTTATAAATATGTCTCATACTGAGAAAGAGTTGGTTGTATCATCCATTTTTACATATTGAAAATTTATTTATCGAAACAAACACCCAATAAAATTTTACAAGAGAAAGGGAAAAAAACACATTGTTTTGACCTCATGGATTCAAAAAAACATCAAGTTATGAAGTTATCCATCATTTTTGTGATTCTTAACGTGTTTTTTGTTGCAACAGCTCAACCGGTGCACGCACCAGGCGCAGATCTTGCAATAGGTTGTGAGCATAAGATGAGTAAAACGTGTGGCGATAAAATCTATTCTTATATATTTATTGAAAGGGACGTCGTGTCCGGAGAATGTTGCGATCGAGTTATCGAAGGCTGGAAGGGAGTGTCATGATAGCTTAACGAATTTAATCTTAACATAGCGGCCAGATTTTGGGAAGAGAAAGCAGGAAATAATGGAGAGACACAATGAAGTTTGGAACCTCTGCAAGAACAACGGTCAAATTTCAACCGCTCCACCGAGTGTCGGCACCAAGCGCGAGATACCGTAATAGGTTGTGAGCATAAGCTAACAAAAGATTGTGGTGATAAAATATATTTTTACGTATTTAACGGACAACAATCCGTGTCCCAAGAATGTTGTGATCAATTGTTAAAAGAAGGAAGAGAATGTCATGATAGGCTGACAAATTCTATTATAAGCGAATGGCCGAACTTGACGAAACAAGCGAGAACATAATGAAAAGGCACGATGAAATTTGGAACCTTTGCAAGAAGGATGGTCATATTGATATATGAATTTTAGAACTCGTACGCTTCTAGAAACATACTATGCAAGGATATGTATGAATTGTATAAATTAAAAATGAGTAAGGAAGGCCTTATAATAATATGAAATACATTAGTACGAAAGTTGTTTTGCGGTGATAGTTAC
Source organism: Talinum fruticosum (assembly GCA_021018815.1). Lineage (NCBI taxonomy): Eukaryota > Viridiplantae > Streptophyta > Magnoliopsida > Caryophyllales > Talinaceae > Talinum > Talinum fruticosum. The sequence goes on from JAITYX010000020.1 coordinate 4,402,399, forward strand.
TGCAATTAATAAATTTTTTCATTTCTTTTGCTTTTTCCCACCTTTCCTCTTCTCATCTATATTTCTTAGACAACCAAACGTTACAAAAACACTCGTAGATTAGTTGTTGAATGATGCGTACCCATCAAAACCTGATGTTATAATATCTGAACAATACCTTGTTTTGGAGAAAGAAATATTATCAATTGGTGTGGCCAAAGGAGCGTAAAAGGCAAAACTCATAACTAGCTTGCACGGTTCCAACATCACAAATTTAACATATACAAGAAATGGTCGATAGTGTAGCCTATATGTTACTTATAGTGTATATTTGGATTTCACAATACGGAATATTGAAAGATGCAATATGACCATATTTATTCATATCATCTTTCACCATAAAAAATCATATAAACTAATAGAATACAATTAATTTTTATTCAAATCATGTTTTTATCTAGAATCTTTGTAGTGGTTAAATCATTTTGGATTGTAACAACTCAACCGGTGCCTACACAAAGCATAGATATGGTAACACGCTGTAAGTAGAAGGTAACTAGAGTTGACATTACATTCCCGAGAATGCTTGTGATGAATAGTCAAAAGCTGGAAGATGTAATTGTAATCGGTCTAGAGCAAAAGAGTTTGTGTTTTGTACCCCATTAGTTGCTTATAAATTTGCTAATCCAGCCTTCTAACAATGACTTTCTTAGTAATATTGAATGTGGACGTAGGATTTTGTTTTTGCCACGTGGTTGTTGAAAGAAATATTTACCGCAAGTGCACGCTTGTAGTCTGTAGATAGGAACCGGCAAGTATGGGTCGTGTCCACGAGAAACTTGTTTTCAAATACGAAATCCACCTAAAAACTCTAATATAGGTAAAACTCGGTTCGACGAGTGATTTGGTTTTCGGATTCAACTAATAACAAAATAACTAAGAGAAATCAATGAATAACAAGCCTTAGATTAGGATTAATCACACTACTATGCCTGAAATCAAAATTGAATACCGCTTGGGATTTGCCTATGCTAGTAGTTTAGAAGGGGAGACACCAATTAAACCTATCTTTGCCTACTTTCGAAGGTCAAAGACTGATCTTGCATAATCTAATCACCTATTTTCATAGGATTAACAAAGAGCAAAATCATAAAGAATGAATCTCACAACCCCGATTAAAACTTTAATATTTTCATAATGAAGTTCTAATCGCTCACAACGTCATTCTAGGTAAGTTTTCATCTTTCGATGTTTACAAAACCCTAGTAAAAATATATGAGTCCTCTTTCGAGGAAATCAATAAATAAGTGATGAGCGAAGTGAATTCTAACCTAACAAGCATAGAACAATTCAATTGGCATTGAATTCATGATTATCAAGGCATAATAGGGATCAATCCCAACCTAAGTAGAGAAATTAGTCCCTAAACATGATACTAAACAATTGACAGAATTTAGGGAACATAGCTATGGAGAAACGAAAAGAAATTGTGAAGAAAAGATAAAGAGAAGAAATTACGATTACCGAATAAAAACTTGAAGCGATTCAATCATACATAAACTTGAAGTAGAAAATTAGAATTGAGTGTTCTTGAGTCTCCCTTGGGGCTACCTCTTGAAAACCCTAGCTAAAATTTAAAATTCTGGAAAAAGATCCCTAAAAATTACAATTTGGAAACTTAAATATCCGCGGAAACAATAGTCGCACGGCCGTGCAAAGTCGCACGGAGTGCACGTGCGAAATTTTACCGCTAGTTTCGCACGACTTGTGCGACTTCGCACTGAGGGCTGTGTGACCTTCTTTGACTTTGAACCCTTCGCCTAATGATCTCGCACGGCTGTGCAACTTCTCTTGATGTGTTTTAGGCTTCTTTCTTGCCTCCTCTTGGGCCCGAACTCTCCTCTTGATCGCTTTTCATCAAATTTGCCTCGAATCTCTCTAATTTAAACCCAAAAACCTGTAATAAAGAGATTTACGAGCTTAGGCGACGATAAAAGGAAAATGAGCAAAATCTAACCCAAAACTGAATAAATATCATTGAAATCATCACGGAATTGGGTTAAATAATGCCTTAAAAATCGATAAAATTGAGGTTTAACAACTCCCCCATGCTTAGCTCTTGCTTGTCCCCAAGCAAGACTGTCAATTAATGATCCCGGGGTTAAAACCTCACATTCACCCTCCTCGGGTAACAAGTTAACAGTTCAATCAATAGGGATGACCATGCACAAAGACAACCTATTCAAAGTATCATACTTCCTTGAAAACTTGCCTGAAAACTTCAATGACTACAATGCTTGGTTACAATGCACAATTGTCTCATATTAAACTACAATAACATTCATGACACCCTCAAACAAATGGCAAACTAGCTTGACTGGTGGAACCTCACTTTAGGAAATATGGATCGCTCCATCTCATTTGAAATTTCTTTTTGAGGTTTCTTTCAACATCTCTTTCCAAAACACAACCTACCATAGGCTTGGTCGTATTCTCATTCTCCACCACTATAGAGGCAAAAATGCAAGTGTAATCAAGAGGTCTTTCAAAGCTTGTAATGTGGCCAAGGTTCATTGGTAGAAAGGGGAACCAATTTGGGATATGTGGAGCTAGATAGCCGAGGCCTAACAGCTAAGGAGTAAAAAACACTTCCAAACATGACTAAAAACTTTCTCCCAATTCACCTCTTTGAGCACAACATGCTTTAAGACAACTTTTGGAATGAGCATACAACTTTTTTGAACTTTCCACATGCCAACCACTTATTTCTTCACTTCTTTTCTTTTTTTTTTCAATTTTTCTTTTCTTTTCATTCTCTTTTTTTTTCAAAATTCAAAACTTTCAGGAATAGATATAATTGGCATGGGAATCATAAACACTACTCAATTCCAAAAGAGTCTAAAAGGGGAACTTATCATTATTTTTCAACACGGGTCCCCAAATCAAACTACAAACTTAATAGGAACACTCCATCATTCAAGACCAAAACTACCCAATAAGTATTGCTCCACTAGACCTGGCTTTGGTATAGGAAATGTATAAAGGCCAAAGGTAAAGTGGATGCAGGTGTATCAAGAAACAGGTTAAAGCTCAAAGGGGTAGCAAAATGGTATAAATGAATGGGATGGCTTTTTGGCTCATGTAGCTTGAAAACAAACGAATGCCTCTATCATATTACACAATGCATATGCCAAGTGTGGTCTCAAAGAGAAATAGAGCAAGTTCTAGAGGTATGCATCAAGGAAGAGTCACACAAAGAACGAAACATGAGACTAAAGCTGATGAATTAGTCTATAAGGCTCAAAGTCTCACGGGCTTATCCACCACAGTCAACAACTAGCTCAAAGATTTACCACATGCTCAAGTTTACCAATCATGCAAAGAAATTCTCAAAGACACTAGCAAGCAACTCAAGACATCACAATCAAATTCATTCGCAAGTTCATTTTCACACAAAGTTTCTACCAAGAATGGGCAATCAAATCATGCACAATCACGCCCAAAGATCAACTATCACAATTCACATCATCATCACGAGAGGGGTTTTCAAAACTATTTTTGGGATTTTTAAATTTTTTTAAAATTTTTTAAAGCAATAAAAGCTAACTAACAAAGATACCTCACATAGAAGAGAATGAAAGAAGGGATGGAGCGTGTTTACCTCAAAAGTTTATGAATTTGCCTCCTCCATAATTCCTCAAATGAGCCAAGATAAAAAAGAAGAACAAAAATGTAAGTAATGCAAAGATTCTAACCTATATGCTTAGGACTACATGATAAACGAAAAGGTGAAAAAAATGAAAAAGTAATCCTAAGAAACTACATGAATGCAACCTAAATGAATGCAAATCCATCCCTACCATCCTTAAAACATCATCCAAAAGCTGCAAGCTACTCCCCATGCTTAACTCTTGCATTGTCCTCAATGAAAAAGGGCAAGAAAAGAAAGGAAAGGGAAGAAAGCCTACAAACAACGAGAAATTGTAATAAGGGTGGGAGGGAGGGAATTTTTTTGTTTTTTTAAAGCAATAAAAATGCTTGGGTTGCCTCCCAAGAAGCGCTTGTTTAAGGTCCTTAAGCTTGACCCTTACCTCAAACGGTAGACAGTGAGGACTGGGGATGAGGATAAAGTGAAGAATGGACTTGTGACATGAAATTCACTACCTCCTCATCATGATCAACACTACGAGCAAACCGAATATCGGCTTCGGTGGTCAAGTTTGGTGGAGCGGGTCGGCGTGCGTGGCTCATCCCATGTGTAGATATCAAATCAAGCTGCAGGGCTGGGAACAGGAGCCAAGAGTACATGTGGTGGTAGGAGGAAGAAATCAACACTTTCACCACAAATGTGAAAGGAGATCTTCCCTGCAGGTACATCAATCACAGCTCCTGTAGTTGCCGAAATGGTCTCCCTAAAATAATAGGGACTCGGATGCTCTCATCCATATCCATCACCACAAAATCACGAGGGAACAACAAACTTCCCTACTTGAATAGGTACATCCTCCAAAATACCCACGGGGCACCGAACGGACTGATCTGCGAGTTGAATGGAGATATTTGTAGGTTGCGGATCACCTAGCTGAAGCTTCTGTAGAGTGGAAGTGGCATTATGCTCACACTTGCTCCGAGAACACAAAGGGCTCTATCAATCTGCACTCCCTTGATTGAGCAAGGAATAGAAAAACTTCCCGGATCCTGCGGCTTAGAAGATGACTTGTTCTGCAGAACCGCACTGCACACCTCCCCCATGCTTACTAAAGAATCATCCTCCAACCTAGTCTTCTTGGAGAAAATCTCCCTTAAAAACTTAATATTGGAGGGTGTCTCCTTGATAGCCTCCAAGAATGTCATGTTGATGTAGACCTTCTTCAACATATCAACAAATTTCAAAAATCCGAGGCTCTAGCAATCTCTGAAGATATGGTACAGGTGGCCGATATGGGCATATAGGAGGTGTTTTGGAGGCATGCTCATCTCGAACTACGAATTGGGCTATGCCGATCAACCTGAGTAGTACGGTGCTTGTCTTCCTGCAAAATCATAACAGGACTCTCTACTAACTCTGTGCTACAGGTTTGAACAGTATTGACATGGGCCCTAGGATTGATCTCTGGCTGGCCCGGTAAATGCCCTTGAGGTCTATAAAGATGGCTCACTTGTTGAGCTATTTTAGGATATTTGGGTCTCCAGGATCTTGTGGTGGGTAGACATGCTCTCAAACTTTGAAGTCAATTGCTTGATAGATTCACCTAAGGCCTCATTTGTTCTAGGCTGTGTTTGAATGAAGCTTTCCAGTGAGGCTCTCTAGATTTGACTTCGAGGTGGGGGTTGAGGTGCTTAGATTGAAGGAGGCCCTAGGCTGAAAACCAGGTGGCACAGGATTGTTATTCCTATAAGAAAAGTTGGGGTGATTCTTTAATCCAGGGTTGTAGGTTTGAGAGTATGGATCATTTTGTGGTCTAGAATTGAAGTTACGCAAGGCATTGGCTTGCTCAATAGTTTGGAAATCAACTTGGCACTCGGCGGCCACATGTCCTTGCACTCCACATATCTCACAAACTACATATCCCTCATTTGCAGCACTTGAGGAGCCACTGGAAGTAGACACTTGTACTCACTCGTTCTAACTTCGACTGAGAGCCTCTACTTTTCTAGCTAGGAAGGCTATAGAATCAATCTCATGCATCCCTCTTTTCTTCGGAATTGACTTCTCACTGCCCTAATGATAGCTATTGGAAGCCATGTTCTCAATAAGTGCCTTGGCTTCACCTTCACCCTTAGCCATTAGGGCACCTCCTGTGGTTGTATCTATAGAAATCCGAATGCGGGGAGGTAGCCCATTGTAGAAAGTCTGCGAGGAGCATCCATTCGGGAATGCCATGGTGAGGACACTTCTTTTGGAGATCCTTGTAACGCTCCCAAGCCTCATAAAGTGACTCCCCGTCCTCCAAGCAAAAGGTGGAGATGGTGTTCCTCAATTTCGCGGTCTTGTTTGGGGGAAAGAACTTTGTCATAAACGCCTTTGACAAAGCTTCCCAAGTGGTGTACTTGTTGGGGTCCTCATTCAACAACCAATCCTTGGCTCTATCCTTTAAGGAGAAGGGAAAGACCTTAAGGCGGAGGGCTTCATTGATGAAGTTGTTGATCTTCACGGTTCCACACTTCTCCAAGGAGTTGATGTGTCGGATGGCATTTTCGCTAGGAAGCCCTCCAAATGCATCTTGCCGCACAAAGTGAATGAGCGACATCTTCACCTCAAAATCCTCTGCAATGACATTCGGCCCCACGATGGCGGAAATTGCCCCGGACACACTAGGGATGGCATAGTCCCCTAGTGGTCTCGGTTGCGGTCCTTGTTCCGCCATTCTTTCCTTTCTTCTCCGTCTTCTCACAGCTCCGCTTATTGATCTTGTTGTTGCTTCGATTTCGGGGTCAAATGGGACAATTTCTCTCCCTCTTCGACTCCTCCTACGCATGCAAAAACAAGAACTATACCGAGCGTAACCAGGTTCAAGTAGAAATCAAGAAAAGATTGTCTGAGACAAGAACACAAGACCTAGTTTCAAGTCTACAAGCAAATTTAGTACTCAAAAGAACAAAGTTCCCGGGCATCGGTGCCAAAAACTTGTTGAAAGAAATATTTACCGCAAGTGCACGCTGTAGCTGTAGCTAGGAACCGGCAAGTACGGGTCGTGTCCACGAAAAACTTGTTTTCAAATACGAAATCCACCTAAAAACTCTAATATAGGTAAAACTCGGTTCGACAGTGATTTGGTTTTCGGATTCAACTAATAACAAAATAACTAAGAGAAATCAATGAATAACAAGCCTTAGATTGGGATTAATCACACTACTATGCACTGAAACTAAAATCGAATACCGCTTGGGATTTGCCTATGCTAGTAGTTTAGAAGGGGAGACACCAATTAAACCTATCTTTGCCTACTTTTGAAGGTCAAAGACTGATCTTGCACAATCTAATCACCTATTTTCATAGGATTAACAAAGAGCAAAATCATAAAGAATGAATCTCACAACCCCAGATTAAAACCTTAATTATTTTCATAATGAAGTCCAATCGCTCACAACGTCATTCTAGGTAAGTTTTCATCTTTCGATGTTTACAAAACCTTAATAAAAGTATATGAGCCCTCTTTCGAGGAAATCAATGAATAAGTGATGAGCGAAGTGAATTCTAACCTAACAAGCATAGAACAATTCAATTGGCATTAAATTCATGATTATCAAGGCATAATAAGGATCAATCACAACCTAGGTAGAGAAATTAGCCCCTAAACATGATACTAAACAGTTGACAGAAATTAGGGAACATAGCCATGGAGAAACAAAGAGAAATTGTGAAGAAAAGATAAAGAGAAGAAATTACGATTACCGAATAAAAACTTGAAGCGATTCAATCATACATAAACTTGAAGTAGAAAATTAGAATTGAGTGTTCTTGAGTCTCCCTTGGGGGCTACCTCTTGAAAACCCTAACTAAAATTTAGAATTCTGGAAAAAGATCCCTAAAAATTACAATTTGGAAACTTAAATATCCGCAGAAACAATAGTCGCACGGCCGTGCAAGGTCGCACGGAGTGCCGTGCGAAATTCTACCGCATTTTCTCACGGCACTGTGCAACTTCGCACGGGGGCTATGTGACCTTCTTTGACTTCGAACCCTTCGCCTAATGATCTGCACGACTGTGCAACTTCGCACAATAGGCCGTACAACTTCTCACAGTAGGCCGTGCAACTTCTCTTGATGTGTTTTAGGCTTCTTTCTTGCCTCCTCTTGGGCCCGAACTCTCCTCTTGATCGCTTTTCATCAAATTTGCCTCGAATCTCTCTAATTTAAGCCCAAACACCTGTAATAAAGAGATTTACGAGCTTAGGCGACGATAAAGAGAAAATGAGCAAAATCCAACCCAAAGCCGAATAAATATCATTGAAATCATCACGGAATTGGGTTAAATAATGCCTTAAAAATTGATAAAATCAAGGTTTAACGGTGGTTACGTTAGGAACGTGGAATTCACTCTCCAAATGTTAAACAAGAACTAGAAGGAAAAGGAAACAAAGACACAAGCAGTTTACGTAGAAAACCTAAAATCGAGGAATAAACCAAGTATAATGGACTAGAATTCGGTAGTTTAAAAGAAATTTTTTCTCTAGGTATTACAAGCTGGTACACCTTGCTACCCTCGGCAATTATATGAGTACGAACTTCATATGATAATCCCATACCTTGAAAAACTAATTTGGAAATCGGGACTCAAATTAAGAAAACACCCAACTGATACATGTCCTTGCATCCAAATTACTTCGTGTACTTTAAATCCTAAGGGGAATTTGCGTGACATGAGTTTTCCTCCAAAGTTAATTTTGTGTGCAAGAAAATTTTTTGGACAGGACATTTTGTAAAATAAAATTATTATTAAAGGTGTTCAATTAAATTTTTTCTACTTGAATTTAAAGGTTGTGAGAGTATGGAAAATAATCATAAAATTACTATTACCAGGACAACATTTTTAATGGATGTTATTTGATTGCAATAAAGAATATCCCATTTTCTTATAATTTTTCGTTTATGTGTAAAAAGGATGTAAGAACGAGAATATGTACATAGAAATTGCTGGACCATGAAAATTAGTTTCTTTGTCAATTCTTTCACATCAAGGGAAAAAAACCAACATGGGTAACCATAAAGGATTCATGTATAAGACATTTCTTGACCTTACTATACAAGTCTAGAAAAAATCATCATATTGTATGTTCCTTTTTCTTTTCTCTTTTGTTCCAATACTCATCTTCAAACATGGTAAGGATCCTCTTCGTGATGAAACTTCTAGGAGATTGTCTTCTTCATTATGTTTAACTTATGTAGAGACCGAAACCGTTTTACTTATTAATTAAGGTTTATAATGTTTAGCAGTTTAACTAATAGTATTTATTATCGTTAATCCTTTACTGAAGAAGCTTTTCACCTATTTTTATTAAATGTATAGAAGTTTTCAATTGTTCGAATGTTTCTTAACTCTTGCAATACGCTATAAATATGTCTCATACTGAGAAAGAGTTGGTTGTATCATCCATTTTTACATATTGAAAATTTATTTACCGAACCAAACACCCAATAAAATTTTACAAGAGAAAGGGAAAAAAACACATTGTTTTGACCTCATGGATTCAAAAAAACATCAAGTTATGAAGTTATCCATCATTTTTGTGATTCTTAACATGTTTTTTGTTGCAACAGCTCAACCGGTGCCCGCACCGGGCACGAGAACTTGCAATAGGTTGTGAGCATAAGATGAGTAAAACGTGTGGCGATAAAATCTACTCTTATATATTTATTGAAAGGGACGTCGTGTCAGGAGAATGTTGCGATCGGTTATCGAAGGCCGGAAGGGAGTGTCATGATAGCTTGGCGAATTTAATCTTAACACGGCGGCCAGATTTTGGGAAGAGAAAGCTGGAAATAATGGAGAGACACAATGAAGTTTGGAACCTATGCAAAAACAACGGTCAAATTGCAACCGCACCACCGAGTGTCGGCACCAAGCGCGAGATACCGTAATAGGTTGTGAGCATAAGCTAACAAAAGATTGTGGTGATAAAATATATTTTTACGTATTTAACGGACAACAATCTGTGTCCCAAGAATGTTGTGATCAATTGTTAAAAGAAGGAAGAGAATGTCATGATAGGCTGACAAATTCTATTCTAAGCGAATGGCCGAACTTGACGAAACAAGCGAGAACATAATGAAAAGGCACGATGAAATTTGGAACCTTTGCAAGAAGGATGGTCATATTGATATATGAATTTTAGAACTCGTACGCTTCTAGAAACATACTATGCAACGATATGTATTAATTGTATAGATTAAAAATGAGTAAGGAAGGCCTTATAATAATATGAAATACATTAGTACAAAAGTTGTTTTGCGGTGATAGTTACTGCAATTAATAAATTTTTTCATTTCTTTTACTTTTTCCCGCCTTTCCTCTTCTCATCCGTATTTCTTAGACTTACCAAAACACTTGTAGATTAGTTGTTGAATGATGCGTACCCATCAAAACCTGATGTTACAATATCTAAACAATACCTTGTTTTGGAGAAAGAAATATTATCAATTGGTGTGGCCAAAGGAGCGCAAAAGCCGAAACTCTTAACTAGCTTGCACAGTTCCAACATCACAAATTTAACATATTCATGAAATGGTCGATAGTGTAGACAATATGTTAGTTATAGTGTATATTTACATTTGACAATACGGAATATTAAAACATGCAACTATTTCCTTGCAGGTATTAAAGCATATGACCATATTTATTCATATCATTTTTCACCATGAAAAATCATATAAACTAATAGAATACAATTAATTTTTATTCAAATCATGTTTTTATCTAGAATATTTGTGGTGGTTAAATCATTTTGGATTGTAACAACTCAACCGGTGCCTACACAAAGCATAGATATGGTAACACGTTATGAGTAGAAGGTAACTAGAGTTGACATTACATTCGCGAGAATGTTGTGATGAATAGTCAAAAGCTGGAAGATGTAATAGTAATCGGCCTAGAGCAAAAGAGTTTGTGTTTTGTACCCCATTGGTTGGTGTAAATTTGCTAATCCCACTTCCTAACAATGACTTTCTTAGTAATATTGAATGTGAACGTAGGATTTTTTTTTTTGCCACGTGGTTCTGTTAGGAACGTGGAATTCACTCTCCAAACGTTAAACAAGAACTAGAAGGAAAAGGAAACAAAGACACAAGAATTTTGCGTAGAAAACCTAAAATCGGGGAATAAACCAAGTATAATGGACTAGAATTCGGTAGTTTACTAGAAATTTTTTCTCTAGGTATTACAAGCCGGTACACCTTGCTACCCTCGGTAATTATATGATACGAACTTCATATGATAATCCCATACCTTGAAAAACTAATTTGGAAATCAGGACTCAAATTAAGAAAACACCCAACTGATACATGTCCTTGCATCCAAATTACTTCGTGTACTTGAAATCCTAAGGGAATTTGCATGACATGAGTTTTCCTCCAAAGTTAATTTTGTGTGCAAGAAAAGTTTTTTGGACCGGACATTTTGTAAAATAAAATTATTATTAAAGGTGTTCAATTAAATTTTTTCTACTTGAATTTAAAGGTTGTGAGAGTATGGAAAATAATCATAAAATTGCTATTACTAGGACAACATTTTTAATGGATGTTATTTGATTGCAATGAAGAGTATCCCATTTTCTTATAATTTTTTCGTTTATGTGTAAAAAGGATGTAAGAACGGGAATATGTACATAGAAATTGCTGGACCATGAAAATTAGTTTCTTTGTCAGTTCTTTCACATCAAGGGAAAAAACCAACGTGGGTAACCATAAAGGATTCATGTATAAGACTTTTCTTGACCTTACTATACAAGTCTAGAAAAATTATCATATTGTATGTTCCTTTTTCTTTTCTCTTTTATTCCTGTACACATCCTCAAACATGGTAAGGATCCTCTTCGTGATGAAACTTCTAGGAGATTGTCGTCTTTATTATGTTTAACTTATGTAGAGACCGAAACCGTTTTTCTTGTTAATTAACGTTTATAATATTTAGTAGTTTAACTAATAGTGTTTATTATCATTAATCCTTTACTAAAGGAGTTTTTCCCCTATTTTTCTTAAATGTATAGAAGTTTTCAATTGTTCAAATGTTTCTTAACTCTTGCAATACGCTATAAATATGTCTCATACTGAGAAAGAGTTGTTTGTATCATCGATTTTTACATATTGAAAATTTATCTACCGAAACAAACACCCAATAAAATTTTACAAGAGAAAGGGAAAAAAACACATTGTTTTGACCTCATGGATTCAAAAAAACATCAAGTTATGAAGTTATCCATCATTTTTGTGAATCTTAACATGTTTTTGTTGCAACAGCTCAACCGGTGCCCGCACCGGGCGTAGATCTTGCAATAGGTTGTGAGCATAAGATGAGTAAAACGTGTGGCGATCAAATCTATTCATATATATTTATTGAAAGGGACGTCGTGTCCAGGAGAATGTTGCGACCGGTTATCGAAGGCCGGAAGGGAGTGTCATGATAGCTTGACGAATTTAATCTTAACACAGCGGCCAGATTTTGGGAAGAGAAAGCTGGAAATAATGGAGAGACACAATGAAGTTTGGAACCTCTGCATGAACAACGGTCAAATTGCAACCGCTCCACCGAGTGTCGGCACCAAGCGCGAGATACCGTAATAGGTTGTGAGCATAAGCTAACAAAAGATTGTGGCGATAAAATATATTTTACGTATTTAACGGACAACAATCCGTGTCCCAAGAATGTTGTGATCAATTGTTAAAAGAAGGAAGAGAATGTCATGATAGGCTGACAAATTCTATTCTAAGCGAATGGCAGAACTTGATGGAAACAAGCAGAACATAATGAAAAGGCACGATGAAATTTGGAACCTTTGCAAGAAGGATGGTCATATTGATATATGAATTTTAGAACTCGTACGCTTCTAGAAACATACTATGCAAGGATATGTATGAATTGTATAGATTAAAAATGAGTAAGGAAGGAATTATAATAATATGAAATATATTAGTACAAAAGTTGTTTTGCGGTGAGTAGTTCTGCAATTAATAAATATTTTTCATTTCTTTTGCTTTTTCCCACCTTTCCTCTTGTCATCTATATTTCTTAGACAACCAAACGTTACAAAAACACTCGTAGATTAGTTGTTGAATGATGCGTACCCATCAAAACCTGATGTTATAATATCTAAACAATACCTTGTATTGAAGAAAGAAATATTATCAATTGGTGTGGCCAAAGGAGCGTAAAAGCCGAAACTCTTAACTAGCTTGCACAGTTCCAACATCAAAAATCTAACAGATTCATGAAATGGTCGATAGTGTAGCCCATATGTTAGTTATAGTGTATATTTACATTTGACAATACGGAATATTGAAACATGCAACTATTTCCTTGCAGGTATTAAAGCATGTGACCATATTTATTCATATCATTTTTCACCATGAAAAATCATATAAACTAATAGAATACAATTAATTTTTATTCAAATCATGTTTTTATCTAGAATCTTTATGGTGGTTAAATCATTTTGGATTGTAACAACTCAACCGGTGCCTACACAAAGTATAGATATGGTAACACGTTGTGAGTAGAAGGTAACTAGAGTTGACATTACATTCCCGAGAATGTTGTGATGAATAGTCAAAAGCTGGAAGATGTAATTGTAATCGGCCTTGAGCAAAAGAGTATGTGTTTTGTACCCCATTAGTTGGTGTAAATTTGCTAATCCCGCTTCCTAACAATGACTTTCTTAGTAATATTGAATGTGAACGTAGGATTATTATTTTTTTGCCACGTGGTTCCGTTAGGAACGTGGAATTCACTCTCCAAACGTTAAACAAGAACAAGAAGGAAAAGGAAACAAAGACACAAGAATTTTGCGTAGAAAACCTAAAATGGGGAATAAACCAAGCATAATGGACTAGAATTTGGTAGTTTACAAGAAACTTTTTTCTTTAGGCATTACAAGCTGGCACAACTTGCTACCCTCAGCAATTATATGATACGAACTTCATATGATAATCCCATACCTTTAAAAACTAATTTGGAATTCAGGACTCAAATTAAGAAAACACCCAACTAATACATGTCCTTGCATCCAAATTACTTCATGTAGTTTAAATCCTAAGGGGAATTCATGTGACATGAGTTTTCCTCCAAAGTTAATTTTGTGTGCAAGAAAAGTTTCTTGGACCGGACATTTTGTAAAATAAAATTATTATTAAAGGTGTTCAATTAAATTTTTCCTACTTAAATTTAAAGGTTGTGAGAGCATGGAAAATAATCTTAAAATTACTATTACTAGGACAACATTTTTAATGGATGTTATTTGATTGCAATGAAGAGTATCCCATTTTCTTATAATTTTTTCGTTTATGTATAGAAAGGATGCAAGAACGAGAATGTGTACATAGAAATTGCTGGACCATGAAAATTAGTTTCTTTGTCAATTCTTTCACATCAAGGGAAAAAAACCTACATGACTAACCATAAAGGATTCATGTACAAGACTTTTCTTGAGCTTATTATACAAGTCTAGAAAAAATCATCATATTGTATGTTCCTTTTTCTTTTCAATTTTGTTCCTGTACACATCCTCAAACATGGTAAGGATCCTCTTCGTGATGAAACTTCTAGGAGATTGTCTTCTTTATTATGTTTAACTTATATAGAGACCGAAACCGTTTTTCTTATTAATTAACGTTTATAATATTTAGTAGTTTAACTAATAGTGTTTATTATCATTAATCCTTTACTAAAGGAGTTTTTCCCTATTTTTCTTAAATGTATAGAAGATTTCAATTGTTCGAATGTTTCTTAACTCTTGCAATACGCTATAAATATGTCTCATATTGAGAAAGAGTTGGTTGTATCATCTATTTTTACATACTGAAAATTTATCTACCGAAACAAACACCCAATAAAATTTTACAAGAGAAAGGGAAAAAACACATTGTATTGACCTCATGGATTCAAAAAAACATCAAGTTATGAAGTTATCCATCATTTTTGTGAATCTTAACATGTTTTTGTTGCAACAGCTCAACCGGTGCCCGCACCGGGCGTAGATCTTGCAATAGGTTGTGAGCATAAGATGAGTAAAACGTGTGGCGATCAAATCTATTCATATATATTTATTGAAAGGGACGTCGTGTCCGGAGAATGTTGCGATCAGTTATCGAAGGTCGGAAGGGAGTGTCATGATAGCTTGACGAATTTAATCTTAACACAGCGGCCAGATTTTGGGAAGAGAAAGCAGGAAATAATGGAGAGACACAATGAAGTTTGGAACCTCTGCAAGAACAACGGTCAAATTGCAGCCCCTCCACCGGTGTCGGCACCAAGCGCGAGATACCGTAATAGGTTGTGAGCATAAGCTAACAAAAGATTGTGGTGATAAAATATATTTTTACGTATTTAACGGACAACAATCTGTGTCCCAAGAATGTTGTGATCAATTGTTAAAAGAAGGAAGAGAATGTCATGATAGGCTGACAAATTCTATTCTAAGCGAATGGCCAGAACTTGACAGAAACAAGCAGAACATAATGAAAAGGCACGATGAAATTTGGAACCTTTGCAAGAAGGATGGTCATATTGATATATGAATTTTAGAACTCGTACGCTTCTAGAAACATACTATGCAAGGATATGTATTAATTGTATAGATTAAAAATGAGTAAGGAAGGCCTTATAATAATATGAAATACATTAGTACAAAAGTTGTTTTGCGGTGATAGTTCCGCAATTAATAAATTTTTTCATTTCTTTTACTTTTTCTCACCTTTCCTCTTCTCATCCGTATTTCTTCGACAACCAAACGTTACAAAAACACTGTAGATTAGTTGTTGAATGATGCGTACCCATCAAAACCTGATGTTACAATATCTAAACAATACCTTGTTTTGGAGAAAGAAATATTATCAATTGGTGTGGCCAAAGGAGCGCAAAAGCCGAAACTCTTAATTAGCTTGCACAGTTCCAACATCAAAAATCTAACAGATTCATGAAATGGTCGATAGTGTAGCCCATATGTTAGTTATAGTGTATATTTACATTTCACAATACGGAATATTGAAACATGCAACTATTTCCTTGCAGGTATTAAAGCATATGACCATATTTATTCATATTATTTTTCACCGTGAAAAATCATATAAACCAATAGAATACAATTAATTTTTATTCAAATCATGTTTTTATCTAGAATCTTTATGGTGTTTAAATCATTTTGGATTGTAACAAGTCAACCGGTGCCTACACAAAGCATAGATATGGTAACACGTTGTGAGTAGAAGGTAACTAGAGTTGACATTACATTCCCGAGAATGTTGTGATGAATAGTCAAAAGCTGGAAGATGTAATTGTAATCGGCCTTGAGCAAAAGAGTATGTGTTTTGTACCCCATTAGTTGGTGTAAATTTGCTAATCCCGCTTCCTAACAATGACTTTCTTAGTAATATTGAATGTGAACATAGGATTATTATTTTTTTTGCCACGTGGTTACTGTTAGGAACGTGGAATTCACTCTCCAAACGTTAAACAAGAACAAGAAGGAAAAGGAAACAAAGACACAAGAATTTTGCGTAGAAAACCTAAAATGGGGAATAAACCAAGCATAATGAACTAGAATTTGGTAGTTTACAAGAAACTTTTTTTCTAGGCATTACAAGCTGGCACACCTTGCTACCCTCAGTAATTATATGATACGAACTTCATATGATAATCCCATACCTTTAAAAACTAATTTAGAATTCAGGACTCAAATTAAGAAAACACCCAACTAATACATGTCCTTGCATCCAAATTACTTCATGTAGTTTAAATCCTAAGGGGAATTCATGTGACATGAGTTTTCCTCCAAAGTTAATTTTGTGTGCAAGAAAAGTTTCTTGGACCGGACATTTTGTAAAATAAAATTATTATTAAAGGTGTTCAATTAAATTTTTCCTACTTAAATTTAAAGGTTGTGAGAGCATGGAAAATAATCTTAAAATTACTATTACTAGGACAACATTTTTAATGGATGTTATTTGATTGCAATGAAGAGTATCCCATTTTCTTATAATTTTTTCGTTTATGTATAGAAAGGATGCAAGAACGAGAATATGTACATACAAATTGCTGGACCATGAAAATTAGTTTCTTTGTCAATTCTTTCACATCAAGGGAAAAAAACCTCATGGCTAACCATAAAGGATTCATGTACAAGACTTTTCTTGAGCTTACTATACAAGTCTAGAAAAATCATCATATTGTATGTTCCTTTTTCTCTTCAATTTTTTCCTGTACACATCCTCAAACATGGTAAGGATCCTCTTCGTGATGAAACTTCTAGGAGATTGTCGTCTTTATTATGTTTAACTTATGTAGAGACCGAAACTGCTTTTCTTATTAATTAAAGTTTATAATATTTCGCAGTTTAACTAATAGTGTTTATTATCATTAATCCTTTACTAAAGGAGTTTTTCCCTATTTTTATTAAATGCATATAAGTTTTCAATTGTTCGAATGTTTCTTAACTCTTGCAATACGCTATAAATATGTCTCATACTGAGAAAGAGTTGGTTGTATCATCCATTTTTACATATTGAAAATTTATTTACCGAACCAAACACCCAATAAAATTTTACAAGAGAAAGGGAAAAAATACATTGTTTTGACCTCATGGATTCAAAAAACATCAAGTTATGAAGTTATCCATCATTTTTGTGATTCTTAACATGTTTTTTGTTGCAATAGCTCAACACGGTGCCCGCACCGGGCGCGAGATCTTGCAATAGGTTGTGAGCATAAGATGAGTAAAACGTGTGGCGATCAAATCTATTCATATATATTTATTGAAAGGGACGTCGTGTGCTGGAGAATGTTGCGATCGGTTATCGAAGGTCGGAAGGGAGTGTCATGATAGCTTGACGAATTTAATCTTAACACAGCGGCCAGATTTTGGGAAGAGAAAGCAGGAAATAATGGAGAGACACAATGAAGTTTGGAACCTCTGCAAGAACAACGGTCAAATTGCAACCCCTCCACCGGTGTCGGCACCAAGCGCGAGATACCGTAATAGGTTGTGAGCATAAGCTAACAAAAGATTGTGGTGATAAAATATATTTTTACGTATTTAACGGACAACAATCTGTGTCCCAAGAATGTTGTGATCAATTGTTAAAAGAAGGAAGAGAATGTCATGATAGGCTGACAAATTCTATTCTAAGCGAATGGCCAGAACTTGACAGAAACAAGCGGAACATAATGAAAAGGCACGATGAAATTTGGAACCTTTGCAAGAAGGATGGTCATATTGATATATGAATTTTAGAACTCAGTACGCTTCTAGAAACATACTATGCAACGATATGTATTAATTGTATAGATTAAAAATGAGTAAGGAAGGCCTTATAATAATATGAAATACATTAGTACAAAAGTTGTTTTGCGGTGATAGTTACTGCAATTAATAAATTTTTTCATTTCTTTTACTTTTTCTCACCTTTCCTCTTCTCATCCGTATTTCTTCGACAACCAAACGTTACAAAAACACTCGTAGATTAGTTGTTGAATGATGCGTACCCATCAAAACCTGATGTTACAATATCTAAACAATACCTTGTTTTGGAGAAAGAAATATTATCAATTGGTGTGGCCAAAGGAGCGCAAAAGCCGAAACTCTTAATTAGCTTGCACAGTTCCAACATCAAAAATCTAACAGATTCATGAAATGGTCGATAGTGTAGCCCATATGTTAGTTATAGTGTATATTTACATTTCACAATACGGAATATTGAAACATGCAACTATTTCCTTGCAGGTATTAAAGCATATGACCATATTTATTCATATTATTTTTCACCGTGAAAAATCATATAAACCAATAGAATACAATTAATTTTTATTCAAATCATGTTTTTATCTAGAATCTTTATGGTGTTTAAATCATTTTGGATTGTAACAAGTCAACCGGTGCCTACACAAAGCATAGATATGGTAACACGTTGTGAGTAGAAGGTAACTAGAGTTGACATTACATTCCCGAGAATGTTGTGATGAATAGTCAAAAGCTGGAAGATGTAATTGTAATCGGCCTTGAGCAAAAGAGTATGTGTTTTGTACCCCATTAGTTGGTGTAAATTTGCTAATCCCGCTTCCTAACAATGACTTTCTTAGTAATATTGAATGTGAACATAGGATTATTATTTTTTTGCCACGTGGTTCTGTTAGGAACGTGGAATTCACTCTCCAAACGTTAAACAAGAACAAGAAGGAAAAGGAAACAAAGACACAAGAATTTTGCGTAGAAAACCTAAAATGGGGAATAAACCAAGCATAATGAACTAGAATTTGGTAGTTTACAAGAAACTTTTTTTCTAGGCATTACAAGCTGGCACACCTTGCTACCCTCAGTAATTATATGATACGAACTTCATATGATAATCCCATACCTTTAAAAACTAATTTAGAATTCAGGACTCAAATTAAGAAAACACCCAACTAATACATGTCCTTGCATCCAAATTACTTCATGTAGTTTAAATCCTAAGGGGAATTCATGTGACATGAGTTTTCCTCCAAAGTTAATTTTGTGTGCAAGAAAAGTTTCTTGGACCAGACATTTTGTAAAATAAAATTATTATTAAAGGTGTTCAATTAAATTTTTCCTACTTAAATTTAAAGGTTGTGAGAGCATGGAAAATAATCTTAAAATTACTATTACTAGGACAACATTTTTAATGGATGTTATTTGATTGCAATGAAGAGTATCCCATTTTCTTATAATTTTTTCGTTTATGTATAGAAAGGATGCAAGAACGAGAATATGTACATACAAATTGCTGGACCATGAAAATTAGTTTCTTTGTCAATTCTTTCACATCAAGGAAAAAAACCTCATGGCTAACCATAAAGGATTCATGTACAAGACTTTTCTTGAGCTTACTATACAAGTCTAGAAAAAATCATCATATTGTATGTTCCTTTTTCTCTTCAATTTTTTTCCTGTACACATCCTCAAACATGGTAAGGATCCTCTTCGTGATGAAACTTCTAGGAGATTGTCGTCTTTATTATGTTTAACTTATGTAGAGACCGAAGCTGCTTTTCTTATTAATTAAAGTTTATAATATTTCGCAGTTTAACTAATAGTGTTTATTATCATTAATCCTTTACTAAAGGAGTTTTTCCCCTATTTTTATTAAATGCATATAAGTTTTCAATTGTTCGAATGTTTCTTAACTCTTGCAATACGCTATAAATATGTCTCATACTGAGAAAGAGTTGGTTGTATCATCCATTTTTACATATTGAAAATTTATTTACCGAACCAAACACCCAATAAAATTTTACAAGAGAAAGGGAAAAAATACATTGTTTTGACCTCATGGATTCAAAAAACATCAAGTTATGAAGTTATCCATCATTTTTGTGATTCTTAACATGTTTTTTGTTGCAATAGCTCAACACGGTGCCCGCACCGGGCGCAGATCTTGCAATAGGTTGTGAGCATAAGATGAGTAAAACGTGTGGCGATCAAATCTATTCATATATATTTATTGAAAGGGACGTCGTGTGCTGGAGAATGTTGCGATCGGTTATCGAAGGTCGGAAGGGAGTGTCATGATAGCTTGACGAATTTAATCTTAACACAGCGGCCAGATTTTGGGAAGAGAAAGCGAGGAAATAATGGAGAGACACAATGAAGTTTGGAACCTCTGCAAGAACAACGGTCAAATTGCAACCCCTCCACCAGTGTCGGCACCAAGCGCAGATACCGTAATAGGTTGTGAGCATAAGCTAACAAAAGATTGTGGTGATAAAATATATTTTTACGTATTTAACGGACAACAATCTGTGTCCCAAGAATGTTGTGATCAATTGTTAAAAGAAGGAAGAGAATGTCATGATAGGCTGACAAATTCTATTCTAAGCGAATGGCCAGAACTTGACAGAAACAAGCGGAACATAATGAAAAGGCACGATGAAATTTGGAACCTTTGCAAGAAGGATGGTCATATTGATATATGAATTTTAGAACTCGTACGCTTCTAGAAACATACTATGCAACGATATGTATTAATTGTATAGATTAAAAATGAGTAAGGAAGGCCTTATAATAATATGAAATACATTAGTACAAAAGTTGTTTTGCGGTGATAGTTCCGCAATTAATAAATTTTTTCATTTCTTTTACTTTTTCTCACCTTTCCTCTTCTCATCTGTATTTCTTCGACAACCAAACGTTACAAAAACACTTGTAGATTAGTTGTTGAATGATGCGTACCCATCAAAACCTGATGTTACAATATCTAAACAATACCTTGTTTTGGAGAAAGAAATATTATCAATTGGTGTGGCCAAAGGAGCGCAAAAGCCGAAACTCTTAATTAGCTTGCACAGTTCCAACATCAAAAATCTAACAGATTCATGAAATGGTCGATAGTGTAGCCCATATGTTAGTTATAGTGTATATTTACATTTCACAATACGGAATATTGAAACATGCAACTATTTCCTTGCAGGTATTAAAGCATATGACCATATTTATTCATATTATTTTTCACCGTGAAAAATCATATAAACCAATAGAATACAATTAATTTTTATTCAAATCATGTTTTTATCTAGAATCTTTATGGTGTTTAAATCATTTTGGATTGTAACAAGTCAACCGGTGCCTACACAAAGCATAGATATGGTAACACGTTGTGAGTAGAAGGTAACTAGAGTTGACATTACATTCCCGAGAATGTTGTGATGAATAGTCAAAAGTCTGGAAGATGTAATTGTAATCGGCCTTGAGCAAAAGAGTATGTGTTTTGTACCCCATTAGTTGGTGTAAATTTGCTAATCCCGCTTCCTAACAATGACTTTCTTAGTAATATTGAATGTGAACATAGGATTATTATTTTTTTGCCACGTGGTTCTGTTAGGAACGTGGAATTCACTCTCCAAACGTTAAACAAGAACAAGAAGGAAAAGGAAACAAAGACACAAGAATTTTGCGTAGAAAACCTAAAATGGGGAATAAACCAAGCATAATGAACTAGAATTTGGTAGTTTACAAGAAACTTTTTTTCTAGGCATTACAAGCTGGCACACCTTGCTACCCTCGGTAATTATATGATACGAACTTCATATGATAATCCCATACCTTTAAAAACTAATTTAGAATTCAGGACTCAAATTAAGAAAACACCCAACTAATACATGTCCTTGCATCCAAATTACTTCATGTAGTTTAAATCCTAAGGGGAATTCATGTGACATGAGTTTTCCTCCAAAGTTAATTTTGTGTGCAAGAAAAGTTTCTTGGACCAGACATTTTGTAAAATAAAATTATTATTAAAGGTGTTCAATTAAATTTTTCCTACTTAAATTTAAAGGTTGTGAGAGCATGGAAAATAATCTTAAAATTACTATTACTAGGACAACATTTTTAATGGATGTTATTTGATTGCAATGAAGAGTATCCCATTTTCTTATAATTTTTTCGTTTATGTATAGAAAGGATGCAAGAACGAGAATATGTACATACAAATTGCTGGACCATGAAAATTAGTTTCTTTGTCAATTCTTTCACATCAAGGGAAAAAAACCTCATGGCTAACCATAAAGGATTCATGTACAAGACTTTTCTTGAGCTTACTATACAAGTCTAGAAAAAATCATCATATTGTATGTTCCTTTTTCTCTTCAATTTTTTTCCTGTACACATCCTCAAACATGGTAAGGATCCTCTTCGTGATGAAACTTCTAGGAGATTGTCGTCTTTATTATGTTTAACTTATGTAGAGACCGAAACTGCTTTTCTTATTAATTAAAGTTTATAATATTTCGCAGTTTAACTAATAGTGTTTATTATCATTAATCCTTTACTAAAGGAGTTTTTCCCCTATTTTTATTAAATGCATATAAGTTTTCAATTGTTCGAATGTTTCTTAACTCTTGCAATACGCTATAAATATGTCTCATACTGAGAAAGAGTTGGTTGTATCATCCATTTTTACATATTGAAAATTTATTTACCGAACCAAACACCCAATAAAATTTTACAAGAGAAAGGGAAAAAATACATTGTTTTGACCTCATGGATTCAAAAAAACATCAAGTTATGAAGTTATCCATCATTTTTGTGATTCTTAACATGTTTTTTGTTGCAATAGCTCAACAGGTGCCCGCACCAGGCGCAGATCTTGCAATAGGTTGTGAGCATAAGATGAGTAAAACGTGTGGCGATCAAATCTATTCATATATATTTATTGAAAGGGACGTCGTGTCCGGAGAATGTTGCGATCGGTTATCGAAGGTCGGAAGGGAGTGTCATGATAGCTTGACGAATTTAATCTTAACACAGCGGCCAGATTTTGGGAAGAGAAAGCAGGAAATAATGGAGAGACACAATGAAGTTTGGAACCTCTGCAAGAACAACGGTCAAATTGCAACCCCTCCACCGGTGTCGGCACCAAGCGCGAGATACCGTAATAGGTTGTGAGCATAAGCTAACAAAAGATTGTGGTGATAAAATATATTTTTACGTATTTAACGGACAACAATCTGTGTCCCAAGAATGTTGTGATCAATTGTTAAAAGAAGGAAGAGAATGTCATGATAGGCTGACAAATTCTATTCTAAGCGAATGGCCGAACTTGACGAAACAAGCGGAACATAATGAAAAGGCACGATGAAATTTGGAACCTTTGCAAGAAGGATGGTCATATTGATATATGAATTTTAGAACTCGTACGCTTCTAGAAACATACTATGCAACGATATGTATTAATTGTATAGATTAAAAATGAGTAAGGAAGGCCTTATAATAATATGAAATACATTAGTACAAAAGTTGTTTTGCGGTGATAGTTCCGCAATTAATAAATTTTTTCATTTCTTTTACTTTTTCCCGCCTTTCCTCTTCTCATCCGTATTTCTTAGACAACCAAACGTTACCAAAACACTCGTAGATTAGTTGTTGAATGATGCGTACCCATCAAAACCTGATGTTACAATATCTAAACAATACCTTGTTTTGGAGAAAGAAATATTATCAATTGGTGTGGCCAAAGGAGCGCAAAAGCCGAAACTCTTAATTAGCTTGCACAGTTCCAACATCAAAAATCTAACAGATTCATGAAATGGTCGATAGTGTAGCCCATATGTTAGTTATAGTGTATATTTACATTTCACAATACGGAATATTGAAACATGCAACTATTTCCTTGCAGGTATTAAAGCATATGACCATATTTATTCATATTATTTTTCACCGTGAAAAATCATATAAACTAATAGAATACAATTAATTTTTATTCAAATCATGTTTTTATCTAGAATCTTTATGGTGTTTAAATCATTTTGGATTGTAACAAGTCAACCGGTGCCTACACAAAGCATAGATATGGTAACACGTTGTGAGTAGAAGGTAACTAGAGTTGACATTACATTCCCGAGAATGTTGTGATGAATAGTCAAAAGCTGGAAGATGTAATTGTAATCGGCCTTGAGCAAAAGAGTATGTGTTTTGTACCCCATTAGTTGGTGTAAATTTGCTAATCCCGCTTCCTAACAATGACTTTCTTAGTAATATTGAATGTGAACATAGGATTATTATTTTTTTGCCACGTGGTTCTGTTAGGAACGTGGAATTCACTCTCCAAACGTTAAACAAGAACAAGAAGGAAAAGGAAACAAAGACACAAGAATTTTGCGTAGAAAACCTAAAATGGGGAATAAACCAAGCATAATGAACTAGAATTTGGTAGTTTACAAGAAACTTTTTTTCTAGGCATTACAAGCTGGCACACCTTGCTACCCTCAGCAATTATATGATACGAACTTCATATGATAATCCCATACCTTTAAAAACTAATTTAGAATTCAGGACTCAAATTAAGAAAACACCCAACTAATACATGTCCTTGCATCCAAATTACTTCATGTAGTTTAAATCCTAAGGGGAATTCATGTGACATGAGTTTTCCTCCAAAGTTAATTTTGTGTGCAAGAAAAGTTTCTTGGACCGGACATTTTGTAAAATAAAATTATTATTAAAGGTGTTCAATTAAATTTTTCCTACTTAAATTTAAAGGTTGTGAGAGCATGGAAAATAATCTTAAAATTACTATTACTAGGACAACATTTTTAATGGATGTTATTTGATTGCAATGAAGAGTATCCCATTTTCTTATAATTTTTTCGTTTATGTATAGAAAGGATGCAAGAACGAGAATATGTACATAGAAATTGTTGGACCATGAAAATTAGTTTCTTTGTCAATTCTTTCACATCAAGGGAAAAAAACCTCATGGCTAACCATAAAGGATTCATGTACAAGACTTTTCTTGAGCTTACTATACAAGTCTAGAAAAATCATCATATTGTATGTTCCTTTTTCTCTTCAATTTTTTTCCTGTACACATCCTCAAACATGGTAAGGATCCTCTTCGTGATGAAACTTCTAGGAGATTGTCGTCTTTATTATGTTTAACTTATGTAGAGACCGAAACTGCTTTTCTTATTAATTAAAGTTTATAATATTTCGCAGTTTAACTAATAGTGTTTATTATCATTAATCCTTTACTAAAGGAGTTTTTCCCCTATTTTTATTAAATGCATATAAGTTTTCAATTGTTCGAATGTTTCTTAACTCTTGCAATACGCTATAAATATGTCTCATACTGAGAAAGAGTTGGTTGTATCATCCATTTTTACATATTGAAAATTTATTTACCGAACCAAACACCCAATAAAATTTTACAAGAGAAAGGGAAAAAATACATTGTTTTGACCTCATGGATTCAAAAAAACATCAAGTTATGAAGTTATCCATCATTTTTGTGATTCTTAACATGTTTTTTGTTGCAATAGCTCAACCGGTGCCCGCACCGGGCGCAGATCTTGCAATAGGTTGTGAGCATAAGATGAGTAAAACGTGTGGCGATCAAATCTATTCATATATATTTATTGAAAGGGACGTCGTGTGCTGGAGAATGTTGCGATCGGTTATCGAAGGTCGGAAGGGAGTGTCATGATAGCTTGACGAATTTAATCTTAACACAGCGGCCAGATTTTGGGAAGAGAAAGCAGGAAATAATGGAGAGACACAATGAAGTTTGGAACCTCTGCAAGAACAACGGTCAAATTGCAACCCCTCCACCGGTGTCGGCACCAAGCGCGAGATACCGTAATAGGTTGTGAGCATAAGCTAACAAAAGATTGTGGTGATAAAATATATTTTTACGTATTTAACGGACAACAATCTGTGTCCCAAGAATGTTGTGATCAATTGTTAAAAGAAGGAAGAGAATGTCATGATAGGCTGACAAATTCTATTCTAAGCGAATGGCCAGAACTTGACGAAACAAGCGGAACATAATGAAAAGGCACGATGAAATTTGGAACCTTTGCAAGAAGGATGGTCATATTGATATATGAATTTTAGAACTCGTACGCTTCTAGAAACATACTATGCAACGATATGTATTAATTGTATAGATTAAAAATGAGTAAGGAAGGCCTTATAATAATATGAAATACATTAGTACAAAAGTTGTTTTGCGGTGATAGTTCCGCAATTAATAAATTTTTTCATTTCTTTTACTTTTTCCCGCCTTTCCTCTTCTCATCCGTATTTCTTAGACAACCAAACGTTACCAAAACACTTGTAGATTAGTTGTTGAATGATGCGTACCCATCAAAACCTGATGTTACAATATCTAAACAATACCTTGTTTTGGAGAAAGAAATATTATCAATTGGTGTGGCCAAAGGAGCGCAAAAGCCGAAACTCTTAATTAGCTTGCACAGTTCCAACATCAAAAATCTAACAGATTCATGAAATGGTCGATAGTGTAGCCCATATGTTAGTTATAGTGTATATTTACATTTCACAATACGGAATATTGAAACATGCAACTATTTCCTTGCAGGTATTAAAGCATATGACCATATTTATTCATATTATTTTTCACCGTGAAAAATCATATAAACTAATAGAATACAATTAATTTTTATTCAAATCATGTTTTTATCTAGAATCTTTATGGTGTTTAAATCATTTTGGATTGTAACAAGTCAACCGGTGCCTACACAAAGCATAGATATGGTAACACGTTGTGAGTAGAAGGTAACTAGAGTTGACATTACATTCCCGAGAATGTTGTGATGAATAGTCAAAAGCTGGAAGATGTAATTGTAATCGGCCTTGAGCAAAAGAGTATGTGTTTTGTACCCCATTAGTTGGTGTAAATTTGCTAATCCCGCTTCCTAACAATGACTTTCTTAGTAATATTGAATGTGAACATAGGATTATTATTTTTTTGCCACGTGGTTCCGTTAGGAACGTGGAATTCACTCTCCAAACGTTAAACAAGAACAAGAAGGAAAAGGAAACAAAGACACAAGAATTTTGCGTAGAAAACCTAAAATGGGGAATAAACCAAGCATAATGAACTAGAATTTGGTAGTTTACAAGAAACTTTTTTTCTAGGCATTACAAGCTGGCACACCTTGCTACCCTCAGTAATTATATGATACGAACTTCATATGATAATCCCATACCTTTAAAAACTAATTTAGAATTCAGGACTCAAATTAAGAAAACACCCAACTAATACATGTCCTTGCATCCAAATTACTTCATGTAGTTTAAATCCTAAGGGGAATTCATGTGACATGAGTTTTCCTCCAAAGTTAATTTTGTGTGCAAGAAAAGTTTCTTGGACCGGACATTTTGTAAAATAAAATTATTATTAAAGGTGTTCAATTAAATTTTTCCTACTTAAATTTAAAGGTTGTGAGAGCATGGAAAATAATCTTAAAATTACTATTACTAGGACAACATTTTTAATGGATGTTATTTGATTGCAATGAAGAGTATCCCATTTTCTTATAATTTTTTCGTTTATGTATAGAAAGGATGCAAGAACGAGAATATGTACATAGAAATTGCTGGACCATGAAAATTAGTTTCTTTGTCAATTCTTTCACATCAAGGGAAAAAAACCTCATGGCTAACCATAAAGGATTCATGTACAAGACTTTTCTTGAGCTTACTATACAAGTCTAGAAAAATCATCATATTGTATGTTCCTTTTTCTCTTCAATTTTTTTCCTGTACACATCCTCAAACATGGTAAGGATCCTCTTCGTGATGAAACTTCTAGGAGATTGTCGTCTTTATTATGTTTAACTTATGTAGAGACCGAAACTGCTTTTCTTATTAATTAAAGTTTATAATATTTCGCAGTTTAACTAATAGTGTTTATTATCATTAATCCTTTACTAAAGGAGTTTTTCCCTATTTTTATTAAATGCATATAAGTTTTCAATTGTTCGAATGTTTCTTAACTCTTGCAATACGCTATAAATATGTCTCATACTGAGAAAGAGTTGGTTGTATCATCCATTTTTACATATTGAAAATTTATTTACCGAACCAAACACCCAATAAAATTTTACAAGAGAAAGGGAAAAAAATACATTGTTTTGACCTCATGGATTCAAAAAAACATCAAGTTATGAAGTTATCCATCATTTTTGTGATTCTTAACATGTTTTTTGTTGCAATAGCTCAACCGGTGCCCGCACCGAGCGCAGATCTTGCAATAGGTTGTGAGCATAAGATGAGTAAAACGTGTGGCGATCAAATCTATTCATATATATTTATTGAAAGGGACGTCGTGTACTGGAGAATGTTGCGATCGGTTATCGAAGGTCGGAAGGGAGTGTCATGATAGCTTGACGAATTTAATCTTAACACAGCGGCCAGATTTTGGGAAGAGAAAGCAGGAAATAATGGAGAGACACAATGAAGTTTGGAACCTCTGCAAGAACAACGGTCAAATTGCAACCCCTCCACCAGTGTCGGCACCAAGCGCGAGATACCGTAATAGGTTGTGAGCATAAGCTAACAAAAGATTGTGGTGATAAAATATATTTTTACGTATTTAACGGACAACAATCTGTGTCCCAAGAATGTTGTGATCAATTGTTAAAAGAAGGAAGAGAATGTCATGATAGGCTGACAAATTCTATTCTAAGCGAATGGCCAGAACTTGACAGAAACAAGCGGAACATAATGAAAAGGCACGATGAAATTTGGAACCTTTGCAAGAAGGATGGTCATATTGATATATGAATTTTAGAACTCGTACGCTTCTAGAAACATACTATGCAACGATATGTATTAATTGTATAGATTAAAAATGAGTAAGGAAGGCCTTATAATAATATGAAATACATTAGTACAAAAGTTGTTTTGCGGTGATAGTTCTGCAATTAATAAATTTTTTCATTTCTTTTACTTTTTCCCGCCTTTCCTCTTCTCATCTGTATTTCTTAGACAACCAAACGTTACCAAAACACTCGTAGATTAGTTGTTGAATGATGCGTACCCATCAAAACCTGATGTTACAATATCTAAACAATACCTTGTTTTGGAGAAAGAAATATTATCAATTGGTGTGGCCAAAGGAGCGCAAAAGCCGAAACTCTTAATTAGCTTGCACAGTTCCAACATCAAAAATCTAACAGATTCATGAAATGGTCGATAGTGTAGCCCATATGTTAGTTATAGTGTATATTTACATTTCACAATACGGAATATTGAAACATGCAACTATTTCCTTGCAGGTATTAAAGCATATGACCATATTTATTCATATTATTTTTCACCGTGAAAAATCATATAAACTAATAGAATACAATTAATTTTTATTCAAATCATGTTTTTATCTAGAATCTTTATGGTGTTTAAATCATTTTGGATTGTAACAAGTCAACCGGTGCCTACACAAAGCATAGATATGGTAACACGTTGTGAGTAGAAGGTAACTAGAGTTGACATTACATTCCCGAGAATGTTGTGATGAATAGTCAAAAGCTGGAAGATGTAATTGTAATCGGCCTTGAGCAAAAGAGTATGTGTTTTGTACCCCATTAGTTGGTGTAAATTTGCTAATCCCGCTTCCTAACAATGACTTTCTTAGTAATATTGAATGTGAACATAGGATTATTATTTTTTTGCCACGTGGTTCTGTTAGGAACGTGGAATTCACTCTCCAAACGTTAAACAAGAACAAGAAGGAAAAGGAAACAAAGACACAAGAATTTTGCGTAGAAAACCTAAAATGGGGAATAAACCAAGCATAATGAACTAGAATTTGGTAGTTTACAAGAAACGTTTTTTCTAGGCATTACAAGCTGGCACACCTTGCTACCCTCAGTAATTATATGATACGAACTTCATATGATAATCCCATACCTTTAAAAACTAATTTAGAATTCAGGACTCAAATTAAGAAAACACCCAACTAATACATGTCCTTGCATCCAAATTACTTCATGTAGTTTAAATCCTAAGGGGAATTCATGTGACATGAGTTTTCCTCCAAAGTTAATTTTGTGTGCAAGAAAAGTTTCTTGGACCGGACATTTTGTAAAATAAAATTATTATTAAAGGTGTTCAATTAAATTTTTCCTACTTAAATTTAAAGGTTGTGAGAGCATGGAAAATAATCTTAAAATTACTATTACTAGGACAACATTTTTAATGGATGTTATTTGATTGCAATGAAGAGTATCCCATTTTCTTATAATTTTTTCGTTTATGTATAGAAAGGATGCAAGAACGAGAATATGTACATAGAAATTGTTGGACCATGAAAATTAGTTTCTTTGTCAATTCTTTCACATCAAGGGAAAAAAACCTCATGGCTAACCATAAAGGATTCATGTACAAGACTTTTCTTGAGCTTACTATACAAGTCTAGAAAAAATCATCATATTGTATGTTCCTTTTTCTCTTCAATTTTGTTCCTGTACACATCCTCAAACATGGTAAGGATCCTCTTCGTGATGAAACTTCTAGGAGATTGTCGTCTTTATTATGTTTAACTTATGTAGAGACCGAAACTGCTTTTCTTATTAATTAAAGTTTATAATATTTCGCAGTTTAACTAATAGTGTTTATTATCATTAATCCTTTACTAAAGGAGTTTTTCCCTATTTTTATTAAATGCATATAAGTTTTCAATTGTTCGAATGTTTCTTAACTCTTGCAATACGCTATAAATATGTCTCATACTGAGAAAGAGTTGGTTGTATCATCCAGTTTTACATATTGAAAATTTATTTACCGAACCAAACACCCAATAAAATTTTACAAGAGAAAGGGAAAAAAATACATTGTTTTGACCTCATGGATTCAAAAAAATATCAAGTTATGAAGTTATCCATCATTTTTGTGATTCTTAACATGTTTTTGTTGCAATAGCTCAACCGGTGCCCGCACCAGGCGCAGATCTTGCAATAGGTTGTGAGCATAAGATGAGTAAAACGTGTGGCGATCAAATCTATTCATATATATTTATTGAAAGGGACGTCGTGTACTGGAGAATGTTGCGATCGGTTATCGAAGGTCGGAAGGGAGTGTCATGATAGCTTGACGAATTTAATCTTAACACAGCGGCCAGATTTTGGGAAGAGAAAGCGAGGAAATAATGGAGAGACACAATGAAGTTTGGAACCTCTGCAAGAACAACGGTCAAATTGCAACCCCTCCACTAGTGTCGGCACCAAGCGCGAGATATCGTAATAGGTTGTGAGCATAAGCTAACAAAAGATTGTGGTGATAAAATATATTTTTACGTATTTAACGGACAACAATCTGTGTCCCAAGAATGTTGTGATCAATTGTTAAAAGAAGGAAGAGAATGTCATGATAGGCTGACAAATTCTATTCTAAGCGAATGGCAGAACTTGACGGAAACAAGCGGAACATAATGAAAAGGCACGATGAAATTTGGAACCTTTGCAAGAAGGATGGTCATATTGATATATGAATTTTAGAACTCGTACGCTTCTAGAAACATACTATGCAACGATATGTATTAATTGTATAGATTAAAAATGAGTAAGGAAGGCCTTATAATAATATGAAATACATTAGTACAAAAGTTGTTTTGCGGTGATAGTTCTGCAATTAATAAATTTTTTTCATTTCTTTTACTTTTTCCCGCCTTTCCTCTTCTCATCTATATTTCTTAGACAATTAACGTACAAAACACTGTAGATTAGTTGTTGAATGATGCGTACCCGTCAAAACCTGATGTTATAATATCTAAACAATACCTTGTTTTGGAGAAAGAAATATTATCAATTGGTGTGGCCAAAGGAGCGTAAAAGTCGAAACTCTTAACTAGCTTGTGCAGTTCCAACATCACAAATCTAACATATACATGAAATGGTCGATAGTGTAGCCTATATGTTAGTTATAATGTATATTTGCATTTCACAATACGGAATATTGAAACATGCAACTATTTCCTTGCAGGTATTAAAGCATATTACCATATTTATTCATATCATCTTTCACCATGAAAAATCATATAAACTAATAGAATACAATTAATTTTTATTCAAATCATGTTTTTATCTAGAATCTTTGTGGTGGTTAAATCATTTTGGATTGTAACAAGTCAACCGGTGCCTACACAAAGCATAGATATGGTAACACGTTGTGAGAAGAAGGTAACTAGAGTTGACATTACATTCCCGAGAATGTTGTGATGAATAGTCAAAAGCTAGAAGATGTAATTGTAATCGGTCTGGAGCAAAAGAGTATGTGTTTTGTACCCCATTAGTTGTTGTAAATTTGCTAATCCCGCTTCCTAACAATGACTTTCTTAGTAATATTGAATGTGAACGTAGGATTTTTTTTTTGCCACGTGGTTCCGTTAGGAACGTGGAATTCACTCTCCAAACGTTAAACAAGAACAAGAAGGAAAAGGAAACAAAGACACAAGAATTTTGCGTAGAAAACCTAAAATGGGGAATAAACCAAGTATAATGGACTAGAATTTGGTAGTTTACAAGAAACTTTTTCTATAGGCATTACAAGCTGGTAGACCTTGCTACCCTCAGCAATTATATGATGCAAACTTCATATGATAATCTCATACCTTGAAAAACTAATTTTGAATGCAGGACTCAAATTAAGAAAACACCCAACTAATACATGTCCTTGCATTCAAATTACTTCGTGTAGTTTAAATCCTAAGGGGAATTTGTGTGACATGAGTTTTCCTCCAAAGTTAATTTTGTGTGCAAGAAAAATTTTTGGACCGGACATTTTGTAAAATAAAATTATTATTAAAGGTGTTCAATCAAATTTTTCTACTTAAATTTAAAGGTTGCGAGAGTATGGAAAATAATCTTAAAATTACAATTACCAGGACAACAATTTTAATGGATGTTATTTGATTGCAATGAAGAGTATCCCATTTTCTTATAAATTTTTCGTTTATGTATAAAAAGGATAAAAGAACGAGACTATGTACATAGAAATTGCTTGACCATGAAAATTATTGTCTTTGTCAATTCTTTCACATCAAGAGAAAAAAACCACATGGCTAACCATAAAGGATTCATGTACAAGACTTTTCTTGAGCTTTCTATACAAGTCTAGAAAAAATCATCATATTGTATGTTCCTTTTTCTCTTCAATTTTGTTCCTGTACACATCCTCAAACATGGTAAGGATCCTCTTCGTGATGAAACTTCTAGGAGGTTGTCTTCTTTATTATGTTTAACTTATGTAGAGACCGAAACCGTTTTTCTTATTAATTAAAGTTTATAATATTTCGCAGTTTAACTAATAGTGTTTATTATCATTAATCCTTTACTAAAGGAGGTTTTCCCCTATTTTTATTAAATGCATAGAAGTTTTCAATTGTTCGAATGTTTCTTAACTCTTGCATTACGCTATAAATATGTCTCATACTGAGAAAGAGTTGGTTGTATCATCCATTTTTACATATTAAAAATTTATTTACCGGACCAAACACCCAATAAAATTTTACAAGAGAAAGGGAAAAAAACACATTGTTTTGACCTCATGGATTCAAAAAACATCAAGTTGTGAAGTTATCCATCATTTTTGTGATTCTTAACATGTTTTTTGTTGCAACAGCTCAACCGGTGCCCACACCAGGCGTAGATCTTGCAATAGGTTGTGAGCATAAGATGAGTAAAACGTGTGGCGATCAAATCTATTCTTATATATTTATTGAAAGGGACGTCGTGTCCGGAGAATGTTGCGATCGGTTATCGAAGGCCGGAAGGGAGTGTCATGATAGCTTGACGAATTTAATCTTAACACAGCGGCCAGATTTTGGGAAGAGAAAGCGAGGAAATAATGGAGAGACACAATGAAGTTTGGAACCTCTGCAAGAACAACGGTCAAATTGCAACCGCTCCACCAGTGTTGGCACCAAGCGCAGATATCGTAATAGGTTGTGAGCATAAGCTAACAAAAGATTGTGGTGATAAAATATATTTTTACGTATTTAACGGACAACAATCCGTGTCCCAAGAATGTTGTGATCAATTGTTAAAAGAAGGAAGAGAATGTCATGATAGGCTGACAAATTCTATTCTAAGCGAATGGCCGAACTTGATGGAAACAAGCGGAACATAATGGAAAGGCACGATGAAATTTGGAACCTTTGCAAGAAGGATGGTCATATTGATATATGAATTTTAGAACTCGTACACTTCTAGAAACATACTATGCAAGGATATGTATGAATTGTATAGATTAAAAATGAGTAAGGAAGGCCTTATAATAATATGAAATACATTAGTACAAAAGTTGTTTTTCGGTGATAGTTCTACAATTAATAAATTTTTTTCATTTCTTTTACTTTTTCTCACCTTTCCTCTTCTCATCTGTATTTCTTCGACAACTAAACGTTACAAAAACACTGTAGATTAGTTGTTGAATGATGCGTACCCGTCAAAACCTGATGTTATAATATCTAAACAATACCTTGTTTTGGAGAAAGAAATATTATCAATTGGTGTGGCCAAAGGAGCGTAAAAGTCGAAATTCTTAACTAGCTTGCGCAGTTCCAACATCACAAATCTAACATATACATGAAATGGTCGATAGTGTAGCCTATATGTTAGTTATAATGTATATTTGCATTTCACAATACGGAATATTGAAACATGCAACTATTTCCTTGCAGGTATTAAAGCATATTACCATATTTATTCATATCATCTTTCACCATGAAAAATCATATAAACTAATAGAATACAATTAATTTTTATTCAAATCATGTTTTTATCTAGAATCTTTGTGGTGGTTAAATCATTTTGGATTGTAACAAGTCAACCGGTGCCTACACAAAGCATAGATATGGTAACACGTTGTGAGAAGAAGGTAACTAGAGTTGACATTACATTCCCGAGAATGTTGTGATGAATAGTCAAAAGCTAGAAGATGTAATTGTAATCGGTCCGGAGCAAAAGAGTATGTGTTTTGTACCCCATTAGTTGTTGTAAATTTGCTAATCCCGCTTCCTAACAATGACTTTCTTAGTAATATTGAATGTGAACGTAGGATTTTTTTTTGCCACGTGGTTCTGTTAGGAACGTGGAATTCACTCTCCAAACGTTAAACAAGAACAAGAAGGAAAAGGAAACAAAGACACAAGAATTTTGCGTAGAAAACCTAAAATGGGGAATAAACCAAGTATAATGGACTAGAATTTGGTAGTTTACAAGAAACTTTTTCTATAGGCATTACAAGCTGGTAGACCTTGCTACCCTCAGCAATTATATGATGCAAACTTCATATGATAATCTCATACCTTGAAAAACTAATTTTGAATGCAGGACTCAAATTAAGAAAACACCCAACTAATACATGTCCTTGCATTCAAATTACTTCGTGTAGTTTAAATCCTAAGGGGAATTTGTGTGACATGAGTTTTCCTCCAAAGTTAATTTTGTGTGCAAGAAAAATTTTTGGACCGGACATTTTGTAAAATAAAATTATTATTAAAGGTGTTCAATCAAATTTTTTCTACTTAAATTTAAAGGTTGCGAGAGTATGGAAAATAATCTTAAAATTACAATTACCAGGACAACAATTTTAATGGATGTTATTTGATTGCAATGAAGAGTATCCCATTTTCTTATAAATTTTTCGTTTATGTATAAAAAGGATAAAAGAACGAGACTATGTACATAGAAATTGCTTGACCATGAAAATTATTGTCTTTGTCAATTCTTTCACATCAAGAGAAAAAAACCACATGGCTAACCATAAAGGATTCATGTACAAGACTTTTCTTGAGCTTTCTATACAAGTCTAGAAAAAATCATCATATTGTATGTTCCTTTTTCTCTTCAATTTTGTTCCTGTACACATCCTCAAACATGGTAAGGATCCTCTTCGTGATGAAACTTCTAGGAGGTTGTCTTCTTTATTATGTTTAACTTATGTAGAGACCGAAACCGTTTTTCTTATTAATTAAAGTTTATAATATTTCGCGAGTTTAACTAATAGTGTTTATTATCATTAATCCTTTACTAAAGGAGGTTTTCCCCTATTTTTATTAAATGCATAGAAGTTTTCAATTGTTCGAATGTTTCTTAACTCTTGCATTACGCTATAAATATGTCTCATACTGAGAAAGAGTTGGTTGTATCATCCATTTTTACATATTAAAAATTTATTTACCGGACCAAACACCCAATAAAATTTTACAAGAGAAAGGGAAAAAAACACATTGTTTTGACCTCATGGATTCAAAAAAACATCAAGTTGTGAAGTTATCCATCATTTTTGTGATTCTTAACATGTTTTTTGTTGCAACAGCTCAACCGGTGCCCACACCAGGCGTAGATCTTGCAATAGGTTGTGAGCATAAGATGAGTAAAACGTGTGGCGATCAAATCTATTCTTATATATTTATTGAAAGGGACGTCGTGTCCGGAGAATGTTGCGATCGGTTATCGAAGGCCGGAAGGGAGTGTCATGATAGCTTGACGAATTTAATCTTAACACAGCGGCCAGATTTTGGGAAGAGAAAGCAGGAAATAATGGAGAGACACAATGAAGTTTGGAACCTCTGCAAGAACAACGGTCAAATTGCAACCGCTCCACCAGTGTTGGCACCAAGCGCAGATATCGTAATAGGTTGTGAGCATAAGCTAACAAAAGATTGTGGTGATAAAATATATTTTTACGTATTTAACGGACAACAATCCGTGTCCCAAGAATGTTGTGATCAATTGTTAAAAGAAGGAAGAGAATGTCATGATAGGCTGACAAATTCTATTCTAAGCGAATGGCCAGAACTTGATGGAAACAAGCGGAACATAATGGAAAGGCACGATGAAATTTGGAACCTTTGCAAGAAGGATGGTCATATTGATATATGAATTTTAGAACTCGTACACTTCTAGAAACATACTATGCAAGGATATGTATGAATTGTATAGATTAAAAATGAGTAAGGAAGGCCTTATAATAATATGAAATACATTAGTACAAAAGTTGTTTTTCGGTGATAGTTCTACAATTAATAAATTTTTTTCATTTCTTTTACTTTTTCTCACCTTTCCTCTTCTCATCTGTATTTCTTCGACAACTAAACGTTACAAAAACACTGTAGATTAGTTGTTGAATGATGCGTACCCGTCAAAACCTGATGTTATAATATCTAAACAATACCTTGTTTTGGAGAAAGAAATATTATCAATTGGTGTGGCCAAAGGAGCGTAAAAGTCGAAATTCTTAACTAGCTTGCGCAGTTCCAACATCACAAATCTAACATATACATGAAATGGTCGATAGTGTAGCCTATATGTTAGTTATAATGTATATTTGCATTTCACAATACGGAATATTGAAACATGCAACTATTTCCTTGCAGGTATTAAAGCATATTACCATATTTATTCATATCATCTTTCACCATGAAAAATCATATAAACTAATAGAATACAATTAATTTTTATTCAAATCATGTTTTTATCTAGAATCTTTGTGGTGGTTAAATCATTTTGGATTGTAACAAGTCAACCGGTGCCTACACAAAGCATAGATATGGTAACACGTTGTGAGAAGAAGGTAACTAGAGTTGACATTACATTCCCGAGAATGTTGTGATGAATAGTCAAAAGCTAGAAGATGTAATTGTAATCGGTCCGGAGCAAAAGAGTATGTGTTTTGTACCCCATTAGTTGTTGTAAATTTGCTAATCCCGCTTCCTAACAATGACTTTCTTAGTAATATTGAATGTGAACGTAGGATTTTTTTTTGCCACGTGGTTCTGTTAGGAACGTGGAATTCACTCTCCAAACGTTAAACAAGAACAAGAAGGAAAAGGAAACAAAGACACAAGAATTTTGCGTAGAAAACCTAAAATGGGGAATAAACCAAGTATAATGGACTAGAATTTGGTAGTTTACAAGAAACTTTTTCTATAGGCATTACAAGCTGGTAGACCTTGCTACCCTCAGCAATTATATGATGCAAACTTCATATGATAATCTCATACCTTGAAAAACTAATTTTGAATGCAGGACTCAAATTAAGAAAACACCCAACTAATACATGTCCTTGCATTCAAATTACTTCGTGTAGTTTAAATCCTAAGGGGAATTTGTGTGACATGAGTTTTCCTCCAAAGTTAATTTTGTGTGCAAGAAAAATTTTTTGGACCGGACATTTTGTAAAATAAAATTATTATTAAAGGTGTTCAATCAAATTTTTTCTACTTAAATTTAAAGGTTGCGAGAGTATGGAAAATAATCTTAAAATTACAATTACCAGGACAACAATTTTAATGGATGTTATTTGATTGCAATGAAGAGTATCCCATTTTCTTATAAATTTTTCGTTTATGTATAAAAAGGATAAAAGAACGAGACTATGTACATAGAAATTGCTTGACCATGAAAATTATTGTCTTTGTCAATTCTTTCACATCAAGAGAAAAAAACCACATGGCTAACCATAAAGGATTCATGTACAAGACTTTTCTTGAGCTTTCTATACAAGTCTAGAAAAAATCATCATATTGTATGTTCCTTTTTCTCTTCAATTTTGTTCCTGTACACATCCTCAAACATGGTAAGGATCCTCTTCGTGATGAAACTTCTAGGAGGTTGTCTTCTTTATTATGTTTAACTTATGTAGAGACCGAAACCGTTTTTCTTATTAATTAAAGTTTATAATATTTCGCAGTTTAACTAATAGTGTTTATTATCATTAATCCTTTACTAAAGGAGGTTTTCCCCTATTTTTATTAAATGCATAGAAGTTTTCAATTGTTCGAATGTTTCTTAACTCTTGCATTACGCTATAAATATGTCTCATACTGAGAAAGAGTTGGTTGTATCATCCATTTTTACATATTAAAAATTTATTTACCGGACCAAACACCCAATAAAATTTTACAAGAGAAAGGGAAAAAAACACATTGTTTTGACCTCATGGATTCAAAAAACATCAAGTTGTGAAGTTATCCATCATTTTTGTGATTCTTAACATGTTTTTTGTTGCAACAGCTCAACCGGTGCCCACACCAGGCGTAGATCTTGCAATAGGTTGTGAGCATAAGATGAGTAAAACGTGTGGCGATCAAATCTATTCTTATATATTTATTGAAAGGGACGTCGTGTCCGGAGAATGTTGCGATCGGTTATCGAAGGCCGGAAGGGAGTGTCATGATAGCTTGACGAATTTAATCTTAACACAGCGGCCAGATTTTGGGAAGAGAAAGCAGGAAATAATGGAGAGACACAATGAAGTTTGGAACCTCTGCAAGAACAACGGTCAAATTGCAACCGCTCCACCGAGTGTTGGCACCAAGCGCAGATATCGTAATAGGTTGTGAGCATAAGCTAACAAAAGATTGTGGTGATAAAATATATTTTTACGTATTTAACGGACAACAATCCGTGTCCCAAGAATGTTGTGATCAATTGTTAAAAGAAGGAAGAGAATGTCATGATAGGCTGACAAATTCTATTCTAAGCGAATGGCCGAACTTGATGGAAACAAGCGAGAACATAATGGAAAGGCACGATGAAATTTGGAACCTTTGCAAGAAGGATGGTCATATTGATATATGAATTTTAGAACTCGTACACTTCTAGAAACATACTATGCAAGGATATGTATGAATTGTATAGATTAAAAATGAGTAAGGAAGGCCTTATAATAATATGAAATACATTAGTACAAAAGTTGTTTTTCGGTGATAGTTCTACAATTAATAAATTTTTTTCATTTCTTTTACTTTTTCTCACCTTTCCTCTTCTCATCTGTATTTCTTTGACAACTAAACGTTACAAAAACACTGTAGATTAGTTGTTGAATGATGCGTACCCGTCAAAACCTGATGTTATAATATCTAAACAATACCTTGTTTTGGAGAAAGAAATATTATCAATTGGTGTGGCCAAAGGAGCGTAAAAGTCGAAATTCTTAACTAGCTTGCGCAGTTCCAACATCACAAATCTAACATATACATGAAATGGTCGATAGTGTAGCCTATATGTTAGTTATAATGTATATTTGCATTTCACAATACGGAATATTGAAACATGCAACTATTTCCTTGCAGGTATTAAAGCATATTACCATATTTATTCATATCATCTTTCACCATGAAAAATCATATAAACTAATAGAATACAATTAATTTTTATTCAAATCATGTTTTTATCTAGAATCTTTGTGGTGGTTAAATCATTTTGGATTGTAACAAGTCAACCGGTGCCTACACAAAGCATAGATATGGTAACACGTTGTGAGAAGAAGGTAACTAGAGTTGACATTACATTCCCGAGAATGTTGTGATGAATAGTCAAAAGCTAGAAGATGTAATTGTAATCGGTCCGGAGCAAAAGAGTATGTGTTTTGTACCCCATTAGTTGTTGTAAATTTGCTAATCCCGCTTCCTAACAATGACTTTCTTAGTAATATTGAATGTGAACGTAGGATTTTTTTTTGCCACGTGGTTCCGTTAGGAACGTGGAATTCACTCTCCAAACGTTAAACAAGAACAAGAAGGAAAAGGAAACAAAGACACAAGAATTTTGCGTAGAAAACCTAAAATGGGGAATAAACCAAGTATAATGGACTAGAATTTGGTAGTTTACAAGAAACTTTTTCTATAGGCATTACAAGCTGGTAGACCTTGCTACCCTCAGCAATTATATGATGCAAACTTCATATGATAATCTCATACCTTGAAAAACTAATTTTGAATGCGGGACTCAAATTAAGAAAACACCCAACTAATACATGTCCTTGCATTCAAATTACTTCGTGTAGTTTAAATCCTAAGGGGAATTTGTGTGACATGAGTTTTCCTCCAAAGTTAATTTTGTGTGCAAGAAAAATTTTTGGACCGGACATTTTGTAAAATAAAATTATTATTAAAGGTGTTCAATCAAATTTTTTCTACTTAAATTTAAAGGTTGCGAGAGTATGGAAAATAATCTTAAAATTACAATTACCAGGACAACAATTTTAATGGATGTTATTTGATTGCAATGAAGAGTATCCCATTTTCTTATAAATTTTTCGTTTATGTATAAAAAGGATAAAAGAACGAGACTATGTACATAGAAATTGCTTGACCATGAAAATTATTGTCTTTGTCAATTCTTTCACATCAAGAGAAAAAAACCACATGGCTAACCATAAAGGATTCATGTACAAGACTTTTCTTGAGCTTTCTATACAAGTCTAGAAAAAATCATCATATTGTATGTTCCTTTTTCTCTTCAATTTTGTTCCTGTACACATCCTCAAACATGGTAAGGATCCTCTTCGTGATGAAACTTCTAGGAGGTTGTCTTCTTTATTATGTTTAACTTATGTAGAGACCGAAACCGTTTTTCTTATTAATTAAAGTTTATAATATTTCGCAGTTTAACTAATAGTGTTTATTATCATTAATCCTTTACTAAAGGAGGTTTTCCCCTATTTTTATTAAATGCATAGAAGTTTTCAATTGTTCGAATGTTTCTTAACTCTTGCATTACGCTATAAATATGTCTCATACTGAGAAAGAGTTGGTTGTATCATCCATTTTTACATATTAAAAATTTATTTACCGGACCAAACACCCAATAAAATTTTACAAGAGAAAGGGAAAAAACACATTGTTTTGACCTCATGGATTCAAAAAACATCAAGTTATGAAGTTATCCATCATTTTTGTGATTCTTAACATGTTTTTTGTTGCAACAGCTCAACCGGTGCCCACACCAGGCGTAGATCTTGCAATAGGTTGTGAGCATAAGATGAGTAAAACGTGTGGCGATCAAATCTATTCTTATATATTTATTGAAAGGGACGTCGTGTCCGGAGAATGTTGCGATCGGTTATCGAAGGCCGGAAGGGAGTGTCATGATAGCTTGACGAATTTAATCTTAACACAGCGCCAGATTTTGGGAAGAGAAAGCAGGAAATAATGGAGAGACACAATGAAGTTTGGAACCTCTGCAAGAACAACGGTCAAATTGCAACCGCTCCACCGAGTGTTGGCACCAAGCGCAGATATCGTAATAGGTTGTGAGCATAAGCTAACAAAAGATTGTGGTGATAAAATATATTTTTACGTATTTAACGGACAACAATCCGTGTCCCAAGAATGTTGTGATCAATTGTTAAAAGAAGGAAGAGAATGTCATGATAGGCTGACAAATTCTATTCTAAGCGAATGGCCGAACTTGATGGAAACAAGCGGAACATAATGGAAAGGCACGATGAAATTTGGAACCTTTGCAAGAAGGATGGTCATATTGATATATGAATTTTAGAACTCGTACACTTCTAGAAACATACTATGCAAGGATATGTATGAATTGTATAGATTAAAAATGAGTAAGGAAGGCCTTATAATAATATGAAATACATTAGTACAAAAGTTGTTTTTCGGTGATAGTTCTACAATTAATAAATTTTTTCATTTCTTTTACTTTTTCTCACCTTTCCTCTTCTCATCTCGTATTTCTTCGACAACCAAACGTTACAAAAACACTGTAGATTAGTTGTTGAATGATGCGTACCCGTCAAAACCTGATGTTATAATATCTAAACAATACCTTGTTTTGGAGAAAGAAATATTATCAATTGGTGTGGCCAAAGGAGCGTAAAAGTCGAAATTCTTAACTAGCTTGCGCAGTTCCAACATCACAAATCTAACATATACATGAAATGGTCGATAGTGTAGCCTATATGTTAGTTATAATGTATATTTGCATTTCACAATACGGAATATTGAAACATGCAACTATTTCCTTGCAGGTATTAAAGCATATTACCATATTTATTCATATCATCTTTCACCATGAAAAATCATATAAACAAATAGAATACAATTAATTTTTATTCAAATCATGTTTTTATCTAGAATCTTTGTGGTGGTTAAATCATTTTGGATTGTAACAAGTCAACCGGTGCCTACACAAAGCATAGATATGGTAACACGTTGTGAGAAGAAGGTAACTAGAGTTGACATTACATTCCCGAGAATGTTGTGATGAATAGTCAAAAGCTAGAAGATGTAATTGTAATCGGTCCGGAGCAAAAGAGTATGTGTTTTGTACCCCATTAGTTGTTGTAAATTTGCTAATCCCGCTTCCTAACAATGACTTTCTTAGTAATATTGAATGTGAACGTAGGATTTTTTTTTGCCACGTGGTTCTGTTAGGAACGTGGAATTCACTCTCCAAACGTTAAACAAGAACAAGAAGGAAAAGGAAACAAAGACACAAGAATTTTGCGTAGAAAACCTAAAATGGGGAATAAACCAAGTATAATGGACTAGAATTTGGTAGTTTACAAGAAACTTTTTCTATAGGCATTACAAGCTGGTAGACCTTGCTACCCTCAGCAATTATATGATGCGAACTTCATATGATAATCTCATACCTTGAAAAACTAATTTTGAATGCAGGACTCAAATTAAGAAAACACCCAACTAATACATGTCCTTGCATTCAAATTACTTCGTGTAGTTTAAATCCTAAGGGGAATTTGTGTGACATGAGTTTTCCTCCAAAGTTAATTTTGTGTGCAAGAAAAATTTTTGGACCGGACATTTTGTAAAATAAAATTATTATTAAAGGTGTTCAATCAAATTTTTCTACTTAAATTTAAAGGTTGCGAGAGTATGGAAAATAATCTTAAAATTACAATTACCAGGACAACAATTTTAATGGATGTTATTTGATTGCAATGAAGAGTATCCCATTTTCTTATAAATTTTTCGTTTATGTATAAAAAGGATAAAAGAACGAGACTATGTACATAGAAATTGCTTGACCATGAAAATTATTGTCTTTGTCAATTCTTTCACATCAAGAGAAAAAAACCACATGGCTAACCATAAAGGATTCATGTACAAGACTTTTCTTGAGCTTTCTATACAAGTCTAGAAAAATCATCATATTGTATGTTCCTTTTTCTCTTCAATTTTGTTCCTGTACACATCCTCAAACATGGTAAGGATCCTCTTCGTGATGAAACTTCTAGGAGGTTGTCTTCTTTATTATGTTTAACTTATGTAGAGACCGAAACCGTTTTTCTTATTAATTAAAGTTTATAATATTTCGCAGTTTAACTAATAGTGTTTATTATCATTAATCCTTTACTAAAGGAGGTTTTCCCCTATTTTTATTAAATGCATAGAAGTTTTCAATTGTTCGAATGTTTCTTAACTCTTGCATTACGCTATAAATATGTCTCATACTGAGAAAGAGTTGGTTGTATCATCCATTTTTACATATTAAAAATTTATTTACCGAACCAAACACCCAATAAAATTTTACAAGAGAAAGGGAAAAAAACACATTGTTTTGACCTCATGGATTCAAAAAAACATCAAGTTATGAAGTTATCCATCATTTTTGTGATTCTTAACATGTTTTTTGTTGCAACAGCTCAACCGGTGCCCACACCAGGCGTAGATCTTGCAATAGGTTGTGAGCATAAGATGAGTAAAACGTGTGGCGATCAAATCTATTCTTATATATTTATTGAAAGGGACGTCGTGTCCGGAGAATGTTGCGATCGGTTATCGAAGGCCGGAAGGGAGTGTCATGATAGCTTGACGAATTTAATCTTAACACAGCGGCCAGATTTTGGGAAGAGAAAGCGAGGAAATAATGGAGAGACACAATGAAGTTTGGAACCTCTGCAAGAACAACGGTCAAATTGCAACCGCTCCACCAGTGTTGGCACCAAGCGCAGATATCGTAATAGGTTGTGAGCATAAGCTAACAAAAGATTGTGGTGATAAAATATATTTTTACGTATTTAACGGACAACAATCCGTGTCCCAAGAATGTTGTGATCAATTGTTAAAAGAAGGAAGAGAATGTCATGATAGGCTGACAAATTCTATTCTAAGCGAATGGCCAGAACTTGATGGAAACAAGCGGAACATAATGGAAAGGCACGATGAAATTTGGAACCTTTGCAAGAAGGATGGTCATATTGATATATGAATTTTAGAACTCGTACACTTCTAGAAACATACTATGCAAGGATATGT
This sequence comes from Talinum fruticosum, assembly GCA_021018815.1. NCBI lineage: Eukaryota > Viridiplantae > Streptophyta > Magnoliopsida > Caryophyllales > Talinaceae > Talinum > Talinum fruticosum. The sequence goes on from JAITYX010000020.1 coordinate 4,447,367, forward strand.
ATGAATTGTATAGATTAAAAATGAGTAAGGAAGGCCTTATAATAATATGAAATACATTAGTACAAAAGTTGTTTTTCGGTGATAGTTCTACAATTAATAAATTTTTTTCATTTCTTTTACTTTTTCTCACCTTTCCTCTTCTCATCTCGTATTTCTTCGACAACCAAACGTTACAAAAACACTGTAGATTAGTTGTTGAATGATGCGTACCCGTCAAAACCTGATGTTATAATATCTAAACAATACCTTGTTTTGGAGAAAGAAATATTATCAATTGGTGTGGCCAAAGGAGCGTAAAAGTCGAAATTCTTAACTAGCTTGCGCAGTTCCAACATCACAAATCTAACATATACATGAAATGGTCGATAGTGTAGCCTATATGTTAGTTATAATGTATATTTGCATTTCACAATACGGAATATTGAAACATGCAACTATTTCCTTGCAGGTATTAAAGCATATTACCATATTTATTCATATCATCTTTCACCATGAAAAATCATATAAACTAATAGAATACAATTAATTTTTATTCAAATCATGTTTTTATCTAGAATCTTTGTGGTGGTTAAATCATTTTGGATTGTAACAAGTCAACCGGTGCCTACACAAAGCATAGATATGGTAACACGTTGTGAGAAGAAGGTAACTAGAGTTGACATTACATTCCGAGAATGTTGTGATGAATAGTCAAAAGCTAGAAGATGTAATTGTAATCGGTCCGGAGCAAAAGAGTATGTGTTTTGTACCCCATTAGTTGCTGTAAATTTGCTAATCCCGCTTCCTAACAATGACTTTCTTAGTAATATTGAATGTGAACGTAGGATTTTTTTTTGCCACGTGGTTCGTTAGGAACGTGGAATTCACTCTCCAAACGTTAAACAAGAACAAGAAGGAAAAGGAAACAAAGACACAAGAATTTTGCGTAGAAAACCTAAAATGGGGAATAAACCAAGTATAATGGACTAGAATTTGGTAGTTTACAAGAAACTTTTTCTATAGGCATTACAAGTCTGGTAGACCTTGCTACCCTCAAGCAATTATATGATGCGAACTTCATATGATAATCTCATACCTTGAAAAACTAATTTTGAATGCAGGACTCAAATTAAGAAAACACCCAACTAATACATGTCCTTGCATTCAAATTACTTCGTGTAGTTTAAATCCTAAGGGGAATTTGTGTGACATGAGTTTTCCTCCAAAGTTAATTTTGTGTGCAAGAAAAATTTTTTGGACCGGACATTTTGTAAAATAAAATTATTATTAAAGGTGTTCAATCAAATTTTTTCTACTTAAATTTAAAGGTTGCGAGAGTATGGAAAATAATCTTAAAATTACAATTACCAGGACAACAATTTTAATGGATGTTATTTGATTGCAATGAAGAGTATCCCATTTTCTTATAAATTTTTCGTTTATGTATAAAAAGGATAAAAGAACGAGACTATGTACATAGAAATTGCTTGACCATGAAAATTATTGTCTTTGTCAATTCTTTCACATCAAGAGAAAGAAAACCACATGGCTAACCATAAAGAATTCATGTATAAGACTTTTCTTGAGCTTTCTATACAAGTCCAGAAAAAATCATCTTATTGTATGTTCCATTTTCTTTTCAATTTTGTTCCTGTACACATCCTCAAACATGGTAAGGATCCTCTTCGTGATGAAACTTCTAGGAGATTGTCTTCTTTATTATGTTTAACTTATGTAGAGTCTGAAACCGTTCTTCTAATAGTGTTTAACTAATAGTGTTTATTATCATTAATCCTTTACTCGAAGGAGTTTTTCCCTATTTTTATTAAATGCGTAGAAGTTTTCAATTGTTCGAATGTTTCCTAACTCTTGCAATAGGCTATAAATATGTCTCATACTGAGAAAGAGTTAGTTGTAACATTCATTTTGACATATTTTAAATTTATATATCAAAACAAACACCCATTAAAATTTTATAAGAGAAAGGAAAAATAAAAAACACATTGTTTTGGACCTTATGGATTCAAAAAAATTTGATTTATGAAGTTATCCATCATTTTTGTGATTCTTAACACACTTTTTATTGCAACAGCTCAACCGGTGCCCACACCAGGCGTAGATCTTGCAATAGGTTATGAGCATAAGATAAGTAAAACCTGTGGCGATCAAATATATTCATATATATTTATTGAAAGGGACATCGTGTCCGGAGAATGTTGCAATCGAGTCATCGAAGGCCGGAAGGGAGTGTCATGATAGCTTGACGAATTTAATCTTTAAAGAGCGGCCAGATTTTGGGAAAAGAAAGCAGGAAATAATAGAGAGATAGTAATTGCTTGATCTTTTAGACATAAGTATCACCCTAGTTAATTATGGATGGCTCATACCCATCTCTTTTAATTAGGAAATTATCATAGATCCTTCTTAAATCGATTTGCTAGTAGATTGGTTATTAGGTGTTAGATGATGTTTTTCTAAAATTTAATGCTCTAATTTGATTAAATTCTAGTGCTAGTGCTAGGGTTATCAATATTAGTAGGGTTTATATTAGGGCTAGGCCTAAGTTACCTAATAACTAGGGAAAAACGGGGAAGATCCGCTAGTGGTTGTCTTCTACAGTTTACCTCATGGGCAAATCAATTTGTGTGTTAATGATAAATAATAATTTGCATGGTGGATATAGATTATACTAAGTGTTTTTATAAATTTTATATCTTTGATAATTATTTGTTTACTTTTTAGTTATTTTCTTTAGTTTGTCAATTTTTATTTATAAATTTATAGTCTTTTATTATCAATTTCATCATCCGCCCCCTAAAGATCAGTATTTTAGGTTAGTTTTAGTAATTTTATTTATATTAAATTTTGAGCCTTTATATATTTTAATTTTCAGATTATTTTTCTGTCAGTTTTTATTATTTTTGAGTCAGATTGTTAGAAATTAGATTAAAAATAGTTTCTTTTGTTATTTTTCGTGTTTTATGTTCTTTTAGGGTTTAGATAGAGTCCTAGTTTGCTGTGATTAAATTTTAGAATTTTTGGAATTAATTTGATATATTTTCAGATTTAATTCTTGAATTTAATTACTGCAGGTTTTTAATAAAATAAATTCGTAAATTAGGTTTTAAATTTTTTTTATATTTTTAGGGTCTGGTTAGGTCTAGAAAATTAGTGTTAATATTATAGGTAATTTTAGTATTTATTTTCGTAATTAATTTAGTGCAGAATTTTATTTATTTAATTTTCTGTTTTAGAATTTTTTTATTTTCTGCTTTAGTTTTCTGTTTTAATTATTCTAAAAAATATACAAAAATATTTCTGGGTTATTGTAGTTTTATTATTCTGTATAAATTATTTATTTAGTTATTAGATAATTTTCTATGACTTTTAGCTATTGATTTTAATTTATATTTTCTGTTTTGTTTTTAAGAGTAGTAAATTTAATTAGATTAAAACTTGCATGTTATTATATCTTTTCTCGTGGATTCGATCCCTACTTCCCTATGTTATATTCTTAATTATAAGCCTAAGTAGTGGTTTAATTTGTAGCCGTACGACAAGCTAACACTACTCTTCTACTCTTTTCTTTGATTGAGTTGTAAAAGTTACCTCAACTCGGTTGTTCCAAACTGTAAAGGCTACCTCGGTTTGGAAGTACCAGGTTAGATAAGGGAACTTCTAACCTTGGGAAAAATTAGAGGATCCCAAGTTGATAAGGTAACTTCAACTTGGAAGTACTAGGTCGATCAAATAAGGTAAATTCCGAGCTTGGAAAAATTGTAATATATTTATTTGGGAACAAATCTGGATAGTCATATTCATTGTAATAGAGGATTCAATTAGTGGATTTGACTTGGTATCCGGATTGACACTATCTCGTAGTTTTCTACCCCAGGAGGGTTTCCACGTATATCTATGTTATTTTCTTTCGAATTCAATATAGACTCGGAATTTGCTTCTTCTTATTCGATTATGTGCAAGAAGAGTTTGATTTTTATTTAAAACCTTCCATCACCCTATTCACCCCCTTCTAGGGTGACTTAACCTCTACAAAAGCAAACCTTCAAATCTTACGTTAGTATAACTTTAAATACCTTCCCTAATAAAATAAATGGTTGTTGAGTTGGATTGACGGTCAATTCTTTCACATCAAGGGAAAAAAACCACATGGCTAACTATAGGAACCACGGCCGGCTCGGGACCACCGAGTTTCTCCACTTGTGTCGGTTCTCTTTTTTAAGGATTTATTTTGAAGATAGCTTTAGAAAGTCGATTTTGGAATATGGGGATGAATCTTTTATTAACATTTCTGAATTTTATTAATCAATTTGAAATGAGTTATATCATATTTGATTGGGGGCTTCATTAATTAGTTTATTTTAGCAATTATTTTAGAAGTCCTAGGATATTATCTCCTAACCGAAAAATAAAAACTAAGGTTTCTATTTCTTCTATCAAGCTCTAAGGCCAAACTTGTGTAAAAACTCCAGTTTGGGCACGAGCCCGCCTATCGACCACACGATGCAGCGACCACCTGCACCTAGTGGTGGCCGGAGGCCAGCCATAAGCCACGGCTGAGGAGATTAGCCTCGACCTCCGCCCTGGCTTGGTAGATCCAGAATCCTATTTTCACTTTTAAGTCAAAAAATAGCCGGGAAGCATATTTGAATATAAATAAAGCAAAAGAGGAGTCGCCGATCGGTTTTAAGAGAGAAAACTAACAAAAACAAAATTAATGATTTGGTCTTCCAATCTTTGTATGGGAAAACTAAGACAAGAAGAGGCTAAAAATTGACTCCATCGGTCTTTGAACCGAGAATCGGATTCGGAGGCGAGGGTACAAAACGTAGGGATAAACCCTTCTATTCCGCCCGTCCGAAGACGACCATTACTAGTTTGAGTATTGAATTAAAATATTGCAAAACAAATAAGCAAGTGATAACATGCGAAAAAGAACCAAAGCAACCAAAACATAACTAAGGAAAACGATAAAGGAGGAAAGTAAAGAAAGCAATAAAAAAGAAAGGGCCGAGTGAAAGGAAAGCGGAAATAAAGAGATTACATCGGTCGGGGAGGAATTAAAAACAATACATCTTGAATCCACAATATGGAAAGCAATAAAAGAATGCATAAACATAAAATAAACCGTTGTTAGGATTTGTGCCCTCGGGTTGTCTCACTGCTGATCCGGATCACGGATCTTAATCTCTTGATGTGACGGTGGTGAATTGAAAGGGGATTTTTGTGAGTTTTTGTGGAGATAGGTATGTGACTGATGGAGTTTAGGGATCGGGTGTATGAAGTATGACGAAGTAGAGAAAGAATGGTGAAGGTTTACTCTTCGAAAGTCTTGGTCACCCTAGAGGGGGATGAATAGGGTAATGAGGAAATTTTAACAACAATGGAGGGGTTAAAGTTTAAACTGAATAATCAAGACAATCTGAGTCTAGATTGTACTCGGAAAAGTATCAACTCGAAATTACGTGAAAACCCTCCTAGGGCAGAAAACCACGGTCAGTGCTAATCCAAGCACCAAGTTAAATCCACTATTTTGAATCCGCAAAATACGGTAGATTGACTTAACCAGAATTGCTCCCTTACACAATTCCTTACAAAGTTTTCCTAGATTTAGAAGTTCCCTTATTTGATCTAGTACTTCCTAACCGAGGTAACCTTCACGGTTAGGGACAACTAAGCTGAGTTAACCCTTACAGCTCAGTCAAGGGACCTTACTCGAGAGTAAGAAAGAGTTTGTGACTGATTACAAGACTTTACAACTCAGAAAAAGTGTTAAGTACGGACTTGAAGTTGTAAAATGAAGATTGAATAAGTATTATACAAAGAGATATAATTTCAGCAATGGGTTCAGTAATCTTCAAGTCTTGTGAAGTGGCTTCTATTTATAGGTGACCAAGTAGATTAGCCCTTGTGACTATCTTTTGATTAGAAGTCCTCTCGTGACCGGTGTAACGGTTCTTCTTAGTCGCTCCGAAAAGATCTGTTGAGATGTGTACGTTGTGCAACGGCTCTTGACTCCTTAGGATGTCATAATCCACTAGTGGTGTCTAAAAAGTAGGGTGGAAAATATTGTTGAGCTTAGCGTTGACGATTTTCGGTTTTGGAAGCATGACAGCCACGACACGTTGTCCGGGCCTAGTTCGAAGTAGAAAAATCTTTGTCCGCTTGTGATTGACAGCTTGAAGTCGGTTACTTTTGTAATTCAAAAAGTAGGATAACCTCGTTTAGATAACCTACAAAAGTAAGCCAATTTTGGTTCTCAAAGTATAAAATACTTTGGTCCAAGATTAGACACGGATAATAATTTAATTAAGATCAATAAGTGCATAATTATCCGAGTCCTAGAAGAGTGGAATTTTCTGAGTCTAATATTCATTATACTCAAATTTTATCCGAGTCGATCCGGAGAAAGATCAAGTTAGAGAAGAGAATATCGAGTATGAATACTTGATCTAGACAAATATATTTCACTTAAAACATGTTGACTTAGAAAGTTGAATTAACGATGTAATTCACTTTACTTTAGAATATGAAGTCGAACTTGGTTTGAAAGAGTTAGAGTGAATGTTTAATCATGTAATAAATCTGAGTGATGTCCGAGTGACTCGGAACCATCGAGTGAATTGATGAACAAGAGTGTGCTTTCGAGTCGAGTCGGAATCAAATGAAAACATATGCACTAGTTTACGTAATACTCGGAAAAGTTTTTATAACACTCGGAAAAGTTTCTATAACGATCGGAATGACTTGTAATCAAAACTTAGAAGGGATGAAGTTTGTACCGACTCCTTGATAGTACTCGGAATGATATAAATGTAGAATCTAAGTCTTCAATCTCCCCTTTTTGATGAAAGGCATTTGATACTCAAATAGAAACTTTGTAAGTGAAACAAGCCTGAGTTTTTAGTCTTTCTCAAAGAGTATATCAAAGTTTAGAGATAGAATTGCAGAAATAGCTAAAGTGGTTCAGACTTAGATCGTATTAGAGCGATTATACTTAGATTGCATCGAGCTAAGAATGAAATATCGCATAGAAATGAAGTGATTCGAACTTAGAGTATTGCTTATATCGAGCAAGGATACATAAGTGAGTTAACATATCGGAGCAAGATATGCTAAGAAATTGAAACTCGAAATGAGTTACACTTAGAGGTAAATAAGCACGAAACGAAACTTCATTCATATTCACATAAGCATAGAAAATATGTACAAGAAGGGTGAGAAAAACTCCCCTAAACAAGACAACAAATTTTCTAAATATTCTCCCCTTGCCTTTCAGCAAAAAAAAAATGGAGAAGAATGTATCAAGTAGTTAGAATTTGTTTGTCCGGACAAAAAAAAAAAAAAAAGAAAACCAAAAAAGAAAAAAAATTTAGGATGGTTGAGTGGGAGCAATCGAGCTGATGTGCATGAATTGGTAGTGCGCCTAAGCTTGTATGAGCCAGAAGATGTTGAAGATCTTGACGGAGGCAACACTGGTAGCTCCGAGATGGGCTCGGCTCCGAGTGGCCGACCCGGAATAAGGTCGTCCGGAGGTTCATCCTCTTGGAACTCGATGGAGGGTGGTGCATCCTCAAGCTTGACTACTACCGACCGAGCTTTGTCGGCAGGGTCTTCGAGTCACTCGGACTCACTGTCCGAGCTAAGCTCCGGTTGAGGGCGAGAGCACCTTATCCCTCGGTCGCTTCCTTTTCGCTCTTTCTTCTTCCGCCTTCTCCCCCTCCTCATTATCCTCGAAGGAGTTGCCTTAGTCACAGCCTCCTCTTCTTCGATGTGTCGGAGATGACCAGGTCCCGAGCTGCTTTGGAGCACCGTTCTTGGAGGAGCTCGATCGGTTCTTGCTGCTCCTTAATCGGTGCCTTCATCTCAAGGAGCACGTCCCGCTGCTCTAGGATTTTAGACTGGCCTATCTTTTGGTTTATGGTCATAGATTGAAGGACGAGTCTTAAATGACCGGAGAGTGTCCTTGATCTCAGTAGACATAGAGGAGAGCTTATCCAACATTGTGTTAGACAAAGCGGAAGAGATAACATGAGAAGCACCTGAAGTGGAAGCACCGCCAGGTGAAGGAGGTAGAGAGAGTGGAGTCCGAGTCCGAGTCCGAGGCGGAGGAGAAGGTTGCCTCGGTTTTGAGCTGTGGAGCCCGACACCCGGTTGGGTTTCCTGGTATCCATAGCCTAGAAGCTCTTTTACGCCAACTACTATGGCGAGCATCGAAACCACACTAGGATCCGAGAGGAGCGGGACTTTGAATTGTTTAAAGATGAAGGTGAGAAGAGTCCCAAAAGGAAAGACCCTGGAGGTGAGGATGTGGTTGGGAAGAATTCTAACCAAAAGCTCTTTTCTGAATAGAACTCAAAGACGAGTTTTTGGTAGATAAACTCGCTGAAACAGAGGAAATTGTAAACCCCTACGATTTTGATGTGGTTCAACCACGAAAATTTTGTGGTTGGGAAGAATTTGTCATTCAATGTCAAGTGTTGGGTGACAAGGATTTTAGAGGGGTTGGAAGGGACCCTATTGGCTTTTGGTTCGGCGCTTCTTGGTTGCGGAACCAAGAAAGTATGGTTGAAAACCTCTTTTCGGTATAGTTGAGGAGTTTCGAGAAGAAAGGAGATGAACTTTGAGAGAGAGAGAAGATAGCTCCACGAGAGAAAAAAAAAGAGTAGAGAGAAAGTTGAGAGCTTTCAGTGCATACTTGAGATGTTTCTTGCTTTGCTTGAGAGAGAAGGTTTGCTCTTCAAAAACACCGAACTTTCTTAAGAGGTAGTATGCGAGAGAGTGAGTGAGTCGAGAGTAAAGTAGCGAAATGAAGGAAAATGGACGCTATTTATAGAGAAAGAATTGTCCTTCGGTATTCATTCGACCCAACTCTCCAACGGTCCCCTCGGACCGGTGTGACTGTTCTGCTCTCCAACGGTTAGAATTCCAATGTTTGTCTTCTAATGGCTAACTCTCCGATCGATACGCGAGAGAGAGAGAGAGAGAGAGAGAGAGAGAGAGAGAGAAAGAAAGAAAGAAAGAGAAATTTTAAAAGAGATTATGAAATTCTCCACTAATCTAGAGATGATTTCATAAGTTTGATATCCATTTTTCTCAAAAGCTGAGTTCGACTCGAGTAAAGTTTCGAGTCACTCGAAACTGCAAACAAGTAATAACTCATAGCTTATTATCACTGGGTCAACTGAACTAATTGTTATTAAAGCATAGAAAAGAAACATTTAACACATAATCATGCAAAGTAAATTCACTTAGAAAAGCACATAATCATGCATTTATCATTCTAAGTTCATTCCTAATAAAGCAAAACTGATCTTCACTAAGTGGCTTAGTAAAGATAAAAGCTAGTTGAAGTTTGGTACGAATGAATTCAAGTTCAATATCACCCTTCTCATAATGATCTCTTAGAAAATTATACGTTACCTTAATATGCTTTGTCTTTGAATGCTGAACTGGATTCTTAGTGATGCTGATTGCACTTTGAATGTCACACTTGATTGGAATCGATTTGAATAAAAGTCTAAGATCTCTCAAGTGTTGCTTAATCCATAGAATCTGAGCACAACATGCTCCAGATGCAATGTAATCAGCTTCGGCAGTTGATAGAGCTACTGAGTTCTACTTCCTTGAGTCCCAAGAAATGAGGGATTGACCCAGAAATTAGCGAGGCTCCTGAGATGCTCTATCTATCAACCTTGTATCCAGCATAGTCAGCATCCGAGTATCTAGTGAGATTAAGTTCTGAGTCTCTTGAGTACCATATACCTAGATTCCGAGTCCCCGTAAGATATCTAAAGATTCTCTTCACCACAATGAGATGTGATTATTTTAGATTAGCTTGAAATCTTGCACACGAGACATACACTAAACATTATGTCTGGTATATTAGAAGTAAGATATAGTACAGATCCAATCATACCTTTCTGATTTACTGATTTACCTTTTTCATCCGAGTCCAATTTTATACTCGCTACTTATTGGGGTTGCTTGCATGTTTTGCATCTTGAAGCTTGTATTTCTTCAAGCAACTCCTTGGCATACTTTGATTAATGGACATAGATGTCATCTTTGCCTTGCTTGATTTGTAGACCAAGAAAGAAGTTGAGTTCTCCCATCATACTCATTTGGAATTCCTATCTCATCAACTCGGAAAAATCTCGACAGAGAATTTCATTAGTAGCTCCAAATATTATATCATCAACATAGATCCGAGCAATAAGAAAGTCTTTCCCTTTGGTTTTTATGAAAAGACTCTTGTCAATCTAACCTCTTCTAAAATAATTTTTAATTAACCAAGAAATTGCTTAGTTTTTCATACCAAGCTCTAGAAGCTTGTTTAATACTATAAAGAGCTTTTTGCAATCTGGAAAACATGATTTGGAAATTCCGAGTTTTCAAATCCAGGAGGTTGCTCAACATAGACTTCCTCTTGAATGAAACCATTAAGAAAAGCACATTTAACATCCATTTGATAGAACTTGATATTCATGCTTGATGCAAATGCCAAAAGGATTCTAATAGCCTCAATTCTAGCTACTCGGTGCAAAGGTTTCCCCACAATCAATTCCTTCTTCTTGATTGTAACCTTGAGCCATAAGTTTAGCCTTATTTCGACTACCAACCCACCTTCATCCAGTTTGTTCTTGAAAACCCATGTGGTTGCTATGACTGGGTGGTCGAAGATCGTTTGGTTAGAGTCCGAGACTTAGTTTCTTTCGAATTGATTAAGCTCCTCTTGCATGGCCTCTACCCATCCAGGTTCTTTAAGGGCTTCTAGAGTATTTCGGGTTCGATTAATGATATGAATGCAGTGAATGCACATAGATTTTGTAGAGAGGAACAAGTTCTTACCCCACTTGTTGATGTCGGACAAGATATTTTCAAGTAGGTGGCTCGAAGCATATTTGAATGCTTTACTTGTTCTCCGGTTCACCAGGTTTGTAGGTTAAATTGGTTGATCTTCAGTGGTCCGATCTGATTGAGCTTCCTCATCTCGTTGACCTTCAGCATTCTCAGCTGGCTCTTGAGTCGATTCATTCCGAGTCGGGGTGTTACGAGTTACCTCATTCCGAGTGACTTTTCCTTGACTCGGTCCGGGCTCATCTTCAGCAAGATCATTATCTCGACTGAGCTTCGGATCCGAGAATGTTGACTCACTTGGTTTTCCCCGATCAATCTCATAAAAACAACGTAGATAGTTTCTTTCACTTTGTTAGTTCTTTTATTGAAAATGCGATATGCTTTACTATGAGATGAATAACCAAGAAAGATACCTTCATCCGACCGAGCATCAAACTTGGTCGAGTGATCCTTACCGTTGTTGTGAACGTAAAACTTACATCCAAAGGGTTTGAAGTATGAATTGTTGGGCTCTTCCCTTTGTAGAGCTCGTATGGAGTTTTCTTCAAGATGGGTCCGATGAGGCATCTATTCGGAGTGTAGTTTGCTATATTGATCTGCCTCAGCCCGGAAATAGTAAGGTAGATCATGTTCAATCATCATTGTCCTTCCTATTTCTCCAACAGTTCGGTTCTTTCTCTCTACTACCTTATTCTGTTGAGGAGTTCTTGGTGCTAAGAAGTTGTGGGAGATATCATTCTTATCACGAGAACTCTTCAAATTCCGAGTAATCGAACTCCCTTCCATGGTCGGTTCAAATTCTTTTGATCCGAGTCCGAGACTCAACTTGGATTTTTCTGCAGAACTTGTTGAACTCTTTGAAGGCTTCATTTTTATGCTTAAGAAAACACACCCAGGTAAATCATGAGTAGTCATCTACAATCACAAGTACATATGATTTACCTTCGAGACTCTTGATAGGGATTTCACCACATAAATCCATATGCAACATTTCAAACAATTTGGATGTGGAAACAGTTTTAAGAGATTTGAAAGATGATCCGACTGTTTCCCTTGTGTGCATCCTTCACAGATTTTATCTTTCTTAGATGCACAGTTCGGCAAGCCTCGACTACACCATGAGATGCAAGCTTCTTAATGGTGTGCATGCTAACATGACCTAGTCTACGATTCCATGTCCAAGAATCATCATGTAGAGATGCTTTTAAGCAAGATAAATTATAACTTGGGTCGAGAGAGGAATAGTGTAGTTATTACCCGATCTCTTACCCGAGAGCTTAGTCTCCTTGGTAGTTTCATTAGAAATATAGCAATTGGTTTGAGTGAATCTTACCTCTTGACCTTTGTCACATAATTGAGAGATGCTTGAGCAGATTGAACTTTAATCCCTTGACAAGGTAGACCGAGGCTAACCAGATTGTTTCCTTTTCCAATCTTGCCTATCCTAATTATCTTGCCCTTGCTATCATCTCCAAAAGTGACTTTGCCTCTTCTAATTCAGAAAATAGTCTTGAATCTCCGACACATGGCGTGAGCATCCACTGTCCGGTACCAATGCCCTTTTGTTCTTTTCGAGCTACCCGCAAGTCGAAGCAAACTAACCCTTCTCACTTCCTCTAACGAACCCAATAACTCCCTTTATTGTGGTCCTTTTATGAGGAAGAAGACTCTTGGGAACCCATAAATTCAATTTATTATTAAAACTTTTATATCTCTACTTAAGGTCATCGAGCATCATGCGTTCATCCGGATTCTGCCCAAAAAGGAAGAAGAGCATTAGCACAAGGTACGTTCATTGATCGTGCCCTTTAATGTTTTATTTACAAATCAAGGCCGGGTATGGCTGACATCAACAACAACAAAGAATCATTTGCAGATAGTATTTTCCATCATTAATATGGACCCGCCCCATCAAGTGCCATTATTTGGTACGCCTCAATATTCAGGTTGGTCACACCGTACATGTTGGCCACCTTTAACCGGACTATCCGATCGAGTGCGGGTATGGGCACATGTGTTTAGGGAAACCCGATGATCGTAAGGGATCCATTCAGATAATAAACGAGCAACTATTTTAAATTATGCTTTCCCCCTCATTTACAAATGAATTGAAATGTATGCGCTCAACTCAACTATTTCCCAACCTTTATTTTACAGCATGATAATGGACATATTGAGCTTCGGCTCACATTTTGAAAACATATTCTTGTTTTGTTTTATGTAAAGATGTTGAAGGAATGAAGCAAGAGAAAAATTCTGTTCGTGACTTAGAGGCCCGCGAGTGGCAAGTTGGGGTATTAGTAGTCAAGTACCGTTGATTCATTTATCCAGTTTAACATGTACTTTTTATAAATTGTAGTTTCCTATAGCAAGGCATAACCCCGGGTAAAATACCCATAGATATATTCAAAGCTTTACCCTTTCCTCCGGTAAGGGTGGCGGTAATGTCCCCGATCTCTTTCTTGAGTAATTTGATCTCATCATCTTGAACTTTTTCTTTGCCTTTTGAACTTGTTTCTTTCTTTTGCGGAGTAGGAGGCGTTGGTTGAGCTGGTGGAGCTGTCTTTATTCCTATGGCAGCTTTGACATTAAACAAGCATCAACAGTTGCTTCTCAAAGAACCAACTAATTCATCAGATTCATCTATTCAATCAAACAGGTGGATGAGATCAAATTACTCAAGAAAGAGATCATGTTACTCAAGAAACAAGCATCAACAGTTGCTTCTCAAAGAACCAACTAATTCATCGATTCATCTATTCAATCTGATTATGATCCATTTGATGGGCAATGTGCCCGGGATCCTTATGATATCTAACCCATAATAATGGGTATTCAAAAAAAAATCATATATTTTCTAACGTTTTTATGCAGGATTTTCAAGATCTCTTTCTTGAGTAATTTGATCTCATCCAGCTATTTGTAGTACAAAAACATTTGTAGTACAACTTGCAAAGTTCATCCTATTTTCTCAATAATACATTTGTAGTACAAAAATGGTTGGTAATTGGTGCTGGATCTTAGCTGGTTTTAGATCAACCATAATATTTTGGTATAGATTTTGATTGAACAAGGTTTGGGACCAAGGTGCAACCTATAATATGGTTGTTTTTGGAGCCGGACAGCCAAAAAAAATAATAATTTGTTTTGCCGTGCTTTATGTTGAGTCCATACAAGTTTATAGTTGACAATTCGTTTTCTATGTAAAGAAAATTTAATTGGAGAAGGATGTTATGGCAAAAAAGTGGTCACAGAACCAAGCACAATATGTGTTCAATTTTCTCAAAATCGGTCACAAAAATTAAGTACAAAACAGAATCCGTCACAAAATCGGTCACAAAAGTGTTTAAGAATAAAACGGAATCGGTCACAAAAGCGGTCACAATTATATAACAGTCACAAAATCAGTCACAAAACAGTTATAATTTCTCACCGAAATAACGGTCGCAAAATCAATGTGAAATATTGAGCGGTCACAAAGGCGGTCACAATTTGTGACCGAAATTTCGGTCACAATTGCGGTCACAATTTGTGACCTAATCGGTCACAAATTCCATTTTCCGACCATGGGTTTTGTGACCGCCTAAATCGGTCACAAACCCCATTTGTGACCGAAATTTGCCATTTTGTGACCGATTTTGGCGGTCACAAAATCCAGTTTTTCTAGTAGTGTATGCTTGTTAGGTTAGAATTCACTTCGTTCATCACTTTTTCGTTGATTGCCTCGAAAGAGGACTCATATGCTTTTATTAGGGTTTTTGAACATCGAAAGATGAAAACTTACCTAGAATGACATTGTGAATGATTAGAACTTTGATATGAAAATAATTAAGGTTTTAATCGGGGTTGTGAGATGCATTCATTGTGATTTTTCTCTTTATTAACCCCATGAAAATAGGTGATTAGATTGTGCAAGATTAGTCTTTGACCTTCGAAAGTAGGCGAAGATAGGTTTAATTTGGTGTTTCCCCTTCTAAACTGCTAGCATATGCAAATCTCAAGCGGTATTCGATATTGATTTCAAGTATAGTAGTGTGATTAATCCCAATCTAAGGCTTGTTATTCATTGATCTCTTTTAGTTATTTTGTTATTAGTTGAATCTAAAAACCAAATCACCGTCAAACCGATTTTTACATAGGTTAGAGTTTTTAGGTGAATTTAGTATTTGAAAGCGAGTTCCTTGTGGACACGACCCGTACTTGCTCGGTTCCTAGCTACGGCTACACCGTGCACTTGCGGTAATTATTTCTCTCAACATCCACCTTCACTTAATTCTTGTTGGCTCGGAGCGAAGTTGTAGAACCCGGCCCAAGTGGATCAATGGTTGGAGAAGAAGTGATGGTTCTGTCTCGTGTGGGCTTCGTTTGGGCCGGTTTCGGTGTAGGCTCGCCCGTTTGGTGCCTCCACAAAAGAGGTTTCCGTTGGGCCTGGCGCTGGGTTATCCGAGAAGTGCTTGGGTGGAAGGAGCGTCCAATTGAGTTGGACCTAGCGCCGATTCATCCGAGAAGCGTTGGGCTGTGGAGACCCGGGCTCATACTGCTGGGTCACTAGTGTAATGCTTGGGCCTGGGTCCGACGTTGAAGGTGCTAGCCTACATGGTCAATAGGGTCACTTGTGGTGGTTTCGGTAAAGGGAAAAATGTCCTCGTAAAATTGCACGTCCTGGGATATGAGGATTTTTTGCTTTCTAAATCATACATTTTCCATCCTTTTTGACCTTGTGGGTATCCAAGAAAAATACACCGAGTAGCTCTAGCATCGAATTTGTCGCGAGTTTTTGTATGATTGTGAACGTAGCACAAGCATCCAAAGACTTTTACATGAGCATAGCTAGGTGTTTGTTGGAATAAAACCTTATAAGGTGTTTTGGATCCCGACACCTTTGTAGGAGTGCGGTTGATGAGATATACGAGTGGCCAAAACACATTCGCCCCAAAAACATTTTGGAAGAGAAGCTTGAAACCGTAGGGCCCTAGTAGCATTAAGGAGATGCCTATTCTTGCTTTCAACACGGTCGTTCTGTTGGGGTGTGTCTAGACACGAGCTTTCTTGGAGAATACCATTCTCAAGAAAGTATTTTTCAGGGGTTCGTTCATAAACTCGTTCCGTTATCACTTTGTACAGTTTGGATTGATAAATCAAATTGGGTTTTCACCATAAAGCAAAAATTGATAATTTTTGCACATGCCTCATCTTTGTTTTTTAGAAGAAATATCCACACGGCTCTAGTACAGTCATCCAAAATACATAGAAAATAATGGCACCCTCCGAGACTAGGAGTTCGATAGCAACCCCATAAATCACAATGTATCAAAGCAAATGGACGCAGGGCCTTTGATTTACTAAGAGGAAACACGCTATGAGTTTGTTTTGCTCGATGACAAATATCACACCAACCTAAAGTATCTTTATTTGACTTAACACCAAACTCTGCTAATAAAGGAGTTAAACTACCGATAGATGGATAACCAAGACGCTTGTACTAAATTTGAAAATCATCATGTCCGATTGCAGTTGTGGTCGACTTCGGTATGGCATACTTAAGATAGTACACCCTATTCCTTGCTTCACCCGCTCTAATCTGCATCTTCAAGGTGAGGTCCTGGATAAGACATGATCGGTTCCAAAACATCATACTACGGTTACTATCGTGCATTAACTGAAAAACCGAGATAAGGTTGCACGAGAAAGTAGGTATATAAAGCACATCCTGTAGAAATAGTCCAACCCTAAATTTATGGTACCCCTTTCTACGACGAACTCTACTTTACCATCCGGCAGCGAGATACGTATGGGCTCGGATAATTTATAACGACCCATTAAAATATGAGCATTAGGTGTCATGTGAAAGGAAGTTGCGAGTGTCAAGGATCCATTCTATGCCGTTTATGGAGAACTTACCGGACATTTTTTCCTTACTTTCCTTTTCTTTGAAGAATGTGTATATGGCTCCAATTGAGTAGAAGTTAGTCCTCTAAATTTTTCGTTGCCTCCACTTGCGGCTGCCTTCTCCACCCATGTCGTTGGTTAAGCGAGAGCTTCTCTAAGAGAGGGATTGCTCATTTTTTTATATCGATAATGAGATTTTTGTGGTTGGGGTGCCCCGGTTCAGGTCTGCGGTGTGCCGGAACCCAAGCCATGGTTCTTGTTCCAGCTTCGATTAGGCGGCTGCGGTGGTCGATTTTGACGCAGAGGTAGCCAATTTGAGGGATACCCGACCAATTCAAAGCACTCGGGACTTCTCATGGTAGAGCTTTTGGCAATGGGTGCATCGAGGGCGATTTTCGATTCTTCCTCTACCGCCATTCGCCGTGGTGGCCTTAAAGGTGGCTCCTTCGGTGTTGTTCGTCAGGTCTACCATCAAGGTAAGGGTCTTTTTCCTTTCTTCTCAAAGTATCATGAAGAATACCTTGTTTAGGTTAGGTAAAGGTTCTATGTGAAGGATGTTAGATCCGACTATACCAAATTGGTGTGTATCGAGACCGATCAGAAATTGATGGATCCTCTTGGATTCTTGATACTTGAACAAACTGAATTCTTTTTCTTTCACGCACTTGCACATTGGTAATTGTAAGTACACATTGAGTTCATCCCAAAGGGTCTTCCATTTTGTGAAATATTCAGTGATACTCAATGTTCCTTGATTGGTGATCTGTCAATTCTCTTCGAGTTGATGCACACGAATTTCATTCCCTTAAGAATATTTTTCCTTCGGATCTATCCATAATTCGGTACCGGTTTCTGCATAGGCAACGGAACCGTGTAGAATTTTGTCTATGATGTTGTAAAGCCATGCTATTACCATGGTATTACACTTCTCTCGGGCATGAACATTTGGGGAGTCATCTCGTCGTCTTGTCAAACTTTCGTTAATAAAAACCAATTTGTTCTTAGCTTTCAAGGCATTGGTTGTAAGCCTACTCCAATTTGCATAATTGTCTCCATTGAGACTAATTAGGCAAATTATATTTTCAGGACTATCCAAAATACACGAGATAGTATGGTGATTGAGGATCGTTGAGACTAATTTTTTTAGTCGTCTTTTGCCATAATTTTTCAAGGCTCGATACCAAGTAAAAATCTAGTAATAATGGAGAGAATTGTTTATGATGCCCTCTCCCTTGACATCCGTTCTGTATTTATATCATCAGAATTCTAAGTTGGATACAAGTATATTTCCTATACAAATAGAGTTCTAACACTCATGAGAGATATAAGTCCTCTCGGATTCTAATACGCAAGTATGCTATGACTAGTATTCTAGCTCAACTATGATACCTACTCCTAATAGATACTTACGGATAAAGATACAATTTGTACTAAAAAAATAGAAAAAATAGAGATCCATGTGAAACCAACTTCAATCATACCATGACTCAAAAAAAAAAAAGAAACACTTCAATCGTACCAAAAGCATTATAGCACCTGCCACCCACCTGAGTTGCATGTCAAAATTTGTAATTTGAAGAGAAAGCATGAAAAAAATTAAAAAATTTAGTTAAATCCATGAAACCTTCTGCCCTAAGCTTCACCTCCACCATCGGAAGATGTTTCCAAAATATCGAACCTAGTCTATGGATGCCATTGGAGTTTATAAAGAGAGAGATGAAAGAGGATAAAGGGGTGGTAGAAATGGAGTAATGTGAGAGAGGTTAAGAGTAATTGCAATGTGAGATCTTGTGATCGAATTTTGTTTAAACAGCTCAATTCTTCTTATTGTAATGCACATTCTATTCAAATCGAGGTTGATCCACTTGCATAGTCGCTCGTGTACTCAATCCGCCCGCGTTTCCATTTTGCTCATTTTTACTTTTTTTTTGTTTTGTTTTTGTCAGCGTTTTCCTATTTAAAAAAGAAAAATAAATTAAATATGTATAATTATAGGGTACATGAGTAATATTTTATTTGACAATTCAAGTTGATAATCCAGGGATGTAGAGGTATTGGGTTCCAAAAATTAGATTGTGAGATGATGTGGAAGGTATAGACCCTCACATGTAATCTAAAATTTTGGATCATAGATGTTGATGCTTTAGGAGCATTTGCAATGTACATGATCCAAATTTATTACACATGATTCAAGGAGTACTCTACAACCCACGGATCACATGATCCGTCATCATGGGCTTGAGGAATTAAGTATGTCTATTGATCTAAGTGGTAATCCAAGGGGTGTAAAGGTGGTGAATTAAGTTCAAAAAAATTGGAGTGTGAGACGAGGTAGAAGATGTAAACCTCCCCATGTGACCTAAAATTTTAAATCACCCATTGTAAAGAGATAGAGAAGTATTGGGAACAAACGTGAGAGGAGAATGAGAATGAAATAACTTGAAATTTTTTTAAAAATTAATTAAAATTAAATTAATAATTATATAAATAACATAATGATAATTTCATCCTTATAATTTAAGGTAAAAGAGGAGTAAATATGGTAAATAAAAAATTATATAATAGTTCAACTCTTTTAGCTTTATATATAACATAAATTATTCTTAATTCCTCAAGCCCATGAAATCAAAATACTGAGCCAAGTTTTAACTTGTTTTTCGTTGAGCTTCTTTTTTATTTTTGAGTGAATTTTTTCTTTTGGGCAAAGGACGCTTTAATTTTATGTTTTCTGGTTTTCGTTTTGATCTATTTTCTAATAAACAGGTGTTTCACACTTTGACTAGGCTAGCAATTGGTAGACTAGTAGAAAACCAACATATAAAATAAAATTAAAATTCACCCAAAAATTGAAGAAGTGGAATCTGAAAATACCAATCACAAAATCTCTTCAAAACAAACAAAAAAGAAAGATGAAAAATTACAAAATCTCATCAAAATTTCTTAAGTGTTTGGATTCTAGGGATATTAGTTTCAAACCTTAAGAACAGGTGAGATGGAGAGGCATCGGAGCAACATCGACAACGGAGGGTCGGCAACAGCGGAAACTCATTGGAAACAAAGGGGCAGCGGCAACGGTGGAGGAATATGGAGAGAGAGTGAGATGATGGGACAAGTGAGATGGAGAGGCAGCAGAGGATCGATGGTAGTACACTACAAAAAGCTCGCTATTAGTGTCGGAATTTAGAGACCATCAAAGAATCCGACGCTAATAGCATCGCATTTAGCATCCGAAAAAAACTCGAAGGCAATTAAAGTCGAATTTTAGCGTCGGATGGTAGAATCCGACTCTAATATCGTTGAATTTTAGAGTCGGAATATTTTTCCAATTCTAATTAAGTCGGATTATCTGTCCGACACTAAAAGGAGATGCTAATTACACAAAATAGGGCGACGGGCAGACACGGGATATTGGAGCCTCAAATCCCTAGCTCCTTCCTTCCCTATCACTCGCCCTCATCGCACGTCCAACGCTGCAAATTTGCCGGCGTTCGTCACTCCCTCCGTTATCGGTGTTATTCGCTCCCTTCCGTAATCGGCGCTTCTCTTTCCAGCGAGCCTAAAATCTCTAACTCTTCGATACTCTCTAATCTCTAATCTCTCCGTCACCGCTGCACCGATGGTCGTCCATGAGGTGCATTTTGTCGGAATCGCTCTTTCTATGTCTATTTCTCCACCTACGTAACTCTCTCTCTCTAACTCTCTAATTGTTGTTTTCACAAATGACAATCATTCACCGTGAATGGGCAGTTCATTCCATCAATCAAACTTGAAAATTTAGCTCAAATTCGAGTAGTTTCTTCTCTTCTGTTTCAAATTTGTTAATTTTTATGGTTAATTGTGTTTTGACCATTTAATTTGGTATAAATTCAATGGAGTTCAATACTGGGGATAGCCTTGATTGAAAGAAACTCGTGTATTTTTGAGAGCCTTGATTTGGTATAAATTTAATTAGGAGATTGTGTATCTACATACGAGATAGATTTAGAGGTTTTGAGACGAACAATCTCGGTTGGAGCAACTTTTAACCGCTAGCTGCGAACATTTGTACAACACTCGGTTGTCTTGACATTAATCTCTCTTGCTCATGTCATGTAACTACTAGAATTAGCGGGTGTAGGAAGTCTGGATCCTTTGATATATATTAATCTCTCTCACATGCGTATTATGATTACATGACTATGAAAAGTAAATTCGATTCGTTTACTATTATATTTATTGTTTCCGGAGAAAACCGAGTTAATGATGTGGATGATGATTCAAAGAGAGGAAGGATTTATCGCTTCCGATTCCGAGGACGTGGCACGATCGATCCCGGTCCGAGTGATGACCGCTCGAACTCGCAAAAGGCGAAGCCCGGGTGGTGGATCCCGGGAACGCCCTCCGACGCTCAAGTTAGTAATGAACTAAGTTTGAATGGATCGAGGAGATCTTCCTCGATGTGCATGGGGATTCCTCGGGAGACGAGAAGATTTCCAAAGATGGAAGTTCTCGGGATGAGTGCTGATAAACGTTTATGAACGTTGGTTGAATGTGGATGAATATCCGATGAATGTAGATGAATGTTCAAGGCTTAGGAGCTAGAGAAGTTGGATGCTTGAATGATTATCCTCCCAAAGAGATGTCTTGCCAAAAATGAACATAACCTCCCTTGGGGTTGAGGAAAGATGGGTATTTACGAGAGGATTTTAAAGGGGTAAAACAATACTTTACCATGGTTTAGGGAAGCCCTAGCCCTAGTGGGCTTTGGGGCTTTTACCTGGCCCGTTAAGGGTTATCGTGGGCCGATTCCTCCTTTATGCAACCGATTAGGCCCGGTCGGCCGGTGACGTGTCGGTTGAGCTGGAACCGTCCGGGAAATACCCGAATCGTTTAGCCCCTCACGTTCGCCCGCATGCCTCCCAAGGTAGGTAGGTGGAATGTGGAGCCTGTTCCGCTATGCCTTTATGACCCCAAGTTCTTATAAATAGGGGTGAATCTTGAGGAGGATAGTAAGTTTCCACATCTTTACGCCTCTCCTTTCTCTTGCCTCGGAGAAAATGATCGTTGGAGTGCTTCCGGTTGGATACGAGAAGTTATGCCCTCGCTTCAACCGAGATGAGGCCGATCGAATAGCGATGGAGTGTCGCCGACCATCCTTTGTCGCGGAAACGTTCTACCAGCTTCTCATAGATGATGTTTGGAAGCTAAGGTTGATAAATGACGGCGAGGAGTATGATAAATTGTTTCAAGCCACAATCCGCCCTGAATGGGACATTCTTGAGGCTTGGGTGGAGCGCAACCATGATTTCTTTGTCGAACTTCGTGCAACGAACCCGAGCTTTTCAACAAGCGACGCGACGGGAGGAAGGGCCGCTTCGAGTGTTGGTTCGTCTTCTAATCCTCCCATGGAGAGTGGCGAGTCGGTGGATGGCCCTTCCTGCCACTTCTTTGATGACCGAAGGGACTTGCCCAAGGCAAAGGGGAGTAGCCTCCCTACGGAGAAAAAGAGGAACCTTCCTACGGAGAGGAAGAGGAACCTTCCCGCGGAGAAGAAAGGGAGCCCTCCGAAAGGAGAAGTGAGATTGTAGTCGGGGCTCTCATTCTGTCTAAATAGTGTAACCGTAGCGTAGTAGTATAACCGTAGCGTCGTAGCGTAGTATCTGCGAGTTTTAAATGCTTTGCTTCTCTTGTAATGGCGCGTTGCGCATTCTTGTCTCAATGAGTGAATGAATGAATGAATGAAGCTCGCTTTGTTAGCTTTTCTTCACTTTCCTATCTTGTCGTTGACGTTCGTTGTAAAGAACGGTTTTTACATAGCCCCTTGGACTTAGAGAGTAATTTTTGAGCAACCTTTCAGCTCCCGGAGGCTTGAAAGTGCTTGAGTATGGATATCTCGCTAGGGGACATCCCACGGGAATGTGACCTCCTAACTTTAAGTTAGGAGTGCAAGTGCCCATGACGGAATGGGTCTTTGCGCGACTTTTTGATTCTCGAAGGTTCGAAAGTGCGTGAATGCCCATGACTCGAATGGGTCTTTGCGCGCCCTTTCGATTCTCGAAGGTTCAAAAGTGTGCGAGTGCCCATGACGGAATGGGTCTTTGCGCGACCTTTCGATTCCTGGAGGTTCGAAAGTGCATGAGTGCCCATGACGGAATGGGTCTTTGCGCGACCTTTCGATTCTCGAAGGTTCGAAAGTGCGTGAGTGCCCATGACGAAATGGGTCTTTGCGCGACCTTCGACTCCTGAATGTTCGAAAGTGTGCGAGTGCCCATGACGGAATGGGTCTTTGCGCAACCTTTCGACTCCTGAATGTTCGAAAGTGCGTGAGTGCCCATGACGGAATGGGTCTTTGCGCGACCTTTCGATTCTCGAATGTTCGAAAGTGTGTGAGTGCCCATGACGGAATGGGTCTTTGCGCGACCTTTCAGCTCCCGGAGGCTTGAAAGTGCTTGAGAGATAGCTTCTTGAAGGGTACCACCTTATGGGGATGAGAGTGCGATTTTCGACTCCCGGAGGCCAAGTTGTCGTTGAGTGCAAATTGGTTTTGAACCCCTAAGGATTGCCCCTTGTGTAGGTAGAGATGCAACTTGTCAGCCCCTGAAGGCTAAGTCGTTGCTTGACGAGCTTTCGGGCCTTGCTCGTTTTGTTTTTACCATTCTTGCGATTTTTGTGGTGATGATTTGATTTGACTTTTTACTTAGCCCCTTGGGGCTAAAAAGGAGCCTTGCGGGGAGGATGAGTTTTCTTGTGACCCCTCCGGAGCCCTCAGGCGTCCCAGCCCCTATGGGCCTCGGATTCAAAGGGAGTGCGTTTGCCCATGGTAGCGATGTCATGGGTCTTTTACGCGATCTTTTAGCTCCCGGAGGCTTGAAAGTGCTTGACCGTAAGTATCTCGCGAGGGCATATACCTCGAAAAATCCGACCCCCTAACCCGAAGTTAGGAGTGCAAGCACCCATGTGGACATGGGTCTTTACGCGACCTTCCAGGCTCCCGTGGGCTTAGAAGTGCATGATTCTCGAGCGCGACCTCCTAACCTTAAGTTAGGAGTACGAGTGCCCATGTGGACATGGGTCTTTACGCGACCTTCTAGCTCCCGTAGGCTTAGAAGTGCATGATTGTCGAGCGCGACCTCCTAACCTTAAGTTAGGAGTGCGAGTGCCCATGCGGACATGGGTCTTTACACGACCTTCCAGCTCCCGTAGGCTTAGAAGTGCATGATTCTCGCTAGGGAACATCCCACGGAGAGTGCGACCCTCTAACCTTAAGTTAGGAGTGCGAGTGCCCATGCGGACATGGGTCTTTATGCGACCTTCCAGCTCCCGTAGGCTTAGAAGTGCATGATTGTGGTGTCCTCCGAGAGGTGTTCCTTTTATGAAGTTAGGCGTACTATTTTTAGCTCCCGGAGGCTAAGTTATCGCTTACCATAACTTCGAAGGATGTCCCCTTTGTGGAGGTGGAAATGAGACTTATTAGCTCCCGGAGGCTAAGTCATCGTTTTACGTCGAGGGACGTTTCAGCTTCGAAATTATATGCTTCGTTGCGAAAATATTTTTTCGAAGTTACGCAATTTTTTATTTTTATTTATTTAAGACTCTTGAACCCGACCTCTCACACCGACCCCTCTTACCGACCCCTAAGACCGACTCCTAAAACCGACTCCTAAAACCTATTGCTTGCCTTGTTTGCTCACTCTCACCCCCTCGGCCCAGTTCTCTCTTATGCAGCCCCCTTACTCCCTCGGCCCACCCTCTCTCCCTCTCGGGCTCTCTCTCGCTCCCGCAGCTCTCGCCGGGCCTCTCTCTCCCACTCAGCCCACCTCCCTCTCGGCTCTCTCCCGCTCCCGCAGCCTCTTCCCCCCACCTCGGGCCCGCTTTCTCCCTCCCTTAGCCCACTTTTGAACTCTCCCTCCCGCCTCTCTCTTTCCCTTCTTGCCCTAGCTACTGTTTGCTGCGCCTCCCCTTCCCCTTCGCTCGCTGCGCCCCCATGCTCGCTGCAACTTCGCTCTCTCCCTCCGGCTACTGCTGCTCACCGACCTCCCTCTAGGTCTCGCCGTCTCCCTCGCCGGCCGTCGCTGCACTAGCCGTCCCTCCCTCTACACTCTTGGTCACTCTCTCCCCTCGGCCCCCTATTTCGTTGCCGCTGCCCCCACCCCTCTACTGCGCTCGGCCGGACCCGCTTCCCTCCGGACCAACCACCTAACCCGACCCCGGGACCGGGCGCTCGTCCCGACCCCGGAGCCGACCACTCTCGGCCTCTCTCACGCTCTCTCTCTCTCTCTCACCTGCACTCGCTCTGTTTCGCCCCCTCCCCCGACCTCTCCCCCGAACCTTCACACCGACCCCTCACCCCGACCCCGACCCCCGACCCTCGCTTGCATCCTCTCGGCCTCGCTCTCCCGCTCACCGACTCTCTCTCTCGCTGGCCCGGTTTCGCCCCTCCCCTTCTCGCTCGGACTCGGTCCTCTCGGGACCGACCCTCCCCCGACCTTTCACGCCCTCCGCTCTCTCTCGCATTACACTCTCTCTCGCTCACCTTTCCGCTCGGACTCGGTCCCCCGGACCGACCCCTCACCCCGACCCCTCCCCCGACCCCTCACCCGACCGCTCTCTCGCCCCTCGCTTGCACTCTCGAAGCAAAACGCCAAAAAAATGCCCAAACCCTAACCCTAACTCTAACCCTAGATTTTTTTTTTTTTATTTTTTTTTATATATATAATGTTGGCATATTTTTGGGGAAACATTCCCGACCAATTTTATGCGTAAAAATTTTCGAAGGGGACGGAAAAATACCGACCTCGAGTTATAGAGCGAATAAATTGTAGGCTCCTTCGGGAGGAAAATATCGACTCAATTCGTAGCGGAAATGCGATGACCCCGGCTTCGATAATCGAAACATATTGGGCGTTTTATGATTGAGAAAAATCAAAACCCATTTTCGGTGAACTCGTGTCGACTCCACGTTGAGCTTAAATATATCAACTCTTTAATGTGGGCCTTCATAGGGTGCTTTTGATTATGCCCAAGTCGTAATTTTACGTTGGAGGTCCTCGTTAGCGTCTCGTTTGCCTCCGAGCTTTGATGTCGTCAAACGACGTCTAGCGTTGGGCTATAATAACGACCATACGCCTTGACGGCCAAAACCTTCTTCGTCTTCAATTTGCGAGCCATCGCTCCTTTGATTTTTGAGAAAAATGTGGGTGCCCGATTGACCCTTGCTGGAATCCGGAGATAAGCAATCATACATCAAACCTTATAGCGTTGGAGCAATTTCTCGCGGAACAAAGGTGTTCTTCAAGGGCGTTGGCCTTATGCTTTTGCCGGTGACCTAAGGCTTGAGTGATGTCTCTTAGAGATCCTCCATGATCTTATGTGATCTTCATTTTTGAGTCACGTACGCTCGTAATTTTTTCGTCCAAGAGGCCTTTCTTTTGACGAATGTACGCATCCGAGGACCATAGTCGTTCTCTTCCGACTTGGCGTTTACTTGTGTTATGCTTGGACCTTACTCTAAAGATCTCACTTTGGAGTCAAGTTTTTGGCCGTATCAATCCCTTAGGAAGAAGCGCCAAAGGAGGGGGAGATCCCCGAGGATGATGGCGTTGGCGAGGATGCCAAAGATGGCTCCGAGGATTGGCCCCCTTTCCATGACTCTTCGTGCGATATGAGTTATTTTTGACGTCCTGAATGCCATTATGACTTGATACTCTTTCATTTTGCTTGAACTTTTATCTTCGATCGATCCTTGCTTTGATGCTTGTTGGATGCTTACTTGCCTCGTTGCTTCTTTTTATTGTTGCCGATTTTTGCTTTCTCGCCGCTTGGGGTACATGATCATAGAGGGGTCTTCTTTGAGTTTTACAACTTGGCTGTCCTAGGGGATTGTATTAGCCCCAGTGTTGCCCCCAAAATCGGCACAATGAAAAACATACAACGAAAGAAACTAGCAGCGTAGGCTGCTTTAGGGAGTCATATTAGCCCCTACTTTTCTTCTAACTTTGACAAAGTTAAGAAGATACAACGAAAGGAACTAGGGACTTGGGTGTTCTAGGGGATTGTATTAGCCCCTATTCATGCCCCCAAGATCGTCTTAAAGTAAAGTATGAGACGCAAAGATGCAAAAAACTTGCTCATTGTATTGATGAAAGATCGAAGTCCGTACGAAGGGAGGAATGTGTGCCCCCGTTGAGGGCTTTCGGAAAAGTCGCGTCAATCGTGGGTGATTCCTTTACAAAATCTCTGGGACTTAAGCTGGGTGGGTCTTTAAAGAAAGGCCCCCACGCCGGATAATGAGCTTGAACTATTTACATAAGCACCACTATCTCATGAGCTTGATGTCTTTGGGAGGTGCAAGCCGAACCTTGACATAATCTTACGTGGTGGTGAGGCACACCATCATAGTCTCGGAGACTTTGGTTGGGGCTCCGCTTTTAGCTTCTTACCCTTAGGATCATCATGACTCTTCCCCTCCTCTTTCGCTTCTCCATCAAAGGTCGAAGGCTTACTACATAGCATTCACGTGCGGTCTTTTGGTCTCCATAGGTCTCACCTACGGATCCATCATCAAGCTCATACTTCATGAGGAGAAGGTATGGAGCGACGACCGCTTTGATCTGGTTGAGGGTGGGACGTCCAATGATGACATTGTAGGCAGAGGGGATGTCGACCACTAGGAATTTGACTTCGATGTTTCGGCCTCGACCTTCTCTCCAACCCTCACTGGTAGGCGGATCATGCCTATGGGGTGTATCGTCTGCTCTCCGAATCCGACGACGGGATTGACGAGGGAAACGAGACTCGAGGGGCATACTTCAGTTGTCTAAGGCATTCCATGGTGATGACGTCTACCGAGCTCCCGTGTCTACAAGAACCTCGCGGACTATGGCGTCCGAAATCTTCGAGTGTGATGACCAAAGGATCCTCGTGTGGGACGGCCATGCTTTTCAAATCTTGTTCTCCGAAGGTCATTGTGGGCACCTTCAAAGGTGGAGGCTGACCGGTGATCGGGACTTGTTGAGCGCTCCTGAGGTGAACCTTCCAAGAAGAGAGGGTCGTGCCCCTACAAATCCCCAGACGATAGTGGCTACAATCTTAGTAGCATCGTCCTCATCATAGTGCTCATATCCTTGCCTTGAAGAACCTCCTTGTGCTCCATGAGTATCTTTTTGAGGAAGCGATCAATTTGCCCATTATC
Organism: Talinum fruticosum; assembly: GCA_021018815.1. NCBI lineage: Eukaryota > Viridiplantae > Streptophyta > Magnoliopsida > Caryophyllales > Talinaceae > Talinum > Talinum fruticosum. The sequence goes on from JAITYX010000020.1 coordinate 4,475,283, forward strand.
CGCCAACTCCCCAAGCGCCTTCTTTATCGCGCGACACTCAGTAGTGTTGTGTCCGGTTTGTTCATGAAATTCGCAATATTTGTTGGAAGCTCGCGCTTTCGTAGGAGTGGACATGGGAGGTGGTTTTTTGAGCATGGGGTGCCCTTTGATCTCCATCAGAATACTTTGGGGGTCGGTGTTGAAGCGGTGGTCAACTTCATTTCGAGGATTAAATTTTCCATCTCCTCCTTTCTTTCCGACCTCATCTCCTTCCTTCGCATAGATCTCTCGTGGCCTGAATAAAGTCGGCCGCCTTTCGGAGTGCTTCGCCAAGGTGGACACCTTTTGTTCAGCGAGGGAAAATTTGAATCTTCCGCTTCGAGTCCGTTAAGGAAGGCAGTGTAGGCGACTCCATCTTGCGGAGTCGGAGATAAGGACGGCCTCTCTATGAAACCTTCGGACATAGTCTTTAAGGGTCTCGTTTCTCCCTTGCTTAATCTTGGAGAGGTGGATGCTAGTCCTCTTACGCTCGCAACTCGCGATGAATTGTGCGACGAACTTCTCGCATAGTTCTTCAAAGGAAGAGATGCTCCCTTGGGGAAGATTGTTGAACCATTTCGCGCGACTCCCTTTAGTGTAGCGAGGAAGAATCGGTAGTAGGTTGCATCGTCCCCGTCCCGAACGTACATGTGGGACTTGTAGTATGCCAAGTGATCTTCGGGATCGGTTGTGCCATTATATGGATCAATGTTCGGAACCTTTATCTTCTTCATTCGGGAGCATTCATGATCTTCTTCGAAAATGGAGTGTTGAAAGCATTCAGGTTAGCCTTGAATCGGAGCCGAGAGATAGGGACGGCGCGGGGTTGGTGGCGTGGAACTTCCACTAGGGAAGGACTCTTCCTCCTCTCGGATCGAGGAGGAGTGCGCCTGGTCCTTTCCGACTTCTCGGGACCCTTCGATTTGATCGCTCATGACGTCTTTCTCTTGATCGCTTCCGCTCTCGGGCGGCGGACCGCTCCGGGTTGCACCTTGGGGCATTGCGGGCTTGATGAGAATAGCGGCTACGTGTAGCCGATCATGCAGGATCGGCGGACCTTATGCTCCCCGGGGCCTTCGCTCCGTGTTTCGGCAAGGGCGTCACCATGATCGTCGAACCGGGCGGAACGCCTGCTGTGGGTAGCATAAAGGGTCGAGGCCGTGTGCGAAGTTACAACATTCTCGTTGGCTTTATGGAGAGCTTTCTTTGCATCGATAATCCCTCGGGCATCGCCTTCTTCGTGACACCTTGTTGGGGGCACTTGGCCGCTCAGGAGCAAGCGCAGTTGGTGCCTTAGTGGGTCATGGCTGGAGCCGCATGGGAAGGCATCCCGCCCAAGAAGTGGCCAACAGCCGACCTCCCGTGGGGTTGCGCCATACCCAGGAGTTGGGGCGTAGTGGAAGGGCACGATTGGCATGCGCTATTCCATGGTGATTCGCACTTGTTCTTGCACTTGCCGTGCAACAGTCGTTTTAAGGGTCTCTATTAAGTTTTGGAGAGCCCCTAGGGTGACGTACCCCTCCGGTCGGGTGTGGCGGTTGCCGGTAGACCACCGAGATGATTCCGCATCCTCGGGTTGAGGAGCGTCGCGGGATTGGCCCCCGTAGGCATTGAACGATGAGGGTGAGGGACTCGGTGGGTTGTTCGTGTCGCGAGTCATTTTGGATCGAGATCGAGTGCCACTGGCGACCATGTGCTACCTTCCTCCCCACGAGACGGCGCCAAACTGTTTCCGGAGAAAACCGAGTTAATGATGTGGATGATGATTCGGAGAGAGGAAGGATTTACTGCTTCCGGTTCCGAGGACGTGGCACGATTGATCCGAGTCCGAGTGATGACCGCCTGAACCCGCAAAAGGCGAAGCCCGGGTGGTGGATCCCGGGAACGCCCTCCGACGCCTCAAGTTAGTAATGAACTAAGTTTGAATGGATCGAGGAGATCTTCCTCGATGTGCGTGGGGGATTCCTCGGGAGACGAGAAGATTTCCAAAGATGGAAGTTCTCGGGATGAGTGCCGATAAACGTTTATGAACGTTGGTTGAATGTGGATGAATATCCGATGAATGTAGATGAATGTTCAAGGCTTAGGAGCTAGAGAAGTTGGATGCTTGAATGATTATCCTCCCAAAGAGATGTCTTGCCAAAAATGAACATAACCTCCCTTGGGGTTGAGGAAAGATGGGTATTTATAAAGGATTTTAAAGGGGTAAAACAAGTACTTTACCATGGTTTAGGGAAACCCTAGCCCTAGTGGGCTTTGGGGCTTTACCGGCCCGTTAAGGGTTATCGTGGGCCAATTCTTCCTTTATCCAACTGATTAGGCCCAGTCGGCCGGTGACGTGTCGGTTGAGCTGGAACTGTCCAGGAAATACCCGAATCATTTATAAAAAAAAAAATCAAATTGATCAGCCTTAAATTTTGACATAAAAGTATAACTAAATGAAAAACACATGTTTGACTCGCCAGAGATTTACAAAGAACAGGATATTAATTATCCGGCATTTGGTTGGATCTAATGCAATAGGGGTGTAATGTAATTAAATATATAATATAATTAAGTATGTAATATAATGGAACAATAATTACATTATTATGTTTAGTTACATAAAAAATGTAATGTAATCACAAAGGTAATTGATTATTTCAATGGCAAAAAAATAGTAATTAAAGTATTATAGTAGAGATAAATGTTATCTATATAAAAACTTAAGTTACATATTTATATTTAAACTTTTTAAAAATATTTTCTATCAAATAATCAAGTTTTATTTCTTTTGTGGCAAATATCAACTATACCAATATTCTAATGGCAATAAATATTGTAATAGAGATAAATGTTATCCACATGAAAATATTTTAAATTTGAAATCATATTTGAGATTTTTTAAAATCTTTGCTATCATATCTCATAATTTTAAATTTTTTTGATGACAAGAAAGTCCAACTGTACTATTCTAGTGGTGATAAATGTTTGTCATGTGAAGATAAATATTATCCAAATAATAAAATTTTAAACTCTACATTTATTTTTGAGTGTCTTTTAATATCTTCTATCATATAATTAAGTTTTGAGTTTTTTCATTGATAAAAAATACCAACTGAAATTATTTTATTGATAATAAATATTTATTGAATTAAAGATAAATGTTGACAAGTAAAAATATTTTCATCTAAAAATTTTAACTTAAACTTTTTTATCTTTTTAACTAAATAGTTAAATTTTGAATCCAAAATAATAAAGTTAAAATTTTCTCTTAATGACCAACCGATCATTTCATATATTAAGATAATGAAAGAAAGAAACAAATGGATGAATTTTTTACTTGCCAAGGAGAAGAGATAATAAGGATATGGGAGAGAGAGAGAGAGAGAGAGAAAGAGAGAGAGAGATCTATTGCAAATGTATTAAAATTTAATCACAAAAATGGATGTAATGATGATTGTTTAGTAAACGTATAAGTAATTGTAATTGCATAGGTAGAGGTTAATGAGATTAAAATGCAATTTTGATTGCATTACAAAGTTATAACCGATTCGGGTATTTTCCGGACAGTTCCAGCTCACCCGCCACATCATCGCGAACTGGACCTAATCAATCGGATAAGGAAGATATCGACCCAAGCCAACTCTTAACTGGCCAGGTAAAAGCCCAAAGCCCATTAGGCTAAGGTTTCCCTCTAAACCACGGTAAATTACTATGCTGCCCCTTTAAAATCTCCCTATAAATATTCACTCATCCCCAACTTCAAGGGAAATTCTCACATGTTCCACATTCCATAATTCTTACTTTTCTCAAAATCACACATCCAAGCTTCCAAGCTTTCAAGTTCTCAACACTTATCCCAAGAGTTTCCACCTTTGGAAAATCTCTCAACTCCCAAGGAATTCCCCACGCACATCGAAGAAGATTTCCTCGATCCCTTCAATCAAGTCGATCACTAACTTGAGCATCGGAGGGGAGTTCCCCGGGATCCAACCCCGGGCTTCGCTTTTTACAAGTTCAAAAAGTCGTCACGCGGAATCGGATCGATCGTGCCACGTCCTCGAACCGGAGCGATAAATCCTTCCTCTCTCCGAATCAACATCCACATCATCAACTCGGTTTTCTCCGGAAACAATAACCAAACATGGTAATGTAATCACCATTACCACTTTGATTGCATTACCACTTTGATTACATCCAACCAAACATGCTATATTGATGAAATGTTAAGCCTTAATTAATACCTGTCCTTAGATTGAAAGTTTAGGTCATAGACAATAGAGAGTCGGAGATTAACTGGGCAAATTCTTTCCACATTTTGTGACTGAAAGTGTATCAAGTTTGTATATGAGTATGATCATAAGACTCGTGCTTATTCTCATGGGTTTTAGCTTCATTTTCCATGGGCTTTGAATCGATACTATGTTTTTAACCTCATCCATACACTACAAAAAAAAGTCGAAATAGCGACTAGTTTTCCGACTGGATTTGCCAAATTCCGACGGGAATGCCCTTATGAATTTTATTTGCTGGACCGGAATTCCGACGAGCGCGTCGGAATTCTCGTTGGAATTCTAAAAAATTGTCGGAATTCCGTCTGAATTCCCATCAAAAATGCCTATTGCTATTTTGGTGTTTTTTTTTTGTAGTGATAGAGTATAAGACCCCGAAATTTCGTGTGTTTGCTTGCTAGTGAATTAGAATTTTTTCGAGTCGAATTAGAAACCCGAGAACCGAAACCGAGCATGGGCTAGCTAAATTGGGCCTTGAGAAGCTAGTTGGGCCCAATTAAAATTAAAAAAAGGAAATGAGAATGGAGATTAGTGGCATTTGTCTGGCAAAGGAAGAAGCATAGAATTAGAGGGGTCCAATTAGAATTAGGCAACAAGCCCATTAGGTGTGATTAGGAGAAGAGGAGAGAGAGTAAGACCGAGACCGAAGAAAAGAACGGGAGGAAGAGGAGCAGAGGAAAAAATGAAAGAAGTAGAGACAGAGGAGGGCGAGAGAGGGACAACGCACAGAGAGAGAAGGAGAACGAGCGGGAGTGAGGGCAACACCGGAAACCGGCAGCCGGCGGGCACGGCGGGCCTAAGGACGAGGCGCCGGACGAAGGAGAAAAGAAAAGCGGAACGAAAGAAAGAAGAAGCAGAGCAGAGACGAAGTAGAAGTAGAACAAAGCGAGAGCGGGAGAGAGCGGAGAGAGCGCGAGGGCCGGTGGCCGGTGAGCGCCTGAACGGCGAAGGTGCCGCTGCCGGTGGGCAAGGGAGAGCGAGAGCTCGGGAGGCCGAGCGAACGAAGAAAGAGAAGAGTAAAGAGACCGAGCGAAAGCGGGACCGAAGGGATTCCGCGGCCAGCGAACGCGAGGAGGGAGACGAGGCCGGCGAGCGGACTAAGGGTGGCCGACGAACAAGGGAGCAACGTCGACCGGCGATCACAGGGGGAGATGGTGGACGAAGAGGACCGAAGCGGACGCAGAGAGTAGCAAGGAATTGAGACCGAGAGGTAGAGGAAGAAGAGGAAGCTAAACCCAATTCGAAACCTTCCAAAACTAAATTCTTAGAACCTCTAAGAATCTAAGGTGAGTAATTCGAATTCATCCTCAAGAAGTAAAATAAATTAGGTGGATTGAACTTGAATTCGAAGTATGAAATTGGAAACCCTAAGTTAATTGAAGAAGTTAGAGGCCTAAATTTACGAGACTAAGCAACTCACGAATCAAAGAGCATGTTGTGATTATGTGTTGCCTAGTTCTGAATTTGTGATGTTTAAGCATTATTGAGCATGATTATTGAGAATTGGATGAGAATAGCTTGAATAGGTTTAGTGAGAAAAATCGGAAAATTGAATTCATGATTTAGTGCGATTTTTCAGTGAATAAAGCCTCGTTGTCCGCATTATTTTGCTGTCATGTGTAGCCCGAAATTCCTGTAATTTTTACTGCAGCTTCTTGATAATTTATGAGAATTTCCTGTAAACTTTGGTATGCATTGGGTGAGTATATTGGGAGATATGCAATTTTAAGTGAAAATGTTCTGTTTTGGGCTAAATCGCATCTAAATGAGTAACTGAATTAAGAACTAGAATTTAAGAAACTTTATGGCTAGATTAAAAGATACATATCGATTAAGGAAAGTTATAGAACCATTAACCACTTATACGCGATAATACGCGATCATGAAAACGATAAGTTCATTGATTACGAATCCTAGTTGGCATGTTTATGTGATTATGTGTTTATCCTGAATTACATTGATTATAAATGACATGAGCATGCGTATGTGAAATGAATTGATTGTACTTGAGCTGGAACTTGCTTATGTGAATTGCTTGTTTTGAAGAAGTTACGCATGAAAGTGTTAAGCATGAATTATATGAATTAAGCATATCTTATGTATAAGTAATAAGAAAATAAGAAACATAAAGAACTAAAGAAGGGAGAAAGGATTGTGTTATTGATCTAAGACCCCACGAATTAAAGAACCCTCTGAAGCTATGGCCATAGAAGTGTCTCGTCAACCCGAAGCCACGAATTATTTTGCTTCTACGAATTATTGACAGTATGCCTCCTTCGGGGAAGGGAGGCCGCCTCGAGGCAACGAATTATTTTGCCTCGAGGCCACGAATTGTTCGCCTCCGTGAACTGAGCCCATGAATTATTTTGGCTCCAAGAACTGGGTCTTTAAAGCGGAACATAAATCTTCTTTCCATTCGAAACTAAGAAGACTTAAAGAATTACGATACGAAGAATCAAATGATCGTGCATAACGAATAAGAAAGAAAGAACCAATGATTTATGAAATGCATGATTGAACTTAAGAAGAAGAATGAAGAGATGAACGAATCCAGAGTTCATAATAAATGAATACGATAAGAACTAAGATGTGATTTACGTGATGAATGATTCGCATGATGAATGATTCAATGACTTACTTGTGTAGAAATATGAATGAAGTATGTTTGATTGAATTCATGAGTGAGTGATGTCATTATGTGTCTCGACAAGTTGGTAAGTTTAGAATCCCGTATGTCTTAAGCATGTATGATCCGAATCGCATGTTATGAATGAATTGTGAACTTACGTGTGTTTGTTAATGAATTAATGTGCAAAGTGAAACCCGGGGTTGGGTTTGGATTATTCACTGGGCTAGTGAGCTCATGACATCACCAACATTTCAGGTACGAAGTTAAGACCGGCAGGAGTTGCCTTTGGCTTTTGGAAATAGCGGACGAATAGGAGATGCCTGGACTTACTCGCTTGTTTTTCTGTCTTTTGTTTAGAAAGATGTTGTAAAGACTGTTGTACCTGAACTTAAGTTTTATCTATGAATGTAAAATCCCTATGTGAATACTCCGAGCGTGTGGCTCGTTGAGTTGTGTTGTGTTTCTCCGAGCATGTGGCTCGTAGAGTTTAAGATTGTATTTCGTGCGGGGTAAGGGGTTTGGCCGGTTACGGAGGAAACTCTGCCGAAATTTCCGAAAAACCTTTGAAAACCTAGAATTACGCTTCCGCCAATCCAAGAAAGGGTTATTAACCCCAAGTTGAGATCTTAAGCGGCCTTAGGGGTTCCTCCCGGCAACCCCGACATGTAATACTCCTAGGGTGGGTCTAGGGCTATTACATAGAGCCAAGTGTTTTTCTTAGAATATATGTCATTACTCATAATAAATGATTTTCAAAGGTGTTGTTTTTCTTAGAATGGTTAAGTAGAGATAAATAAGAATCATGTGTTACATAAAATTAGAATAGAGCCAAGTGTACAACAAGTGATCTTTTTGTTCTCTCTTTCTTTTTCTTTTTCCTCTCATAACTTAACTCTCCTTATTTGGGTCTTATTGAAGGAAAAATACGAGGCACTTAGAGTTGAGCGTGGTATTGAGGAGAGGACAGAGGCAAAGAACCTCTACTATGAGGTATCGGGTAGATGGAGTAAAAATCAACCATCTACGGATTGGGTAATTGCGCGACAATGTTCTACCGAAACATGCTGCTTCCACGTGCTTTATAGATTCTACCTACAATTCCTCGGCCTATTCTCAACTACAATCACAACTTAAATCAACCCATGAATAACTTGATGAGCAAATTAGGTGGGAGTCAGCAAAAGGGCATAAAAGAAGCAACGAAATTCATCCAAAGCCTCCAATCACAAATTGACAGGATCTCTAGTTTTATTAATTTCCTAGCATGGTTTGTGTGTTGAACTAATTTGACTTGTTTCATAACTAATTTCTTAGCATGTGAAACTTTGAACGGGTTTGTTTGATGAATTTATTGTTTGAATTAAAACTTAGTAGTGAATGTTGGTTGCTTTTATGAATAGTTTGTGGTTTGTACATTTGTGGATGAGTGTAATATTTATCAGCGAGATAAAACAAAATGTGTGTAAATTTGTAGGAAATATATGTACGAGAATGCCAAAAATAGAAGAAATTATGGCAAAATGAGTACAAATTTAGCATCGGATCAAAATTCTATACTTGTTTGAGTAAAAAAACCGACGCAATTTTGTCTTACCCGATGCTAAAAAGCATATTTGGGTGGAAAATCATCAGTGAAATTTAGTGTCCGAAAAATCGAACTCTAAATTTAGAAAAGGCGATGCTAATAGCGTTTTATTAGAGTTGGATGTCATTTAGCGTCGAAAGGCATCCGACGCTAAATCGACGCAATTTAACATCGGAGGCTAAATCCAGCGCTAAATAATTTAGCATTAAGGTGTTTAGCATCGATTTTTTCCTACGCTAATCGACGCTAAAATAAATAAGCATCCGATTTTTTCCATTTAGCGTCGATTTGATCCGACGCTAAATGTTAGTGCAAAACAAGGGAGGACTAAGGGGCTGTGGCCCCTATGATTTGGAAATTGTACATTTATTATTTTGAATAAATGAAATCACAACAAAGAGAATAACCTAGTTGGTAAATGCCATGTGCAAGAGTATGTGGGAGCCTAGTGGCCCGAGACGAAAAATTCCTATTAACGAGAATGTCTAAGCACCGATTGTGTCAATTAAAGTTATATTAACTTTTTGGATCGTCAAGCTTAACCCGTGGAAAGATTGGCAGTGTAGTTATTCAAGTCGAGTCCCAAACCTTCATGGATTGTGCTCGTGCTCAATAATCCGAAAGGAACGAAACATAAATAAATTGAAGTAACAAACTACGCATTGTTAATTAAGAAATGAAGGAAAGAACTTAACTAATTAAATTATACGACATAACGTTTACTTTCGTTATTAAGGTGTTCTTTGAAAGTGCTAACAATTTCCAATGTTTAAAGAGACTGTTACAAGGTGTTTTTGAACTCGTCGATGATCTCAAATGTTCAAAGAAAAGGGTATGCTTTTTGGGGGGTTGTATGGTTTCTTCATACATCATGCATTCTCAAGAGTATCGGGAAAAGAATCTGAAAATTATGTTCACCACCGAAAATGCAGATTACAAAAAGGACATGATGAAGGATTGATATTGGTCAAATCTCCCATCATTATTGCTTCGCTCGCAACCTTGCAAAAATAGATAAGAGACTAGGGTAAGAAACATACCCTAACGAAAAATGCTATGCTCTCTCCGTGTGAACCCTACTCCTCCATTTGCGCCGCCCATTCCACTCATTGAAACAAGTTTTGCTGGCCATCTGAGTCGATGATGCTCACGGCTAAGGTATCACCGGCTCCTTCTCCACCTACTCATCTCTTCTTGTTGGTTTATGTTTTCTTTTCTTGTTTAATTGGTAGTTTGCAAAGGTCTTTATTTGGACTAGTAATGTTGTTTGATACCCCTTATTCAAAGAATCATCATCTTGGCTCGATCTTCAATTCGATTAGGGAGTCAATTGCGGTCCTCTATTTTCTTCTCCACTTGTTGTGTTTCTTTGGTATTTGTTATGGTTGGATTGCATCCTTCATAATGGTAGTAGTTAAGTTTTTGCCTTGCGTTTTGCTGTTGGAGGTGGATTGTTTTGGGTAGTTTGGCTTTGTGATAGTTTGTAAGGTATTCATTTGGTCTTCATTCATCCTTTTGTGTCTTCTGTTGCAAAATTAGTATCATTTGGGGTTTTGTGTGGATTTGGTGGAAAGAATTTATAGTTATTGGAGTTGGATTCTGATGGATTGGTTAGTATGGAGTTTGGTATTGTGGAGGTCTTTTAGGATCTGTTTCAATCTCAACTAAATGGGGAAGTTCATGATATTGTTATTAAGAGTCGCGAGGAAATGGAGCACCCTAGGGATGCAATTTGGAAGGATAGTTTCTTAAAGGATTCAGGGAACATGTTTTTTAAAGCGGAAGAATTTTCTAAGGCAATCTTGATGTATGATAGAGCTCTTTAATTTCTTTGTGTGGGGTATCCAATTGAGGTTAAAGATGCAAAATTGATGATTCAGTTAGGAGTTAATCTTAATTCGAATTTAGCAGCTTGTTAGTTGAGGATTAAAGAATACGATAAAACTATTGAGAAATGTGATTGGGCTTTAAGATTTGATATGTATAATGCCAAAGCAAGGGATAGGATAGCTCTAGCTTATATCAATGTTAATAGGATAGAGGATGCAAGAAGGAATCTTGAAATAGCTCTTAAATTTGAACCGAAAAATAAATGCATCATTAAAGAGCTTAAGAAGGTTGAAGAGATATTTGGTTCAAGCTCTAAGAATGAAATTCGGCTTCCTTTGAAGGGACAAGATAAAGGTAAGGATGTTTTTGATCCCCTCCGTATACTTTGTAAGGGTAATAAATATGTGACTTGGTCAAGTGACTCTCATTCTACTCAAAGAGTTTATGAAAAGGAAAACTTCAAAGATGTTGGTGAAAGTTCAAACCCCATATTCAAAGATCATTTGGAGGCTGAGCCTGATGTTGAAATCATCAGTAATAGTGCAAGTCATATGAAGGATCATGATAATCGGATAAAAGACATGGAGGTTGAAAGTGAGAGTTCAATATTATCAAACACAGAGATAATAAGAAAGAGTCCTCACTTATTGATGGGTGGAAGTCCAACTACTAAGGATTGTTTTTTAGAGGAATGTTAGAACCAAGATGGTAGTACTAAGGAGAATATGATCACGTTCTCCAATGCATGTCAACTAGGGTGTCTCACTAAAATTTCAAGACAGGACTACGAAAGTCTCATGCATGGTAAAAAGATAGGATTTTTTTGTGCATCTAAGGCCGATGTCATGACTTTTTGGTTTTTAAGGACGGAAAAAGCAATTGTTTGCGGAATCAATCTGCTAAGAATGGGGATGAAGCGATAACTTCACATGTTGTTGATAACGGCCAAGCTGATATAGACGAGGATACTTGTTCAACAATTACAACATAGTCATCAATTCAAACAGAGAGGTCTACAAAGAAGGAAGAGGAACTCATGAGCAAGTTTAATTTTTCAGTCCAATAGCATAGCAGGTGTTTAAAGGGAAGGAAGAAGATCACAAAGAAATCGGTTGAGATGAATAAAAGATGTTGGCCTAAGAAGAGGGTGGTGGCAAGAAGCAGTATACGGACAAATAAGTCACTATCAAATTCCACCGACCTTTTTATTGGTGCAAGAAAGATCAGGAAAAAGGAAAGGACTCAAAAGATGGTTGCAAAGAGAAAAGGAAACCCTTCAATTTCAAAGTGATGAAGGAAGAGTCCATGGGACAAAGCACAAAGCAGGACATATTATAAATGAAAATCGAATGGTTTCAGTTAAAAGAAAAATCATCCTCGACAAAGGGAAAAGTGGAAGACTTGTTGATGAACCTATGTTGTCTTATATTAGTTGCGGGTCTTGTGTTAGTGTCGGTTAGATCTTGTATTCTTATATTTTCCATCTATTCTGCCAAAAAAAAAAATTAGAGACGTTGACTTGACCCATTTCTTCATACATCATGGCATTCTCAATGAGTCAAATCACTGCAAGCTTGAATAATGCAAAATTTTAACTAGGTATATACCGAGACATATTACGGTTTTTTCACGATCGTATATGACCCAAATCCTTCCTTTTCCCTTGTTATTAATTAATTGTGTTCTGATGTATGTATGTTATGCTAACCTAACACTACGAGTAAAACAACTAATTAGCGTCGGACACAATCGGATGCAAAATCAGGAAATCCGACGCTAATCATGTTTAGCGTCGGATTAGTATCGGATAAAAATCTGACATAGAAGACCTCGACGCTAAAAAATTTAGCGTCCAATTTGCCATCCGATGCTAATTAGCGTCGAATAGAATCTGAAGATGCTAATTAGCGTCTTCTTGACCCTTTTAGCGTCGGATCGATCCGATGCTAATAGCGTCGGATTTTGTATCCGACGCTAATTTCCTGCAGCTTTTTAGGCCTAGACATTCATTTTAGCATCGGATTGTTCGGTTCAAGCATCGGATATTTTGACTCAAATAGCGTCGGATTGTTGTCGGACGCTAAAACCGAGGCTAAATTTCTATTTATTTTGCCGCAACTTATGTAACATTTGCTATTCCCCTTTTACATATATTTCTTGCAAAACATTTACATACATTCCGACTTCTTCTCTGCACAGTCATCTACAAATACACAAATACACAAATACATTCTAACTCATTCTTTGCACAATCATCCACAAATACACAAACCATCAACTATTTATAAAAACAACCAACATTTGCAGTTGAATTGTAAGTTATACAAATAATTTTATCAAACAAATCAATTCAAAGCTCAACCAACAAACCATGCTAAGAAATTAGTAAGAACCACCAGACATCTTGTCAACTTTTGATTGGAGGTTTTGAATGAGTTTCATTGCTTCTTCCATGGCCTTTTGCTGACTCTCAAATAGTTTTCTTTGCCCTTCCATGGCCTTTTGATGACTCTCGGTTAGTTTTCTTGACTCTTCCATGGCCTTTTGATGACTCTCGGTTACTTTTCTTTGCTCATCAAGTTGTTCTTGGGTTGATTGAAGTTGTAATTGTAGATGAGAATAAGCCGAGGAATTGTAGGTAGCACCTGTAGAGGATGTCGAGGTAGTAGGTTTCTCGTAGAACATTGTTGTGGAATTACCCAAACCATAGATGGTTGATTTTTTACTCCACCCACCCGATACCTCATAGTAGAGGGTCTCTACCTCTTTTGTCCCGTCGTGAATATCACGCTCAACTCTTACTACTTCATATTTTTCCTGCAAAAGGGAAGGCATCCATTGTCCATTCAATATTGATAATCATGGATATATTGAATGTTTGACACGATAAAGTTCTAACTTATTCCTTACAATTCCAATGGCACTGTTCATTACAATTGAGTGCTCACTCATTCTATTTGCTTGTAATGGTTTATGGAGATAGTATTATTACCCACGAGAGATTTGGACCGATCGTCAACGAAGACTTTTCCAGATTGAGCATCTTCCTTACTACGACTCCTCACAAACAATGTGGAGGGGTAGGATTCTTCCCTTCCTTGATCTAGGCATACAAAATATGCAATAAAGTTACACAAACTACATTGTGTATATAAAATGAATGAAAACCAAAATACTAGAGTTTATACCATTTGGACTGCGAGATCTACGGTTGAGACCGACCCTTGGCTATATAAGGTTCCTGCTTTTGGGCCTTCTGTCCTATTCTTCAAGCATTGGGCAGATTTGTTTTGAAATTCATGGGTACTTCTTAGGCCCTTCAACCTCTCTCGCCCCTCGTTTGACAACCAAGTTATTGGTTTATCATCGAGCCTTTTTCCACTCTTCCTCGCCAAGTTCCTCAAATTTTTACCAATTTTTACCGATTTTAGAGTCGTGAGATTATTGACAATAAGGACAAATTACACCCCTCATACAAAGGTCTCTTAGTCGCTTCCAATATTTCAAAGAATTTTTTGCATCTTCATTTTGTTCTTCATCCACACATTCATCATCAATCCATGTTGAGGGCATAGGCCCAAATGCATCCATCAACATTTCATGCATTGATTCTATTTGTGGATTTGACGACCCTTGATTGTTCACTTCTAAATCAGGGTAAGTCTCTCCATGGTTAACCCAATGAAAATAATTAGCGCGAAACCCATGTTTATACAAATGTAATTTCACAAGTATCCTCTTCTAAGAAAGGCACGTTGCCACATTTACTCGCAAGGTCACCTCATCTTCTTTGACCTCTTGAAGCTTTCTTCTTGTTTAGCAAATTGAATAAATTCTTCTTCTATCCTACGAATGAACTCCTTATTCTAGTATTTCCCATCAAACCTTTTATACATCCACGCTCTATTTGTCTCCATTATCGCACATATATATGATTTTAAAATAGTTAAGTATGTTTATCTTTTAAAATTACCAATCAATCAAACTTGTATAATGTTTTACATTGTATTTTTTATAATGACAATTGCATACCCTACATCTTTATATAGGGATAAGTGGTCCTATACCCATTCAAGAATAATATAATATTAGATCATGGAGCTACGTCCTTGCATACTTTGACAAAATTTCGGCAACATTTCCCCTTAGTTCCCAAGTACGATCTATAAAGATGATATGAATAATGCCTATGGTAAAATAATTCATCCACACATTACGCACCACATCTTTATAATTGTACCTAGAGAACATATGGAAATTGTCGCCTTAAATATGTCAAAGTGTATGCAAGTATTTAGTAACTACACAACCTAATACCATATGATTCTTAAACTGTCCAACACGAACAATTCAAAAACTTATACATAACAAAGTATTATATCAACACCATACACATGAGACTCGTATATAACTTGCCGATATATCTTGTTATGTACAAATTTTTGAACGAGTTTTCTAAACTTTATGAAATGCATATATATATATATTTAAAATTTTTAGATGTTTGATATTTTAACTTTTAATAAACTTAGCTATATTTTATTAATAATAGATTATTAAAAAGTTAAAATGATAATAAAAGAAAAAAAGTAGGAGAATGGCCAACATATACATATATTTTATTAATATTGCTTGTACAAGTATGATTAAACACACAGGGCCAAAGCTCAATAGCTTACATAATATAACAAGAAAAGGCTAACAGTTCTTCCGCATATATACATTATTGTTCATAGGTACGCATACATGAAACTTTGGGTCCAACTAATAACACAATAACTTGTATAACTCATACTATTTAAACGAGTTTTCTAAACTTTATGAAATGCATATATATATATATATATTTAAAATTTTTAGATGTTTAGTATTTTAACTTTTAAAATAATTCAACCCAAGCTCGTAATGATTTCCTAGAAGTGCCCATCAATTAGGCTCAAAATAGAGACCCAAATTTTGCCATCACATTAAAAATCTCAACTTCCTCTCGCCAAATTTAGGGAGGAGATGAAAAACTCAAGGAAGAAAACAAGGAATAAGATATTCAAATTCCAAACAGAAAAACATTATTTTTCTTGCAGAAATTTAGCTAAGCCTCTTCAAGCGCAGATAGAGTGAGAGGGGGACGTCCATTTCTAACAAAACTCGGAACAAAAATTGCAAATTCTACATTCAAATGTGAAATTCAGGCGGCAAGGACTAATCCAGCTTCAACTCACAAGATCTCGTGACGAAGAAACTACCACAATTTTGCACTTAGACATGAAATTTTGGAGATGACGATGATAAACTGAAGTTACATTAGCTAAAACGATTAACGGAGGCCAGAATCAGAATTTCCAAATTCGATGTATCCAAATGAGG
Organism: Talinum fruticosum; assembly: GCA_021018815.1. Lineage (NCBI taxonomy): Eukaryota > Viridiplantae > Streptophyta > Magnoliopsida > Caryophyllales > Talinaceae > Talinum > Talinum fruticosum. The sequence continues at coordinate 4,490,983 of JAITYX010000020.1, forward strand.
ATGATGAAGGTTTGCTCGGGGACGATCCGAGTCACCCTAGAGGGGGTGAATAGGGTGATAGAAAATTCTTTGCGAAAACACACTCTTTTTGACGAAAAGAGGCAAAGACAATTTACGAGTCTAAACACGGGGTCGAAAAGATTGGACTCGAAAGCAATGAATCGGATTAAACAAGTACAGTAAAGGTCATGTCCGAGTCTAGAATGAACTCGGAAAGAGAACACGAGAGATTTTACGTGGAAACCCTCCCGGGCGAGAAAACCACGGCCCGTGTCAATCCGGACACGAAGTCAAATCCACTATTTTGAGTCCACAAAATACCGTGAATCGATCGAACCCGAGTTGCTCCTTTGGACAACTCTATACAAGTTTTCCTAGACTCGAAGTTACCTTATCCGATCTAGTACTTCCTAGCTGAGATAACCCTTACAGCTAGGGACAACTAAGCTGAGTTAACCTTTATAGCTTAGTCAAAGGACCTTACAAAGAATGTAAGAAGAGTTTATAACTAAGTACAAGACCTTACAACTCGGAGAGTAAAGAATTACGAGTGGGAGTTGTAAGTAGAAGATTAGAAGTAAATACAATGACTTTTCTCAAGTATGTGTATTAACAATAGATTCGGCAATCTTCAAGTCTTGTGAAGTGGCTTCTATTTATAGATAACCAAGCGAGTAGCCGTTATCTTTATCTCGCTGACCGAGAGTCGTCTGTGACCGTTGATAATGGCTTTACGAGTCACTTAGAAAGTATCCGTTGAAATATGGACGTTGGACAACGGTTTAACTCTCTTGGAGGTCCCAAAACCATCGGTTGTGTCTTGAAAAATAAGGTGGAAACCACCGTTAGGCTTAGCGTTCGAGTTTTCCGGATATGGAAGCGAGACGGCTTCGACACAATCTTACGGGACTAAAGCGAGGGAAGGTGAAAAGCCATATCTGCTTGGTGATTTGACGTTACGAAGCCGGCTACTTTTGTAGTTTGAAAAGATATCCTCGATTGAATAACCTACAAAAGTAAAACACCTTCGGTTCTCAAAGTATAAAAATACTTTGGTCCAAGGTTAGACACAGATAAAATAATTATGATAATTACGCAATTGATTATCCGAGTCGAAAAGAAATGGAATTTTACGAGTCTAATATCCATGATACTCGGAATTCCATATGACTTAGTCTTAAGCGAAGAATCAAGTTCTATAACGAATATCGAGTGGGAAAAGCTTGATATAGACTAAGCATGAAAAGAACTACTAATGCCGACTATGCAAACAATAGAATAGATAACCACAAGTCGATTCCGAGTGAGAAACGGCGGAATACTGGTATATTTAAAATGCGATTAGTCCGAGTGGGAGTGGACTCGGAATAAAGAACCACTTTTCGAGTCGCTAAGCGAAAGCGATAAAAGAGATAAGTGAGGGCCGAAATACTTAGAGAAAATACTATTTTACTCAAGTAAGTTTCTAAGACGCAGAGAATGCCTTGGAATCAAAACTCTATATGAATAACATCGTTATACCTGATTCCTTTTGCATGACTCGGAAAGATATTGAGCAGATGTCCGAGTCTTTAATCTCCCCCTTTTGATGAAAGGCATTCCATACTTAAACAGAAACTTTGTTAGAGGAAAAAGATTGATTCCGAGTAGTTTGCTCATGAGTAATGCATATTGAATAAGTCGAGCAATATATAATATATCAAAGCAAAATAAAATAAAGTATGCTTTAACATTAACTCGGAAAAATAGAGAACTCGAAATAAATAATGAAATGCATCACTTCATTAAAAAGAAATTACAAGGAAACTCCCCTAAACAAGACAACCAGTTTCGACTACATTTCTCCCCTTGCCTTTCAAAGAAAAACAAAGAAACTAAAAGAAGGGAGAAAAGTACAAGGAATACACATTAGTTGTCCGGACAAAAAGAAAATTTGAAAGAAGAAATTCGGAGACACCGAGGAATTGTGACTCGAGTGCATGGCCCCAACTAGGGAGGAGGGATTTCGAGTGGAGGCGGAGGTGCGCCGGCGCTAATACGATCTTGACAATGTGCTTGAGCGCGGCGAAGGGAGAACCAGAATTGTTCTCGGGGCTCAGCTCCGAGTGGCCGACCCGGAGAGAGTGGATCAAGGGGTTCTTCCCTTGGGACCTCGAGGGCTGGAGGGGCTGCTCTGGCTAACTCGCCGGAGGAGCGAGATCTTCGACCCACCGAGACTCGCTGTCCGAGCTGATTACAGCAATTTGAGCTTGGGGAGCAGGCTGACCCTCAGCGGTTGCCACGGCCTCTTCTTCCCTTTGCCCGGAAGGGCTCGCCTCGGCCGCGGGTTCCTCGAGCATCCTCCGCTGCATCTGCAGCCTTCTTCCTCTTCTTCCTCGGCTTCCTCGCTGTCCGAGGAGGTCGGGCTCGGGCTCGAAGATGCCTCGGACGCGTCCGAGTCATCCCGTTCTCGAGCCGCCTTGGACCGTCTCTCTCGAGGAGCTCAGCCAGCTCCTTCTGCTCCTTAACCAGTTCTCTCATCTCAAGAACGAGAGACTCGCTGATCTCGGATTTGGGACTCGACCGGTCTTTTGGTTGATGGTCGGACCACGAAGGACAGAACTTGAAAGCCCCGAGCATGTCTCTAAGTTCGGAAGACACGAGCCGATCTTGTCTAGGAAGCAGGGGACAAGAGGGCGAGAGAGTTTTGGAAGCACCGAAGGTGGAGGCACCACCAGGTGTAGAGGGAAAAGGGAGAGGGGTTGATTTCGAGTCCGAGGTGGAGAGGAGGCCTCGGCTCCGAAGTTGTGAACCCGGACACCGGGGTTAGTTTTCCGGTATCCGTACCTCGGAGTTCCTTCTTACCGACCACAATGGCCGCCTCGGACAACTGCGTTAGGGTCGAGGGAAGAGGAACTTGAAATTGTTTGAAGACAAGGGTGAGAAGAGCACCGAAAGGAAGGGAGGTGTTCTTCTTGGTTTGAAGTTGAGCTGGCACAGCGGCCATCCGCTTCAATGATGGAGGGGAAGAGGTCAACTTCATATCCCTCCGGGATATCGAAGAGGGCTTTGAGATGCTTGGAGTTGGGGTTCTCCTTACTAGAATGCTCGTGAGAAGAAAGTTCTCATCGGCAGAAAACATAGAAGCCTCGGCTTCGACTTCAACCGAGTCACGTAAAAGTTCTTTCTAGACCCAGGGAATTCTTTAGCGTACTTTTCAAAGAAGTCGTCGGCGACTTCGATGAAAGGAATAGGGTTGCTGTTCAAGAAAAGAGAAGAAACTTTGAACAGTCGGTGAAGGAGGGAGGTGTTGATACTGAACAGTAATGTTCCGAACCCGAGAGGTTAGAACATTTTCGGAGTGGGAGAGATGAGTATAAAACTCTGAAATGAGTTCGAGTTAGATGAACTCAGCTGAAACACAAGAAATGATAGACTTCGGTGGTTTGGATGTTGGACAACCAGGAGAATTTGGTTGTTGGGAAGAATTTGTCGTCCGAGCGCAAGGTGCTCGGGTGACAACGGGTTTAGAAGGGGTTGAGTTTTCCGGCTTGTTGGTGAGGGGCTTTTTGGAAGAGGAGGAAGCTCGGAAGTCGGGATGGTTTTCGTGTTTAGGCATTGTGAGAGATGGAGAGAAAAGATGAAGCTTTTCGAGTGACGAGAGAGAAGAAGGTGTAGGAGAGAGGAAAACGAAAATGGTAGAAGAAAAGAGAATAGAGCGATCGAGACTTACGAGAGAGAGAGAGCTTCTTCAACGCTTGTAGACGATCGGGGTCATCTGTTCACGTAGAAAACTTCCGCGAGAAGATTTTCGTTTGAGAGGGAAGGAGTTTTAGAATACCGAGATGAAGATGGATAGTCGTTATTTATAGAAAATAACCGCGCCCGTCCACTATCCGTTAAGTAACTCCGTTCGACTCGACTTGTCCATCGAGTCACCAAAGACCGGTGTGACGGTTCTCCTTCAACAGTTGAGAAACAAGTGGTTTGAAATCTACGGTTACGATCCGATCGCAGCGCTCGAGAAAGAGAGAGAAAAAGATTTTGAAATTATAATCCGAAACTCTCCACTGTTCTAGAGATAGCTTCAGAAAATTTGATGTCCAAATTTCTCTACGTTCGAGTTTGACTCGGAAAGATTTCGAGTGACTTAGAAACACGAAATAACTATCAGCCCAAGTATCACGGAATCAACCGAACTAATGGTTATTAACAACGAGAGCACATAGCACGTAAATATGCAATAATCGTAACACGTAACTAAGCATTTAACATACTAAGCTCATTCCGAATAAAGCAAAATTGATCTTCACCAAGAGGCTTAGTAAAGATATCAGCTAATTGAAGATTAGTAAGAATGAACTCAAGTGCAATATCACCCTTTTCCGAGTGATCGCGTAAGAAGTGATACATGACCTCAATATGCTTTGTTTTTGAGTGCTTGGACAGGATTCTTAGTGATACTGATTGCGCTTTGATTGTCACACTTGATTGGAACCGAGTTGAGAAATAGTCCAAGATCCTTCAAGTGTTGTTTTATCTAGAGGATCCGAGCGCAACAAGCTCCAGCGGCAATGTATTCAACTTCCGCAGTTGATAGAGCTACTGAGTTTTGCTTCTTTGAGTGCCGGGATATTAAGGATTGACCCGAAATTGGCAAGCTCCGGATGTGCTCTTTCGATCAACTTTGTATCCTACGTAGTCTGCGTCTCGAGTACCCGGTCGAGTCGGTTCCGAGTTTCGGAGTACCACGAGTCCTAGATTCCGAGTGCCTGCAAGATATCTGAATATTCTCTTCACCGCGAGTGAGATGTGATTCTTTTGGATTAGCTTGAAATCGTGCGCATAAGCAAACACCAAACATTATATCCGGCTCGCTTGAAGTAAGATATAACGGTGATCCAATCATACCTCGATAGAGTTTCGATCAACTGCTTTACCTTTCTCATCCGAGTCAAGCTTTATCGTCTGTTGCTCATGGGGGTAGATGCGTGCTTTGCATCTTGAAGTTTATATTTCTTCAGCAGTTCCTTGGTGTATTTTGATTGATGAACAAAGATTCCATCTTTGTCTTGTTTGATTTGCAACCCAAGGAAGAAATTGAGTTCTCCCATCATACTCATTTGGAACTCTTGACTCATCAACTCGGAAAATTCTCGGCACGAAATTCATTAGTAGCACCAAAAATAATATCATCAACATATATTTGAACAATAAGAAAATCTTTCCCTTTGGTCTTTATGAATAGAGTCTTGTCGATCCGACCTCTTTTGAAATCATTTTGAACCAAGAAGTCTGCTCAGTCTTTCATACCAAGCTCGAGGGGCTTGCTTAAGACCATAGAGAGCCTTTTGAAGTTTGAAAACGTGATTTGGAAATTCCGAGTTTTCAAAACCAGGAGGCTGCTCGACATAAACTTCTTCTTCAATAAAACCATTGAGAAAGGCACACTTAACATCCATTTGATATAATTTAATATGCATGCAGGATGCAAATGCCAACGAGTATTCTAATGGCTTCAATTCTAGCTACTGATGCAAAGGTTTCCCCACAATCAATTCCTTCTTCTTGATTTTAACCTTGAGCTACAAGTCTAGCCTTGTTTCCGACTACCACTCCACCCTCATCCAGTTTGTTCTTGAAGACCCATTTGGTTCCTATAACTAGGTGGTCGGAAGGTCGGTTGGTCGAGTCCGAGACTTGGTTTCTTTCAAATTGATTTAGTTCTTCTTGCATGGCCTCTACCCATTCAGGTTCATTAAGGGCCTCTAGTGCATTTTTGGGTTCGAGTTAATGAAATGAATGCAGTGAATGCACATAAATTGTGTAAAGAAGAACGAGTTCTTACCCCACTGTTGATATCGAAATGATGTTTTCTTGAGGATGACTGGGAGTAAATTTGAATGCTTTACCAGTTCTTTGATTCACCAGGTTTGTGAGCTGAATTTCTTGATCTTCGAAGCTTGTTCCGAGTGATCCTTCATTGACTTGTTCGTTCGAGCGACCTCTTGAGCTGTCTCATTCCGAGCTTCCTCGTTCCGAGTGGTCTCAATCCGAGTCTTAGTAGGCTCATCTTCGTCATCATCCTTTCGAGCTTCGGTTCCGAGTATGAAGACTCACTTGGTTTCTCCTGTTCATGCTCATCAAACACTACGTGGATAATCCGAAAGGTCCGAAATAGGAAATATTTGGCTTCTTCCCTTTGTAGAGCTCATAAGGTGTTTTCTTCGGAATGGGTCCGATGAGGCATCGATTGAGAGTGTAGTTTGCTGTGTTTATCGCCTCGCCCGTAAATAGTAAGGCAAGTTGTGTTCAATCATCATTGTCCTTGCTATTTCTTCAAGGGTTCTGTTCTTTCTCTCAACTACTCCATTCTCGCGAGGAGTTCGGGTGCTGAGAAGTTGTGAGAGATACCATTCTTGTCACAAAACTCCGAGAATTCCGAGTAATCGAACTCCCTTCCATGGTCGGTTCGAATCTTTTGAATCCGAGTCCGAGACTCAACTTGAATCTTTCTACGAGCTTGCTGAACTCCTTGAAGGCTTCATTCTTATGCTTGAGGAAACACACCCGGATAAATCTTGAAAAATCATCAATAATAACAAGTATGTAGGATTTACCTCCGAGACTCTTCACAGGAATTTCACCACATAGGTCCATATGTAGTAATTCAAGCACGTTGGATGTGGAAACTGTCTTCAGAGATTTGAATGAAGATCCGACTTGTTTCCCTCTCGGTGCATGCTTCACATACTTTATCCTTCTCAAACGCACAGTTAGGTAATCCTCTAACCGGACTATGAGATGCAAGCTTTTTGATAGTATGTAAGCTAATATGACCTAATCTACGATGCCAAGTCCAAGAATCATCTTGAAGAGATGCTTTTAAATAGGATAAGTTCGACTTGGGTCGGAGAGAGGGATGATGTAGGTATTACCCGATCTCTTACCCGAGAGTTTTATCTCTTTGGTGGTCTCATCCGTGATGTAGCACTTGGATTGAGTGAATCTTACCTCTTGACCCTTGTCACATAGTTGGGAGATGCTAAGTAGATTGTACTTTAGCCCTTTGACAAGGTACACTGGGCTCACCGGATTGCTTCCTTTTCCAATCTTTCCAATGCCCACTATTTTACCTTTCTTGTCATCACCAAAAGTCACCTTTCCTCCTCTATATGACTCCAGCTCGGAAAAGAGTCCTTGGTCACCCGACATGTGCCGAGAACATCCGATGTCCAGGTACCAGTGTCCTTTTATCTTTTCCGAGTGACCTGCAAAGCAGAGAGAATCTAACCCTTCTCACTTCCTCTAACGAACCCAAGTAACATTCCTTATCGTGGCCCTTTTCCGAGGAAGAAGGTGCTTCGGAACCCAGATTTGAATGACTTTGGGTTTTGTCCGATTCTCGAGTCTTCCTCTCGAGAACCGAGTCCGTGTCTCTTTCCTTTTAAAAACCTTTCCTTTTGAAACAGGAGAAAATGGTTTCTTTTTGTAAATAGGTCCGGGTTTAGTCCTCCTTTCATTTACGTGAATGGGACCATGCTCAGCCTTTTTGAACTTTACCATTCTAGAATCCTTTTTGAACAATTCCGAGTAAGAATTAGATTCTTCCTCTTTGTTGAAACCAAGACCTTCTTTTCGAAACGAGACACATTGTGATCCTAAGAGCATGTCAAGGTTCTTCCGACCTTGAGTAAACTTTAAAACCGGATCTTGAGACTCGGTGAGCTTCTGTTTCGCTTGCTCATTTTCTTTCTCGAGTAACTCGGACTCGGTCTCATTAGTTTGAGCACTTGTCTTGAGTTCTCTAAGTGTGAGTCTCGGTTTTTCTAATTCGTTTTTTAAAGAAGTTCTCTCGAAGTGATTGACTCAAGTTGTTCCTTGAATTGAGAAGAATCGAATTGGACTTTTCTTCCAAAGTGAAGATGTATTTAGCTAAATCAACTTTGGAGAATTTGAGGAAGTAGTTTATTACCTCTTGAGGATCGGTTTCCTCGTTGTCCGAGTCCGAGTCCGACTCTCTTTCAGCTTCCGAGTCGAAATTGCCATCGGACACTTCGAGTCATCCGAGTCCTCGTCGTCTTCGGATGAATCCTCATCACTCCATGTTGCCATCATGGCCTTTTTCTTCTTCCTGTCCCTTCTTCGTTTTGGACTGTCCTTGACTATGTGGTCTTTACTGCCACATTCAAAACATCCAGAATTCTTAGACAAAGATAGCTTTGAGGGTGAAGAAAACTTACCTTTTCTGTCTCTCTTGTCCTTTTTGTAGAATTCTTCTTTTGGTCTTTTGTCCCATCTTTTGTGCTTCATCATTCTCTTGAAGCCTCGTGCAATAAGTGCCATGGGATCATCTTCCGAGTCGGAGGAGCTCGGACTAGCTTCTTTGGATTCCGAGACTTTAACCGCAATGTTCCTTTTGGCAGTACCTTCGAGCATCTTCTTCTTCCAAATGTATCTCATGAGTCGAAGCTTTCCGATGAGCTCGTCCGGCTTCAAGAGTGAGAGGTTCTAAGCCTCTTCTATGGCAGTCACCTTAGGGCCCCATCGTCTCTTGGGTAGGCTTCGAGAATTTTCCGCACATTTCTTCATGGGAGATTTTCTTTCCCAGAGATTTGAGATTGTTGGTGATCTCGGTGAAGCGTATGAACATCCGAGTAATGTTCTCTTCGGCTCCATTTTGAAAAGCTCATATTTGTGAAGATACTCGACTGATCTTCGCTTGTCTCACTCGACTTGTACCTTCGTAGGTGTTGACCGAGTGTCCCACACCTCTTTAGCAGAGTCACGAGCAGAGACTCGATTATATTCTTCCGAGCTTATGGCGCACATGAGGATGTTTATGGCTTTGAAGTTCTTTCGAACTTCTCGCCTCGCTGGCGTGAACTCGGCTTTTGTCTTGGGAAGGATTCTGAATTCATCCGTCTTCGTTGGAATGTAGTTTCCTTGTTGTATGATTTCCCATACTTCTTCATCATGATCCATGAGGAAACATTCCATAAGCTTCTTCCAGTGGCCAAAGTTTGAACCTTTGAATTTTGGTGGCCTCGTTGGAAGATCTTCCTTCCTCGAACTCTCCGGTGTTCGAGCCATCGATCTTTAAACCTTTGGATTGTTAGATCCTTTCCGAAAGGCTAGGCTCGATACCAATTGAAGGTTTGCTTGGGGAGAGTCCGAGTCACCCTAGAGGGGGTGAATAGGGTGATAGAAAATTCTTTGCGAAAACACACTCTTTTGACAGAAAAGAGGCAAAGACAGCTTTACGAGTCTAAACACGGGGTCGAAAAGATTGGACTCGGAAAGCAATGAATCGGATTAAACAAGTACGAGTAAGGTCTGTCCGGGTCTAGAATGAACTCGGAAAGAGAACACAGAGATTTTATGTGGAAACCCTCCTGGGGCGAGAAAACCACGGCCCGTGTCAATCCAGACACGAAGTCAAATCCACTATTTTGAGTCCACAAAATACCGTGAACTGATCGAACCCGAGTTGCTCCCTTGGACAACTCTATACAAGTTTTCCTAGACTCGAAGTTACCTTATCCGATCTAGTACTTCCTAGCTGAGATAACCCTTACAGCTAGGGACAACTAAGCTGAGTTAACCTTTACAGACTTAGTCAAGGGACCTTACAAAGAATGTAAGAAGAGTTTGTAACTAAGTACAAGACCTTACAACTCATAGAGTAAAGAATTACAGAGTGGGAGTTGTAAGTAGAAGATTGGAAGTAAATACAATGACTTTTCTCAAGTATGTGTATTAACAATAGATTCGGCAATCTTCAAGTCTTGTGAAGTGGCTTCTATTTATAGATAACCAAGCAGAGTAGCCGTTATCTTTATCTCGCGACCGAGAGTCGTCTCGTGACCGTTGATAATGGCTTTCCGAGTCACTTAGAAAGTATCCGTTGAAATATGGACGTTGGACAACGGTTTAACTCTCTTGGAGGTCCCAAAACCATCGGTTGTGTCTTGAAAAATAAGGTGGAAACCACCGTTAGGCTTAGCGTTCCAGTTTTCCGGATATGGAAGCGGACGGCTTCGACACAATCTTCCGGGACTAAAGCGGGGAAGGTGAAAAGCCATATCTCGCTGGTGATTTGACGTTCGAAGCCGGCTACTTTTGTAGTTTGAAAAGATATCCTCGATTGAATAACCTACAAAAGTAAAACACCTTCGGTTCTCAAAGTATAAAAATACTTTGGTCCAAGGTTAGACACGGATAAAATAATTATGATAATTACGCAATTGATTATCCGAGTCGGAAAAGAAATGGAATTTTCTCGAGTCTAATATCCATGATACTCGGAATTCCATATGACTTAGTCTTAAGCGAAGAATCAAGTTCTATAACGAATATCGAGTGGGAAAAGCTTGATATAGACTAAGCATGAAAAGAACTACTAATGCCGACTATGCAAACAATAGAATAGATAACCACAAGTCGATTCCGAGTGAGAAACGGCGGAATACCGGTATATTTAAAATGCGATTAGTCCGAGTGGGAGTGGACTCGGAATAAAGAACCACTTTTACGAGTCGCTAACCGAAAAGCGATAAAAGAGATAAGTGAGGGCCGAAATACTTAGAGAAAATACTATTTTACTCAAGTAAGTTTCTAAGACGCAGAGAATGCCTTGGAATCAAAACTCTATATGAATAACATCGTTATACCTGATTCCTTTTGCATGACTCGAAAGATATTGATCGATGTCCGAGTCTTCGGATGATAAACAAAAGCAAAATAAAGTTGGTATCCAAATTTCCGAATTTCCACTCGCGGTAATGAAAATCACACTTCTTGTAACAAAATCAAAACAACGAGCAACGCTAAACTAGTCCCTACATGAAAGAATAGAAATTATAGAAAATTCACAAATTTGGAGAACCAAATGTCGATGAACAAAAATATACTCGAAAATTGAATTTGCTTCCAAATGTTATGCTCAGGAGGTTGTGAATGTGAGGGAGCTCGGGGCACCACGAACAGAATTGGCGGCAGCAGTAAACGCCGGCGAGAGTGACGGATCGGGAGGAGATCGGGAGGAACGCCGGCCGCAAAATTTCGAGGCAACGAAGGTCGGGCGAGAGACTTAGAGAGAGATAGAGTGATGGAGCACGACTTAGAGAGAAAGAGTGATGGTGAGCGGCCGCTCGAGACGAGCGAAGACGCTAGCAGAGGAGCGAAGACGTCGCGCGAGGCGAGAGTAGAACCGGAGCGAGCTTCGTGTTTAGGGCGAGGATACGTCGGTGACCGAAAACGCCGGCGACGGACGGGGAGCGAAGACGTCGGCGCCAGAGAGGAGCGCAGTGGCTTCGTGTTTAGGGGGAGGGATAGGAGCGAGATAGTTAGGGATTGAAAATTGGAGTCTCGTGAATTGGAAAGTTGCCCTAAGTTGTTAGAATTAGTCAACTTTAGCATCGGACATAACAATCGGACGCCAATTAGCGTCGGAATTTTAATTCGACTCTAAAATCGGACGCTAATAGAGTCCGTTTTTATTTTTGACTCAAATAGTGTCTCTTTTAAGTTCCGACGCTAATTTTGTCGAGTATTAGAGTCGAATTTTGTTGTATTCTCTAAATTCGACGATAATCACGAGTTTTTTTAGTGTAAATGGTAACCAAACATGCAACTACACAAGAACCGGCTTAACTAAAACATTAAATTTATGGTTAGAAAAATCAAACTATGTAATATTCTCTAGCATGTGGCCACACGAATCGGCTTAATTAAAAAATTAAATTTATGATTAAAAACTAAAACTATGTTATATTCTCTAATATGCCACCACACAAATGCCTTTTATGCTTAAAGTGTGAATGTTACATTAAGACCCTTCTTTATCTTGTTCAATAATTTTGTACTAGAACTGTTGTAATTATAACCTAAAACTTCTCGCTTAAAAAAGGTATGTTATTATATAACATCACCCGTTCAGTCAATTCAATCAAAATTTTTACTTTTGGTTAAAAGCTTAGGGTAGGATCAAAATTTTTACTTTTGGTTAAAAGCTTAGGGTAGGTTATGTTGCATATAGCCTTGATTGCTAAATATATATGCATTTGCATTAAAAAAAAAAAATGAGTACTTTTGGGTTTAAGTGTATACGTATAATGTATTTGAAGTACAAACCAACTCAAGATACATCAGTGTCACATTTTGGTCGCTCTTATACTTGATAGACTCCCTCATGGAAACAGTAGAGCTCATAGGTGGCTTTATATACAAAAATGTATCGCACAAAATGAACTTGTGTATCAACTCTAATTGAAATACTGACAAAATTACATGCACATTATATAACGAAGGGCCAAAAAAAAAAAAAAAAGAAACCCCATAAGTACCTGATAATCATATTTTGGGAAATCATAGACCAAAAGGGAAACAGGAAAGGCCTGGTCATACATACTCCCAAGGTATGAAACGTGCAAATTAACAGAACACATAGGAAAGATCTCCTTTGGAGACTCTACCACCTACCCGTTGACATCTTTTACTATTCCTAAACAAAGACCCTTGGTGGGGGTGGGGGTGAGCGCCCCCACCCGGGTTGAGATCCACCTCGCGCAGCTCAGTCCTCAGCCCTTTGCCTTCCGCATTCGCCAAGGGGTGTATGCCGTGCTCCGGTCCTTTCATGTACGCTCGGTTCTCCTTCTCCTTGTCGAAGTCCACATTGTATCTCTTCTCAACATCTACCGCCACCAACAATAGAATTCCATGACAACAATTAATGGTAACGAGAGAGACTAAACTGAGGAATTGAATTAACAAAGAACTGCATGCGTTAGAGTATATAACCTATTTTTGAACCTTTTATAATAATTTTCTATTTTGGTTCAAACAAATTAATTAGCCAGGTAAGCTTTTGATTGGGTTAATTGTTGAACTTGAACAACTTAACCAGGACAAAGCATATACAAATCTTATTAAATACCTTTGGCGAGGTGACCATATAGTTGGCCATCGCGAGTAAGGGCCATCATGACCTGAGGAAGGCCTAAGGGGAGGTTATCCCCGCGATCGACCTGCCAAAAGTGGAAGACTTTGCCGTAGGTCTGGGCAACCTTGGCGAGGTCTTGGCGTTGGATGGGGCTGGGGACGCCAGGGAGGAAGAGTACCCCGCTCTTGACCTCGTACTCGTGGGAGTGCCAAAACCGCTTCTCGGCGTCTGGGAGCGTCAAGAAGAGGTTCTCCGAGATGATGTATTCCACCCCGATAAGCCGAGCACTAGCGTCCGGGCTGTCGTAGATGAGGCATTGCCGCATCTCCTCGTTCTGGTGCCCGCAGAAGTGGTGGGCTTCTACTTGCCTTGTTATGTCATGAGCATAGAAGTGGAACCTGAGACCCCAAGGGTGTTGAGATTTATTGTAATTAATCGTGTGATTATTGCTTTCAAAGATTGCTAATTGAAGCATTGTTTCTTTTATCAATCAGGCAATATGATGAAGCATATCATAGTCTCTCTGTCACCAATACCAAAACTCTAAACTCTGTTTCCCGAAATAAGGAAAACTGTGAATCAATTAATTGGATGACATTCTTTTTAGGGAAGAGGAGAAGGACAAGGAATGTTTTCTTTTGAAAATAAAGTACGATAATAACACCTCCTAGTTGAAGCCGAGAATGAAAAATGATCGTATTTTATTTAATTTTAGTTTATAATTTTATTTTTTTACAAAGTTTTTCTTTTCTAGAGTTTCTCATATCATAACTTGTCCGTGACCCATATAGTTGAGTCCTTGAACCTAAGGTAGTAGGACCTTCTAATTTTAGGTGACACAATCTCGTGTAAATTTTGAGTAGCAACATGACAATTTCATGTAAATTTTGAGGAGAAAGAGCAACATAACAACAGATAAAATAAATGATTAAAGAAGGAAACATATATACGCGCATAGATGTTGGTGGATTTTGTTGATAGGAGCAAACTTCTGGACGGCAGCGGTGGCGCCCTCAAGGATGGTGGTGGTGGTTTTGGTGGGCTCACCGGGCACTTCTGGTTGGGTTGACATCCTCTGTCCCGTTTTCAGAATCTCTCCCTCTGCAAATATTTATGTGATTTGTAGAGAATTTTAAGTGTGCGGAAATGGAGTAGAAAGCATAGTAGTAGTAGTATTAGTAGAAGTATTAGCAGTAGTACTTTTAGCGTGTTACGAGGAGCTTCTCGAGACGAGAGAGACAGAGAGAATGCGTAGACTTGGAGGAGCATGCAAGGGTACACGTTGAGAGAGGCTGGATGGCGTGGCCTTTTCTTCGCTTTGTCTTTGGGCTCGCCAGTTCTCTACGATGTGCCACACCGAACTTTCTTGACTTGGCCTACTGATAGTTGACTCTTTATTTGACAGATTTCCTTCCCTTTTACGGGCGCATTTGCTAAAATTAATTATTTTAGTAATAATTATCTGTTTTAATAACCGTTAATTATTTTATTAGTAAAAAATATTAAATTAGTAATTATTTGTTAAATGTTTAACTAGTAATTTAAGATGAGTATATTTGGTAATAATAGTTATTTAAGTAACATATTTGTATAAAATAACTTAAAAAGATATAATTATAAAAAGTTTTTAAAAAATAAAAAGGAGAATTTTAGAAATATATGTGCAAACTAGGTAGTATTTTAAAAACGCTATTTTGAGTAATTTTTCGAAAACACTACCTAAAAGTATAATCACTATGTCAAGCATTATTTTGTTAAACACTTATATTTTTAGGTAATTAATGTTTTATCTCCTCCAAAATAGTAACTACTACTTCAAAAGATAATGCTGAATACACCCATAATGTATGATTTGTTCAGCAAAAAAGAAAGATTATTAGATAAAATTAATTCGATAAAAAATAACGTCCATTTTTTTCTTCAAGTATGTGCAATATGAACTTTAATTTTATATAATAAAAACGAAATGTCACTTAGTTGATGAAACTAAAACTCGTTGAAAACATAATACTATTAGTTATTTTTTTCTTTAAGTATGTGCAATATGAATTTTAATTTTATATAATAAAAACGAAATGTCACTTAGTTGATGAAACCAAGACTCGTTGAAAACATAATGCTATAATTCACTAATATAGACCGCTTTATTGAAAAATTATTTTGTTCTTTACTTCCTTCAAAAACATAGACTTGATGATAGCGTTCAACGTTTATAGTCTATGGACTCCGACTTGGAAAATTGATAAACCTACACTAGCTTATACTGGCCTTGTGGTCCTTTACATCAAAAGGAAAAATGGCCACAAATTGATTTTAAGCTAGTAACGAAGTCGTTTGTAAATCGTACAAAGTATACCCCTTTTCCTCCCTGAGTTTTTTCATGGGAGATTTACAGATAAGTCGTCCTTTCAATTTATAATTATGCTTTTGGTCATTATTTTTACACTTTAGTTATTAAAAAGACTATTATATCCCTCACACCCCTCTCTCTATCTCTGTCAGCTTCTCTCTTTCTCTCTCCTCACCCACCCTCTCTGTCTCTCTCTCTCACGCCCTCTCTGTGTCTCTCTCTCCTCCCCGTACTCTACTCTCTCTTACACTTCCTTTTTATTTTTCTAATAAAAATAAAAAATTAATTATTATTATTATAGATAAAAAAATTATTATTTGTATTATAGTTAATTTTTTTAAAATTTTTTAATAAAAAATTATTTTATATTTTAAATTTTATTTTTGTTATTAAACTTTTTTAGTATTATTATGCATTTCTCTTATTATAATTAAATTAATTTATTTTTCATACAAAAAATAATATATTTATTTTTTGATCTAATTTTAAATAAAATTTAAAATTTAAGTTTATTATTGTAAAATTTAAAATTTTTAATTATTTCAATTAAAATTATTTTAGTTTGATATTTTAAGTTGAGTAATTAAGATCTAGGGATTTAATTATAATTTTTTTATTTCAATCAAAATTATTTTAGTTTAATATTTTAATTTGAGTAATGAAGATTTAAAATTTAAATAATATTTTTATATTTTTAGTTAAAATAATTTTAATTGAAATAAGAAAAATTAAACTAAAAATTTTAATTTTTATAATAATGAACTTAAATTCAAATTTTATTTAAAATTATATTAAAAAACAAATGTATAATTTTTTTATGAAAAATAAGTTCATTTATTTATAATAAGAGAAACCTATAATAATATTAAAAAATTTATAACAAAAATAAAATTTAAAATACAAAATAATTTTTTATTAAAAAATTTTTAAAAATTAATTATACACAAAAAAATTAATTTTCTATCTATAATGATAATAATTAATTTTATTAAAAAATAAAAAAAAGTGTGAGAAAGAGGAGGGGAGGGGAGAGAGAGACAGATAGACGGGGTGAGGAGAGAGAGAGGAAGGGGGAGGAGAGAGAGAAGGGGGCTGACAGAGAGAGAGGCAGTTGGGCTGTGAATAAGAGATAAAACGAGGGGTGTAATTATCTTTGAATGACTTAGGTGTAAAAATAACCACTGAAAGTGTAATTGTAAATCAAAAGATCACTAGTATGTAAGTCTCCCTTTTTCGTAATTTTTCACAGGCCACCTCCCCTCTCGGCTCTCTCACCCTTTTTTATCTCAATTCATCACTGCGTTGCATTTTGTCGAAGGATCTTGAAGAAAAAGGCGAGTTCTTTTTCCTTCTACTATCACATTCGACTTACTTAGCTTGTTCAATATTCTAGTTGTATGTATTGCATATGTTTTGTGCGACTAGCAGAGGGGGAGAATGCTGAAAACGGGTTTTCCCCATGTTGAAACCAAAGATACCTAACCGCTTTGGCATTTGGGATCCGAGTATTTGTCAAGTATGAGGGATTTTTGGTGTTTGTTTGATGGGATGTGAGAGATTTCAGTGAATTAGCTACTTAATTAGGAGAAGAAGAGGGAGATATTTGTGGGTTTTTGTGGGTATGGCTGGAGGAGGAGAGAGATTGGAGCAATCCTGTTCTACTTCCTCCTCTAATGGCGATGGAGCTGCCCCTCGTGGGCGTGGTCCCTTTTCCGGGTTAGTGATTTGTGTAACTGGGCTTTCAAAAGAAGCAAGGAAACAAGTGAAAGAAGCCACTGAGAGATTTGGGGGTACATATAGCCCTAGTTTGCATCCCAGGTGTAGCCACTTGGTTGTTCAGGGTTTTGGGGGCGGAAGCTTGAACATGCTTTCAAGTATGGTTCGAGAAATGGGCTTTTTGTTGTTACTCTTGAGTGGTTTGTTGAAAGTTTGAGGAAAAGCATGAGATTGAGTGAAACGCCATATGTCGTTCATAATCATGGGGAAGTGGGCGCTGTTAATTCTTGTGTTCCAGTTGGGTTGAAGCAAACATTAATACCTTCTAGAGAGACAGAAGCAGCAAATAGACCGTCCCATTTATCAGGATATTCCATATACGTTGATTCCGATATTTCTGCTGACTTGCGAAGTAAGGTGGTTGAAGTGGCTAGACGAGAAGGTGCTGTGGTTGTGAATAAATGGTTTATTGGTTGTGGTGCTAGCTATGTTGTTTGTGAGGGGTCATCAATGCAAAGATATCTTGGACATTGTGTTAATATTGTTAGTCCTTTATGGGTTTTAAAGAAGTCAAAAGACAGATCTATGCATCGATTTTCCCAGCTTTCTACTGATCTAGCTCGACAAGTTGGGTTGATGCTTGAAAATCTTCAACATGAAACTCACAAAGAGAAGTCACATGAGCAAAGTAATCTTGTTTCTAGAAGAAACAGAACAACCAAGGAGGAAAGGCTGCAGATTGTGAACCTTGCAAAAAATGGTGTTAGAAATCGTCGTGGTAAACGGTTACAGTCATGTGGAGTCCCCTTGCGCCCAATCAACCCCAGCAGCCTTTTAGATTCGATCTGCTGGACAGTGTCTGAGCCAACTTCCACTGCTGCTATCCGTGCAGACCCTCTTTTATGCATAAATGACTCTGAGACTCACAAACATATTCTTCCTGATGGATGTGAAAGGGTGGAATCTGAAGTCGCAAACTCAAACTTCTTGCGACCGCTCACAGAAAGTGAAAAGAATGAGTTGGTGTTTAAAAACCATTTTCTCACCATACTGTATCCAGTCGATCGTTTTGCTGAGATGGGACCTTCTTCGAGAACATATTTTAGTGAAATGGGGTTTACCTGTCTGCAGTTGTTGGACCGTATCTATGAATTCTATCAGGAGAATATGTCGGATTTTGAAATTGAGGCTGCAATTCACACTGATTCAAGGCATGCTGAACAACTGCGGTCAGTGTATTGTAATGACATAAGTGAAGATTATGGCACCCTCATGTACAAACGTGTAGATTTCCTGGGAAGCCGCAAAAGTTTTGAAATGTTGAAGCGTGTGAGTGGGGATAACAACAGCAATGTCTATGAGTTGGTGATTACAGCTTAAAGAAGTTTGGTAGGCTATCCAGACCATTTGTTTTACGGTAAGATCTTGTCAATGCTGTTATTTAGGCCATAAACTCTTTTCTTCTTCAATTGATACTTGGAGTATCCCCAGCTGTCTGTGTCTGGAAAAATATGTCTTTCATTTCATGGAATTTCTATTTTGATGTTAAATATAATGTCAATATGACCATTTGACACATTGTTTGGTTTTCGTTAGGTTTTATGGTTTTCTGTTTCATGCCATTATTAGTATGCTAATATGGGTCTTTCTGAGCTGTGAACCCCAATAGGCTATGATCATAGTGTTGAGATTTAAGGGTGGAATACTGTAATTGGCTGAAAATGACATAATTGGAAGGGACTGCTTTTGATGGTGGGAACTGTTCTTGAAAAATACTCCATTATAATCACAAAAACTAGTGGGAAAATAAGGTCTCCCTATCTCAAGCCTCTACCTCCTCTGAAAAGTCCACAGGTACCTCCATTAATGCAAAAGGAGAAAGATGTACGTGTAACATATGTGATGATAAAAAACAACTCCCATTGTGAGTCTCACGTGTACGGAGTTTAGAAGATCTAAATGTAGACATTCTTACCTTTGCAACCACATATGCCTTTAGAGAGACAACACAAGTCATGACCCTCTCGCTAAATATGTTTGGAAAGGAAAGGCCTTGCAAAACTTTATCAATAAACTTCCAGTAGTTGGAGTCATAGGTCTTCTTAAGAGTACTTTCATTATGCATCTAGGGCTAATGTTCTTTCTAGAATACCTTCTTACTGATTCTTGGCACACCATAATATTGTGGACTAGTTCTTTGACAGATAAAAAAGCATTTTGATTGACACTAATTAGATAAAGCAGGACTTGGCTTAAGCGTATTGCAAATTACCTTAGATATGCATTTGCAGATAACATTACCACAAGCTATAACCTAAAATCACCTCCTGAAATGGGATTTTGGACTTTAGGTATAAAAATTAGGTTGGTGGCCTTCACCTATGATAACATTTTGCCAGTAGAGAAAATTCCAACACAGCCTTGGTATTAACCTGTGATAAGAATTACGTTAGTGTCCCAGTGTTTCCTGAAGAAGCTCCTTCCACATCCTTTTTCTCCTAGAGACTTATTTTATGAGATGCTGCCTTGACTTGAGTTTGTGTAATAGGCTTTATTAATTGAATTTGTGTTCCACCACATTGAGTACAAAACCATATCCAAACACTTTCTCGTGCAGTGCTGCTCTATTATTGCTCTATTGTTCTAGCATGTCCTCATAAAAGCTCCGCTAAGTGTAGAGCCACTTCATTTTTCAATCTGTGATATGTCTATCCTTGTTTCTAATCTCATAAATTGTAGCTTGTTGTTTTCTTTGCTTTAAAAGAAAAAAAGAAAAACTTGTTGCACTGATCATTTTGGTTTAGCCACTCATACTTGGCTTGTTGCTTGAGAAGCAATAGAGTGTTAATAATATTATCATTAGTAATATTAGTTATTAGTATTAATAAAATATGAACATCAATATTATTAATATTAAATGTAATATCACTAATATCAATAATATTAATAACTATAATAATGAAAAATATTAATAATAATATTATTATTTTGAATATTGTAACACCTCGACCCCTTTACGAGGTGCATACATTACTAGAAATGGTTGGAAAGATCCATGATTACTCCTGTAAATTAAATCACCATAAGACTTGCCAGCATACTTTCTCGTTATTGAGAGTTACCTAGGAAACTTTCTAGGAGGTCACTCATTCCAAGATTAATTCACAGTTACTGTGGAGTTCGTAAGAGTGAGATTCCTGAAAAGGAAGGTGGACCATTAGTAATAAGTAGTCATTTTAATCCCGTTAAACCACACTATAACTATGAATTGATGAATTACAGTTGTCCCCACTTGAAGAGCTCAACATCCTCATTGTGCCTCATGAATTCACCAACTTAGGTGTCCCTTTGAATAGCGGTCCAATCCAGAATCCTTGCTCCGTAAGACTTTTTCCAGGCTCTTTTGTCCACTAGGCAGCTTGCAAGCAACTATGGGTCTGTTGTGATACCATTCTGAAGACCCCAGAAATCCTATTTCATTTTATTACTAATTTGTAGCCTGATTAATGCGCAGATAAACCTAATTTTGAAGCCATCTTTGCTTTTCTCAGTGCATTTGTTTTTCTCTATTATGAACCTGTGGCCAATTGATTACAATTTAACTTATCCAAAGCCAAATTGTTTCTTAGATTGAATGTGTCTGATGGACAAGTTCTTGATCATAATGAAGGTCGACCTCAAAATACCCAGAGGCATATACGAAGATTGTGTGGGCATGCAGGCTTTGCTTGATTTGTTGGCCTAGAAAGAACAGGACTGGTGGTAAGAGCTTCATCATTTAAGAGAGACTTGGCCTGTTAGCATTTTTGCACACAGCATCTGGATTCAGGTTAGAGCTATGCACCACACTTTTATTTTCTATGAAAAAATTAATCTGATTGCATGAAGTTGCTGGTTTCCTTTTCTGTGTAAGCTTTATCGCAAGTTGGCTTCTAACCCTGTGGATTTATTGTGTTTCTTAAGCAATTTGTCCTAGGTTTTGGGGGCCCTTAAACTTCTTTGTATATATGTCATGTTATGTTTGCTGGCATTCTATTTTTAGACTTTAGGAATTTGGATCATGAAATATTACCCTGTCTGTAATATGATTTAATAGTTTAGATTGAACAGCCACCCCCCAAAAAAAAAAAAAACAAAAAAAAAAGGAAGTTGGCATTGTGCTTCATTCCAATATATCTATCAAGTCTATCATCTATGCTGCTTCCTTTTGTATTTGCATTTTGAGATTGGGCAAGAAACAGGGGAAGATGTTTTTCTATCCATGTTAATTAGGTTGGGACACTTATACTGAGCTACTTTATTAGGTGTTCTTTGAGTTCTTTAATAACTGAAATGTTAATAATTAAGGCCTCCCCCTACAGAGTGTCTGCAATGGTTCTGTTCTTATGGTTGTGACATGACAAAGAGAAATATTTCCCTTTTATTTATCATTTTTATTTAAAAATCCAATATATAAATCAAAACTCGTGGATTGGTGTTTGATTGTTCGTCACCGTGAATACAACTGGATATGAGCTCGATCATTCCTTGGAACTGAAAATAGATTTGTGAGCTTAGGAGCCATGTATTGTATAATGCTATAGCTGCTGCCTTTTGAGCTCTTCTGTCAAGCTGAATCTGTGCTTTCCCGCTCTTATAACCGAAGTTCTCTTGCTATAATTTACAGAATCAATGGGGACAGCGCATATCTGTTGGATTGTCTCTATTTCAAGTTTATGACCTGAGTAGTGTGTGAAAATGTAATCCGTGGATTCCCTTTTTCAAGCATCTGCTATGGCTTTGTTAGCTAGAACAAGTATCCCTTGAGAAAAAGGATATCTTGTATTTACCTCGCCATATTAGAACACTGAATATTGTGTGATATCTATATAAACTTTTCAATAATTGTTTTCATATAATTCGTAATCGCATTCCTCGGTACCATTTTCCTAGGGTTATTAGACGATTTGAAGATGACGCCGTAGAAGATTAATGTGTGGATTTTCAAGACAATGCTCTGGAATATGAAGGGTAGGAACCAAGGAAGATGAAGTTAGGTTGATTATTTTTCAAATTTGTGCACGATATATTTATGCAGTAAGGAGTGCATTTTAGTTTTATTTAATAGCCGAATGTAATTCATATTGTTCAACATCAAAGAAAATCAAATGAACGTAAAGAAAAATGGTACCTGGAAGAAGTTGGCGTACAGGTTTTAAGTTTTAACCTTTGTTTCAAAACTTTTTATTTTTTCTGTTTGGGAGGGGAGTTTTATTATACCTCACAATTGGGTCATTTGGTTCAGATTTGGTTCAGGTTAAGTTCGGTTCAGGTCGATCTTGTTCGGGTCAAGTTCGGCTTCGGTTTGGGTCGATCTCGTTCATGTTGGGTTCGTTTTCGCTTTGGTTCAAATTCGAGTTGATCTCGTTCGAGTCGAGTTCGGGTTAATTTCGAATCGAGTCAAATTCGAGTGAAGTTAATTTGGTTCATTTTCGATTCGGGTTGGGTCAATGTTTGTTTGGATAGGTTTCGGGGATGGTTTTAAGTATAATTTAGAGAACCATATAGAATACTATTAGGTCTACCGCCATTCCTTAATATAGATCCGCTTGAATAGGATTTTGGGTCGATCAAAATTGTACCACTATAAGAATAAAAGCCCATCCTGAGAGGCTCACCAAAAAAATTACAAAGACTTATTTAATGCGGATTGGGTTAAACTTATATTTGAGTCGGTTCGCGTTCGAGTTACTTTTATTCGAGTTGAATTCATTCGGTTCGATTCGTTTTGGGTCATTTTAGAGTTGGGAAAAGTCGACTCGACACTATTAACGACACAAATCCGACACGAAGTTAAGCGGGTTTGGGTAGAGATGTTCAACCTGTTTACTTAAATGGGTTGACATGTTCAACTCGTTCAATTAATTGGGTTAGGTTCAGGTTGATATTCTCGACATGACAATAATATATTTAGTCCGTTTATTTTTAAAAATAAAAATAAAAAATATTATGTGATTTTTGAAAATGGAGGGAATTGAAAATTAAAGGGGATATGGGTCATTAAGGGAAATAAAATGTGAAAACTAAAGGCTTCTTCCATATTCATGGCAAATGTATATATGTTTTGTTTTTAGAGTTATAAAATATGTATAATGATCTTGTGGTGATTAACAAGATTCAAGGATTATTTCTTATACTAATGATTTTAATATAATTGATTATCTTAAAATGTACAAATATGTATTTAAGTAATCTAAACTTAAAGTAAACGAGTAAATGAGTCGGTTTCGAGTCAACTCGTTTAAAAAATAAATAGGTACGAGGTTAGGATTTTCAACCCGTTTAATAAACGGGTTAGGTTTAGGTCGGTATTTTTCAACCCCTTTAAGTTCGACACGAACACGAATGTGAACCCGACCCGACCCGACCTATTTGCCAACTCTATGTCATTTCGGGTTTGGGTTTTAATCGGGTTAATTATATTTCGGGTCGGTTCAATTCGATTTCGGATCGGATCATTTCGTTTTGAGTCCGAATCGGGTTCATTAGATTTCGGGTCGTTTCGGTTTTGGGTTTCGAGTCCAAATCGGTTTAAGCTGTCTCGGATGTTGGTTCGGTTTGGATTTCGGGTTATTCGGTTCGGGGTCAATTTTTCCAGGTCGAAGTTTTATAAAGGTATGTTCGAATTAGCATTGATAACCGCTAACAACTCGGAACAACTATTAACGATTCATAATAGTTTTTAACGGTTATAACAATTCATAACACCTCGAAAAATGTTATAACATATATTCATTATAACCACTAATTATAACCTTATATTATTATTATTATTATTATTATTATGTGTGGTAGCACTGTACAAATTTTAATTTACTATATTTACCCTTTTCTTAACTTAAATTATAAGGTTAAAATTATCTCTAATACTTTGAGGGGTTCGCTTAATTATTCCACACGAATCTGTTGGAAGTTTCCGGTGTCCCAAGCTTGGAATGTGGCATCAGAGGAGCAAGACTACAAGAGATGATGAGGCGACGAAGAATCCACAAAAGCAATTTCATTGATGGTAGAAGTGTGACCTCGACACTCCCCAAATTAAGAATTGGGTTTCTGAGATTTTGTATTTTTCGAACTTAGAATCTGACAGTTCATTTGATTTGGTGTTCAATTGAAATTTTGGTTGTGCTGAGATCTCTGAAAAGTCGCGATGAGTGGAGTGTTTGAAGGGTACTAGCGACACTATTGTGAGCTTATTGATGAAGGTTACTTTTAGATTAACTTCAATCTTTCTCCTCTTGTTGCTGCTTTTTCAGAACAAACTGGAGAGGAAATGGGCAAATGTTCCAATTTCATTGGGCAAATCATGATTTGTGTACAAAATTTGGGTTGGTGGGAGGGGTATTTTGGGGACTTTTTGCTATTATTTCATTAACTATGCATCAAGGGCAATTAATTTTCATGTTAACCGGTCATTATGTGATTGATTTTGGATTCTTGATTCTGATATTTTTCGTAATTCATCGAATTCAACAAAATTTTAGAGGGGATTCCATAAGTCAAAGATTTGATACATGTGATTCATGTCTATATATGTTGAAATTTTCTACTTCTAATCTATATAGAAAGGATAATTGAAATGAGATAGATCCATACTTGGTTGATATTAAAAGAATTAAACAATTCATTTGGGAAGAACATAGAGATGGAGAAGATGATGAATTGAGGGGGTTGAGTTTTCATGAATTAAAAGAAGAAATAAGGTTAAAATAAAAATTTACAGAGGATAGAAATAGGGGGTGTGAGAAGAATTTGAATTCGGAGGTATATAATGTAAATTAGAAATTTATATATATGATCCTTTTTATTATGTATTTTGTAAATTCAACATAAAATATTATGGGTGCAAAGTAAGGGTATAATTGGTCAATCAAAAATTACACAATTATAAAAGGGTGTTGACTTTATATATAACAAATAGATAATATAGATGTTTACCGTCTAATTCAAACTTGACGTCTCTCATATCCCTTGGTCATTATTCACTCACAATCACCAATAATTTTTTACCTTTTCCCTTCAGTATAATCATACTTGCACCCCCATTTTTTAGATTTGAATGTGCAGATTTAATATTCAAAGAATTTTTTTAAAAAAGGCCTTCGTATTATAATTTGTAACTTTCACTTGAAGTCATGATTAATTATACCACAAGAAAAGTATTTATTTATATGTAGATTATAGTAATTTATATATGATATTCTTGGCTCTTGATTAGGGATGGCACCGGGCGGGTTTTCTCGACCCCGCCGAGTCCCCGCCCGAACAGGGAAAATTCCCGCCTCCGTCGGGGCGGGGGGATGGGGGAAGAAGTTAGTCCCCGCGTCCCCGTTACTCGAACGGGAAATTTTCCCCGCCTCGTCCCCGTTTCCCTGCCTCAAAAATGACATTTATATCCCTAACTTTTAGGGCTAATTATGAATATTTGGGAGCGAAATTACAATAGAGAAACCCTAGAGTATTTAAACTCTCTAACTCTCAACCTCCCTTTCAATTTCTCATATGTGTTGTTGCTTTCTCTCTCCTCTCGGGTATGCTCTCTCTCTCTCTCTCCTTTCCTCTCGCCGTCTCCCTCTCGCTGTCTCCCTCTCACTCGTGGTCTCTCTCTCCTCCCTTTCGTCGAGTCGCCGTGGTCTCTCTCTCCTTGGTGGAGGTGGGGAAGCGGGGCCTCCACCGGGTACCCGGCGGGGGAGGGGGAAAACCATCCCTGCAGCGGGGACGGGACGGGGACAGGGGCGGGGACGGGGCGGGGTGTCCCCGGCCCCGACCCACCCCGTTGCCATCCCTACTCTTGTTGTTTCTTAATAACAATGCTTCTCAAATGAGGTACTTTATAGGCATCATCTAAATTGTTGATAATATTGGAACTTTTGAATTTTAACTAATTTTAGTATTCTCTCTTTCCAAACTTCGATTTGAGTTCTGATGCAGCATATTCCTAGAAATTCATTTTTGTCTATTAGTTGTTTAATTATACGCAAATTTTAAATCTTTTTTGTCCTATTTTTTCTAACTATGTTTGTAATGTGATTATTTAACAAGATTATTTCTACATAATCCGCACATGTGTAAATCAAAACTTGTTATTGGTGTTTAATTTGAGGGAGGGCTTCAGATTTTTGATGGGTGGGAAATTTATTGCTCTTATTATTATTATTATTATTATTATTATTATTAAAAAATTATTATTATTACTATTATAATAACTCATAATAACTTGTTAAAACTCATAATATCTCATAACAACTTATAACCGCTATAAATATTATAACAGTTAATTTTAACATATGAAACGAATAGACTTTTAAAAGAAAAGAGGTTGCTTTACTTGATTATATAAAGTAATAATTTGCTGTGTTTTAGCACAGTTATCTGCATAAATCTATGTCAATATCCATGAAGCAAGACAAGCTAGTGGTCAGAAACAAACGAAACACTCCCCTTTTCCCCAACCATAATAATAGGGGAAAAAACCAAAAGATGGGGGGTGTGGAGGGAGAAAAGCACGTGAATAAAGGGCAGAAAAGAAAGCGACAAGGAATTGATTCCTGATCGCAAAAGTTGCTTCCTGATATGGTACTAAACTTTGATATTTTCAAGTAAGAGAACGACTAGTGTAAGCTTGCAGAAGAACATTATGAGTGTGTTTTGCCATATGGCATGATCCCAACAACATGCTACTCCACCAAGTGCTTAGCTACATATCACGTATAGGCTTATGGTAAAACAAAAAATGCGTCCTTTTTGACATTGGGCGTTATATAATTTATTCGGAGTGAGATAATCATAAAAATAACCTTTAATTACATAAAAAAATTACATGAAAGATATTTTAATATATGGTATAATTATTTAAAGACCCATTAAATATAAAAATTACTTCGAATACCCTTTTTTACAAAAAATTACACAAAGTTACCATAAGGTATGATATAATTATTTAAAGGTTTACAAGGTATGAAAAACTACTCCTAAGTACCTTTTTCTTTGTTGTAATGTGTTCTCGCGGTTCATTTCGACGTTGACATTATATATCCGATAAGTTGAGTAAGAAATTCAAATTTTTTGTTAAATATCAATTTTACCTCTGCTTTCAATAGCTAAACTTAAAACATTAATCTTTTTTTATCTTCTTCTTATCTAACAAGATAAAATTTGTAATTTTTTATGTTGTAATTTTTGTAATCAATATATGTAGAGAAAATTTTGATAGTTACAAAATTTATAATTTTTATGTTGTGATTTTTATAATTAATTTTTCAATTATTTAAAATTAAATTTTAAAATGTTACGTTTGTCTCCTTTGGTATGATCATGTGAATGTGAAGACAATGAAATGTGGTAATTCGAGACGTGTATACTTCAACTTACTTTTATTTAAATAAAATGTAGTAACATCCGTAAAACAGAGTGGGAGAGGATGAACAAACTAACAGAGATGGGAAAGAGAGGAAGATAGAGATGGGAGAGAGTGACGGACAGAGAGGATAAATAGAGAAGAAAAGAGAGAACGAGAATGAACGAACTTAGAGATTGGGTGGAGAGGAGAACGAACAAACAAGAGAAGAGAGTAGAACAAACAAAAAAGAAAAGAGAGAACGAACGAGAGAAAATAGGAGAGTTGAGCGAATAAACGAATGAACAAACAAAGATTAGGGGCTTTTGACATAAAAAATATTTAAATACTTTTTAGTTTAATATTTCGCAGGATTCATTAAGGTTAAAATAGACTTTTCTCGTATCGGTACCTTCGTAGGCCATAAAAAACATTACAACAAAAGGAAGAGTACCTAAGAGTAGTTGTCATACCTTAGGAGCGTATAAATAGTTGCATCATACTTTAGGGTATCTAAGAATAGTTTCTCATATATGAGGAACGTATAAATAGTTACATCATATCTTAGGGTATGATTGTGTAACTTTTATATCTAATTACATGATACATCAACTTTTTTGTAATAACTTATCATAAGACATTTCCGCCAACAAAATTTACGAGCTTTAGGGCCTCTTCAAATTTGCATATATATCAACACCTATTTTATGTTTTCTGTTTATTTATATTCATTTCTTTTCATTTTTGTTAAAACAACTCATTACAACTAATCGTTTCTGTTCATTTTTGCTTATTTTTGTTATCTTTGTCCATTTCTACTATATTTGTTGTTTCTGTTTATTTTTATCTACCATTTCAAACATGGCCTTAGTAGCAATTTTACCATTATCATCCAACAAAACCGTCAATTATTCATTGAGACATTTCCTTTAATTCATAATAATTCAATCCGATGATGTTCTAATATCTACACCCCATTTTATTGGAGAAATCTAAATGTGATTAATTGAGTTTCAACTCACTTTGGTTTAAAGCAAAAAAGGGAAGACCCAAGAAAATCGTATTCATACTATTAATAGTTACCATGACTGTCCTATCACCGCCCTAGCCAAGTGAATTTAGACAAACACCAATAACACTTTGTTGAATCCATGCTACCGAATTCATGATAATTATCGTTCCAATGCATCTGCTAGTTTACAGGTAAATCAACTTTTGTCAGTCTACAAGTCCTATTCCCAAAGTCTAGAAACTAACAAAGACCCAATACAAAATCAAGAGGCCAGCGCCGTGTATAGAATCTATCATCAAACCCATACAAGAGAACTGGACATGCCATAAAACTACATATCCAACGGTATCCAATGGGATCGTATGTCATGCTTCTTCCTCTTTCTACCTAGCTGTGATGTTCAGAGGAGCAACCATAATTTATAAAAATTGCAAGTTTCTTTCCTAAGTACTCGTCAATCAAGCATAAGAAAAAGCTTCCATTTTCCTCAAATATTTACACCCACCTACTGCAACTACCTCCATATCGTGCTCTCACCATGGTCCAGTTTGTGTTCGCCTCAACCTTTTCCAGGGCCCTGATTGTGCGTTCATCATCTCCATAACCTGTAACACATGAAAATTATTGTAACCTGCTTCATAGTAGTGAACAAGTTTTCACAGGATCCAAGTTCTCCCACCATAAATACGGAAGATAAAATGCAGAAGAGATATTTGCTATCTACTGCAACATTTTTGGAAAACGAAATGGGCTTTCATTAATATATCATAAGGTTTTGAAATTCCCGCTGAATATTACTGGGCCATACATTTTCATCCCCGTTCAAGGGAGCAACCTAGCTACACAGTGGGCTACAGTGTTCCCCAACCGTCTAATATGTGTACATCTAAATACATCAAAGTTCTACCTACTGGAACATGATTTAGTAACAAGGCTGCACACTAGATAGATAGCCTTTCTGCTCCCACATACATTTATAACTCTCCAAATTAGGAGGGTATTGTGTCAAAAAAATTGAAGGAAACACGATTAATAGTAGAAGTTCAAAAATTGCCTTCGGTCAGGCAAATTCGTAAGTTAAAATAACAGAAATAAGCATTCAAAGAACAATGATCTACTTTCTCACTACCAGCTGAGCTTGAAACTAATCCGCTTGTATCAAGGAATTTAGTTATCCTTCATCAAAATAAATAAATATCTACAGAAAGTCAAAAGTCAACCAGACTGAACGTAGCATGTGGTCGTACCTGATTTTTCTGCATTTCCATAATCTCTGCCTGCAGTCAAACAAGCATAGCTAAGTCACAATTTGCGGACACCAATAAATTTCAGGAATAAGCACGGCTAAAACGTGAAGCACTTGCCTGTTTCTTCCTTAATTCTTGATTCTCCTCTTTTAGCTTTTGAACTTCCTGCTCCAACTCCATAGTGTATGCCTAGGGACAAAGACATAAGAGTTAACCAAGAAAATAATGTGACAGACATCAGCAAAAAATACCATTCTATAGCCATTGGATTAGATATCATGTTTTGTTCAACTGACATTAGTGTCCTCTCATATCCTTATTGGTGAGAGGCTAATGAAATGACCTGCTGCTCAAAGCAACAAAGAAGTTTCATGTCCACAAAAAAGGAAATTCAGGTTCTTGGGACGAGACAGCTTGCCAACTTTATGAATGGGACAACGGTATGCATTCACGGCAACTTCAGCACGTGTTGCATGAGAATAAAAATCTGCCTAAATGATTCTCTGTCCTACATGCCCATGTTTATATCAACATCTTAAGCAGAATCAGTTCATCAGAACACTTCATTCGAGTCCAAACAGCTCACCTCCACAAACAAAGGACCCCAAGAATGACAAAGGGAGAAAATGACGAATCCTTTAATGAATTAAAAGTACAATCAAGGTATTTAGCTTAAATATGAGTGCAATACAGTTCTCTTCCTTTGCTGCTTGAGAAAGAAACAAAGAACTATGATGAGAAGCTTTTCCTCACACGTCCTAAAGTTCTCAAAACCATCATAAACATCGAAGTTGAGAATATTTTAAACAAATTCAGTCTAAACCTTCACTGATTAGGTTAAATAGAAATAGGAGGAACATATGCTAATATGCACACCATAGAACCAAGATCAAACAAGGTTACCAGAAGCTCAGGGCCCTACCCATTAGCTCATTAATTAAATTTGAAATGGTCCCTAATGTTTCATCTTTTTCCCATCAGATTATTAAAAGCTTTGATCAAAGGACATGTGTTGTGAAATAATGTATGACAAAGAGGGATGCAGAAAGTTACTCCACAGTTAACACACACAGCTCGTGAGTTTCAATTTCGGAACACAAGTAAACCTACAAAAGAAGGCCGCAAAAAGACCTTTTAAAACTTCAGTTTCATATAAGTGCGAGTAAAATTGTTCCTATAGTTGAACAAAACATAAATAGTCACCTGCTTACGCGCCCGTGACCTTGCAGCAGACTCTCTGTTCTTTATCATACGCCTCTGCCTTCGTTCAACAACTTTGTCCACAGTATTATTGCATTTTCTTCCCTAAGACCTCCAGTGAACACATAAGGAACAGGTGAGACAGAGGATGTATCTCCATTACTCTTTGCAAGACCATCGGATGACAAAGTTGCAGGAGATCCACCAGGAACACCAATTGGACCACCTCCCAACCCAACCATGCCCATTCCTCCACCTGGCAACACAGAACCTGGGACCAGATTGCTGTTAATTCCAGCAGCAGCTAACCCAACGACTCCATCCCTAATTCCTGGATTACCTAAATGAGCGACACCAGGCAGCGTCATTGCAGAAGCATAAGAAACAGCAGCCTGCTTAGGAAATAATGGCTGTTGCTGCTGTTGCTGCTGCGGCTGCTGCTGTTGCTGCTGCTGAGGCAGCTGTGACTGTGTGGGCTGTTGCTGCGAAGTTCTTACCCCATTAACATTCAAGGGCAAATTAGTTGACTGAAGTGTCATCTGATGATTACTATCAGGAATACGATTACCCATCAAATCAGCACCCGGCCAGGCTGCTGAAAGTTAATACCAAAACCAGTAGTACTATTGCTATTGTTAACACGTGTTAGATCTCCAAAAATCCCACCAGGGTTAAGCTTTCCAGGTAATTGGGCATCTTCCCTTACAACCCCAGCTCTGACCAAAAACTCTTCCAAAGTCATCTCTCCCAAAGTCTGCTGTCTCTGTGGTGCACTCGATCCAGTTGGCCCATCTTTACCATTAAACTCCTTGGCTATATCCCTCCAGACCTCATCAACTTTCTTCTGACTTAGCGTCCTTGGCAGAGTCATTGAACCCTGTCTCTGCAAATACCCACCCTGATTTCCACCATCCTGACCACTACTCGCAACAACTGCTGCAGCAGCAGCAGCTGCTGTTGCCATAGATTGAGTCTCTTCAGCACTCCAAATGTTTTTTAACAATTCATCCATGTTCATTGACCCAAAATCCTTTCCCATCCCACCAAGTGTAGTCTGAAACTCATCAAATGTCAACGAGTATATCGATGGTTGTCTCGTCAGAGGGTAATTACCCGGTGGTCTACCGCTCCCATCCCCCGGTGGCTCGTCACCAAAATTCTTAAAGTTACTCCCCATCCCCTAACTTTCTATTATACCCAATTTCCCAAATCTGATGAGACGCAGGATATGCGCTCCTGGATAATTGCGCCTCAACTAGTGTGCAATTGAAGCCTGCAGATACAGAAAAACAAAAGGGAGGGGGTTACAGAATCAGATTGTGCATTAGAATAGCAAAAAATCTGTAAACAGACAAACAAAAGATCAGAATTTAGGGCATTTCTCAGTTACAGAAAGATCAAAGTAAATGGAATAGTTTCAATCGAATCATTAGCTAGCATAAACAAGCTACAATTCCCAGATCAAACTGACCGATAATCAGTCATCCCAGTAAAAATTAAGTCCAACATACTCACAGAAATAATTAACAACAATTTAGAATGTCGTTGCAAATAAAAAAGGAAAAGGAATCCATCACACAAATTCTCCTAAAATTCAAGAATAGTCTCCATTATGTCAAACATGAAAAGAAAGGGGGAACAAAATCAAAGAAAATTTTAAAACATTTATTCTTTTATTTACCTGTAGCGAAAATCTTGTTGGGGGAAAATAAAAAATCTCTCAGTTAAGAGGAGTGGGCTGGGCTGTTTGTCCCTTGGCTGCTACGCCCACTGCGTGCCGCTGCTTGGCGAGGAAAGAGAGAGAGAAGAGAGGAGAGAGGAGAGAGGAGAGAGGAAGAGCTATGATGGAGGCGACAAGTGTCGGCTGTCTAGTTTTTAAAGATAGAGAGAGACTATTTTCATTTTATCCCGTCTCCTTTTTTTAATTAATGGGGCCCATTACTGAGGGCACGTGGACCAGTCACAGCATAGTGAGAGCGCTTGATGGGATTACAGCCAATCAACTTCTGCTATCTGGGTCGATCTTAGCCGTCCACGTCGCTTAAAATGATGGGCTGCTTTAGAGCATCAGCAATAAAATAATCTCAATTCACTTCCACTTGCTCAGCCTCATTAAATATATTAATAAAAAATTAAAATATAATTGGTATTTAAAATTGGATCAAATTTCACAATAAAGATAGATAATTTTGGAATATTTTATATTTATTTGGATAATTGCAATTGGTCCATTTGAGATACTTGAAACATCCCTTATTTGGTGTCAAATTTGAATTTTCATTCCCGCTTTTAATTTTACACAATGACTCTGTTTCTCAATTAGATGTTATCTGTTTTGTATTAGTTGTTACGTGTTAACTATTTGCATTATCTTTTTGATCTAACTGTTTGCATCAACTGTTTGCTTTAGATGTTTGGTAAAATTAACTATTTCTAACAAAGTTGTTTAGTGAAATTTCATTTATGCATGTAGGTCCATTTCATTAATTGTTTTATTCATTATAATTATTTTTATTTCATATTCATATTTCTTCAAATTAATTAAGAATTATGTGATGTATAAAATTATATTTATACCTTCTATACAATTTTAATTATGCATATCTTTTTGAAATTTATTTTCAATAATTTATTTGAGATTTATGTGATAAAACTATTTATTTACTATGATAGACTAAATTATTGATCAAAATATATAAAAAATTAAAATAAAAAAAATATTGACTTAAATATTTATAATCATCCTTTACTATTATTCCAAAAGTGAAAAATATGAACTAAAAAAATCTCATATAAGTGTAGTTTCAATGACAATTAGCATAATTTTATCACAATATAAAGGTTTATACGGTAACTTTAAGTATTAATTGTAATAAGTTCTTCCAAAAAGTTGTTCCAAAGAACTTTTGTAAAAGAACTTTTGGGTTAAAAAGCTATTTCAAAAATATTTTTACCAAATAGTACAATTACCCTTTTGAGCCAATCAAATAACTAAAAAAGTTTTTGTGACATACATAGGGGATGTATCAAATGAAAGGAAAGAAATAAAATGAGAAATGAGAGCATTATTTCGTAACTCGTTAGATTAGATCTGATGGCTAAAAAATTGACAACATATTAATGATTCTAATATCCTAAAAACCCTAATTTTAATAATATTTCATATTTCCCCTCCCTCCACGCGCCTATCTCTGTCTCTCATTACTCTCTCTTTCTCTCATTAATGCGAGTTGCAATTGTATTTATAAAATCTCTTCATCATCAATCTCTCCCCCTCTCTCTCTCTCTCTCTCATTATTGCAGTATTGTCATGCCCTCTGATTTTTGGGTCTTGTGCTCTCCCAATTCATTCCCCTTTTTAAGTTGTGCAATTAATCTGGGAATATTATCGTCACATTACAAGTTCAAAATCTTTTCTATAGGTCGATTTAATTCTTTTATTATTATTTCCTCTAATTTTTATTGTTATTGTTTGCCAAACTCATAATATATCAGAATTTGCTCCATTCTATTGATGTTAGTAGAAGATCACTATTCCATACCATCTTTTACCTCTTATTTAGGGTATAAAATTCTCAATTCAAACACATATTGTATTCTTTTGATTTCCAAAATAGAATAAAGTGCCCAAAATATCAAATTTTTTAAATATGGGTAGAAATCGAAACTCAAGAATAATATATATATAATGGACAATCTTCCAAATGATGTTAATAACATGGATTACATGGGATATTGCGACAACGTGGAATAATAAAGCTCCCCTGCAACTTCTATTTTGTGTAGTGGAGGGTAAGAGGCTTGAAATTTCCATAACAAAAGAATAATAAAGTGAAATCCATAACTAGAAACTCAAGTTTCATATATATATATATATATATATATATATATATATATATATATATATCCCAAATACCAAATGTTTTGAATATGGGTAGAAATCAGCACACCGATAGAGCTAAAATTATAACACTACCAAAAAAGAGCACTCTCTTTCATTATTTATTAGTATTAACTACTAGTTACTCGATTAAAACTTGATGTAAATGAGAGCTTATAGTTATTTTTTTCACAAACAAAATCTTTTCTACGAGTGAGATTTAATTGTTTCATTGTTATTTCCTCTAATTTTCATTGTTATTTTTTAGCCACACTCATTAATGTATCAAAATATATATTCATGTATCAAGATCTTCTTGTTAATTCAAGTATGCTAATTCCATTTATATAAACATTATAGTGATGGACAATCTTCCGAATGATGCTCGCCTTATTTCTCACACCAACAAGATCCAATGCGAATTCGAAATTTATCCAAATTGCGAGGAAGAATTGAAGCCCGTGCTAGGAATGTTATTTGATTCATTAGAAGAAGGAATCCAAGTACTATAAAAGTTATGCACATCATGTAAGTGTTAGTGTGCGCCTTTCTTCGATAACCAAGAATGGGGAAATTATACAATGGAAATATGTGGTATGTTCAAAAGAAGGCTGGCATGATGTTAAAAAGTCCGATTCAATTACATTGCAATTATCATCGATTGAAGATGTGACAAACAAAGGGAAAGAAAAAGCGAATGAAAAAAAGTCCAATTGTAAAAGAAGAAGAAGCCTTACAAGGGAAGATTGCAAGGCAGCCTATTATTTTCAAAAGGACCACGAAGGTAACTATGTGATTGATAGATTTTATGAAGGTCATACACATGCTTTGGCTACCCCTTCAAAAAAGCCAACGTTAAGATCAACAAGAAAAGTAAATCCAGATGCTTAAGAGTATGTTCCGTGCTTATCATCGATCAAATGTTGGAACATCTAAAGTATTTCACGTAATGAAAGAGCAAGTTGGGGGCTTGATAATGTGGGTTGCATGAGAAGGGATTTACAGAATTATCATCGAGATATGAAAGCCTTGATAAAAAATTCAGATGCCCATATATTTATCGACAATTTTAGGCGACTCAAAGATAAAAATCCTTCGTTCTATTATGCATATGAATTGGATGAAGAAGACAGACTAAAACACGTGTTTTGGGCTGATGGTATCAATAGGAAAAATATACATTATTTGGTGATGCGATTTAATTGATACCACGTTTAAAACTAATAATACTCATTGATTTTGCTCCTTTCACGGGCTTAAACCACCATACATAATCTATCGGCTTTGGTGCCGCCTTTTTAGCTAATGAGCAAGTTTCAAGTTTCATGTGGTTAATTGAGAAATTTTTGGAAGTTATGGGGGTCATAAACCTATATGTATTATCACCGATCAAGACCCTACCATGAAGAAAGTCATAGAGAAGGTTTTTGATACTTCTATTCATAGATATTCCGTATGGCGTATAATGAGAAAAGTATCCGAAAAGGTGGGAGATTCTTTGAATAGTGACGAGAAATTTCATGATAGGTTGAACTCGTGCGTTTGGGCCTCCAAGACCCCCAAGAATTTGAACTAACTTGGTCATATATTATTATTGATTATGGGTTAGAGAAAATGATTGGTTCAATCTTATGTATGGCATGAAGGATTTGTGGATTCCAACTTATTTTCGGGAGATATTCTTAGCGGATTGCTACGAACAACCTCAATATCAAAGAGTGAGAACTCCATGTTCGGTAACTTTATTAATAGACAACTTAGCTTGGTGGAATTTTGGATGCGGTTTGACAAGTGCAATTGAAGCACAACGAGATGCTGAGAGAGAATTTGATAATATTGTCATATCTTCGTTTCCACAATTAAAGACCAATCAGGATTTAGAAAAACACGGAATGGAAGTATATACACATCGGAACTTTTATATTTTTCAAGATGACTGGTGGTCTGCATGTTTAGATTGTGGAGTTGCTGACAAAGAGGATAATGATGACTTCATTACATACACAGTTGACAAGTAGCAAGCGGAATCATACGTCAAGAAAAGTTATGTACAATGCGGTGACCCATGCGACAAAATGCTCATATAAAATGTTTGAACTTGAAGGTATCCCTTGTCATCACATCCTTGTTGTGTTGAAGGTGAATATGATTACCGAATACCAAATTCACTTGTCCTAAATAGGTGGACAAAGACAGACTACTAAAAGACCTATTTTTGGTGTTGATGGCATACTTACTGGTGGATGCTTATATGAAAGAGAAAAACAAGGCCCAATTGACTTCTAGTGCATGGGGACATATATATCATTTAATGCATTTGGCTGAACTAAGTGAGGAGGATTTGCATTTTGTGATAGAAGAATGCAAAAACATGGAGATGCATTTGATTGGAAAGAGTAAGAATGTTGGGAGCAAGGCCCAAGAACAAGAATTGGAGTCTTACGCTGGATGTAGTCTTCCGAACAAGTTGATAGTCATCGATCACAACCATCAGCTACAAAAGGGAGTGGCAAAAGAATCAAAGGAGGGAAAGAAGTAGCAATGGAACAACAAAAACATAGAAGACTTTGTAAAGTAGGCGGAAAACACGTTTATCATGATAGTCGCAATTGTTCGGAAAAGACTTCACTAGAAAAGGGTTCTTTGAAAAAGGATTCGACATAAATGTGTGTAAGACAATGGTTTTTAATTTTAGAAATTATGTTTTAGATCTAATAACTTATAAATGTGTGAAGTTTCAAACAATGTTTTTGGTGTTCTAGGGTTTTGTGGCTCCTTTTTGATACATATGCACTCACAGATCAAACTCTATTAAATTTTAGTTACTTATACTCGACCAAGAGTAAAGATTAAAGACTAAAGACCATGGCAAAATAGGTCGTATTTGAAAATATACTTGTAATGATGATGTCCCTTTAAAGTTGGTCAATGGTACAATTTGATTTAGGGACTTATTGTACTTAATTAGATTTATCTCGTACCAAACTTCCTCTTTCCCCACTAAACGAGCTTTACTCGGTGATCTAGTGACGTTTTCTTATCGTATATTATTCAACACAACTAGTGTTTGAATTCTGATGGCTTCTACATGTACTCCCTCATATGGAAAAATCAAACGAGGAAGGGTAGCTACTAATTAATATACTTTGGAGCCGAGATTTGAAAATACATCTATTCCTATTTATGCCGTTAATAGTTAACATCTAATTAGCACCATTCTCTTATATAGTCCAAGTCATTTTAAGAACCCCCCCAAAAAGCAAAAGGGAGGAACTCGGACTTCAATACATTATTTCAGGAACCAACAGACTTCAATCGTACAAATGAGTGTTAAATTAAAAAAATCAAAGATGAATGTTAAATTTACTTGCGATTCTATTTCAATTACAAATGAGTGTTGAATTTATATTACTAAACTCGGACTTCAATACATTATTTCAGGAGGAATATATAAACCACATAAAATTTTTCTTTTGTTTTTTTGTTTTTCAATTACAAAGGATATTAGCATTTGATAGCATTGTACAAGTAACCAACAGCTTTGTCCAACACATAAAATGAAATGCACCTAAGAAAATATGACAGACTTTTCTTTATTTTTTGTGTGTTCATTTATATGCACTTAAGTCCGATATAAGTCTTTTTTAATTACAATTTACTCCATATGAAACTAATTCGAAGCTTAACATTTAATTACAATCTACCTTTTTTGGGGGAGGGGGAA
Source organism: Talinum fruticosum (assembly GCA_021018815.1). NCBI lineage: Eukaryota > Viridiplantae > Streptophyta > Magnoliopsida > Caryophyllales > Talinaceae > Talinum > Talinum fruticosum. Next base: position 4,529,409 of record JAITYX010000020.1, read on the forward strand.
GGGTAAATTAGCAAGAAAGCAAAAGGCAAGACTCGTTGAACAGGACCCGGACTTTTTGGGCGATGGGAGTACTGGGACGGAGATAATAGAGCTAAAGTTGTCTCTATTTCAAGAGGAGAGAGAAAGGAGGAAACATTTCGGGCCTAAAACCCCTTTTCTAGTGCATTCATTTCTTTCTCAACCTACAAGAACCTCATGACTATAAAAACACAAAAATTCCCAAAAGAAATCAGCTTTACAAACTTTGAAAAATCAAAACTTGAATCAATTTTGAACTGGTAATGGTGAAACTTATGTGGGCTTTAACAAAATTCAAGAGGTATATCCGAGAGGTAGTGAGTTTTGAGGGAGAGCAGGAGAGAGAAAGAGAAGACAAACTTGGACCCGGTAATTCGGCTTGTCCCGATTTCATCCGCTCTCTTCCCATTAGTTTCATAATCACAAGTTCTACACCAATTTGGGTAGCAATGAGCATAGAAAAGAAGGGCAAAGCCATTTGAGAAAGAAGAAGAGAGTTTTTTTTTTCAAACAGAAAAGTTGGATTAGAGGAAGAGGAGCAAACAACAGGGTACTTAGCTTCAAATTTCTTCTCCCAATCGGCGACAATTCCGAGCTTCTTATCGGTGAGGCCATCGATGGAAGGCACGACATCTTCGTCGTTCTTGCTTATCTTGGCAAGAAAGCGGGTGGCGTCTTTGCCAGCAAGACAACATAAACGGTTGCCGTGGCGAGGAGAGAGAGAGAGAGAGAGAGAGAGAGAGAGCAATTGGGTGGGGGGGCTTAGAGGATAGAGCTACTTCAGCTGCTTGGGAGTGAACTCCATTCAAGTTGGGTGGTGGGGTTTGCCAATTCAAGATTTCAGGGAGAGAAAGATAGAGAGAAAGAGAGCAATTGTGATTGGGAAATTTACAGCCAGGTCATCCTTCAATTTTTAATTACATTTTTAGTTAGATTTTTTACATTTAAGTCATTGAAAAGACAATAACACCCTCCATCTCTCATCTTCCCATTATCTGCCAGCCCCTTCTCTCTCTCCTCCCCTTTTCTCTCTTTCTCCTCCTCTCTCTGTCAATCTGTTTCTCACCTCCCCCTTTTTATTCTATCTCTCTCTTCCCCCTCTTTCTCTCCTCACCTCCTCTCTCTTATATATAAAACTAATTTTTAAATAAAAGTAAAAATAATTTTACATTTTAAAATAAAAATTATTTCACATTTTAAAATTTATTTTTGTTATTAAAAATTTCTTTTAGCATCATTATATATTTTTTTATTATAAATAAATTAATTTTTTTCGCACAAAAAAATAATCTATTCATTTTTTATTTAATTTTAAATAAAATTTAAATTTTAAGTTTATTAGTATAAAATTTAAAATTTAAAATTTTAATTTTTTTAATTTTAATTAAAATTATTTTGACTGAAAAAATATAAAAATATTATTTATATCTTAAACCTTAATTATTTAACTTAAAATATTAAATTAATAAATCTAAATATGAACAATAATCCACGGTTAACCATGATGTTATCTTAGGATTATTTTTTATGCTATCTAGGATGACTATTTATGTTTAATTTTATTAATTTAATATTTTGGGTTGAGTAATTTAAGTTTAAGATTTACACAAAATATTTCATATTAATTAAAATTAGATGATAAAAATAAATAAATTTTTTATGCTAAAATAAGTTAATTTATTTATAATAAGAGAAATGTATAATGATACAAAAATAAAAAAATAAATAATAAGAGAAACATTTAAAATACGAAATTATTTTTAAAAAAAATTCAAAATTTATCTAATAATGTAATTTTTATTTAAAGAAAAAAACATAAAATCTTTTTAAAAAATAATATACTTTAAAAATAAAATAAGTTTTTATTATTTATTTAAAAATTATTTTAGAGAGATATTTAAAAGAGAGAGAGAGGGTTGGAGAGATATTTAAGAGAGAGAGAGAGGTTGGAGAGATACAGAGAGAGAAGAGAGAGAGGGGCTGACAGATTGAGAGAGAGGGACTAACTGATGAGAGAAATAGAGGGAGGAGGAGAGAAGGTGAGAGAGAGATAAAGAGAGGATATAATTGTCTTTTCATGTTTGACAATGACTAAAGTGTAATTCTAAAATATAAAGCATGACCCAATTGTTAATCTCCCATTGTGATTTCCGGATCAAAGCTTCTTATGTCGAGTTTCCATGTGATATATCCCCTTTTCATTGTTTTTATTTTACTGATGAAGAGAGAGAGAGAGAGAGAGAGAGAGAGAGAGAGAGAGAGAGAGGTGCGTGGAAGGAGGGGGAATCTGAAATATTATTAAAATTAGGGTTGGTAGGATATTAGAATCATTAATGTGTTGTCAATTTTTAGCCATCGGATTAATCTAACGGTTACGAAATAATGCTCTTATCTCTCGTTGTATTCCTTCCCTCTTATTTGATACATCCTATATATATATATGGGAGGGTGCATATCATTTCTCCTCTATCTACTAGTGATTTTGGCATGAATATAGACTTTTGGAGGAGGGAGAAGGTGAAATTCGAGTCGAAGATTTCCGGGGATGGAAACTTCTATTGGTGTGGATGTTTTCTCGACTCATCTAAGAAACGCAAACTTGTTGAGGATAGGGAAGATTTCTCCCCTCCCCACCCAAAATGTAGATGAATTTGGGTCATGCTAATGATTACTTTTTGTATAGCTAGCTAGCTTTTGTTAGGTGAAACTTATGCACTTCTTGTGCCCTACTTAGCCTATCCCGTTTTGCTCCAAGTGTGGTTATGTACCATTTATGGCTGTTAAGAAAGGTTTGTCTCGAGTGTGGGAGGTAGGGAATACCAGCTGATTTTATATTTAGTTTTATATTTGGTGACTTTTGTACTTGGACTTTCAGCCTTGTAATGGTATTGGGCTCTATAAAGCTACTCGTGTTCTTATGTGGTTATTTTAAGCTCATATATGCTATTAGCTACTCAGGTATTTCCTCCTCGTATCTTATCTTATATTATTACTTAGTTCTCTTGTTGAAGAAACTCCTTGTACATGAGCAAATTCCAATCTACTTTTTATCCGTTGGTAATTTCATTAGGAGGTTAGTTAGGGATAAGATGATTGGGTTAAGTTTTGGTTATGGCTTTTCCTTCATTTGCTTCCTACTGGGATCTTTTCCTTGGTGTTTTTTCTATTGTATTCTCGATTGCTCATATCAATCGGCACTAAATAACCGCTTGGCTCTTTTTCTCTATATCAAGTGGTTTACCTTTTTTCGAGATGGTAGCATCAACCTGTAATTTTCTTTCCTCCGGGCTTATATATTGTTATAACCTTTACAGGGGTTATGTTTGTTTTGGTAACTGTCATAGGGAATTGTTGGTTTCACCATCTTTCTTACATTCTTGCTAGTTACGTGATTGTGTTTGTTGTCTTCTGTCTATTGATTGTTTGTATAACTTCCATATGGGGCTTCCTAAGCATTAGACTTTGGCTCTGGTTTGAGATAATTGCCTTTTATCTACAGATCATAATTTATCTTTTTGATGCTCGCTATTAGTTCTTTTAGTTCTTTCAAGCATGGATCAACCGCAGGTTTGGATGCGGGGTGTTGTATGGTTGTTTCTATTGGGGTCCATGGGTGGCGGTGGTGTTTGTTTTATTTAGTTGGTTTGTCGGATCTTCTTTCATTTGTATTGAGTATATTTTTCTCTATTATGTTTTTAAGGCGAGTGTAACTAATTCTCTAGATTAGTTACCAAGGCTATTCTATCGGAACAACCTATACTTGGTCCGATCATGATGGACATTCCGATTCTGCGAAGTAGTTGGTATATTCCTTTATATGATGGTAAGAGGTCCGGCTATGATGTTACCTTCCTCAAGCTTCCCGATAACATACATTGCTTTATGTTTGCCTTTATTTTTACTATGGTGGCAATTTTTACTGTTTGCGTTGCCCCGTGCACGGGTTGGAAGCCACTTAGTTACTTGCTCGCCTAGTAAAGGAAAAGCTGGTCGATGATGATAGATCCCGTTATTCTAAGACCTTTTGTAGCTTTCTTCCCTTTTCTAACCATTTGGTTTGGGAAGTTTGGCTTGAATTGGGTTGCCTCATTAATGAATCATATTTATGCAAAGGTTGGTGTTTTGCTTTGTTGGGTTTCTTTAGATGGGTTGATTTTTCTTGGCTTAGGCAACATATGTTTTTTATGTTCATGCTTCTTTTTTCGTGGTTTCTATGTTTTTGTGAGTCTAATATTGATGTTAGTTCACCGAGTTTTCAGTTTCCTTCCTCTAATTTCTAATTACTTTCTTTAGTCTTATTTTATTTTGGGTTTGTGTAGTTTGACTTTCTTCTTTTGGGCGAGAGGATTTTTAGGTTACACTGAAAATCCCAAGGCTTATTATGTGGACAACCCCGGTAGGGGAAGAATCTTGCTATGCAAGTTGGAAAATGTGTACCTACGTTGTTATATTGTTTTCAAACTTTGAGGGACAGAGTTTCGAGTGGACATTTCCTGCTCTAATTATTGACATATTTTTGGTTTCTCTTTACTTTTGGATTGTATAATTTTGGTTTGTTTCTTTTGGGCGAGAGGATTTTCAGGATTAACCGGAAATCCCTAGGCTTATTCTTTGGACTACTCCAGTAGGGGAAGAGCCTTGCTAAGCAAACAAGAAAAATTTGTATCCGCTTTGTTATATTGCTTTCAAACTTTGAGGGACATGATTAAGTGGATATATGGATTGCGAGGTTGTTTGGACGGTAATTGTATAGTCTAGAATACGTTTGGTTATACTTTTGTATGGGTTCATTTTAGGGATCGTTGACATACACCTCAATTCTAGGGTTGATTGGGGTATTCTCCCACGTATTTTATAAAAATTGTTTATTGGAATGTCCAAGGGGTTAAAAAGCAAGCAACTCAAACAAGAGGTTTTAATTTTGACATTTAGGCCGGATATTTTGTTTTTGTGTGAAACAATGACTAATTTGACAAATTTAGAAAACATTATTTCTAAATTGGGGTATGATCATTATGATTTTGTTTTACCACAAAATCATTGTGGTGGAATGTGGGTGTTGTGGAATAGCAATAATATTAATGCTAATATTCTTATTAAGGATCAAAGAGCCATTCATGTACATATTTTTGATAAAAATTTACAAAAAGAATATATTATTTCTGGTTTTTATGTACCAACCCGGACAATTGACAAGATGACTTTTTGGAATCAATTGTAGGATATTAATTGTCTTATTAATTTACCTTGGTGTATTATTGGAGACTTTAATGAAATGGAATGTTTAAATGAAAAAATTGGAGGAAAAAGGTTAGCATACATTAATATCCGAGAGAATGAGAGATTTTCTTTCTCATATTCAAGGAGAGAATATTCCTGTTGCGGGAAGAATTTTCACATGGAAAAATTCTTAAGGGGGCAACTGATTTATGAAAGGTTAGACAGATGTAATTGGTCGTTTGGATTGGAGGGAGGTATACCCAAACTCTTTAACTTATCATGGTCCTTTCTCTTGCTCGGATCATAACTACATCCAGTTGGATACCAATCCGAAAGTAAATAATAAAAAACGTTGAAAATTTAGATTTCGAAGCAATGGTCTAGTTATGATGAAGTTAAGAAAATAATTAAACAATAGTGGAATGTACAATCTCACGGAACCCGGATGTTTAAAGTTGTCGACAAACTAAAGCATATCAAAGCGAAACTTAAACAATGGGCTAGTAAAGCTTGTAGCAATTATTCACAAAAGGTGGAGAGGAACTCTTCACGGTTACAAAATATTGAAGATAAATTATTGTTAGACCCGTGTAATGCTAGACTTATTAATTGGCATGCTCGGTTGATCAAACAAAGAGAAATATTATTATTGTTTAATCGAAATATTGGGGAAAATTCTATAGAAAGGAATGGCTTATTAAGGGAGATAGAAACTCAAATTTTTTTTGTAAGTGTTATACACATAGGAAACAAAAGTCGACTATCTTTAAAATTAAAGACGACTCGGGGTATGGATTGATGATAAGGCAAAATTACTACGAAGTTTGTGACTGACTTTACTCAACGATATAGGTCTAAGGTCAGATCCAACACGACAACACTAAGTACTACTATGCAAAGAGTTATTTCTAATGACGAAAATAATCAACTTATATTGCCAGTGACCCCAAATGAGGTTAAAACGGCTATTTTCCAAATGAACCCAGCTAAAGCCCATGACCCGGATGGGTTTGGTGCAGGTTTTTTTCAACAGTATTGGAATATCATAGGAAATGACATTATTAAGTGTATCACGTATTTTTTTAATTATGGTAAGTTATTAAAAGAGGTTAACCATACCTTTATTGCTTTAATCCCGAAAATTACAAACCCTACTACTACGACTCATTTCGGGCCAATTAGTCTATGTAATACATTGTATAAGATCATCGCCAAAGTCCTTGTTAATAGATTATGCCCAGTACTACAAAGGATAATTAGTCCTTATCAAAGTGCCTTTGTGCCAAATAGAGATTTTCAAGACAATATTCTTTTGGCACATGAAGTTGTTAATAAGTTTGGAAATATTAAAGGTAAACAAGCTTATATAGGCCTTAAATTAGACATGGAAAAAGCTTTTGACAGAATAGAATGGGATTTTATTTTTACATGACTAAAGGATATGGGTTTTCGTCGCACTGGATCAATTGGATACATGAATGCGTTACGTCAATATCATATTCTATTGTCATTAATGATGACTCTTGTGGTTTTTTCCGACCAACTAGAGGTCTTAGGCAAGGTGACCCTCTTTCACTCGTATTTATTTATTATGTGTATGGATGTGCTCGCATATAGACTGCATCTTGCTACTATGCAACCAAAATTAGGTATAAGGATCAAGATTTGTCCTCAATCGCAGAAATTACCTTGTTTACTATTTGCTGATAATAGTCTTTTTTTTTTTGTAAGACTAACTATGAAATGTGTCTTAAGCTTCATACCATCCTCGGGTGAATTTTGTATTCGATCAGGACAACTTATTAATTTTCAAAAGTCAGCTCTAGTGTTTTCTAAAAATGCTACGACTGCTGATAGGAATATGGTTGCTTCAGTTTTTAGTATACAGTGGACAGACTCATTAGGAAAATATCTAGGGTGTTCGGTGTTCAAAGGAAGGGCAAGCTCTCATACTTTCTCGGATATTTTGCTTAAAGCAGATATGAAACTTCAAAATTGGAAAGCTAATGCTCTTTCAAAGGCAGGGAGGGTAGTTCTTACCCAATCTAATTTGGAAGGTTTACCGGCACATACAATGCAAAGTTTTAAGCTCCTGAAAAACACAACGGATTCACTTGATAAAATTAATCGGGATTTTTCTCGGAAAAAACATAGGATATAAAGGACTACTTATGGTGTCTTGGGATAAGATATGTATGCCAAAAAAACTAGGAAGACTAGGTTTAAGGAAAGCGTATGCGATTAATAAAGCTTTTTATGCAAACTTATATGGAAATACCTATATGATGATAAGAATTTTTGGGTTAAGATTATAAGATTCAAGTATCCATTAAATATTGATTTTTCTCCGGGAAAATTAAACGTTCTTACTCTTGGGTTAGGAAATGTTTGTTGAAAGAAAGAGATATTTTCAAAAAGGGTTTAAGATGGAAAATAGGTAATGAAAAAAGTAAAATTCCGGCATGGTATATGGTGTGGAAATTTAAAGCTTATTGATTTTTATGATAGTAACAATTCGAATTTACCATCCTTGGATGCAACTATTAGTCAATGTATTACTCCATTAAAGGAGTGGGATATGACCTGGTTTAGTTCTTTCCTACCCAATGAAGTATGCCAATTAATTAAGACTATACCTATTCCGGCTCATGATTTGGGAGACAGTTTCGTTGGGGACTCGTTGAGTAGTGGTGAGTTCACTGTTAAGTCGGCTACGTGGAATGCACACAATATCCCATCCATTTCTTCGTCATGGGATTACGCCTGGATATGGAATATGGATGTCATGCTCAAATTAAAAATTTTTGTTTGGCAAATTGGACATAATGCTTTAACTACACGGGATAACCTTTTTAAAAGAGGTATACTTATTGACTCTTTATGTCCAAGTATGTAAGAACGATGATGAATCGATTGATCATCTTTTCTCACAAGTGCCCATTTGTAAAAGATACCGGAATGAAGTATTTCAAGCATAAATGGCTGGATGTAAATTTGAGTAATGCACGAGATAGTGTCTATAAATGATATTTTTCGCAAGGTTAGAAAATTGTAAAAACCTAATCAAATGATTCGAATGGTCCATTTATTATGGAGCATATGGAAAAGTTGGAATGATATGGTCTTTAATAATAGAAACTACGAGTGCTCGGCCACAATCCCGAAAGCCAAAACTTTGTGGGCGGAATGGAGAGCTAGGGTAGACTGGACTATCTCGTATAATCCATACTCAAGTACCCAGTCTACATTACCTTCTTTTTCAACACAATTTGTCACCGTGGCATAAACCACCATGGGGATTCGTCAAAATTAACTTTGATGGATCCAAATCTTCTTCTTTAACAGCGGGAGAATTCGTAATCGGGAATTGGGACGAGAGATTTATTCAAGCTGGGACGTATAATTTGGGACCAACATCTGTTTTGGTAGTCGAAGCTTCGCTATGCGCAATGGAGTAAGAGCGAGCGATGCGAGCAGTGCTTTCGATCAATTATTTTAGAAGGAGATAATCAAGTTGTCATCAAGGGTATAAAGGGTGAGATGCGGATACCTCGGGAAATCCATACACTCATATAGGATACACGTTGTTTTCTCGGGAGTTGCAATCGAGTCATTATCCGACATACATTCGAGAGGGGAACATGACGAGTGATTGGGTGGCAAAATGTGGACTTTGTATTTCTAATTCCGTGTCTTGGACATCGATTCCTTTCTCTTTTCTTTTCTCTCAATTTTAATGGAGGATAATTTGGATAGAACCATTGAGAAAAACACTACCTTATAATTAAATTGCTTACCGTATAAAAAAAATAAAAATGGGAGGGTTGATATGGGATGTTAAAGGCAATAATTCAGAGAAAAACAGATTTCATCTCAAAACCTCTCACTCCACTCTCCAGTACTCTCTGCCTTCTCTCCCCCTTCTCTGCCCATTCTACTCCTCGACCATCATCGCACCCGCCACCTCCCCAACCACCACAGATCCACGGCTGGAACCCAATCGCCGGCCACTGGGCTATCTTTCTCTCTCCATCTGCAAGCTACGACGTCAAGTGATTGTGGAACCACTTCGCCGGCCATTGGGCTCTCTTTCTCTCTCCATCTCCGACCACCACCTTGCCAACCACCAGACCACCACCGGACACCCTAAGTCGCTCGCTGCCTCTCTCTCTCTCCATCGCTGGCTCTCCGAACCCTAAGTTGCTCGCTCTCTCTCTCTCTCTCTCTCTCTCTCTCTCTCTCTCTCTCTCTCTCACAGACACATTGGAACTTTGGCCTCACTTTTCTCCGGCGAGCCTACCTTCGAACAAAGGCAACGGATGAACAATAACCTCCCTGGGAAATTACCTGCAGGTATTATTATTTCAGTTGTCTCACTGAGCTGATTTAATTCTGTTTTGGGGTTAGAATCTCCATGTTTGAGTGAAATTGTTGCCATTCGATTTCATGAGCCTACATTTACAAAACTTTCACTATTGTTAGTTATTTTACCTGGATTGTGTGGATTATTGCACTGCTTTATTCCTTTGTTTCAGAACCCAAATCGATTTTGGTATGTAGAAATTTCTCCCACTGCCTGCTTCCATGATTAATTTATGTACTTGGAGTTTTCCCAAGTCAATTATCTGTTCAATTTCATAGTTTTCCCCCATTTTGTTGCCATTTGATTGAATAGGAAAGCATTATCCAAGTCAATTCTCAGTTCATTTGGGTCGGGCTGACTTGTACTCATGGAAAACGTAAATTGTCTTATGAAGTGTCAGATTATTTATCTGTTTTGGGTCAGGATATGTGATCCTCTTCTAATTGTTTTTTCCCCTGTGATGTGGTTTGAGTTTTTCTTAATAATCAAATTGTTCAAATTCCCTTGTCTTGTGTATGCCTTGATTTTTTGGTTTATGGCTGTTGTATTAGTAAGAACTATGCAGGAACTATTTAACTTGAAATGTCTGTTTTTAGTAAGAACTATGCAGGAAGTATTTTACTTGAAAATTCTGTGTTATGAGCATGTGTTTAATTTTAGTCAGTGTCTCACGAGTCATGACCTTTTTTCCCCACGAATCTAAGTGTTGATTGGGGATTGGCTCCAAAAACTGTACATGTATCATGTGATTAAGTTAATTTCTTGTTAATTAAGCATTAGAATGCAGTTCATTACCACCCCTTGATAGCCAGACAAGCTGTGTCACTTGAGCACCTTGAGACATCTACGTTTTGCACCCCTTTTACTTTGAGATCTGTATCTTGTGTTGGCATTGTGTACAAGACAAAATTTCAATTCCCCCTTTGGGATATAACTTTGTTCTCTCTGTTAAATGTGTAATTTGCTAAAATAGTTGGTAAAATGCTATTAGATTACCTTGCCAATGTCATTGTTGAAGATCTAACTACCAGGAGCTAAGTTGGTTTGTTGTTTAAGTATGCTATATACATCTCTTTATTGATCTGCACAATTGTTCTCTTTCTGCAGGATAGGGTACAGTATGATTACTGAAAAAAAGGCCTTCTATGCATTTTTGTTCTTCCTAGTGTTTGGATTGTATGAAATTGTGTTTGATTATTGGAATTGAAACGCTAAGATTTACACAGTTCATTAGCTCAATTGGTAGAGCATTTGAGTTCTTACACAAAATATGTGGGTTCAAATCCCACATGGACTACAATTATCCAACTTCACATATTGTGCATTTGCTTCCATAAGCTTATAAGAGCTTCTAATCCCTACATCTAAAATCAGCCAAGGTATAGCCCAAACTAGTTGCTGCCACGAAACTGTGATTTCTGTATGTATTGGTTACTCTTGTGTTCCTGTCAGCCGGCATGCTGTGGCTCAACGAGAGTGCTGCTCGAAGATCTGTGTGAAACAATATGCATGACTGCTCTTGCCTTTGGAGCTCCCATGGTAGTCAAATGAAATGCACAGAATTGGAAGGGTATCCTAAGCATTTCTGAAAGGGCTTCTTCCAGCCCCCTCTCTCTCGTCTATAAGTGCTCTGTAAAATACTGTCAAGTGGTCTAAGATGGTATTCTTTGATACCATTCCACAGCAGTCATGTATCAGAAACTGGGTTCTTAACCCCTTGCTTGAGTACTTGAAATCTAATTAGCTATTCACTGCTTGTGTAATTGAAATCTAATTAGCAATTTATTGCTTCCAAGGTTCTGACCCTCATCTTATCCCAAAAATAAAATTAAAAAAGAAAAAAACCCTATAAAACCCTGAAAAAAAAAAAAAAACTCTGAACAAAATCGGAGCAGGTTAGATCATCAGACAAATGAACAGAGTCATTGTTTGATAAACAACAAAACCAAACCAACCAATGAGCCAAGAATGGCATGTCATTAGCAAGGTTGCAAAATAAATAAACAAAATAAAATCACTTCATGTAGCCTATCTAATGGAGATATTCCAAAATCCTAATAAAAAAAATGGAGAAATATAAGTCTAGTTCCATGAAAATTTGTACCAAGTTGCAGTGAAAAAACTACAAAATTAATGAGAATGAAAATTCATTGGGTAGAATTATAATCAGTACAACGAGATAAACATTCACAAAATGTTTGCAACTGCTTTGTTGACGTATAATCAAACAATAAAACACTGTACAGAATGTTTCTACAGTGGAAAGAAGACAGCAACTTTAAACATCCGGAAAAAAATTGAAGTGATGCAACGAGTTTCAAAGGTAACTCAGCATTGGACTCGTATTCTTCTTGGTTGAGGGGGTTAAGGACTCACATCCTACAAGTTCATCATTCATTCTATGCCCTTTGCTCACCACAGCCACACACTGATTCGCTCGTAATGTATTGGATAGCAATACCCTTGAGCGAAAGGGCCTTTAGCATGATTTATACTGGAATGCTTCTTGTAGAAATAACATCAGGAGTTCAAAACTACTTCACTATGGACATCCACGTCTTGAGAGAGAAGGGGTATTCAGTTATCTCAAGTATTCTGGCTCCTCTAGCCCAACTGCCATAGCCACCATAGCCAGTGTGACAAGCAAAGCATAGCCAGAACATGTTGTATGGACAGCACCAGTCTAAGCCAGAACTTGTTGTGTCCACCTTCTCATTAATAGTATCTATCAATTCCTACATATATTATAAAAACAAAATATTAATGAAAAATTCAGATTCATTCTACTTCCACTCTACTTGTAAGCATTTATTTCCATTGTTAAGAGATCAAAAGCTTGGAGTTATTTTCATCTAATCGCAATTTAATTCAAGTTTACGGTATTATCATTCTTTTCTCTACTTTTATCCTTCATTTTTTTGGTGTTCTTATCTCAATTTGCTGTCACATGTCATGAATATGTGTGGCTAAATTTCCAACTTAGGTTGGGGATTTTGCCACTAATATGCTAGTTTAATCGTTATTTATGCTTTGATGCTAATTTGCAATTGTTTGATGAATTTCCGACTTGTTGATACTTGTGAATTGGTGTGAGGTTCGAGAGAATCCTGCCTTTATTGTTTTTGGGAATTGAGTAGACTTCGAGAGAAGAGGCTTAGTTCTACTTTAACTTGTTGGATGATTACAACTTAGATATGAGAATAATTTAGGTTGTTATTAAGGGAAGAGTCGATAATCATGTAATTCTTTGGTTTTGATTGTGTGAGAACAACAATTAATTCAATTGAGTTAGCTTAATGACTTTTGAGAGAAGGCTTAGGTGGTCCGAACTACATCGATTTCCTAGTTCATCGCAGTTGTGAATAGTGTAGAAGCATGTAATTAAGATTGTTGGCATGTTAGCTTGGTAAATCCCTACCTAAGGTTTCCTTTATCTCGATTTCATTTCATTTTGTAGTGCTTGCGTTACCAACCAATTTGAATTGTTTCTTTGCTTAGTTCATAAGGACATTGATCTTAGACTTGTATGAGACCTAACTCCCCGAGACCGACAACCGTACTCTCTATAGTACAACAACAAAATGGCGCCGTTGTCGGGGAGCTAGTGCCACTCCTTAGTTTAAGTAACGTGACACTTTTGAATTGAGCTTTTTATTTTTATTTTTATTCTTCCTTTTTTCTTTTATCTTTCCTTAGCCTACTTACGCTTGGTATAGTTTCTTGAGTGTATGCTTAGGAGGAATCATAGAGGTGAAGAATTAGCACCTCTTGATCTTGAAATTGAAGCAACTGTTAGGCGCATAAGTGGTGCGGCTCGTAGGCTAAGAAAGAAGCAAAAAATGGCTGGAAATCCACCTCCACCTCCACCTCGTACCCTTTAATCCTACTCGGCTTCTACCACGGGTACAGGAGGTCCGCTATTGTATTGCCCGATCTACAGGAGGTAACCAACTTTGATTTCAAGCCCGGTTTCATACACCTCATTGAGCGAGAACCAGTTTCGAGGGTCACTTGCGGAGAACCCCATCAAGCACATCAACTCATTCCTTGAGCGATGTGGCATGATCAAGATGGCAAGAGTAAATGACGAGTATATCGGATTGAAGTTCTTTCCTTTTTCCCTCACCGATAAGGCAAAGAACTGGCTAGAGAATTGTGCTCCCAACTCTTTCCGCACTTGGGCTGAGTTAAACCTTGCCTTCCTCAATCGGTTCTTTCCACCGGGCAAGGCATCCAAGTAAAGGCTTGACATCATCCAGTTCAAGCAACATCCCGGAGAGTCTTTGTTCAAAGCTTGGGAGCGGTTCAAAGGGATGCAGCGAGAGTGCCCTCATCATGGTATTCAACCATGGATGCTCACTCAAATTTTTTATGAGGGGCTTTCGGACTCGGTGCGACTGTTTGTAGACAATGCCTCTGGGGTACATTCATGAAGAAGACAATAGAGTAAGCCGATGCTCTGTTAGAAGAGATGGCTTCTAATGCTTATAATTGGGGCGTTGGAAGAGATGATCGAGAGCGAGTAAAGCATAACGTGGATGCAGTGGCTCTTTTAGCCAACAAGGTGGAAGCTCTCACGTTGCAAATGGAGAAATTTGTGGCAAACCCTTTAATTGGCACTTCCTCTTCTTCCAGCGCTCAAGAGATGGGATATTCTTGTGAAGCATGTGGCGGTCCATATCCCTATTTGGAGTGCCATCCTAGCCTCTCTATATTCGAACAAGCTCATGTTCTCCATAACTTCCCTCCTAGGCCACCACCACAGAACAACCCTTACTCTCAAACTTATAAACCCGGCTGGAAAAATTATCCCAATTTCTCCTACCTCAACAACAATCCTCATCCCCACCAAAATCCATCTCAGCCACCCGATTTCCATCCACCACCACAAAACCGGGCTCCCATTCCATACAATCCTCCTCCTCCACCTCCACGAAATCTAACCTTGGAACTCTCATGGAAGGTTTCATCCAAGCCCAAACCAAGACTAATGAGCAATTATCCACTCATCAAAAGATGTTAGAGTCCCAAATTGCACAAATTGCTCAACAAGTGAACCACCTTACCCAATCCCAAAGGAAGTTGCCGAACAACCCGAGCCAAATCCTAAGGGGCACATCAATGCCATTATCTTGAGGAGCGGGAAGGAGTTAGAGGGCCCTAAGGTGAGTCAAACGGGGAAGGAAAAGGAGAGTGAGGATGCGCATGATGTTGAAGAAGCTCCAACTCGGATGCTCGTCAATGTTGTAAGGAGCTTAGACAATAAAAAATCAATCAGTATGTTCACAAGTACAAGTTATTCAAGGTGCTGCCGAATAAGGGATTAAAGACATGTATATCGATTCTCTCGAGCTCTTGAACAACCTGAAGTCATTAGGCAAACACTACTCGAGAGGAAGAGGCGAGTCAAAAGATACGCGAAGTCTTCCCAAATAGAAATGGGGACCAAAAGTTACAATAGTTAAGGAAGCACAAGACTTGAGCAAATTAAAGTTAGATGATCCGATTGGCAAGTTGTCGACCCATGAAATACATCTTTAAGTTGAGTAAGATGAACCAAATTAGAAGAAAGTCATTGCACTAAAAAGGATTGATAAAGAAGGCTCTCTGTCCGACTCATCCATAGACGATGAAGATACGTTAGCCATCATTGCAACCGGTTTCGGAAGAACGTTTCGCAACTACAAGCTCAAAAAGCAATTCCACTGTGAATCTTCATCCGTAAAATATGACAAATATCGTAAAGGTAAGAAAAATTTCTCTAGAAATGAATCGACTCTAGTAATTGTTTTGGTTGTGGATCCCTAGATCACTTGATTAAAGACGGCCCAAATTTGAGGAAGAAAAGCAAAGAAAAGAAGAAATGCTTTTCGAAGCAAAGAAGGCTATGCCAAGCAACCTAGAGTGACTCGACTCCAGTCAAAATGAAAGTGAATCCGAGAATGCCAACAAATGTCCGATGGCCAAAGATGATATTCGTCCATGTGACTCCGAATCGGAATCGGATGAAGAGCAAATAGAGGAACAAATTGAAGAGGTACTCGAAATACATTCATACCTTTCCTAAAGATCATATTGCCAAATTTGTTTTAAGGATTGAGGACCATTATCAAGCAGTGATTAAATATTTGAAAAAGTGTTTAAAAGCTTGGAAAAATGAAAATCGACCTTGCAAAACTCATGTGAAAAACTTCGATATTAGGTCGGTGACCACAA
Source organism: Talinum fruticosum (assembly GCA_021018815.1). NCBI lineage: Eukaryota > Viridiplantae > Streptophyta > Magnoliopsida > Caryophyllales > Talinaceae > Talinum > Talinum fruticosum. Next base: position 4,545,226 of record JAITYX010000020.1, read on the forward strand.
GTTAGATTTACATGATCTCAAAATTGAAAAACAAGATTTTCAAAAGAAGTATGAAAAAACACATGAGACGCTTTTGAAACTTACAAAAGGTCAAGATAATCTCAACTTTATATTGGGATCTCAGAGCATTTCTTATAAAAAATAAAGTATTGGATTTGACTTTGAGAGTCGAAAACTAATTACAAAAATCATTTTGAAAAAAGATATGTTTTAAAGGCTCAAAGTCACTCCAACTTTAGAAAAAGAAGGAGCTACTTTGATTCTTCACCTCCACGTGAAACCTAGAGGCCAAAAGATAATCTAAGTTTGGGTTCCCAAAGGAACAAAACCTCCAACCATTGTATCTAACCCAGTCGATTAGAATCATTTGGTCAAAAAATAGAAAGGTTTGATTTTTCCGAGTGCGGTATGTTTAAAAGTCAAATCGACTATCGCCTTTGCATTATCATTCACATGTAGTGCATAAGTATCATCTCATATTCTTTATTAGCCATGTGGATACATTACTATAAATTAATTGTTGCATGAATTGAGGGGAGCCCTCTCTTAGGTCTAATAGAATTGTTAAGTAAGTCAATGCAAGAATATTAGACACTAAAAAAATCGGTGTTGTCCGACCTAGAAAAAATCTTAGACTTAGCAGAGATGAAGAAATTCCTCAAATTCTCAACTCGACCATATAGAATCCAGTGAGACATATGGATAGACACAAGGAGAACAAAGACATCTAACTCCACAGGTTCATTTATACCATATTTGACCTTAGAACCCAGATTGTATCGAAGATCACTAAGGAAAGAAGCGGTCCGACTTCCTAGGTAAGTCCGTCCGACTCATTGCGTATTTGGAATTCGAATATTACATGGTACAAAAAGATTCCCCAAAGGATTTTGGAAAATATATTTTTGTCAATTTTCAAATCTCTTTCAAATCCTTCCAAAAAATTTCAAAATTTCAAAACTCTTTGATTTTACAAAAATTTGGCCTACATTTTGTGTGTCCCTATTTTTGCCGAAAGGCAAGGGGGAGTGTTAGGAAGAATTAAGTTCTAAAATTGTAACCGCAAGTGCACAACGTACTTGTACCTAGCCGGCAAGCATGAGTCGTGTCCACAAAGAGTTGTTTTCAAATATCAAAGCTAACTTAAACTTTTTATTTAGGCGAATCAACAATGATGAGATAGATATGGTGATTAAACTAACCCAGAAAGTAATAAAAATAAGCTCGGATTGTGATTTTACCACTTAATAAACTAATTAATCAAGCCAAGCCTAAACCTACCCAAGTTTATACAAGTATTTAGGAATGGTCGGTTGCACCATCAAAACCTACTCAAGCCACACTTTCGTGGGTCATGAGCTAATCTAATTATTCTAACCACCTTCTTTCGTGGGTTAGCCTAACTAGACTACAAAAATAGCAACTTCGGACCTAGCTAGGATTCAAGCTATTTTCATGCCAAAATCTCAACCATTCTCTATACCTACATTGACGAATTGACTCCACCTTTCAGTAATAGACCAACCACCTAGCATAAACTAGGTAAATAAAAGCCTAAATGACATCAATTATCCATTAAAAGGCTAATCACAACTAAAGTGACACAAACTAACAACTAATTAACATGAAGAAATAATTAATCTAATAAATAAATTAATAAAGATCGACTCAAACAACAATATAAACTAACAAATTAAACTTAAACATGAAACCGAACAAAAATATAACTACTAGTAACATCAAAAGATAATAAAAATCGAACCTTTAAACTAAACGAAATAAACCAAAAGAGAAGGGAGAGAGATAAAAGGGCATAAGTTACCGGGAAGGAACGAATCGAACCGAATTGAAAACTGTCATGAACTGAATTAATAACTAAAATTAAAAATATTTGAATCTAAATTTACAAGAGGAAAACTAATTTAATTAAACTAAAATAAACCTACAAACTAAACCTATGCGGATGGCTAATTGTTGATCGGCCGCCCCATACGTTGATGATCGGTGCCCTCTATTTATATCCATGCATGCTTGTCATAGTTTTTCAATCCTGTAAGAATTGGGTACCGATCATCATGATGATGTCGACATATGGATGGTAAATTCGTTTTTGTTTTTAATTGTTGCCACGGCTGAGTCTGCTGGAATAATTTTAGGTCGGGCTTGACACCGGGCTATTAGAGTGAAAATGAATGCTTGTGTGCATATTCGGGGCTTAATTTGTCAACATTTGATCGTTTTAGCTCCATATATCGGACATTCGTCCCACTCAACTTATTACGTACAAAATTAAAGAAAATAAGTAAAAATCTTAAAAATTATATTATTTTACAAGACAAAAATTAGATAAATAGGGGTATAAATAACATAATATTTAGATCGAACAAATACCCCACACCTATCTTTTGCTCGTCCTTGAGAAAAACAAAAAGAAATAAAACCTAACTCACTTTCGCAGGAATCGATATTGCACTTAGCATGTGCAACAAGCCTTTAAATTCCTTAGTATCCCAAGTGGACGAGTGAGGTCTAGTGAGGGTTTGTAGAAGATATACCCACAAAGTTTTGAAAAAGAAAAGAGAAAAAAAAAAAAAGGTTTTTCAAAAATTTTCATAAACATATATACAAAGTGGGAAGGAATTTTACACATTCTAATCAACCATATCAACCTCGTACGTCGGATATTAATATGCATATAAAGATAATGCACACATCAAGACACTTGATCCTCCATTGATGTCATCCACAAATCAAATTTTCACCCCAAACAGTAAATAATGAGCAAATTAGATTGGTAAGACCTCACTTTTGGGTAAAGTGGATAAGTCTCACTCATGTGTTTAGAATATATAATAAGGGTTCACTCAAAACTCATTCCAATAGTTCACCCTACCATAGGCTTGGTCATACTCTTAATTCTCCATCACTATGTAGGCAAAATACTAATGCAATCAAGAGGAATTTTTAGGGGTTGTAATGGGGCTAAGATTCATGAGTAAGAAAGGGAATCAATTTAGAAAATGTGGAGCTAAATAGCCAAGGCCTAATGACTCAGGGGCAAAAAACACTTTCAAATATGACTTAAAACTTTTCTCCCAATTCACCTTTTTAAGTACAAACAAACCCGAGAAAACCTAAGGAATGAGCTTTTTTAAAAAAAATTTCCTCATGCCAATCACTTATTCTTTTTTTTCATTTTTTTAATTTTTTGTTTATTTATTTTTTGAACAAATAGTATTGAATGGGAATCATGAAATAGCTCAATTCCAAAGGGTATAATAAGGGACTCATTAAGTTTTTTTTTTTTAAACGTATGCCCCAATTTCAAACTACAAAACCAAGTAAAACACCATCTCCATGTAACTTTAAACTGCCCAACTCAAGAAGTGTTATTCCTTAACCTTGACGTAAGATTAGAAAATGTGTTTAGGCCAATGGTAAAGCACATATAGGTGCAATAAAAAGTCGGTCAAAGCTCAAGGGGTTAGCAAAAAGGGTATATATAGTAGGGTGACTTTTTGGCTCATGTAGTTTAAAAATCAATGGATGCCTCTATCATTTCACATAATACATATGCCAAATGTGGTCTCAAAGTGAGACAAAACAAGTTTTAGAGGAAATTCACCAAGGAAGAGTCACTCATGAAATAAAATATGAGACTAAGATTGATGAATAATCTATAAGGCTCAAAATCTTAGAGGTTCCTCTATCAAAATCAAACTAGCTCAAAAATTGAATGTCGGAATTCAAACGGGACATAGAATGACACATTTTAGATCAAAGTCTATCATGTATATCATACATATATACAAACTAATAGCTAAGTAACAAGGGGTCAAAGCTAATCAAAATGCCACAAACTCCCCAAAAATAATTTTTAAACTAAAATATCTTTTTGCTATTTTGAAAATTTTTCCTCTTTTTTTTTTTCTTGTTCAAAATATTGAAGTATGGCTCTCCTCCCCCACAACTACATCGCACAATGTCCTCATTGGGAGCCAAGGAGAAACCACACCAACAAAAAAGACTCAATTATATACAAAAATACTACCAAAAAAAAAAAAACAAAAGCAAAAACAAAACATGAATATATACATATGGGTGATCATGGCCATCATGGCTCAACAACATCCAAAATTTATCCTCAAAATGATCATCCCACAAAAGCACAATTATAAATATCCACAACTAAAAGCAAAAAGAAAAACACAATCCTAAATATCCACAACTAAAAGCGAGAAAAAGAAAAAAAATATAAGAAAAAGAGAAAGAGAGGGAACGAGTATACCAGGTTAGATACTCGGGTGCACCTAAACTAATGCCTCCTAAAACAAGTACTAAGAAGGCTCAAGGAGCATTAACCACTCCTCATCATCTCAAGATTAAGCTCCAACTCGGATGCTTGTCAATGCCTTCTTATCCTAAAATATAAGATGAATGTGAATAAGAGAACACAACAACAAATATGTTAGTGATATTCAATGCTCTCTTAAACATATCATAAGTCATAGAAAAATCAAAATAGTGATCAAAGAAAGTGGTCCACATGATTTTTCTAGGCATGTCCTCTAGGTAAGCATAAAAGGGTCAAAGGAGGGCTTAAAACCTCCAAAGGTACCCAAGGACACAATATTATCAACCGTATCCCCCTCAAACATGTCAAATGAGTTATCTACATGACCCACATCTAAATCGGAATCACAAATCAAATAGGTAGTGAGCTCGAAAAATGATACTCGGGGAAGGGGACGGTGGTGAACAAATAGGGAAGTATGGATCAAATCGAATAGGTCGGGAGACACATGATCATCAAACTCAAGACTAGTAATTGACGGCCTCAACCACAACCAGCTCACATGACTCCCTAAAGGAGTCTCCGGATCAAACACCTTTTCTAAAGCATCTTCCGATTCACACAAAAGAGGGGTATGATCAGGAATACAAGGGTATTGGATGTAAGATTTAGCATGATAAGTACAAGGGTCGGGACACAAAAATTCAGAATCGGTACAAGCTTTTTCAAATTCATAAGTATCCCAAGAAATCCATTCAAGTAAATCCCAAGCTTCATCAACACTTTTTGCACAAAACCCCAACAATCCAAAAGAGCACGAGTTTCACTATTCACACCCTCATAGATAACATTTAATACTTCCCATTTCTCCAAACAGTTATCGAAAGAGCAAGAAGAGCATTAAGTCGATCAAAGTACAAATAAAACAATTCATGCTCATAATGCGGATAATGGTATGTAGACATGTTTTCAATTTTTTTGAATTTTTTAACTTTTCAATTTTTTTGGATTTTTTAAAATTAAAAGCCTAGTCTAGAATACTCAAGTAAGCTCTAATATTGAAACGAAACAACTCCCGGCAACGGCGCCAAAAACTTGTTAGGAAGAATTAAGTTCTAAAATTGTAACCGCAAGTGCACGGCGTAATTGTAGCTAGCCGGCAAGCACGGGTCGTGTCAACAAAGAGTTGTGTTTCAAATATCAAAGCTAACTTAAACTTTCTATCTAGGTGAATCAACACAGATGAGATGGATATGGTGATTAAACTAACCTAAAAAGCAATAAAAATAAGCTAAGATTGTGATTTCACTACTTAATAAACTAATTAATCAAGCCAAGGCTAAACCCACCCAAGTTTATACAAGTATTTAGGAGTGGTCAGTTGCACCATCAAAACCTACTCAAGCCACACTTTCGAGGGTCATGAGCTAATCTAATTATTCTAACCACCTTTTTTCGTGGGGTTAGCCCAACTAGACTACAAAAATAGCAACTTCGGACCTAGCTAGGATTCAAGCTATTTTCATGCTAAAATCCCAACCATTCTCTATACCCACACTAGCGAATTGACATTACCTTTCGGTGATAGACCAACCACCTACAAATCGAGATGAAAAGACCCTTTCGGGCATCTCATCGAACATGTGGCAGGTATGAGAAACAATCCCAAAATAGTAGCATAAACTAGGTAAATAAAAGCCTAAACGACATCAAATAGCCATTAAGAGGCTAAGCACAACCAAAGTGATACAAACTAACAACTAATTAACATGAAAAATAATTAATCTAATAACTAAATTAATAAAGATCGACTCAAACAAAAATATAAACTAACAAATTAAACTTAAACATGAAACTCGAACAAAAATATAACTACTAGTAACATCAAAAGATAATAAAAATCGAACCTTTAAACTAAACGAAATAAACCAAAAGAGAAGGGAGAGAGATAAAAGGGCATAAGTTACCGGGAAAGAACGAATCGAACCGAATTAAAACCGTCACGAACCGGAGCTATTTCTCTATTTCTGTTTTGATGCTCGACTCGTAGGATCAATTAATGAGAGTAGTTAGATTGAAATCGACCTATTTATTTTTGCTGAACTTACTCTCTGTATGAAACATTTTTATCATAGCATCTTACTCTATGCTAATCATGTTTTGAAAATGTTTCCTTCAAATGCTTATCCGACTTCATAGCATGATATATATTCTAAGTTCCCTTAGTCGGTTGGTGAATATGTGATGTTCCTTTGCTCGTGGAATCTGTCTTCCCGACTTTATGCTTACATGCTTACCAATATCTAGTCTCGGGGAAGTTTAATTCATTTAATATTGTTCGATTGTAGATAAGGGGTTTAGATTATCGTCCTCGTGGATGGAGGAAAACTACCACTAATATTTGATTGAAAAGGGATTCACTCAATGAACTAAACTACTAACAAATAATTAAACTACTAAATAAATAAACACTAAATGCTAAAACTAACAACTATGCTAAACTAAACTACTAATGGTGATCAAACCCACTTGGGCACAACAACCAAATTTCTCCTCAAACCAATCACCAACAAAATTACAATTACTCTCAAATAAACAACTTAGATATCCACAACTAGAGCAATAAATTAAAAAAATCCTAAACAGCCACCACTAAACAAAATATAAAATAGAGGGATTAAAGAAAAGTTACTAATTGCAAGAATCTCCAACATTGATCTTATGACTAATTCCCAAGCACAATTCTCCAATCAAAGACACTCATTTTGTGGGCCTAATAATGAAAAAAAAAACTAAGGAAAAGGGGAAAAGAGAAAATCAATGGCTTTGGTGCATCAAAGGTTGTGATTAAGATTGTGAAAGTAAGGAAAAGCCTCTAACCTAATAAAGGTCAATCTTTAATCACTTTTACCCTCTCTTTCACCTAAATGAGGGGTTTTGGTGTGGGTTTTGGAGATGATCAAAACAGAGCATAGAGTAAACTACTTGAGATTAGCATCAAAGTAGAAGAAATTTGCAAAGGAATCAAATGAAAGTATAAAAGCCAAAATTTGCATTAATTTGAATTCATAACATTTAGAGAATGTAGAGAGAGATTACGAGAGAAAACTGCTACTAAAAACCTAAAAAATAGAGAAAATGGCGAATCCCTAAATCGGAGTCAAAACAACGTTTTTATAGGCCCGTAAAATTAAGTTGACCGTGCCACCTTGTGGCATTCAGGTTGTAGGGTTGATCAACTAGGCACGGTCATGACACGTACTGGCTCGACCGTGCCATTAACTTCTTGGCCAATTCTTCAAAGTTTGTTCTTCTCTTTCTCGGTCCGCACCTTGAGCCTTCATTTGCTCCTTAAAACCTTGATGCTATTTGAGTTTTTTCTCCTTTGATTAATTACCTAATAAAGTAAAAAACACATAAGTCTCCTAAGTTAGCATTTATTGAGAGCTAAAATCGAGTGTTAGAGGTGGCGGGAATACCTCGGTACAATCCCGAACAAGTATCCTTTTCATCCGACCCATGCAAATTACCGATAATATGTTTAGTATATTTTCTTGATCATTATGATGTATTGAGGAGGAGAATAATATCCTGTTTAGGGGAGATATTTTTGATATCTAAAACCAAATACTTAATTTATGTCTTTCGTCAAAAAGGGGAGATTGTTAGTCGGATGATAAATTTGATCCAATCGGACACACATTTGTATTAGCTTATCTCGACCCGTTGAACTTTAATGTGTTTTGTACTTAAGGCAAATATTCAGTAGATATATGCATTCCATAAATATTCCTTATATTACTCGTTTATGCTTCGATTTTATTCTTCGATATCATTTCCTTATTTGGCATTATATTAAATCCTTGATTTAAGGAAAGATTCTCCACTGATTATGATCTCATAAATCATGGAAATATTTCAGCTTAATATGGTATGATTTTATTGCATTACATCTCGCTCTTTCTGCATATTTTATTGTTCTTATTTTTGGAAAGGATATCAGTCGGATCATGCCCTTATTTGTTGCAAGTATAAGAAAAATGCAACCACGTAAATTAACCAATGATTGAAGGTTGCTAAGGTAGGATAAACGTTCAAAGATATATGAGAAAATCAAGAGACAAGTTAAACTTGGAAAGAATCAAGATTCGACCAGCGAGTCAAATCCTGCCAAGATCAAATTACCAAGTCGACAGAGAAAATCTTATCTCCAACGGTAACTTCAATGGTCTATCAATTGAAGGGAAAGGTATAAAAACACAAGCCAAGACCATGGATCAAGCGAGCAAGAGAATACACTTCATATCTTATCTTAATCTCTTATAATTGTGTTTGCTCGGATTATTCTTATAGCAAAGTCGATATTTTGTGAGATTTAGCAAAGAGTTTTGGGAAAGAATGATTTGTGAGTTGTAACACTTGAGAGAAGTGTGAGCGGTGGGCCTTGAGAGTTAGTGTACTCAAAATGTTAGTCAGAAAGTTAAGTGAAGAACTTGTCCGACAGATCGGAGTAATAAGAAAAATAGAAGATAATCATAAGGGAGGAAACCTTATGAAGGTTTGCTCTTGGAGAGACTAAGTCATCCTAGAGGGCGGTGAATAGAGTGATGAGGAAATTTGAACAAAGAATGGAAGATTAAAATTCTAAAACCGACTTTGAAACAATCCGAGTCTAGATTGGACTCGTAAAAATGTTAACTCCGAAAATACGTGGAAACTCTCATAGGGAAGAAAACCACGATCGGTGCTAATCCAAGTACCAAGTCAAATCCACTATTTTGAATCCACAAAATACAAGTAGAAAGACTCAACCAGAATTGCTCCCTTAGACAATTCCTTACAAGATTTTCCTAGACTCGTAAATTCCCTTATCTCGATCTAGTACTTCCTAACCGAGGTAACCTTTATAGTTAGGCACAATTGAGCTGAGTTAACCCTTACAGCTCGGTTAAGGGACCTTACTCGTAAAGTAAGAAAAGTGTTTGTGACTGATTACAAGACCTTAGAACTCATAAAGATGTTAAGTACGAGTTGGAGTTGTAAGTAGAAGATTGAATACGAATACAAAGACTTTAGCTTAAGCTTGTATATGACAATGGTTTCAGCAATCTTCAAGTCTTAAAAACTTGGCTTCTATTTATAGGTGACCGAGCAGATTAACTCGTTGTGACTATCATCCGATTAGAAGTCCTTTCGGATCGTTGCAATGGTTTTTCCGAGTCATTCGTAAAATATCCGTTGAGGTGTGAACGTTGGGCAACGGCTCTTGACTCATTTGGATGTCCTAATCCACTGGTGGTGTCTAAAAAGTAGGGTGGAAACCACCGTTGAGCTTGATGTTGCAGATTTCCGATTTAGAAACAGACAACCCCGACACGGTGTATGGGCCTTGGTTAGAAGTAGAAAAGCCTTGTCTCGCTGGTGATTGTCAACTTGGAGCCTAGTTACTTTTGCATTTCAAAAATAGGATAACCTCATTTAGATAACCTATAAAAGTAAATCAATTTTGGTTCTCAAAGTATAAAATACTTTGGTCCAAGATTAGACATAGATAATAATTTAATTAAGATAATTAAGTGTCTAATTATTTGAGTCCCGAAAGAGTGGAATTTTCTGAGTAATATTCATTATACTCAAATTCCATCTAAGTCAGTCTAGAAGTAAAATAAGTTTGATAAAGAATATCGGAGTAAGAATACTTGATCTAGACAAGCACAGATCCAAACAAAACATGTTGACTTAGAAGGATGAATTAACACCGTAATTCAATCAAATGAAGGTTTGCTCTTGGAGAGACTAAGTCACCATAGAGGGAGGTGAATAGGGTGATGAGGAAATTTGATCAAGTAATGGAAGAATAAAAACTAGACAAGACTCGAGGAGAGTCTTAGTTTAGATTGAACTCGTAAAAGTGCTAACTCGTAAAATTACGTGGAAACCCTCATGAGGCGGAAAACCACTGGTCGGTGCTAGTCCAAGCACCAAGTCAAATCCACTATTTTAAATCCACAAAATACAGTAGAAAGACTCAACCAGAATTGCTCCCTTAGACAATTCCTTACAAGTTTTTCCTAGACTCGTAAATTTTCTTATCTCGATTTAGTACTTCCTAACCGAGATAACCTTTACAGTTAGGGACAACCGAGCTGAGTTAACCCTTACAGCTTAGTCAAGGGACCTTACTGAGAAAGTAAGATAGAGTGTTTGTAATCGATTACAAAACCTTACAACTAAGAAAGATGTTAAATACAGAGTTGGAGTTGTAAGTAGAAGATTGAGTATTAATACAATGACTTTTGCTTAAGTACGTGTATTGACAGTTGGTTCAAGCAATCTTCAAATCTTGAGAGTTGGCTTCTATTTATAGATAACCAAGCAGATTAGCCGTTGTGACTATCTTCCGACTCGGAAGTCCTTTGTGACCGTTGCAATGGCTTTTCCGAGTCACTTAGAAAATATCCGTTGAAGTGTGATCGTTGGGCAACGACTCTTGACTCCTTTGGAAGTCCCAATCCACCGGTGGTGTCCGAAAAGTAGGGTGGAAACCACCATTGAGCTTAGAGATTTCCAACTTTGGAAGCAAACGGCTTTAACACGAGTGTTTGGGCGTAGGTCGAAGTAGGAAAAATCTTGTCTCGCTGGTGATTTGACAACTTGAAGTCGATTACTTTTGTTATTCAAAAATTAGGATAACCTCGTTTGAATAACCTACAAAAGTAAATCAATTTTGGTTTTTAAAGTATAAAATACTTTGGTCCAAGATTAGACATAAATAATAATTTAATTGAGATAATTAAGTGCAAAATTATCCGAGTTATAAAAGAGTGGAATATTCCGAGTCTAATATGCATTATACTCGAATTCCATCCGAGTCGATCTCGAACGTAAGCAAGTCGGATAAACAATATCGTAGTAGAAAGACTTGATCTAGACTAACAATGTTCAAACCAAGCATACTGACTTAGAAAGATGAATTAACGCAATAATTAAAGTAAACTTGGATCATGAAGTCGGACATGAGTTTATGCACATAAAAGCAAGTGTTTGAGCATGCGATATATCCGAGTATTATCCGAGTGACTCGGAACCGAGTGAGAAAATGTTAAGCAAGAATATGCTTTCTGAGTCAGCTGAATCAAGTGATAGAAAATGCAATGGTTTCTATAACACTCGTAAAAGATGCTATATTACTCGTAAAAGTTTCTAAGACACATAGAATGACTTGTAATCAAAACCTTAAGAGATGAAGTCTTATATCCGATTCCTTGATGCAACTCATAATGATGTATATGTGGAGTCCGAGTCTTCAATCTCCTCCTGTTTGATGAAAGGAATTCCATACTTAAACAAAAACTTTGTTATCGATATAGATCTGATTTTTATCCTTTCTCAAAGGAAAAACAGAGAAACATGATAGAATTGTATAGAGTAGATACGGTGAATAACACTTATATTCTATCGAGCAAATACGCTGAGATTGCATAAACAGAGCTAAAGTATCGAGAGAAAGAAAAGATACCGAGAAACAGAGTAATGATAGATCGAATTAAAACTTAGAAGTAATAAACTCGAACTTATTGCTTTAAGTAGTAAACTCGTAAATATTTGCAACTCGAAGCCATTAAACATGAATAGCAGGATTATTAATGAAATTTCATTTAAACTTAAAAGTTACACAAAAGAGGGTGAGAAAAACTCCCCTAAACAAGACAACAAATTTTTCTAACTATTCTCCCCTTGCCTTTCAACAGAAACAAAAAGAGGAAGAATGTATCAAGTAGATACAGATTTGATGTCCGGACAAAAAAAAAAAAAAAAGCAGTAAAAGAAATTCTAAGATGGAGGAGATGGAGCAGTTTGAGTTGAGGATGGTGGATGAGCAGTGCGCCTTCGCTGATATGATCCGAAAGATGTTGACGAATGAGGCGGGGCAGCACTGGGATCTCGGTATGGGCTCGGCTCCGAGCGGCCGACCTAGAACTAGTTCGTCCGGAGGCTCATCCTCCTAGAACTCGGCTGATAGAGGGGCGTGCTCAGGCCGACCAGCCGCTAGCCGACAATGGACAGCATGGTCTTCGACCCACTCGGACTACCGTCCGAGCCGATCATCTCTGGTTGGGGTTCCGGAGCACCTTGGCCCTCCGTTGCTACTGCTGCTCGCTTCTTGTTCTCGCTTCCTTCTCCCCTTCCTCGGATGAAGCCGCCTCAGCCGTAGGCTCTTCTTCTTCTTCTTCTTCTCCTTCTTCTTCCTCTTTAGATTAGGATATGGCTAGACTCGAGGATGCTTCGGATGTTTTTGAGTCGACCGGATCCCGAGCCGCCTGGAGCGCCATTCTCGAAGGAGCTCAATCAGCTCCCTCTCGCTCCTTAACCGGAGCCTTCATCTCGAGAAGCACATCCTGCTGCTTTTGGATTTGGGATTGGGCTGTTTTCTAGTTAATGGTCATAGACCGTAGGACAGTCTCAAATGACCGGAGGGTGTCCTTAAACTCGGTGGACACCGAGGAGATTTTGTCCATCACAACAGAGGACAAAGCAGTAAGAAATAACTTAAGAAACACGTGAAGTGGAGGCACCACCAGGTGGAGGAGGTAAAGAAAGAGGGATTCTTTCTTAGTATGAGTCCGAGGCGAGAGAAGAGGGTCTCGGTTTTGAGCTATGGACCGAGACACCTGGTTGGGTCTCCTGGTACCCATACCCAACGAGTTCCTTTTTGCCAACGATAATGGTAGCCTCGAAACCGCGTTTGGATTTGAGGGAAGAGGAACTTTGAATTGTTTAAAGATGAGGGTGAGAAGAGCCCCGAAAGGAAGTGGGGTGTTATTTTTAGTCCGAGTCCGAGCAGGTACAGCTACCATTTGCTCGACTATAGCAGGAAAGAGGTTTACTTCGTAGCCCTCAAGAATGTCGTACATGAGCCTTTAGATGCTTGGAGTTGGGGTTCTCCTTGCTAGAATGTCTGTGGGAAGAAGGTTCTCATCAGCAGAAAACAAAGAAGATGAGCTTCGATTTGAGTTGGGTCACCGAGAAGTTTTTGCGTGACCCAGGGAATTCTTTAGCGTACTTCTCAAAGAAGTCAACAACAACCTCGTTGAATGGTATGGGGTTGCTGTTCAAGAACGTAGAAGATACTTTAAAGACGATGGAGAAGTGAGGTGTTGATGCGAATAGTTATGTTTTGAGCTCCGGAGGTGAGGATACCCTCGAGCTAAAAAGATTGGAATAGAACTCGAAACGAGTTCGGCTATATGAAATCACCGAAACAGAGGAAATTGTAAACCCCTGTTGATTTGATATGGGCCAACCACGAAAACTTTGTGGTCGGGAAGAACTTGTCATCCAACGTAAGGTGTTGGGTGACAATAGGTTTAGAAGGATTAGAGGGGCCTTCTTGGCTTTTAGTACGGGGTTTCTTGGTGGCGTAACCAAGAAAATCGGAGTGGGAACCTCTTTTCGGCATGTTTGATGTGAAAAGAGAGAGAGAGAGATGAACTTTTGTGAAGGAGAGGGAGAGAGATAGAGCGAGCTCTACGAAAGTGAGCGAAAAGAGAAAATGAAATAGTAGGAAGAGAAAGAGAGAGTTGAGAGTGACATAGCTTACTTAAGATGAACTTCACTTAGCTTGAGAGCGACGAGAGTTTCTTTGATCGCAGAGAGCTTGCTTGAGTTGGAGTAAGTAATCGCGAGAGAGAGTGAGTAGAGACTAAAGTAGAGAAATGAAGGAAAACGGATGCTATTTATAGAGAAATATTCGTCCTTCAGTGGTCGTTTTGACCCAGCTCTTCAACGGTCGCCTCGGACCGGTGTGACTGTATCTGCTCTCCAACGGTTAGAATTCCAACGATTGTCTCTCAATGGCTAGATGTCCGATCGGTGCACGCGAGATAGAGAGAGAAAAAGAAGGATTTTAAAAGAAATTTCTGAAATTCTCCACCGATCTAGAGATGATTTCGGAAGTTTGATATCCATTTTTCTCAAAATCCGAGTCCGACTTCGCTTAAGTTTCCGAGTGACTCGAAACCACAATCAACTAATAACTATCAGCTCAGTATCACTAGTTCAACTGAACTAATGGCTACTAAAGAAAATAAGCACACAACACATAATCATGCAAAGTAATTTCACTCGAAAAGCACATAATTATGCATTAATCATACTAAGCTCATTCCTAATAAAGCAAAATTGATCCTTACTAAGTGGCTTAGTAAAGATATCAGCTAATTGAAGATTTGTAGGAATGAATTCAAGTTCAATATAACCCTTTTCGTAATGATCTCTCGGAAAGTGATACCCGACCTCAATATGTTTAGTCTTTGAGTGCTCGAATTGGATTCTTGGTGATGCTGATTGCACTTTGATTATCACACTTGATTGGAATTGACTTGAATGAAAGTCCAAGATCTCTAAAGTTTTGCTCTATCCATAAAATCTGAGCACGAGCATGCTCCATCCGCAATATACTCGGCTTCAACAGTTGATAGGGCTACGGAGTTTTGCTTCTTTGAGTGCCAAGATATCGTGGATTGACCCAAAACTGGCAGGCTCCTGAGGTGCTCTTTCTATAAACTTTGTATCCAAGCATAGTCAGCGTCCGAGTATCCAATGAGAGTCGGTTCCGAGTCTCCGGAGTACCAAAGACCTAAATTCCGAGTCCTTGCAAGATATCTCGAATATTCTCTTCACCGCAGTGAGATGTGATTCTTTTGGATTAACTTGAAATCTTGAACACAGCACGGACACTAAACATTATGTCCGGCCTCACTGGATGTAAGGTATAGCAAAGTCTAGTTTTATGCTGCTCGCTCATAGGTGTTGTTGCATGTTTCGCATCTTGAAGTTTGTACTTCTTCAGCAGCTCCTTGGTATACTTGGATTGATGGACATAGATGCCATCTTTGTCTTGCTTGATTTGTACACCAAGGAAGAAATTGAGTTCTCCCATCATACTCATTTAAAATTCCTGTCTCATTAACTCGGAAAAATCTTGACACGTAATTTCATTAGTAGCTCCAAAGATTATGTCATCAACATAGATCCGAGCAATAAGGAAGTCTTTCCCCTTGGTTTTTATAGCAAGAGTTTTGTCAATCTGACCTCTTCTAAAATCATTTTCAACCAAGAAAGAGCTCAGTCTTTCTTACCAAGCTCTGGGAGCTTGTTTAAGACCATAGAGAGCCTTTTGCAATTTGAAAACATGATTTAGAAATTATGAGTTTTCAAATCCAGGGGCTGCTCAACATAGACTTCCTCTTCAATGAAACCATTGAGAAAAGCACATTTAACATCCATTTGATACAATTTGATATTCATGCTAGATGCAAATGCCAACAAGATTCAAATAGATTTAATTCGGCAACGAGTGCAAAGGTTTCCCTACAATCAATCCCTTCTTCTTGATTGTAACCTTCAGCCACAAGTCTAGCCTTATTTCGACTACCAACCCACCTTCATCCAGTTTATTTTTGAAAACCCATTTGGTTCCTATGACTAGGTGGTCGAAGTTCGTTTGGTCGAGTCCGGACTTGGTTTCTTTCGAATTGATTGAGTTCCTCTTGTACGGCCTCTACCCATTCAGAGTTTATTTAGGGCCTTTAGTGCATTTCGGGTTCATTTAATGATATGAATGCAGTGAATGCACATAGATTTTGAAGAGAGGAACGAGTTCTTAACCCACTATTGGTGTCGGATAATATGTTTTCTAGTGGGTGACTAGAAGCATAATTGAATGCTTTAACAGTTCTTTGGTTTACCAGATTTGTAGGTTGAATTGGTTGGTCTTCGAAGTATGTTCCGAGTGAGCTTGTTTGTCCGATCGACCTCTAACATTCCGAGCTGGCTCTTGAGTTATCTCATTCCGAGTCATGTTGTTCCGAGTCACTTCATTTTGAGTGACATTGATTTCATTCTTGATGAGTTCATTTCCATCAAGATCATCATCTCTGCTGAGCTTCAGTTCCGAGAATGTTGACTCACTTGGTTTTTCCTACTCAATCTCATCAAACACAACGTTGATGCTTTCTTTCACTGTTTTAGTTCTTTTATTGAAAATACGATATGCTTTGCTATGAGATGGATAACCAAGAAAAATACCTTCATCCGACTCCAACGATCAAACTTGGTTAGGTGATCCTTACCATTGTTGTGAACGAAGCACTTACATCCAAAGGGTTTGAAGTATGAAATGTTGGTTTCTTCCCTTTGTATATCTCGTATGGAGTTTTCTTCAGGATGGGTCCGATGAGACATCCGTTCAACGTGTAGTTTGTCTGTGTTGACTTCCTCAGCTCGTAAATAGTATGGTAGATTATGTTCAATTATCATTGTCCTAGCTATTTCTTCAAGAGTTCGGTTCTTCCTCTCCACCACTCCATTTTTTGAGGAGTTCTTGGTGCTCGCGAAATTGTGAGATATGTCATTCTTGTCACGGAACTCTGCAAATTCTGTGTAGTTGAACTCCCTTCCATGGTCGGTTCGAATTCTCTGGATCTCGAGTCCGAGACTTAACTTGGATTTTCCTGCAGAGCTTGCTGAACTCTTTGAAAGCTTCATTTTTGTACTTAAGAAAACACACCCGGGTAAATCGTGAGTAGTCATCAACAATAACAAGCACATAAGATTTACCTCCGAGACTCTTGGCAAGGATTTCACCACATAGATCCATATGCAACAATTCAAGCACCTTGGATGTGGAAACAGTTTTGAGAGATTTGAAAGATGATCCGACTTGTTTCCCTTTTGTGCATGCTTCACAAATTTTATCTTTCTTAAATGCACAGTTAGGCAATCCTCCGACTAAACCATGAGATGCAAGTTTCTTAATGGTATGCATGGTAACATGACCTAGTCTACGATGCCATGTCCATGAATCATCATAAAGAGATGCTTTTAAACAAGATAAATTCTAACTCGGGTCGAAAGAGGAATAGTATAAGTGTTACCCGATCTCTTACCCGAGAGCTTGATCTCCTTGGTAGCATCATCGAAATATAACAATTGGTCCGGGTGAATCATACCTCTTGACCTTTGTCACACAGATTGAGAGATGCTCGAGCAGATTGTACTTTAACCCTTTGACAAGGTATACTTGGGTTGACTAGATTGCTTCCTTTTCCAATCATGCTTATCCTAATTATGTTGTCTTTCCTATCATCCCCAAATGTGACTTTTCCTCCCTTGTACTCTTCTAACTCGGAAAAGAGTCTTGAATCTCCCGACATGTAGCGTGAGCATCCACCGTTTAGGTACCAATGCCTCTTTGTTCTTTTCGAGTTACTACAAGTCATAAATAAACTAACCTTTCTCACTTCCTCTAACGAACTCGGTAACTCCCTTTACTTTGGTCCTTTTCGAGGAAGTAGACTCTTGGGAACCTAGATTTGAATAACTTTGGGTTTGGTCCGATTCCGAGTCTTTCTTTTAGAAATTGAGTCCGTGTCTCTTTCTTCTAAAAAGTTTTTCTTTTATAAACAGGTAGAGAAGGTTTTCTCCTGTAAGTCGGTCCAGGCTCAGTCCTCCTTTCATTCTTATAAATGGGACCATGCTCAGCCTTCCTGAACTTTACAGTTTTGGAATCCTTTTTGAAAAGTTCCGAGTAGGAATTGGATTCTTCCTCTTTGTTAAAACCAAGAGATCCTAAGAGCATATCAAGGTTTTTCGACCTTGAGTAAATTTTAAAACAAGCTCTTGAGACTCGTTGAGCTTTTGCTTCATTTGCTCATTTTCTATTCTGAGCGACTCAAACTTAGTCTCATTAGATTGAGCACTAGTCTTGAGTTCTCTTAGAGTAAGTTTCAGCTTTTCCAATTCATTTTTCAATGAGATGCTCTAAGAAGTAATTGACTCAAGTTATTCTTTAAACTGAGAAGAATCGAATTGGACTTCTCTTCCAAAGTAAAAATATATTTGGCTAAATCAACTTTGGAGAATTTGAGGAAGTATTCAATTACCTCCCGAGGATTTGCTTCCTCACCGTCCGAGTGATCCGAGTCCGACTCGGCTTTAGCTTCGAGTCGGTGAGTGCCATCGGACACTTTGAATCATCCGAGTCCTCATCATCTTCCGATGAGTCTTCATCACTCCAAGTGACCATCATAGCCTTTTTCTTCTTTCTGTCTCTCTTCCTTCCGGGACAGTCTTTGACTATGTGTTCCTTGCTCCCGCATTCAAAACAGACCGAGTTCTTAGTTAAAGATAACTTTGAAGCGAGAAGAATATTTACCTTTTCTGTCCTTGTCTTTCTTGTAGAACTCTTCTCTTGGCTTCTTATCCCATCTTTTGTGCTTCATCATTCTTTTGAAGCCTCCGGCGATAAGTGGCATGGGATCCTCTTCCGAGTCGGATGAACTCGGATTTGCTTCTCTGTTTTCCGAGGCCTTCGAGTGCAATGTTCTTTTTAGTGCTGACCTCTGCATCCTCCTCTTCCAGATGGATCTCATAGGTGAGTAGCTTCCTAATGAGTTTGTCCGGCTTAAGTTGGGATAGGTTCCGAGGCTCTTCGATGGCTGTCACCTCGGAACCCCATCTTCTCTTGGGTAAACTTCGAGTATCTTTCTGCACTTTTCCTCATGGAAAATCTTTCTACCCAGAGATTTGAGATTGTTAGTAATCTCAGTGAAGCGGATGAACATCCGAGTGATGTTTTCTTTTGGCTCCATCTTGAATAGCTCATACTTGCGAAGATATTGGCTTATCTTTGCTTTTCGACCTGACTTGTGCCTTCATAAGTGTTGACAAGCATGTCCCACACTTCTTTGGCCGTGTCACAGGCTGACACTCAATTGTATTCTTCCGAGCCGATGGCGCACATCGAATGTTCATCGCCTTGAAGTTCTTTTTGAACTTCTCTGTTTCTTCGCTTGTGTACTCGATCTTTGCTTGAGGTACGAGTCTTGTTTCTTCCAACTTCGTTGGAATGTAGTTGCCTTCTCGTATAATGTTCCATACATCTTCATCATGATCTAATAGAAAGCATTCCATGAGCTTCTTCCGAGTGAACGAAGTTTGATCCTTTGAACTTTGGTGGTCTGCTGGAAGATCTTTCTTCATCGAACTCTCCATTGTTCCGAGCCATTTGATCTTTAAACCTTTGCATGGTTAGATCCTTTTTGAAAGGCTAGGCTCGATACCAATTGAAGGTTTGCACTTGGAGAGACTAAGTCACCCTAGAGGGGGTGAATAGGGTGATGAGGAAATTTGAACAAAGATTGGAAGATTAAAGTTCTAAAACCGACTTTGAAATAGTCCGAGTCTAGATTGGATTCGAAAAGTGTTAACTCGGAAAATACGTGGAAACCCTCCTGGGGCAGAAAACCACGGTCAATGCTAATCCAAGCACCAAGTCGAATCCACTATTTTGAATCCACAAAATACGAGTAGAAAGACTCAACCAGAATTGCTCCCTTAGACAATTCCTTACAAGATTTTCCTAGACTCGAAATTCCCTTATCTCGATCTAGTACTTCCTAACCGAGGTAACCTTTATAGTTAGGGACAACCGAGCTGAGTTAACCCTTACAGCTCGGTTAAGGGACCTTACTCGTAAAGTAAAAATAAGTGTTTGTGACTTATTACAAGACCTTAGAACTCGTAAAGATGTTAAGTACAGAGTTGGAGTTGTAAGTAGAAGATTGAATATGAATACAAAGACTTTAGCTTAAGCTTGTATATGATAATGGTTTCAGCAATCTTCAAGTCTTGAAACTTGGCTTCTAGTTATAAGTGACCGGGCGGATTAGCCGTTGTGACTATCTTCCGATTAGAAGTCCTTTGTGACCGTAACAATGGTTTTTTTAGTGACTTAGAAAATATCCGTTGAGTTGTGAATGTTGAGCAACGACTCTTGACTCCTTTGGATGTCCCAATCCATTGGTGGTGTCTTAAAATTAGGGTGGAAACCACCGTTGAGCTTGGTTTTGTAGATTTCCACTTTTGGAAACAGACAACCCCGACACGAGTGTCCGGGCCTTGGTCATAAGTAGAAAAGCATTGTCTGCTAGTGATTGACAGACTTGAAGCCGGTTACTTTTGTATTTCAAAAATAGGATAATCTCGTTTAGATAACCTATAAAAGTAAATCAATTTTGGTTCTCAAAGTATAAAATACTTTGGTCCAAGATTAGACACGAGATAATAATTTAATTAAAATAATTAAGTGTCTAATTATCTCGAGTCCTGAAAGAGTGGAATTTTCCGAGTCTAATATTCATTATACTCAAATTCCATCCGAGTCGATCTAGAAGTAAAATAAGTTTGATAAAGAATATCGAGTAAGAATACTTGATCTAGACAAAAGCACAGTCCAAACAAAACATGCTCGACTTAGAAGGACGAATTAAGACCGTAATTCAATTAAACTTAGAATACAAAGTCGGACCTGAGTTTATGCACGTTAGAGCAAACGTTTGAACATGCGATAAGTCCGAGTGTTGTCCGAGTGACTTAGAACTATGTGTGAAAAGATAAGCAAGAGAGTGCTTTCGAGTCGAGTCAGAATCAAGTGAAAACATATACAATAGTTTCGTAACACTCGTAAAAGATTCTATATCACTCGTGAAAGGTTTCTAAAGAACTTTAGAATGACTTGTAATCAAAACGTACAACGGATGAAGTCCGTACCTGATTCCTTGATGGTACTCGGAATGATATACCCGCAAAGTCTAAGTCTTGACCTTAGGTGCTCACTAACCCACATATTTAGATCCGAGCCAAGATCGTGAACAAACAAACTTGCATTGTCCCATTTACTTTTTTGTTTGTTTGCTTTTCATATATCCGACCTCTTCTTCAAGGCCCGTTTTTCTTCCTCTCCTTTTTAGGTTAGTGGGTTGAGTATGCTTTGCTCCTTTCTTGTCTACTTAGGTGTAGGGATGAGCTGTTCGGAACTAGGAACCCGACCCTTACCCTATTTGATCGGTTCCTGAATTTTAGGAACCTTACCCTAACCTTGTTTGACTGGTTCTTGAATTTTAGGAACCTGACGCCGAACCTCAAGTTCCGGTTCCAGGGTACCCTATTTACACTATTATTTTTATGAAAAAACTTTAATGCCTTAAAAACTCTTAAACATATTTACATATTTTTATCCCAAATCTAAATTCAATTTACACGTAAAGAGGATTTGAATCGATTTCAACAAATACAACCCGAGATGGGTCGTGTATGAGATCCAACATGGAACTTTTATCAAAGAAGAATTGAATCCACTTATGAGAGATAAAATACAACCAAAATTAAGAAAACAACAAGATATTAAGAAATTACCTACAAGGAGGACGAAGTCGTAAGGGAGAGACTCGGTAGTAGGAGAGAAAGAGAGAGAGAGAGACTCGCGTGGGGTGGTAGCAGCGAGGAAGGCGACGAGGAGAGGAATGCGAGAGTTGGGACTGGGACTCGGGAGGAAGGAAGAAGGCGACGCCGACGAGGAGAGGAATGCGAGAGTTGGGACTGGGACCGGGAGGAAGGAAGAAGGCGACGCCGACGAGGAGAGGAATGCGAGAATTGGGACTGGGACCGGGAGGAAGGAAGAAGGCGACGCCGACGAGGAGAGGAAAGCGAGAGTTAGGACTGGGACTGGGAGGAAGGAAGGAGGTGACTCCGATGAGGATTAGAAGGAGGAAGGAGACTCGTCGAGGAGCAAGCAGCAGAGAGTAGCACGAAATAAGGGAGGGAGAGCGAAATGGCGGAGGAATGAGAAAGATTAAGGTTTCTAATAAGTTGGGCCATAGATTTGAAATTCAAACTTAAAAATTTCATGGGCCTCAAAAGTGAAAATGCTAAAAACTTTAGTAACGGTTCCGGTACCCCTGTTCCAAGAACTCGAACCTACCTAAATGGTTCCAGGTTCCGGTTCAGGGTTCGATTTTAGGAACATTACCTCGACCGTTTGACAGGTTCCTAAATTTTAGGAACCTTACCCTTGCTCATTTGACCGATTTCGGTTTTAGAACCTTACCCCGTTTGATCGGTTCCGATCCGGTTTCAGGTACCCATAAGTCGTGCTTGAAGGTTTGCTCTTGTAGAGAGCTAGTCACCCTAGAGGGGGTGAATAGGGTGATGAGAAAATTTGAACAATAAATGGAAGATTAAAGTTTAAAACAAACTTTAAGACAGATCTGAGTCTAGATTGGATTCAAAAAGTAGGAACTCACAATTTACGTGGAAACCCTCCCGGGTCGGAAAACCACGGCCAGTGCTAATCCAAGCACCAAGTCAAATCCACTATTTTGAATCCACAAAATACGAGTAGAAAGACTTCACCGAATTGCTCCCTTGGACAATTTCTTACAAGATTTTCCTAGACTCGAAGTTCCCTTATTTGATCTAGTACTTCCTAACTAAGGTAATCTTTACAGCTAGGCACAACCGAGCTGAGTTAACCCTTATAGCTCAGTCAAGGGACCTTACTCGTAAAGTAAGAATAAAAGGTTGTAATCGATTACAAAACCTTACAACTCGGAAAGATGTTTTGTACAAAGTTGGAGTTGTAGGTAGAAGATTAAGTATGAATACAAAGACTTTTGCTTAAGTATGTGTACCGACAATGGTTCCAGCAGTCTTCAAGTCTTGAGAGTTGGCTTCTATTTATAGATGACCAAGCAGATTAGCCACCGTTGTGACTAGCTTCGAATAGAAGTCCTCTATGACCGTTGTAATGGCTTTTCCGAGTCGCTCGAAAAGATCCGTTGAGATGTGAACGTTGTGCAACGACTCTTGACTTCTTAGGATGTCCCAATCCACCGGTGGGTTCTCGAAAAGTATGGTGGAAACCATTGTTGAGCTTAGCGTTGAAGATTTTCAATTTTGGAAACGAGCTACCCCGACACGATTGTCCGGGCCTTAGTCGAAGTAGAAAAAGCCTTGTCTGTTGGCGATTTGACATCTTGAAGCCGGTTACTTTTATAATTCAAAAGTAGGATAACCTCGTTTGAATAACTTACAAAAGTAAATCAATTTTGGTTATCAAAGTATAATATACTTTGGTCCAAGATTAGACATAGATAATTAATTAAGATAATTAAATGCATAATTATTTCAATCGAAAAGAATGGAATTTTCCGAGTCTAATATTCATTATACTCAAATTCCATCTAAGTTAGTTTGGAGAAAGATCAAGTTAGAAAAAGAATATCGAGTAAGAATACTTGATCTAGACAAATATAGTTCAAACAAAACATGCTCATTTAGAAGGATGAATTACTGCTGTAATTCACTTGAACTTGGAATATGAAGTCGGACTCGAGTTTAAACGTGTTAGAGTGAATGTTTGAACATACGATAAGTCCGAGTGTTGTGTGAGTGACTCGTAACAGTAAGTGTGAAAAGATGAGCAAGAGTATGCTTTCGAGTCAGTCGGAATCAAATGAAAACATATACAATAGTTTCGTAACACTTAGAAAAGGTTCCGTACCACTCGAGAAAAAGTTTCTAACACACTTAGAATGACTTATAATCAAAACTTACAAGAGATAAAGTTTGTACCTGATTCCTTGATAGTACTCACAATGTTATACATGCAGAATCTGAGTCTTCAATGCTCACCCCTACTTAGGTGTGATTTTGTGTGTGCCTTTTGCCGACAGTTCTATACGCGATAAGGTCAAAGAATAAGCAGTTGAGAAAGTGGCTTGAATTTCAAGCATTTACCTTCATGTCCATCTCGAATGTTGGTGTGTCTTGTAGCTTACTTGTGCTTTGTGGCTCTTTTCTTTCATTAGAATGTTTCATTTATGTTATTTCCTCTTTCCGTTTTACCGTATGTGTTCTTGATTGATTGCAATGCAATTACTGGTTTATCTTCATGTGGCATTTATTCTGGAAAAATTCTTATGTTGTTTCATAGTAAGTTATTGTAATTAAATTAAACAAAACCCAATGTGCTTTTTTCTGGTAATTTAATTGGGCGCTATTCATAAAGTGCTGGTTTTTTATGCTGTGGGGGACCCGTGTGGTGATCCCTTGTAGATGAATATCTCTCCAGGTTCTGCTTGTTTGTGGTGATTGGTGGTACTTTACCTTGCCCGAAAATCCTTTGTAGACCTACGTGCCTGCCTCTTTGTTAGGGATCAAGAAGCTAGAACTTATGAGTAGGATTTGTGTGGGTTTGCTGCTTGTTGGAGTAGGGGTGGGCTCATATTGGTTGATGCTCTTTGTTGCTCACTTGTTTCTCAGGAGTGGTGGTTATAGATCCATCAGTGCTACTGTGCTAGACTATCTTCATATTTCTGCTGAAAATTTGATTGAGCAATCAGGTTTTGATTCTGTACTAGAAGGTTCTTAGATATGATTGTTTTGTAAGCTTGTACTACATTAAGAAAATCATTGATTGATTTTACCCATCTTATTCAGTTTTATATCGTTACACGCCTTTGATGGGAAGATGAGAGTAATCCTTTTGGTCCCAAAGTTTCTCCACTGTGCAGGCATTTTTCAAAAAATTGTGATTTCGTGTTGGTTTGGCTGTTTAAGAGGCCAGTGAATCGTCATTTTTTTGTAAATCAGTTCCATTCATCTTTCAAGTCTTGACTTTTTGTGTAATTTGAAAAAATCACTTTGACTTTTGGGTTTTTTTCAGCTTGGATTGTAATCGACAATAGCTGATGTCTCTCTAAACTCTCCTCTTCCACTTTTGCATAATAGTAGGTAGTCAAATGTCTTTTAATCAAGATTCAATGGAAACCGCATCTCTTGTATACAGGGGTAAGACTACCATATCTAGGCCCTACATCCTATTACCTGAGATTCTAGGGTATGGAATTGAGTTTCAGGTTATTTGTGTTCAATCCATATCCAAAATTCAAATCCATACACCCAAGCTTCCCACCTAGATAAGAGGTGTGTGTGTTGCGGGGGGTGTTTGTTCCAATGTAATAATACTCTTTATCTCTAAAAAGCAGAATTGCATACAAGTTGCTTCCTTCCTAGATTTAAAAACATTGACTATCTATTACTCCATATTGTAGTTCTGGGTTAGACAAGACGTTGTGTATGTTCAGCGGGGATGGGGTCCAATGTAGTAGTCTTGATTCTAAATGCAGAATTCCATACAAGTTGCTTCCCTCCTAGATCATCCTAGATTTAAGACACATTGACTACGTATTACTCAGGTTGTAGTTCTGGGTTATTTATGTATCTATTTCATTTTTCTTTGCATTTACTTGAATGATATATAGAATCAAATTCTTTTTCCTGATAGTGAATGAAAGTAAAAACTTTTAGGATTATCAGTTTCCTCTTTCTTTTATCTCTTATAATAGCTTAAATGGAGAAGAATTGTGGACAAATAGGGGTTTCCTTTTGTGGTTTGAGCAATACTGATGAAGCCATTTGGGTTTGGTTATGATCTACTAGAAGTGAACAACAAGAGCAGCCCCGGTGGGGGTTTGGTCAGAGCACGGTTTGGGAAGATAAAAATGTGCATAACCTTATTCATGATCATTAGAGCTGAGGCCTGAGAGAAAGGAAGTTATAGGACTATCTATCTACTCCATATCAAATTGCAAAGAGTATTCGTTGCTTTTACATCTCATGATGGGTTAGAAGTGTTGAAATTTGCTGATAACCTTCCAAGTTTTACAGCAACATCATTGAAAATAGGAACAGAAACTGGAGAAAGGAGGTAATTGACCAATTTCTAGCCTTTCTTCTATCTGTGCTTGTGTTTTTATGATTGAACTGATCTCTTCTGTGTAATCCCCTGACCAGGAAACAAACAGGTTCAG
The DNA here is from genome assembly GCA_021018815.1 of Talinum fruticosum. Lineage (NCBI taxonomy): Eukaryota > Viridiplantae > Streptophyta > Magnoliopsida > Caryophyllales > Talinaceae > Talinum > Talinum fruticosum. Next base: position 4,571,236 of record JAITYX010000020.1, read on the forward strand.
AGGTGCTGGATCAAAAGTTGCTGGATAGGAAGTTGCTTAATCTGAAGCTCGAAAACTCGAAGCCATTGAAGCCAACAGGGATGACAGTTTTATTCTCTTTCACTTCATTGTTTTCATGGTGGATGGGCCATACAGCCAACTTTGGCTTCAACCATAGTCTTTCAGCTGATTGTGTTACTTGAGTTATAAGGCTTGACAAATTTGGAAAAGTTGCGACGCATTATAAGCCATGCTTGAACAATAAACATCAATGTAAATTGACTCATCCTTGCATGCTGTATGCTATACTGATTGCATGCTTTGGGTCGAGCATCATTACAAGGACGATCTACTCATTGAACACAAGAATATCATTGTGTTGTAAACTAGTAATGACAAGATTGTTAATGCAATTTATGATGTTTATATTTCTTTAACGTTGTTAATGAGTCAATTTAGATTGTTTGATTAGTTATTATGGATTATCGAGTGGGAGGAAGCCTACTGTCCATGTAAGGGATGTGTGGCTGACGTTCATTAGATGCATGTGGAGAATTCGTCCTTCCGTACATCCTCTTCACTACCATGCCTTCCTCTAGGCTCCCGACTTGTTTTGACAGTAGCAGAATCTCTAAATAAGGGCTTCTTTTTTTTTTTTGGGGGGTGGGGGATGGCAAGGGGTTGGTTGATTCTCTTTGTGGACATAATGATTAGGAAAATTGAAGAAAGTTGGTCAAGATCTTGAATTATTGTATGAGCATTATTGCTTTTGTACATAACATTCTTCTGGTAGGGCATGAGAAGCAAGAAAAAAGATGAGGCTAAAGCCATTCTCATGATTGATCGATCATAAAGCCAAGAAGGCCCGCCCTTTTTTGCATAAAAGGGTCCTAATGCTAGCTGATATCTCATGTGATAATTCCAAATCCTTGAGTTCATAATGTTCTTTGAAAAATTTGACGGAAATTTCACGAGTAACATTAGTTATGATTTTATCAAGTTGTGTTCTACTTCATCTGATAAACTAGAAATTATGTCTATTTTTTAAATACAGGTCTAACATTACCACTTTTTATACTTCAAATTTAAGGTAGATTCTATACTTATGATCAAATATGTTCGTCTACATGAGACTTTCGAGTATCAATTTGGTTTCAACGACTTGTCATAGTTGTAAATGGAATTAAGGACGGTTATAAATGAAATTGCTTTCCGTCTTGTTTCAAGTTTCACCCTAATTTGAAACAGGTGTACATAGCAAAAGCCAATTATTGGAGAGAGAGAGAGAGAGAAAGGAACATAGATGGTTAACAGCAATTGACATCAGAAAAGATTAATAGAGCAGCCAGTAAATTTCACTTGGATTAAATCCATCTTAAAGCACTACACAAATTCATTGTTTCTAGCACTTGTCTCTGGCTCCCCAATCCTTTCTGATATCAAAGTAGTAAGTGGTGTCCAAATAACAATTTCCATCATCGTCCACAAACTGCAAATACGTAAACCCTAACAATGTTAGCTCAAATTAATCACAACTTAAATGTTAAAAATTTTTGTTAACTGTTTCAATTAGTTGATACCTTAGATTTAACCAAGAAAGGCCCCCTTGCAAAGAATCCACAAGGAGTAGTCCCTTCTTCTAACTCAAGTGTATAAGGCTCTTGGCGTGGATTAAATGTGCCCACCGTTAGTTTAGTCTGGTGCACTGTAATTATATTCGCAAATGTTAACTTAGATGAGAAACAACATAAAAGACTAAAGTTGACTAGCAAATTTAAACCAAATATAGTCTATCCCAATTGTGAGACTTACTCTCTAAAATATATAACAAACTAAAGATGGATAGCTCCTTGAGAGCTAAGGTTGTTCACTAATCACGAGAACATATAGTAATGCTCATTAAGTAAGATTTAGCGAACATCGGTGTATGTTCTAGTGAGCAAGACTCTAGGAAAAATGTCCATATTCAGGAGCACCGTTATATGACTTAGTGAAAAACCTTCCGAGTGTACAGTTCTTTTGTACACTTGGAAGGATAATATAATATTTCGTCTATTTTCTGTTGTCTTGAGAAACAATAATCGCATTTTCTGTAATAGTGTCAACATTTTACAATGATTTCTTCAGTCCATACTTGCCTAAAGATACATTTCACGAATTTTGTTTTTTAAGAATAGGAGTAATTAATAAAAAATTACCTCGAACTCCAGCCTTCCAAACCATGTATGTGTATTTAAGGTCTCGTACGATATGGTTAGAAACAGTAAAATGGAACTTGATGCGGTATTTGCTTCCTTCCTTCAGGGTAAAGAGGGTGGCCTTGGAAGTAGTAGCAGGAAATGGAATTCCCAAAACCACATCTGGACGTCCAGGGAGACCACTGAGAGGCTCAAAATTTGCACTTTTGGTCCTTGGCTCTCTGCATCAGACAACAAAATCAGAATGACCCATCTAGACTGAAATTTGAATTCACCCAACCAAAACCGAGCCCGTTAGAACTTCACTTAAGGAATAGTACTGCGAAATCTTAAAAAAGTCGGCAGATTTAAAACTTCATTTAAGGAATATTACTGCAAACTCTTAGAAAAGGTCAACAGATTTACCGACATAAGACTCAAACTCGAAAACTCGGGTCGACACTGACCAATCAAAATCAACCCACTTCACCCAACCCAAAAGTTGTTTCTTACCTTCAACAGAAGATGTGTTGCTGCTTCCATGCACCTGTTGCTTCCTTTCCCTCAGGCTTTCATCACCCTTCATCAGAAGCAATAACAGAACATGGAAAACCATCGATTGGTTAACATTGATACCCACCCCAAAATATGCGTAATCCTTGACTGAAAAAAAGAAGGTACCTTATCCATATCAAGCTGCTCATACTTAACACAATCATCTTCGCCTTCCCCGGTCCTTTTCCTGAAATCCTTGCTCAAATCCTCGCCCTTTTGGTCGAATTCACAGCATAATTTCTCAATCTTACCGTTCTTGTGATCTTGGGTGCGAGTATCTTTGGAAGCAGAAAGAGCAGCTCCAACAACAACAGACATTGTCACCCAAATTAACACTGTTTGGAATAACTACCTTCAGACTTAGACTGAACAATATGAAGATGAAAGTTGATTTTTTGGTGTAAATTTGGGGGAATTTAAGGATTGTGATAGTAGAACTGGGAAATATTTTTAAAGGGGTGATAATGATGAAGGCATATGGCATGAGAGCTCAAAAGTTGGGAGTAGCTTTGGATTGAAGAAAGGCATGCAATATAAGCGGCGAAAGCATGTTAGCATGGGGTTTAAAAAGGCAGTAGAGGAAGCACACAAACAAACAACAAAGCTGACTACTACTCGATTGCTTTATTCAAATGATATCAAACCCCAACTCAAATAATACAAATAGTTAACAACATATTATTAAACAGGATCTCAATTTTTTCTTTAAAGGTTTTAAAAATTAGACTTCTTTCAAGGGTAGTCTAACAGTAAGATATTGAGAACCAAAAACTCTATTCGTAATAACCATCAGCAATTAAAAATATGGACTTATTTAATTTTTTAATTAAAAATTTTATATTTTTATAATAATATATTTCATTTAATTGCGCCATATTATATTAGTAAAAATTATGTATCCATTTTATTAATATTTCTTAATGGTTTGTTTGGAAACTACAAGAAAAATAAGAGTTGGGTTCTTCTTAATTTTTGTGTGTATAAAATTTACTTGGAAAAAACTTACATCTAAAACAAGTAAACTAATTTTTCACTCGAATTATAATCTAACTTATTACCCTCCTAAAACTGACTCCAAATTTTTAGTACTTTTTTTAGAATATGACTCTAAATTTTCCTTAAATGAGTTTAACGCTGATGAAAATTAAATAATTTCAAATCAATGCCAAATTATTTAAACCAATTTGAGTAAGACTGAATTCATCCGAGATTCATCCATAAAGCAATTAAATTTTCCAGCATTACAAAAAAACATAAAAATAACGATGGACATCTTTCGACGGGAATCCGACGGGTTCCAAAGGGATTCCGATGGGTTTTTTTGTGGAATTCCCGTCGGAACCTGTTGGAAATACCATCGGAATTCCCGTCGGAATTTGGCGAATCCCGTTGGAAAGCCAGTTGAAAATCCCGTCGGAATTTGATAAATCTCATCGAAAAATCCGTCGATATTGGAGCCAGTCGATATTGGAGCAATTTTTTTGTAGTGCAGAAGGATAAACAATATTATTTGAATCCAAAATTGTCAAGCGTGCATAAACCTGACATGACAAGAGTGTTTCATTGACCCCCTTTTTATAAAACGAAAATTTATTATTTGGTTAATGGTAATATTATGCCGTAAAGTTGATTATAAACTTGTAGCATTCTTATGTCTACTCTGAATATGTTTTTCAATGTCTTTGTGCATTTTTCAAATGATAGCGAGTTATATAGTATAACTCAATAGAATAGATATCTTTTTGGTTTGATATATAACGTTTGAAAGAAAGATCATCATAATAGAATTATATAAAATTCCGTTATTGATTTACCCACCAATAAAAACAAACAAGTCTCATACGGTAAGATCCAACTTTCTTCCATAACTCAATGTCTTGAGATCTATGAAACTTGTACTAAGGCCAGAGGAAATACTCACACTAAGACGAGGGATAAAACACAACCCCAACTCTCATGCAAAAGAGAGAATTTACAAAAATGGATATGTGTAAAACTACCAACAAATCTCTTAGAAAACTATACAAACATTAAAAACCAAAAGAATTAGGGTTATCATCAGTAACGTAGCTTATGAGTTATAATAGTTCGTTACTAAAGTACGTGTAGATGTCAATTAAAATTTTGTTTTTGTGGGAGAGAAAGACGAAGATGATATTATAAGTTATACCAGCTCGTTATTAAAGTCTGTAGATGGTAATTAAAATTTTGTTTTTCATGGGAGAGAAAACGAAAATGAACATGAGAATTATCACCTATGAAATGACACTTGATCAACCCATTTGGTCTGCTATAATTAACTCAAGTTCAAATTTCAACAACGTATTTGCTGGATCGCAGGAAATGGCTAAAAGTTAGGTAGCAATCCCAATGTAAAAATAAATCCTAAGTACAATTTTTGCTTGTGATTATGGCAATTGATTAGGGCTAAAATGGCTGTGACAACGCACCCTAATAATGATGTAAACACCCTAGATTATAGAAAGATTATCTGGGTTCTCTTTTATATTAACTTTTTACTTTTTCTGTACGACAAAACACTGAATTAACTATAGCCAGAACTGTGAGGTTTCTGGAAAATGAGCCATTTATTTGTTCTCAGGAAATGACTTGTGCTTCTCCAAGAGTAATGCGATTTGGAAAAATCATGCAAATTTGCATAAAAATACAACAGATTGGGTGGTTGGAATTGAGAAATCTAGATTATAATTTATAGATATGTAGCAAGCATTCGTAAATGGGCTTAATTTGTTTGCTTGTGCTACTGCATATGAGGTGGTTCTAAATAAAAATGCACTAGTTAACGGAAATGCATTTTCCTAAAGGGAAGAAATTATACCTGATAAAAACTAACTCGATCCGAAAATTCGGTTTGAATCCACCTGAGAATTTTGGATTTTGAACTCGATTTTCTCAACATGAACTCGAAGAAAAACCAAATAAACCCGAAAAGTCTTAAAATTAGTGGGTCAAATCCGTCCTTAACCCGTTCAACCAGTTGGGTTAAGATAATAAAAACAACAATTTTAAGTTTGTGATTTATTGATTGAATGTTCTATGCCTATTATATAATTTTCGTTTCTTCTTTATCACACCTTTAGTAATTGTTATTTATTATAACACATCGTTTGGAGAGATGTTGCATAACTATATCATAATAATTTGCAAACAAACACTAATACTATTTCTTTTGTCAACTTATTTCTTACAAAAAAGTTATATACAAAAACTATATACAGTAAAATTTTAAGAAAATATATATAAATTCAAATGGCATTATATAATAGAAAGATTAAAAATGCACACTTTATATTGTTGTATTTTTTATGAATTGAATATGTTCGGTCCCTTCTTTAATAATACCTTTTTTTTTTTAATAGAAATCATATTACTATAATAATATAAAATTTTGATGTTATAAATAAAAATAATAATTGTAATCCCTAATTTTCATTTATTTGAAATTGGTCTAGTCGTACTTGAACCATAGCGACTTGGATGGGCATTGAGTCGAATTAAGACAAAGTCAAAATTTTCCTAGTGAATAAAACGGA